>OX376704.1:27095177-29495177 GCA_947389935.1 Agrilus cyanescens
TGTATCTATTGTCCTTTCACCATTCAGGCAAACTGCTAATGAAACCAACTTGCTCCAATGCGGATATTGTTGGCGTCTACGTGAAAGCTGTACGGCTGAAACAGGATTCTGCTGTCAAGAATGTTTTGACAACAGACCTCTGCTTTTCTGCCACAGCTGCACAATTTATCATTGCGATGTCGTAAACCTGTGCTGCCGACCTTGTCGTCAGGGGACTCAATCGTACCTCTGCGAAAAGTCGGGCTTTGTTTAGGAGATCGATGATACGCACACGCTGTACTGTATTCTTTGCAATACTTACGAGCAAAGGCGTCAACTCTTCCAATCCATTATGTTTTCATAAACCTACCTTTCAATAGCTCCCTCTCCTACACCTTCCTTTTCCTTTTTAAAGACTTGTAACCTTGACACACTTTCCACCCTCTCCTACACCTTCCTTTTCCTTTTTAAAGACTTGTGACCTTGACACACTTTCCATATAACTTCTTATTATCCCCAAACTCTACCTTAATCTTATATCTCAAACGTCTGCTACCTTTTGCTTCTTTATTTATTTCTTAACATAAATATATACATGTACACGTTCTACGCTCCTTCTACATAACCAAGATTATTACTTATTTCTATTACATATCCTTCTTCAAATACGGTCTTATTTGTGATACGGTGGTTCTCACTGCAAACAAACTCGTACCTGCATATCTCACCACACCATCCGCAATGAATGTGAACTTCGTCATGGATATACACTTCCAACATCCATAAATTCGGAACTCGTGTATACAGGGTGGTTCTGATATAAATACGGATTTTTGGAGGGTGTCAACTAGATGCAATATGTAATCGAATGGTCACTACAGCAGCGCGGTGAAGAAACAAAAAAATTTTCAAAATTTTTGAAAAACATCTTAACATGAATTAATTTGAATACGGTCCTGTGCGTTTTCGCTTTGACTTAAGCAACACATTTGGCAACTGTCACAAAATTTTGATGAACTACACGCCATTTTCGAACACACTTGTTTACGTTACAGTAACCGAGTAACCTCACCGTCAGCTGATTGAAGACAGCGTTGCCACTACACACGACCAGGTCAATCGAGGACACGTTTAACACAGGACCGTACTCGGTTTTGCCTGTATTTTCACATACGTTTTTCTCGAAAACGGTAAACTTTAGGACCTGCGAAGTTTTGCTTAATTTTCTTATTTTCTACTGCCCTATCACCTCCTTAAATATCCGCAGTTATATCAGTAACACCCTGTATAATGACACAATTCCTCTATTACTTCCTCCATATCGACAGCTCCAACACATTGGTAGGTAGCGAAGATTATTCCTATCACAGTACAGCACATACGCAGAACATGCTGAGAAGTTCGTTTCACATATGAAGAGTTTTCGAGCTACGTTCCACCCTTTCATTGAGCTAACATCACTTACATACTTCTTTGCTTTATTTACAGTATACTCCTCTGTGTCTACGTAATCTCCTCTATGTAACACAGTGTTACGCTGCGCATCATTCAATCCTTCCATGTGGTCCGCATTATTCCAATACTCTACTTCTTTTGTACCACCACAAACTTCATCGAAACTACGACCTCTACTACTGCTTCTTACATCCATTCTCAAACCAATCTTCTCAACTACTTCTGCCTTCTCTTCCTTTTCACTACTTTAACGATTGTCTACCTGCTTACAACTGCACTTCTTTCCCATCCTTCCCCATCACAATATCTACATGAATCACGTACAATTGCAATTGCAATAATCAGTGTAAGTGTAACTAAATATCTAACATCATTCCTCGAATAACGTTGCAATGACACTTCAACGGCTGTAGACGTATTTAAAACATTCCGTCATAAAAATCGTAAACTTCAGACGACTGCAGACGTATTTAATTTCACGTTACCGATACATGTACATATGTTTCAATTCATTGTGAAGCATTCGACCACTACATACACACAAGTTTAAACAGACGACTGCAGACGTATTTAATTTTACATTACCGATACATGCACATATGTTTCAATTCATTGTGAAGCGACGTATTTAATTTCACGTTACCGATACATGTACATATGTTTCAATTCATTGTGAAGCATTCGACCACTACATACACACAAGTTTAAAGTCAATGACCATCCATCAATTTGACCTTAAGTAACCTCTCCTCCTCTGAATTAGAACCGGTCATCTTACACTACTAAAAGCCTTTTCGTAGTCAACAAAACACAAATATACATCTTTTTGCTGATCCCGACACTTCTGCAACAGCACGTTGAGACTGAACATTGCCTCTCGGGTTCCCAGTCCATTTCTAAAACCAAATTGTTCCGGGCCCATGTCTTCCTCGCATTTTTTATAAATTCGATGATGTATTATTTTTAAAAATAATTTTAATATATGCGCTATAAGGTTGATGAGTCGGAAATCGGTACATTTTTTGGGGTTTCTAGTTTTAGGTAAGGGAACGAAAGATGATGTTAACCATTCTCGAGGAATTTTGCCTGTATGATATATGTTATTAAAGATGTGTGCGAGTAGATCCAGATTGTCCTCTTCAATGAGTTTTATACTTTCGGTATATATATTGTCTGGACCTGGAGCTTTCCCATTTTTCATGTTTTGTATTGCATATTTTATTTCGGCTTTTAAGATGGGGAATTCATTTTCGGATGGCAAATGTTGGATGATATTTTGTGTTCTTTCATCTTCAAAGAGGTCTTGTATGTATTTCTTCCATTCTTCGTTTATTTCTTCGATCTTTGTTAAAATTCTGTTGTCTGTATTCGTTAGTGTATTGATATGTCTGTTTTGCTTTATTCCCGCTATTTCTTTTATTTTCTTGTAAATCATTCTGTCGTCATGCCTTTCCTGTAACGCCTCGAGTTCCTCGCACCTTTCCATCATCCAATTTTCTTTTGCTTTAATTATTTTTCTTTTTATCAGTTTATGTATTTCTTTATATTTGTGTTTGTCAATGCTTTTATATTGTCGTCTTGAGACCATTAGTTCCAAAATCTCTCTGGTTATCCAAGGTTTCTTTGCTGTTTGTCATGTTCCCTTCAACTGTTCCTCAGGTTCCTGCAGTATTAATTTCAATCTATTCCACAGCTTTTCCGGATCTTCTGATTCGTTACTCTCAACAATTTCTTCCTTCATCCTTTTACAGTTTTCATTCAGTTCTTGCTCTATTTTTTGTTTTATATCGTTTTCTTTTAGTAAGGTCATCTCGATACTTTGTGTTCTTTTCTTTTTCTTTATGCTTTTCAATTTAATTTCGAACTTAGCTGCTAGTGGAGTGTGATCAGAGGGAACATCTGCGCCGGGGTAAGTTTTGACGCTCTTGATGCTGTTTTTAAATCTTTGGTTTATCATGATGTAGTCTATTTGGTTTCTAATGTAGTGTTCCGAATTGTCTTGTGGTGATTTCCAGGTGTACAATCTGCGGACTGGCAGTTTAAACGAAGTGTTCATTATGGTTATAGTATGTTCCTGACAGAACTGAAGTAGTCTGTCGCCTCTTTCATTCCGCAATCCTAGTCCATATTCTCCAACAGTATCTTCGACTCTTCCCTTTCCAACTTTCGCATTAAGATCTCCCATTACCAATGTTATTTCATTTTTCTTTGTAAGTTGTAGTAGCCGTTGTAAATCTTCATAAAACTGTTCAATTTCATCATCAGGTTTGTCGGCTGTTGGAGCATATACCTGTATTAAGTTGACAGCAATTGGATTTCCCTTCAGTTGTATCAGGAGCATACGATCAGAGTGGGGGACAAAGTTGATTACCGATTTTTCGATGTTTATGAGTCCAACTCCGTTCCAGTGTGTTTTATGGTTGTTTCCTGAGTAGTATATGGTTTTTGTCCCAATTTTCATCTTTCCGGAGTCAGGCCATCTCATTTCGCTTATTCCGAGGACACAAATATCGAGTCTGTCCATTTCTTGAATGGTGTTGTGTATCTTACCGGCCTCGAACATGCTATTAACATTCCAAGTGGCAATTTTTATCATGGATCGATTTTTAATTTTATTTTTCTTTTCCACTTTCGGGTGGGTCCTAGCTCTCTTCGTGGGTATTCTTCGCACCCCTTGACCATTTAAGGTCTGCCACGGACTAGGGGCCAATATTTTGTCTGTAGTATGCATAGTCATTTACTAGGGATGTTCTTTTGAACCTTTAATGCAGTGGTTTCCCGTTGCCTTCTGCATCCATATGTCGTTGACCATTTCTGGTTCTGGTTAGTATAGAGGACCTGATTGTGCTAATCAATTTGTTAAAACTCTTAATCAAGACGTTTCTGATATTTATCACCGATTTTTAAAGACCCCGGTTCCTATGATACCCTTGACTGATGAAGAAATGCGACTTTTCTCTGAAACGTCGTTTTGTAATATTTGCGAAGAGCCCTTCCTAATCGATGATGTAAAGGTTCGCGATCATTGTCATTTGACTGGTAAAGTTCGATTAGGGGCCGCTCATTCCAGATGTAACTTAAACTACAAACTACCCAACTTTGTGCCTGTATTCTCCCACAACCTCTCCGGTTACGATTGTCATTTATTTTTAAAAGAAATGGCTGTCAACGATGTTAAATTTAGCGTAATTGCTCAAAATAAAGAAAAATACGTTTCCTTTACCAAATTATTGCGAGTTGATACTGTTCCCGGTGTTTCAGATAACTCTACTCAAAACGTATTTGTTAAGATTCGATTTCTCGATTCCTTTCGTTTTATGGCTTCCTCCCTCGATAAACTGTCTGAAGTACTCGACTCTTCTCAATGCTTCCAAGTGAAGAAGTATTTTTCTGATCCTACACAATTTCAAGTTGTGCGACAGAAAGGGGTTTTCCCTTACTCCTACGTCGACGATATTACTAAACTTGACCAATCAACGTTCCCTCTCAAAGACGATTTTTTCGATAAATTAACATCTCTACCCATTTCCGATGAAGATTATGAAAGAGCTGCAACCGTTTGGAAAACCCTTAACTGCCCCACTCTCGGAGAATATTCTGACCTCTACTTGAAAACCGATGTCCTACTGTTAGCTGACGTGTTCGAGAATTTTCGTGAAATATGTATTTCCACTTACGCCTTGGACCCCGCTCAGTATTACACCGCGCCCGGGCTAGCGTGGGATAGCATGTTAAAATTCACTCGCGTTAATTTAGAACTTCTAACTGACATCGATATGTTAAAGTTTTTCCAAAAAGGGGTACGCGGAGGAATAAGTCAGTGTGTTCAAAGAATGCATTTCGCCAATAACCCACACCTTCCTGATTATGACTCATCTGCTCCCACTTCCTACATTATGTATTTAGATGCTACCAATTTGTATGGACACAGCATGAGTCAATACCTTCCCATATCCCATTTTCGTTGGCTCACCGATGCTGAAATTGATGAATTAAATGTTCTTGATTTACATGCTTCTTCTGAATACGGTTGTGTACTTGAAGTTGACGTTCAATATCCCCAAAACCTACACGATTTACATGCTGATCTTCCCTTTTTAGTTGAAAATATTATTTCTCCTGGTAATGCTAATGGTAGAGTCAAAAAATTGATTCCGAACCTTATAACTAAGACAAAGTATATTGTTCATTACCTACCGCTTAAACAAGCTCTCCAGAGCGGATTAAAATTACTTAAAGTGCATAGAGCTATTCAGTTTAAACAGTCACAATGGTTGAAACCTTTCATAGATTTGAATACTAGAAAACGTAATATGTGTAATAATAAGTTTGGGAAATCTTTCTTTAAATTGATGAAGAACAGTACTTTCGGAAAAACGATGGAGAACGTTGATAAACGAGTTGACGTCAAGTTAGTTACTCATTGGCAAAACGTTGGACGGTACCTTGGTGCTGAAAGTTTAATAGCTAAACCCAATTTCAGAAATTCAAAAATTTTCACGCCCCATTTCGTAGCTATTCAGATGAATAAATTACACATTGTTTACGATAAACCGCTCTATGTAGGTTTCACTATTTTGGATTTATCAGAAGTTGTTATGTATGACTTCTACTACGGCTTTCTTAAGCAAAAATATCAAGAAAATATTTCTTTGATGTATATGGATACTGATTCCTTCATTCTTAAAGTTTTCACCGAAAATTTCTACAGAGATATGATTGAAAATATTCATCACTTCGACACTTCCAATTATCCCCATGATAATAGTTTCAATATCCCTATTACCTCTTCTGTTATTGGTAAATTTAAAGACGAATTCCCTAATAATCCCATTAAAGCATTCTATGGAACCGGAGCAAAAGCTTACTGCGTTGAAGCCGTTGATCAAATTGTTAAAAAAGCGAAAGGTGTCAAGAAAAATGTCATTAAATTACATCTTCAAATCGATGATTACCTACGCGTCATTAGAGATGACGCCACCATTCTTAAATGTATGAATGTTTTCGTTTCCGATCTGCATACTATGTTTACCCATATGAAAACGAAAGTAGCCCTCTCTCCCAAAGATGATAAACGTTTCTTAATTCCGAAAACAACGAATACACTTCCTTGGGGACATTACAATATAAAAAACTCAAACAGTTCGCTTTCAAAGTTCGACGGTGCCGTTGATCGATTTATACAAAATTTTCATCAACCGTATACCGACGACTTAACGGTTGGAGAATACTTTATTAAAAGACATTTCGAAGCTTCGTCACTTCCACAGGAAGCCATTGATAATATTTATGAACACCTACTGTAATACCTACTTGGAGTTCTGTTTAAGTATAGCTTACGCTGAAATGTCACTCAATGTAAATATTTTATCCTTAATATTGGCTGTATTGTATAAATAATAATAACAAAACGTTACTACACAACTTGTTTGTTTACTATTTTTATTCTGCGAAATATATTCCTCAACTTTACAAATAACATGTGTACGATTTCTACTGTTACAATTTATTGTTTCAATAACATTAACAATGAATAAATTTTCTTATAATCTTCGATATTACTTGATGGCCATTTGCCTGAGTCAGGACCGCTCTGCCAGCCTGCAGCTTTTTCCGTTCCTTCTCTTAAAATATTTTCTTCTATCTATTGCAGCACTGTTTGATGACGACCGTTGATATTTGGACTTAATGTATACGGAAGCCGAAACAAGTTGATCAGTTTAATACACTTTTCCAAATTTTTCGGTTGTGCGTAGTATGCCACATCCAGTATTAAGTCATCCACACACTTTAACAATGTAACATACTTTTTCTTGACATTCATTACGGAGAACTTCTTATCCCGCATTAGAACTGATCCGTTTGTTAACATTTCCTTTAAAAAATATACGTCGTGTCGCATGAAATTATACTTTGTTTTATTTAAAATCATTTCAACATCATCAGCCGTTATTTCCACTGTTTCACAGCAACCTTTTAGAAATTCATCCACCAATTCGTCACACCTTTGCTTTCTTTCGAATATGAAGTATAAAATATCGAACGATGTCTCTTGTGTTACAGTTAACCATTGGAATGCTTCCTTTGGTACTGCAACTCCCAACTTCGACAACACAACTTTAACTCTATCTAAATCGTTTGATAGTATTGCTCTTCGAAGGTTGAGAATGAGGACTTGCTTTTCTGCTTGATACAACTCGTACGATAATGAATCCATTTTTATAAAAATTATACTTCAAAATCGTCAGGATCGCTCTCATCAACCACTAAGTAGCCTCCTATTACGATTTTATCGTATTCACCTTTTAATTCGAATTCTTCTGTCACGCTATCCAACTCTGACGCTACCAAATATCTTTTCAAAGATAATAAACCCTCTTTGTAAAATTTAACTTCAATTACGTAACTTTCAACCATTACTACGTCTTAAACGTTCAATGCAGCAACTAACGATTACAACTGATTAAACTCGTCACGTTTTATCTTATTTATAATCATACTTTGGGGAAGGGGTAAAGAAAATCATTATTAACATTACAGACTTTATTATCAGAAAAAAAAAAAGCTGGGGATACATCACAAAACGTTCGTTTTATGAATCCAGCTGTTATGAGATTGGTTAAGCCCCAACCATTTGACGTAAACCATGTCACCTTTTCGTCTTAGTACACGTTCCACCAAATAAACATCTGGATATTTCGCTTTCTGTAGTTCCATACCATAAAATCCTCCTTTTATGTCTTCCCCTTTATCATCCTTTAAGTAATACATAATTGGATGTGACAATTTTATGTAGCTAATCGTAAATAATTCGTTAGACAAATTCGGGGTATAACCTTTGCTAAACAATTCACGATGTTTGCTTATTCGTACCCGGTCTCCAACTTTAAACTTAATTTCTCGTAAATCCACCTTCTTTGGATTGTTGTAAATACTTTTCAAAAGTGTTTCTTCGTTTCGTTTATTAACTTTGCTTGGTCTCATTCCGATAGTTCTGTGAACTGAATTGTTATATTCCTGTACTATATCTGGTAATAACTTCAACCATTTGTAGGATCCTTGCGAACTAAAGCGTTGCCACATTTTTGATTTTAGTGTTCGATTTACCCGCTCCACAACTGACGCTTTCTTGGTGCTATACGTTGAGTAATGGTTAATTTTATATTTTTGCATAACTCGTTTCACTTGTTCGTTGTAAAATTCTTTTCCCAAGTCAGTTTGCATATTCTTAGGAATACGTTTACTTCTTTTGAAAATTAACTGTAAAGCCCTTCCAACATATTCACCTGTTTTGCGTTTTACTGCTTGAGCCCACACAAATTTTGAAAAAACGTCTATTACAACCAAAATGTATCTGACACCTTTATTTTCTCTCGTATACGGAATCATTTCCACTAAATCGGCTTGATGAAGATCATCTAATCCTTTCACTATCACTTTACGACGTGTAAAATTAATTCTCACTGGTTTATGCAGTTCTTTCACTAGTTCTTCTTTCACATTTAACATTTTTCTTATAATGAAGAACTACATGGACGGAACTGTTGTTGTTGGTTTAGAACTGCTCGATTTCGCACTACCTGTTCCTCTTTGTTGTTGCAGAGTATCTAGCCTTACTTTCAGCTTCTTTGCTTCCTTTTTTAGTGATTCCACCATTTCCACTAATTCCTTTTTCAGATCATCTTTCTTTTTATTGGTTCCTTGAATTTCTTTCTCTGCAAATTCCTTAACTTTTTTACACTCATCCTGAATCGTGATTTTAATTAATTTAAAACTCGCGTCTATATCATCTTTCATATCTTACACAATTTCCGTCTTCAATTTCTTCGATACTTCTTCATCCCCTTTCCTAACAAACGCTTCTACATCTTTACGCTCTAGTTTTACTTTTGTTGAAAAGACGTCCATGATTCCGACAGCATTCTTTTCTATTATATCGTTCACCTTGTTTGTTATTTCTTTATCCCTGTCAGTATTATATTTTTCAAGTTCTCTTTCCAAATTTTTAATCGCTAACTCTATATTATTACTAAAAGTTTTCATCATCATTTCACCACTTTTGGAGACAGCTGTTTTCAATTCGTCTCGTAAATCCTTCATCCTTCTGACACCTTCACTGACAGCACGATCCTTTACCTTTTCACACTTGATTCTGATATGCTCTTTTGTTAACCGATCTTTCTCATCTACATACATTTTAGTAGCTGCATAAAACCCAGCGGTAGGCTCGTTCAAATGTGTAATACGCTTATTAGCTACATCAACGAAATACAACACTTTATCGAATGCTTGTCTAATATCGGTTACATCATCTTGCGATAACAGACGTTGCACCTTCTTCTCCAAAAATCGCACATTCACAGCATCATGCTCCTGCTGAGGATCACCGATTCTTGTTAAGCGGTTATGATTGAAATCATGAACATTGCTGAATGCTTGCGAAAACAATCGTTTTTTTTCTAACGGACGTCCGAACTTATCAACCGTCATTGTCTAACTAATAAGCTTAATAATTTGTTTATACGATTATATTGCACTCACGCAACTCTTCTAAAATTGATAGAATTTCGTTTTCATGATTTGTGTTGCCTGCTTGTTGAGAAGCAGCTAATAACCTTAAACGATCACACAACTCATTAACGTCATCAAAATATTTGTATTCGATCGGTTTTTCGTTGTATGTCAACAACGACAATCCTCCACCTTTATAAAATTTCAATGTTTGCTGTCTTAACTTGTAAACTGCTCCCGTACGTTTTAATATATCAGCGTAGTCTTTCTTTTCTTTAATCGACGTCGGATATTCAGAACGTAATTTGAAGAGTAGCTCGTATAATCCCACAGTCCTATGTATTTAAATTTTCCATCGATAACAACGTTTGGTCCGTCAAAATCCAGTTCAGAATCACCAATAAAAAATTTATTTGTGTTCCATTCGTATCGAAATTTATCAAGACGAGGATTCAGAACGTCAGCGTTAAATGTATCACCATCATAGTCTTTAATAATTCCTTCTATATAGTCTCGAGGTAGAGGATCGAATTCTTCCAAATATTGAGCAAATCGAGAGCTATTAATATAGTCTATGTACGCTTTCTTCAATTGTTCAAAGTCATCATTATCCTGGTCTGTGTTTTCATGACCCGTTGTTGGGTCTCTTTCGTAAACACTTTCTTCCCTTAATAATGAAGGAGCACCTGGTAGTAAGGTACCTGGAGCATTCGAAGGGTCAAGCTTTCTAATTTTTATTGGTGTTGACGAAGCTGGAACGTCACCTTTCGACCAATTACTCACTTCTGGCTATAATTCTTTTTTAATCTCTTCACCCAGCTCTGATTTCAAGTTAAGAAGCGATTTTGTAAGTGGTTGATATGCTTGCTGCAACAGGAGATTCTGTCCTGCTGTCGATTCCTTTAACATTTGTAATTTCCTCTTTACCGCTTTCCTAACTTTGATTAGTTCTTTCTTTGCTTTTACATCCATGCTCTTGCCAAGGTTGTCTTTTAACAACTGATTGACTTTATATCACTTACATTAATATATATTTATCGAATCCTAAGCGATATCTTCCCTCATTTATACCACAATCCTTGTTTATCACTAGAAATCCAAACTTCTCTTTCCAACACTCTGCACAAATATTTTTAAATTGGTCAAAAGTCATGTCTATAGTGACATGGTCTGCGAAGACGTGTTTGAGATTTAATTCATCCTGTTTAAACAGTATTATTAAATTTGCATTATCTCTAATTAAATGTTTGGGAATCTGTGCATATGTTTGATTTAAGTAAAAAGTGTCGATTGAGTTATGTCTTCCCATACTAAAGTATTCCCTTATCTTATTTTGATTTTCATTCGCAACATCGTCAAAGATGAATACAGAATTAGGTCTTGCCTGTGATGGGGCAATTACATCGTCAGAGTCTCTATAGGGAAAATAACCAATTCCAGCAATTGGTTTCAATAATTCGGCTAAATACTTATATTTTGGTTGATACAATGACTTGGAATAAACGTATACGTTTGCGAACCGTAAACCGTTCGGTTGCTCCAAAAGTCCTATAATCACATTTGTTTTTCCACAATTTGAAGGTCCGGCGATAATGGCTCTTATTGTGGATGGTAGTAATGGACCCTGTCGATTTATTTTCCTGGCAATATCGAAGTCACGATTGGTTATGGGTAGAACAGATGGATGTTGTACTATCCGCATGTTTATTGATGATTAAACGGTTTGCGCATGTGCTCTCGGATATATAAATTTAGAGTTAACAGTGTTTATGTAGTCAGTTCGTTCAGTATAGTGAGAGAGCTAACACTACACATGTCCCATGACACGAGGTTTTCTGAATAGGTTTATAGATAAATTACCTATTGAATTACACCTCCCAGGGTATAACTTTTGCGGTCCAGGGACTCGACTAAACAAACGATTAGCTCGAGGTGATATTGGTATAAATCCCCTTGACGAAGCTTGTAAATTACACGATATTGCTTACGAAACTTTTCCAGACATTTCCCATCGTCGAATTGCTGATAAGGTTTTGGCGCAACAATCATTACAAAGACTAAAGTCGCCGGACGCGTCTTTTGGTGAACGCTTGGCAGCTCTCACAATTGCTTCAGCTATGAAGGGTAAAGAGAAACTTGGAATGGGACACAAAAAGCGACGTCGTAAAGTTGGTGGTTCAATTCCGTTGCGGAAAATAAAGAAGAGAAGGCGAACAAGAAAAGGAGGAGCTCTACCGTTTCGTAAGCTAGTGACAACTGCGAAAATTGCTCTTAAGAAAACGAAACCTCTCCAGCTGATACATACTGCTAAAATAGCACTAAATACAATTCGTAAATTTGGAAAGCGATCTAAATCTCCCAGAATCATTCCTATTCCAAAGACAGGTGGTTTTCTACCGTTAATTCCGATTTTCGCTGGACTATCAGCACTTGGAGCTCTCTCTGGCGGTGCTGCTGGGATAGCTAAAGCTGTACGCGATGCGAAAACAGCACAACAGCAGCTAGAAGAAGATAAACGTCATAACGCTTCAATGGAAGCTATTGCTCTTGGAAAAAATATTTCAGTACAACCTTTTCGTAAAGGTTTCGGTTTATACCTTAGACCTTATCAGCAAAAAAAAAAAACGTAAAATTTTTCGTAAAGTTACCTAACCGTCCTTTGACAGATTTGGATTTAGTCAATTACATTAACTATTTACAAATTCAACATTTTCGGGGAATCTTTATGCGTAACGAATTAAGTACCCAGAAAAGTTAAAAGGTGTGAAAGTGGAATTGTTAATTTAGATTTAGACACAGGAACTGGTACACATTGGACAGCGTATGTAATACGAAATAACAAAGCTATGTACTTTGACAGTTTTGGAGATCTCCGTCCACCTAAAGAATTGGTTCAATATTAACAATCTTCCGGACCTTGTGCTATCACTTATAACTACAATCGTGTTCAGAACCCCTCAGATTTTAACTGCGGCCATTTAGTTGTCCAATTCCTTAATGAGATTACGCAAACCTTTTCTTAAAAACAAACCCTCAAACTAACTTCGTTGTAGTAGACAGAACGTCAAACCGAAAACATGTCTTACACATTTACCTTGATTAATACAAAGTCGGAGCTGCAAATGATAATAAGTCCACCAATTTTTTTAAGCGATGATGATGAAAATCAAATTGCTTTATTAAATTTTGAAGCATATAACAGTATTCCGAATATCGATGAAACTAACAATAAATTCTATTTTGAAGGTTCTACACCACCAGTCGTTGTTCTTCCGGAAGGATCCTATGAAATCGATGATATTAATCATTATCTTCGCGAGAAATTGCGACATACTGATGATGCTATTGAATTGTTTGGAGACAATACTACCTTAAAAAGCCATATAAAAAGCACCAAAAAAGTCAACTTCGCTCCTACAGATTCTCCCGCAAAGATATTGGGTTTTGAAAATAAGCTTCTACCATCACTTAAAGAGGTGTCTCATCATGTAGCTGACATTTTCAAAGTAAACACGATTTCAGTGATGTGTAACCTTTTAACTAACTCCTACATACATACCAGTGATGGTGCTAAAGGACTAGATGGACATATACTACATCAATTCTTTCCCAATGTACCCCCCGGATTTAAAATTGTTGAGAATCCTACGAATCTTATTTATTTATCAATCAACACTCGTGTCATCGACTACATTTCCCTTAAAATAGTTGATCAAGACGGTAATCTAGTTAATTTCCGTGGAGAGCGTGTCACAATAAGACTGCACTTACGAAAAGCATAACATGGTAGTGCAATATAGCTGTCCCCAACGATATTCAAAGAAGAATAGTACTATAAAACTACTACCACAATCCCGAGTGCTTATTTCGCCTACAACCATTAAGCGATTAACACCGCTCAATAAACAGTTCCTTAAATCTTTGGGGTTGCGATTGAAAAAGAGGAAACGGTAAAATGGTAGCAGAAATACTGAATGTTACCGAAAAAGCAGTCTTCGATAACGCTATAGTTAACGCTGATAAACATACTCATCAACCTTATACGAACTCAACTTTCAAAAATAATGATACGATACGTATTCCAATAGAAAATGAAGATGTTTACACTTTGCCTTCTAGTAGTTTCCTATACATAGAAGGTCGTTTGCTTCTTAAAAAGGATGGAAAGGCAACTGCGAACACTTCTTTTATCCACAATGGAATTTTACACCTGTTTGATGAAATTCGTTATGAATTAGGCGGAAAAGTTATTGATCGAGTCCGTAATCCTAGCATGGTTACAACAATGAAAGGTTACGCATCTTACAACGAGAATGAAAGTAAACGTCTCAGCAACAGTGGATGGTTGCCTCCTGCTTTAAGCGATCTACAGGGAATTAAGCTTAATTCTGTAAAACCAGTAGATTCCAACGGTTACTTCAACGTTTGTATTCCACTACGTATGATTTTTGGATTTGCAGAAGACTTCCGAAAAATAATATTAAACGTTCGACAAGAATTAGTTCTAGTTCGCAGCAGCACTGACAACAATGCTTTATATTGCTCAGCAACGCCACTTGAAGATGTAGTTGTACATTTGGATCAGATTTCTTGGAAAATTCCTCATGTATCTGTAGCAGATGCTGAACGTTTGAAATTGTTGCGTTATGTTGATCGAAATTTAAATATGGAACTTTCATTTCGGAGTTGGGAACTACATGAATATCCGCTACTTCCCAAATCGTATTCTCACAACTGGAATGTGAAAACAACGTCACAATTGGAAAAGCCTCGCTTCATTATTTTCGGATTTCAAACAGATAAAAGTAATAATCTTGCAAAAAATATGAGTGCCTTCGATCACTGCAAACTAACCAATTTTAAAGTTCACTTAGGATCTACTATGTACCCGTATGATAATTTGAATTTAGATTTTGATACTTCTAGATTTGCCGTTTTATATGAAATGTATGCCAACTTTCAACAATCGTATTATGGTAATGTAAGTGAACCCTTATTCGATCCTAAACAATTTCTAGTCATTGCTCCTCTTGTAATAGTAGACTGTTCTTATCAGAATGAAACTGTTAAATCTGGTAGTATAGATATCCGTCTAGAGTTTCAAACTAAAGAAAATATACCAGACAAAACGGCAGCTTTCTGTTTAATAATACATGATCGTGTGATACGTTACAATCCGTCCACAAACTTAGTTCAAGAAGTATAAAACACAACGATTACTTCCACAATTTAGTTTTCTTACCGGTACTGAACAGTGAGCACGATGACTTTCTTATTGGACGTACAAGGTTTTCAGTGTAGTGAGAATCGATTTGTTTTTAAAGAAGTAGCTGTTGTTGCTCTAAAAGAAGAACCAGTTTATCATTTCACATTTGAACCACCATTTCCATGGGACGCTCTCCCCGTTCGTTACAGAAGTCAAAATCGTTGGTTAACAAAAAATTTTCATGGGTTATATTGGGATAACGGCGATCTTCCAGTAGTAATAGGAGAGGGCTACTGAGATCATGTCTCGTTAGATTGTTGTTGTTTCTGTCTAACGTTAGTTTGCCGTATAAGTCCATCCTTCTCGCACCTATGGGAAAAAGGTGTATGTGTTCTGAGATCATTTACCGTTACTTTAATGATGTGACCTAGCAAGGAAGGAGCGCATTTTTTTCCCGTCGGTCGCAACCGACCGACGTACCTATCAAGGAATATGTGTTAATTGTTTTTCCGGTTCGGCTGGACATGCCGCTGCCGCAGTGCAAGAAATAATTATTATGAATTAATGAATGAATTTATTAAAGTATGTACCTAATTGCTTCGTTATGAATAGGTAGGTAACAATGGTAAATAAAAAGTATTGTTATTCAGAAATAGTTTTATTCTTTAAAAAAAAAAATGTTAAATTCCTTTCGAGGAAGGTATTGTTTATTGATCTATTTTGCACAAATCATAACACAAATGATTTATTCTTCAAAAAAAAATGTTACATTACAACATTATTAGATGGAATCCGTGTAAAATTGTTCATTTAATTGAGGAGACACGTATATGTTTAAACTATATTATCATGTAAGAAATAAAACACAAATGTTTAAGTTTAACAAAAATTTTATTATATTTTACAAACGCTTAGCTGAAATATTTTTAAAAAATAGTATTGTTTCCAATCCATTATTCTAAAAAGAATTAAACTTGTTAGAAAGAATTAAAGAATATATATAAAATTTTCTACATACATACCTAACCATATGGTTGCCCAGGGATCACACCCCTCAGGTCTTTCGACCGTTAAGTATGCCCTCGGACAAGCCGTGGGCATACTTATCAACCCTAAATAAATTGCTTCGGTTGGAGGAGGACTATGGCATAGTATCATAAACCTATCTATATCCTTAAAAATAACAAAAATTAATTAATAAATTTAAATATCAAAATAGTTTACCTCCAACTCAGGAAGATTCAAATTGACTATGCAGTCAATGATCATAATTTTCTCTGAAAAATAAATTAAATTAATAGTATGTAATATAGGATAAGTAAGTCTCTTGCTCACAAAACTTACCATTCGCATTCATGGTTGCTAATGGGAATAATGAAACTTGAAGAAGAACATGCTGTATTTATGTGAGTTGATAATTTTTTAAAATGTTCAAACTGGTACGTTGATTTATTCATGACTGATAATGGGAATATGTGAAACTTGAAAAACAATATGCTGTAATTATGTGAATTGATAATTTTTTAAAATGTTCAAACTGGTATGTTGATTTATTCATGACTGATATGGGAAAATATGAAACTTGAAACAATATGTTGTAGTTATGTGAGCTGATAATTTTTTAAATGCTTAAACGGGTATGTTGATTTACCACCTGCATGACAGGATGTCAGAAGTAATATTTTTCAGCCTTTGCTTTGTCCATGAAGTTTGAAATAAATATCTTTTACTGATTTGAGTTGAATACTTAAACAGATAAAAAGCAGGATATTATTGTGGGAAACTACAATTTTAAATAGCTACGTATATGGCAAAATGTTACAATTATAACAAAAATGTAATCGTACAAATGCACCTGCAACGGATGTCCAATAATTAATAATCTTAACTGCGGACTTATAATGAGTTTGAATTTATTTGCAAAGATTTGTAAGTATAATATATGTTTGCTTACCTGCAGACAATCCTCTCTTCACCAACAATATTTTATATATGGTATATATATAATACAGATGACGAACAAATGGCATTGTCATTAACAGTTATTATTGAGAAATTTTGTTCCGTTGACATTACCCTAATGTTAAGTAGGTCACATTCTTTTTTTATAAATGATAGGACTTCAAACGTTGACATATCATTTTTCGGCATAGACATTTGCCAAGGTCCCAACAGTTCAATGCGGAATCTATGTTTCTCCAATGCTCGTACTGTTAACGAAATAGTTAACTCATCCTTTTTAATTTTTTTATAATCGTTAAAAACTACTTCCAAACATAATGCACTCAAACTTTTCACTAAATAAACAGGTTTTTGATCTGAAGTTAAAATAATTCTGTATGAATTTTCGATAGGAATATTGTTTAAACTATAAATCTTCGAATACTGCAGTTCACGTAAAAACCATTTAATAGAATGATGATTAAATTAAAATTTGGAAAAAAAAGTTTTACAGTTCATTAACTGTCTATCTTTTACAAAAAAATAATTATCTAATTTTGGAATTAAAGCCATTTTTAAAATAAGGACTAGTTAGTGACGGAAGCGATTAATAACTGATAGGTATAAGTGTACAGACTTATTAATTGAGAATATTTTCCACTAACATCATTATATGCCGGAAATTATTATCAACATTCACTCACTGCCACCACCACCACCATCATCATGATTATAACAACGATTCGAAATAATTTTAACCAATAGCATAAAAGTATTCCTTAATTAAATCTAACTATCTGTTGAAGAGGGATAGGTAATAGTTATAAATAATGGTGCAAACGCCATTATTTTTAAAGTCGGTTATTTCCTAATCAAAGTACCTACCTAGTATACTTTAACTAAGTTTAGCCTTTAAAAAGTATTTTAACTATGGATTATCTAAAACAATTAAATGCGGCCGGTTCGGTAGAGTTCAAAACAACGGTATCGTTAAAAACGTTAGAAATTGGGAAACTATATCGCATTGAACGAGTTTTCGCCGTACAAACGCGATATGGTCGACAGGTGAAGGTCGATCTAGGAGACTTTGAATGTTTTTTGCCACAAAGATGGGCCAAAATTATTCCTGATGAAAAGTTTTCAGAATTCGTGGACACGGGCCTTGTTTTAAAAGGTGTCAAAAAACTACCAAATGGAGCAGAAACGTCTGAAATTAATTTCGAAAAACTAAAGTAAGACATTTTTTCACTCCAGTATACGCGTGAGTGTGTTAGTAAAATTAATCAATGTTAAGTGAACAATTTTATTCGTTTTTCAATAAAAATTATTCTTACATATAAGTATATGCATGAAGTGTTATTAAAAAATTAAGGTGCTATAAATGCATAGGGATCAACATTTGAATGAACAATTACATTCGCTTCCGAGTACTAGTGACATCATGGAGCAGCCTCCAGCTAAAAGAGTTAAGCTTACAACATGTGATATTTGCAAGTGTACACTTGAATCCGTAAATTATTCTGCACATCCTAAATCTATTAACCACAAGAATAAATGTTTGGAACGTGATGTCACTCTTGGTTCTAATGTTCATGAAATATTGTCAGCATTCAATCGAAAAGTGGTTTCCTATCGTTTGATACCTAATAATACAAAAATTGTCAATCTACCTATAAACGACTATAGCAATTTATTAATAGAAAACTTCATTCATGATATACGGAATGAAATCGTAACCATCATAAATAAAAAACTTAAGGATTTTAACGTGCTGAAAGTAAATTTCGAACTTTATGGAAGTTTTCTGAAGCCTGCAGCAGTCTCAGATGATAATGATGGAAAATACAACTTGGAAGTAAAATCTTTTCTGGTTCCCTACCAAGTTGTAGATAAATCTATCAATGTAAACGAAATAATTGAAAATTTAATTGCAAATTTAAAGAAAAAGCTTGAGGAGTTCCAGGTAAGTTAAAACTAGTCTAGTCTAATAGTAATAATAATACTAATAAAACGCTTATACTTGTTTTAAGGAACGTGATAGTGGATATGCACTTCAGGAACTTTTATTTTTGGAAGTCAATTTGGTGAAATACAATCCACTGAAAGCTCCCACCTATGTAAAACTTCCATTGGACATTGAGCGCAAAAAGGCTGTTATTAACGTTAAAAACCAAGATAATAAGTGTTTCATCTGGGCACTTCTTTCCGCACTATATCCCGTCAGATGTCGTAAAAATCATGTATCAAGTTATAGGAAATATCTTTCAAAGCTAAATTTAACAGGTATGACCTTTCCAATGACCTTTTGTAACATTAAATTGTTTGAAAAATTGAATCCTAATGTAAGTGTAAATGTTTTTGGTCTCGAAAAACAAAAAGAAAAGTCAATAATTGTAGGACCATATTATTTCTCTCAATGTAGAAAATTAAACCATGTTAACTTACTATACATCGAAGAAGAAAATAAACAACATTACTGTTATATTAAAAATTTAAGTCGTCTTATTTCGAAGCAGCTAAGTCGGAGAAAAACTGTTAAATATATTTGTGATGGTTGCTTGCAATATTTTGGTAGTGAAAAACTTTTAGCTAATCATATGCAACAGGACTGTGCGAAATGTGTAACCGTTTTACCTTCAGCTGGAAATAATTTTTTAAAATTTAAACAAATAGAAAAGCAAATTAAAGTTCCTTTTGTTATATATGCCGATTTTGAATCTTTGCTAGTTCCAATTCAACAATCTTCAGAATCGTCAATAGATACTAAAACAGTATCAACTGACATTCATAAGCCATTTAGTTTTGCCTTTTACGTTAAGTGTTGTTATGACGATTCACTTTCGAAATTTTATTCGTTTCGGGGAGAAAATTGTGCAAAAGTTTTCTGTAATATGATTAAAAATGAGGCTTCTCATATATACCATACATACTTAAAAAATATTATTCCTATGAAAGAATTAGCTGAAAAGGATTTAGAAAATTTCCCATCGGCAACAAACTGTTATTTATGTAACGGAGATTTAGGTTCAGATAAAATTAAAGATCACTGTCACCTCACCGGCAAATATAGAGGCTGTTGTCATAATTCCTGTAATTTGAAAGTAAAAACCGTTAACTTTATCCCGGTTTTCTTTCACAATTTTAGCAATTATGATTGTCATCTTTTTATACGTGAATTTGCCGCCGAAGATGACGAACCAATGAATGTCATTCCGGTGAATAAAGAAAAGTATATTTCATTTACAAAGAAAATTTTAGTCGATAGAAAAAATAATGAAAACAGTTACATAGATTTACGTTTTGTAGATTCTTATCGATTTATGAATCGAAAATTGGAGACACTCGCTGCAAATTTATCAGATGATCAAATTATAGAATTGAGAAATTTTTTTCCAAATGATGAAGAATTTAGATTAATGCGTCAAAAGGGTGTTTTCCCATACAATTATTTAGATACGTTGGAAAAATTAAATAACGAATGTTTACCTTCAAAAATGGATTTTTACGATTCAATGCAAGATACTTCAATTTCTGATGCAGACTATCAAAGAGCAAACGATATTTGGCATAAATTTTCATGTAAAAATTTAGGTGAATACAGCGACCTCTATTTAAAAGTAGACGTAATTTTATTATGCGACGTTTTCGAAAATTTCCGAAATTTATGTTTGAATACATACAAATTAGATCCGACCCATTTTTATAGTTTACCCGGCTTGTCATGGCAGGCAATGCTAAAATTTACCAATGTACAATTGGAGTTGTTAACTGACTGTTCAATGGTACTCTTTTTTCAACGAAATATCCGAGGTGGTTATGCTGGAGTGGTTCAACGTTTCGCACAGGCCAACAATAAATATATTCCCTCTAATTACAACAATTCACAAGCAACATCTTACATATCATATTGGGATGCAAATAATTTATATGGATATGCGCTTTCGGAAAAACTGCCTATATCGAACTTTCGATGGCTCTCACAAAACGAAATTGATTCATTTAATATAAATAACTATACAGATTCTGATGATCAAGGATATGTTTTGGAAGTCGATATTCATTATCCAAAACATTTGCATGATTTGCACAATGATTTTCCAATGTGTATTGAAAAAATGAAACCTCCAAATTCAAAATGTAAAAAATTATTGCAAACCTTTTTCGATAAGCAAAATTACGTTATTCATATAAAGACTCTTAAGCAATGTATTGAAAATGGTTTAGAGTTGTCAAAGATTCATAGAATTCTCACGTTCAAGCAATCTGCTTGGATGAAACCGTTTATCGATTTTAATACTCGTCTAAGACAAAGTGCCGCAAACGCATTTGAAAAAGATATGTACAAATTAATAAATAATGCAAACTATGGAAAATGTATCGAAAATATAGAAAAAAGGGTCAACGTTAGTTTAGTCAATTCGTGGAAAGATTTGGGCCATAAAAAAGGAGTTGAGAAATTAGTTTCACAACCCAATTTTCATAGTATATCCATTTTTGATGAAAATTTTGCAGCAGTACAATTGTTAAAGTCTCAAATCTATTATGACAAACCAATTTACGCCGGGTTTGCAGTATTGGAAATTGCCAAATTTGTAATGTATGAATTTCACTATAACTTTATAAAAAAAAAATGTGGTTCCAAAGCATCACATTTGTATACAGATACTGATAGTTTGTTGTATTTCATAGAAACGGATAATGTTTATAATGATATTAAGAAAAATTTACATAGATTTGATACCTCAAATTATTCTACTGATAATATTTTTGAAATGCCTTTGGTAAACAAAGCCATCCCAGCACTTATGAAAGATGAAGTTTGTGGTAAGATTATTTGGGAATTTGTGAATATAGAAGGAAGTTTGATAATGAAAAAGGCTAAAGGTGTTAAAAAGAATGTAATAAAGTCATTAACGGAAAAAGATTTTAAATATGTATTAAATGAAAACGAGATAGTACTGAAGCGACAAAATGTATTTAGGTCTTTAAAGCATATAATTTATTCTCAATGCATTAATAAAATTGCTTTGTCTGCGGATGATGATAAACGTTTCCATATACCAGAAACGTATAAGACTTTAGCATGGGGACACTACAAAATTACTGATAATACCTACTTACAATAATTTAAGTTAGGTTATTTTAATGATTTCTTAATGTCTTAATTATTATATAAAGTTAGTTAATTACTATAATGATGTTCAATAAACTAACTTGAAACCATTAGACACTTGTGTTTTATTTGTACATACGTTAATGACCTTAACATCTAGGAAGAGAAGGAGCAGGAGGAGGAGGAGGAGGAGGAATGGATAATAGTAGTGGTAATAACCAATTTAAAGAGTAGTTCTCGAAACAAATGCGTTAGTTTTAACTTTAGAAAGCAAAATGGCAGTTGTACAGTTAAAACCGGGAAATAAAATCAAAGTTCTTTCAGCATTTGAATTAATCCAACTGGCAAATGTTGTGCAAGCGACTGCTGAGGAGAATTGGCAATGCAGTATTGCAAATTTAGAAGAAAAATGGAGAACATCAAGCACTGGCGTGTTTGATAGTGATTTGTTCAATATTGTAGCTTGTCCGCTATCTGAAATTTTAAATTATCCGAAAACCATCGATCCTAATAATGGTAATAATGAAGAAATTTACCATACAGGGAAAACGTTAGCGTTAGAAGTGCAGAAAAGAAGAGATATTTTTAAAGAACCGAAGAAAAGAAGAATAGTAACGGAAAAAGGGAAAAAAAGACAAAGGAAAAGAAACGAGAAAGAATCTTATGCATTGATATCACCACCACTACCATCCTCGCCTCCGCCGCCGCCGCCGCCGCCGCCCACTACAGCGAAAAACGAACAATGCTGCTACCTATTTGATAATATTTATAAAGAATTGGGAATTAAAGATTTGTAGGATTTTTTAAAATAAACAGAAATCTTATTAATATGAGTATTTTATTTCTATTAATGTTAAGTATACAAAAAAGTCTTACATTAATTCTTGCAAAATATTGAAAACACTTTTATAGTCTTTAGAATAAATTGATGGCAATTTTACAGAATCTGATCTATTTTCATCTTGCCAACCTACTGGCAATCCTTTTTTCGCTTTTTCTAAATTACCAACAAGCCATTGAAAGACTGCTTTCTGTCTACAATTATGCAATGGTTCAAATTTATAAGCCAGTTTGTTGGCTTTCATAATTTGAATTATATAGTACAATAGTTTTGGTTGTGCATAATAAGCAGTTTCTAGTATGATATCATCCAAACATGCTAATACATTTTTATAGTTTTTCTTAATATTACTTATGGGAAATTTTTCTAAATTGCAAGGATTATAATTTGAAAGGAGATCTTGAAGGAAAAATATATCATTGGTGCACAAAGTTGTCATTTCCTTCATTTCAGTTAATACACTCACTACATCAAATACACTTATTAAAAAGTCTGGAACTGTATTCAAAAAGGATTGACAAAATCATCGCATATAATTTGACGGTGAAATAACAAATCCAGCAACGATAGAGATGGAAAAGTCTCTGTAATCCATGTGAAGGCTTCGAAGGGCACTTGAAATCCTAATCGCATAAAAATATTTTTGGCTGTCTGTTCATTATTTCGAACAAATGCATAGGAAAGTTCCTTTTTCAAATTATTCACATCGCTATTGTAAATTGCATAAGAGGTTGGATCCATTCTTGTTAGTAGATATTTTTTAATTGTGAAAATAAATAAACTCGTCACTATCGCTACTGCTGCTGCTGTTGTAATTATTATTATTATCAGATGAATCAGTTGTGACCGGAAGATTGAAATAATTACCCAATATTTCTATTTGATCATATGCAGAAACATCAAATTTTTCAAAAATGTTTATTAAACCTTTAGCTTCGAGCGTTTTGCTTTCAATCAGCACACCATTTTCGTAAAACTTTATAGTAATGTAGTAGTATGAGCAATCAGACATGCTTTCTCGTACCATGGTAAAAATATACTAAAATTCTTTAATAGTTCTATGACAAATTGAAGAGGACTAGGTAGGTGGAGGGGAGATGATGTTTAATTGTTTATATTATTTCCCATTACCTATTAATAAATATTAATAAAGTGGAAAAATAATATTTTTATTCATTATCTATACACATCTACATATAGTCTTTTAGTAACCAACTTCTTAGAACAAAAACGTTTTCTAATGCACAATTATAGTTTGAATTTTGATGATGGTAGTAGGTGCATAGTGATGTAGTAGTTGTAGCGACGACTTTATAATCTGCAATAAGTTTTGTTAGAGATGGACATTTTAAATCCTCCAAGTTTATAATGTTCTGCAGATAGGGAAATTCTTTTGATAACCATCTTCGTTTCTCCAAGCCTTTGACATAAATAGTACTACAATCATTTAAAATTTTCCCTATTTCACCTATTGTCTCGTAATAACTGTGCAATCCAAAATTCCATTCGATTCCATGATAATTTCTAGTAAGCCATCCGTTCTGACTTCTGTAACGGGCTGCAAGTTGCGACCAAGGAAATGGTGGCGATAATAAATACCATGCAATTTTTTCTTCATTGCTTATTTTACTGAAAGCAACTTCCTTAAATATGAAGGTATTACCCGCTGCCTTAAATCCTTGCACATCCACTATGAATTTCATCTTTATAATATATATATGTACAAGTTACAATACTTGAACAATGTTGTTGGATGGATTGTAGCGAACCATACGATCATGTAGAATTAAGCAATATGCAGCTGTATTTGCTGGAATTGCTTCATTAGTTTCAAAATCTAGACGTACATCTATAGCGCCCGCCTTCACAATTTCGCTTTGATGTGTACAATCGATTACAAATAAGGGAGCAATTTTCTTAAAATCTGATGGTTTCATTACCGGCTCGCTAACCGTTCCGTAATAAGACTGTTGAAATTGAGCATACATTTCATATAATATAGAAAATTTATTATTCTTAAAATCAAGATGAAGGTTATCGTAGGGATACATAGAAGAGCCCAAATGTAATTTAATATTATTAAGTTCGCAATGATCAAAGTGGGCTTTATTTTTTTCAGGTTTATTATTTCTATCTGTTTGAAATGCAACTATCACGAAACGAGGTTTTTCAAGTTGTGACGTAGTTTTCACAGCCCATGTGTGATTATTTGTTTGAGGCAATAAAGGATACTCATGCAACTCCCAACTACGGAAATTAATTTCCATTTGTTGATTTCTTTGCAAATATTTTAAAAGTTTAAGACGTTCTACATCTGCTACAGATATGTGTGGAATTTTCCAAGAAATTTTATTTATATCTACTTTTAAAGTTTCACCTGCAGTTGTATTTATTATAGAGTTTGTATCGATACTACTTCTTATTAAAATAAGTTCTTGTTTTATGTTGAGAAGAATTTTTCGAAAATCTTCTGCAAAACCTAAAAGCATACGTAGTGGGATGCATACGTTAAAATTTCCATTTTGATCTATTGTCGAAAATGTATCATCATTGGGAGCCCAACCAGCATTCTGAAGACGCAAGCTCTCGTTTACGTTGTAAGAAACATAACCTTTTATGGTGCTAGTTATTCCAGGATTTCGAACACGATCAACAGTTTTACCACCGATTTCGTAACGAATTTCGTCGAAAAGATGTGCAATTCCATTATTTATAAATTTGGCAGTTGCTGAAGGTGTACCATCAGTTTTTAGCAATTTTCCTTCAACATATAATACACTATCCCATGGTAAAGTGTAGACATCTTCGTTTTCAATTGGAATGCGGATTTCATCATTATTTTTAAACGTTGTATTTGTATACGGTTGATGAGTATGTTTTTCCGCATTGGTTATAGATAAATCAAATAATGCACGTTCGGTAACATTCAAGATTTCAGAATGCATGATGGTTTTAGCTTCTTAACTTGATATCCTAAACTTTTTAAAAAGCGTGCGTTTGAAGGTGTTAATCGCTTCTCTTCTTCCTTTCCACTGAACGATTGTGATAATGTTGGTTTCCTATAAATCTCCTTACGTTTGTTAAAATTTTTATAACGGCAAACCATTATGGTTTAATACCTATTAGAGAGAGAGAGACGTTTCAAATGAAGTCTTACTGTAACGGTCTCTCCACGAAAATTAACCAACTCACCGTCTTGATCAACTATTTTAATGACTATTGAATCAATAATTCTCGAATTTATAGGCAAATAAATAACGTTGGTTGGATTTTCCACTATTTTGTAGCCTGGCGGAACGTTTGGGAAAAGTTGATGAATAAAATGAGCTTCTTCGTTATTTCTATATGAACCGGAAACAAGGTTGCAATGGATGCATATAGCGTTTACTTTAAAAATATTTACAGGATAATCAGACACTTCATGACTATTAGCTTTAATAATTCTCGGTTTAAATCCTAACAGTCGTCCGATTGAATCCGTTTTTGTGAAATCAACTTGCTCTGTACACTTAATTTCCGAAAGTAAAGTGTTGTTGTTGCCAGTTATATTAAGAAATATAATATCTTTACCTTTTACTCTCGGATCGCCTAACTGAAGGCGTAGATAACGATTTATGTCGTCAAGCTCATACGATCCTTCCGGTATGGTTATTACTCTATTCCCAACATAAAATTTGTTGTTACTTTGATCTATATTTGGAATAGAATTGTACGTTTCAAAATTAATGAGTCCTAAAGAATACTCAAAATTGTCATCCAAAACAATTGGTGGACTAATATTAGCTTGCAATATTGATTTGTCTCCGGTTAAATTAAACGTGTACATGTTGATAGTCTGTTAACGTTAGATTAAATGGAACTATTATCGTCTGCGCTAACGTTTTAAAAGTGAAAGGGTGGTGTGATATTATATAGAAATTGTAATACTAGATGACCACAGTTGAATGAGTTGTACATCTGTTTGCGATCATAATTATAAAAGATTTTGCATGGTTGAGAAGAATTTAAGTATTTCACAACTTCCGAAGGTGGTCGCAAATTTCCGAAGCTGTCAAAATAAACTGCATTGCCGTTTTTAATTTTGTATGCTGTCCAATGCGTACCCATGCCCGTTTTCTTATCATGATTTACAATTCCACATTCGATGGCGCGCACTTTTTTAGGTAAACTGTCACGCATAAATATTCCACGAAAGTGAGGAATTTGAAGCATTTTAACATATTTATGTAAATCTTCATCGGTTAGTGCTCGTTGTGGCAGACTTAGAGAGGTTTTTTTTTTTTTTTGATAAGGTAAATAAAGTCCCAAACCTTTTTTATAAGGTTGCAAGAAAAGACCTTTTCCAAGAGCAATTTTTTCCATAGCCTTATTATGTCGTTCAGATTCGCTAAGACTTCTTTGGGCTGCTTTAACATCATTAACCGCTTTCGCGATTCCGGCTGCTCCTCCGGACAAAGCACCTAAAGCTAATAATCCAGCGAAAAGTGGTATTAATGGAAGAAATCCACCGCTTTTTGGAACCGGTATTATCCTGGGAGAATCGGTCTGATTTGCATTTTTTAACTGTGACATTGCTAATCGTGCTGCTCGAATAACATTTTCTGGCTTTTTCTGTTTTAGAACATTCGCCGCTTTTCTTATAAATTTTCGAAAACTTATTCTTCCACCCTTTCTTTTTTCATAGATCTACTAGTTCGTTTTCTTCTTTGTTGTTGTTGTTGAACTCCCATACCCAACTTTGTTTTTACATTCATAGCGGTTGCAACTGCTCCAGCAGCTAAACGTTCTCCAATGCTTGCATCCGATGAATGAACTCGTCTAAGTGCTGCTCTAGCTAAAATACTATCTGCTTTATGTCTTTGTTCTAGATTTTTAAAATTAGAGTATGCAATATCATGAGCTTTGCAGGATTCATCTAAAGGATTTATTCCTTTGTCCCCTCTTTCCAACCTCTCGTTTAACTTTGTACCTGGTCCACAAAAGCGATAGCCTGGTATATGAAATTCGAATGGTAAAGAATTAATTAGTTTATTAAGTAAACCATTGCCTCGTTGCACTTCTTTCCGCATTTCTCTCTCTTATTCAAAGTTTTTTTCGAAATAAACCAATTCATGCCGAGCTATCAGCTTATAAAATAAAAAAACAGTAACCATATTTTTCATTAGATTATTGACATGCGAATAGTTCAACAACAAGCCGTGCTGCCTATTACTAACCGTGATTTTAATGATGTACCAAAGGCAAATCGACATGGACCCCTACTACCGTCAACAATACGATCAATCGTTATAGGTCCTTCCAATTGTGGAAAGACGAATGTTATAATTTCACTTTTAGAACATGTTTACGTATACTCTAAATCGCTAACTCAACCAAAATATGAATACTTAGACGAGCTTTTTAAGACAATAAAAGGCATTGGCTATTACCCTTACAAAGATTCTGAGAATATTATTTCTCCATCAAATGCGAAATCTAATTCAATATTTATATTTGACGATGTTGCTTGCGAAAATCAGAATGTAATCAGAGATTATTTTAGTATGGGACGTCATTACAACGTCGATTGTTTTTATCTTTGTCAAACATATACTCATATTCCAAAACATCTAATACGCGACAATGCAAATCTAATTATATTATTCAAACAGGATGAGCTAAATCTTAAGCATGTCTATTCAGATCATGTCAATACTGACATGCCATTTGAAATGTTTAAAACCATTTGCAAAGTTTGTTGGGATGACAAATATGGGTTTATAAGTATTTATAAAGATAGTGATGTTAAAAACGGTCGATACCGTAAAGGTTTTGATCAATATATATATTTATAACCATTGCGATTCACCTCTGAGTAATATAAAAGCAGTAAACGAGTGAGGATCATATATTATCACTATAATGGACTCGAAAATTAAACAGGAGCTTGTAAAGGTGAGGAAAGATGTAAAACGAAAATTGCAAGCTTTAAAAGAGGGTGCGATAGAGGAAGAAGATATATTGCGGAAATCCTATAAACCTTTGGTGGAACCTTTAATGCAATTAAAAGAAGAAATACAATTTTCTAAACCGAAAATTAAGCAAGAAATTAAAAAGAAAGATGAAGAAGATGTTGAGAAATCGTTCATAGCACCAGATTTATTCTCACCTACATCATAATCGTCATTACCAACCTCATTAAATACCTTGGTAAAAGATTCCGATCTTTCTACAATGCTTCCACTGAATGACGAGGAAGAAGATAGAATATTTGATTACACTAAACAGGAAATACAGAAAATCGTAAACGATCCTGCTTTTAAAGATATATTAGATGATTTTGAAGAATTACCGAGATATTATATTGAAGGAGTATTAAGCGATACTGAAGGAGAATATGACAATAGAAATGATGTTCGATACGATTGGCTTCAGAACAAATTATATATTGGTGATGAAGAAATGAAGGTGGTCGGTAAAAATCTAGAAATAATGGGACGTAAATTTGTCGGAACGCCTGGACTATATGAGTTACTTTTCAAAAAGAATCCTGTCGGAGATAAGCAAAAAGATAGGGATGTCTATAGGGAAATAATGCAGCTCGTTCGATTAGATAACCCTCAAACTTATATAACATCTCTAAATCATGATACTAAAAGAGTTTTTGATACACAATATGGTGTAAGATTTAATCCAGAGAGACAAAAATATTTTATCGGAGATTCCGAAATAAAGTTTGGAACTAACAAAATAACCGTAAAAAATGTAAGGTATACACTATCCCGAGGATTATTGGAGCTTTTGTTTAAAAAGGAGCCTAGTGGTTATAAGGAATCTGATTTGGCGAAATATAAAGATATAGTGTATAGAACAAATGCTCATAAAATTGGCTACAAGAGTATCGCTCCAATAGCTGGAAACAAAGGAAAAAAGTATCAGCTAATCAAGAAACTCATGATCGGACCTCTATTTCCTTCCGCTGCTGCCAATGTCATAGCAGCAACTTCGACTCCAGTTAAAAATCCTTTGGGTAAAGGTCTATGGATGAATTTAAACGATAAACCTCTAGAATATGTATATTTTAATGATGTTAACGAATTATGTGATCGTTTAAAATTACTCATTTCATCTCAATCTGCAGGAAATACCAACCATACCAATGAAATCACATCTATTGTCGAAGAACTTCGAGAGTGTGGTATAATAGAATAAATAATTTATATTCTCACTTAGTTTCAATATGGTTGTTGATAAATTCGGTCGAGCATTGTCGGGGGGTTCTAAACGAAAGTTTGAAACGATAGATAAATTCTTGATTGAAAATAATAAGTTATTCGCTCGAGTTAAAACGAGCGACGACGACGACGACAACAATGATGGGGAACAGATTGAAGATGAGATTGTCACAAAAAAATTTTTGAATACAATAATAGATACGTTAGCGACAGCTGAAGATTTTAGAAAGATTTCTTATTTTATTGATTTCGATAACAAACATGTAACTCGTTTAGAGATGCCAACAGCATCTTGGCATGCAGCTACAAAAGCATATGTTGATAATAAAGACAAAGTTACTAAGACCCAAATTAGACTAGAATGTGAAAAAGTCAAAAAGGATGCAATGTCCGAAGGAGATAAAAAACGTGAAATTCTCCGAAACGAATTATTAGTACTAATACACTCTCTCAAGGCTAACATTGACTCACTAAACATTAATTTTCGTTTAAATACTTTGTATATAGATGCTATCTTTAAGCAACTTGACATACAGAAGAGCTCTTTAATTACAGCCACGCCGTCAAGTGTATTGCCTAGCAATATCGATAACACCACCACCACCACCACCACCACATCTTCTGTTTAATAATAATGGTTAAAATACGGAAAGCAAATATAAAAAAAGATTCTGGCAAAAACGGTAAAACAACAACCACTATTAAAGAGCAAGTGGTAGCTGAATTACATAAACAAGCTCGAAAAAATTTTACTAGACGAAGAACAATTATTAAAGGATTATACGATCTGTTTCAAGCCGATCTAGTTGAAATGATTCCGTATGCAAAAGAAAATAAAGGGTATCGATACATTCTTGTAGTAATTGATACTTTTTCTAAATTTCTATGGGCGTCACCGGTTTTACGAAAAAATGGAGAAGATGTTTCGAAAGCGTTTGAAGATATATTACGCAAAAATAAACGTATACCGCCGACAAACCTGCAAACTGATATGGGAAAAGAGTTTTACAATAAATGGTTTCAGAATCTAATGAGAAAATACAGAATTAATCACTATTCAACTTTCAGCAGTAAAAAGGCTTCTATAGTCGAACGAGCCAACAGAACCTTAAAAGGTATAATGTGGAAAAAATTTACATTGCAAGGAAATTACAAATGGTTAGATTTGTTACCTAAACTAGTTCAAGTTTATAATAATAAAAAACACAGAACTATCAGAATGAAACCGATAAATGCTATAAAGAAGGAAAACGAAAAGCTACTATTGAATACCGTATATTCTCGCATTAAAACAGTAGATCTGAAGAGAAAGAAATTTTCCATTGGAGATTACGTACGCATTAGCAAACATCGCGAAGTTTTTGCAAAAGGTTACACCCCAAACTGGTCCAACGAAATTTTTAAAGTGGTTAACATAAAATTTTCTAATCCAATCGTCTATTATTTGCAAGATTTAACAGGTAACGATATAAAGGGAGGATTTTACGATAAGGAACTGCAAAAGGCGAAACATCCCGACGTGTACCTGGTGGAAAAAATTTTGCGAAGAAAAGGTGATCAAGTCTACGTAAAATGGCTTGGATTCGATAAATCTCAAAACAGTTGGATTCCATCTAATAATGTTGTAATTTAACATTTTTTTTTAAAGAATAAAACTATTTCTGAATAACAATACTTTTTATTTACCATTGTTACCTACCTATTCATAACGAAGCAATTAGGTATATACTTTAATAAATTCATTCATTAATTCATAATAATTATTTCTTGCACTGCGGCAGCGGCATGTCCAGCCGAACCGGAAAAACAATTAACACATATTCCTTGATAGGTACGTCGGTCGGTTGCGACCGACGGGAAAAAAATGCGCTCCTTCCTTGCTACGTCACATCATTAAAGTAACGGTAAATGATCTCAGAACACATACACCTTTTTCCCATAGGTACGAGAAGGATGGACTTATACGGCAAACTAACGTTAGACAGAAACAACAACAATCTAACGGGACATGATCTCACATGATCTCAGTAGCCCTCTCCTATTACTACTTCTTCCGTACTCTACACTTTATGATAGAATTTACTCCATATTGATGGAGTCAACAATTGTATATGTTAAAGGATTACAAAAGATGATGTGGTTGCAGAAATCCTTTCCTACTGTTAACTTTGTTAACATTGAAGATATCGGATATCCAGCTCTCTCCAAACTCCCAACTCATTTTAAAGTTAAAGTGTGTTCTTATCATTTATTTACAACCGCTGTTGAACAGAATTGTGCTTATAAAAATGTTCTTTTATTAAAATATTGGTTGTCTTTACACTCATAAATTGACTGTATTTTTTTTCCTTTAAACAAATAAAACACGTTCATAATATAAATTAGATTTTTATTTTTTATATTCTTATACAATGTTATACATTTTACATATGTATTTCTAAATCAGCCGCTTTTCCAACAAATCCTTTAAGGCGAATTAATGGATGACCCACTTTATTAACAATTTTTTCGTTTATGTCCTCGATTTCTGCATCCGTAAAAGCTTCTGCGTGTCTGCACGGAAGAAATATGATAAAGCTGTATAAATCAGCTAATAGACGAGGTCCCCATTTTGTATTCACCTTTTTGAAGCGTTGCACGGGATACGTTTGATTCACTTCCAGTGATTTCAGAGCACGTATTTCTTTCTCTTCATAACCCACCCGCACATTATTAAACTTTTCGATAAAGGTTTCCATGTTATACTGACTTAAATACACTCAACTCTGTTATGCATCTACCGCTCCTTCACTCGTTCGCGTAACTTATGTAAAATCCCCTTCCACTACATAAGCTTCAGTGGAGGAGAACTTATTATACAAACCACGTTGCTCGTTTTAAATGTCTCAGTTGTTATGGAAAAAAGCAATCATGATCAGTGTGTCGTCGTTACTGATTTTAACATATTTGTATAACAATACCCTCTACATTTCCCGACCTGATAATACTATTGGAGATGAAGCCTATGTTTGTAAAAATTTTAATAAGGATATTGATATGTCTTGTACATGGAAGAAAAATTGGGATACTATTATTTTAAGAAATGTTAATGGAACAAATGTTTTTACAGTTGAGAACGTGCAGAACCTTCACTCTGTAAAACTAGCATTTATTGATAAACATGGACAGTTTCGAAGATATATTGAAAGCCGATGGATTCAGCTTAAGGATGATGAAAACAGAGACGTTATAACTAAGGGCTATATCACCGACTCTTTCGTATTTCTACAAGTTGTTAGTACTATTAATGTAATCTTATTGTTCAATATTTTGATTGTATCACTTACATACTTCATTTATATCAAAATAAAGAATCGTTAACTATAACGACTTCACTTTTATTTCATATGTCTATACCCTACACTTTTCTCCACTTCCTCTACATTATCATGTAAACGTATTTAAGATTCGTAAACTTCAGACGACTGCAGACGTATTTAATTTTACATTACCGATACATGTACATATGTTTCAATTCATTGTGAAGCATTCGACCACTACATACACTCAAGTTTAAAGTCAATGACCTTCCATCAATTTGACCTTAAGTAACCTCTCCTCCTCTGAATTAGAACCGGTCATCTTACACTACTGCTTTTGACAGAGTTAAACATCAAAGATTGATGGAGTGTTTACAAAAAAAAAATCTGGATTCAAATGACATCAGAATTATTCAAAACCTGTATTGGAATCAAGATGCTTTTGTAAGAACAGAAATCGGTGATACTGAAGCTATAAATATTCAGAGAGGTGTTAGACAAGGTTGCGTCCTGTCCCCACTATTGTTTAATGTATATTCTGAGGAAATCTTTGTAAGAGCTCTGCATAACACACAAGAAGGCATAAAGGTCAATGGGAAAATAATAAATAACATTCGATACGCTGATGATACTGTATTGATTGCTGAAAACGAACGAGATCTACAGAGTCTACTAGACAAAATTGTACAAGAAGGAGAAACATACGCTATCAAAGTAAATAGAAAGAAAACCAAAACTATGGTTGTCTCAAAAAACAGAAACCCCATAGTAAATTTGTCAATTGACCGGCATCATATTGAACAAGTTGATAAATTCAAATACCTTGGTTGTCTGATCAACAGTGCACTGGACCCAGATCAAGAAATAAAAAGCAGAATAGAACAGGCCAGAAACACATTCTTAAAAATGAGACCGTTCTTTATTTCAAAGGACTTAAACCTTTCCCTTCGTTACCGTATGGTGAAATGCTACATATATAGTATCCTGTTATACGGTATAGAAACCTGGACGCTAAAAGTTAATACTCTGCGTAGACTGGAAAGCTTTGAAATGTGGATATTCCGCCGTATGCTGAGAATTCCGTGGACAGATCACATAAGAAACGAGGAAGTCCTAAGGCGAATGGACATGGATCGAGAACACACAGAAATAATAAAGAAGCGTAAAACATCGTATCTTGGACATATACTCAGGCACGACAGATATAGCTTCATACAACTGATAATGGAAGGAAAGATTGAGGGCAGACGTGGCCCTGGTAGACGACAAATGTCGTGGCTGAGAAACATCAAGAAATGGACTGGCTTGGACTTTCAGTCACTAATAAGAAAGGCCCAAGACAGACTAAAATTTGCAGAAGTCATCGCCAACCTTCGATAGAAGACGGCACTTAAAGAAGAAGAAGAATCTTCCCCATTCGTTGTTGTATTTGTGGGAACTGCTACGCGACTTTCATCTGTGGTTATATAGGCCGGTTTTAAACGATGAATGGACACGGCTTTCTCCGAATTTGGCAGTTGTAAGGTAAAATGATGCTCGTTCCTTTTAAGGACCCTGTATGGACCATCGTATGAGAACTGGAGGGCTTTCTTTGGTCCATCGCGACGAATAAGGACATATTCGGATGTCTGCAGGTCCTTAAAAAGGAAGGTCTTCTTCTCACCATGCCGAGATGCAGCCAAGGGTCGTAGTGTCTGAAATTGTGGACGAAGTTGCTGTATATATGATGATGTGGCGTCGGTCGGTTTCGTGGATGGTGCTAAAAATTCTCCAGGTAGACGAAGTGCTTTACCATATAACATGTCGGCTGTCGTGGTCTTCAGATCTTTCTTCCAGGCTGCACGGATGCCTAGAAGAACAGTGGGCAGAATCTGGGTCCAGCCGTTGGTTTGATGACATGTTATTGCAGCTTTTAATTGTCGATGCAGTCGTTTGCTGCAGGGTGGTAAGCGGTTGTATGAATGCGTTTGGAGTTCGTTAAGCGAGACAACGCATTGAAGAGTGGGGACTCGAATTGTCGGCCTTGATCCGTCGTGATTCTTAGCGGTGTACCAAATCGACAAATCCAACCGTAGAAATCTCGGGCTACCGTTACGGCTTCTTGGTCTTTTAGAGGGAAAGCTTCCGACCAGCGTGTGTATCGATCTATGCAGGTGAGGCAGTAACGATATCCCTCGGAGTATGGTAAGATGATGATGTAGATGTGGACATGATCGAATTTCTCTGCTGGTAATTTGAAGGTGCCTAAGGGAACTGAGACATGTCGGGATATTTTGGCTTTTTGACAACTCATGCATTCACGAGCCCATCTTGCACAATCTCTGCTTGCTGATGGCCAAATGAAGCGTTGTGCTACCAGTTTGCTTGATGCTCGAATGCCGGGAGTGAATGCAACTGTTTGAATGCAGCGTAACGAAAAGTTGGGGCCAAAAAAGGTCTTGCAGTTCCAGTGGAAATGTCGCAGAAAATAGCCTTAGTTCTTCATCAGTTTCCTGTTCTGTTGCAAGGGCTTCGTAATCAATGGGGGTTGATACTTCTGATATGCGTGAGAGCGTATCAGCTACCACGTTGTTCTTGCCAGAAATGTGCTGAATGTTCGTTGAAAATTGGCTGATGTAACTCAAATGGCGGGACTGTCTGGGGGAACACTTGTCAGGGTTCTGACGGAAGGTGAAAGTGAGTGGCTTGTGGTCTGTGAATATAATGAAGTCACGAGCCTCAAGGAGATGTCGAAAGTGCTTGATGGTGCGGTAAATTGCCAGAAGTTCTCTGTCGAAGGCACTGTACCTTGTCCCTGCGTTGGAGAGTTTTGTAGAAAAGAAAATATTGCTAGCGTAGCATTTAGCTGTGGATTATGAAGGAGAGTAGTTTGCGCAAGCTGTCGTTTGCTAGCGTTGAATGCTTCATCAGCCGTGGTGTTCCATTGAAGCGGTGCGTTGCCTTTTATTTTCCCTTTTAGCAGTTCATTCAGCGGTGAGTGCGTACGTGCGGCATTTGGCAGGAATTTCATGTAGAAATTCAGCATACCCAAGAATTGTTGCAATTGTTTTGCTGAGTTCGGTTTTGGGTAGTTGCTAATTGATGTCACTCGGTCAGGTAAAGGACGTATTCCATTTGCCGTGACCGAGTAACCCAGAAAAGAGACTTCCTTCATGCCAAGTTTGCACTTTGCTTGGTTCAGCAGTATGCCGTACGATTATAACCGTGAAAACACAGTGTGAAGGTGTTGACGGTGCTGTTCTGCTGACTTTGATGGTACCAAAATATCGTCGATGTATGCAAAGCAAAAATCCAGGCCATGTAATACTTCGTCGATAAATCGTTGGAATGTTTGGCTGGCATTACGTAACCCAAAGTTCATGTAGGGGAATTCGAAGAGACCAAATGGGGTTGTTATCGCTGTTTTCGGAATGTCTTCAGTTGCAACCGGAATCTGATTATATGCACGAACCAAATCAATGGTGGAAAAAATGGTTTTGTTCGCAAACGCATGCGTGAAATCATCGATGTTGCGGACAGGATATCTGTCGGGGATGGTCCTTGCGTTTAGAGAGCGGTAGTCTCCACATGGTCGCCATTCGTCTTGTTTCTTGGGTACCATGTGTAGCGGTGATGCCCAAAGACCCAAGGTAGTAGCAAATACCATTTTCGTTGGAGTGTCGTCTGGAGGAGGAACTACGAGAGCGGGATCGGTTTCTGTAATGTGGAAGTCGTCGTCGGTCTCTCGAGTAGCGTTGCTTCATGTCGTCAAGGTCGATTCGAAGGGCGCATATTATCTCAGTTAGCTTCTGAATGGGGTCCGTGACAGCAGCAGTTGTGGGGGTGGCGGTGGCAATGGTTTGTGCCGAACTTGCTGTAATAATGCTGTCAGCAAGTTCGGCGACTTCATCCAGGTCCTTGTCTTTAAGAGTCGCAAGTATAGGCTGGATGGAGGTGGGGAGACGACTCGTCCAAATGGCACGTAGCATTTCGTCGGGGGTTGAAGGTCCTCCAAGGTTTCGCAGGTGGCGCAGAAATTGGGACGGTTTTCTGTCCCCAAGATCCTCGTGCTCCAAGAGTTGTCTCGTCCGTGATTCTTGGGAGGCACCCAGCCGACGAATAAGCTCCCTTTTAATAGTGCTGTAGGGATCTGTGGCTGGAGGATTGATGATTATGTCCCGCACTTCCGCAGCGTAACGGGGATCCAGGTTGCCGAGAACATAACCAAACCTGGTGGCCTCTGTTGTGATCGCCGACGCCTCGAAACTACGTTCCACCATGCAGAACCATAGTTCCGGGTCGGTGGGCACGAAGGGGGGAAGTTTGACTGCAAGTCGGTCCACGGACGATGAGAGGTTGGCGGCGGGTGGTGGCATGTTTAGGCTTCGGTGGCTGTGACGGTGGCGGCAGTGACGGCGGTGGTATTGACGGCGGCAGGGCGCTGCATCACTTTGATCACGTCACCAATGCAGCGTGGTTGCGGGGCGCTGCATAACGTTTTCGGGCACGTAATCCATGTGGCGCACTCGCAGGGGCGCTGGATCACGCCGAGACGTACATCACGTACAGTGTTCCCACACCGTTATCGTTTTGTTTATGATAGTTGTTTACATTTAATTTTTTCTTATTTTTTTATACATGTACATATTATTAGTTTCTTCCAGCTTTAGTTTGTAAGTTTAATATTGTAGTTTTCTAAGAAATGTTGCCTTCTGCAAACACCGTAAATTCCCTGGTGTACCCTTGTTTAGGTAGGCCAATAAATTTTATTATAAGCTGGTATTTCCAGGGTTGGTAGTGGTCAACACCCTCATCACGCGTTTGCAGCGTGGGCCTGTATTCAAGTAGGGATAGAATTTAGATATTAAGAATTTTAGAAAATAAGATATAGTTAAATTTTGGTTTTCATCCCGATAACATGTAGACAAACGTTAAACATATTTTTTCAGTAGATCATATAGTTGTTTCTTGCGAGTATCATAAATAAATTGTGTAGTGTATCGATGATGTAAATATAGTTGTACATATTGTACTCCATCGTCTCTTTTTTTATTAATTCACTATCATCGAGCTACACTGGTCCTTCGAATATTAGTGTTGTATATTACAACATTTCATCGACGAGTTGAATGTATTACATCATCATTCAACATTTGGTCCATTCGAGCCACATTTGAACCACATATCAACTACTAGTCCACAGCCTATTGGCGCAGCAAGGAGCAAGATTAAGGTAAGTGCGACTTTCATCTTTTCCTTCTGGCCCGTTTTCCATTATTCCGTTTTGTGTTCGTTTTTGGGAGTTGTTTCGATTTGAGTCAATCATGGACGATATTAAGAGTCTTATTAATCAGAAAACGTATCTAAAATCACTCTTGACTAAGTTTAAAAATAAGGTTATCGACTTCCAAAAAAAGACGAAAATTGAAAATATCGATTTAATACAATTACGAGACCGTTTGACAGATTTTGCACCTTCCCTACAGGAGTTTATAGTAAAATTATTAACGTAGCAGATGATCAAACTAATGAAGAGGAATTGGGGAAGTTTGAAAGTGATTATTATAAGGTAGTTGCGTCTGTTAAGGATATGCTTCCCGAATTTAGTAATGGCAAACAAACAAGTGTAAATCAGCCATCAATTCAATTACCTAGTGTGTCGTTACCTAGTTTTCATGGTCATTTCGAACAATGGGTGGAATTTCGTGATTCTTTTAAGTCTATGGTGCACGATAACAGTAATTTAGCAGATATCCAGAAATTTCACTATCTTATTTCGTGCCTCAAGGGCGAAGCTGCACAAGCAATAAAATCATTAAAGGTGTCTAGTGCAAATTATAATATAGCTTGGAACCTTTTGGAAACAAGAAGTTAATTGTTCAAAATAACGTCAGATCTTTATTTAACTTAGAAGTCATAAAAAAGGATTCACATTTAGCTCTTCAAAGATTCTTAGATGATATTTTAAAAATAATGCAATGTCTTAGCAATTACGAGCAACCAGCAAAAGATACTTTGTTAATTTACATACTTTCCGCAAAATTAAGTCAAAACACACGCTATGAATGGGAAATGCGCAAATCAGAAAACGAATTTCCAACTTATGACGAATTCATAAAATTTCTAGAGAGTAGATGTCATTTCTTAGGTTCAATTGAAGCCAATAAACACCAACAATCAGAATTTTTCCACTCCAATTCAAGCAATAAAAGAAACATCAGAACATGTATAAGTACAACAAAACTATCGTGTGCGGTTTGTAAAGAACAACATGCCATTTATGAATGCCAAACATTTCGAAAGCAAAGTGTGAACGAACGAATTAATACAATTAAGCGTTTGCGTCTTTGCCTGAATTGTCTTAGAGGAAACCACTTTATTAGTGATTGTACTTCTCAAAAGTGCAAGATTTGTAACAAAAAGCATAATGCACTTACAAACAAATCAAAGTAGTAGTCAAAATCATTCATCAAATCTTGTAGATCAACGTAATCATTCTAATAGTGTACAAAATAACCAACTACAATCAAATAACGCATCTCGTATTGGTAGTCGTAATTCAGATAATGATAATCTGCCAAACAATTCAGCAGCGAATTCTAATCAAATTTCCTTTGTTAATCACTCTGCAGAGAAAACCATGTCTCAGACAATTTTATCAACCGCCGTTATTCAAGTTTTTCATATTAATGGTAAACCTCATTTTTGTAGGGCATTACTAGATCCTGGATCTCAGTCACATATTATAACGAATAAACTTTGCAATCGACTAGGTGTTAAAAAGGTTAAATTTAGTTTGACTGTGTGTGGTATAAGCAACAATGCCTCGAACGCAAACTTTAAAACAGAAATTGAATTTAAGTCATGCATGAGTCAATTTTCTTCAAAAATATCATGTTTTGTATAAGAACAAATAACCGATAGCCTACCTAACAAGCAATTCAATATATCAAATTTCAATATTCCTGAAAATATACAGTTAGCAGATCCCAAATGTAACAAGCCCGGCCCAATAGACATATTGCTTGGCGCTGGAATATTTTGGGAACTTATATGCGAGGGCCAACATAGATTAGGTAAACATTTTCCAATACTTCAAAAAACCGTGTTAGGATGGGTCCTTAGCGGCACATTTAATAATCAAACTCAGGAGGCTAGTTCAAAATTAGGCGATACGATTAATTGTTATACATCATGCACTAATGATCATCTCTCTAATCAGTTAGAACGATTTTGGAGTATAGAACAAACCGATGACAGTCCTTTAAGTATATATTCAAAGGAAGAGCAAAGGTGCGAAAATCATTTTATTAACACAAGGACTCGGGCTCATGATGGTCGTTTTATTGTTAGTTTGCCCTTTAAACAAGATGTTTCATTATTAGGAAATTCAAAGGATGTCGCTTTGAAACGATTTTACGCGTTAGAACGTAAATTGAATAGAAACGTTCATTTAAAACACGAATACCAAGAATTCTTAGACGAGTATATTAAGCTTAATCATATGTCTTTAGTTACCAACAACGATAAAATACAGTCACCAAATTATTATATTCCACATCATGCAGTAGTAAAAAGCAGTAGTTTAACAACTAAACTTAGGGTAGTTTTCAACGCTTCCGCAAAAACGAGCACAGGAGTTTCACTAAACGATATACAGGGCGTCGGACCTACGATACAAGACTATTTATTCTCAATTCTATTAAGATTCCGTAAACATAATTTCGTATTAATCGCAGACATCGCGAAAATGTATCGTCAAATACTTGTTACAGAAGATCAGAGAAATTTACAGCTAATTTTATGGCGGTCAAATAGTCAGGGACCAATTCAAACATTTCAACTAAATACGGTTACGTATGGAATGGCGTCGTCTCCATTTTTAGCTATAAGGTGCCTAAAACAATTGGCAAATGAGTATCACCACATTTTTCCCGATGCAGCAAGCATTATAGAAAGTGATTTTTACGTTGACGATCTGTTAACAGGGTTTAACACAATAGACGAAGCTGTTTTAATTCAACGCAAAATTGTCGAAATTTTAGAATCGGGCAAATTTCAATTACGGAAATGGCTATCAAACGACCGAACAATTTTGGAAAGACTATATATCGATCATAATTTAGAAAATTACACTATAAATATTTCAGACGAAACAACATCAACAAAAACATTAGGTATCGGTTGGAATCCGCGCGGAGATACATTTTATTACACACAGCGGGAATTTCAGAAAAAAGATTCGGTAACAAAACGATCTGTTTTGTCAACTATAGCTCAAATTTTCGACCCTTTAGGATTACTATCTCCGATTGTCATCACAGCAAAGTTGATAATGCAAAAATTTTGGCAGTATAAATTATCATGGGACGAGTCACTTCCCGTGGAGTTACATTCAAAATGGTTGAAATATACAGAAACATTAAATTTATTAAATTTACTCCAAATTCCCAGAAAAGTGATTTGCGAAAATCCTAAAACAATCGGATTACATGGATTTTCAGATGCATCAGAGCAGGCGTATGGTGCATGTATTTATATCAAAAGTGTCAACCTAAACGGCGATATTCAGATATCATTATTATGTGTAAAATCCCGAGTAGCACCGCTCAAAACAATCTCATTACCCCGTCTAGAATTGTGTGGCGCGCTACTGTTAGTTAATTTATTTGAAAAGGTGAGAAAGGCTATCAAACTTAATATCGATAATTCCTTTTTCTGGTGTAATTCAACTATAGTATTGAGCTGGATTAGAGCATCACCCAATCGATGGAAGACATTTGTGAGTAATCGCGTGGCCCAAATTCAATTGTTAACTAATATGGATAGCTGGAGACATGTAAGAACAACCGACAACCCCGCAACTTGGTATCACGCGGTGTTGAATTAAATCAATTATTAAATTCAAACCTGTGGTGGCACGGGCCCCCTTGGTTATCAAAAAGTATTACTGAGTGGCCTGCACAACCAACTCAATTGTTAAAGATAGGACTGGAAACGCGAAAAATGGTCAATATTGCAGTTCATAAAGACGACTTACAATTATGTTCAAAATTTTCATCCTTAACAAGATTGCAACGCGTAACTGCATACTGTTTTCGATTTATTGGAAATTTAAAAGCAAAGAAACAACACTACACAATAGATTTAGGTTGTTTAATAACAAATGAGTTAAACTATGCTATGCGGTATCTAGTAAAGACTACACAAAGCGAGGTTTATGCGCGAGAATTAAGTCAATTAAAATCCGGAATACCTATAGGAAATGATAGTAAACTTCTGTCCTTAAATCCTTTTATAGACGATTTTGATATCATACGAGTTGGAGGTAGAATTCAGAATTCGAATTTTAACTATAACAAGGTTCACCCTATCATACTACCTCCGTCTCACAATCTTACCAAATTAATTTTTCGACACGAACACGTTAGGTTATTGCATTGTTGAGCAAACTTACTTTTATCTTCCGTGCGTGATAAATATTGGCCAATAGCTGGCAAAAATATAGCAAAAAAAATTATTCACGAATGCATTGTTTGCTTTAGAGCCAAACCAAAAACAGTTGTTAATCAAATGGGAAATCTACCTAAGGAACCCGTTACTCCTGCGCCGCCATTCTACAATTGCGGTGTAGATTACGCAGGACCCGTATTTATAAAAAACAAAAAAGGTAGAGGATCAAAACTCTATAAAGCATATATATGTTTGTTTGTCTGCCTAGTCACAAAAGTTATTCATCTCGAATTAGTAACGAGTCTAACTACCGAAGCATTTTTAGCCGCTTTTCGACGATTCACAGCTCGTCGTGGGCGGCCCTTTAGTATTTTTCTGACGACGGAACTACCTTTAAGGGTGCTAGAAACGAATTGGTAGAATTGGGAAATTTTTTGTGCAATCAACATAATCAACGCGAAGTAGAAACCTTATTAGCAAATGATAATATAACTTGGCGATTTATTCCTCCTGTTTCTCCGCACTTCGGCGGTCTCTGGGAAGCAGGTGTTAAATCTGTGAAAGGTCATCTCAAAAGAATAACGGGTAAATCTAATTTAGATTTTGAGGAGTATTATACATTGTTGACTCAGATCGAATCCATTCTAAATTCACGACCCTTGAGTCCTTTATCCACCGATCCCAACGATTTTGAACCTTTATGTCCGTCGCACTTCCTAATCGGAAGAAGACTCACCACATTGCCAGAAGAAAATTTGTTGGAGACTCCAGACAACAGACTCAATAAGTTTCAACACATTCAGAAACTTAAGCAACATTTTTGGAAACGTTTGAACAACGAATATATCAATCAATTGCAGACCCGTACCAAGTGGAAACAAAGATCACAACAGCTCAAACTAAACGATTTGGTTCTCATTCGGGAAAACAGCGAGCCATCCATGCATTGGAAGTTAGGCCGTGTAATAGAATTGCATCCCGGAAAAGATGGACTCATCAGAACAAAAGGTGGTAGTGTATACAAACGTGCAGTGACACAAGTGTGCGCTTTATCAACCAGTGAATGTGAAGATATAGAACATAGACTAGATAAGACATATTGAAAGGCAATCTTTCAAGGTGGCCGGAATGTTTACATTTAATTTTTTCTTATTTTTTTATACATGTACATATTATTAGTTTCTTCCAGCTTTAGTTTGTAAGTTTAATATTGTAGTTTTCTAAGAAATGTTGCCTTCTGCAAACACCGTAAATTCCCTGGTGTACCCTTGTTTAGGTAGGCCAATAAATTTTATTATAAGCTGGTATTTCCAGGGTTGGTAGTGGTCAACACCCTCATCACGCGTTTGCAGCGTGGGCCTGTATTCAAGTAGGGATAGAATTTAGATATTAAGAATTTTAGAAAATAAGATATAGTTAAATTTTGGTTTTCATCCCGATAACATGTAGACAAACGTTAAACATATTTTTTCAGTAGATCATATAGTTGTTTCTTGCGAGTATCATAAATAAATTGTGTAGTGTATCGATGATGTAAATATAGTTGTACATATTGTACTCCATCGTCTCTTTTTTTATTAATTCACTATCATCGAGCTACACTGGTCCTTCGAATATTAGTGTTGTATATTACAACATTTCATCGACGAGTTGAATGTATTACATCATCATTCAACAATAGTTGTCAATAATTTGTATTTGTTTTTCAGTGCTAACTATATCTTGAGCCAAAAAAATACATTTAACTAGTTTTATTGTATTTTCGTTAAATAAAATTGAAATAAAGTAACGCGAGATACTCTTTCCAGTAACTCTGAGTCAAAATAAATACCATATAAGTTATTTGGATTAATAATTTCTTTTAACCATTTCATTGTGTCGTCTTTTTCATTTCCTCTGCGATCAAATATTTCATAATTGAGTTTTCCGAAAGGTTTAGTTAATTTTAGTTCGTATGCTGAACCGTGTTTAACAATTAATCTGTTATGAAATTTGTTCAAGTATCTTTCCGAAATTGGTATACTAAATGTGGGATTTTCTATTGATGTGTGTTGTGTCTCAATGTCTTCAGACTCATTAAAAGGACCATTATTTAATACGTCATCTATGTCATTTATTTGTGGTATTTCGTTTTCGTCTACTTGTGGTAAAATTGACAAAAGGTCGTCATCATTATTTTGATTATTTGTATCCTTCGCGGTACGCGTATTAATTTCTATACGGGAGAGTGCGTCTACATTTGTATTTTCTTTTCCTTTTTTATATTTTACTTCATAACCAAACTCCTCAAGTCGTAAGCGCCATTTCATTAATCTCGAATTTGGTTCCTTTAATGATGAAAGCCATGCCAAAGGTTTGTGGTCAGTAACAGCAATAAATTTATGTCCGTATAAATAGGGTCGAAAATGCTTTGCGCATTCTACCATCGCTAATAATTCTTTCTCTATGGTTGAGTAATTACGCTCAGTTGAATTTAGGGTTATAGAATAATATGCTACGGGTTTATCTTGTCCTACAGGACCTTGTGAAAGAATCCTACCAATCGCGACATTACTTGCGTCGGTTGTAAGGATAAACAGTTTACTAAAGTCTGTATACTGAAGAATGGGTGCGTTAATTAAAAGAGTTTTGCATAAATTAAATAATTCTATATATTTAGGGTCATTGATATCGATTTTTGAATTTTTCTTAAAACATTTTGTTAACGGGTGTGTGATTTTCGCAAAATCTTTTATGAATTTTCGATAGTAGCCTATCAATCCAATAAATGCTTTTATTTCTTTCTGAGTCTTTGGTAAAGGATATTTTAAAACAGCTTTAATTTTGTCTTCATTTGGTTTAATACCTTCTGGCGTTATGACGTGTCCTAAAAATGTAAGTTCTTTACGTAAAAATTCTGATTTGTTTAACTGAACTTTCAAATTATATTCTTTTAATTTCACAAACACTAATTTTAAATGAATTAAATGATCTTGCAAAGATTTGGAAAATATTACAATATCATCTATGTAAACAAAACAAAATTTGTACAAATATTCTTTTAAAATGTTATCCATTACTCTTTGATAGGTAGCGGGTGCATTTTTCAAGCCATTCGATTGTGTTGGTAATGCCCATTTATGACTGTGAACGCAGTTTTTTCGACACTATCGGGGTGAATTTCAATTTGATGAAACCCTTGTGCTAAATCTAACGTACTAAAATAGGTGCATTTGCCTAAACTGTCCAAAATTTCGTTAATTTGAGGTAAAGGATATTTATCCTCGATAGTCTTTTCGTTCAATTTTCTGTAATCTATGACTAAACGCCATTTCTTTTGACCGGACGCATCCAACTTTTTGGGAACGATCCAGACAGGAGATGAATAAGGCGATATAATTGGTTTGATGATTTTATTTTGCAAAAGTTTCTCAATCTGAATTTGTATTTCCTTCTTCAAATGATACGGATACCTATATGATTTACAATAAACGGGCGTGTCAGTTGTTCTTATTGTATGTTTAACAGCATTAGTAAAGGTTAAATCGCTATCTTCTTTATAAAAAATACCTTTATAATTTTCACATAAAGCAAGTATTTTCATTCTTTCCTCGGAATTCATTTGGTCGTGTCTAATTATTTCGGACAGCCTAATGATGTTATTAATTTTGGGAGGTTGTGTTATCTCGTTGGTTTCTATCGGTGTAACTTTTATTGGTTTTCGAAATGTAATTTTGCCAGGTATTTCTTGCTCAATTGGAACTTTACAGAAGCCATCCTTCGCGATACATAAAGATTCAGGTATTACTAAATTATTTATATTAATTTCGGGAACAATGGCCTCTCCATCTTATAAATCTACAGGAATGTTAATTGTTTTATTAGTTGATTGAGTAAATGGTTGAAAATTCGCAGCGTTTAAACTTTCAAAAAAAGGAATTTTTGCAAATGGTGTCTCCATTGTCTTTGTTTCATAGTTAATTATAGCTTTTAGTTTGCTTAAATCTTCGTTACCTAAAAGTGCATCAAATTTATCGTGCCATTTTACAACGTGAAACCGGATCTCGTGATTGATTCCCAACGATTTTAAGATTGATACTTTAATATTTTTATTATGAGTGATGGAATTATTTAATGATGTAATTGTAAATGGTTTTTCAAAAATTTTATCGGAAAAGAATTTAGCAGCAGGATTACGATAGAATTTGACGCTCCACTATCAATTAAGATTCTTAAATCATACTCGGGAACAATAATGAATGGTAATTTTGGTTGTGAATTTATACTGTTTAAATCTAGGTTAATTCTTTGGTTTAAGGAACTAACTGAAAATTTTGATTATATGTGTAATTTTGATTTTCGGGGTCCATTTCCTGATTTTCATAATCGTGTTCATGGTAACCTTCAAAATTTTGTTCATTACACTCTGTAATTTCGGGTTGAAAATCTATTTCGTCGGTCTCAACATTATGCAGTTGATTTGTCGTATCGAAGTTGCTAAATTGGGCGTGATTTGGTCTAAATGTAGCTGCTGTACTAATAGACTAAAATCTTGTGTAGCCTTCAGTTTTCCAAAATATTAACTATTCGTAGGATAATTAGTAGTAACTGGTCTAGTTTGAATATTTATTCTATTAAAAGGAGAATTTGGATGCGGAAAGCCGTTGCTCTTATTATTATTAAAATTAAAATTACTTTTATTAGAATTAAAAGTAGGATTGGAATGTGTAAAGTTGTCGTTTCTACGATTATTATTAAAATGATTATAGTTAGAACTGAAAGTATTAGAATTTGTGCCAAAATTACGATTTTGAGAATTGACTGGTATGGGAATGTATTGTAGTTTTTGTGGTTGCTTAGGTGTATTATTATTGGTAGTAGGCTTTCTATGTGATCTTTGAATATAATCTAAAAATTCTGATTGTTGTTTAGTATTATCTAACTCTCTTAAACTTTGTATAGCAGATTCTAACGTACGCGGACTTGTGTAACGTAAATGAGATCTGTACGGTTGTAGAACACCTGCCTTAAATGTATTCAATGCCATTTGTGTATAATGATTGATTTTATAAATTTTGATATCTTTAATAACTTCCCTTAAATTAACATGTTGTATCAAAGCATGTAACATAGATTTTATTCTATTACAGTAGTTTTCATAATTTTCATTCGGATATTGAAAACAAGTAAACAAGTCAGTAGGGTAAGATAGCCGATTCTAGAACAAGGACGGGGGAGGAAGGTCGTTACCCTAACCTAACCTGTCGGGTAACGACCTTCCTCCCCCGTCCTTGTTCTAAAATCGGCTACCTACTATAGATAGATGTGTATACATGATATTTATAAAATACAACAGCATACCCCCCCCCCTTTCCCACCCAACCATTCACTCCAGTTTAGTAATTATTGGTTACATTATTTTTATCAGGAGGTTTTAGAAACGGCTTACTGTATGTAGGATATTGTATTATCTGTATTTACCTGTCGAGACGTTAGAATTTAATGGAAACGTTGTTAAATTTAACGATTCTTTATTTTGATATAAATAAAAGGTTGGTAACCTCACGACGTCTTTGCTCAGGACAAGTGAAACATGAGAAAGGTTCATGTTGAACGAGTGAACCGTACTCATGCAGTGATGTATGCTACACAGTTGCAACAGCTTAGATAGGAATAAGGAAGAGAGGGGATGAGTGGGGATGATCTAAGAAGTGGGGTAAGAGTGGTGTAGGATTGGAAAAAGTAGAGTATACAAACCGATGTTTCGAATGTATTTACAGTCGAAAAACAGGTCGGAAAGGATCAGAAAGAAATAAGACAACTACGAGAGTGTGAACTCTTCGGTAGAATAACTTTCTATGTCGTTGCGGACTTGTTCCCTATCATACCATGAAGCGCAAATGTAGCACTGCAAGGTATGATACTGTGAGGACTCATAAAAAAAACCGGTCTTATCGCAGAGGTATCCTGATCTGCAATTAGGACAAATTCGGTTTACAACATCCTCCGAGTAAGTTTTGCAGCTAGTACAAAACTCAGAGGGTTCCATAAACCGACATGAGAGGCAAACGAAGCCTTTCGTGCTAGGACATAACTGAAGACATTGCTGACACTGCAACTTAGTGGTAACCTTGAAGGTGATAGAGGATTTAACCACCTGTCGGAACGGTTGTACAGCAATGATAGCATGTCCAGGTAAAGAGTAATTGTTTGGGAGGAGAGTACCTTGTACTTGGTTCATAGACATGATGTTGCTATGAGGAAGGTTGGAGAAGGAATAGTGTTGCGAACAGAGAGTGAATGAGTTAAATAGGGAGAAAGAGGGTTGGGAAAATGGTGGGGATTCATGTGGGGGTATGTAGTGTATATGAAAGAGGAACATAATGTTGGTTCGATGTAAAAAGTGTAAGAGAAAAAAATTATTTATATATTTACCCCAGTTTTCAACCCCGCCTTACCTAAACACAACCTGTCCCAGGAAAGATAAATTCACCAAAAGTAAAATGCGATCATTATGATTTATTTAGAACAATGTTCTCTTACAGTTTTCTGAAGCGTTGCAATTTATACTACCCATGTTCAACAATCTGATTAATTTATCAAGTATAAAATTTATCCTTTTTGCAGTTAAACATCTATTCTATTATGAGATTTGTCCAGCCCTAACCATTTCACGTAAACCATGTCTTAATACTCGCTCCACTAAATAAATGTCAGCATGTGCAGCTTTCTGTAATTCCAAACCATAAAATCCTCCTTTTATGTCTTCCCCTTTATCATCTTTTAGGTAGTACATAATTGGATCAGACAGTTTTATACAAGTTATTGTGAATTAAAAACTAAAGTTAAAAAACAAGTTTCTGTCTTATCATACAACAGTAGTTCCCCTCATCAAAACAAACCCTTGTATGGGTCTATTAAATTTATTAATAATTTTAGTTTTAGTTTTAAATCTCTATTACAAAATAAGTTTGACTGTAAAATCATTGAAAATGGTTCAATTAATCTTAGATCTTTGTTAGTTAATCACAGTAGAAGTTCTTCAAATAGTGAAAAATGCGGTATTTATCAATTTTTTTGTAGTAATTGTGACGCCACTTATATTGGTCAATCAGGCAAAGCTATATCAAAACGTTTATCTGAGCACGCTTCCGCTATTAAAAATAAGAAACTCAACTCAAGTGGTATGGTCGACCATTGTTTACAGACGAACCACTCTTTAGATATAAGCAATTTTAGACTTTTACATGCTAATATCCCTAAATGTAGAAAATTATCACTCTTAGAGAATTTTGAAATTAAAAAAGCCCTTTTCAATAACCTGAATTTAGTTAATAATCAAATAGAACTCACTACCTATAACTTCCCTCTCTTATTTTAAAAATTGTAATGTATAAATATGATTGTACATCTTCTATATTTTAGTAATCATCTGTATTTCTCTAGTTAATGGCCGTTTGGGCCGAAACAAATTTGTCGAGATTTGACTTAAATATATAGTGAAACGTTTTCCGTTGTTGTTTTATTTGTTGTATTATTGTGAATAGTTCGTTAGACCAATTCGGGGTATAACCTTTGCTAAACAATTCGCGATATTTGCTTATTCGTACTCGGTCTCCCACTTTAAATCGAATTCTTCGTAAATCCACCTTTTTCGGATTGTTGTAAGCCTTCTTCAAAAGAATTTCTTCGTTACGTCTATTGACTTTGCTTGGTTTCATTCCGATAGTTCTGTGAACCTTATTGTTATACTCGGTTACTATATCTTGTAATATATTCAACCATTTGTAGGATCCTTGTAAACTAAAGCGTTGCCACATTTTTGATTTTAGTGTTCGATTTACCCGCTCTACAACTGACGCTTTCTTGGTGCTATACGTTGAGTAATGGTTAATTTTATATTTTTGCATAACTCGTTTCACTTGTTCGTTGTAAAATTATTTTCCCAAGTCAGTTTGCATATTCTTAGGAATACGTTTACTTCTTTTGAAAATTAACTGTAAAGCCCTTCCAACATATTCACCTGTTTTGCGTTTTACTGCTTGAGCCCACACGAATTTTGAAAAAACGTCTATTACAACCAAAATGTATCTGACACCTTTATTTTTTCTCGCATACGGAATCATTTCCACTAAATCGGCTTGATGAAGATCATCTAATCCTTTCACTATCACTTTACGACGTGTAAAATTAATTCTCGCAGGTTTATGCAGTTCTTTCACTAGTTCTTCTTTTACATTTAACATTTTCCTTATAATAATAAAGAACTACAAGGACGGAGCTGCTGTTGTCGGTTTAGAACTGCTCGATTTTGCACTACCTGTTCCTCTTTGTTGTTGTAGAGTATCTAGCCTTACTTTCAGCTCCTTTGCTTCCTTTTTTAGTGATTCCACCATTGCCACTAATTCCTTTTTCAGATCATCTTTCTTTTTATTGGTTCCTTGAATTTCTTTCTCTGCAAATTCCTTAACTTTTTTACACTCATCCTGAATCACGATTTTAATTAATTCAAAACTCGTATCTATATCATTTTTCATATCTTGCACAATTTCCACCTTCAATTTCTTCGATACCTCTTCATCCCCTTTCCTAACAAACGCTTCTACATCTTTATGCTCTAGTTTTACTTTTGTTGAAAAGACGTCCATGATTCTGACAGCATTCTTTTCTATTATATCGTTCACCTTGTTTGTTATTTCTTTATCCCTGTCAGTATTATATTTTTCAAGTTCTCTTTCTAAATTTTTAATCGCTAACTCTATATTATTACTAAAAGTTTTCATCATCATTTCACTACTTTTGGAGACAGCTGTTTTCAATTCTTCTCGTAAATCCTCCATCCTTCTGACACCTTCACTGACAGCACCTTTTCACACTCGATTCTGATATGCTCTTTTGTTAACCGATCTTTCTCATCTACATACATTTTAGTAGCTGCATGAAACCCTGCGGTAGGCTCGTTCAAATGTGTGATACGCTTATTAGCCACATCAACGAAATACAACACTTTATCGAATGCTTGTCTAATATCGGTTACATCATCTTGCGATAACAGACGTTGTACCTTCTTCTCCAAAAATCGTACATTCACATCATCATGCTCCTGCTGAGGATCACCGATTCTTGTTAAGCGGTTATGATTGAAATCATGAACATTGCTGAATGCTTGCGAAAACAATCGTTTTTTTTTCTAACGCACGTCCGAACTTATCAACCGTCATTGTCTAACTAATAAGTTTAATAATTTGTTTATACGATTATATTGCACTCACGCAACTCTTCTAAAATTGATAAAATTTCGTTTTCATGATTTGTGTTGCCTGCTTGTTGAGAAGCAATCAATAACCTTAAACGATCACACAACTCATTAACATCATCAAAATATTTGTATTCGATCGGTTTTTCGTTGTATGTCAACAACGACAATCCTCCACCTTTGGAAAATTTCGATGTTGGTTGTCTTAACTTGTAAACTGCTCCCGTGCGTTTTAATATATCGGCATAGTCTTTCCTTTCTTTAATCGATGTCGGATATTCAGAACGTAATTTAAAGAGTAGCTCATATAATCCCACAGTACCTATGTATTTAAATTTTCCATCGATTACAACGTTTGGTCCGTCAAAATCCAGTTCAGAATCACCAATAAAAAATTTATTTGTGTCCCATTCATATCGAACTTTATCAAGACGGGGATTCAGAACGTCAGTGTTAAATGTGCCACCTTCATAGTCTTTAATAATTCCTTCTATATAGTCTCGAGGTAGAGGATCGAATTCTTCCAAATATTCAGCAAATCGAGAGCTATTGATATAGTCTGTGTACGCTTTCTTCAATTGTTCAAACTCATCATTATCCTGTTCTGTATTTTCATGACCCGTTGTTGGGTCACTTTCATAAACACTTTCTTCCCTTAAGAATGAAGGAGCACCTGGTAGTAAGGTACCTGGAGCATTCGAAGGGTCAGGCTTTCTAATTTTTATTGGTGTTGACGAAGCTGGATTGTCGCCTTTCGACCAATTACTCACTTCTGGCTTTAATTCTTTTTTGATCTCTTCACCCAGCTCTGATTTCAAGTTAAGAAGCGATTTTGTAAGTGGTTGATATGCTTGCTGCAACAGGAGGTTCTGTCCTGCTGCCGATTCCTTTAACATTTGCAATTTCCTCTTTACCGCTTTCCTAACTTTGATTAGTTCTTTCTTTGCTTTTACATCCATGCTCTTGTCAAGGTTGTCTTTTAACAACTGATTTCATTTATGTCACTTACATTAATATATATTTATCGAATCCTATGCGATATCTCCCCTCATTTATACCACAATCCTTGTTTATCACTAGAAATCCGAACTTCTCTTTCCAGCATTCTCCACACATACTTTTAAATTGATCGAAAGTCATGTCTGCAGCAACATGGTCAGAAAAAACGTGTTTTAGATTTAATTCGTCTTGTTTAAACAGTACAATTAAATTAGCATTATCTCTAATTAAATGTTTAGGGATCTGAGCATATGTTTGATTCAAATAAAATGTGTCGATTGAGTTATGTCTTCCCATGCTAATGTATTCCCTTATCTTATTCTGATTATCATTCGCAACATCATCAAAGATGAATACAGAATTAGGTCTTGCCTGGGATGGACCGATTACTTCATCCGAGTCTCTGTAAGGAAAATAACCTATTCCAACAATTGGTTGCAACAATTCTGCTAAATACTTATATTTTGGTTGATACAATGACTTTGAATAAACATATACATTTTCAAACCGTAAACCGTTTGGTTGCTCCAAAAGTCCCATAATCACATTTGTTTTTCCTCAATTTGAAAGTCCTGCAACGATACATCGTATTGTTGATGGTAATAAAGGACCATGACGATTTATTTTCGAAGGGATGTTGAAGTCACGATTGTTTATCGGTAGAGCAGATGGATGTTGTACTATCCGCATGTTTATGTATTATTAAACGATTTCGCTGTGTGTTCACGGATATATAAATTTAGTGTTACCCTTATTTATATAGTCAGTTGGTTCGTAATAGTGAAAGCACTCACACCATACCTGTTACATGAAACGTAGCGTTCTGAATAGTGTTATAGATAGATTACCTTTTGAATTACATCTACCAGGCTGTAACTTTTGTGGTCCAGGGACACGATTAAACAAACGATTAGCTCGAGGTGATACTGGTATAAATCCTCTCGACGAACATTGCAAATTACACGATATTGCATACACAATTTCGCCTGACATTCCGCAACGTCGAAGAGAAGACAAGGTTTTAGTACAACAATCTTTACAAAGACTGAAGTCATCGAACGCGTCTATAGGTGAACGTTTGGCAGCTTTAACAATCGTTTCCGCTATGAAGGCTAAGACGAAACTTGGAATGGGACATAAAGGAAGGCATCGAGTAAGTCACCATAAAAAGGGCGGTTCGATTCCGTTTAAGAGAATAAATAAGAGAAAACGAATTAGAAAAGGAGGAGTTCTACCGTTTAGTAAACTAGTAAAAACTGCGAAACTTGCTCTTAAGAAAAATAAGCCGTTCCCTTTGTTGGATGCTGCTAAAATTGCGTTAAATCAAATTCGGAAACTTGGAAAGCATTCCAAATATCCTAGAATCATTCCTATTCCAAAAACAGGTGGTTTTCTACCGCTAATTCCTATTTTTGCTGGACTATCGGCACTTGGAGCTCTCTCTGGTGGTGCCGCTGGGATAGCTAAAGCTGTAAAAGACGCTAAATCAGCGCAGCAGCAACTAGAAGAAGCTAAGCGTCATTACGCTTCCATGGAAGCCATTGCTCTAGGAAAAAATATTTCAGTGCAACCTAATCGTAACGGCTCCGGTTTATACCTCAGACCGTTTCAACAAAAAAAAACACCAAATTTTTCATGAAGCTACCTAATCATCCTCTAACAGATTTAGATTTGTATAATTATATTCATCATTTACAAATTCCACATTTCCGTGGAATTTTCATGCGCAATGAATTACCAAGAAAAGTTAAAAGGTGTGAATGTGGAATCGTTAATTTAGACACGGGTAGTGGTACACATTGGACAGCGTATGTTAAACGAAACAGCAAAGCTATTTACTTCGATAGTTTTGGTGATCTCCGTCCACCGAAAGAACTAGTTCAATATTTACAATCTATTGGACCTTGTGCTATCACTTACAACTATAATCGTGTTCAGAATCCTGCCAATTTTAACTGTGGTCATTTAGTTCTACAATTCCTACGAAGGATTACGAAAACCCTTTTTTAAAAGGAAACATCAAACTTATTTCTCTGTATTAAACAGAACGTTAAAACGAAAACATGTCTTATACATTCGCCTTGACTAGTACAAAGTCCGAGCTACAAATAATAATAAGTCCACCGATTGTTTTAAGCGATGATGAAGAATATCAAATAGCGTTATTAAATTTTGAGGCTTATAACAGTATTCCTAATATAGATGAAAACAACAACAAGTTCTATTTTGAAGGTTCCACGAAACCAGTCGTAGTTCTTCCAGAAGGATCCTATGAAATCAACGATATTAATGATTATCTTCAAGAGAAATTGGGAGGTACTACTGATAGTATTCTCTTGTCTGGAGATAACACTACATTAAAAAGTCGTATAAAGAGTACTAAAAAAGTTGACTTTACTCCGGCAGATTCTCCCGCAAAGATATTGGGTTTTGAAAATAAGCTTCTTCCGACGTTTCAAGAAGTGTCCGATCATGTAGCTGACATTTTCAAGGTAAACGCGATATCAGTAATGTGTAACCTTGTATCCAACTCCTATATACATACTAATGATGGTGCTAAAGGACAAGATGGGCATATACTACATCAATTCTTTCCCAATGTACCTCCCGGATTTAAAATTGTTGAGAATCCTACAAGTCTTATATATTTATCTATCAACACTCGTGTCATCGATTACATTTCCCTTAAAATAGTTGATCAAGACGGTAATCTTGTTAATTTCCGTGGAGAGCGTGTTACAGTAAGACTTCACTTACGAAAAGTATAACATGGCTGTGCGATATAACTGTACCCAAAGATATTCAAACAAGACAACCACTATAAAACAAATACCGCGCTCGCAAACGTTTATTTCGCGTACAACATTTAAGCGAATAACACCCTCCAATAAACAGTTCCTTAAATCCTTAGGATTGCGATTGAAAGACACGAAAAGTTAAAATGGTTGCAGAAATGCTTAATGTCACCGAGAAAGCGGTATTCGACAACGCTATTGTTAACGCTGATAAACATACTCATCAGCCTTATGCGAATTCAACTTTTAAAAACAACGATACCATACGCATTCCCATAGAAAATGAAGACGTTTACACCTTACCTTGCAACAGTTTCGTATACATAGAGGGGCGTTTGTTGAAAAAAGATGGAACTGTACCTACCAGTATTAATTTCATAAATAATGGAATTTTATACCTTTTTGATGAAATTCGATATGAATTGGGTGGAAAAGTTATTGACCGAGTCCGTAATCCTGGTATGACTACAACAATGAAAGGTTACACGTCTTACAATGAAAATGAAAGTAAACGTCTCATTAATAGTGGATGGTTGCCTCCTACTTTAGGCGCTGTACAAGGAGTTGCCCTTCATAGCAGAAAGCTAATTGATGCAAACGGTTACTTCAACGTTTGTATTCCTCTTCGTATGATTTTGGGGTTTGGAGAAGACTTTCGAAAAATAATACTTAACATACGACAAGAATTGGTTCTAGTTCGCAGCAGCACTGATAATAATGCTCTCTATTGCTCAGCAACACCGGTTGAAGAGGTAATTATACATTTGGATCAGATATGTTGGAAAATTACTCATGTATCTGTTGCTGATACCGAACGTTTGAAATTATTACGTTACGTTGATAGCAATTTAAATATGGAACTTTCGTTTCGTAGTTGGGAACTACATGAATATCCCTTACTTAATAAATCGCATTCTCACAACTGGACTGTGAAAACTACATCACAATTAGAAAAACCTCGCTTCATTATTTTCGGTTTTCAAACCGACAAAAGTAATGATATTACAAAAAATATGAGCGTTTTCGATCACTGCAACTTAACCAATTTTAAAGTTCATTTAGGATCAACTATGTACCCATATGATAATTTGAATTTAGATTTCGATCTTTCCAGATTCGCTGTTTTATATGAAATGTATGTTAACTTCCAACAATCGTACTACGGCAATGTAAGGGAACCTTTATTCGATCCTAAGGAATTTCTAACGATTGCTCCTCTTGTAATAGTAGACTGTTCGTATCAGAATGAAATTGTGAAATCTGGTAGTATCGATATTCGTTTAGAATTTCAAACTAAACAGAATGTACCAGATAAAACAGCAGCTTACTGTTTAATTATTCATGACAGAATGATACGTTACAATCCCTCTACAAATTTGGTTCAAGAAGTATAAAACCCAATTACCACTTCCCCACTTTACTTTCTTTATTGCTGGTGAACGGTGAGCACTATGACTTTCGTGCTAGACGTTCAAGGTTTTCAGTGTAGTGAGAATCGATTTGTTTTCAAAGAGGTAGCTGTTGTTGCGCTCAAGGAAGAACCACTTCATTATTTTACATTTGAACCACCATTTCCGTGGCACGCTCTTCCTGTTCGTTATAGGAGTCAAAATCGTTGGTTAACCAGAAATTTACAAGGTTTATATTGGGATAATGGTGATTTTCCGTACTCTACGATTTATGATACTATTCATCCCATATTAATGGAGTCAACGGTCGTGTATGTGAAGGGATTACAAAAGAAAGTGTGGTTGATGGAATACTTTCCTAATATCGTTAAATTTAACAACGTTTCCATTAAATTCTAACGTCTCGACAGGTAAATACAGATAACTTTAAAAAATAAAACACAAATTTAAATTTCCACAATATATTAACAAATACTTAACAATTGTTTCACCTTCATCAGAAGTATAACAATAATTGTTAAGTATTTGTTAATATATTGTGGAAATTTAAATTTGTGTTTTATTTTTTAAAGTGAATCATGAATTTCCATCAAGTAAATTTAGACATGATTAATCAAATACAGATAATACAATATCCTACATACAGTAAGCCGTTTCTAAAACCTCCTGATAAAAATAATGTAACCAATAATTACTAAACTGGAGTGAATGGTTGGGTGGGAAAGGGGGGGGGGGTATGCTGTTGTATTTTCTAAATATCATGTATACACGTCTATCTATAGTAGGTAGCCGATTTTAGAACAAGGACGGGGGAGGAAGGTCGTTACCCGACAGGTTAGGTTAGGGTAACGACCTTCCTCCCCCGTCCTTGTTCTAGAATCGGCTATCTTACCTTACTCAAGTCGTTTTGTAAAAGTCCCTCATCGCTAGGATCTCCGAATTTATCAACTAATGTATTTTTTACTTCTTCCCAACTTTCAGGGCATTCTATCATTAAAGCTTCGCGCGCCTGGCGTGTTATTTTACTTAATACTAATTCTAATATCAACTGATTCACCGAACCATTTTCTTGACCAGGAGTAGTAACTTTATACAACCTAATAAATTTTTCAGCCTTTTGGATGAAATATGAAAGCAATTGTGAATTTACATTGTATTCAGGAATCATTTCCTTAGCCATATTAATTTCTTAAAAATTTGTTATTTTGTTTAAATTTGGTAATTTGGATTCCATTTTTATTTGAAAAGAGGGAATATTAATTTCTGTAGGAGATAAAAATATTTCGGAAGAATCTGAATTTGAATCGTCTTCAGAAGAACTATTACTTCTAAGAGGTGATCTCTCTCTTAACATCAATTAAAAAATGAAGAAACACAAACGATTGTCTATACGCATGTGAAACAGGAAAAAGAAAAGGACTTACAGTACTAGGACGAAAAGCATTGCCCAATATTCTTTCACGCAGCCGTTGTAGGTCGAACTTGGATGATGCTTCCAGGTGTTGATTTCTGGTGAATCTCGAAAACAGATTTCCAGGGTATTTGTCCAATAAGAATCTCGATGATTTCTTGAACACGGGTTCTTTTTAGATACCAATTAAAGGGTTGAAACCACCGTAAACTTTAAATCGCACAGCACTTAAAGCACGTTATGATATCCTGTTTGCAGCGCCAGTAAAGTTTTTATTATCTCGAAGTCAATTTTTAAAAACTTAAAACTTGAGAATAACAATTTTTTATTGAGAAATTGAAGTGTACAGTAGGAGTAGCCAACAATATCTGATCTAGCTTTGTTTTACATGAAAAGATGCAACCTATTTCTATTTGCTGAATAAGCAATGGTTCACACGATAGATGAGTCATGTATCAGAACTTTTATGTATGTATAAGATGATACCAAACACCATGTCTATCCGTAGGTTCATGACATTACTATATACTCCGGTTTTTTCAATGATATTATTATTCGTTGTTAATTTATTGTTCACTAAGATCTTACCTAAAGTATTATTATTGAAGTACGCAGGACTGATATTATTCTTTCTTAAAGTTTTACCTGCCTGAATGCTTATATTACCATAATATGGGATTTTCCGCCAATTAACATTGTCATCTACATTGCTTACTGTTGTTGCAATAACATTTTATTTTGTTTCTTAAATAGTAATTTATCTATAATATTAATCGGATAACCATTATTTACAGCGATATTTTTAATACATTTTAATTCTAGTTCAAAATTTGTTTTATTTAAAGGTACATACCTAACCTAACCTAACCTAACCTAACCTAACCTGTTTATCATTGAATGAAATGCCGCCATTTTTATATTTTTGGGGTGAAACGAATTATATGGAATAATAGTGTAATAGTGTCTGTGAAGGTATCTTTTCTAAAAATTTTGAACTCAAATTGATTCTTGTCATTTAACGAAATATTTAAATCTAAGAAATTAATGTTTTTATTGCCTATTTCAACGGTAAACTGGATGTTTTTATTTCTATTATTTAAAAAATTGAGAAAATTTGAGATTTGCCTATCCGTACCTGTCCATATGACTAAAATTTCGTCTACGTATCTATACCAACTATGTATATGATTTAAGTACGCACACTTCTTTTCTTTAAATAATTCTTTTTCAAATTTTTCTAAGAAAAAGATAGCATAAAAGGGTGATAAGGCTGAAGCCATAGTAAACCACCATTTTGCTTATATATAATTTCATTAAAGGAGAAATAATTTTGACAAAGGTTTAAATTAATTAATTTGGTAAGTTGTTGTTTATATTCCTCATCTTTGTTTATTTTTGAGATATCATCTTGTAAAAGTTGTATTAACTCGTTTGTAGGTATAGAGGGGAACAGGTTTACTACATCGAAGGATATTAATTTCGCGTTCGGTGGCAATGTTTTATTTTTTAAACTAGAAATTAATTGTTTGTTATTTTTAACAGAGTATATGGGTTTAAAATCTAAATCTCTTTGTAAAATCTTTCCTAGTTCCCTGCATAGTTTTTGAATAGGTGCAGTGATGCATGATGTTACTGGTCTGACTGGATTATCTTTTTTATGTATTTTGACTAAACCATACAAGACCGGAGCTTTTGCAAAACCATTTTTTAAGGAGTACTTATTTGAATCTTTAAAAATATGGTTTGAATTGTTGATTGTTTTGTTTACTTCTACATTGTATTTATTAGTTGGATCTGAACTTAATACTGTGACATTCATCGTACTTATGAAATTCATCATTTTTTCTATATATGTATTTTTTGGTAATATTACTATTGAATTTCCTTTGTCTGATTTTCCAAGAATTAAATTTTCATTTTTTAATTTTTGTTTAATATTTTTAGGATGTTTTTCTCTTTGAAATTATTTATGGGATCCTTATCATATTGTTTTCGGTATAATTTACTTCCAGTACTTGTATCTATCGCCGTGTCATAATAAACCGCTAAGTCAACGCATTTGTTAACCTAACCTAATTTGATTTTTAAATTTGTTTTACCAGTTTTACCTAAATCAAAAATTAAATACATGATTGTTTTAATTGTGTATTAATTATAGTAGTTATTATTTGTAGTAAATAACATAATGTAATAAAGAAACCGATAACTTCTAATTTAATTTAAACTGATGCCACAACTATATATACGATTTTTTTAAGTATTTATTAATTATAAGAACGAATAATAATAATAATAATAATAAAAAGACTTTATTATGATGCATTTAAGATTACAAAAATTATGCATAAGATGGCGAAGTTTAGCTAAATAGCTACTCTTACATTTAACCATCATCGAAACAAAGAAAAAAAAAATAATTAAACAAATAAAAGATTAAATATTTGACAATAAATTTTTTATATATTTTTTAAAAAGATGGAGCGAAAATGTTGACAAGTTACAATTTGAGGTATTAATGATATCATTGTACATTACACACGCGTTATACGAAAAACATCTACTAAACAACGAGGAGGAATGGCGTGGCATTGACAGGATAAAGTTGCAACGAATATTTCTATCGTGAATGTTATGTCTAAAAATTAACTTTTCCCTTAAATATAACGGGTTGTTAGAAAGAATTAATTTATGAATGAAAACAAGGTAGTTATATTTAACCAGATTAGGCAATTTCATCCACTTAATAAGCGGATATAGATGAGAGACATGGTCGAATTTCTTTTTTCTAAAAAAATAAATCTTAAACAATTGTTATGTACAACCGATAAACGATTTTTTGTAAGTTGATCTAAACAGGGGTAGTAAACAATATTACAATAATTGAAAACCGACATAACTAGGGACTCACAAAGATTTTTTCTTAAATTGAAGTTGAGAAGTGAAGAATTAGCATAGAGACTTCTTAAACGAACATAGGATTTTTGAAGAAGGTTACTAGTATGTTTATGGAAGCGCAGCCCATCGTCCAATACGATACCCAGGCATTTGGTATGATCAGAGAAAGGCACTATATCACTGTTTATTTTGATTTTAAGATTAGCTTGTACAAAACCTTTTTTGTTCTCTGAGCAAAACAATTGTAAAGACGATTTGCCAGGATTGATGGCAAGATTATTCCTGCTGGAATACTGACAAAGGCTTATAAGGTCATTATTTATTTCAGATGCAGCATTAATAATATCACTTTGATCAAAAAAATAAAGAAGTTGAGTATCGTCTGCATAAGAGTGAAGATGGCAGAACTTTACAGAAGTTGAGATATCCGCAATATATAATAGGAACAGCAACGGACCAAGTACAGACCCTTGTGGAACACCTGACAGAACCAGGTGTTGGTTTGAGAAGTCACCATTTACAAAGACACACTGGTAACGGTGGGATAGATATGATTGAAAAAACATAACTGCAAGTTGGTCGAAGCGTAATACTTAAGCTTCGAACACAGCAGCTTGTGATGAATCTTGTCAAAAGCCTTGGAGTAATCAAGTGAGATTAAGGCAACGCACAATTTTTTGTCAAGGGCCCGTATTATGTCGTCAATTAAATTTAAAAGGGCAGTTTGCGTACTGTGAGACTTCCTAAAACCAGATTGAGTAGTAGGAAGAATTGCATTGACTTCCAAAAACTCAACCATTTGCATGTGAACTACCTTTTCAAGAATCTTAGATAAGACACACAATATACTAATAGGGCGTAAGTCAGGGTATGTAGTGGGATTATGTCCTTTAGGGATAGGTTTGATAATAGCCAATTTCCATTGTTGTGGAAAATGCCCTTTTTCTAAGCAAAGATTGATAATATGAGTTAAATAGGGGATAATAACAGTGAGACTGAGCTTAATCATAAGTAAAGAAATATTGTCTGAACCACACGCATTGGACTTGAAACTCTTAATTGTTGAAGCAACAACAGAAGGATCGACAGGCGTTAAAGAAAAAGTTTCATTAGAGAAGCGACGATTTTCATAATAAGCATGCAATGCGGGATCAATATCTTTGGCTTCAAAAACTGATGCAAAGTAATTATTAATTTCATTAGGGTCATTAAGGCTATCAGGAATAGGGTTAGATTTATTGCTAGAAGAAATATTCATATTATTGAGAAGTTTCCATAGCTTATTTGACATGTTATGTTGATGGAGAAATTTTAAGTGGGCTGCTTTTTCCCGCCTTATAGAAGAGAGAGCAAAATTCCTCTTTGCCTTGTAATCATTCCAATTGGCTTCGTTAGGAGTCGATTTAAATTTCAACAAAGCAGTCTTTTTTTGTTTGAGGATTATCCTTAAAGGGTAAGTTAGCCACGAAGCACGTTTTTTGGAGACCCTAATGACCTTAACAGGTGCATGTAAGTTAAAATTGAGTATCATGGAATTAAGAAGTTCAACTTTACTTTCAATACAGGTATTGGAAATAAGCGCATTCCAGTCAAGTGACTGCAGATCTTCTAGATATCCGGCTTCATCAAAATTGTTAAAATCACGGAAACTTAGGCGTATGCTTAGGTACGTAAATATTTAATTCGCAACATGTGAGTTTATGGTCGGATACAGAACCAGAATCTAGCACCATAGGGTCAGAAAAAATATGATCTACATTAGTAAAAATTACATCGATTAAAGAAGCAGAATTAGCTGATATTCTGGTGGCCACTTTAATTAATTGTTTAAAGCCATAGCACTCAAAACAATGGGTAAAGGGGTGATTGTCACAATCTAGAAGATTGATATTCATATCACCCAATACAATTATATTTTCAAAAGACTTTAAACATAGTGGTAAGGTATAATCTATAGAGGAAATAAATTCGGCAATGCTAGAGTAGGGAGGCCGATAAATAACACCAACACAAAAAGTAGTTTTATGGAGAATTAATTTGACCCATAAACTTTCCATGGAAATGTGACAATCATCAAGTTCAATTACATCAACAAAAAAAACAAGACTTAACGTAAATACCAACTCCCCCTCCTCTGCATCCACGATCCCTACGGAAGAAGTTGTAGTTAGGGATGTAAACACTACTATCAGGAATGCCTACAGAAAGCCACGTTTCTGTAACAGCGAAAACATCGTAATTACCTTCTAAAAGTATGTCAACGTATTCAGAAAAACTAGATAAGATAGACCGAACATTAAGGTGACCAACTATTACTTTTTTTTAACTTATCACAAACCATAATCAATTCGTGATTTTAGCAACTCGATTTGCCTTAGATAAAAAGGACAATTATGATCTCTCGCAGAATGGTCCACAGGAGAATCAGCTTTACGAGAGTTGTTAGAGGTAATGCAATTAGCACATAGATGCTCACTGGCAGAGCAGTCTTTCAGCGCGTGGTCTTTGGAACACTTTGGACAAGCAGCAAGTGCAACTTTACAAAACTTTTGAACATGACCGAAGTTAGAGCACCTGTAACACTGTGTCAAACGCAGATGATCAGCAACATAGCATTTGTTCCAACCAAGCAAAACAAATCCCTTTTCCAGAAGCAGTTTCCTAAGAGCAGGACGTACTTCAAGAACAATGTGAGCAAGACTTGGTTTCTGTTTTTAATAAAGAGTTTTTCAACAACTTTCACTGGACCGTCAATTTTGCTTAAGTTATTTAAAGAAGTAAGACTAGATATAATTTGATCATCACTAAGTAGATTATCACCCAGCAATACATTTTTTACTAGCAAACGAGGATTAAGCTTCTTGGCTTCTTTTACTACATATTTGTTCCCAAACTGCGATTTAATTACGCCTTTAAGTCTATCCAAGCCATTTTGATCATCACAGAAGACTGCAACCCCGTCACGAATTTCCCTAGTCCTATTGATACAAACGTTGATATTTGCAGGAGACACTGAATTCGTCAGGTTCTTTAACACATCCTCTTTAGTTTTTATCAGGGGCAGTAATCAATAATACAGGTGAGCTAGTAGCAACGGATTTTTTTAAAACACCACTGTAAGATTTGACTTCTGGCTCTTCTTGCGATGGGTTAGCGGCTTTGAGAGCTGATAATTCTTTTTCCAAGGTCGCTATCTTATATTTTTGCAGATCAGATAGACTTTCAAGTTCGCTTAGAAGTTTTTCGAGTAAAATGTTTTCACGCTTAATACTGATAAGATTAGCTTGCAAAACGTCAATGTTATTATCATCAGTAGAGGCAGTAGCAGTAGAATTAAAGTTAGCTAGCCATGGCTTCAATTTTGTGTTACACTGATCACAAAACCAGTAGATATTCTCACAATCACCAAGGAATTTATTGAAATTGTCTTTAATATTTACGCAGTTAGGATGAAAACGTAGATAACAACTGTCACACGTGGTTAATTTATTGTTAACAATGAAATTATCCGAGCACTTGCCACACACGTCCACATCCTTCGACATGTTCTGGATTAATTAACAGAACATAATAAAAAAATTGTAACTTCATTTAAAATTCTGTTAATTTTTGTTTTTTCACAGTTCGTAATTTAAATTACTAGTCATTTTTATATTCTAATGGAAGTATGAAAACCAAAAAATTGTTTCTTTATTATTTTAACTGTTTATTAATTATAAGTACAAATTTCATAACATAATAAAAAACCCGTAACTATTAATTTATAATTCTGACCACTTTCGTTTTCTTCACAGTATAATGTGGCGATAACCACCAAATTTGACGTATTCCGCCGATTGAGGCGGTGATTGGAGAGGTTTCGCCAAATATGGGGTTATTAATCGCCTGGGGGTTAGCTTTTGGTAGATGGTTGAGACTCGCTTGGCAAAGCAAGAGTGGACAAGAACAATCAACAATTAATTTATTAATAACAATTATAACAAAATAATTAAAAAGCAATTAAATAATAACTTATCCTTAAAGTGATAGTAATATGATACAACTTACCCCAGAACCCAGAGTAGACAATAATATTCCGTCTTCAGACGGTGCGGACACTGACTTAGCGATCTGTTCTTGGTGACCCCTTTTATGGGGCCGTCACCTGCTTATTCCGCGGTTACAAAACGTTTGTTTGTCGGAATAAGTAGGTGACATTGCAACCGGGTGAATAAAGATTCCCATATATTGGGTGATATGCGACAATATAATTAAAATTACTGATCAATTTAATGTTCTATTTATATGAAATTGATAAACGAGACTTTTCACTAGGTTTTTGTCTAGTCTACGCTAGGTTAACTGTGAAATGACTTAAAATGTCATCAAACAAATTTCAAAATTCTTTGATTTCAAACCACGAAGTGCTAGTGCGCAAATCAAGCGTTTTTTACCCACCTCATCGAGGTAGGTAAAATTTTAACACTCCGGATACACTCTGGGTAAATTTTATATCATTTCATGATCATTTCTGAACGGACACTCCAGTGTCACACCAGCTGTCAATTGCATTTCTGAACGCCTTTGGGCGTTTAGAGGTATATCTTTTACCCTGGAGTGTTCATTTCTAAACGCGGTCCAACATACTAAATTTTAAATCGAGGGAGGCGGGAGTAAAACCATACAATTACCAGGTTTCTATTTAAGCTGATAGCTACCCTTCATCACACACCACATTTTTTTTTTCCACTACCCGGAAAAGTTGGACGGTGGTGAAGAGCATGTAACAAATTTAATTGTAAGGACCACTTTATATTAATATTATATATTAATGCACGCTTATTTATACCTTATTTATTTTTTAATTTCATACCTTTTATAAACGTTCTTTGATAAACGTCAATATTGTAGTGTTAGAATCTACATATATATCAAAGTAATAATAATCTTAGAGTCCGGAGTTGTCAAAATTAACGACTTGTAAAAAGGTATTGTGTCCCGGGCGCGAGTTAAGCTCGCTACCCACTGGGCGTTGGTTGCTTTAGTGCGATAAATAAATTGAATGTAGCCGATTAAAATGCAATAGCTATAAAATAAAATAGATTAATGGAACAATGTGTAACGACCAACAGTGAATTGTTCTAAACGTAACACCTAAAGTTCTGTGATAAGTTGCTTTAAGTTTTATTTATTTAAACTTCATGATTTTAAAAATATTTTAACATTTCAACTTAATTTTAACTTAATTTAAACTATTTCAGTTAATTTATTATCCAACTTATCAACTTATGAGTATATACATCATATTTATTCATTTCTACTTCAAAAATATTAGTGAGAATTATTTAACATTTAAGGTATATGACTTTAATCATTTGACCAAGTCAATTACATTGTAGCGTCATAGCAGCTAACATGTAAAGGTGCGTGTTGCGAGGTTTGGTTCTGATAAGAACCGTTGGATGTGGAAGCCTATTTCAGATTCCCATGATGAGCAAGTCAAAATCAGACTAGACTAGTTTTATTAAAATAAATCACAGCTATTTATACAGAAAATATTTACATTGATCTATGGTAAGTACATGGTCAGCCATTTACATTAGTATGTGTATTTGGGTTCTGACCTAGTTTGTGGCCAGAACTGTCAATGTTCTCTGTCAGCAGAATTTAGGTTCTGCTGTACAGAGTGTACTAACTTTCGTATTTCGGTATGTACGGAGTGTTCCCACAGGACCCCCTTCCTAGTGTTGAAGCTTGGAGGTATAGGGAAAATAGAACTCGTCGTCCGGAGCGGGTGGTTTTCTTCTGTGGGGGCTTCCTCGTTGGTCGTTGTCGTTCCAGTGGAAAAGGCGGAGGAAATAGCCTAGTTGAACCAGGAATGTGGATCGGTTGCAGCAGTAGGGAGTTGTTTGCATTGCAGTCGGACTGTAGTTCCTCATTGGTTTGTTGTACCGTTGCGAGGTTGTCCTTGCCGGAAATGCGCTGAATGCTTGTGGAAAAATGATGGGACTGTCTGGGGGAGCACTGGTTCTGAAGTTCAGAAGTTCTCTGCCGAAAGTACTGTATTTGCCTCCGCGTTGGGGAGTTTCGCAAAGAGAATGCTAGTGGCTCCCATCTTCCTTCGTGAAGGAGAGCAGATGAATGTTACATCAGCCGTGGTGTCCCATTGAAGCGGTGCATTACCCAAGAATTGTCGCAATTGTTTTGCTGTGTTTGGCATGGCATTGCTATGACCGAGTAACCCAGAAAAGAGACTTCCTTAATGCCAAGTTTGAATTTTGCTTGAATCAGTAATATTTCGTAAGACTGCAATCGTGAAGGCGCTGGCGGTGCTGTTATGCTGACTCGGATGGTTCGTCAACGTAGAATCTCTTTGTAGACCCAAATTGTGGAGCAGAATGTTTGTGCCAAAAATAGGAATGGTGGTACCGTTTGCAGCTTGAAGTGTGCAGTTGGACATCTGACGTGGCCCATGTATTTGAGATTTGGGATACACGCAGATGTCAGCAACGGTGTTGACCAAAATTTTCTGGCGTGTGATTCTGTCCGCTATGAAGATCGTCGTCATTAGTGATCTCCTGGACGGTTCGGGTCGGTGGGAACGAACGGGGGAAGCTTGACGGCAAGTTAGTCCACTGACGATGAGGGGTTGGTGGTGGTTGGTGACATGCTTGATCAGGAGCTGGCGGCGGGCGGTGGCATGTTTGATGAGGAGCTGGCTACGGGTGGTGGCATGCTTAATGGGGGTTGATAACTCTGATATACGTGAGAGAGTATCAGCTACCACGTTGATCATGTTGATCACGTCGGAACGTCACGTCGGGCGGCGACTCTATATATACAGCAATTCCAGACACTACGACCCTTGGCTGCATCTCGGCATGGTGAGAAGAAGACCTTCTTTTTTAAGGACCTGCAGACATCAGAATATGTCCTCATTCGTCGCGATGGACCAAAGGAAGCCCTGCAATTCTCATACGATGGTCCATATAGGGTCCTTAAAATGAACGAACATCACTTCACCTTACAACTGCCCAATTCGGAAAAATCGTGTCCATTCATCGTTTAAAACCGGCTTATGTAACCACAGATGAGAATCGCACACCAGTTCCCACAAAAACAATAACTAATCTCTCTACACGCACCTTCATGGTAGCTGCTACGTCGCTACAACATATTGGACCCAAAAATTAGGACAAAAAAAAACGGTTGGGTGACATAAACACATACTGACTGCATCCTTGTATGACCTTTAGGCGTTACATTTAGCAAAATAGATAAATGGAAAAAATAAATCTCTTCTCAACATAAAAACAGAAACTAAAATAAGTGATTAACATAAAAAGTGAGGTTTTGGACAAGAAGAGTAATGAGGAAACAAAAAGGCAGGAAACTCCTATCCACAAGGGAGAAGTGACGGGACTAAATAAATATACAAAAGACAAATTTAGCGCAGACAAATGGTCAAGGTTTTTTTTTATTTTTACACATTTTAGAGGTAAATTATAATTTACATAGTTTTACGTTTATTTCAATAGTATGTATTATTCTAAGTACAAGAGTGTTAGTCCCTTTATTTTCCCGATTACTGGTATAATCGTTACCATCGTGAAGTGTGCCTACGCAAGGAATCTGTTTAGTCGAGTAGCGAAAAAACTGGCAAATTATTGTTAATATTATTTAAAGTTCAATTTTTGCAAAACGTGTTTGTTGATTCTTCGACGTGGACGCACCAAAAATCGTGATACATAGATACAAAAAAATAAACTAGTAGATCGCTGCAGAACGCTTATATACTTTATATTTTGTAATTCAAGGGCTTGGATGCAAGTAGTTTATGTGTAAAAACAACGACGGAGCTGTTTTAGGAACGCTGGATATAAAGTTTGATCACTATTATTCCTTGTAACGTTTTTTTTTTCTGGGCTTCCAGTAAATACGTTACGCCTAACCCCGAATTCCTCGGTTCAGTTTAATTGTCGTATATCTGAAGCTGTCTCGTTGCCCTCTTCGATCGTCTACTCTTGATCTTTGATAGTTGTTAATTGTCCTGTGCAATTTTCTTCCCCCTTTGTCGGACTTGAAGGGTTTGCGTTTGAGTTAGGACTGGAGGAGGACTTCCTGCCTGATCCTCGTCCTTGACGAACGTGTAATGCTCTTGCGGTCTCGTTGTGGTGCTTAGTGTTGTGGTGTTCGGGTGATTTAATAAAATGCTGACGGCTATTTAACTAATTTAATAAAACTCCGGTTAGTAAAGAAATAAGAAATAGGAACTAAAAGTGAAAACTCTGAAATTTAGAAAGAACGGTAAATACAAGTGGCAGGTAGAAAGGTCGGTGAAGAAGTGTGAATTCAAGAACGAGGAAGTCAGTACATGCGACCGTTAAAGTTATTTCTTAGGAATTTGTTAAGGGTAGTTTTAAAGCGAAAATAAAGGTAGTTTTTATGAGGGATCGAGCAACGGTCTTGACCGTTGCAGGCGATCGGAAATGCACAGGAACAGGTTTTTGAATAAAGAAAAAGAAAGCTATTTCTGAGAAGTAGAATAAGTAAGACAGCAGACAACAAGTTTGTAGAAAAGGCATGCTCAAGGGTGTTAGTCATTTTATACAAAATATACACACAATTTACACATAATATATATACAGGGCGAATTATTATTATAAAAAGTTATTCACGAAAATTGGCAGAAAAATACATTTGTGGGACATAGGTTCCCACAGTGTGTTTACTTTACGTTTAAGTTTTGATCCTTTTTCATCTTCCGTTTTCGCTTTCATGTTTCGTTATTTTGGCTATAAATGTTTTAAAGGTGGTTGATTCTAGTGCCTCCTGGTAATATTTTCTTCAGGTTGAGTACTCTTAACTTTTTTTAATTTAATTTTTGTTGCTTGCATTTTCAATTTAAGTCACATGTTTTGCTTTTTTTGCCTTCAGCATGATGTCTTGATAATTCGTTAATTTCACGTTTTGATCTTTTTTTCTAAATTATTTTTGCCACTGTGCACGGCAATTTTTTTGTATCATGAATTGATCAAATTTATACCTATTTTCTCATTTCAAACCTTTATAAACGTTCTTTGTAAACGCCAATATTCTAAAGTTAGAATATACATGTCGAAGTAATAACAATTCAGGCCCCGCCCATCCAGTTAGCAATTGTTTCCTTAGAGTCCGGAGTTGTCAAAATTAACGACTTAATTACAAATTCTGATTAAATGAAAACATTATGGATGTCGACAGTAGGCCTATGTAACGCTTTGGTATTTATATTAAACGTTTTAATTATTCGATCTTCGGAGGAGTTTGATTGACGCGATTTCACTTTTAGCCAAAAACGCGTTTTTCCCCGTTTTCATTTACTAATATCTTTTAAACCGCTTAATAAATTCCGGTGAAATTTTGCATCTCTACTTCATTTGATTCTTAATCGAAATCGTTGATGGCATCATGCGCGTCTTGCAGTTTTTCGACAATCTTTAACCGAAAATGGCAATTTTCGATCGATTTTTCCATAGCCAACTAAGTGTTCGTCAAACACAATTTACACTAGAACATTATATATGATTTGGAATGTTCGAGAATTCTTCCAGATGGGTGAGAATGATCTTAAATGTCACATCTTTTTCGAAAATGTTGAAGATCTAAAATGTTCCAAAAGGTTAAAGAATATTCTAGATCATTCCAAAATCATCTAGTATAAAATTTTCTAAGAGATAGAAATTTTCTCGATTCCATCCAGCGTGTAACATATCTAACGCCGGGCATTACCGCTAGTAGATACAATATACAACAACATCCAAAGTTTATATTTTTTATTGAAAAAAGGTGAACAAGAACAACAATAAACATACAAAAATAGAAACAATACAAAATAATATATAATTTCTGAAAAACTTAATAAAAATGGTAATAAATATAATACAAAACAAATATCAATTCAATTTTTTAATTTTAACTTTATAATACTATCTTTTTGGCTTAAGTAGTTGTTATACCTATTATTAGTAGAATATTAATGACATATTGATAAATCCAACATTTGCTCTTCACCATTTAAAACATTTTCGGCTTCGTCTCTTAAAGTCTCCACTTTTTCCAATAAAAGCATCTGCATCAAAAAAAGAAGCAATTAATAAATAAAGTAATATGAACGTGTGCCGCGAGCGATCTTATCGGAACAGCGCCGCACAAGCGATAAGTCATGTTGGTGTCATGTCGCTGTAGTGTTTGAGTTAAACATCTGTTTGATTCAATTACAGCTCCCTATATGTCTATGAGTTGACTATTTTGATGTTTTATTTAGGTCTATGGGGGTAGAGCGGGAATAACTCCACCGACCATATTTTTTGATACTAAATTAAGCGTGGAAATTCAAATTTTGAATTTTGTTTGAATCTTGCTACTATTGAAAAAGGCCCAATGCAGTTTTGGCAAGAACGCGGCACGACAGTGACGATATCAGCTTAACCCTGAACTTAAACTATCGCACTTAATTCATAAAGCTAATCAGCTGTTCACTCGATAGTAAAGTATCAACATGACAAAATTGACTGTAAAGTACCGATTGTCCACACCGCTTAGAAACGTATTGTTGTGTTAGTTTATAATAGTTTATTATTTTTGCCAACATATTCCAAATACAAAGAAGAAAACAGATAAGGATGTGAAATAAGAAATTAAAAGTGGAGAGCAACTAAATGACATGGAGTAAAGAAAAGAAAGCACTAGTAACAAAAAAACTATAAGTTAAAGTAAAAAGCAAAGAAAATGTAAATAATACGAGAAAAATAAATTAAGATTAGGTGGTAATGGGATAAGCACTAGATTTGGGGTATGATTTGGAAAGCTCTAGAAAGAATGGATAAGAGTAGTAAACTAAGGGAGAGAATTAAAGACATTGACGGCGGAACTACTTTAGAATGGAAGTTGACGAAGAAAAATTTAATATTACTGAAAAATGAAATAACACAAGGATGTGCTTTAAGCACGGCACTTTTCAATGCAGCTTTTGTCAATCTAGAAAAAACATTAAGTTGAGTACTGAAATTCGCAGAATATACAAAAATATGGAATGGAGTTGAAAAGCCACACTACCTAAGAGAAGAAGGAATAAAAGGAAAAACAAACTTGGACTAGTACCAGGATTTAGACTGGAGAATGAAAATAGAACGTGAAGGTAGGCCGTCCGCACACGGAGCCTATCGTCATAGACGCGTACAAGATTCGTCGTGCAGCAACGATTCCTATACGCCTAGAGAATTGCACACGAGGCGTACATTAAACGTACGGGTATCGTATGAAATTTAAAGAATTGAATGGCAGTTGACACGATGTCTAGCGACGAAAAGGAGGTATTGGTGCTTTGGTACCTAACATCGTCGAAATTATAATATTGTGAGAACACTGTATGCATCGAATTCTCCAAATTAGTTCACACTGTACAGCAGAATTTAAACTCTGCTGACAAGCATATTGTCATTTTGAACCACAAATTAGGTCAACACGCAAATACACACACTAGTGTAAACGGTTGACCATGCATTCTCCATAAGCCTAATGTATTTGTTTTTAGTATAAATACCTGTATATTTTTGTAATAAAATTAGTCTAATCCTGACTCGCATTTCATTGGAAGCTGAAATATCCTTCCAATTCAACGGTCCTTATTAGGACCTCTCTCAACACGTACCCTCATGTTAGCGTTGCAATATCCGCTAGAATATTACCTGTACAATCCATAATTCGGGATATTTCTCCCCATGTTTTTTCGGTAACATCCTTTCTGAAATACTCCTGTAAAGTATTGTTGTACAAACAGGGGTACTTTTCGATTAATTTCACAAATTTCACTGTTTTATTATCGGCCATTTTAACGTAAAATACCACCCAACCTAAGCGTATGCAGCTAAGCGACTGACACTGTTGTACGCCTGGCGATTTACAGGTTGTCTGCTTTGACGATTCCTTACCGCTTACGCCTCGTGTGCGGTTCTCCATTAAAATACAAGTGAGCAGTAGAAAAGCGTACATGTTCCGTACAGCGCGTCTGATACGCGTCTATGACGATACGCTCCGTGTGCGGACGGTCGCACTGGGAAAAAGATAATCTGTAGATTATGTAAAATGAGTTAGGAAACAATACAACGCATTTTTGAAGAGCATAAAATGCAACTCAACAGCAGCCAAAAACTGAGGGAGAAGAAGAAACAGAAACAGAACATAAGATTTTTTTATAACTGTGAATATAATGAATTTAATAGATATTAATTGAAGTGATAATTTTTATGGGACACTACGGGAATTTTGGCGTGAGAGCAAACTCGTAAAGCTAACAAATCTGTTAACCTATCATTGCTATTTTCTAATTACTATTTGTTAAAGCAGAGTCAGAGAGCCGGAAAAGCGTACGAAGATCCATGCATATGGAAACAAACTGCCTTGTGAAAGGCATTGTTTACTTATGGTGATCATGTTACTTATTTAGAGTTTATCAATATATGCCTGCATAGGAGTCAAGAAATATATATGTTACTTATTTGTTAATGTGGTTTTTTTTTTGTTTTTTAAATATAAATTTCATAAAGCTACTTACTTACATACTTAAATTAATAGACAGTAGTTACAATGAATATAAAAAAAGGAGGTACCTTAGCAGCAGCAATAACCTGATTGGCAACTTTTTTGGACATAAACTGAATATTTTTAACAAGATCGTTTGGATCAGACTTTGCAATAGTTTGAAGAGATTTATAGCCTGCATTGTATAGTTGTTTGGCTCGAGACTAAATAGAAAGAAAAATCAAATAAAATGTAAAATATATAAATGAAAAGAAAATTATTGAACATTAAATTACTTGTTTAACAGCTGGCAATTCCATAAGCGGAATCAATTCCCTTACAGAGCAGTGGGATAGTCTTTCGCTTAAACTTTTAAGTAGATGTTTAAAGGCCCAAAGCTCTTCAATTTCCTCACAGAAACTGACGATATTCGATGCAAATGTCGCAGATGAAAGCATTAAATTCTGAATAAGTCCACGATCAATCTGATAAAATAGCATGAAAAAAATATTTGATAAAACCAGGAGACTGAGTTACGAGTATTTCTTACCTGATATTTCTCAGAAACGTCAAAAACTGCCATTCCATTCCACAAATCATACAACATCAATGAAACGTAAAATCTGTTCAAAACTTTCTCTGGTACAGACTAAAAATGTATAATTAATAACTTCAATATTAACTTAAAATGAAACGTTTGCAGAATTGAATAACCGTTTTTATTAAGATTTTGCGTAAAAATTATTATGCTCTACAATATCACATCAAAGTCTTAACAATATCTATTTTTTGGGCACTAAAATTTAACCCTAAAGTAACCGTAATATCATTTTTAAACTATAAAAACTAAACATGGCCTTTTTTATTTTTTTTGTCTATGTGCGGTCGTAAGATAAAAATTTATCCGGAGACCACTCGAAGTTGCTATATCGAACCCCGTTCTACTAGAATGTTCTAAATAAAACTAGTAGCGAATTTTTCTTTACCATTTACTAAGACTGTTACTTACATACTAACTAACAATTGAAACTTAATACTAGAAGAACAAGATAACAAAAAGGGGTGGAGCTTAAATTAAACAGTGGTGGTTGAAAAATTGGGAGTTTTGACTGACGTCATAGTGGAGAGGGTGCTTAATGCACCATCATGACCTGAACCTTCCAAGAATATTGACAAAGAGTAATAAAACCCAACAAGGGACTAAGGAATTTAAAATTTAACAATAAGAAGTAATATAAATTCAGTCAGGTAATTTTGCCTTTTGAAGGACTACTAAAAATAAAGATATTTACGAAAATAAATCTAAGAATTATATTGTAAACTAAAGTATAATGTTAACACTAAACAGTCTATATTAAATGTAAGGAAGGCAAAGTAGTTCGACAAGGTGTTCTTTCTATTTTAAGACGCTGTCAATGGGGTGCTGTACGTGGACGTTAAAAACCGGTATTGCCCGATGTAATATTAGTCAATAGTGAGTTAACCCTCGACGAGTAATGTACTGTGCAGTTAGATGAATAAATATACACTTTCGAACTTTTCACTTTATTCTGCTTCGCGAAATATTAGGAATTTATATTTGCTTTATTAGTTCGTAAAACAGGCGCTGCTGGGTTAATTAGTTGTTGTACAAGTGCAATTTAAAATTTTTAGTAAGGCCTCTTTCGGCGAGGACAGCAAATTTCAGTTTTATAGTCAGTTCTAAAGTTAAAAACCCTCCTTACATTGCTCCCTTACTCAAGAACGATCAGGACCAACCTTGAGGATGACTTACAAATTACAAGTGCATAGAAGAAGCGCCGTTAACGAACATAGAAGAAGAGTTTCGCAGGTTTCATTTTAATTTTGTTTTTTTCCACAACTTTTTAGATTATTTTTTTTTCTTTTTCGACCTCAGGCTGCATAATATACATTTCTGTTATCGATCCCTAAGCCATTGGTTTTTCAAAAAGACACGCGGAACATAAATATGCACAATTGTATCTATTTTCAACATTATTTCTTCCACGTGAAGAAACCACTGTGTGGCGAAACAATCAACAACAAAAAATTTTTTGAAACTGTAAATGTATTATTTCGCTTTAACGCTCTTCGATCATAAATTTATTCGTATTATTTAGAAATTCCCTTCACTAGTGCTGTAATAAACGCACAGATTCGTTTATAAAACAGACCATCCGTGAAGGTAGTAAGAGATCCTCACGTAAGGAACCTGTTAAGGTTAGTACGAATAGATAACCTTTGTTTTACGTGAGATCCGAACGTTTATTAAGGCAAAGTATACTACAAATCTTAGTGTAGAAGTTGACAGTGCAAAGCCTACAGACTGACCAAAGAATATACTATATACTAACGTATATAAGAATGGACACTTCCATAGTAACTGAAAACCGAGCAGCGCCTCTATGAATCTGGGCCGAACTAAACGTTAAATGGCGGCCAATTTGAATGTTTCTGTTTCTTTTTTCTTTGTTATTGTAATATTTTGAAGTTTCTTACCCCTATTCCACAAAAGTTCACCAAACATTCTTAGTGAAAATAATGATATTTAGTGAACATTTGTGGAATAGGAGTAAGAAAGTATTGAATAATAACGGAATTCTGTTACTGAAGTCTTAATTTTTTGTAAATATAGTTTTGGTTTTTACATTAATAGTAGGAGCAGATAATTAAAAATAAAACAAATAAAATTACAGAAAAAAGGATTTATTGAAGAATTACTGATAAACAGTTATACCATACAGTATTGCTTAAGTCAAAATTATAAACCCTTACCTACTAACTTATTGTGATTAAATAAATATTAAAAATAATAAAACACGGTTACAATAAAATAGAAGCAGAAAATACTGTTATTCACATTATCACTTAAAATTTTACGTAAAAGAAAATGTAAGCACGCACGATTACACCAGTCCAATGAAGTAAAAATCAAGAAAAGTTCGTATATTTTTACATACTGTACGTTCCGTTTCCAACTTGTCGTGTTTTTTTACTTCTACATACCTTATCAGTAATCACACATATAAAAAGGTTCACATTACTTAATATTTTTGTCATAATACTTTTACTTGTTTGGGCAGGTTATATTTTTTGATGGTTAGATTGTTGTTTGTTTGTATCGATAATCTATTTAACAATTCTTGTTGCTTAGAAACGGTTGTAATTTGTACTGTAGCGCCACCTAACAATCTGGGCCGAACTAGGGCAATGAAAAACCAACTATCGCCACTAGATTGTCTAGACCTGAGGCTGACTGAGTATAAACAAACTTACAGTAGTCAATCTAAACAAAACGTCAGTCACGTACACATAGATCCGCGAATACACAAAATGTAAATAACTAACGAATAGGTTCAACGTCTAATTTGACATCTAACACGCCTTCTTCAAATTCGACGTTCTTATGCTCTTAACACACACTCATTCCCATATTTAACATATGTTTAAAATGCACTGGCCCCGGCAGTGGTTTCCTCTGTCGGTGTGTGCACTAACTCTAGTCTCTTTAGTCGAAGTGCTTGGTGAACAAAATGATATCTCGTTGCAATGTGTTTCGTCCTGGAATGATGCACTGCATTTTCAGCTATAGCTTTATCAGTCTCTATCGTCACACATGACAACTTTAACATTCCCATGTCAAGCATTAAATTTCTTAAAAACATCGCTTCTCCAGTCGCTTCTGACAGCGCTACGTACTCGGCTTCCGTTGTAGAAATCGCGAAGGGTCTTCTGTTTACAAGACAGCCAGGTAATCGCTGCTCCACTCAAAACAAACACATATCCCGTATACGATATTCGGTCTCTTACATCTGCAGCGTGATCCGCTTCTGGGTAACCAACTATTTTGAATTTATTTTTCTTGTACACAAGCCCTTGACTGTGTATACCTCTCAAATATCGCAACACACGCTTCGCTGCTGCCCAATGTTCTTCACCGCACTTTACATTGAATTGTACTAATCTATTTACTGTAAACGCCATGTCTGGCCTCGTAGCAACAGCCAAGTACATCAACGAACCTATTAGCTGTCTATATAGTATTTTCTTCTGGTTCTCACTTTCTCGCGCACTTCAATCGGCAGATTCGCGCGCGGCTCACTTGGTGTGTTCACGGGGTTCGACTCGTCCATACCAAACTTTCTCAATAAGTCTCTCACATACCCCGACTGACTCAATTTTATTTCACCGTCCTTTTGTTTGATTTCTATGCCGAGACAAAAACTTGCAAGACCTAAATCTTTAATGTTGAACGCCTCTCTTAATCCCGCTCGAATCTCTTGCAATATTTTCTCATTACTTGACGCGTACAAAATATCGTCAACATACACAACTACAAAGGTACACTCTCTCTCATTCGTATCAAAATACAAGCACGTGTCCAGTCTGATTCTCAACTCGCGCATTGTACTATTTAAACGCTTGTAACACGTCGCTTTTATTTCTGAGAAATATTACTTCACACCATCGACTGTAATAATCAATAAATGAAACGAAATATTTTGATCTGAATGACTCTGTTCTCGCTAATCCCCACACATCAGAGTGTACTATATTCAACACGTCTGAACTTCTCTGGGATCTTTTCGGAAACGGCAACGCAGCCAATTTCCCGCACATACACACGTCACACGGCTGTGTTAGTTTATCACTCTTGATGTTTATTCCCGTTGCTAGTCCGCTCTTCGATAATCTGAGCACGTCACGCACATGGCCAAGTCTACGATGCCACACATCTACACTTGCAGCGCTATTATTTACAAGATTTGCTTGCTCTAATTTGTCACAGAAATAATATAAGTTCCCTTCGCGCTCGGCAACTAAGTTTATTTTGCCGTCCTTTCCGCGCACTACAGCTCTGTCTTTCTCGAATAGCACAGTGTGTCCATGATCTGTGATCTTTGCCACTGACAGTAGATTCTTCCGTAACTTTTTCACTAGCAACACATCATTGAGTTTCACGAACTCGCCTTGTTTTACCGCCCATTGTCACAACATTGGCCGTTCCCCGCGCGTCAGTGTCAATTTGAATGTCACTAGCCAATAACAACTTCTCCTTCCTCGTACTCGTACTTTCTCGTCGTTACACATATGCGACGTGCAGCCACTATCCAAACACCAGCGTCTTACACAGGCATTGTCTTTTGCACCTAGCAACTATTCTAACGCTACACTCTAGAATGCAACTCCAGTCGTTTCGGCCTTTAACGATGATTCCCGATTCGAACTGTCTTGCGAACCCTTTCTAGGACACTCGGCAGCTTTATGACCAACAATTTGAAATTTTTGTTTTCTCTCGCTTTATTATCTGTCACTTGACGAGAACCTCCACTTCTCTTTCCGCCTCGGCCATTTTGAAATTTTCCCTTGCCCTTCTGTGCCCACATCACTTCTGCTGCTTCGTTGCTCTGCTGTGTTGTTTTCTCGAGTCAAACTTTTCCAGAACTTTCTGTCAAATTATTTCTGGCTTTGGCACAGTATCTCGCGACTTCATCGAGCATTTCATTCAATACATTGAAGCTCGGTAGTAAGCTGTTAAGCAACATGTATGATAGCAATTCTGGATTTATGGGAATGTCCATCGATTCCAACTACACTATGACGTCGAAGAACTCCATTAACTGCGTTCTGAGATCGTCACCTTCGGACACTTTAAACTGCGCTCACCTTCTTTACTGGCCCTGTCGACGCAAATTCAGATTTTAATCTGCCCCATACCTGCGCCGATGTATTCAACCCTTTTACCAATCGCAATAAACTTGCATCTATTGCAATTATAAGGTCTGCTTTTGCTTTGGCGTCTTCATCGTCCCACTTTTCTTGCGCTATTCGTGACTGTTCTTCTTCCGTTCCTGCTCTCAGATTCGGCCTCGGGTATCTTGCCGCATACATGCTTCCAAGTACCGTTTTTCACAGCTACTGCTTCCATTTGCACAGACCAACTCTCACATTTGTCTTTGGAAAGCGGTTTTGTATTGAATGTTGACGACGTCATCTTGGAATCTCTTCAAGCCTTCTCACTGCGCGTCTTCCTTTTTGCAACGCCTTTTCACGCGTCTGATCTATCACTTAAATTTTCTTTTACTTATCCGCCACGAATCTGGGCCCATAACCTGTTAAGGTTAGTACGAATAGATAACCTTTGTTTTACGTGAGATCCAAACATTTATTAAGGCAAAGTATATAACAAATCTTAGTGTAGTAGTTGACAGTTCAAAGCCTACAGGCTGACTTTGGGCTGACTGACTATAAACAAACTTACAGCAGTCAATCTAAACAAAACGTCAGTCATGCACACATAGATCCGCGAATACACAAAATGTAAACAACTAACGCATAGGCTCAACGTCTAATTTGACTACATCTAACAGAACCCGTAAGCGTTTCCTTGAGGAATGATTATAAATACATACCTTAGTGCATCCACTCACTTTTCCAAACAAATTTTGAATGAACTTATTTTACAAATTTGGAATGTTAAGTTTTAAAAACATGTGTCAAATGCTAATAAACATGATCATAAACGGCCAGACGAGTAAAAAGAATCGTGTAGAGGAATTATTTTCAAATTGATGGCACAGTCGATTTGCTGATCGCATTTATTTTTAAAAAAAGTCAGTGATTTTTCAGCTATTGACTAGACTATTAAACAAACTTCATTATTAAGTTTTTTAAGATGTTAAAGCAAATTTTTGGTTTGTCTTAAAAGTTGAACTATGCAAATTTTTCACAAAATTAAGTTCTTAGTTAGTATTCTGTTGAAACCACCAAACACGGATGAGTATTTCGAATTTGTTGGTTCTTATCAGCCCGTCGTAGAAAGTTTCGATAGAATACCAACCAACCAAAGTCTCCTCTTGCTAGATGTATAATAACATATAGTCAAAGATGGCAAGAGACCGCCACCTGTGGTAAACGCTATAAAATACAGCCACTACAACGTCCAACAAGATTCATACCAAAATCGGGCAAAACATGACTTGTTTCTAACTACAACTCGGCAACTGTGCGCCCATCCTAGGGTGTTTCTTTTTCCTTCCTCCTAACCTGAAATACGTTTAAAAGAGACAGCGTAAGGAAAACAAAACACAATTGTATTTGTGCAAAGCCGTGTTTTCGTTAGACATAAGTAAAATATATATTCTTGGACAGTATTCTGTCGAACCACACACGGATCGCGCTTCCGAGATTGTTGTAGGAAGTTCCGACAGAATATCAACCAACCAGTCTTCTCTTATCAGAGGTACCTAACCTAACCAAAGACCCCTCTTGCAAGAGGTCGATATTCTATGGGAACCTCCTGTGACACAAGCTCGAAAGCGCGATCCGTGTTTAGTGGTTTCGACAGAATACTGACCAAAAACATATTTTGCTTTATTTCAGAAATGTGTATCAAACGAGTCCTGCGACGAACGTCGGTTCAACAAACAATTTTCTTAATTTAAAAAGGAATCTTGTTGTACATCGAAGTGCCTGTATTTTATACTGTTTACCACAGATGGCGGTCAGTTGTCATCTTGTTATTAATATCTTTTTTTTTTCATACCTTTATTTGCTGATTTGTAAACAATTTCATAATACAAGACTCGGTTATTCCCAGTATTTTTGCGGTTTGCTTTTCACTTTTTCCTAATTTATTCAACTGAAAGAAACAAAACAATAAAGTTCAATGCCACGAAAGGCAATTGTAAAATCCTCACCAAATTATAATACACAGCTCTAGATGGATGGATTTGTTCACAATGCTCGTAAGGAGTAACAAGATATAATAAATGCAGGTGATCTAACAGAACAAGACTTTCTTGTGCTTGAGTAAGGTCAGCATAGAGAATGTGAGCTTTTGATAACTCTAAGCAACCTAAAATGTAGAAATATTAAAAATAAATGTTATTTTAACAGAAAATCTATTTAAATTTCCATTTATAACCAATACTACTAATAAAACGCACCTTTGGTTGCTGCTTTGCCTAAAGCACTTACAATTAGTTTGGTATTACTTCCTACAACGATGTAAGGTTTCTTTTGCGACTGGGTTTGCAGTATCTTACTATTTTCGGATTCATTAATGATAGTGGATGTCTAAATGAAATATTTAAAAAAAAATGAAAGAAAAGTAAACAAATTTTTAAAGTGTTACCTCCATCCTTAAACTAACATTTGACGATAACAGTGTAGAGGAAGAGCTTTGTTGTTTGTCACTATATACTTCTAAGGCGCCTAATTTGAAAAGACTGCAAATGGCGTGGTTAGTCAAATCTTTTAACTTTACGTTTAACTCGTCAGCCTGTACAGCAAGAAGACTCTTTTTTGCTGCTTCCTGCAGCTGGTTCCTATTAGTGGCTATGCCTAAACCAACGCAACTTAGAAACAGATGCCTATAAAAAAAACAAAAACAAACATACGAGAATAGTACATTGGTATTTATACTACTTTTTCAAATTCAAACTCATGATCCCATTTCATTTAGGTATTTTAGATAATTGATAGCAAATCTAAATGTCGATGTTTCGATATTTCACTTCAGAACCAATGGTGAGTTTATGCTCAATATAAAGGAGAATTTAAGTTTAAGAGTTCTTTACACTACTAAATTATCAAATTTAAAACAAATGCTCGACAAACCCTTAAAAACAACAAAGTAGCTACCAAGTACCTTTTCTCACTCTGCTTACTCGGCTCAACTTGGCTCTCTATTTAATATACCTGTATCAGTTACTGGAATAGGGAGTAACGGTTTGTGAAATGTATGAAAATTACAGTTTTGATTTTAGAATAATAAACCAACTGAAGTTTTTCTAAACACAAACTTATATTTTCAAATTTCTTATTCAATAATTCATCGTATTCATATCTTTTAATAATGTACTGTTAACAGTTTTTAACCAAGGTGTAAGGTTTGTATAGTTTGTATTGTGGAATTGGGGATTTGGTTCTGCATGAGATCTTATAACCTTTTAACAGTGAAAGGTTTTTGAGCTTTTGAGTCTCGACATCTACTTTACGTGAAATGTTTTTGATTTTATATTATTCCTTTTTGTAAGATATAATTTTCTAGTCATTTTTTACGTCTGCACTCCCCGTTATAGAGGCTGAAGAGCGAAAGTTGCTTTTCTTAGGATTTTTTTGTAAATCCTTACTTACAAACCAAATTTCTCTTTTCTAGGACTGCAGAAAGTACCCTAGAGGTTTTTGATTATCGTCCGTGAGTCGGTGATAAAATCGACATAATTAGGTAGGTATTAACTAATTTACAGTCTAAAACTTTGACAAATGGAGTCTGCTAATTACAACTATTCTGTGAATTTTAGTTCCCTGGTATTATCCGGAATGACGCCAGTTATACAGGGTGATTCACATACAATTAGCAATCTTTAAATTGGAGATATTAGACACCAAAATATTGCGATTGAGCTTAACATGCCTTAGGGGCCATCCATAAATTACGTCACACGAATTTTAGAACTTTTTAACCCCTCCCCCCGTCCTTGTCACAGGTTGTCACATTTTTAGAACCCCTCCCCCCTGATGTGACGTCACACATTTTTTAATTTTATGCATGTATTTAGAAATAATCAAAAGAAAACAATTATTTTATTTTTTTCTTCTTTTTATTAAATAATCAGAAAGACTCATAAAATCAACATCAAGTCAAATATTTTTGATAATAGAGAAAACAAACGACTAGTTACGAAACAATACAAGACGTATTATGTTAATTAACGATAAAAAACATAATCTACTTGTGTCCATGGACTTTGGACCCACTCCTTGATATTAACTATTACTGGTAAATCAAGCACTTTATTTTCGTTCTGAATTTGAACTTCAGGAACATCCTTTGTGTCAACATAATTTTCTTCCATCCATAAAGCATCGTCATCATTCATTAAACAAAGAATTTCTCGGGCACGTCTAGCCGCAATTCTTTGGGGACGAATTTTTGCAGTAGGTAACAATTCTTGGTTTTTATGTGATTGTTTGTGTTGATTAGCGGCTTTTTATTCACATATAAATTTCGCGTTTTAGTACTTTAAATTTTAACATGTAACGTCACCTAACCTAACCTGACCCCCCCTTGTCACACAATGTCACATTCTGGTGATACCCTCCCCCCCCCCTTTAACTTGTGACGTAATTTATGGATGACCCCTTATATCAACGTCGCTGGTTTCGGATACAGGTCGTTTTCTGAAATTTCTTATTAGTTAAGAAAGTTTTCGTAGTATAAATATGAAAATTAGTAGTTGTAGATTTTTTGGCATGACAATTACGAATTTGAAACCTACTATGACGCTGATTTTAGAAGCCGCTAGTTTCACTGTCTTGTATAGATAAATAAAAAATACCTGTACCGCTTCTTTGCATTCGGTAGGTAAACAACAAACACTTGATTTCATCAATATTTATCTTAAGAGCTTGACCAGGTGTTTTCGAATATGTTTACAATAATTTTGGTATATTTAACTCAAAACTTAGTAAACATAGATGTGACTAGATCGGCCTGGAAGTAACTATTAGCAGGGATCTAAAAAGAGCCCCCTAGTGTGTACGCTGATTAATTCAGGCGAACGTGTAGCCACCGTTTTAATAATAAAAACCGGTATTTATTCTTTCAGCTGAAAGTATCTGTTTCTTGGTTGTCGTTAGAAGCACTGACGCTGTTAAGAGTTTCTCATGTCTTTGACTTTGTAACAGGTGTGTTTTAACTGAACTTTCATTTACATTTTTGTCTAAATTATAAGGCGAAACTCATTATTGAAGAACTCTTATCCCGAGAAAAGGTAGTCGAAGAAGTTGTCATATACTGTTATTCTGAACTGTCATAAATTGGAGGCTATGTCCACTAAGCGTGGGGTGGGGGTGGTTCTGCCAATCTTATAAAAGAAGCTATGTTCACTAAGGTGTCGTGCCTCGCCAAAATCCCTAAAACTACCACATTTCACATTTATACAACGAAGACTTTCTCAATTAATGAGAAATTTCAGAATGAAATATCAAGTTTGAACGCCCTGTATCGCCGAAACTAGCGACATTGATATGTTGAGCTCAATCGTAATATTTTAGAGTTTGGAGATTGCTCATTGTTTATGAATCACTCTTAATAAAGTATAGATTATGCAGTCCATTGTTTTAGGAACACCTATATTTTACAACAAACTGTTTTATTTAAAAATGCAATTAGTAATTATTTTCACTTTAATTCTGATGAAGTATCCAATTTTCATTCCAAAAGAAGTTTAATAGCAGATTCAAGTTGTGTAGTTAAAAAGTGCAGTCATTCAAGTTTAAATTTAAACGTAGGATTTGCTCATTTCTTGAAAAAAGCCAATTCCTTCTATTGTAACAAATTTTGTCAAAGTACAAAAAAGTTGAGCAATGGTAAGTACAAAGATGGTACTTACTTTCCATCAACAACAGTAAGCATATTCATTTCATTCCACTATGGAACATTATATCTACAATGCCAGGTGTACTGAAATTCCATCATTGATGTATATAATGTATATCCTCATAACTTAAAAGACTTTGTTTCCGCCCAATCAAATACCTCGCCTTTGCAATGTTTATTAAGCCACGCTCACATGTCTAATCCACATAATCGCAAGATTTCGTTGTTTTAGCTGAGAAAGTGCTTCTTTTGACTTAATTTCGCGATAAGAAGAGTTAACTTTCCGCGTTGGTATAACAAAAATTAATTATTTTAAGTGGAAGGAAATACCTTAATCCTTTTCCTTCATTAGCGTGCAGATTCGATAGAGCTTTATCCATCGGAGATTGCAAAAGTTCCCTTACTTTAGGTAGATCATCCTTTGTACAAATAAGAATGCTTTCGCCCACCTCCCCTAAACCCGCCCTTCCTGCACGGCCAACCATTTGCTTATAACGCGATAAATTTATAAATTCTCTTCCAATATACGGTTGTCTTAAAATCACCTAATAAATGTATAGGAGAGCAGTTAACAATTTAAATTTGAAAATAAAATATTAAAATTTACTCGTTTTGCTGGTAAATTTATGCCTGCTGCTAAAGTAGAAGTGCAGCAAATAACAGAAATAACGCCCTCTCTAAAAGCATCCTCTAGAAGCCTTCGTTCTTCTGTTAATAGTCCAGAATGGTGATAAGCAATTCCAAACTTAATACTAATATTGAGAATTTCACAGATGTTATTGTTTCCTTCGTTTTTTAAAGCTGCTATAAGATCTGCTTTCTCCTTTTTTTTATATTCTCTTAGAGTTCTTTTAAAAAAATTAAGTTTATAATAAACAGTAAATAAATTGAAACTAAACTTACGGAAATACTACTTTGCATAATAAATGAGCCACGTTTTGGCAGTTTTTCTTTGATGAGCAGAATATTAGGCAAGAACCCTGCGGAACTACTTCCATGACAAGACCTCCAAGTCTATCAGGATCTATCTTCTTAAGCACTTCAGAATACTTCAAAAAAATTGTTTTATTTTTCGTTTCTTTTTACAGGAAAAAATTGCTTACAGAAAAATCTTCATTTCTAACGACTTCAAGCATTTCATTTTCCGGTTTATCCCAGTGAATTTTAGCAATTTCGTTTCCGACTTTAACGTATTCGGTAAGCTCTACCGGTCGAAAATCCTTTTTATATACATCAGCTTTTATAAAATTGCAAATATCAGATAAATTTCCAATAGTTGCACTCATACCAACAATTTGAATGTCTTCTGAAAACCAAGCATAATGCGGTTTATTAAAATTTTATCATTATTTTGAAACAGAAAAAGGAGTCTCTCTATGGAAATAACTAAAACCAAAAAGGAGTTATCCGAATGTTCCGCAACACTTTTTAATTAACGTCGACTCTTGTTTTGCTCACTTGCATTGTGAGCATTTTCAACGCATTCTTATAATTGAACAAAACACGTTTCCGCGTTGGTTAAAAAATACTGTATAATTGGAAGAAAAAGATTTGGATAGTCTCAGATGATATAATTTTGGTATCAACGAACTTCAGTTCACCAAAGGAAATTATATAATTATTAGAAAAATTTTTAGAAAAGGTTTAGAACCTAACTGTGAAAAAACTGAAGTAATGGAAGATCAATAAAATCTAATTTTGGCAATAACCAACAACATTTAATAAATAATTAGGCAACGTTGATCTTACAATATGTTATTCATGCCAACAAGATTAAATTCATTAATTGAAAAAATAAAGTAATAGAATTTGGAGAAGTCATAGGAAGAAGAGGAAAAGAGTTAAAAAGGTAAAATGAAAAGGGAGGAAACAGTTTGTGTCTGGGCTATTTACTAGTAGAAAATAATAAGGATGAAGGTCATATAAAGAGGCACATAACAAAGGCCAATGCAATACTAGGGAAAATATGGGGGAAAGGGCAAAAATTAAGTATGGCAGTCTGGGAACTTAAATTTTCACGGCCGGAATCCATAATAAAAGAAACGTTCGAAGTTTCCGACAAACGTTTCGAAATAATAGTTCCTATCGACCACGGCCTATAAGCCCGAACCTTAGTTTCACTATGAAGACGATTGTGAAAGAAGGGTGTTATTGTTCAAGTAATTTATTAGAAGTTCTAGCGACAAAGTATTTGGTAAAAAAAATATTAAAAAAACAGTAACAAGTAAGAAGTAAGATTGCTTCTAAATTCACTTATTTTAATTTAGATGGGATGCCAACAATAACGAATATTCTTAAATTTTTTCAAATTGCTTTTAATTGTTACTTATCAGATCCATACATATTTTTTTTTTTTCGAAATTCGTTAGATAGGGTCCTAACATCCTGAAGCTTTATTTTTTCCGAGACATACTTCGGCCCCGCGTTCCGTCAACCGCTTCCGTTCTCGTCACATCACTGAGGAATCCTTAAAAATTTCATACAGACAAGTATGGCGTTGGATAACCCCATTTTACCTCTGCAGGTCACTACCTCAAGGTTCAACTCACAAACATAACTAAGTACTGTTACATTTGTCACTAATCTCATTTGTGTCTGATATCGAGCCAAAGTACCTAATTTCTTTACCTGTATATTTCATTTCACTCATGTATATAATTTTAGTCAGAAACGTTTCTAGAGTTGGTCCTCGTCCTGGTTCCCCAATTAAATGGAGTTCATCGACAACCACAAGTCCTACTTCATCTAAACGTCCCTTTTCTATTAAACTATTAATCAGTCCTGAAGCTTTTTCAATAGTAGCAATATAAATTGAATTCTTATATCTTCTTTTCTTTGGTGGATACGTGCCTTTACCAGCAGCGTATTCTTCAATTAGAAAATCAAGAGCTACTGCAAACGGCGACAGCGACCAAACCTATTTAAAAATGTACGTTTAAAACATCAATGAATACAAAATAAGATAGGCATATTAGTAAAAGATTAATTTACTTTCTCTTGCACAATTGCAACATAAGGCAAAACGAATATAACGTTTTTCCTACGACATATTATTTCTCGTAGCATTAGAATTTCAGCAACGAGTGTTTTTCCACCACTAGTAGGCAAGGCATATACTAAATTAGTACGATTTTTTATAGCGGGTAGATTTAAACATTCCTCCTGCCAATCTGTAAAAAATTATCATGTAAATATTATATATTGGATCAATAATAATACTAAGTGCAATTAAGGGGTGTAATACTCTTTATTAATTTAAAAAAGAAACCAACGTTTCGCCCTTGGTTTTTGGGCTTTTTCAAGGTCTTTTTATGTTGTCAATGGTGATTAAGCAGGAACCAACCGTACAACCACCCAACAAAAGACATTCACATACACAGATGTAACGATAAAAATATTCCATGTATTATACCTCGTGTCGTTAAGCTGTAATCTCGTGACTGTCTAAATGTTTTTAACGCTTTTATATAAATTATAATAATTGTTACTGCAATTCTACAAGTTTTCAATGACTTTAGTTCGATGCTTGTTATTTTATTTTTATCGTTACATCTGTGTATGTGAATGTCTTTTGTTGGGTGGTTGTACGGTTGGTTCCTGCTTAATCACCATTGACAACATAAAAAGACCTTGAAAAAGCCCAAAAACCAAGGGCGAAACGTTGGTTTCTTTTTTAAATTAATAAAGAGTATTACACCCCTTAATTGCAGTTAGTATTATTATTGATCCACTTAGGGGTAGAATTATGGAATCTAATTATATATTGGATATTTAATGTAATATACCTCTTGGTCCATTTAACTTGAGACAGGCTTGTTTCTCGACAATAAAACCTTTGTTAAAAAAAAAAATGAAAGTTGATTAATGTTAAGGGGGAAATAAAATGATGACATTGGTTTTCCAGTGTAACACCCCTTTGAAAGTTTTTTCAAGGTCATTTCTCTTTTTTGGAAACGTATATTTTTTATTAAAGGAAAAAATTAATACGATTGTAAATTTAATAGATAGAACATGAAACATTAATCCAATTTTCTTAATAAACGGTGATTAACGATCAAGAGTGTAGTTATCAATTTTCAATCCAGTACTCATCTAGATCTCAATTGTTTTGTAGCGGTTAGCTACATTTTCTAAGAACGATGACGACACAGGGCTGTAGGGGTACCTAGATCGCTTGGTACCTGCACCTACCCTTACAGCCTAGCAACCAGAGAAAATGCTTAGCAACAAGAACAACTTTGGGACTAGTAGTCTTCAGCCGTTCGCTTTTTCGCCTTTCGATTCATTTTTGTTCCATTTGTTTAAATTTCATGTCATGCATTTTTGTGTTCATTGTTTGTGTGTAGTTCATAGGTTTATTTCATTTGTGTTTGTGTCGTTACTGTTTGTTTTTCTTTGTGTGTTTACGTGTTGCGTATATTAATGTTACTTATTAAACTCATAAAACTCAGTGACTTTCTTTTTTTTATCATACTTTCTTTATATTTGTGACGGAAAAACTAATAGTCATTTTTCATTTGCTACCAACCCGTCAGTTTATACCTTAATTACCCGAGCAGAAAAAAGAAATTATACTGTCAGATTAAAGTTGAATTAATTATTGTCACTATCGTTCGTTTAAGTTTGTTTATTTATCAGTTTCTACATTTTCCACTAAATATGGAATATCTTTCCGTCAAAGAAAAAATTGAGATATTAATTTGTGGTGAATGTCGAAGAAATGTTAAATGCTGTTGCATTGTATGTTGAGCGGTTTCTGGCAAGAAATTCAATTGTAGGTATCCCGTGCCTCCTTTTTTCGCGTTGTAAAGAAGTTTAAAGAAAATGGAACTGTATCGACACGCTGCGCAAGATTTTTTTTACATTTTACTTTCACAAAAATTAAAATTACAGTAAAAACTCGCGTAAAATCACTTCTTCACTGTTAACTGAAAGGACGCTTACTTCAGCCACTTCAACGTAACCTCTAATTATGCCTCTAATTGCTTCAAGAAAACTTGCAAACACAAATGGCACTAGAAATCCCCCGTTTTTCGAGTTCGAGATCAAGCTCAGCCGAGAATTGCCGAAGTTAGGTTTATGAAACAGACAACAATGTCATGCTCAAGTCCCTGCTTGGCCAAGGCCGCCTTGAGCACTAACATGAGGTCGGTTTATGAATACCAGCATAAAGCCGGCCGCACATTGAGCACAGCATAGCCCAGGGCAGCCCAGCGTAGGACAGCCGACGATTTTGTAGCACATATAAGTAAAGCAACCAGCGCACATTGCACGCAACCGAGACGTAGTACAGGCATAGGGATATTTTTTTGCTCTGTCAACCTGCGGTCTCTGTGAACTGAACACAGTTTTACTGGGGGCTCTGTCAACCTCTGTTGCATTTATTTTAATGAATTACCTTTATTAACCTTATTAAATAGAGCGAAAATGGAACTACTTATAGTGTGTGCGTGTGAACAAAGTTCTTTACGATACCGATGATAAAGACTACATGATCATTTAGATCCTTTAGCAAGTTCAATTCTCCCCAAGTATTTCGTTTCCTTAAATAATCATTTAGCCAAATAGATTTTTTACGTTTTTTTTGTAATACTATATAATAATACAACCGTGTCATCTCCGAATCCGATTCTGATTGAGAAAGATTGTCATCAAATCCAAACATTATTATGTACCTATATACAGCGACCTACTATTTTCACAACTTGAAATCACTGCCTTCAATATACGGTGAGTAACAGAGGCAGAGTTGAGAAATAGTTTTCCTATGCTACCCTACGCTGGGCTGCCCTAAGCTATGCTGTTCTCAATGTGCGGCCGGCTTTAGGATATTAGAACGACACAAATTTCACCCTTATCATATTCCGGTACATCAAGGACTTCATAGCGATGATTTTGAAAATCGAATGAGTTTGCCAGTGGGCACGAGAAAAAATCCAACTTTTTCCTGAGTGTACTGTTTTCTGATGAATCTGGATTTAGAAATCATAAACAGGTGAATCACCATAACATGCATTATTGAAGTGTCAGAAATCCGCGGAGGTTGAGAGAAGTGGAACATCAGCGCCCTTGGACGATAAATGTTTGATGTGGAATTATGGGTGACAAGTTGATTGGTCCATATTTTATTGAGGGAACATCGGATAGACAAAAATATCGGTAGTTTATAAATCAACATTTACCATGCTTACTTGAAGATGTAACACTTCAGGAGAGAGCAAATATGTGATTCCAACATGATGGCTGTCCTGCTCATTATGCCCGAATTTCCCGTGAAGTGTTAGATCGGGAATACGCCTGTAGCGTATTGCAGCTAACATGTGTAGGGGTGCGTGCAGTGATGTTAGTTCTGAGAAGAACCGCTTGAGATGCGGATGCCTATTCGAGCATCCGTGATGAGAAGGAAAAGCGAGTCAGAATTAGACTAATTTTATTCAATTATTTTCAGCTATTTATATGAATATTATTTGCATTAATCTTATGGAGAGTATATGGTCAGCGGTTTACACTGGTGTGTGTATTTGTTCTGACCTAGTTAGTTGCCAGAACTGTCGATGTTCTCTGTCAGCAGAATTAGATTCCGCAGTACAGAGAGTACTAATTTTTGTAGTTTGATAAGTATGTACTGAGTGTTCCCACACGCCAACCGATGGATCGGAAGAGGCGGCTCCGTTGCATGGCCCGCCAGATCACCTGATTTAACGCCGCTTGATTTTTGTTTATGGGGCCACATAAAAGAAAAAGTGTACAGGGAAGTTCCTACTACACCGCAAAATATGATTCAACGCATTAGAAATGTCTGTACAGCTGTCGATAGAGAAATTCTTAATATTAAAGAAATCAAATTCTTGTTCGATGCCATGAGTCCTTTATAAAGCGAATTGATGTCTGTAATAAAAGCTAATTATTATTTTGCATAGAATGCGATTCTTCAATAAAAACTGATAACTACACTCTTGGTCATTCATCGCCGCCAATTTTCAAGAAAATTGGATTAATGAATAATGTCTCATATTCTATCTACTAAATTTACAATCGGAATAATTTTTTTCATCAATAAAAGTTAATTATTCTTTTTCATAAAATACTACTATGCAATAAAAAATATTCGTTTCCATTAAAAAAGACAAATTACCTTGAAATAACCAATATCACCATTTTATTTCCCCCTTAACATTAAACAACTTTCATGAAAACTTTTTTTTTATAAAAGGTACCATTGTCTAGTACAAGCCTGTCTCAAGTTAAATGAACCAATGAACCACCCTGTATATTTACTTATTTATAAATCATAAAGAATAAGTAATGTATTAACTAAATAATTATAAGATAAATTGTCATTCATACGCAGGCGTAGATTTCTTTAAAAATTCTGGTGTACCTACTTTATACAGTGTTCCACAGCGGTACGGCCCAAAAAATCACTGGGAACAACGGCCTCAACATCAGTTATTTGAAATTAAACAGTTCAGCAAACAACTTATTTGAAAAAAACCAAGGCATGCTCTTTCAATCGAGACCAAAAATATTCAAATCGGTTGAAAGGTACAGGAGATATTATTAATTATATTAAAATGTAAAAATCGGCCTCCCCCTCCCTTATAAGGATAGATACGAAAAAATGACACAGAAAAAAAGATGCGGTACTACCCAGTCTGTCAACTGATGTTTTAAAAATTGTAGCTCATCGCCCAACTTTCCGAAATAACATGAATTTTGTATTTTTCGTTTGCGGTTGCGCCCTCTTACGGTGAAAATTCGAATTGAAAATAATTTCCAGCCATTTCATTTGCCACCTTTGCTCATAGGGATTTTTTCCCAAACTTGTCGAGATATACCCGTTCCGTACGCTTATTGAGACACCTTGTATACTGTCTATTTGTTTATAGTATCACCGTGATTGAAATTATGGTAGGTATTCGGATATTAATGTGCTTTCGTACAACATGAAAGAGCGAACGCGTATTATTAAAACTTACCCCTCCAAAATTAGGGAAGGTAGTGGACGAATCGTATACGCATGATGTGCACAGTTTAAGAACGCACAAACCGTGGGAGATATTTCAGCGGTCTACGAAAAACTATTGACTTTGGCTATGCTCTCAGTTGAAAAAGACTATTACAAATAAAATTGAATATTTTAACAAAGCAAATTTGGACAGTGTAAAAATCACATATGATAAATATTTATCCCATATTAAGGTCACGCATAGCCACTGATTAAACATAGATAATAAAATTAAACGAATTACATGCGCACCACTAAAAAAGTGACAAATTAAAAGTTAATTTTCTCGAAAAACTTTGAACCGATTTTGACGAACTTTTCCCAAGTACATAAGTTGATTCTTTCACAAGAGCAGTGTGCTTGAAACAACTGTCTAAATATCAGTTTTGGTAATTTACACAGCATTTAAATGATAGGCGATTTAACCTTAGTCTCATCTTTTGCAAGTATTGATTTTTTTATTCGTGTTTCTATCTCCATTAATAAAGAAGAGCACTGATTAGAACTTAAAGTGTGCAAGTGTGTTCACATTGGTCGGGGAAGGCCAAAATCGGTTCGGTAATTTTCGAGAAAATCAACTTTAAATTGATGTCATTTTTCTAGTGGTGCGTTAATTTTGACATGTAAAATCCTTAGATCCTTTCTTGTACACTAAGGACATATATGAAAGTTTTCACCCTGCTAGAAAGATCCCAGAGCGTAATTAAATGACCCATAAAATAATTTCCAGAGTGGATCGGCAAACATATTTGTTCATATAAAAAATATATAATAATTAATGCATACCATACAGCCTCTCAATTCCTTTGTAATGTTGCATTAGTTCCTTCACTTTCATAGGCAAGCCAAAGAAGGGTCCATACTCTTGAAATTTGTTAGCAACTTCAGTTAGAATGGTCTTATTAACCAACTGCTGTGAAACTAAAGACTTATCGAAATTTTTTAGAAGAACATCTCGCAAAGAATTCTCTAAATCACCACTATGTTCGTTTAATTTATTAATCACATTGGACATCAGTGATCTTTTCATCCAGTCATTTTCAGAATTATTTAGATTTGCAATAGAATTAAGAACTTTCTTCTCTTTTCGAATAGCTTCATCTGGTAACAAAAATTTATCCTGATTCGGCCCCAATTGAAAAATTGACTTTTCAAGTTCTTCAAATACTGAAGATACTTCAGTTCGGTATTGAGATGTTTTAAATAGTTGTGTTGTGCGAGAATCAATAGTTGCATTCCAAAATTCGCCTTCAGTTTCATTTGCACTTTCAGAAGCTTTGTTATTTGTCTTAGGAACTTTGTTTACATTCTCTGTCTCATTAATACTTTTTCTTTTATTTCTATTTGTATCTTGTTTTACATCAGGTGGCTGAATTTGAGTTACACTCATAGTAACTATGGGTTTTGAAATTTGTTGAGACTTACTAGTATTTGATATACAGTTATCTATTTGTTCTAAGAATTGTGGATCATTACAGAGATCAGAAAAGAAATCATTTTCAGACTGTTCAAAAATATCTTCATTACTTCCATCTGAATTTATAGTGTTTTCATGTTCTAAATTTCTAACTTTTTTTGAGAAGTAACTATTCTTTGCTGAAGTACTTTTTTTAGAAAGTAGTTCAAATGCTTTAAAACTGCAATCTGCTACCTCAGAATTTTTCTTGGTAGTATCTTCCATTTCCAACGGTTTGTAACGGCTATCAACAAGAGAATTTATTGTGGATGGTTTTATACTGCCTTTTGCATTCGTTTTACACACTTTAGAACTAAATGAAGTGTTGCCTTTCCTATTCTTTCCTGTAAAGAAAGGTAATAAGTACTATTTCAACAAATAATACTAATACTGCACTACCTCTGTCAAAGGCCTTTTTATCCACATGATTTCTATTCGCACTAAAACTAGTCGCTTTTGGCATTAGTGTACTCTTACAAATAAAATCGTCTTCGTCAGACATTTTCTCTTTAAATTTAAAACTTATTTAAGAAACTTAAAGAAACTAAAAACAAACTAAAACTGAATATTTTGTTTTCCTTATTTCACACTCGAATTACTGAAGCAATTAACTTTTTTTTTATTATTTATAATTTGAAAACGACACAAGTTAAAACCGTCAGTTAAAAAAAGCCGCTAATGTCAACAGCGTCGGTTTAAAATTTGTTGCAAAATAAATAACATACCATAGACAGCCACATGCGGCCACCGGCAAATTTAATACAACGTTGCCAAATCTTACAATAATCAAACCGAATATAAAATTAAGAAAAATAAATTCAGAATGATTTTTCGTAATTTTTTTGATTCTCAAGGCCGCGTTCAGAAAGGCAGAGGGTGGGTAGAGTGTTTTTTTGTTTTTTACCCAGGGGAAAAATGTCACGTGACAGGGTGAGACTGCTGTCACACTGGGGTGCGTTCAGAAATGAACACCCCAGGGTAAAAGATATACCTCTACCAGTGAACTCTATACTACTTCGTAGTAACTGGAATGGCCCAGGCATATGAACTTAGTGAGGCATATTTATTTTTATGCAACCCGCTAAGGTGTGGGATTTTTTTCTCTTTCTAATACATTACATTTATAGCAAAAATGGAACATTCGAATCGCTAATATTATAATATATTAATAATAGTTAACACACATCGATGTTTTTCAAAAGGATGATTTGGAAATGATACTATTCTTAAAACAGCAATAGATTTTTTTATTGTGATGTATTGTTTCTGTCTTAGCATAAATTTTACTGTAGGCTGGCAGGATTTAAATCCTGCAACGTGTCATTTAATAGGATTTAAGATATTATTAAGCAATAAATTTTCAAAAAGGCAATAAGTTCTGTTATTAACCGTTGGAATTCCTTTCATGTAAAAGTAGAATTATATGAATTAGTATACATGCAATTATGTGTATATTTTAAGGGTCTTTATGAAATAATTTATTCATCGTTATGAAAGATGTTTTAATGGTAACTACAAGACTACAAAATAATATAAAATGTTAATTAACAGTTTTCAAATAAAACCAGCTTAGTCATTTTTTGCCTTATTGAGGCAGATTTTCCATGCAGTTTTAAATTAAGTAATCTAGAATGGTGATGCATTCTGCATTTAAGAAATATTTTTGTTACCTTTCTTATTATTTGAATTTCGTGTAGATCTTCATATAAATATTGTGTTACAGGATGTCTTGGTTAAAAAGCGTGTATTTTTTCTGAAAAGTGCCTAATTGCTGAATTAATTAATAGTCTTTTAATGTTGGCAGAATTATTTTTTAGTAAGTTTGCTTCATTAACTAAAATTCGGAATTGTTTTTCAATAAAATTAACAATTTCATATATAATTTTGGATGCATATAGTAAGCCACCACGAGTAGCATAATTAGTAAATTGTTGGTATATTTTTGCTGGTGCACTATAGGTATGATATAGGTATAAATATATGATATGCAATTTAATTAGCTATAGACTATTTGTAATAAAATAAATAAATATGTATACTACTCAACTCACAATGAATTATAACAGGACAAAAGAGCACTTTAAAATTGTTTATTTATATAACTAATAAGTTTTTATTCGTACAAAGCATTCGACACAAATTACCACACTCAAACAACGAATTTATAAACTATAATATACAGGAGGATAAACAAAAACGATAATTCAAGCAAAAAAACACTACACAACCTCTTCAAACGTCATTTAACTTTACGCGTTAAAAAGAGATCAAGGTCGCCTATCTAATGGGAAGAGCTTACCGATAACCTGATTAATTGTGGCCTATTACATATTCTTTGTCTATTTCTGAGCTTTTAGATTCACATATTTGTTCTACGAAAATCAAAAATTTAATTTTTATCGACCATCCTATCAGCTGATAGATCATAGAAGCAACATAGAATGTTTGCGCATGCGTATTGTAGAAACAGATATATTTTATTGTTTTTTTCTAATTATCTAGGCCTGACCAAATAATAATTATAACTGACCAACTAAAAGCATCTAAAACTAAATCGATTGCTATCGAAATTTTTTAATTTTACTTTAGATGAGGTGCCAGCAGTATCGAATATTCATACAAAAAAATCGAGTTGTTTTTACTATTTTCCTATCGCTGACCAATTAACGGGACCACCTGACCAATACTGACCAATTAGTGACCTATTAGATCCACACATTTTTTTTTCGAAATTCGTTGGATGGGGTGCTAGCGTCCTGGAGGTAGCGGCAACCTGGCAATTATCAGGCGACGGCGGCCTAGACACGATCGACGGGGTAAGCACGCTCTATCGCTCTCTCTCTATCGCACGCTGAGGCGACAAATTTGGAGCCTGGGTACGCTTTGATTGGTCGTTTGAATCACATGACACGTCGCGCGGCCGCGCGCGCGTGCCAGCAGCAGCAGCCAGCATGTGTAGACAGACAGTGTCGGACAGTGTAGTCACCGAATAATACCTCATGGGTGACGAGGAAATTTATTCTTATTTAAACAACAAAATTAACCTCATGTAGCCTCACCCTCCTACAGACCCACGAGCCGCTACTGCAATAGAATATTCAAATAAAATAGATTTCAAAATTTATAGAAAAGAAACATACACAGATTCTATCATACCTTTTAACTCAAGTCATCCAATGAACTTAAAATTAGCCTCATTTCATGCTATGATAAATAGATTATTATATGTCCTATTAAATAAATGTAATTTCGAAGCTGAATTAAGTTATAAAAACAATTGCGAAAAACAATGGTTATAATCAAAATCTCGTAGATAAACTATTAAATAAGAAACTATACAAAATGCTACTTGACAATATCTTTCCAAGAAGTAATGATACAAAGAATAATCATTGGCGAAAAATCCCATATTACGGTGAGATAAGCACACAAACAGGTAAATTACTTAGAAAGAACAACATCAACCCAGCGTACTTCAACAATAATACAATAGGCAAAATATTAACAAACAATAAATTAACAACAAACAACGATTTATCCAAAAAAACCGGAGTTTATGAAATAAAATGTTCAAATTGTGATATATGGTATATAGGAAAATCAAAAAGAAGTATTATGACACGTTTTAAAGAACACAATCAATATGTGAAATATAAAAAACATAACTCTGGTTTAGCGACACATCTAATTAACAATAACCATAAGATAGATGTAGAAAATTTAAAGTTAATAAAAAGTGCGAAAGGGGGATTAGTATTAGATAAATACGAAATCTTAGAAATTAAAAAAGCTTTGTTATGTAATAAAACTTTAGCGAACGATCAAATTGTATTCGGTACTAATCCCCTCCTTAATCCTAAGTTAGTGTAAGATTGTAGAATTGTATAAATAGGGAACTGTTATTCTGATAATGTAGTAAACTCCTGAAGATGCCCCATAAGGCGAAATGCGTATTGAGTAATTAAAAAACAGTGAAAATATTTCCAAGTGTTTTTATTTTAATTTAATTTATATATTTTGAACATTTTTACTTTATTTTGTACTGCCCTCTCTTGTCTGTGGTACTGCCTCCATTTAACGATGACAAACAGTGCGTTAGTTTCGGTCATGAAATTGCTTAGAAACGGTTGTATATGGCACTCACGTACCACAGAAAGTTAGTTTACGGTTTTAAATAAACGAGAAAATCTAATTAATCACATTTATTAAGAATAAAAACAGAAATATAGATTATGGTATGTCGATGTTTTCCGATACGTGAACGCGTGTCGTATTATGTTGGTTATAACCTCTTGTCTTCTTTTTGTAACTGTTGCTAGACAACGTAGGGAAACGCCGCGCGTGGCTACCGGCCCGTCATCGTGAGCTGTTGGTGTTGTGGGCTTACTGCTCGCGGCAAATAAGACACAATTATACTAATAAGCATTTATTCACATTAAAAACAAACGAAAGGTTGGAATTCTAGAACGTAACGTCCGGTAACGACTAACTTACATTATCTGACATCTGACATCCGACAGGGCATATATATATCTATGGACATATGTCATAGATAGCTGTGGCGACCTCTCTGGTTGACAGATTCGCCACAGGGCTCCCCCCCAGTGAAGATCCCGCTGGTTGTGAACGGATTTTTATCTTGACATATGTTGAGTCGGGGGCGACCAGCATACGAATGTTCTTCCAAAACTTGATGGAATGCTGGAATGTACGCTGGCTTAAGTCGATCCACGGAAATGCGTTGCGGAACGTTCTGGACATCTATTGTCAGGAACTTATCATGTCGCTCGAGGACCTTAAATGGGCCACTATACGGGGGTGTAAGTGGGGGCTTAACTTTGTCCGTTCGGACAAATACATGCGTCGTTGTTCGAAGATCAGGGTGGACGTACGCAGCACGCGTCGAATGGTTGCTCGTTGGCACTGGTCTCAGTGCTCCCATAACTTCGCGGAGCCTTCGGACAAATTGGTGTTCATCGGTCACAGCGGCGCTTGGAACGAGCAATTGTCCGGGGAGTCGGGCAGGCATACCATAAACCAATTCGGAGGCCGTGCACAAGATGTCCTGTTTGAAGGTGTTTCGTAGACTCAGCATAACCAAAGGCAATGCTTCAGGCCAGGGCATCTCGTCAGCGGCGATGAGAGCGGCTTTTAGGGTACGATGGAAGCGCTCTATACACCCATTCGATTGTGGGTGGTAGGCAGTTGTTTTTATGTGTTGAACCCCTAGTATAGCGTTTAATTGACGGAACAATTGGCTTTCGAATTGCCTCCCTCGGTCGGTAGTTATTGTAACCGGTACGCCAAAGCGCGAAATCCATCCCTCAATGAGTTTGCCTGCTACCACTTCAGCCGTTATCTCTGGAATAGGGATAGCTTCTGGCCATCTCGTAAACCGATCGATGATTGTAAGGAGGTACCGAAAACCACGGCTCTCTGGTAGTGGTCCCACGATATCGACGTGGATGTGGGCAAATCGGTCATCGGGCATTCCCAATGGTACGACGGGGGTAACAGTATGGCGCCCGACCTTAGCGCGCTGACACTGGATACACTCTCGGGACCATTTCTTGATCTGGCGGTTCATATTATGCCAGACGAAACGTTCAGCAATCAACCGTAATGTGGCGGCGTATCCTGGATGAGATTGACTGTGGAACTTTAGGAATACGTTTCGCTGACAGGCGGCCGGCACATACACGCGTACGCGTCCGTTCTCGAGTGCACAATAAAGAGGTCGTCCACTTTCTGGTAGGACGATCTGTTGGAGGCGTAAGGAACTCGCAGGGTCATGTAAAACTTGTTGTAATCCTTCATCCGTAACTTGAGCTTCGGCCAACTGATTATAGTCGATAGTAACGGGTTCCGTAAGGGCATCCACAGCCGGTCGCGAGAGACAATCGGCCACAATATTCGTAGCGCCCTGGACATGTCGTATGTCTGTTGAAAACTGGCCAATAAACTCCAGCTGACGGATCTGTCGAGGCGATTGTCGGTCATGTCGCTGTTGAAACGCGTAGACCAGAGGTTTGTGGTCGGTAAATATAGTAAATTGCACGCCCTCTAGGAAATGGCGGAAATGATGTATGCCACTAAATACGGCGAGAAGCTCGCGGTCATACGTACTGTAATTTCTTTGGGTCGTAGACAGTTTTTGTGAAAAGAAGGCAATAGGCTGTAGGTGCTCTCCAACGAGTTGATGCAGGGCGCCACCAATTGCGGTATTAGAAGCATCGACCGACATACTTAACTGGGCGTGTGGTGCTGGAAATACCAATTCGGTCGTAGCGGCCAGGAGGTCTTTAACTTTCACAAAAGCATTCGCTGCTGCTGGGGTCAAGCTAACGTTCTGTTGCTTCTTCTCTTGATTGGACAAAAGCTCCGTTAATGGCATGAGTTCGGTTGCAGCGCCAGGGAGCCAGCGTCGATAGAAGTTGACCATTCCCACAAAGCGACGCAGCTGCCGGTATGTCGTGGGCTGTGGAAAGTCACGGATGGCGCTGACCTTTGCAGGCAAGGGTCGGATGCCAGTTGGGGAGATCGTAACGCCCAGGAAGTTGGCTTCACGGATTCGGAACTTGGACTTCTTTCGGTTCATTTGAAGTCCGTTTGCTTCTAGAATCTGGTGGACTATTGTTAGGTGCCGTTCATGTTCTGATTCTGTCTCCGAGGCTACCAGGATGTCGTCAATATAAATATAGACAAAGGGGCAGTCCCGGAAGAGGTAGTCGAGATACCGTTGCAGCGTTTGTGCGGCATTCCGTAAGCCGAAGGGCATTTTTAGGAATTCATACAAGCCAAAAGGCGTGGTTACAGCCGTTTTCTGCACGTCTCTCGGACGGACCGGGATCTGATAAAAGGCGCGTTCTAGATCGATAGTAGAGAAAATTTTCTTGCCGTGTAGCTGGTTCACAAAGTCCTGGATATGCGGCACTGGGTAACGGTCAGGCTTGGTGACGGCATTTAAACGGCGGAAATCTCCACAGACGCGCCATTGACCATTAGCCTTCTTTACCATATGGAGTGGGCTAGCCCAAGGCGATTTTGATGGTTGCACAATACCCTCTCGCATCAAGTCATTAAATTCGGCTCGTGCAACCTGTAGACGGTCGGGAGGAAGTCTGCGTGGCTTGGAAAATACCGGGGGGCCTTGAGTATCAATGTAGTGTTGGACTCCTCCTGAGTCGCTTGCTACGCCGGTTGGGCGATTGTAAGGGTGGGAAGTAGATAATCCCACTTCCAATGCTTTCACCCGTCGAGACACGCACGAAATACTACTTGGGACCTTTGGACTCACCAGGCGTCTATTTTTCATATCCACGGTGATGCCATGGTGTGAGAGGAAATCGGCACCCAGGATGGCAGTAGTTACGTCTGCGATTATGAAAGTCCAAATGACTGGTTGACTAAGCCCAAGGTTTAATGTCAGTTGTTTCTGCCCATACGTTTTTATACGGGATCCAGTAGCGGAATATAAGCACAAGTCGGCAGGTTGTGTAGCGGTAAAGATTCTTCGTGGAAGTACACTCAGGTCCGCTCCCGTATCGATAAGGAACCTAAGTTTGAGGGTTTCATCTATTACAAACAGGCGACGTGGTACATGGGGGGCAACGGTTGTCGCCACTACTGCGCCCCCTGGTCGTTTTTTGGAAAGGTACAAGGGGATCTGCATCTTCTTGCTCGAGATCCAAATCTTCGGTGGTAATAACACTGTGTGGGGTTGTCCGTAGTTTGGGTTAATTGAGGCTTCTGAACCCTTTCTTCACTATTTAGTCTTCGGGAAAGGGCATCTACCCGGTCGCTAAGCTCCACTAGTAATGGATCTGCAGCAGGCTTTTTATCAACGGAAGTAACCGCGAGACCAGTATAACGGGTGTAGTTGTCGGCCTTCTTGGCCAAATCCTCAAGATCCCCATCCAGTATGGATATGACCCCCCGAACTTGGGGAGGCAACCGGTCGAGCCACAGGTTTCTTAGTACATGTGTACTAATATTTCTTGTAGCCAAAGCCTGCATCCGGTGGAGCAATTGAGTCGGCTTCAGATCGCCCAGGGTCATCTCCATGAGTCGGCGGACTTTCTCATCTTCGCTGGTGCCGTACCTTTCTAGGAGTCTCGCTTTTAGGGTTTCATAAGCGGTGTTTATAGGAGGGTTTCTTAATAAATCGGCCGCCTCCAGTAAGACTTCGCTGTTTAGACTGGCTACAGTATGGTCGAATTTGCAGCTGTCCGATGTGATTCTTGCCTGTCTGAACTGTGCTTCAAGTCGAAGGAACCACAGTTCCGGTTCCGAGCGCCAAAATTCAGGGGCCTTAATACCAACTCGCGCGATCACGGTCTGTTCATCAGTCTGAGGTGTGGTTGTCTCGGTCGATTCCGAAGTAGACATACTGTCGTTGTCGGTCGTTTGCTACGAATTTGACAAACCACTCGCGGAAAAACACGTCGCGTTCCCGAATGTTAAACTGTGTTAAACACGTGGTCGCATAACCAAAACTTAGACGATAGTACGTCGCACTCACGCACGTCTCGGGGTCACCACTGTGGGCTTACTGCTCGCGGCAAATAAGACACAATTATACTAATAAGCATTTATTCACATTAAAAACAAACGAAAGGTTGGAATTCTAGAACGTAACGTCCGGTAACGACTAACTTACATTATCTGACATCTGACATCCGACAGGGCATATATATATCTATGGACATATGTCATAGATAGCTGTGGCGACCTCTCTGGTTGACAGATTCGCCACAGTGTCTATGGTTGGTGACTGTCGCAAGTGGGTTAGCGACAGCATTGGGTGTAGTAGACGCCACAAGTACTCCCCCTCCAGCGACCTGGTTAAGTCGCGAATACGCTCTATTGGTATTACGTCACGCGATCAAGGTCATTTTTGCGGGATCCAAACAAAACATCGGTCCGTGTATTAGCTTATGGACGAAACTTGTAGGGTGAATTTTTCGATTTTTTTGAGCGTTGCTGAACATTTGGAAGCATTTGTATGAAAGTTCATGTAAGTTAAATTAAGTACTGTAAGTATTACGTAACATTTTCTGCAATACAGATTACTTTCATCGAGAAATTTTAGTGAACATAACCTATAACATGGTGATGTGATGTGTTGGGCGCCTGGTTATTACCATTACAATCAAAGAGAAACCTGCCAATTCTTCAAATTTCCGAAGAATGAAAATCTTAGGTGTAACGTTTGATCTTTTTAAAAAATGTTTTATCCTTCATATAATGTATTTTACGGTTTATTAAGCAAAATAATACAAAACCTTATTCGATAGAATTGATATTTATAGCTGCGTTTGTTTATTATTGAGTCATAGAGTTGTTCTTGTTTTGTTTATAAAAGAATGTTCACACTATTGCGGGGTGTGAGAAAGGGAGAGAGTACTAAAACATACGAGTACACAGTGCCACAGTGGTGACATGTGATTCAAAGAAGTAAGTTGTGTAGTATGCAGGTTAATAATGTGTAAAGAGATTTAAATGATCAGTAAAAGGGTTAATCGGGTTACGAGGCATTGGGATGCCATGTACAGGCGTCCGGGGAAGCCTTTACTTTTTCAGGTGACTAGCCAGTAGTTGAAGATAACCACGATAATATGTAAAATACGTAATATTTAACTTTAAAACCTAGTTAATGTCGATATGATAATTGGATATCACGTTCCTGACATATGAGTATTGTGAGGGGGCAGAGGACCCCCGGTGAGTAATTTACGTAAACTATATTATTTACAGAACAGTAATTTTTGTTCTTTATTACATGTAATTAATGTTCGTCTGACTGATTGCATTAAATCTAACACTGCCGGAGGTAAACTGCTCTGACCTGACCCACGGAGGATTTTCAAAATAATTTCCATCGATTAGGTAAAATAAAAGTCTAGTTTACATAGGAAAAAGTGGATTTTATTAGTTAAAAACAGTTTGATAAGTTAGGAGTACGCACTCTTATAGGTTATGTTTGTTACATTTATTCTGTATAGTTTTTTCTTTTGAATAAAATGCCAAGCAATACTAACAGTACTTAGCCTATAACTTATGAACTTTCACAAAAATGCTTTAAAATGTACAACAACACTGTAAAAAGTCCACAAACTCGCACACAAAATTTCCGCCGTAAGCCAATACACGTACCTCTGCTTTGTTTGGATCCCTGACCGTGATCTACGTCAACAAAAATGGCGGGCTGACGTCATCACTAATAGAGTGTATTGGACTTGCTTCGTCTTGATTGTTGAATATGTTTTCATCGCTGGTGGCGGGTCGATTGTGGTTTGACCAGGGGTGATGTCCATCGACGTCGCTATGAAGGCTGGCTTCAAACGATCGACCGAAATGTCTCGGTGAATGCCTTTGACGTTGATTCTGAAACAAAAATCGTTTACCCGTTCGACAATCTCATACGGGCCCTCATATGGTTGGTCCAATGGTCTTTTAACAGCGTCCACTCGTATGAATACATGTGTGCATGTGTATAGAGTTTTTGGCATGAAAATTCGGGCTTTGTGGTGGTGAGCGGTGGGTTGTGGTCTAACTTTCCTCATAGTTTGTCTTAGATGCTCCAAGAAGATTTGTGGGTCCTGGGAAGGTTCTTCGTCGAAAAAGTACTCTCCGGGTAATCTAAGAGTGGTACCGTAAACGAGTTCAGCTGGAGATGTCCCGATGTCTTCTTTTAGACTGTTTCTCAGTCCTAGCATGACTACTGGCAGAACTCGTACCCAGTCCGAGGTCTCATGGCATTTAATGGCAGCTTTAAGGGAACGATGCCATCGTTCAACGGTGCCATTGGATTGTGGATGGTACGCTGTGGTTCGGTGTGTATTACTCCCAATCATTTTAGCAAGGGCGTCGAATAATTGAGAACAAAACTGTGATCCGCGGTCTGTGGTGATTTCTGCGGGTGTTCCGAAACGAGCTACCCATGTTTCGAAAAAGGCGTCTACAATGGTTTCGGCGGTGTCGTCCTTGAGTGGTGTTGCCTCTGGCCAACGAGTGAACCTATCTATCATTGTCAAGCAATATCGGTATCCTCGAGAGATGGCCATTGGTCCTACGATGTCAAGGTGGACGTGGTGGAATCGCTCGTCTGGGACACGAATGTGTTCTGGTTGTCTTTTTGTATGCCTGCTGATTTTCGAGCGTTGGCAAGGGAGACACGTTCGAACCCATTCGGTAACGTCCCTGTTGAGGGACGGCCATACGAATTTACACGCAATTGCCTTGCGTGTCGACCTGGCGCCACTATGCGCGGTATTGTGGACAACGTCGAAAATCTTTTTTCGGAGCGGGCCTGGAATGTACGGTCTGATATTCTCAGTGGAGACGTCACAGTAAATGGTTGTGTCTGTCCCATCTACCCTGAGGCGTTTCAGTGAAAGTGCTCTTGGATTCGTGAGTAGTTCTGGAAGTTCGGAGTCTGCGTGTTGCGCTGTGGCAATGTCTTCTGTGGTAACAATGACAGGAAGTTCAATGTTGTTTATCCTCGATAAAGCATCAGCAACTTGATTGTTCTTGCCTGATACGTGGACCAGTCTGGTTGTGAACTGTCCAATGAAATCTAAGTGTCTTTGTTGTCGTGGCGAGGCTTTGGTAGGACGTTGGTCGAAGGCGTAGATTAACGGCTTGTGGTCGGTATGAATCACCGTGTCTCTACCTTCGATCATATGACGGAAATACTGGACAGCTGAGTAGATTGCCAGCAGCTCTCGGTCGTATGCGCTATAGCGTGACTGGGTTGGTGTCAGTTTTTTTGAGAAGAAGCCGAGAGGTTGGCGCGTCTTGTCGACTATCTGTTCCAGTGCAGCTCCCATGGAAGTATCTGAGGCATCGGTAACCAGAATGAGCTGAGCGTATCCTGTGGGGTGAGCGACAAGTGTTGCTTGTGCAAGTTGTTCCTTACAGGTTTCAAAGGCTCGTTCGGTACTTTGAGTCCACTCAACTGGTCGTTTGTCTCGTTTCTTGGCTCCGGTTGTGAGTTCGTGTAAGGGAGCTTGGGCTGCCGCGGCGTTTCGAATGAAACGCCTATAGAAATTTAGCATCCCTAGGAACCTGCGCAATTCAGAGACTGTAACAGGTTTCTTTATATCTCTGATTGCTTGTACTCTGTGGGGTAGAGGTTTGGTGCCTTCTGTCGTAATTTGAAAACCTAGGTATTCCACTTCAGGTTTACCGAAATGGCATTTTTGTGTTTTAATGGTTAGACCATGCTGTTGGAGTCGTCTAAGAACTTCTCGGAGGTGTTCCTGATGTTCTTCTTCAGATTTGGAAGCGATTAGGATGTCATCTAAGTAGCAGAACACGAAATTCAGCCCTCTCAGAACAGTGTCCATGAAACGCTGAAAGGTTTGCGCTGCGTTAGTGAGTCCGAATGGCATAACGTTGAACTCATAAAGCCCAAAAGGTGTGATTATGGCAGTTTTCTGTCTATCTTCTGGTGCCATCGGGATATTGAAATACGCGCGTTCAAGGTCCATGGTAGTGAACACTGTACATCCGTGGAGTCGATGAGCGAAGTCCTGGATATTGGGAACAGGGTACTTATCAGGCACTGTCATCTTATTCAGTTGCCTGTAGTCCCCGCAGAGTCTCCAGGAACCGTCTTTCTTCTTGCGCATGAGAATGGCACTCGAGTAGGGACTACTCGAGGGACTAACGATGCCATCTTGAATCCAGGTCTCGATCTCTTGTTGTGCCTGTCGTCTCCTGGTAGGGGACAATCTCCGTGCCCTGTCAGTACATGGTGGTCCTTGCGTCAGGATGTGGTGCCTCACTTGGTGTCGAGGTTCTCGGTAAGGTCTGGGCCTCGTGATGTCAATGAACTCTCGTACAATTTTGTGGTACTTAGAGTCATTGCTGAGTGTCGTCACCGAGGGTATTCGGGCTGTGGAGATGATCCCAATGGTGGTAAGCTTGGTTGTTGCGTCTATCAGCCGCTTGTGTCTAATATCTGGTAGCAAGTTGAAATTGTGCAAGAAGTCACTACTCAATATCGGCTGTGTTACATTAGCGACGATAAACGTCCAATGAATGGTCGCCTCAAGTTAAGGTCCATTGTCATGCTTGTTTCTCCGAAGGTTTCGATTTTTGTTTGGTTGGCTGCATATAAGGTTCTTTCGCTGACGGTCGTTCCCTTGACGTATTGTTTGGGAAGTACGGATACGTCCGCTCCTGTGTCGATCAAGAAACGTATACCCGTCTTCCTGTCTGTGACGAGGAGGCGTTTTGATGTGTGTCTTCCGCTGGTCGCTGCCTCAACGCATACCAGCGGTGCTAGTTTTCCGCCGTTGTATAGTTGCAAGGCTTGCGGCAGTGACGTGCGTCGTCTCCGAATTTACGGTGGTAGTAACACGTTCCGCTCTGCTCACGCTTCCCAGAGTGTGATCGTTCTCTTTGGTTATTATAGCCCCTGGAATGCTCCCTGGAGCGGTTCTTTCTCTGATGTGTGTGTGAAAAACTTTCGAATTTACGCGTAAGCGCCTCTATCGCTCCTGACAGTTCTTGAATCTTCTCCGTCATCATCTCCGTGTTTGGTATGGTGTTGCGGGAACAAGCGTTAGACGAAGGTTCAGCGGAATAAGGGTTCTCTTGAGCAGTGGCGAAAACTTGTGTTGGTCGCATGACGTCTATGATCCGGTCGGCTTGTAGAGCTATGTCCGACAATGCTGTGGCCTCGGCGATGGCGAGGATGCCGCGTATACTCTCAGGCATTTGTTCTAGAAACAGACTACGTAATACGGTATCAGAACAGTTGTTACCTGCCAAGTTTCGGAGCTTCTGTAGAAAAATGGACGGCTTGTCTTCTCCTAGAGACTGTCCGCGCAGCAAGCGTCGCAATTTCGTCTCCTGTGAGTCGGAGAAGCTGTCAATGATGCGTTTTTTCATTGTGTCGTACTTGCCAGTCGAAGGTGGGTTGTTTATTATGTCACCCACGGTACCAAGAATTTTCGGATCCAGATTCCCAACCAGCAGTCTGTATTTTGTGAGGTCCGACGTTACGTTGTGTAGTGCAAACTGGGTTTCGGCAACGTTAAAGTATAATGCCGGGTCATCAGCCCAGAATTGTGCAGGTAATCTCACATTTTTTATCGCTTCGACAGCTACCGTTGGTGTGACTTGTAGCATTTGTGTATCATCATTTATCGTTGGTGTGTTATCGGAGTTGGCCATGGCGTGCTTGTATATCTTGTAATGCTCAAAACTGCGAAACGTTTTGCCGTTTTTTGTGTTAAAACAACGTGGTTTCACGTAAACACACGCGACGAGTTGATATCCGCTTGCCCGAACTATCACATGTACGCGTCGCGTAACCGCAAACTTGATCACGTCGGGGTCACCAATTTTATGGCACTCACGTACCACAGAAAGTTAGTTTACGGTTTTAAATAAACGAGAAAATCTAATTAATCACATTTATTAAGAATAAAAACAGAAATATAGATTATGGTATGTCGATGTTTTTCGATACGTGAACGCGTGTCGTATTATGTTGGTTATAACCTCTTGTCTTCTTTTTGTAACTGTTGCTAGGCAACGTAGGGAAACGCCGCGCGTGGCTACCGGCCCGTCATCGTGAGCTGTTGGTGTCTATGGTTGGTGACTGTCGCAAGTGGGTTAGCGACAGCATTGGGTGTAGTAGACGCCACATGTAATTTTACTGTGGCGCCACCTAACAATCTGGGCCGAACTAGGGCAATGAAAAACCAACTATCGCCATTAGATTGTCTAGGCCCTGCACGCACCTCTGCTTTGTTTGGATCATAGACAAGTTTGGATCCCTGACCGTGATCTACGTCAACAAAAATGGCGGGCTGACGTCATCACTAATAGAGTGTATTGAATGGTGTAGTTAGGTTTTAGTGGATTTTTGTTTAAAACAATAGTGACATCTGCTTACGGCTGTAAAAGCCGTGGTGAGCCGTGGTGAAAGAAATGAACCAGGAATCACATTTCACAATTCACATGTAAAAAGAATTTTACATAGTAAGGTTAAGTAAAGTAAATCGCGTTTAGTTTGTTTATTGTTTACATATTACTCAATATATAATATGATTTACGTACAAGAATCATTAATGCGTAATATTTTTTTGTTGGTTAAATTTGTTTTACCAAAATCAAAATTTAAGTACATGATTGTTTTAATTGTGTATTAATTATAATTACAAATAACAATGTAATAATAGACCGATAACTTTTAATTTAATTTAAAACTGTTGCCACAACTATATATACGATTTTCTTTTTAATAATTTATTAATTATAAGTACGATTAACAGAACATAATAAAAAAATTTAACTTTTCATTTAAAATTCTGTTCATTTTTGTATTTTCAAAGTTCATAATTAAAATTTTCAATTTTTCAATTTCAATTTTATTCTAATGAAAGTATGAAAACCAAAAAATTGCTTCTTTACTATTTTATCTAAATCAAAAATTAAATTATTATTTTAACTGTATTTTAATTATAAGTACAAATTTCATAACAATAAAAAAAACCGTAATTATTAATTTATAATTCTGACCACTTTTTCTTCAGAGTAGGTATATAATTAAAATTACTGGTCAATTTTATGTTCTATTTATATGAAATTTATAAATGAGTCTTTTTAATAGGTTTTTTCTAGTATACGCTAGGTTAGGTTAACGTGAAATGACTTAAAACTTAAAATGTCTTCAAACAACCACGAACATTGTTTTAAGCGCTAGTGCGCAAGTGGGGCGTTTATTACCCTCCTCATCGAGGTAGGTAAAATTTTAACACTCCGGATACACTGGGTAAATTTCATTTAATTTCTGAACGGATACATCCAAACTGCCAATTGCATTTCTGAGCGCTTTTGGGCGTGTAGAGGTATATCTTTTACCCCGGAGTGTTCATTTCTGAACGCGGCCTTACTGTTTTTAACAAATTACTGTCCATTAGGACAAAAAAATCTTATTTGGATTTTCTGTCTTAAAAGTTAAACTTCTGTGTCCAAATTCATTTTGGGTTTCTAAGCACTTTTGTGGAATTCCAGATTTTAGTGCTTATTTAATCAAGTTCTGCAGTGCATTCCTGATTTTTTGTAATATATTCATATTCATAACTGTAAGTATGTTTAATTTTAATTATGGTTAATTAACGGTTTGGTTGGAGTATTTATTTTAACTCAATATTAATTAGACGATATGGCAACATGGCAGCTGATTGACAAATAATCACATGGCGAATGACCAATGAAAATCAAGAATTAACCGGAATTAACCGTTAGACAACCGTTAGTAATAATTTAAATAGATAACCCGAGATCTATGAACCCGAGTTAACCTAAAATTAAAATACAACTGATAATTGTAAGAAGTCCGTGTTAAATACCAACAAACTTTTTAAAAATATGTCCTTGCTCGCTCAAAGAGAATTAGAAGCGAAGTTACACCAACAGCTGTATAATAATATATATTTATTAACATTAGAATACCCACCTCCTGAGGCATTTAAAGATGTGTTCAAAAAGGAAATGTTCATGAAAAATAACAAAACTGCTTTTCATCACGTTATTCACTATTTGGTATCCATTCTGGATCCAATTAAAATAAAAGAAAAAATTTCTGCATGGCCAATTTTTGAGGTGAAAATGGAATCTCAATTTAGAAGTGAAATAATGAAGTATTTGAATGAAATAAGTCTTGCATATGAAGACTCAAATATTCCTCAAATTATGCCTTCCCATTTGATTTCTCCGGGTGGATTTAAATTTGTGAAATTTATGCTTAGAATATCGGAGTTTGTTTTACTGGAGCATTTAAAACGTGATCACATAATTAATGAATGTCTCATTTTGTCTATAAAACCATCAAAAAACGTTGCAGTCACAAAGGAGAGAATAAAAAATTTAAACACCATTACACAGAAAATTAACCAAAGCACTCAAGAAGAGATGGATGCGTTTGAAGAAATACTGCAGTATACTAAACAGGAAGCTACTAAAATACTTTCCACTGTAAAAGAAACTCATCTAATTATTTCCGATTTAAATGAGAAATGTGAGATTATAAATGAAGAAATAAAACATAGTTTACCATCTTTTAATATTGAATGTGGCTTTTATGGCGAGATAAATATTATTAAAGAAAAGCTAGACAAAATAGAGCAAGTGCATAATCAATTTCAAAATTGTATGCAGTTGGCAATTTATTTAAATAATGAAAGCAACGTTTTAGAGTATGATAAAGAAAGTTTTTTAATTCCTGTACAAACTTGTCATTTTCTCAATAAACCAGATATTTTAATTTTTAAGGAGTTGATTGACGCTTTTACTGACCACATTAATCAGTTAAGGTTGAAATTTAAACCTCTAAGTGAGCATGAAATAAAAGAGAGCAAGTGCAGCTGCAGTGATTTATTTGAAAAAATGATTTCAACCAATAGTGATTTGCAAGGACTTTACTCAAAACTAGTTTTCCTATCGGAACATGTAAATAATGTTTTACCATTGGAGGGAATAAGAGAACCTTTTAGACAATTAAAATTTTCGCAACATAATGAAGAACAAGAAAATACAACACTTTCTGGCGATTCGTTATTGGCAGTTCCACTCGAAATGTCGTCAGAAAATAAGGAAAATATCTATGTTTGAATTATTACTTGTTCTGTTATAGCTTAACATTACTGTTGTTATGTTATACTTGTACTAAAAATAAATAAATGTTCATAGGGGATTGATCAAATACATGATCTTTTAAACAAACAAAAATGTTTTTGCCAAAATAATAATTTAAAATTAATAAACAGATAATTTTAATTTTTTATTGCCTCTTATAATATACAAAATAAGGAAATAATCAAACAAATACCAGCGAGACGCAAAATTGTGCAGTAATTATTGAAATAACTATAAATAACGAAAAATGCAACAATGATTTAGTCAAAGCCAACTATTTCAATGAGTTTTTTAGAACAGTTGTAGCTTCTTTAAATAATACTGTTTTACCACCAAGACAACCATTTGAATTTCCAAATATACCATTTAACCAAAGTACCTTATTTCTTTCGCCAACCAATGAAATTGAAATTTATCAAACTATTTCTAAGCTTAAAAATAAATCTGGTGGTTCAGATGACATACAAGCTTTTATAATTAAATTAGCTGCTCCTTATATTACTCCTGCTTTAACACAAATTATCAATAATATTATGATACAAGGAGTATGTCCGAAGCGGTTTAAAACGGCTGATATTTGTCCAATACATAAAGGAGGTTCAAAAAGTGTTGTTAACAATTATAGGCCAATTGCTTTAATATCTAACCTTGCAAAAGTGTTTGAAAAAATTATATACATCAGACTGAATAATTTTGCTGTAAAACACAACTTAATTAATCCAAGACAATTTGGTTTTCGTAAAAATAAAGGAACCCATGACGCTATTGCCGTTCTGAGTAAATTCATATATGAAAATTTAAGTATTAGCAAACCAACTATAGTTACTTTTCTGGACTATTCTAAGGCTTTTGACACTGTAAGTCATGATTTGCTTCTGAACAAATTATATAATATGGGAATAAGAGGGGTTTGTCTCACACTCCTAAAAAGTTATCTTCAAGATAGGACGCAGTGTGTAAAAGTAAATAATACCAAGTCTTCCCATAAAAACAAATGTTGGAGTTCCGCAAGGCTCAATTCTAGGACCTCTGTTGTTCGTACTCTATATTAATGACCTCCTGTATTTGCAAAGGGAACTTATAGCTTACGCTGATGATACGGCAATTGTTCTGAGCGGGAAAACTTGGAATGATGTTGAAGTAGCCATGATCAATAAATTAAATGTTATTTATGCTTGGCTTTTCCAAAACAACCTTATACTTAATATTGACAAGTCCGTTTTCATCACCGTTGGTAACTATGCAGACTCTGTCCCTTCAGATATAGATATAAACATGAACGGTCTAAAATTAAAGAGTTAAAAGTAATAAATATCTGGGTACCACATATGATTACAATATGAAATGGGATGTTCATGTTGAATATATAATTAAAAGGACCAAATATTTAGTCTACGTTTTCCACAGACTTAAAGAAATTTTAACCAAAAAACAATTATTACAAATATACCATGGTTTGTTCCATGGCGTTGCCGTTTATGGGATTATAGGATGGGGAGGACTTATATGATTTAGCTTTGGATCCTTTGGTCAGGTCAGATTGCAGAAACGTCTCCTCAAAATAATTGGGGTCACTGATGAAGAAAATGATAAACCACTTGAAGTAAGACAAGTGTTTGTAGTGAACTCTATAATTTATCAATATAATGAACTAAAAACGGAATTTACAAATAATCCATTAAACACCAGGTACAAAAGTATTGCATTACCTAAACATCCTTTATCCATAGGTCAAAGAAGCTACGTGTACTATGCTAAAAAATACTATAATAAGTTACCCTTAGACTAGGAAAGAGAGGGGACAGGTAATAGTCGACTGCAAATTGAGGACGATTGGGATCGCGAGACAGCGCTCGGTATAGCAACATAAAATGTTAAGAGGGAGTTTGTTTTGTTCCATTATTCGTACAATTATCATTCCATACAGAGTATCAATTGTTTATTTGATAACGTAAAGAATTATTAAGAACTGTTTTTTTGCGTCTTACGCTACTAAGAAAATATTATTTATTTTATGTCAGACTTAAAAGATTTGACAATGAGTGTAAATAACAGAACGCTAAAAAGACATCTAAAAAACAGTTTTAGACTAAGTGATATCGAGTAACTTTTAAAATTTATTAATCACATAAGAGTAATTTAACTTTTCTTTCTCCTTTCTTAGCAACTTTATTAACTTAAATTGAATATTTTTAATAGTTAAATCTATTTTTAGAATATTCTTGTGAGGTATACCACACACTAATGTTTTTTTTATTTTGTAAGGGTCAATTTTTATGTTAAATTTTCAGGGCCAACCTATGTACGGGCATTTGCCCCCTGTAGGTCCTTTTGGGTATAAATTTTTTTTTTTTTTATGTAAAAAGGAACTTTTGGCAATAAACATTAAACATTATTGAAAAGTTAATGTTCTTGAAATGAAGGCCTACTTTCCTTGATTTAAGTGACAATAATTCTTTCCTCACTCCTTTTCTATAACACACTCTGCAATTTAACATTTCCTTATACAATTTTTTACATGATCTTTATGTAGTTCAGCTTTTTATTTCATTTAAATGATTAAACACTTTAGTAAGTAGTTACATATATACGTTGCTATACAAATCCAATTTCAGTAAATAGCTCGACTTTCCTAGGAAAAAGAGTACATGTTAGCCTAAATTAGTTCGCCTTAGTCCTCTACTAGCAGAACTGTTTATGGCAAATTTAGAAAATATCATTAAGAATTCATTTTATTTCAAGAATTGTTTATACTGGTTTAGATATGTTGACGATGTGCTAGTTAGTTTTGTTGGAACAAATAGACAATTAAATAATATGTTAAAATTTCTGAACAACTTACACCCAAATATTAAATTCACGATGGAAATAGAAGCCAATAGCCAAATCAATTTTCTAGACTTAACAATAACTAAAGAAAACACTAAACATACATTTGCAATATTTCGTAAACCTACATATACCGACATAGTAATAAATAATAAATCTTGCCATCCATTCTAACACAAACTAGCTTCTTTCTATTGCATTATATATGGACTAATCAATGTTCCATTGTCAAAATTAGATTATAAAAAAGAATGAAATATTATTAAGCAAATAGCGATTAATAATAATTATAATATGCCTTAATAGATTGTCTCTTAAAGAAATTGAAATACAAAAAAGCTGTAAATCTAATCTACCCCAATGTAAAAGAAAAACAAACATATAAAATTATAACATATCTAGATAAACCATCAAAATAGGTCTCTTCTATAATCAACAAAATTAATTGTAAAGTAGCATTTAGGACAAATAATAACTTATTTATTTATTTGAATACACGGGACATTGTCCCTTTTACATTTACAGTATTAGTTATAAACATTGCGCAATGCGCTGGATAGTATAATATAATTTAACAATAATTGTTTAAAATATAGCTTGAAATAAGTAAGTGTCTTTTTAGTTTAGAAAGAAAAACCATTAATGTGGTTGATTACATAGGTATAATTATAAATTAAAAAATAAAAAGAAAAAAGATAGATTTGTGAACTTATGAATATTCAAATATAATAAATTTAAATAAGTTTTTCGCGGTGTATAGAGAGAGATTGCACAAGTCTAACGTCGTGTTTTCATAGCGATTCATTTGTTCGATATTGTTGATGATTAGACTACCTCTGTATATGACCGACTTAAATTTAATTGTGGTATTTCTACGTTTTAATTCTAATATGTGCCTAGGACGAATTAATCTTGCCGGTACATAAATGTTAATTAGTTCTAGTAATGGTGAGCAATCAATATAGTTGTTTAGGAGTTTAAATATGAATAATGAATCTTGGTAATCCCTGAATGACTTGAGCGAGCAAAGCTTTGTAAGTCTTGACAACTCGGAGTAGTCATGATCATTTATACCCATCGGCTCTCCATATCTATAGGTATATGATCTTAGGAATCTATGCTGGATGGATTCTAGCTTACTAGAGTAGGTAATTTGAAAAGGATTCCAGGCTTGTTATGCATATACTAGAGTAGATCGAATAATAGCTGAGTATAATACTTTATATGTATTTGGATTCCTAAAATCTTTGCTATTACGCATGAGACAAGATAACTTGTTGTTTGCCTTACTAACTAAATTTAATATGTGTGGAACGAATGTAAATAAATTATCATATGTTACGCCTAGGTCTCTTATTTGTATGACTCTTTTTACAGGTGTGTTATCGATTTTGTACTCAAATAGGAGACTAGTTTTCTTACTGAATGTAATTACATTACATTTTTGTATATTTATTCGAAATCCTACTTGATTACACCAATCGACAAATGCATTTAGGTCTTGTTGAAGTGCTACACAGTCACCGGGGGAAGTAATTGCTCTATAAATTTTTGTGTCATCTGCAAATAATAGGACAGATGATGAGTGTATTATAACGTTCTTAATTACGTTCATGCATATTATAAAAAAGAGTGGCCCACAGTTAGTACCTTGCGGAATACCTGATAAGGCTACGTAAGTGTACGATTCTTGACTATATATTAAAACACTTTGCACTCTATCAGTTAAGTACGATTTGATCCATTGCAATAGAAATCCGGTAATCCCGTAGCACTCCAAGGATTGTAGAAGGAAGTTTTTCAACGTTAGTATCAAATAATTTTGCAAAAACACATAGTCTAAATAACGGTAAATTCATAAAAAATAATAAAGAAAAAACAAATAGGGTAGAAAAATCAGGTATCTATAAATTAGATTGTAAAAATTGTAATATGTTCTACATAGGAAAAACATCTAGGAATTTTAAAACTAGGATAGCAGAACATAAAAGATCATATTCTAACAAAAAAATAGACTCAAATTATGCCAACCATTTACTCAACAATAATCATGAATTCAATGATCAATTTACAGCATTACATCTAGAAACCAATAGTCTATGTTTTGTATAACTTCCGAAGAAGCCAAAGTTTGGCGAAACAATTGTCAAGTTACAATAAACTTTTGTTGAAATTTTATACTGTGTATTTATTCTTCGTGTATTATGAATTTCAACCAAGTAAACGTAGACACCATCGTATATAACTTTATATTACTCTCTGTCTGGTCGTTTAAACGGCGGTCGCCAAAGTGGTGGTTCGTAGAAAAATATTTAATATACGTTATGCATCACGTTAAATATACTTAACACTTATGGTCCCCGAGAGTTAAATTATGAATTTACTGGTCTGTGAAGTCAAAAAGTTTGGCGACCGCTGGTTTAAAATACCTAATTCTTTATATTTATTTCCAAGTTTTCAAATAATTACACCTTAATTATCTATTTTATTTTTATTATTATTAGGATACACTTGCATGCTCTGATAGAGTCTTTACATTTTGCCTATATCTTACAACTTGATACTTACTACTTTAATCTATTACATTTTACCTTCATTTTCCCTAATTTTTTCTTCAACCACTCTCACATACTCACATAACTCCTTCCTTACATCCCCTCTCATGGTCTCTACCGTTAGTTCCCAAATATCATTTTCTGACCTGTCTCGTCTCCATTCCCGCATAAATTGTTTTATCTCCTCTCTTTGAATTATAATTGCTGCTCCACAACAAAATAAGTGAGTTATTGTTTCCTCAGCTCCTCCACATAATCTACAATCCCCGTCTTTAAATCCTTTCTTGTACCCTCTCCCTATGTTCCCACATCTAATCCTGGCCCATACTTCCTTATTACCCTTATTTTTATCCCTTTTATTCAGATATTCCGCCCCGTTAGGTCCTGGCATTATTTCTTTATACATTTTATTATACGTAGATTGTGATATTGCTTCCCATTCTTCGTCTAATTTTTTATTCCTCCACAAATTTAAACCTTCTTTAAACCTGTTATAAATTTCATTTCCACATTTTCTTTCCCAAATCATCCCACACAAGTCCTTTATTTCTAACCTATTAAACGCATCCTCGATAGCTTTCCCCCATTTTGAAGGGTTTTTATTTAATATACATCTTACTTCTTCTATTAGGCAGATTTTTGGCCACCTTTTATCATCCATCCCCATAACCTCTTTTATGTACCTACCAGCACGCTCTCTAACCGTGTATTCTATATCTTCTGCGCCTATCTCGTTCTTCCAAATGTATTTTGGTGTATTCCTAGCTACTCCTAAAGCCATTTTACAATATCTTCCCTGTACCTTACTCATCCTATCTAACTTATCCCAGCCCCAGATTTCTACTCCGTATAAAGCCACAGCTCTCACCATCGAGTTCATTAAAAGCACCCGATCATCTCTTAGGTCTCTACCGGACCTCTTAACAATACCCCAGGTAGCATTTGCCGCTTTTTGCGCCTTTCCTGCTAGCTTACCTAAGTGACACTTTGTAGTATTTTTCGTTGTGAACCAGTACCCCAAATACTTATATTCATTGACTACATCAATTTCTTCGCCTTTAAATTTCCACCCCTCGTTTTTGCTTCTTTTCCCTCCATTTCTAAATACCATCACCTTTGTCTTTTTAGCATTTACTGTTAAATTATTTTTATCTACGTATTTTTCTAAACTTTCTAGCATGTTTTCTAACTCTTTTGCGCTTTCAGCGACAATTGCTACGTCGTCCGCATATTTCAGTGCCCGAATCTTAATTTTTCCCAAAACAGTCCCACCCTCTTCCCTCCGTATCCACCCCTCTTCGAGATCGTCGATAAAAATGTCGAATAGAATTGCGCTTAATGCACATCCCTGCCTTACCCCTACATTTGTATCAAATACCCCCGTTACTCTTCCATTCACTTGTACTTCTGCCGTGGTTCTCCGATAAATTTCCCTAATTAATGCATGCATTCTTCCTCTAATACCTGCCTTCCAAACCTTGCCTAATAGGGTATCCCTGTTCACAGAGTCGAAAGCTGCTTTGAAATCTATAAAGCCTACATATAATTTTCCTCTTTTTTTCTTTAATCTGCCATTTATCAGTGTGTTAAGAACGAAGATGTGGTCTCTAGTCCCCCTCCCCTTTCTGAACCCTGCCTGGCTCTCCCTTAACCCATTTTCTTCCTCTAGCCAATTACTTATTCTACTTGCTAGTATGCTGGTCAAAACCTTGTAACCTACATCCAAAAGTGACACACCCCGATAGTTTTCTGCTCTGTTCTCATCCCCATTTTTATATATTGGCACAATCCTAGCCTTCTCCCACCCTTTCGCGATTTTTCCTTTAATCCAAATTTGATTAAGGGCGACTCCCACCCATTCTAACGCCTCTTTGCTTAGTGCTTTTATACATTCAATTGGTATACCATCCTCACCCGTTGCTTTTCCGTTCGCCATTCTCTTAATAGCCCCTACTATTTCAGACGTTCCAATTTCTTCCTCGAGTTTTTCTTGTGTCCTTCCCCCTAACTCCTCCCTACTCCATCTTGTAAGCTCCCCTCCCGTAACCCGTATTTCTGCCTGCTTTTGACATAATAGCGTTTTGAAGTGTTCATTCCATTGCTCATCGCTTATTTCGTTAGTTACCTGAACCCTTTTTCTTGGTCTAAATCTATTAATAGCCTTCCACCACTCTGTTACCCCTTTAGCGTGGTCTATTTCCCCCCAGATCTCATCTCTTTTCTTTTTAATTTCCTCTCGTTCGAGCTTTTGAAGTCTATTCCTGCAACTATTTAGAGCCTGTTTTCTTTCCAGGCATTTGTCGTTCAGCCATAGCTTTAGGAGCTCCCACATTTCTTTTTTAAGTTCGTAGCACGTTTCAGAAAACCTTATACTATTTTCTCTCTCACTATCCCACCTTTCCCCAACCCATTTTGCTATCCCAACCTCCCTTGCGGTTTCCCATATAACCCTTGATATTTTCTCCCAATTAACTTCGTTTCTTTCCCCTTCCCGTTTTAACCTATCTGAAACTATGTTTTGGAACCTCTCACCTTTATTTTTATCCCATATTATTTTTTCTTTCTTTCTTGGGGGCGACTTCTTTTCCTTCTCATCTCCTTCGCGTGACATATTAGCATTTATTTTGACAGATAATGTGACTGGTAAGTGATCAGATTCTGCTCTAGTTATCACTTCTACTCTTTCTATTACTTCTTCATCACCCCTATCGACCATAAGCACTAGGTCTAGAACAGAACCCTTAAACTCATTGTCTCCTCCTATATAGGTTACTTTCCCCCCCTCATCTCCCCTAGTTCTGCCGTTTAGCAATACTAGACCTAATTCCTCTGCTATTTTTATCAATCTTTTTCCGCTCTCGTTTATTTCATTGTCTTCCGTTTTTCTATATTTATAACTACTTTCCCCTTCCTCGGTTGCGTTACATACTTGCGCATTTCCCACCCTCGCATTCATATCGCCACACACAAAAATTATTTCGCACTCTCCTAATACCTCTTCTACTTTTTGCTTTAGACTTGCCTCTGCGATACTCATTGCAGTATTTAGATATACGGTAATTATACAGCATTTCTGTTTGTTTCGCACTACCATTCCATATTCCCACTCACTCACCTTCCATTCTTCCTCTAATTCTCTCTTAATTCCTACTATTTGCCCTCCAGACAATCTACCTTTCTTTTTGTCAGTATTTTTTCTTATTGCACTCTTTGACCAGTATTTAAAATTTTTACTTAACTTACGTACTTCATTTGATACACTAATTGCACTCAGCCATGTCTCTTGTAAAATAACTATATCATAACTATCTAAAAAGTTTTTAATGTCTCTAAATCTTTTTGTCCCATGCGTGTTCCAAATGACTATGTTGAGCTCTTCGTTTCTTCTTTTAGTACTCGCTAAATCTCTGCCTTCGAAAGGGCCGCTTTTCCAGCGCCGCTGTTTTTTCGTTGAAGGTGTATGTGTCATCATCAATGCTCATTTTTAGATATCCCGTATTTGCAACTGCCCCTTTCTCTCTTTCTATTTTAGTTAACCTTCTCAACCATTTCTGCACCTCTACTTCTCTTTTTGTGTGGTCATCATCGATCCAGATATTTGTGCCTTTTAGAAGTTTTTTACTTTTCATAATCTTTAATTTTTCTTCGAGACTTTGGAATTCTAGACATGCAAAATTTTCTTTACCATATTTTATCTTGTATTTACTTTCCTCCACATTAAAAAATTCCACAGTGCGTCTCACCAGCTCTTCTTTACTACAGGCTTCATCTTTGCTATCATATCTTACTACCACGTTCTTTCTCCTTTTCCTTCTTTCCTGTATTTCATATTTCCAGTGTTCTTCTGCCAACTTCGATGGTGCTATTATTTTATCGTTCGCGATAACCGAGTCCCTCTCTGTAGTTTTCGGTTCACTTCTCTGTTTTTTCTTGCTCTGAGAGTTACTTTGCTTCTGTCTTTTCCTGTAAATTTGTGCTTCACTTCCTCCTCTCTCAGTGTCGTGTTGTTCACATGCTTTTTCCATGTTTTGTTCATTTTCTTTTTGTTTTCCTTCCAGCCATTGTACTTTCTCTCGCAGTTTTTCATTTTCTCTTAACATTAGCGTTTTTTCCTCCGCTCTCTCACTCTCTCTCTCCTCTGCTTCTTTCTTCATTTCTAATATGAGTACATACAATTTGCCAATGTCGTTTTTCGCTTCGGACAGCTCCCTTTTCATGCATTCCAATGTTTGTTCACTGCTTGTTTCTTTTGCACTTTCATTAACCGCCACTTCAGCGACATCTTTGCTTTTATCTATTACCGCCCTTGGTTCCTTCTGACTCCCTCTGCCGTCGTTGTTAAAAAACTTTAGTAGGCTTCCTTCCTTGCCGTCCGCGCACTTCTTAGGTGGCCGACCTGGCCCTCTCTTTCTAATATCACTTTGCACTTCCATAACCTTTTATGCTGTTCGCTTAAAGAAGCTCTTTTTCCCTTTTCCTATTACTTTGCACTTTCGATTTATTTATCACTATTACGTCCGTATATACCCTTACACTTCTGCACTTCTTGATTAAAATTTCACCGCCTATTTCACCACTAATTTCTGTTTACTTTCGGAGCCTAACACACCACGTCCACTTTAACCAGCTGCCGCCATCGATCCCCCACCTTAATTATCTATTTAAATTTCTAAATTATTATTAAACTAGTTGAACCACTCCAAATTTGGATGGTGGTGCATAGCATTTAAGAAATAATAATCAGGGCGACAATTTAATATCATAACATCACTTGCTTTCTGCGAACTTCTCTCTAAATCTACGTACACGTCCTTACAATAGAATTTCATCTAGCCTTACTTCCTTAAAATCCGAAATTGCCAAAATTAACGACTTTTAATTACAAAAACTGACTAAACGATATCACCCTGGGTATCGAAAGTAGGCGCGTTAGTTGGTTCGATCCTTAACTTGGACGTTTTAATAGTCCGCACATTCCAGATTATTCGATCTTCAGACGTGATATAAACATAGCGTTTTTCCCGTTTTCATTCGCTAATATCTTTTAAATCGCTTAATAAATCGTGATGAAATTTTGCAAAATACTTCATTTTAATCTTAATCGAAATCGTTTATGGCATTTTGCGCGTCTTTTGCAGTTTGTCGACAATCTTTAAACAAAAAGTGCAATTTTGATCGTTTTTTCCATTTTCCATGGCCTACTGAGTAACGGACAAACATCCACACACTAGAACTTTATTATACAGGGATTTTCACGTAACCCGTTCGTTAAGAGTTTTTAAACTTATAATACTGGTAGGGTTTTGAAAATTTTGCAAATAACCTAATAGCTGATGTTCTATCTAATAAAAATATTTGCAGTCGTCTGTCACTTCCAGTAATACCAGAAATCAACACCAACTTTTAAATGGAATAGTATATTTTTTCGAATAAAACGTGAAATGTGAAGGTAAGTGATTACCAACTTGTACACCTACGATGAGTGGTTTCTGAGATAATTTAATTTATAGAAAAGCAGAATCGCTACCGCAACCCAAATTATAAAAAATCATAACGTCCACAAAATATGACTTAAGTGTTGACATTTTTTACTAGCTGAATCTCACAAGTAACGTCTTGATAAAATTGAGCTTAATAATTTATACAGGGCGTTCAACAAAAAATTGTAAAGTTTAAAAATTTCAAACTAATAACTTCATTTTTTCAAATGGCAACTACCATATTTTATCGATATCAATCGATTCCTTTTTCCATCCCCTTTCGATCCATGTGGATACTTCCTATTATTTTGTTTTGTTGAAGGCCCTGTACAAATTATTTTGTCAATGCGTTAGCTCTGAGATTCATCTATCACTGGTAAAAATTTCAACTCTCCAATTCATTTTTTGTGGAAGTTATGTCTTTTTTATAATTTGGTTGTGGTAGCGATTTTATTTCCATAAATTAAATAATCTCAGAAAGCGCTGATCGTAGGGTTACAAGTTGGTTATCAAACTTACCTTAAAATTTCACGTTTTAAAAAAATATATACCATTCCGTTTAAAACAAAATTGGTATCGATTTGCAGTACAACTGGAAGTGACTAACGACTGAAAATATTTTAATTAGATAGAGCATCAGCTATTAAGTTATTCGCCACATTTGTACTTGTAGACGTTCTTGAAGTTCTTACCAGTTTGCCCTATATATCCTTTTCAGCATGTCCCACAGGTTAGCTTATCAACTCCAGCATACTTCTCTTTATTATTATTATATTTATTAATCTTTATCTTCATTGTTTGTTAATGGTTCTATAAGCCATATTCAGACCACACTTTTGTAAATAAGGAAACTATTTTATTATTTATGAGACCTAAACGAGATATGCTATTATATTTATTGTTTTTTGACCATTGGGTAAACCAAGTTTAAGGCTAATTTTTGTTGTTTTCTATATACTAAATTACCTACAGATGGATTTTCATCAAGTAAAGGTTGAATTCAATTTTTGAAGTCTGTTTACTTTTATGTTTATTTTCTTTTTTCCTTGAAGTATACATCTTGGTAAGTCAGAAAAATGTTTTAAGACACCAACAAAATATAAATCGCTGACATGTTTGATTTTCAAATTCTTAATGTATTCTTTACCCGTATTTGATGGTTTCTTTCATGTATTAATTTACTAAAGAGATCTTAGCCGAGTTTCGTGGAGTCAAACATATCAAATAAACTAATGAAGATTGGAATAATTTAATAGTCGCTTGGCAGCCTTCATGCTCACTTGAATGGTTAACAACAAATATCATTTCACGAAATTACAACACAGCGTTCTTTTGCTGTAATAGTCACAACAAGACAATATCACAGTGCAATTTTACATGCCCCATGTATTCTTTGCCGAGATTGGATCAACTTTTAGGTACTTATCCTTTTCTCAGGTTATGGAACTTGCTTTCTTACTATTTCTACATTAAGCCCAGATATTGCACTTAAAATCTGAATATTTTCTTCCAACAATAAGTTTCTTGCTGCCAGGGATTTTAAAACTCCTTTCATAACGGCAATCCTCTTGTATTGCCTACGGTTTGCTTGTTGCAATAATTTGACTTTCTTTTTATACCGTGTTATTTCTTTTTGATATACCTCTCTTATTCGTATAACTGTTGGAGATTCTGGTCTATATTTATGCACTGGCATAAATGAAATTGTTGGGAGGGTAATTTTTTGATCAGACTGTACTAAAGTTGCGAAGGTCGTTTCTTGATTAGACTCTGATAAAGTTGTTGGGGAAATAGTTTTTTGTTTGCATTGTAATTTGCCTGCTACTTCTTTATCATTTGCCAATACAGATGTTGATGATTGAAGATCTCCAACAGACTCAACACATTCCTCAGTATCTTCTGTTAATCTTCTTTTTAATTGTCGCCTTTTTGTCTTAGAAGGCTAGAAATAAATGTTAATAAAACACTATGTTATCTCAATGAAAGATTTTAAGCACCAACCTGCTGTAAATAGGACGGAAAAATAGTTGGCACGGCATTATCATGCAGTCTTGTAATATTCAGAGTACGATTGAAACAATCATTCGTAAAATGGACAGAGCATAAAACACTACAGCCACTGGGAGACCAATTTTTACGTCTAACTGCCCCTATCCACTTCTTCCTTTGTTCAGTAGCTTTCGGAAACCTGCAATAATAAACCGTATTTTTTGCATTTACTTATTTTATTGCCTTACTTATGAAAAGTTATTTTCCTTCCATTGGGTCTTTTCGATTTACCTCTGTCAGATCGATTGGAACACCCAATAGCGCTACATACGGTCATAATGTCTACTAACGTATATAAGAATGGGCACTTCCATAGTAACTGAAAACCAAGCAGCGTCGCTAAGATCGCTATGAATCTGGGCCGAACTAAACGTTAAATGGCGGCAAATTTGAATGTTTCTATTTCCCTATTCCACAAAAGTTCACCAAACAATCTTAGTGAAAATAATGATGTTTGGTGAACTTTTGTGGAATAGGAGTAAAAAAGTTCTGAATAATAACGGAAATCTGTTACTAAAGTCTTAATTTTTTGTAAATCTCAAGGATGTTTAGTGAACTTTTGTGAAATAGGTGTAAGAAACTTTCTTCTAGCATTACAACAAAAAAAAAAATAGAACTGTTTAAATTTCCCGCTTTTATATGTTTAGTACCGTACAATGGCAAGAGATGGCGTCTCTCCTTAAAATGACTACGTGCTCACAATGTATATCGGAACACGGTCTATATCGGAACATGCCCTTTTTGTTAGAATTTTATATATTAGATATATATATATCTTGTCTATGATATATATCATACGTATATAACCTATACAAAATATTGTTGACACGTCGGCTAGTCTATTTCTTTGGTCTATTTGTAATTTCCATTTTCGTAAAAAATGTCGAAACAGCAGCAGGAAACAGACGAACTTTTTGATATCAGAAACTATTTTTATATTGGAAATTATCAGCAATGCATAAATGAAGCCCAGAAATTAAGGAAGGTGTGTTTTTTAAAGAGCTTTTATTTTGCAATTTAATGTTTGTCTTATTCCTAAATTCATTTTAGCCTACTTCTCCCGTTATTGCTATTGAAAGGGACGTTTACATGTACAGGGCATATATGGCACAGAGCAAATTTTTGGTAGTACTCGACGAAATAAGTGGCTCATCTCCACCAACTATACAGCCACTAAAGTTATTAGCGGACTATCTCTCAAATAAATCGAAACGGGAGGGTGTTCTTAAGCAGTTGGAACTGAGATTGTCTGAAGGATTAGTAGCTGGCAATGATATACTTGTCCTAGTGGCTGCTACAATATATGAGCAAGAAGACAATTTGGAAGCTGCTTATCGAGTGTTGCATAGTTCAGATAGTCTTGAAGCTTTAGCTTTTATTGTTGATATTCTACTGAAACTGAACAGAGTTGATATTGCAAGAAAGAAATTGAAAGAAATGCAAGATAAAGATGACGATGCCACTTTAACTCAGTTAGCTCAGGCGTGGGTAAATATTGCAATGGTAAGTACACTAGCAATTTTTTATTATAATAAACTTTGCTTTAATCAATTGCAAATTAATTATTTGGTTGTTTTTTGGCCGCAAAACTTTAAAAAATTCAATCTTTTACCCAACTGCAAAGAGAGGTATGTGTTTTTTTTCCTTAGATTAGGTGGTGTATTCTTGATGAAACATAATTCACAAATATAAAAATTAATCCAAAAAAGTTTCTAGTTAGATATTTATACTGAATTATCACTAAACAAATTAGATATTGCACATACTCTAGAGGGAAAATATTTTTGCACAAATATCAAAAATAGTTTCTTAAATAACAAAAATAAACAATCCAACAATGAGTCCAAAGTAATAAAAAGTATAAAACAAAAATGTAAACACCACAATTATTATGGATAAAACAGAATATGCTAACAAGTTGAGTTAGTTACTCACTGAAGATTCTTATACAACTTCCAATACCTATTGCACCCTCAAATTTCAAATAGATGTTTTAAATGTCCTAAAATCCTGCCCGAATCTCATTAATCCAAACGAAATATTCAAATTCAAAAATTATGAACCCAACTGCTCTATTACTATACGGTTTACCTAAACTACATAAAGATAACGTACCTCTAAGACCGATGGTATCATATATCAATGCACCTAGTTACAATCTATGCAAATTTGCTAATAAGATTATACCATCTAATCTCGATTACAAATCTAAATTCAGTATTAAGAATTCTTTAGAATTTGCCAACAGAGTTCAGAATTTCAATATTCCAAACAACGCCTCTTTTTTTTCTTTTGATATTTGCAGCTTATTTACCTCGGTACCAATTAACGAATTGAAAATTGTCCTCAAAGCTAAAATAGATAATAGATTCTTTTCAAGCACAGAAAAAGTTGAACTTTACAATATTTTAAATACAATAATAAATTTTACATTCAAAAAGAAGGACTGCCAATGGGTTCCTCCTTATCCCCGGTTTTAGCAGAAATTTTTCTAGATTATTTTGAAGATAAATTGTTCAGCCATAATTCTTATTTATTTATTTATTAAACCAGTAGTTACATTACAATTATATAATAAATATAATAGTAATTCTTATAGAGGTATGAAAATACCTGTGCATAAGAGACTGGTATCTTAAACTAAACTTACATACTAAAAGTAATATTTAATACTAATTATAGATAATAAATAGATAATAAAAAATATTTTTTTGGAATCGATATGTGGATGACGTTTTTTGCATATGGACGGGCACCACCAGACAATTACACTCTTTTTTAAATTTTCTTAACTCCATCAACAAATCCCTTCATATCACTGTGAAAGTAGAATCTAACAACTCTCTCAATTTCCTAGATCTTACCACAAAAAACACCAACAACCATATTGAATATAATATCTTTAGAAAAAATACCGTTACAGATATTATTATACCAGCTTATTCAAACCAGTCACAAACAATTAAACATTCAACTTTTCATAGCCTTTTACACCGGTTAACATACATTCCTTTAAATAAAACAAACTTTGAATCTGAACTTAACATTATTAAATATCTAGCTTACAAAAACGGTTATAGTATTAGTTTGATAAATAACATGCTAAACAAAAAAAACTTAAAAATCAGGCAAAACAAATGTTATACAATCAAATATAAGAAAGGAAAATGTTTTTTGTTCAATAAACTTCATACGTAATGTTAGTTATAAAATTAAGTTCCGACTTAGAAAATTTAATATAAAAACAGTTGAAGACAATAAAACAAATTTAAAAACTGTATTGGTTCACACCAAAAAATATACTATATACTAAGGTATATAAGAATGGGTACTTACGGACTCGGTCAATAACTTTTCTGTTATGATTTTTTAATAAAAGGTAAAGGTTAAACGAATCTTTCAGTAACACTGACTAACCATAGATATTGACTAACTATAGATATCCAATTTGCCACTATTGTATATTAACATTTTCCACCCAATTCATATCGAATTTCATCAAAAAGGTACAAAATTCCATTATTTATAAAATTAGTACTGGTAGGTACAGTTCCACCTTTTTACAAAAAACGCCCTTCTATGTATACGAAACTTTAAACTTCATTTTCTGTGGGAATACGTATGCTATCGTTATTTTGAAAGTTGAATTCGCATAAAGCTAATGAGTATGTTTATCAGCGTTAACAATAGTGTTTTCAAAACTAATTTAAACGTAAAGAAAAACACGTAAAAATGTTTCACATTGATTTATTTTCGATAACTCGACAATTGTTTCGATCGAACTGTGATTATTTTCAAGAGTAATTACACTAAAATTTAAAACTAATGTCAACGTATTGAACAATGTCTGACGGCTCTGAGTTTTTTCTTGTTTATCATTACCTTTAGCTTTTGCTTCATGTTATCGGGGTACCTATACCTAAGGTTTTTCCCGTTTGTTTTATGTTTTTCTTACTTTTACTTCTACATGCAGCTTTTCTTTAAACTATTTCTCTAGATTTTTTTCTTGAGCTTCCATACCTGTCGTAACGATGTTCTTTTTCTGTCGATTTGATGACGAAAAAGATCATTCGTAAAAACTTGTTTTTAGTATTCAAAGCCATAAAATTACTAAATATGTTGATTTTTTCTGCATTCTTAAAATCATTATCATAAATTGCCGACAAAAAATATTTTAAATAAAAAATAAAAAAAATTTTTCGATCCTTTCATGATCAAAAATAATTTGGTGACCATGAAAGTAATTAATTACTAAACATTACATTTTCAGGGTGGCGAAAAATTACAAGAAGCTTATTACATTTATCAGGAACTGGTTGACAAATATGGGTCTACTCCTTTGCTTTTAAATGGACAAGCAGTTACTTTCATAGCACAGCTGAAGTATGAAGAAGCTGAGGGTGCTCTACAGGAAGCTCTCGATAAGGATTCCAACAATCCTGATACCTTAATTAATTTAGTGACCCTCTCCCACCACACAGGCAAATCTTTTGAGGTGAATTTTAATGGCACTAATTAACTAATTTTTCTCAAATTTTGTTTACTTTTTTTATAACAGGTTTCAAATCGATATTTGGCACAATTAAAAGATAAACACAGTGATCATCCTTTCATAAGGAGCCTAAGTCAAAAGGAGAGTGAATTTGAACGAATTTGCCAGCAGTATGGACCCAGTAATCCTATTCAAGTTTAAAAAGGATTAAAATATTTTATATTTGTATCTAATACATTATTATTTGGTATATGTAATTAAATTTTGATTTGTTAATTCCATAGTTGAATAAATATCATAACAGTCTTAATTTGCTGATTGACCAACTGCATATATATTTACAAGTATTTTCTCATTATTATTGTCAGATTAATTCTTTAGAGTACATCTTATTTTAACATTTAATATGTACTTTTTAGAATATTTTATTGTATCGAACTGATATATACGGATAACTTTGAGCTCCCTTTTGATCAAGGTAAGTTCAGGAATCCACTAATTGATTCTACTCATGGTATTTTATGTTTTTATTACGTTATGGTAATATATGCTCGAGAATTGTTTTGTTTAAACTTAAGGGAACCTTGCTTTAAATTTTCAAATAACGGTTTCAATTTATTACAACGTTAAATTGATGCCCCAGATTTAACTATTATTTTATTAAAATATTGAAACTAGCCCCGAAGGAAATCTCTAGCTATTATAAATAATTTAGGGAATTAATTTTGTTGGTGTCACCGTATAAAAATAAATGCTCTTATTTTAAATATGCTTACGTTCTATAGTAAAAAGTTGAAATTGTAAATAGGTATATCATTTGCCTTGATTTGTTAATGGAACAGTCGAATGAAACGAATAAAGTAAATTGTAGAAAACTATTAAAACAATAGCAAGCAACGATACTATAAAATAACAGAAAATATTATGTTTGGTCACCAAACGTAGATCGCGATTTCGGCCGAATCAAGTGAAACTTCTCCAGGTTTAGTTCAATATTATCATATCACAGGTGACATGTGAATTCCATTCCATTCGAGTCCAAATTCTTACTACTTACTAAGTCATGAAAGTGTTGCTTTCATTTTTGAATAGGTGCGAGCTGGCCTGTCCTACATGCGTATAAAAAAACAGTTTTCTTGTCCCGATAAAGGGCGCCGCTACTTTTGCATCAATTGCCGTTACTCTGGGGCACATTGCAAAAATAAAGTCACCAAGTTCACAGAAAAGAGGCCAAATTGAGAGTAGCGCACGTTACACTCCCCCTCTGGTTTTTATAACCGTCCCGGATAAAAACCAGTATCACAAAACACACGAGCGCTAATTATTCTTTTAGGGACGTCGTCGTCTTTTGCCTTTGGTAAACCGAACTCTACTTCCTTTCATTATACGGGGTAGTGCCGTATTTGTTGTACCCTCTAACACTCCTTCCTCACGAGTCATTTGATATCATGACTCTTTGTGTATGGAGTAGTCTATCCTTCTTCGGAAAATCCTTTGTCAATATTCCTTTCGCTGCTTGGTCGGGAAGATCTTGCTTCTTTTTATAATATTTTCTTTCTTGACATTCGCCATTTGGGACGATGAAGCCGCAACTGGAGTTTGTCCAGATTCAATACTGATTGTTTGCTTTGCATACGGTAGGGGGTCTCTCCCTAGAGTGAAGATGTCCATACTTAGGGACGCTTTCTTTAATCCGCCTCTCTCGACTTCACTTATTCCACCGCTCTTTTCGCCTATTAGATTCACTTATTCAGCTGAAGGCAAATTGATTTCGTTTTTGGGAGTTTCGACAATCACGAATTCGTACACGGTCTTTCTGGTCAATTCGAAAATACTAAACTTCTTGGCCGGGATTGATAATAATGTCTGCTTTAGTTCAGAAATCGACGCTTAACAACGTATGATTGTCGTGATTTGAAGATAACACCAAAAGTTCAATGTTTCATATTTTAATATCGACTGTCGTAACAAGCTCAATAACGTTTTTAGAACAACCATCCGCAAGAGTTACCGCTGTACTTCGAGGAGGTCATTTTACAATATTTTCTTGCTTAGCCACTGCTGTCGAAGGCTTTGCTTCAGACGTATTTTGTTCACTTGTTGGCTGTAAACATGACAAAAGTCGTTTAAATTGTTCGTTTGTCATAACGACTGATTTTTCTGCCATTTCTACTGCTTTTGTTCTTCCTTTCTTTTTTATACCTAAATACTGTCTCAAATTTGCCGTGAGATTTGGACCTATCCTGGGCGCCAGTTTTATAGAGATAAAGAATTTTGTAGAAAATTTTATTAAAACATTGACAAGTAACAAGACTACAAATAACTATAACTGCTTACTAAAGTCTTTGAAGTGTTGCTTTTATTTTTCAGTAGGTGCGGCCCTGTATAAAAGCAAAACACCTTATTTGCAGCGAACAATTGCATCAGTTGCCATTACCCTGGAGCACATTGCGAAAATAAAAACAATCCGCTAGATACAGGGTGGCACACGTTACAAGGTCCCTTTTGTTTTCTCAATTGAATTTAATGCATTTGGGTGGTTCCAATATGCGGGCTTGATTGACGTGGTCAATACCTCCCTCGCCCTCGGTGTAAGCACCGTTGGATTTGTTTATCAGACATTTCGTCTGCTATGGTTGCCATTGTGAGACTTGGTACAACCGCAACGATGGTCCCTGCAGTTAGTGAAACGTTGGTTTAACAACTCCGACGATTCTCTTACCGAAGGAGGTAATCCAAAACTAGACCATAGGCATCAAACACGGATATTGAGAAATATCAGGAAAATCATTTTGGTTTAATGCGTTTCTTTATAGGTTTTGTTACCTACCCAATGACTGTTGATATATGTTTTTATTATTTATCAACAATTATGGGATGTTGGTGTTAACTTTGAGTACACAATGTGACCCTTTGATATTTTGCCTAGACCAAATAGGTAATGAGACCACCCGCATTTAATAAACTATTAAAGGTTTAAATATTTGTTTTCTTTAGTGTACATTTCTTGTTATAGATAAATTAAATTGTAAATAAATTTGATGTGCAATTGGACATTTATTACAGAAAAATATTTTCCATGCACAGAAATAATTAATAATTGATACATGCAAGAATTCAAAAAAATCCAATTATTTCGGTAGAGTCTCTCTCTGCACATCGTTTAATTAATAAATGAACTACTAGTACACCATTCTATCGTTCAATGTGGATTATAGTCATCCAATTATTTAGCAATTAATTATTATTCACACATAGCTCGCTAATGAGTATACCGTTTTTGTGCTCATTGCCAGCGTGGTTACTGAAGGCTTAATTAATTCAGAGAAATCAGTAACCCATCCTGCAAATTAAACGTTAACAGGAACGGTCCATGAACAAACCAACTATTTCCTTATATAGCGATGGTGAATACCAAATAGTCCTCGCTTAACTTGGAACGTTAATTGAATGTTGATACAGCAAATTCTTCGATTTTGTGAGATGACTTATCGTTTTCGTAGCACACATTATTATGTTCAGTAGCAATAATTGTTCCAACTGGTCCTCTGAGCATTAACGAAACTATTTTGAGACCTCAGTTATTTGGAAGGGTGCGTAACGTTAGCACTAATTGAGTTTTTAGATTAAGTAAGATTTCATTATCAATACATTAGTTAGAAGAACAAATTGTGTTCCAGCTTTACTAATATTTTTATTTATAAAAAGACTGTTTACGTATTTACCACATCTAATTAATGATTGACAGAATTAGTGTTGAATAAATTAAAATGATAGAAGTAATTTCCTTTCCTCCGAGAACTTACCACAGATTTCTAATAAAATTTGTGGTCATACCAAAAACCTCAATGTAATTTATAGGAAGTGACAAATTTCCTTTAAGACATACAAATTTCTGGATGGAATATTGGTTTCCACTCCTTATTAATGTGATGGTTTAGGTCCACTTTATTACCTGATCTTGCCATTTGATAAGTTAAAGAATAGTAGGAGCTTTCACTTCATAAAAGTAACCTTCTTGATATTTTTTTGTGTCCTAATGATGATTCTAGTCACCTTCTTTCTTACTTTCTCACTGTACTTCTTAATCAAACACGAATGAGGTAATTTACTGAGCGTAAACCTCTTAATTAGAAAAACTGCATCATTTTTGTAGCACTAAAGGTTTTGTTTATTTTAGTATTCAATTAACTAAATAACCAGGGGCCAAATTCCTTTACATAGCTGGTAAAGCAGGTAGTAAAAAATTTTTTGTCCGTGTGCTCATTTTTATAGATAATAAAGCGGATCAAGGGTACCCTTTTGCAAAAAAAAATCGCTGTGATTGTTTTGGTAGCCATGTATTTAACTATTTATAAATAAATTAGAAACAATGCATCTTGGGTCATAATTACTTTTAAGCTTATTTGGACCACACGAGGAAGTAAATAAAATACATTGTTACCTTCAGCTCTATTTAACAAAAGCTTGGTGAAAGAAATCTAAGTGCCATTTTCAGAGATTGCATCACATTTGATAATTTTAGTTAGTCTAGTAAACGCCATTAATTAATTAATTAATTTTTTAAATATTGTTATCTACGACTCTTTTCCAATCGATTATTTATAATTGACTAAAATTAAACAAAATTCTTTTTCTAATTAATGCTAACATCTCAATAACAGCACTAAACAACAACTCAATTGCTTTTATAACTCAATTCGCTACTCAAAATCACTAACAAGCTCTTCTCTCTTATGTTCGCTCACTTGTAACTCTCTACTCCGACCTCCTTTTTTTTTTTTTCGTGAACGAAAGGAAATCTTCAAAATACACCCAGTCGCCAGATGCGATAAGGTAGTGTTGGATTCCCGAGGAAACCTTTTGATCGCTCTCCTTTTTTAGTTTTTTGCCATTGTATAGTGAACCCTCGAATTTTCTCGAACACCCCAGATCTAGTTGCTAGGATTTTGAAACAGAGATGTACATGTGTATGAAAGGTTACCTAAATCCGCCCCCTTCTTAGCATTGATGCATGCCTATCTTTTGCGGATGACCTGCTTGTCCACAATTCCAACACGTAGGATTTTATATTCTGCCAATCTTACCACAGTTCTACCGTCTTCAACGTTCCATCCAGTCTGTTGTATTCGGACATTCCTGATGCTTGATTCGCTGCCTCGTATTCTGAGGCGCACGACAATGCCTCGTTTGCAGTTTTATGACGACTTAGCCGAAGAGCTTGCAGTATTCATCTTCATCCGAGATAGCGAAATACAGCAATGAACATTTGGGTGGAAGGTTGGTCCGCAAAATTTTTGGGGTGCACTAGGATAATCCATCCTCACCAATCGTTCAACATCTACATCGTAACGCATCACTAGGGTAAGATAACCGATTCCGGCACAAAGAGGAGGAGTAAGGTCATTCACCCCGAGTTGTGCAAATTACATGAAGTATTTGGTCCTAGGTAGATGTACATATATATATATATATATATATAACAATTTTTTTTAATTGTAATCTAATTTACTGAATTCAAATATTAATTTTAAAATCTTTAAGAGCATGAATAACTCTTTTTTCAGAGTAAGTTCCATAATATATAAAATTTACAATTACCTTTATATTAAATTAAATTCCAAAATTCTAAATTATAACTAAAACTAATTAAATACTATTAACAATTTTTTTTTAAATTTTAATAATTTTTTTTTTAAAACTCAAAAATCGTTTTTCTTCATATTAACACTTGTAATACTTCATCACTTAAAATATCTTCTATTTTATTAATAATGTTCTTTTAATTTAATTTATTTTCTTTTAATTTCAAAATTTCCCTTCTCAATATTTTTTTAAAATGTCTAATCTTCATAATAACAAATTCTCCACTGTCTGGATCTTTTTAAATAAAATTTAATTTTTTTTATGCAATCATGATTAGTATATAATTTTGAAATGCTTCTGTCATTTCAAAACATTTTTTAATATTAATTAAAATTAAATTTTATTTGTAGATCTTAAAAAATTTAATAAACAACTAAACGTAACTAATAATAATACATTTTTCTTTTTAATATACTTTTTTTACATATTTTGGAACACTTGTTTCATTTTCTAAATTTGTTAATTTTTTTAAAATTGTATTGTAGGCATCCTTGTATCATGACATAATCCCCCCAAAATTTTAAAATTTTAGGCAAATTTTTGGATAAAATTTTCAAATTTTATCACCTAAAATTCTTTATTATCTTTATATAAATAAATACCTGTATAATATAATATCTGTATACAGGGTGTTACTGATATAACTGCGGATATTTAAGGAGGTGATAGGGCAGTAGAAAATAAGAAAATTAAGCAAAACTTCGCAGGTCCTAAAGTTTACCGTTTTCGAGAAAAACGTATGTGAAAATACAGGCAAAACCGAGTACGGTCCTGTGTAAGACGTGTCCTCGATTGACCTGGTCGTGTGTATTGGCAACGCTGTCTTCAATCAGCTGACTGTAACCTCTGTAACGTAAACAAGTGTGTTCGAAAATGGCGTTTAGTTCATCAGAATTTTGTGACAGTTGCCAAATGTGTTGCTTAAGTCAAAGCGAAAACGCACAGGACCGTATTCAAATTAATTCATGTTAAGATGTTTTTCAAAAATTTTGAAAATTTTTTTGTTTCTTCACCGCGCTGCTGTAGTGACCATTCGATTACATATTGCATCTAGTTGACACCCTCCAAAAATCCGTATTTATATCAGAACCACCCTGTATAAAAAATTTCTCTAACTTCCTATACATTTCCTAAATTTTCTATTTCTAAATATTACTCTTTTTCTTATTAAAAATTTCTGTATTGTTATTTTTCCTAAACTTTTTAATTTAAATTTTACTCTTTTTCTTATTAAAAACATCTGTACGACTTTTACATTGAAAATAAAATTATAATATTTTCTGCTGTCTTCCTCTATTAATTTACATACTATTTCATTATATTTCAGGTCAGAATCTACTATTAAACTGACTTCTTGAACATCTTCTTTTTTAACTCCATTTCTAACATAATCTTGCCATTTTATTATTTTACTCATTATATCACCATTGTAATGATTATTTTCTTCTATATTTTCATCTATTCTCATTATCTCTGCATTATTAATGTTATTATTCTTTTTAATATCTTCATTTTTCAGTACTATATTTTCGTTATCAATATTTTCTTTCATATCTTCATTTATCATAATAATATTTCCAATATAAATATTAAATCTTTTTTCCTTCATACTAGAATTATGTTCTTGAAGATTTTCTTTAATTATTTTGTTTATATTTTCCATCCTATCTGCTATCTTTTCAATCTTTTCACTAAATACCAACATATTTTCTTCTATTCTTCTTAAATTTCCATCTATTTTTTCATTTAGGTCATGACTTAATTTTCTATTGTCCTCTATTAATTGTTGTTTAAGATTTTTGTTATCTTCTTTTAATTCTTCTTTTAGATTTTTGTTCTCTTCTTTTAATTCTTTATTATTATTTTCCATTCTTTCATTTAGGTCTTGACTTAATTTCTTATTGTCTTCTTTAAGTTCTTCTTTTAATTCCTTATTATTATTGTCAATTTTTTCACCAAGATTTTTGTTCTCTTTAAAATTTTTGTTCATTTCTTCTAACTTTTGTAATAACAAAGTCATAGTATCATTATTTCCGGAATCAATTTTCATAACTTTTCCAGAACGCAAGTACATAAATCCAATAAACTTCTACCCTTTAGAACTATTGAATTCAGCTAATCTTTATCAGAGTCTATTTTTTATCTAGCAAAACTTTTAAGAGAGCCCCACGTTGGGCGCTAAAAATATTAAGTTATGATGGTAGGGGCTAATAAAATATGTTATGATATTATGATAACAAAACAATTTTTTTAATTTTAATTAAATTTACTGAATTCAAATATTAATTTTTAAAATCTTTAAGAGCATGAATAACTCTTTTTCAGAGTAAGTTCCATAATATATAAAATTTACAATTACCTTTATATTAAATTAAATTCCAAAATTCTAAATTATAACTAAAACTAATTAAATACTATTAACAATTTTTTTTAAAATTTTAATAATTTTTTTTTAAACTATCAAAAATCGTTTTAATTAAATTATGATGATAAGTTTATTTCACTCACTGTTTCCAAAGTCTATCAATGTCAATTAAAAAATCAACTTTTACCAAAAATAAACCAATTCCAGATCCACGTTAATTTTTCTTTTCTTTTAAAGTAACTTCATCTTCTTCTTCTTCTACTTATTCTTCCACTTGTATTATTAAATTGAACCTGCTTTTCTTAAAATCTTGAATATTCGTTAAACTTGATTTTCTTCTTATTAACACTTGTAATACTTCATCATTAAAAATATCTTCTATTTTATTAATAATGTTCTTTTAATTTAATTTATTTTCTTTTAATTTCAAAATTTCTCTTCTCAATATTTTTTTAAAATTTCTAAAATTAGTATATAATTTTGAAATGCTTCTGTCATTTCAAAACATTTTTTAATATTAATTGAAATTAAATTTTATTTGTTAGATCTTAAAAATTTTAATAAACAACTAAACGTAATTAATAATAATACATTTTTCTTTTTAATATACTTTTTTTGCATATTTTGGAACACTTGTTTCATTTTCTAAATTTGTTAATTTTTTTAAAATTGTATTGTAGGCATCCTTGTATCATGACAATATATATATAGATATATATATATATATATATATATATATATATATATATATATATATATATTGTTATGATATGATTTATTGGGGCTAATAAAATATGTTATGATATTTTGGATGATATATAAAAAATTGTTTTAATTCAAAATTAAATTTTAAATATCTAAGAGCATGAAAATTCTTAACTCGGAGTAAGTTCCAAAATATATAAAATATTACAATTACCTTTAAAACTAAATTAAATTCAAATACTACTATATAAATTAAAACTAATTAAGAACTATAAACAAAATTTAAATAATTAAATACTAAACAACTAAGAAAATTCTATAAATTAAATTGAATTATGTTGAAAAGTTTAACTCACTCACTATTTAAATGTCAAACAATGTCAGTAGAAAAATTCAGCTTTACCAAAAAAATATCACATCCACATTAATTTTTCTATTTTTCCTTTTGTAGTAGCTTCATCTTTGTCTTCTTTCTCTACTTATTCTTCTTCTTGTATGATTCTATTGGAGCTGCTTTTCTTAAAATCTCGAACTTTCTATAAACTGTGATTCTCTTCATAATATTACTTGTAATTCTTCATCACTTTAAATATCTTCAATTGAAATTAATAGTGTTCTATTGATTTAATTTATTTTTTTTTAAATTTCTAAATTTCTGTTCTTAATAATAATTTTTTAAAAATCTCAACCCCTAGTAACAATAACAAAATCTCCAGTGTCTTGATCTTTTAAATAAAATTTAATTTTCTTTTTTAAGCAATCAAGATTAATATCATAATTTTAAAATGCTACTGTCATTCCAAAACATTTTAAAATTAAATTTTATTTGTTACATTTAAAACTTTTAATAAACCACTAAAGATCACTAGTAAAAATACATTTTTCTTTTTAATATATTTTTTTAAATATTTTGGAACACTTGTTTCATTTTCTAAATTTGTTAATATTTTTAAAATTGTTTTGTAGTCATCCTTCTATCATGACAATATATATCGATCGAATCCTTTACGATAGCGTCCGCTTTTAGGATCGCTGTCCTTAAGAATATCTAAAAAACCATATTTCTCATTCCAACAAAGTTTGCAAATGATTTTAAACTTTTCAAATGACATGTCAGTATTAACATGATCTGAATAAACATGCTTGAGATTTAGCTCATCCTGCTTGAATAATATAATTAAGTTTGCATTATCTCGAATTAGATGTTTTGGAATATGTGTGTATGTTTGACAAAGGTAAAAACAATCGATGTTGTTATGGTGCCCCATACTAAAATAATCTCTAATTACATTCCGATTTTCGCAAGCAACATCATAAATATTGAATTAGATTTCGCATGTGATGGAGGGATAATATTCTCAGAATCCTTATACGGATAGCAGCCAATGCCCTTGATTGGTTTTAAAAGCTTCTCTAAGTATTCGTACTTAGGCTGATTTAAAGATTTGGAATATACATATACATTTTCAAAACGCAGGCCATTAGGGTGTTCTAAAAGTGAAATAATTACGTTCGTCTTTCCGCAATTAGAAGGACCTGCCACAATTGATCTTATTGTTGGCGGTAGTAGAGGTCCATGCCGATTCGCCTTCGGCGCGTCGTTAAAATCGCGGTTGGTAATGGGTAGCACCGCTGTTTGTTGAACTATCCGCATGTTAATAGCCCAATGAAACATTTCAGATGATGTGTTCTATTTTATAAGCCGCTAACACAGCATGAATGGGTTCATTTGGTAAGAAGACTTGAAGAAGAATTCACGTGCTGCTTGAGAAAGAAATGAGGAAAGTGCGGCAAGGCGGTGGTCTACTAAATAGACTTATTAATTCCCTACCGTATGAACTACATTTACTAGGTTATCGTTTTTGCGGGCCAGGCACTCGACTAAAGGAGAGGTTGGCAAGAGGGGATAAAGGAATAAACCCGTTAGATGAATCATGCAAAGCTCATGATATTGCGTACTCTAATTCAAAAAATCTAGAGCAGCGACATGTAGCTGATAGTATTTTAGCAAAAGCAACACTTAAACGAGCTCATTCATCAGACGCGAGCTTTGGAGAACGTTTAGCAGCGCGAGCAGTTGCTTCCGCTATGAATGTCAAAACAAAGTTAGGTATGGGAGTTGAAAGAAGAAAACGAATAAGTAAAAAATATTTTAGAAAAATAAGGAGTGGTGGAAGAATACCATTTCGAAAATTTATAAGACGAACTGCAAATGTTCTGAAGAAGAAAAAACCAGAAAATGTTATTCGAGCAGCGCGTTTAGCGATGTCGCAATTAAAAGGAAATAAAAAACAATTAATTAACTCTCCCAGGATAATACCCGTTCCAAAAGCTGGAGGATTTCTACCATTAAAACCACTATTCGCTGGATTGTCAGCCTTAGGTGCGTTATCGGGAGGAGCGGCAGGAATCGCGAAAGCCGTTAACGACGCCAAGGCTGCTCAGAAAAGTCCCAACGAGTCTGAACGTCACAATAAAGCTATGGAAGCAATCGCAGTTGGGAAAGGTCTCTACTTGAAACCATACAAAAAAGGTCTAAGACTTTATTTACCAGACAAAAAAAAAATCCTCTTAACTTACCTCGCCGGCCGCTTACTAATACCGATTTATACAGATACATTAAAAAACTTGGAATTCCTCACTTTCGTGGAATATTCATCCGGGATAGTTTACCCAAGAAAGTGCGCGCCATCGAATGAGGAGTTGTTAATCACGATAAGAAAACGGGGAAGGTACTCATTGGACGGCATACAAAATAGAAAATGGTAGACCAGCTTATTTTGATAGTTTCGGAAATTTGCGACCGCCTCCGGAGGTGGTGAAATATTTAAATTCTCTCAACCCGGTAAAATTCATTATAATTACGATCGCAAACAAAAGTATAACTCATTCAACTGCGGTCATCTAGTACTAAAATTTTTATTCAATACTACACCGTCCCTCCACTTTTAAAGGCGAGTTTAAGTTAGTAAGCCCATTTGACATAACGTTAACAGACCATCAACATGTATACGTTTACTTTAACTGGTATTACATCAACTTTGCAAGCTAATATTAGTCCTCCGATTGTTTTGGATGACAATTTTAAGTATTCATTAGGTCTAGTCAACTTTGAAACGTACAATTCTATTCCAAATATAGATCAAACCAATAATAAATTTTACGTTGGTGATAAAATAATATCTATACCGGTAGAATCGTATGAAGGAATATTTGTAAAAACCGATGGTACAGCATCAGCAACTGCCAAATTTGTAAACAATGGGATTGCCCATCTTTTCGATGAAATTCGTTACGAAATAGGTGGAAAAACTGTTGATCGTGTTCGAAATCCCGGAATAACCAGCACCATAAAAGGTTACGCGTCTTATAACGTACATGAGAGCCTACGGCTTCAGAATGCTGGTTGGACTCCTAATGATGATTCATTTTCAGCAATTGATCAAAGTGGGAATTTTAACGTATGCATCCCATTGCGAATGCTTTTAGGTTTTGCTGAAGATTTTCGAAAAATTCTTCTCAACATAAAACAAGAAGTAGCGTCGATACAAACGCTATAGTGAATACAACTGCTGGCGAAACAGTAAAAGCTGTGGTTAATAAAATTTCTTGGAAAATCCCACATATATCTGTTGCAGATATAGAACGCCTGAAACTTCTAAAATACTTGCAAAAAAATCAACATATGGAAATTAATTTCCGCAGTTGGGAGTTGCATGAATATCCACTACAACCTCAAACAAATATTCATACATGGGCTATTAAAACAACATCACAACTTGAAAAACCTCGCTTTGTGATAGTTGCATTTCAAAGGATAGAAATAATAAACCAGAAAAAAGGAAAGCCCACTTTGATCATTCCGAGCTTATATATATATATATTATCAATAAGCCTTTCTACCTTATGGTGTAAGGCTATTGCTTATTACTATTCGTACTTGCACTTACGATCGAAACTGGTTTAAAATTTAAGGTTTTTCTTATGTCTATATTTCTGTGATACTATTAACTAAATTTTTCCACTCTTTCTTATTTTGTGCTAGCTTCTTTCCCTGCTGTACCGTGATCTGCATTCTGTCCAGAATTTTTCCTATCTCGCTGGACCACGTATTCTTTGGTCTTCCTCTCTTTTCCTTTTTTATAGTGCCAGCTTCCCATACCTTCTTACTTGTCTTTCTCAATCTAATCTACTTATGTGCCCGAACCATCTCATCTGATTTTCCTCCATTACCATTAAGGCTGGCTTAACGCCCAATTCCTGTCGAATGTCTATATTTCTTATTTTGTCCATCCGGGATATTCCTAGGACTCCTCTTAGGTACTTCATTTCCATCGCCTGGATTTTGCTTCTTTGTTTCCCCGATAGAACCCACGATTCAGACCCGAATGTGAGAACAGGCCTATATACGGTCTTAAAAACGTCGATTTTTGTTTTCTTCGATACCTCTTTCTTTCTTATAAAATTTTTATTCAATGCGCCGTAAATCTTTGCAGCTGATGTTGCCCTCTCGTAAACTTCTGTTTCCTGGGTTCCTTCTGCATTAAGGGTACTGCCCAAATATTTAAATTCTCTGACTTGCTGAATTGGTGTTCCTTCGATTTTTATTGTCAGGTTTCTGTTTCTGTTACCAATGTACATTAGTTTAGTTTTCTCTTCGTTGATCTTCATGGACATTCTTTCTAAGGCTCTATGCCAAACGTTGATATTATGCTGCATGTCCTTTTCATTCTTCGCAAAAATAGCTAGGTCGTCGGCAAACGCGCATTCCGTTATTTCTATTTTATCCATATTTCTGTATCCTATCTCCAACCCTTTTACCGATACTCTTGTTTCTTTAATAACTTCATCCATGATTATTATAAACAGAAGAGGACTTAGTACACTCCCCTATTTCAATCCTTGTACCGTGGTAAATTCTTCTGTCACAATGTTTCGTGTTCTGACAACATTTCTACATACTCTATACATACTTTTTATAGCTTCTAACAACTTCTTGCTTACTTTCCTTTCTTCGAGTATTTTCCATAATTTGTTTCTATCCACTCTATCAAACTTAATAATATTAAATTGCATTTAGGTTCTTCTATGTATCCTTATGACAATCTCCATCTTGATTTTAAAAACAACAAATTCTCTATATTATACCAGATGTATGCTCAATTCCAACAGTCTTATTACGGAACCGTTAGCGAACCGGTGTTAAAACCGTCAGAATTTAAGAAAGTTGCTCCATTATTTGTAATCGACTGTTCACACCAGAACGAGATTGTAAAATCCGGGGCGATAGATTTACGCTTGGATTTTGAAACTAATGAGGCGGTTCCAGCAAATACAGCTGCTTACTGCTTAATACTGCACGACCGAATGGTTCGTTACAACCCTTCCACCAACATTGTCCAAGTATTATAATTCCATGGAGTTCATAGTGGATGTGAAAGGTTTCAAGACGGAGGGGAATATCTTCCTTTTTAAAGAATTCGCTTTCAGTAGAATAAATTGCGACGAGAAAACATCATGGTATTTACCATCTCCACCATTTCCTTGGTCGCAACTTACAGCCCGATATAAGAGTCAGAATGGGTGGCTTACTAGAAACTATAACGGGTTAGGGTGGAATAGTGGGCATCACGATTATCAAGAGACTGTCACTGATATAGGTAAAATTTTAAGTTGTGGGAACACTCAGTAGTAGTCGTAATGTATTAATTATTACACTCTGTACAGCAAAATACAAATTCTGCTGACAGAGAACATGTCATTTTGAACCACAAATTAGGTCAACCGCAAATACACACACAAGTGTAAACGGTTGACCATGCATTCTCCATAAGCTTTATGTAAATAGTTTTTGTAACCTAACCTGTAAGTTTTTGTATTAAAATTAGTCTAATCCTGACTCGCATGTCATTGGAAGCTGAAATATCCTTCCAATACAACGGTCCTTATTAGGACCTCTCTCTTAACACGCACCCTCATGTTAGCGCTGCAATATCCGCTACAAAGTAATTCGACAGCTGTATACGTTAAAGGATTGGAGAAACGGGTGTGGATATCGAAACAATTTCCACATTTAGAAAACATCATCAATCTGGAGGATTTGGAGTGCCCATCTTTAACAAAACTCCTCGCAAATTATAAAACCACTCCTTCTTTCAAGATTTGTACTATAATTGCGCATTAGAAAATGTTTTTGTTCTTAAAAATTGGTTACAGATGTACCCATCTTCAAAATGATAAAATAAATCTTTTTTTACACTTTTGAATTATTTCTTTTTAGTAATAGAAAATACTATAAACGTTCGAGCATGAGAATAAATTGAAACAGTAGCAAGTTGAAGTAACTTAGTAAGCATCGACATATCTTATTATGAACCGCGGCTGTAGAATTTTAATAAACTTCTACAATGACAATATTGTGTCACAAAGAAACGAAAATTTAGAACTTTTAGAATTTGAAGACTTTTTTTCTGAATACAATATAGCTAACTACAAGCAGATTTCGGTTGGTGTAGTTGTTTATAGCAACAACAACATCGCCGACGTTGAGAATTATATTGTAATAGCAAAGTTGTACTACCGTAATGGTAATTACTATACAAGAAATATATGCAGAAGGTATTTCGAGGGCCTGCCAAACGAATAAGATTTACAATTCTTCAACGTCGAAAATTACGACATTTTGCAGATGACAGGTGAACTCATTGGAGCTGACGAAGGAGTCGGGAGCGATTACTGCAGCAGCAGTTATGAGGATAGTGATGATGAAATCATGGAAGGATAAAGTATAATAACTAGCTACTTCTAACGTATAAATGATTGTAGACTAAATTATTAATAAAGAACCATAAACCGCCTTTTCTTGTTATGGTGAGCGAAAGCAGTACCCCTGAACCACCCTCACTACAGTAAGAAAGATGAAGTTCACTTAAGGGCATTGACTTACGCAGAAATTGAACATGTTTAAACTTGCTAGAGGTAAACGACTTCCTTCCTCCTCCTCAGTGTCATAGAACCGGCGAATCTATAGAGAGAAAGGTCGTTGTAAAGTGTGCTAGAAAAAAACACAAGAAAGGTGTGAAGTAATAAGCGGACAATTGTAAGCTTCTGTAAATAAAAAGTTGAAGACACGAAAAAAGAGAAAATAATAAAGTACATATAAAAAGCCAGTGAAAATAAAAGAAAACAAGAAAAGTAAATAGGCAGGCTGCTAGGTTAGGTCACCGGCAGAAAGAGAGGGAAGAAGGCAGCAGAGGCCACTCCGCAATCGCGAGGAGAAGTGCGTACACATGGAAACGATTGACGGTGCGGGAAGTTTGAACGATACAGAGACAGATAAAATTACAAAGAAAAAGAAGATAACAAACAAAGAAAGGAAATTAAGCAGCAGCTCGACTGCAGGCAATAGAAGCGACACCAGTACCAGCGAAAAATAAGTAAAAAAGAAAAGAAAAGTAAAATAAAAGACCACCTAGGACATTCAGTAATTAAGCAACAAGAGACAGATAAAAAAAGGAAAGCGGAAAATAGCCCAGAAAAAGAAGACCTTGAATTAAAAAAGCAGAATCTGGACGGAAAAAACAACATGGATGAGATAAATCCAATAATAAAAATGCTGCAAGAAATGAAAGAGGACATGAAGCGATACGAATCGAAACAAGATAAAATATGGTCAAAACAAAAAAAAAAATATATATGAAATAAATGAAGAAAACAAAGAGATCAAGACAAAAATGAGAGAGCTCGAAACAGATCAATTCTAGTATTGCGAACATAAAAGAAGAAATTAAAAACATTAAAAAGGCAAAAAAGCAAGATAATGAGGAAACTAATTTAAAGGACGGTTTAGAAGAAATGAAGGAAAAGATAAGGATAATAGAAGAAAAAATGGAAGAAAAAGAAGTGAAAATACAAAGAAATGGAGACAGTTTACAAGATGAGAAGACGAACAGCAAAGAAGTGAAATGGTTATTAGAAGAAGCTGAGCGAGAAAGAAAAAAAAAAACATAATAATTACAGGAATAGATATAGATGAAAAAGAAACATTGAAAAAATGGTTCGCTTTGAAATTAGGAACGACAGTAGAGACAAGAAAAATATGGAAAGTGAAAAATATGAAACAAACCATAGGAGTTCAATTGGAAAATATGGAACATAAATTAGGGATTATGAAGAACAGAAAAAAGCTTAAGACTGAACAAACAAAAATATTTATAAATAACGACACAACATGGAGAGAGAGACAAAATAGAAAGATAGTCATGAAGAAAGCAGAAGAATTAAAACAAGAAGGAAAAGAAGAAATAAAAATATCATTCAACAAGATAACAACGGGAGATGAAACGTTTTACTGGAACAAAAGACTAGAAAAATGGTTTCGTAAACAGGGTAAATCAAACCAATGAAAAGAAAGTAAGATTAATTTTCTGGAATGTGGCAGGCATAAAAAACCTGGACACAGAAGACTGGGATGAACTTGAGAAGAACGATGTTATAAACTTGACTGAGACATGGCTAGGAAAAGAAAATACATTCAAAAACTACTTAAAAGATTCAGAAATGGAACACATTAAAGCCAGAAGGGAAAATAGAAAAGGAAGACCAAAAGGAGGTATGATAGCTGCAACAAGAAGAAACAATGATATAGCAAACATAAGATTTGAAAAACTGACAGAGGAGTTGATAAAAACAGAGATGGAAACAAAAAAAGGAAAAATCATAATTATGAGTGTATATATGAGAGATTACAAGGAAGAAAACCTAGAAAAAATGGCAGGGGTAATAGAGAGAAACAAGGAAGAGAGAATAATAATAGGAGGTGATTTTAACGCAAGAACTGCGAACAAAGGAGGAAAAATAGAGGACAATAGAAATGAAGAACTCAGACAATCGGAAGACAAAGTTATAGATGAGGATGGAAGAAAGCTACTGAGATGGATGGAAGAAAATGGCATGTACATAATTAACGGAAACATAAATGGTGATGAGGATGGAAATTTTACATACATAGGAGCAGTAGGAAGATCAGTAATCGATTACATAATCACCAATAGTCACGGAGAAGAAATAATAGATGATATTGTGCTCCTGGCAAATAATGAAGAAGGATTGAAAGAGATGCTAAAAAGACTCAAAAAGTACATAGGAGATAGAGGACTAGAGCTAAATACCGAAAAATCGAAAATAATGAGAGGCAGAAAAGCAGGAGGTAGACGCAAGAAAATAAACTTTATGTGGGAAGGAAAAGAGATAGAGGAGGTAAAAGAATTCAATTACTTGGGCTATACATTACAAAGAAATAATGGAAACGAAGCCCATATAAAGAACCTAAAGAAGAAAGCGATGTCGGTATTAGGAAAAGTGTGGGGAATAGCGGAAAGAAACTTCAAGAACAAATGGAAGAAAAAAATGTTTTTGTTTGATGTCCTGGTGGAAAGTACTCTAATGTATGGAGTGGAGATATGGGGATGGAGTCAGTACAAGGAAATAGAAAGTGTTCAAGATAGATTCATAAGATGGTCCCTAAAATTAGATGCAACGACTCCAGCCTACATATTACATATAGAAAGATGTCAACAAAAACGGGAAAAAGAGCAATAAAATACGAAGAAAAAATATTAAAAGGAAAAGGCGAACTAATCAAGGAATGTATAAAGGTTAAAAATAAATTTCAAATAACAATAGAAACAAGGGTAAAAAGAAGAGCAGACAAGACAGACAGAAAGAAAAAAGATGTAAGAGAAAAATGGAAGAAAGCAAGAGAAGAATTCCTGCATGAAAGAGGTTGGTCATTAGAGTACTACGATAAAAATAAAGAGGAAAATGAAGGAGTCTGGCTAGAAATTGAAGAGATAAGTAAGAACTTAGAAAGGCAAGAATGGGAACAAAAGCTGAAAAAGTCAAGGTATGCACCAGAATATAAAGAAATCGCCCCAGAAGACAAGGAATTCCCCGATTGTCTAATAGAATAAGCTGGAGAGAAAAAGAAAGGAAACATAGAACTAGTAGCTAGATTCAGACTAGGGACAGAAACGAAAGCAAGTAGATACTGGATGGAAAAAGAAGAAAAGCTATGCAGATTATGCGGGGAAGAGGAAGAAACCCTAAAACACGTTTTTGAAGAATGCCTATACACGAAGAAAGAAGGAAAACCTTGGACACAACAGCTTAAAGAAATAGGAATATTATCTAAACTATACCAAATAAACAAGATTAGAACTAATCAAAAAATAAAGTAAATTTACAAAATGCACACTTGTACATGTATAAAAATGTATGTATATATATGACCGAATGGTTAATAAAGCTTACTTACTTACTACTGGGGCGACTATAATTTGTAATTGAAACACACAATTAAACGTCTAATGTGCCACTGACAATGCGCTAAGCAGAACTTCAAGAGCTGATTTTTTTTATCTGTAAAAGATGAGGAGCGCTATTCCGAAATTTTCGGTGGAAAATTTAATTCTCTATCTATTACGGTTTTTGCTACATAAGAAAAAGATGAAAAAACGCATTTTGCAAAACTTGAACATTAAATAATGAATAATAGTAACAATTATTTCTCAGTACTAAAAAATTGCACAAATGCTCTTCTCATCGACCTGTACAGGTGTCCACGATCAAAAAAATTTTTGCACAATAAAACCCTTAGCTACTAAACTAAAACGGTTGTAGATCTACTATTGATGAAATATACTTTTAAAGAGTTTTAGTTTATAAAATGTTTAATGGAATTAGAAAAAAAGGATTTCAAACATTGCTTTAAGTTTTAAAGAGAACATAATTATTTATCGCTGGTATGTACATTTCAGTAGCCTTAGGGACATTCTATCGAGGGTGTGTCGGCCTTTTGTCCTTAGCAGCGGTCTACCGACTGAAACAAACGAACTGACCATTCATAAATAACCCTAGAAGGCTTGTTGCCGACTGAAGTTGTAAATTTATTACCACAGTTCGAGTAACATCAGGCTGTGAAAGACGCTGATGTTTGGTGGGATTTGAACGCTGTTTAGTTTGTGGCTTGTTTTAGTGGTCGCAATAAAGAAGTAACAGAGTTCGTTAGACGTTAATTTCAATCCCTCACCAAATACTACAGTTTACCTTTTCCGCGAATAGAATTAAGAGGGAAATAACTGGTTTGAAATTAATTTTAGGTGATTGTTTTTTGGTCTGTGATATTTTTTTTAAAATTTGCAACAACGTAGATTGTAAACAACTGTAGGTAATTGAAATCAAGCATTCTATAGTCTTTATGCAAAAATGCCTTTGAACTAAAGTTTCTTTATAAAAACAAAATTTTAGGCTATTTATGTAATTTTCGTCATCACCTAGAAATATAATCACAAAATGATAAACCAATCGTTATTTAATTAGTATCTCTCGAACATTTGCACATAAGAAGGTTTAGCCAACAAAATGCTTTACAATCACAAAAGTATTTTTCACGCATCGGAACCAAGCAGCTGGTTTGTACTCCGAGGTCTCTATAGCTATCTTCTGAAACTGTTACATGAAGAGGTTGGTTAATACACACGGATGACTAACGGCGTACAAAGAGGAAGCTCTAGCAGACCATTAGATCAACAAAGGACAAAAGGGTCCTATCAGCCCAGGGGTCTGCCTTATAGCTTATTGCTAGTATCAGTCACCGGCTATCACAATACGATAGGCAGAGGCGTTATCGAGATACAATAATATCCTGTCAACTCAAAAGGAAGCAAAATATCCTCAGCTTCAACCAGATCAGGAATCCGATCCTCAAGAACCCCCGAACGATACCAGTCACGATACTGATCAGTATACCACGACTGATTGAAGCGAAACAAGCTCCGCCCTTAGCCACCGGCATAAATACAACTTGCACAGAATAAGTTGCCAGAAAGCATCCAGTATTGTACACTGTCAAACGATCACAATGTTCAGTGAACATTGCAGAATATCCTTAATTAGACTAAATAACGGAGAACTGGGAATAGGACCTTTGTCACTGTTGAGAGAGTTCAATCCATTTTTATAAATATACATACTTTCAAAGCTGTCAAGCAGGTAACAACTTCTAATTTCCTTAACAAATTTAAGGTTGTCAATATCAATTTTATGGTTTTCGTTTAAAATATGTTGGGCAACACTGGACCTTTCAGTTCTTCCAAATCTAGCATGAGCCAAATGTTCTTTAAACCTAATATTAATGGATCGTCTAGTTTGCCCAATATACTTCTTGTTACAGTCCTTGCAATCTATTTCATATATTCCCGACTTTTCCAGAAAAGGAATCTTGTCCTTCGGATTACCAAGAAGAAGAAGAAGTTTGAAGTGAATTACTGTTTGGCTTACAAATGAATTTAAAAATCTCATCATTCATTCTAGCTTTTCTGTAAAGAATTCTATCGAATTCATCAATAAAGTCAAACATATCAAATTAAAAGATAGTGAGATTTTAGTTTCATTTGATGTCTGTTCTCTTTTTTCAAGTGTACCGATTCCGCTTACCTTGACATATGTAGAGGATTTACTTAAAGAAAATGGTTTCACCGCTGATGTTGTAGCTGAGTACGTTTCTCTAGCTTCAATGTGCATGCGGCAAAATTATTTTCAGATAAGTGGTTGCTTCTACGAGCAGAAGGAAGGAACATCTATGGGGAACTCCTTATCACCCTTTATAGCTGATCTTTTCATGAGTCGTTTCGAAAGCAATTTGAGTCACCTGGAGTATTTTCCTCGGCTATGGCTAAGATTTGTGGATGATATTTTTGCTGTTTTTGATTTGAACTCTGGTAATCTCAACGATTTCCTTATTAAATTAAATTCAAATTTCCCTTCTGTTAAATTTACCGTGGAAAAAGAAAACGACGGACAAATACCGTTTTTAGATACCTTGGTTATAAGAAGCGGGAATTCCTTAGAATTTGATGCCTATAGAAAGCCCACTAGTACTTCTAGATTTATAGACAATGACTCTATTCACTGTATGCAACATAAGATGGCTAGTTTTAATTTTCTTGTACATAGATTGCTCAGTTTCCCATTAAATAGAGACAGGTATAAAAAAGAACTTAATATTATCAAATATATTGCTAAAGAGAACGGTTATAAAAGTAGCATTGTTGATAAAATAGTCCTTTTCTGGAAAAGTCGGGGATATATGAAATAGATTGCAAGGACTGTAACAAGAAGTATATTGGGCAAACTAGACGATCCATTAATATTAGGTTTAAAGAACATTTGGCTCATGCTAGATTTGGAAGAACTGAAAGGTCCAGTGTTGCCCAACATATTTTAAACGAAAACCATAAAATTGATATTGACAACCTTAAATTGGTTAAGGAAATTAGAAGTTGTTACCTGCTTGACAACTTTGAAAGTATGTATATTTATAAAAATAGATTGAACTCCCTCACCAGTGACAAAGGTCCTATTCCCAGCTCTCCGTTATTTAGTCTAATTAAGGATATTCTGTAAGGTTTACTGAACAATGTGATCGTTTGACTGAGATTCGTTCACTGAACCGTAACATTAGTTAGTATTTATAATGTAAATTTTACCGTTAGCATTTAGTTCACTTCAGTCCCTGAAGAAGATAACTTTGTTATCGAAAAGTGCTTCGGACATTTTTGATCCAAGTTTTGGCGTTGGGGTTTGAGCTATTTAGTACGTTCTATAACACCGCCAAAGTTTCTCCAGTTTCTGATTCGTTTCTCCGATTGATTTTATTATTGACAATCGAATTAAACCCCGTAAAATTGAAATAGTCCTCTGAGCTTGTAAACCATCGGTTATTGTCACCCTCACAAATAAAATCCGTATTTTAATATTTCGTTAAACACACCTTTAGGAAAGCCCCCTACTTCTATGATTTTTAAATATGTATTCCTTCACAGTTGCGTTGTATCAAAAATATATTTTAGTAATTACAAGCATAGAAACAACATATAGACAATAAGCAAATAATTTTATAATGTGTGTTTTTTGTGAAAGTTTTTAAGCGAGATGTTGAATGATGATGTGATACATTCAACTCGTCGATGAAATGTAATAATATACAACACTAATCCTCGAAGGACCAATGTAGTTCGATGATAGTGAGTTAAGAAAATAAGACGATGGAGTACAATATGTACAACTATATTTAAATCATCGATACACTACACAATTTTGATACTCGCAAAAAAAAAAAAAACTATATGATATACTGAAAATATGTTTAACGTTTGCTATATGCTATCGGGATGAAAACCAAATTTTAACTATTTCTTATTTCTAAAATTCTTAATATATAGTTTCTTATCCCTACATGAATACAGGCCCACGCTGCAAGCGCGTGATGAGGGTGTTGACCACTATCAACCCTGGAGATACCAGCTTATAATAATTTTTATTGGCCTACCTAAACAAGGGTACACCAGGGAATTTACGATATGTTTGCAGAAGGCAACATTTCTTAGAAAAACTACAATATTAAACTTACAAACTAATGCTGGAGGAAACTAATAATACGTATATACATATATAAAAACTAGAAAAAATTAAATGTAAACATTCCGCCCACCTTGAAAGGTTGCCTTTCAATATGTCTTATCTAGTCTATGTTCTATATCTTCACATTGAAGAAGTATACTTATTCACTGGTTGGCAAAGCGCACACTTGTGTCACTGTACGTTTGTATACACTACCACCTTTTGTTCTGAGGGACACAACTCTGATGAGTCCATCTTTTCCGGGATGCAATTCTATTACACGGCCTAACTTCCAATGCATGGATGGCTTGCTGTTTTCCCGAATGAGAACCAAATCGTTTAGTTTGAGCTGTTGTGATCTTTGTTTTCACTTGGTACGGGTCTGCAATTGATTGATATATTCGTTGTTCCAACGTTTCCAAAAATGTTGCTTAAGTTTCTGAATGTGTTGAAACTTATTCAGTCTGTTGTCTGGAGTCTCCAACAAATTTTCTTCTGGCAATGTGGTGAGTCTTCTTCCGATTAGGAAGTGCGACGGACATAAAGGTTCAAAATCGTTGGGATCAGTGGATAAAGGGCTCAAGGGTCGTGAATTTAGAATGGATTCGATCTGAGTCAACAATGTATAATACTCCTCAAAATCTAAATTAGATTTACCCGTCATTCTTTTGAGATGACTTTTTACAGATTTAACACCTGCTTCCCAGAGACCGCCGAAGTGTGGAGAAACAGGAGGAATAAATCGCCAAGTTATATTATCATTGCTAATAAGGTTTCTATTTCGCGTTGATTATAGTAGTGTAAGATGACCGGTTCTAATTCAGAGGAGGAGAAGTTACTTAAGGTCAAATTGACGGAAGGTCATTGACTTTAAACTTGTGTGTATGTAGTGGTCGAATGCTTCACAATGAATTGAAACATATGTACATGTATCGGTAATGTGAAATTAAATACGTCTGCAGTAGTCTGAAGTTTACGATTTTTATGACGGAAAGTTTTTAATACGTCTACAGCCATTGAAGTGTCATTTCAACGTTATTCGAGGAATGATGTTAGGTATTTAGTTACACTTACACTGATTAATGCAATTGCAATTGTACGTGATTCATGTAGATATTGTGATGGGGAAGGATGGGAAAGAAGTGCAGTTGTAAGCAGGTAGACAATCGAAAAGGAAGAGAAGGCAGAAGTAGTTGAGAAGATTGGTTTGAGAATGGATGTAAGAAGCAGTAATAAAGGTAGTAGTATCGATGAAGTTTGTGGTGGTACAAAAGAAGTAGAGTATTGGAATAATGCGGACCACATGGAAGGATTGAATGATGCGCAGCGTAACACTGTGTTACATAGAGGAGATTACGTAGACACAGAGGAGTATACTGTAAATAAAGCAAAGAAGTATGTAAGTGATGTTAGCTCAATGAAAGGGTGGAACGTAGCTAGAAAACTCTTCAAATGTGAAACGAACTTCTCAGCATGTTCTGCGTATGTGCTGTACTGTGATAGGAATAATCTTCGCTATCTACCAATGTGTTGGAGCTGTCGATATGGGGGCAGTAATGGAGGAATTGTGTTATTATATACACGAGTTCCGAATTTATGGATGTTGGAAGTGTATATCCATGACGAAGTTCACATTCATTGCTGATGGTGTGGTGAGATGTGCAGGTACGAGTTTGTTTGCAGTGAGAACCACCGTATCACAAATAAGACCGTATTTGAAGAAGGATATGTAATAGAAATAGGTAATAATCTTGGTTATGTAGAAGGAGCGTAGAACGTGTACATGTATATATTTGTGTTAAGAAATAAATAAAGAAGCAAAAGGTAGTAGACGTTTGAGATGTAAGATTAAGGTAGAGTTTGGGGATAATAAGAAGTTATATGGGAAGTGTGTCAAGGTCACAAGTCTTTAAAAAGGAAAAGGAAGGTGTAGGAGAGGGAGGGACAGGTAATGACATAGTAATTGAAAGGTAGCGTTATGAAAACATTATGGATCGGAAGAGTTGACGCCTTTGCTCGTAAGTATTGCAAAGTATACAGTACAGCGTGTGCGTATCATCGATCTCGTAAACAAAGCCCGATTTTTCGCAGAGGTACGATTGAGTCCCCTGACGACAAGGTCGGTAGCACAAGTTTACGACATCGCAATGATAAAATGTGCAGCTGTGGCAGAAAAGCAGAGGTCTGTTGTCAAAACATTCTTGACAGCAGAATCCTGTCAGCCGTACAGCTTTCACGCAGACGCCAACAATATCCGCATTGGAGGAAGGTGGTTTCATTAACAGTTTGCCTGAATGGTGAAAGGACAATAGATACACGAGAAAGGTCCATGTTAATTCATAAGACCCTTCTGATGAAGTAATGCTCTCTCAGGTTGACAAGGGTTTAAATAGGAAGGTATGTGGTAGGGAAAGAGTGGGGGAGTAGTGGGGAATAGTGGGGATGTAAAGAAAGTGGTACAGAGTAGTGTGGTAGCGAAGGTGATGGTGTAGCAATATTTTTTATAATGAGGTGGCATCGCTAGGTAGTAGTAATTTTTTAATTGATGAAGGAGTGGGTAATTAAAAGAGTATATAAGGCGTAATATGTGTTATTGAACCTGTTGTATTCGTTTATGAATTTTAATAGACAGTTGTCGGAGGAAAAATTTTTAGGTGAGAATAATGGTAAAAGTCCAGAAATTAAAAAAAATATATTTTGAGGGCAGGAAAAGAGTGGTATGAAAAATTAGTACATGAAAATATGGATAATGAGGTGTAGTATAAGAAGACAATGAAGTATTTAATGAAATACTTCAGCGTAAAAAATGATGGGGGTAAAAGTGTAAAAATGAGGCTGGAAATTTTTTTGAAGCAGAAGAAGTTGAAATCGGGTAATAACTTATGGTGTGGGAAGAAGGTCCCCGAGTGGAAGTACCCGAATCTGAAAAAATTTTTGAAAAAAAAAATAAAGTTGACAAAAAATTGTCACCTTTAAGCTTAAAAAAAATAGCAGTTAAAAAAAAAGTGTTCCTCTTGAAAAATGTAAGTTGAACAGTGGGCTAAATGATCCCACCCTGAAAAGTCGAGAAATATTTTTTAAACGTGTTTCACCCCCATACTTTGACCCCCGAAAAGTGTATGAAGGGTAGTTGATAGGGAGAAAATGTCTGAGTAAAAAATGTTTAGTCTTCCATGAAGAACAATTTGCTTCCAACGAAACTTGGAAGACGTCTGTAATGGGGGAAGTAATTTCTACCCTAAATTTCAAGAATTAATTAAAGGTATAAGGAGCGGTGCTAAAAAAAAGGTGCCTCTCTCACTATTGATGTCGAAGACTGAAGGTACCACTTGGCAATGTCAGAAGTATCAAATTCAGACAACTACCCCTCTCGGACTTAGGCCTCCCGACCCCCTCCATCCACACCACCTAACCTAACCTGAAAAATCCCAAGATTTTTTTTTCGTCCAAAACATTTTAGGACCTTTTTGGTTTATCCCCAGAGGGTCGGTATTTTTTATTTATTTATTTTTTTTTAATTTTTTTTTTTTAGAATTGTAATTAACTTATTTACAAAAACTTATTTTTTCTATACAACACTTACATACTAACCCTTATTTACTACAAGTACATATATATATTTACACTATTTACAATTCACCATATACAGGGTGTTTCACAACTTATCCACGAAATTTTAACCACATATGCACTGTTACGAAAGAAGTTTATTTCTCAAAAAAAAAAATTAGTAAAAGTCCTACAGAAATGGAGACAATAAAATAATACAGTTCACCAGTTCACTTACTTATAAAAGCTGTTCAAAATTGTTTCCATTGGCTTCAATGCAAGCTTGGGCGCGTCTAATCCAATTTCGGCGCACTAACTGAAATACACCTCCTTCCTGCTGTGCTTGAAGTCTCAAATTATCGACAGCCACTGTGATTCGATCACGCAGATCTTCAATATTCTGAACTGGAGTACGGTATACCTCGTTTTTCAAGTATCCCCATAAAAAGAAGTCCAGAGGATTTAGATCGGGAGACCGCGGAGGCCATGCAATTGGTCCACCCCTACCGATCCAGCGTATCTGGTGTACCTCAGTCAAAAAATTACGAACTTCTAAACGAAAATGCGGAGGTGCCCCATTGTGCAGAAACCACATCCTTGCTCAGATCGCCAATGGCACATCTTCAAGAAGGAGCGGCAAATCATTCCGAAGAAATTCCAAATACTGGTGACCATCCATCCGACCTGGCAATATGAACGGTCCAATTAGACGTTCATCGACAATACCTGCCCACATGTTTAAAGAAAAACGATGTTGGAAGTTTGTCTGGACCATTGCATGAGGATTTTAAAAGGACCAAACGTGTGTATTGTGAAGATTGGTTATACGATTACGAGTAAAAATTGCTTCATCGGTATTTATTTATTTTTTTTTTGTTTTCTTTAGTGGTTTAGTACAACATTTACTACAATGAATTATTAATTAGTGTTGTGATATCGCAACGATGTACGCAAAATACAGAAATTTATTTTTCATTTTGTTATTGAAACTCAGGGTTATAACTTAATTTCTGTAGGACTTCTATTACATTTTTTTTTGAAAAGTAAACTTCTTTCGTAACAGTGCATATGTGGTTCAAATTTCGTGGAGAAGTTGTGAAACACCCTGTATACTACTATATATCTAGACATCTACCTCTTGGTAACCGACGTCACCTGCTGCTTCGCGATGTCAAGCCACGTTTCCAGTTGTTCCAACTTCGGACGCTTTTCTTCCCTCGCGCGCTGTAAGACGTCCACTTCTTGATCGAGCTGGTGGTCCTCCTCCACCAGTTCGACCCGTTTGTTCAACAAGGCTTCCGTGTTACAGACAGACTTCGCCACTTTTGCTTCAAGCTGAGCAATCTCAGCTTTCCACTTCGCGACGTCGTCGTCCTGTTCCAAGATAGCCTTGTCGACTTGAGCAATTTCAGCGCGCACCTTTTGCTGCGCAGCGCGCCTTGCTTCCAAAGCGGACGTCAAATACGCCATCTTTTCGCACACTTTCGGAATTATCGCCAAGGCGCATTCCAGACTATCTATGTCCTGTGATAGCGTCGTCTGAGAAGGCGGCGTTGGGGTTTCCGGAAGTGAAGAAACAGGCGATGGAATCGGCGTAAGCGTCGGAAGTGAAAAACCGCAGTCACTTGACATCCAAGCAGCAGTTGTCATCGTCGTCGCCGTTGTCCAGGGACACGTCGTTGCCGCCGCCGTGGACGTGGACAACGGCGTCGGTACCGTGTCCCTCCTGGTGGTCGTTGGCGTGGTGGTTGCGGTGGTGGGCGACGTCATCGAAGGACGCGTCCTTTGCGTCATCTCCAGACTCCGCTTCTTTCCACCAGCAGAACATGTTGTTCGTGGCGCCGACGCTACAGCTATCGCCGCCATTGTAGTGACGGCGACCACAAACTCGCACTGTAAAACAAAATTATTAATTAACAATTACACAATTACTTCAACAATATTAATTAATACTTACACCACTTGTCCTAGATTTTCCATACCGGCATTTCGGTACGGCAGGTTTTCTTGCTTTTTTGCTGTTTTCCATTTTTTAAGTTTTTATTATCTCGAAGTCAATTTTTAAAAAATAAAAACTTGAGAATAACAATTTTATTGAGAAATTGAAGTGTACACTATGAGTAGCCAACAATTTCTGATCTACCTTTGTTTTACATGAAAACATGTAACCTATTTCTATTTGCCGAATAAGCAATCATGACATTGCTCCTTCCCCCCACCAACAATATCTGATCTACCTTTGTTTTACATGAAAACATGTAACCTATTTCTATTTGCTGAATAAGCAATGGTTCACACGCTAGATGAGCCATGTATCAGTCCTTCTTCGCACAAACACTTGTATTGATCTTAACTCATATCCTCCTCCTCCAAATTGTATAAATACTCAAGTTTTCACAACGTTCAGCACAGATCGCTAATACTGTTCCACCGTTCTACAACCATTCCACCGTTCTACAACCAAAATGGTACAATATACAGTACTCTTCCAGCAGCTAAATCAACACCGTTACCCTGTTGTCGAGCACTCATCTTACCACACCGTACCCACTACAGTTTCAGTATATATTCCTTTCGCCCCTCTCCTTATGCCATCTCCACCTTATACATCCCTCCCCTTTTCCTATGGCTATTTATTGTCCCTCGCGTTCAGTATTCCTCAGTCGTTGTCGAGATATACCTCTTACCGCTAGCCGCTATGATCCCTTGTCCGGACTGTGATGCTGTCTTTACGCGATCTGATAATTTAAAAAGACATCGATTAACTTCTTGTCGGAAATAAGCACAGCTCCAACGCACATCGGCTCTGCCGAAGAAAAAACTTAAAATTGCTACGCCTGCTGGTTCTTCTGACCGCTGGTGTGATACTTGTAACATTTACGTTCCACAACATTCCTACAACGGTCACCTTCGCAGCCTCAAGCATAAACAAACTTGCTGCTCTCCTCTTGAGGAAGGAATTACTTTCCTTTCGTCCGCGTTCGCTAACAGAATTGTGTCCTTTCGTATTTCATCCGCCAAGTTCTTCCTGTCGTATACCGACTTTTTCACCGAAGTTTTCGACAAATGCTTGCGTGTTATTCGTAATCAGATACAACTGCATGACACGCTTAAACTAAATCTTGAACTTTTCGGACGGTATGTGCACGATGCTAAACAATTGGTTGACGGGAAATCCTTCAACACCAATAACAAAGTTGTCACTCAGTCGACGGATCTTTCCAATATTCTCCAAAGCTTCTTCGACGTTCTTGAGGGTAAAGCTTCTGAGTTTCAAGAACGAGAGTCAGGTAATTTCTCATTCTCTCTTTATATATATTTCACTTGTGTTTAATATTATTTCATTCTTACAGGATGGGCTTTGGAAAGAGTCCTTTTCCTAGAACTCAATTGCAACAAGTACAATCCCCTTAGAGCTTCATCTTACATTCCTCTACCTAAACAAATTGTACTTAAGAGAGCTGTTGTGAACGTACGAAACGATGACCAAGCCTGCTTTGCGTGGGCAATAACCTCAGATTTGTATCCCTCCCAAGCCAACCCGCACAGAACGACTTCCTATCCGCATTACTCCTGCACGATGGACTATGACGGTATCGATTTTCCAATTAAATTAAACGACATTCCGAAGTTTGAAACGAAGAACCATTGCTCTGTGAATGTTTACGGGGCTGAATACGTTTTGAAGGATGGAAAATGGATCTTGGAAATTGTTAGTCCCCTCTACTACTCGTCCGTCAAACGAAGGCTGCACATCTATTTACTCTTGCTACACGATGATCGAGGAAATAATCATTACTGTTGGATTAAGGATATGTCCCGTTTGCTCTCTCAACAACTCTCCAAAACAGAACATCGCAAATTCCTGTGACGGCTGCTTGTAATACTTCAGCTCTGTGGCTCACCTGCACCGTCATCAGCGGAATGATTGCAACCACGTTTACACGACGCTGCCAACTGCTGATCTCAAATTGGATAAGATGGGTAGGCTCATCCCTAATAATGTTTTAAAATTTCAAAACTACCACAAACGTATCAAAGTACCTTTTGTTGTTTATGCAGACTTCGAAACCATATTGCGACCCATTCATACATGCTTTTCCGATCCTAACAAGACCTCCACCACACCTACCCACGAACATCAACCGCACTCGTTTGCTTACTTGATTAAGTGCTCTTTTGACAATTCCCTTTCAATATTCAGAACTTATAGAGGACCTGATTGTGCTAATCAATTTGTTAAAACTCTTGATCAAGACGTTTCTGATATTTATCATCGATTTTTAAAGACCCCGGTTCCTATGATACCCTTGACTGATGAAGAAAAGCGACTTTTCTCTGAAACGTCGTCTTGTAATATATGCGAAGAGCCCTTCCTAATCGATGATGTAAAGGTTCGCGACCATTGTCATTTGACTGGTAAAGTTCGATTAGGGGCCGCTCATTCCAGATGTAACTTAAACTACAAACTACCCAACTTTGTGCCTGTATTCTTTCACAACCTCTCCGGTTACGATTGTCATTTATTTTTAAAAGAAATGGCTGTCAACGATGTTAAATTTAGCGTAATTGCTCAAAATAAAGAAAAATACGTTTCCTTTACAAAATTATTGCGAGTTGATACTGTTCCCGGTGTTTCAGATAACTCTACTCAAAACGTATTTGTTAAGATTCGATTTCTCGATTCCTTTCGTTTTATGGCTTCCTCCCTCGATAAACTGTCTGAAGAACTCGACTCTTCTCAATGCTTCCAAGTGAAGAAGTATTTTTCTGATCCTACACAATTTCAACTTGTGCGACAGAAAGGGGTTTTCCCTTACTCCTACGTCGACGATATTACTAAACTTGACGAATCAACGTTCCCTCTCAAAGACGATTTTTTCGATAAATTAACATCTCTACCCATTTCCGATGAAGATTATGAAAGAGCTGCAACCGTTTGGAAAACCCTTAACTGCTCCACTCTCGGAGAATATTCTGACCTCTACTTGAAAACCGATGTCCTACTGTTAGCTGACGTGTTCGAGAATTTTCGTGAAATATGTATTTCCACTTACGCCTTGGACCCCGCTCAGTATTACACCGCGCCCGGGCTAGCGTGGGATAGCATGTTAAAATTCACTCGCGTTAATTTAGAACTTCTAACTGACATCGATATGTTAAAGTTTTTCCAAAAAGGGGTACGCGGAGGAATAAGTCAGTGTGTTCAAAGAATGCATTTCGCCAATAACCCACACCTTCCTGATTATGACGCATCTGCTCCCACTTCCTACATTATGTATTTGGATGCTACCAATTTGTATGGACATAGCATGAGTCTATACCTTCCCATATCCCATTTTCGTTGGCTCACCGATGCTGAAATTGATGAATTAAATGTTCTCGATTTACATGCTTCTTCTGAATACGGTTATGTACTTGAAGTTGACGTTCAATATCCCCAAAATATACACAATTTACATGCTGATCTTCCCTTTTTAGTTGAAAATATTATTTCTCCTGGTAATGCTAATGGCAGAGTCAAAAAATTGATTCCGAACCTTATGACTAAGACAAAGTATATTGTTCATTACCTACCGCTTAAACAAGCTCTCCAGAGCGGATTAAAATTACTTAAAGTGCATAGAGCTATTCAGTTTAAACAGTCACAATGGTTGAAACCTTTCATAGATTTGAATACTAGAAAACGCAATATGTGTAATAATAAGTTTGGGAAATCATTCTTTAAATTGATGAACAGTACTTTCGGAAAAACGATGGAGAACGTTGATAAACGAGTTGACGTCAAGTTAGTTACTCATTGGCAAAACGTTGGACGGTACCTTGGTGCTGAAAGTTTAATAGCTAAACCCAATTTCAGAAATTCAAAAATTTTCACCCCCCATTTCGTAGCTATTCAGATGAATAAATTACACATTGTTTACGATAAACCGCTCTATGTAGGTTTCGCTATTTTGGGTTTATCAAAAGTTGTTATGTATGACTTCTACTACGGCTTTCTTAAGCAAAAATATCAAGAAAATATTTCTTTGATGTATATGGATACTGATTCCTTCATTCTTAAAGTTTTCACCGAAAATTTCTACAGAGATATGATTGAAAATATTCATCACTTCGACACTTCCAATTATCCCCATGATAATAGTTTCAATATCCCTATTACCTCTTCTGTTATTGGCAAATTTAATGACGAATTCCCTAATAATCCCATTAAAGCATGCTATGGAACCGGAGCAAAAGCTTACTGCGTTGAAGCCGTTGATCAAATTGTTAAAAAAGCAAAAGGTGTCAAGTTAAGTATAGCTTACGCTGAAATGTCACTCAATGTAAATATTTTATCCTTAATATTGGCTGTATTGTATAAATAATAATAACAAAACGTTACTACACAACTTGTTTGTTTACTATTTTTATTCTGCGAAATATATTCCTCAACTTTACAAATAACATGTGTACGATTTCTACTGTTACAATTTATTGTTTCAATAACATTAACAATGAATAAATTTTCTTATAATCTTCGATATTACTTGATGGCCATTTGCATGAGTCAGGACCGCTCTGTCAGCCTGCAGCTTTCTCAGTTCCTTCTCTTAAAATATTTTCTTCTATCCATTGTAGCACTGTTTGATGACGGCCGTTCATATTTGGACTTAATGTATATGGAAGCCGAAACAAGTGATCAGTTTAATACACTTTTCCAAATTTTTCGGTTGTGCGTAGTATGCTACATCCAGTATTAAGTCATCCACACACTTTAACAATGTAACATACTTTTTCTTGACATTCATTACGGAGAACTTCTTATCCCGCATTAGAACTGATCCGTTTGTTAACATTTCCTTTAAAAAATATACGTCGTGTCGCATGAAATTATACTTTGTTTTATTTAAAATCATCAACCGTTATTTCCACTGTTTCACAGCAACCTTTTAGAAATTCATCCACCAATTCGTCACACCTTTGCTTTCTTTCGAATATGAAGTATAAAATATCGAACGATGTCTCTTGTGTTACAGTTAACCATTTGAATGCTTCCTTTGGTACTGCAACTCCCCACTTCGACAACACAGCTTTAACTCTATCTAAATCGTTTGCTAGTATTGCTCTTCGAAGGTTGAGAATGAGGACTTGCTTTTCTGCTTGATACAACTCGTACGATAATGAATCCATTTTTATAAAAATTATACTTCAAAATCGTCAGGATCGCTCTCATCGACCACTAAGTAGCCTCCTATTACGATTTTATCGTATTCACCTTTTAATTCGAATTCTTCTGTCACGCTATCCGACTCTGACGATACCAAATATCTTTTCAAAGATAATAAACCCTCTTTGTAAAATTTAACTTCAATTACGTAACTTTCAACCATTACTACGTCTTAAACGTTCAATGCAGCAACTAACGATTACAACTGATTAAACTCGTCACGTTTTATCTTATTTATAATCATACTTTGGGGAAGGGGTAAAGAAAATCATTATTAACATTGCAGACTTTATTATCAGAAAAAAAAAAACTGGGGATACATTACAAAACGTTCGTTTTATGAATCCAGCTGTTATGAGATTGGTTAAGCCCCAACCATTTGACGTAAACCATGTCACCTTTTCGTCTTAGTACACGTTCCACCAAATAAACATCTGGATATTTCGCTTTCTGTAGTTCCATACCATAAAATCCTCCTTTTATGTCTTCCCCTTTATCATCCTTTAAGTAATACATAATTGGATGTGACAATTTTATGTAGCTAATCGTAAATAATTCGTTAGACCAATTCGGGGTATAACCTTTGCTAAACAATTCACGATGTTTGCTTATTCGTACCCGGTCTCCAACTTTAAACTTAATTTCTCGTAAATTCACCTTCTTTGGATTGTTGTAAATACTTTTCAAAAGTGTTTCTTCGTTTCGTTTATTAACTTTGCTTGTTCTCATTCCGATAGTTCTGTGAACCGAATTGTTATATTCCTGTACTATATCTGGTAATAACTTCAACCATTTGTAGGATCCTTGCAAACTAAAGCGTTGCCACATTTTTGATTTTAGTGTTCGATTTACCCGCTCCACAACTGACGCTTTCTTGGTGCTATACGTTGAGTAATGGTTAATTTTATATTTTTGCATAACTCGTTTCACTTGTTCGTTGTAAAATTCTTTTCCCAAGTCAGTTTGCATATTCTTAGGAATACGTTTACTTCTTTTGAAAATTAACTGTAAAGCCCTTCCAACATATTCACCTGTTTTGCGTTATACTGCTTGAGCCCACACAAATTTTGAAAAAACGTCTATTACAACCAAAATGTATCTGACACCTTTATTTTCTCTCGCATACGGAATCATTTCCACTAAATCGGCTTGATGAAAGTAGTAATAGGAGAGGGCTGCTGAGATCATGTCCCGTTAGATTGTTATTGTTTCTGTCTAACGTTAGTTTGCCGTATAAGTCCATCCTTCTCGCACCTATGGGAAAAAGGTGTATGTGTTCTGAGATCATGTACCGTTACTTTAATGATGTGACGTAGCAAGGAAGGAGCGTTTTTTTCCGGTCGGTCGCGACCGACCGACGTACGTACCTATCAAGGAATATGTGTTAATTGTTTTTCCGGTTCGGCTGGACATGCCGCTGCCGCAGTGCAAGAAATAATAATTATTTTTCTTACGCGTTCGACTCTAATGAATGAATTTATTAAAGTACCTAATTGCGTGCATTGAATTGCTTCGTTATGAATAGGTAGATAGGTAGGTAGGTAGGAAGGTAGGTAACAATGGTAAATAAAAAGTATTGTTATTCAGAAATAGTTTTATTCTTTAAAAAGAAAAATGTTAAATTCCTTTCCATTATTACATGGAATCCATGTAAAATTGATCATTTAATTGAGGAGACACTTATATGTTTAAACTCTATTATCATGTAAGAAATAAAACACAAACGTTTATGAGCTTTAACAAAATTTTATTCTTTAAAATAAAAATAAAAATAAAATATAAATTTTTTTAATGGGCAATCTATTATTCTAAAAAGAATTAAAGAATATAAATATATATTGTTATGATTTGATTGATTGGGGCTAATTAAATATGTTATGATGAGATGAGATCATATACAAAACAATTTTTAAATAAAATTTAAATTTAATTTAGTGAATTCAAGAACATGAATAACCCTTAACTCGGAGTAAGTTCCAAAATATAAAAATTACAAATACCTTTATAAACGAAATTAAATTCAAATACTACTATATAACTAAAACTAATTAATAACTATAGATAAACAATTATTAAAAATAAAAATTTTAAATTAACGAAGTCAAAAGTTTTTCTATTATATTATGGAAACATATTATTGACTCACTGTCACAATGTCAATCGAAAATCAGCTTTTATCAAAACAATTCCACATCCACGTTAATCTTTCTATTTTTTCTTTTTAATTCACTTCATCTTCATCTTCTACTTATTCTTCTTCTTGTATGATTATGATTACATTTAAGCTGCTTTTCTTAAAATTTCTATCTTGCATTAAACCTTGATTTTCTTCATATTAACACATGTAATACTTCAGTCTTTTCAAATATCTTCAATTTAAATTAATAATGTACTTTTGATTTAATTTATTTTATTTTTTTAATTTCTAAATTTCTGTTCTCCATCATCATTTTTAAGTCTCAACCCTTAGTAACAATAACAAATTCTCTAATGTCTTGATCTTTCAAATAAAATTTAATTTTCTTTTTTAAAAGCAATCAAGAATGATATAATAATTTTGAAATGCATCAGTCAATTCAAAACATTTTAAAATTAAATTTTCTTTGTTACAATTTTAAATTATAAATAAACAATTATAATACATAACTAATAATAATAATACATTTCTTTTTTTAAAATATTTTTTTTTAAATATTTTGGAACTTTTGTTTCAATTTCTAAATTTGTTAATATTTTTAAAATTGTATTGTTACCATCCCCATATCATGACAATATATATACATTTAAAATTTTCTACATACATACCTAACCAAATGGTTGCCCAGGGATCACACCCCTCAGGTCTTTCGACCGTTAAGTATGCCCTCGGTCAAGCCGTGGGCATACTTACTCATCCTAAATAAATAGCCTCTTCGGGAGGACTATGGCAAATGACTATAAAACGGTCTATATCCTGAAAAAATAAAAATAAATTAAGAAATTTAAATATCAAAATAGTTTACCTCCAACTCCGGAAGATTTAAATTGGCAATACAATTTATAACCATTAGTTTCTCTGAAAAATAAATTAAATTAAAAGTATGTAATATAGGATAAGTAAGTCTCTTGCTCACAAAACTTACCATTCGCATTCATGTTAGCTAATGTGAATAATGAAACTTGAAGAAGAACATGCTGTATTTATGTGAGTTGATAATTTTTTTAAATGTTCAAACTGGTACGTTGATTTATTCATGACTGATAATGGGAATATGTGAAACTTGAAAAAAAATATGCTGTAATTATGTGAATTGATAATTTTTTAAAATGTTCAAACTGGTATGTTGATTTATTCATGACTGATATGGGAAAATATGAAACTTGAAACAATATGTTGTAGTTATGTGAGCTGATAATTTTTTTAAATGCTCAAACGGGTATGTTGATTTACCACCTGCATGACAGGATGTCAGAAGTAATATTTTTCAGCCTTTGCTTTGTCCATGAAGTTTGAAATAAATATCTTTTACTGATTTGAGTTGAATACTTAAACAGATAAAAAGCAGGATATTATTGTGGGAAACTACAATTTTAAATAGCTACGTATATGGCAAAATGTTACAATTATAGCAAAAATGTAATCGTACAAATGCACCTGCAACGGATGTCCAATAATTAATAATCTTAACTGCGGACTTATAATGAGTGTGAATTTATTTGCAAAGATTTGTAAGTATAATATGTGTTTGCTTACCTGCAGACAATCCTCTCTTCACCAACAATATTTTATATATAGTAGATGTATAATGCAGATGACAAACAAATGGCATTGTCACTAACAGTTATAATTGTAAAATTTTGTTCAGTCGACGTTACCCTAATGTTAAGTAGGTTGCACAAATAAACAGGTTTTTGATCTGAAGTTAAAATAATTCTGTATGAATTTTCGATAGGAATATTGTTTAAACTATAAATCTTCGAATGCTGCAGTTCACGTAAAAACCATTTAATAGAATGATGATTAAATTTAAATTTGGAAAAAAAAGTTTTACAGTTCATTAATTGTCTATCTTTTACAAAAAAATAATTATCTAATTTTGGAATTAAAGCCATTTTTAAAATAAGGATGAGTTAGTGACAGAAGCGATTGATAACTGATAGGTATAAGTGTACAGACTTATTAATTGAGAATATTTTCCACTAACATCATTATAAGCCGGAAATTATTACCAACACTCACTCACTGCTACCACCACCATCATCATGGTTATAACAACGATTCGAAATAATTTTAACCAATAGCATCAAAGTATTCCTTAATTAAATATAACTGTCTGTTGAAGAGGGATAATAGTTATAAATAATGGTGCAAACGTTACTATTTTTAGGGCGGCCAGGCGGCCGCGAGGCAATGATGATTAACCGAGCGACATGAATAACGGATTACCGCGCAGGTCGTTGTCGGTTCGAACCCGGGTATGGGTATTAGCTTTAGACGTATTCCTGTAAAGCGGAAACATTAAAAATAAGACGTTAGATCAGTCATAAGTGCTCAGCACTTGAAACATCACATAATTGCGATGCACCAAAAAAAAAAAAAAAATACTATTTTTAAAGTCGGTTATTTCCTAATCAAAGTATCTACATATACTTTAACTAAAGTTTAGCCTTTAAAAAGTATTGTAACTATGGATTATCTAAAACAATTAAATGCGGCCGGTTCGGTAGAGTTCAAAACAACGGTATCGTTAAAAACGTTAGAAATTGGGAAACTATATCGCATTGAACGAGTTTTCGCCGTACAAACGCGATATGGTCGACAGGTGAAGGTCGATCTAGGAGACTTTGAATGTTTTTTGCCACAAAGATGGGCCAAAATTATTCCTGATGAAAAGTTTTCAGAATTCGTGGACACGGGCCTTGTTTTAAAAGGTGTCAAAAAACTACCAAATGGAGCAGAAACGTCTGAAATTAATTTCGAAAAACTAAAGTAAGAAATTTTTTCACTCCAGTATACGCGTGAGTGTGTTAGTAAAATTAATCAACAAACTATACGCGGATATCAATATTTAAGTGAACAATTTTATTCATTTTTTCAATAAAAATTATTCTTACGTATAAATATATGCAAAAAGTGTTATTAAAAAAATCAACGTGCTATAAATGCATAGGGATCAACATTTGAATGAACAATTACATTCGTTTCCGAGTACTAATAGTAACATCATGGAGCAGCCTCCAGCTAAAAGAGTTAAGCTTACAACATGTGATATTTGCAAGTGTACACTTGAATCCGTAAATTATTCTGCGCATCTTAAATCTATTAACCATAAGAATAAATGTTTGGAACGTGATGTCACTCTTGGTTCTAATGTTCATGAAATATTATCAGCGTTTAATCGAAAAGTGGTTTCCTATCGTTTGATACCTAATAATAATACAAAATTTGCCAATCTACCTATAAACGACTATAGCAATTTATTAATAGAAAACTTCATTCATAATATACGGAATGAAATCGTGACCATCATAAATAAAAAACTTAAGGATTTTAACGTACTGAAAGTAAATTTCGAACTTTATGGAAGTTTTATGAAGCCTGCAGCAGTCTCAGATGATAATGATGGAAAATATAACTTGGAAGTAAAATCTTTTCTGGTTCCCTACCAAGTCGTAGATAAATCTGGCAATGTAAATGAAGTAATTGAAGATTTACTTGCAAATCTAAAAAAAAAGCTTGAGGAATTCCAGGTAAGTTAAATCTAATCTAGTCTAATAGTAATAATAATACTAATAAAACGCTTATACTTGTTTTAAGGAACGCGATGGTGGATATGCACTTCAGGAACTTTTATTTTTGGAAGTCAATTTGGTGAAATACAATCCACTGAAAGCTTCCACCTATGTAAAACTTCCATTGGACATTGAGCGCAAAAAGGCTGTTATTAACGTTAAAACCCATGATAACAAGTGTTTCATCTGGGCAATTCTTTCCGCATTATATCCTGTCAGATGTCGTAAAAATCATGTATCAAGTTATAGGAAATATCTTTCAAAGCTAAATTTAACAGGTATGACCTTTCCAATGACCTTTTGTAACATTAAATTGTTTGAAAAATTGAATCCTCATGTACGTGTAAATGTTTTTGGTCTCGAAAAACAAAAAGAAAAATCAATAATTATAACCATATTATTTCTCTCAATGTAGAAAATTAAACCATGTTAACTTACTATACATCGAAGAAGAAAATAAACAACATTACTGTTATATTAAAAATTTAAGTCGTCTTATTTCGAAACAGTTCAGTCGGAGAAAAACTGTTAAATATATTTGTGATGGTTGCTTGCAATATTTTGGTAGTGAAAAACTTTTAGCTAATCATATGCAACAGGACTGTGCGAAATGTGTAACCGTTTTACCTTCAGCTGGAAATAATTTTTTAAAATTTAAACAAATAGAAAAGCAAATTAAAGTTCCTTTTGTTATATATGCCGATTTTGAATCTTTGCTAGTTCCAATTCAACAATCTTCAGAATCGTCAATAGATACTAAAACAGTATCAACTGACATTCATAAGCCATTTAGTTTTGCCTATTACGTTAAGTGTTGTTATGACGATTCACTTTCGAAATTTTATTCGTTTCGGGGAGAAAATTGTGCAAAAGTTTTCTGTAATATGATTAAAAATGAGGCTTCTCATATATACCATACATACTTAAAAAATATTATTCCTATGAAAGAATTAGCTGAAAAGGATTTAGAAAATTTCCCATCGGCAACAAACTGTTATTTATGTAACGGAGATTTAGGTTCAGATAAATTTAAAGATCACTGTCACCTCACCGGCAAATATAGAGGCTGTTGTCATAATTCCTGTAATTTGAAAGTAAAAACCGTTAACTTTATCCCGGTTTTCTTTCACAATTTTAGCAATTATGATTGTCATCTTTTTATACGTGAATTTGCCGCCGAAGATGACGAACCAATGAATGTCATTCCGGTGAATAAAGAAAAGTATATTTCATTTACAAAGAAAATTTTAGTTGATAGAAAAAATAATGAAAACAGTTACATAGATTTACGTTTTGTAGATTCTTATCGATTTATGAATCGAAAATTGGAGACACTCGCTGCAAATTTATCAGATGATCAAATTATAGAATTGAGAAATTTTTTTCCAAATGATGAAGAATTTAGATTAATGCGTCAAAAGGGTGTTTTCCCATACAATTATTTAGATACGTTGGAAAAATTAAATAACGAATGTTTACCTTCAAAAATGGATTTTTACGATTAAATGCAAAATACTTCAATTTCTGATACAGACTATCAAAGAGCAAACGATATTTGGCATAAATTTTCATGTAAAAATTTAGGTGAATACAGCGACCTCTATTTAAAAGTAGACGTAATTTTATTATGCGACGTTTTCGAAAATTTCCGAAATTTATGTTTGAATACATACAAATTAGATCCGACCCATTTTTATAGTTTACCCGGCTTGTCATGGCAGGCAATGCTAAAATTTACCAATGTACAATTGGAGTTGTTAACTGACTGTTCAATGGTACTCTTTTTTCAACGAAATATCCGAGGTGGTTATGTTGGAGTGGTTCAACGTTTCGCACAGGCCAACAATAAATATATTCCCTCTAATTACAACAATTCACAAGCAACATCTTACATATCATATTGGGATGCAAATAATTTATATGGATATGCGCTTTCGGAAAACTGCCTATATCGAACTTTCGATGGCTCTCACAAAACGAAATTGATTCATTTAATATAAATAACTATACAGATTCTGATGATCAAGGATATGTTTTGGAAGTCGATATTCATTATCCAAAACATTTGCATGATTTTCCAATGTGTATTGAAAAAATGAAACCTCCAAATTCAAAATGTAAAAAATTATTGCAAACCTTTTTCGATAAGCAAAATTACGTTATTCATATAAAGACTCTTAAGCAATGTATTGAAAATGGTTTAGAGTTGTCAAAGATTCATAGAATTCTCACGTTCAAGCAATCTGCTTGGATGAAACCGTTTATCGATTTTAATACTCGTCTAAGACAAAGTGCCGCAAACGCATTTGAAAAAGATATGTACAAATTAATAAATAATGCAAACTATGGAAAATGTATCGAAAATATAGAAAAAAGGGTTAACGTTAATTTAGTCAATTCGTGGAAAGATTTGGGTCATAAAAAAGGAGTTGAGAAATTAGTTTCACAACCCAATTTTCATAGTATATCCATTTTTGATGAAAATTTTGCAGCAGTACAATTGTTAAAGTCTCAAATCTATTATGACAAACCAATTTACGCCGGGTTTGCAGTATTGGAAATTGCCAAATTTGTAATGTATGAATTTCACTATAACTTTATAAAAAAAAAATGTGGTTCCAAAGCATCACATTTGTATACAGATACTGATAGTTTGTTGTATTTCATAGAAACGGATAATGTTTATAATGATATGAAGAAAAATTTACATAGATTTGATACCTCAAATTATTCTACTGATAATATTTTTGAAATGCCTTTGGTAACAAAGCCATCCCAGCACTTATGAAAGATGAAGTTTGTGGTAAGATTATTTGGGAATTTGTCGGTCTTAAAGCTAAAATGTATGAAGTGAATATAGAAGGAAGTTTGATAATGAAAAAGGCTAAAGGTGTTAAAAAGAATGTTATAAAGTCATTAACGGAAAAAGATTTTAAATATGTATTAAATGAAAACGAGATAGTACTGAAGCGACAAAATGTATTTAGGTCTTTAAAGCATATAATTTATTCTCAATGCATTAATAAAATTGCTTTGTCTGCGGATGATGATAAACGTTTCCATATACCAGAAACGTATAAGACTTTAGCATGGGGACACTACAAAATTACTGATAATACCTACTGTAACGACTTTTCTAGTAGAACTTATTTATTTAACGGATATTTATTTAGAACTATTTATTTAACACTTAAACACTAATAGAATACTTAAACACTAATAATAATTCAACGACTTATTTATATCACAAGGAAAATGCGTATTTATATCACTATATATCGTAGTTCGGTATTTATATCACTCGTTCGGAAGCTCACTGTAAACTGACTGACTACTGGCCACGTCAACAGGTATTTATACTGATTAGGAACAATCCAGAAAGTTCCAGAATTACATACTAGACTTTACTGGAGTGCCTATTGTGTTCATCTAATTTATGGCCTTGTTTATCGTCATCAAAGCGCCGACCGACGTCGGCGTTCTTTGAGCTCCGCTTATCTGCTGTCGGTTCTCGTCGCCGCTATCGCACACACACACGCTCGCCGCACTGCTCGCTCTCGTACACATATACGCTCGCTACACTGCCCGCTCTCGCACACATACGCTCATTACACTGCCCCCTCCTTAAGGGTGATCCGTCCCGGACCACATCTTCCGTTCCTTCGAAGGATCATGCCGGTACTTGCAATTCTGTCCCCTAAGGCACCCAGTCGTCATATGGAAGTAGCAATCCACCGTCCTTGGCTGTGCGGGATCTCGTTGGGGATTATTGGTGTATACCGTTATTTCGACGCCGCTCCACCGGAACAGGACCTCCAACATGCTCCGCACCACTCTCCAGTTCAGTCCATCCAACCCACATCCTATCCTTGGCATGGCTAACCTTGTGGTACCTGTGGATAGCAGTTGGTCTCTTAGTTCCACCAACGAATTCCATAACGAGCGGTAGGTGGGCTTCTCAGACGACGCCTCCTTAGTAACCAGGTAGTAAATGGATCGGTTTCCGTCCACCAGACTTAGCACTTTCTTTCTATCTCCGAGTTGGTCCCGCAGCTCTGACAAGCGGCCAAACTTCTTCTTGAATACGGTGGCAATACCGCGATCCATCCTCAAGTCTTTGGCCACACAATGAACCAGCGAGTCCGAAGCAGAAAACAAATCTTCGGATCTCTCGGAGGTGACACCGAATCTGGAATTGGCATATAAGCTCGGCGTGGCCATAAACTCGTCATACTGGGGATCCGGAGAACGAGCTTGCATAAGCCTGATCCGTGCTTCTTCGTGATTGTCACCGGCATATGGGGCCAAACGGTTAAAATGGACAACCTTCGGTTTTCCATTTGGTGTGCGTCGAATCCGGTAAATAACGTCATTTATTCTCTTTACGATTGTATATGGGCCTTCCCAGTGCTGCTGTAGCTTCGGCCAAAGACCTTTACGGGGCTGTGGATTGTATAACCACACCATGTCTCCCTCCTGGAAACCTCCATCAGTGGCCCGTATATCGTATGTGTCTTTCATGCGATCGCTAGCTATCTGCATCCGACAACGTACTTCCTCATGGATATCGTCAAGTCTTCTGCGAAGATCACTAACGTAGTCTTCTCCGGCAACGTCCTCACCAGGTTTGCAGCCAAACTTCAGGTCACATGGTAACCGTAGCTCTCGACCAAACAGTACTTTTGCTGGTGTTTGTCCAGTAGTTTCGTGAATCGATGATCGATATGCCATAAGAAACAGTGGCAGATGGCGATCCCAGTCTCTTTGGTGTTTGGAGACCACTTTGGACATGTACTTGTTAATGGTCCTGTTCATTCGCTCGACCATGCCGTCTGATTGAGGATGCAGAGGTGTTGTCCGGGTTTTGTGAATGCCTAAAGTCTTGCAGATTTCTTGGAACACGGCGGACTCAAAATTCCGACCCTGATCAGAATGAAGCTCCATGGGCACGCCGAACCGGCTGACCAGGTGGTTTAAGAGCTCCTCCGCTACTGTCGTTGCTGTCTGATTTGGGAGTGCGTACGCTTCAACCCATTTCGTGAAGTAGTCCATTGCCACCAGGATGTATTTATTGCCACCATCGGTCTCTGGAAACGGTCCTGCGATGTCCATGGCAATCCGTTCGAATGGACTGCCGACATTGTACTGGCGCATAGGAGCACGCCGTCGTCTTTGCGGTCCTTTGCTGGCTGCACAAGTTGTGCACTTCTTGCACCAGTCTTCAACATCCTTTTTGCAATTGACCCAGTAAAACCGCTCACGGACTCTCCCAAGGGTCTTGTTAACACCAAAATGTCCCCCCGAAGCATCGTCATGGAGGCACTTCAAGACTTCCCTTACCAGGCTCTTCGGTACAAGCAATTGACGTTTGCTCTCAGTACCATCCTGGTTTTCCACTATTCGCTTCAGGAGTCCATCTTCCTCAACAATGGAGTCCCATTGGGCCCACAACGATTTTACCTCCCCAGATTTAGCGGCGATCTCTTGCCAGATCGGTCGGCTGCCTTCATTCTTCCATTTCCGAAACAAGCTTAGGACCGGATCGGAACCCTGTTCCGTCTTGATGTTATCAGGATGCCATTGTTCATCCGTGACGGTTATCCTCCGGACTTCTTCATGTTCCTCCAGGCGCTCACAGTACTTGCAATTTTCAGAACATGGTCTTCTGGATAAGGCATCCGCGTTCTTATGGCTATTTCCAGCTCGATGTTCTATGTCGAAGTCGTATTCTTGGAGCTTTTCTATCCAACGCGCGACTTGACCCTCTGGATTCTTGAAACTCAGTAACCACCGTAAAGCAGCATGATCTGTTCGGAGCAGGAACTTCCTTCCATACAAGTACTTATAAAAGTACTCCACGCTCTTTACTACTGCCAGTAGTTCTCGTCGGGTTACACAGTAGTTTCGTTCGGGCTTGGATAGGGTCTTGCTGAAATAGCCGATGACTTTTTCCTCTCCGTGTTGTATTTGTGAGAGTACTGCGCCTAACCCTACATTGCTAGCGTCGGTGTCCAGAACAAATTTCCCCTCTGGTATCGGATAACTCAACACGGGTGTGGAAACGAGAGCTTGCTTTAACTTTTCGAAGGCAGCTTGGCAGTCCGGTTCCCAGCAGAATGGTCTGCCACTTTCGGTTAGTCGAGTCAATGGCTTGGCAATATTGGCAAATCCAGGAACGAAGCGTCTATAGTAAGTACACAGGCCAAGGAAGCTTCTGACCTGATGTACGTCAGTAGGTACTGGCCATTCTCGTACGGCTGTGATCTTCTGGGGGTCGACTGAAACGCCGGTCTTCGTGACTACGTGCCCCAGGTAGTTCACTGTCTCCTGAAATAGCTGGCATTTCTTGGGGCTTAATTTAAGGTTGACATCACGCAGCCTTCGAAGTACCTCTTCCAAGTTTTTCAGGTGATCGTCGAAGTCTTTTCCGATCACGATTATGTCGTCAAGGTATACCAGGCAAGTTTTCCCAATCAAGCCGTTCAAAGTCGTCTCCATGAGTCGTTCAAATGTGGCTGGCGCATTACACAACCCGAACGGCATCACGTTGAACTGCCACAGCCCGGTTCCGATCGAAAATGCCGTCTTCTCTTTGGCCTCAGGATCCAGGTCTACTTGCCAGTATCCACTTTTTAGGTCTAGCGTTGAGAATATTGTCGACCCCGCAAGCGTGTCCAAGGTATCATCGATGCGTGGCAAGGGGTAGCTGTCTTTCTTGGTGACATTATTTAGCTGGCGGTAGTCAACACAGAAGCGTGTAGATCCGTCCTTCTTCTTGACCAAAACTACCGGCGACGTCCATGGACTGGTCGATGGTTCTATTATTCCGTCATTCCGCATGTCGCTTATAATCTTTTCGGCCTCTTCCTTTTTGGCCAGTGGTAGTCTCCTCGGTCTCTGACGGATGGGCTGCGCTTCGCCAGTGTTGATTTTATGGACGACGATGTTGGTTCGCCCTTTCTTGCCGTTGTCCAATGCGAACACGTCCTGGTACTTTACAAGGAGTTCCCCTATTCGACGTTGTTCAGGTTGATTACGGTTTTCACCCGCCTCCTTGTACAGTTTTAACAACGCCTCCGGAATACCTTGAACTTTGCGCATCCCTGAACTCAATCTTTTAACTTGTGGCATGGCAGTGTCCTGGGCGTGTAACTGGAACGTTTCGCCGTTCAGTGTCACATTCTTTCTCCGGAAATTCAAGCAGAAGTCATATTTTCGGAGGACGTCCAAACCCAGTATTACATTGTCCTCTATTTCTGCCACTAACACGCAGTGTTTAAAAGACGTTCTTACCATTTGGATGTTGACGTAACTTTCGCCCCTGACTACTACTTGTTCTCCAGTGGCGGTACGGAGCTTCCATTGCGTTGGCAGAAGTTTACTGGGCTTGGTCAATATTCCGGGCCTTATGATTGTTCTGCTAGCTCCAGTATCCAGCAGAAATGAACACTGCTTCCTGTTTATGAGTCCAGTGAGAAAAAGGCTGTCAGTTCGATCTTTCATTGTCTTAGTCAGTGCTACTAAACCTGGGGCCTCGTGTCCCGGGACCGACGTTTGCCCCGCCGCGTCGTCCCTGATTAGTTTTCCGGAACGCGGGGCACGCGCTCTTGAGTAACCTCTTCGTTCTTGCAAGCGCTTCTTACGTGTCCCAATTTCCCGCAGTTCCAACATCGTATTGGTCTCGGTTTCTTGTTTAATCTTCCCACTATCCTGCTAACTATTTCTTCTAGTCTGTCTTCGTATCGACCGTCGGGCTCCTCCCTTAGCTCACGCACTCTACCTTGCCGTTGCGATGCCTGTTTAACGACGTCATACTCCAGTGCCCGAGCCAACGTGTCAGCGAGTGTCTTTGGCCTGTCTAATCGAAGTCGCTGTTGTATGTCGTCATCCCTTAACCCATCGATGAAAGAGTCGACAGCCAACTTTTCTAAAGTGTCGTCGGGAGTACCTGGATACGCGAGGCGGACCAGACGAGCGATATCAGCCTCGTATTCTTGCAGGTTTTCCCCTGCCTTCTGACGTCGGTTTCTTAACTGCACGTGACTGACGCTCGTCATATGTGCCTGACCATACCGCATCTCTAATTTCTTCACTAGGTGTTCATAGTCGTTCAATTTCTCGGGTGGTATGGTATCCAAAATTTCCTCGGCATTACCATGCAGCGCGCAAACCAGCTCGGAGCCTTTATTTTCCAACGTCCATGCGTTCGACTTCGCGGCCGTTTCAAATTTCTTAAGGAAAGTGGTCCATGATGTTTTCCCGTCGAATTTAGGTGGCTTCGTATATGCTTTTGATGAAACCCCGTGTCCATTCTCCTGCTTCACACTTCTGGCTTCATTATCGATCTGTTCGGACATTGTCGTACATAGAAACCTTTCTTCTATTTCTTTAATTCGTGAATCTAATTCTTGAAATTTTTCTGCAAAATTCTGTTCTGTTTCGGCCAATTTTGCGTCGAATTTCTCTAAATTTTCCTTCAGTTCTTCCCTCAAATTTTCTTTCAGTTTCCCTTCCAATTCCATTGAATTTTCCTTTAATTTCCTTTCTAGATTTTCTTTTAGTTCCTTTGAATTTTCGGTAAATTTCTCTTCCAGGTTTTCCATTTTCTTTTCCAGATTTTCTTTCAGTTCCTTTAAATTTTCCTTCAATTTCTTTTCTAGTTCATCTTCAAATTGGTAGATATTCGGATCGAAACCCTCTCGTATCAGAGCTTCTTCGAGTCGCCCTTGTAGGGTGAGCTTGTTACCAGACGTATCTTCGTCTCGCTCCTCAAGTTCACTTTTCAGTTCGGCAACTTTCAGCTCCAACAACTTTTTCGGCATTTTGATTTATTTAACTATTTTTCTTCTACTAGAAAATTCTCTTCTTTGGGGGATTGATTGGCTAAGCACCCCACACCTGACACCAATGTAACGACTTTTCCAGTAGAACTTATTTATTTAACGGATATTTATTTAGAACTATTTATTTAACACTTAAACACTAATAGAATACTTAAACACTAATAATAATTCAACGACTTATTTATATCACTATATATCGTAGTTCGGTATTTATATCACTCGTTCGGAAGCTCACTGTAAACTGACTGACTACTGGCCACGTCAACAGGTATTTATACTGATTAGGAACAATCCAGAAAGTTCCAGAATTACATACTAGACTTTACTGGAGTGCCTATTGTGTTCATCTAATTTATGGCCTTGTTTATCGTCATCAAAGCGCCGACCGACGTCGGCGTTCTTTGAGCTCCGCTTATCTGCTGTCGGTTCTCGTCGCCGCTATCGCACACACACACGCTCGCCGCACTGCTCGCTCTCGTACACATATACGCTCGCTACACTGCCCGCTCTCGCACACATACGCTCATTACACTACTTACAATAATTTAAATTAGGTTATTTTAATGATTTCTTAATGTCTTAATTATTATATAAAGTTAGTTAATTACTATAATGATGTTCAATAAACTAACTTGAAACCATTAGATACTTGTGTTTTATTTGTACATACGTTAATGACCTTAACATCTAGGAAGAGAAGGAGCAGGAGGAGGAGGAGGAGGAGGAATGGATAATAGTAGTGGTATTAACCAATTTAAAGAGTAGTTCTCGAAACAAATGCGTTAGTTTTAACTTTAGAAAGCAAAATGGCAGTTGTACAGTTAAAACCGGGAAATAAAATCAAAGTTCTTTCAGCATTTGAATTAATCCAACTGGCAAATGTTGTGCAAGCGACTGCTGAGGAGAATTGGCATAGCAGTATTGCAAATTTAGAAGAAAAATGGAGAACATCAAGCACTGGCGTGTTTGATAGTGATTTGTTCAATATTGTAGCTTGTCCGCTATCTGAAATTTTAAATTATCCGAAAACCATCGATCCTAATAATGGTAATAATGAAGAAATTTACCATACAGGGAAAACGTTAGCGTTAGAAGTGCAGAAAAGAAGAGATATTTTTAAAGAACCGAAGAAAAGAAGAATAGTAACGGAAAAAGGGAAAAAAAGACAAAGGAAAAGAAACGAGAAAGAATCTTATGCATTGATATCACCACCACTACCATCCTCGCCTCCGCCGCCGCCGCCGCCGCCGCCCACTACAGCGAAAAACGAACAATGCTGCTACCTATTTGATAATATTTATAAAGAATTGGGAATTAAAGATTTGTAGGATTTTTTAAAATAAACAGAAATCTTATTAATATGAGTATTTTATTTCTATTAATGTTAAGTATACAAAAAAGTCTTACATTAATTCTTGCAAAATATTGAAAACACTTTTATAGTCTTTAGAATAAATTGATGGCAATTTTACAGAATCTGATCTATTTTCATCTTGCCAACCTACTGGCAATCCTTTTTTCGCTTTTTCTAAATTACCAACAAGCCATTGAAAGACTGCTTTCTGTCTACAATTATGCAATGGTTCAAATTTATAAGCCAGTTTGTTGGCTTTCATAATTTGAATTATATAGTACAATAGTTTTGGTTGTGCATAATAAGCAGTTTCTAGTATGATATCATCCAAACATGCTAATACATTTTTATAGTTTTTCTTAATATTACTTATGGGAAATTTTTCTAAATTGCAAGGATTATAATTTGAAAGGAGATCTTGAAGGAAAAATATATCATTGGTGCACAAAGTTGTCATTTCCTTCATTTCAGTTAATACACTCACTACATCAAATACACTTATTAAAAAGTCTGGAACTGTATTCAAAAAGGATTGACAAAATCATCGCATATAATTTGACGGTGAAATAACAAATCCAGCAACGATAGAGATGGAAAAGTCTCTGTAATCCATGTGAAGGCTTCGAAGGGCACTTGAAATCCTAATCGCATAAAAATATTTTTGGCTGTCTGTTCATTATTTCGAACAAATGCATAGGAAAGTTCCTTTTTCAAATTATTCACATCGCTATTGTAAATTGCATAAGAGGTTGGATCCATTCTTGTTAGTAGATATTTTTTAATTGTGAAAATAAATAAACTCGTCACTATCGCTACTGCTGCTGCTGTTGTAATTATTATTATTATCAGATGAATCAGTTGTGACCGGATGATTGAAATAATTACCCAATATTTCTATTTGATCATATGCAGAAACATCAAATTTTTCAAAAATGTTTATTAAACCTTTAGCTTCGAGCGTTTTGCTTTCAATCAGCACACCATTTTCGTAAAACTTTATAGTAATGTAGTAGTATGAGCAATCAGACATGCTTTCTCGTACCATGGTAAAAATATACTAAAATTCTTTAATAGTTCTATGACAAATTGAAGAGGACTAGGTAGGTGGAGGGGAGATGATGTTTAATTGTTTATATTATTTCCCATTACCTATTAATAAATATTAATAAAGTGGAAAAATAATATTTTTATTCATTATCTATACACATCTACATATAGTCTTTTAGTAACCAACTTCTTAGAACAAAAACGTTTTCTAATGCACAATTATAGTTTGAATTTTGATAGTGATGGTGGTGATGGTGATAGGTGCATAGTGAGGTAGTAGTTGTAGCGACTTTATAATCTGCAATAAGTTTTGTTAGAGATGGACATTTTAAATCCTCAAAGTTTATAATGTTCTGCAGATAGGGAAATTCTTTTGATAACCATCTTCGTTTCTCCAAGCCTTTGACATAAATAGTAGTACAATCATTTAAAATTTTCCCTATTTCACCTATTGTCTCGTAATAACTGTGCAATCCAAAATTCTATTCGATTCCATGATAATTTCTAGTAAGCCATCCATTCTGACTTCTGTAACGGGCTGCAAGTTGCGACCAAGGAAATGGTGGGGATAATAAATACCATGCAATTTTTTCTTCATTGCTTATTTTACCGAAAGCAACTTCCTTAAATATGAAGGTATTACCCGCTGCCTTAAATCCTTGCACATCCACTATGAATTTCATCTTTATAATATATATATGTACAAGTTACAATACTTGAACAATGTTGTTGGATGGATTGTAGCGAACCATTCGATCATGTAGAATTAAGAAATATGCAGATGTATTTGCTGGAATTGCTTCATTAGTTTCAAAATCCAGACGTACATCTATAGCGCCCGCCTTCACAATTTCGCTTTGATGTGTACAATCGATTACAAATAAGGGAGCAATTTTCTTAAAATCTGATGGTTTCATTACCGGCTCGCTAACCGTTCCGTAATAAGACTGTTGAAATTGAGCATACATTTCATATAATATAGAAAATTTATTATTCTTAAAATCAAGATGAAAGTTATCGTAAGGATACATAGAAGAGCCCAAATGTAATTTAATATTATTAAGTTCGCAATGATCAAAGTGGGCTTTATTTTTTTCAGGTTTATTATTTCTATCTGTTTGAAATGCAACTATCACGAAACGAGGTTTTTCAAGTTGTGACGTAGTTTTCACAGCCCATGTGTGATTATTTGTTTGAGGCAATAAAGGATACTCATGCAACTCCCAACTACGGAAATTAATTTCCATTTGTTGATTTCTTTGCAAATATTTTAAAAGTTTAAGACGTTCTACATCTGCTACAGATATGTGTGGAATTTTCCAAGAAATTTTATTTATATCTACTTTTAAAGTTTCACCTGCAGTTGTATTTATTATAGAGTTTGTATCGATACTACTTCTTATTAAAATAAGTTCTTGTTTTATGTTGAGAAGAATTTTTCGAAAATCTTCCGCAAAACCTAAAAGCATACGTAGTGGGATGCATACGTTAAAATTTCCATTTTGATCTATTGCCGAAAATGTATCATCATTGGGAGCCCAACCAGCATTCTGAAGACGCAAGCTCTCGTTTACGTTGTAAGAAACATAACCTTTTATGGTGCTAGTTATTCCAGGATTTCGAACACGATCAACAGTTTTACCACCGATTTCGTAACGAATTTCGTCGAAAAGGTGTGCAATTCCATTATTTATAAATTTGGCAGTTGCTAAAGGTGTACCATCAGTTTTTAGCAATTTTCCTTCAACATATAATACACTATCCCATGGTAAAGTGTAGACATCTTCGTTTTCAATTGGAATGCGGATTTCATCATTATTTTTAAACGTTGTATTTGTATAGGGTTGATGAGTATGTTTTTCCGCATTGGTTATAGATAAATCAAATAATGCACGTTCGGTAACATTCAAGATTTCAGAATGCATGATGGTTTTAGCTTCTTAACTTGATATCCTAAACTTTTTAAAAAGCGTGCGTTTGAAGGTGTTAATCGCTTCTCTTCTTCCTTTGCACTGAACGATTGTGATAATGTTGGTTTCCTATAAATCTCCTTACGTTTGTTAAAATTTTTATAACGGCAAACCATTATGGTTTAATACCTATTAGACAGAGAGAGACGTTTCAAATGAAGTCTTACTGTAACGGTCTCTCCACGAAAATTAACCAACTCACCGTCTTGATCAACTATTTTAATGACTATTGAATCAATAATTCTCGAATTTATAGGCAAATAAATAACGTTGGTTGGATTTTCCACTATTTTGTAGCCTGGCGGAACGTTTGGGAAAAGTTGATGAATAAAATGAGCTTCTTCGTTATTTCTATATGAACCGGAAACAAGGTTGCAATGGATGCATATAGCGTTTACTTTAAAAATATTTACAGGATAATCAGACACTTCATGACTATTAGCTTTGATAATTCTCGGTTTAAATCCTAGCAGTCGTCCGATTGAATCCGTTTTTGTGAAATCAACTTGCTCTGTACACTTAATTTCCGAAAGTAAAGTGTTGTTGTTGCCAGTTATATTAAGAAATATAATATCTTTACCTTTTGCTCTCGGATCGCCTAATTGAAGGCGTAGATAACGATTTATGTCGTCAAGCTCATACGATCCTTCCGGTATGGTTATTACTCTATTCCCAACATAAAATTTGTTGTTACTTTGATCTATATTTGGAATAGAATTGTACGTTTCAAAATTAACGAGTCCTAAAGAATGCTCAAAATTGTCATCCAAAACAATTGGTGGACTAATATTAGCTTGCAATATTGATTTGTCTCCGGTTAAATTAAACATGTACATGTTGATAGTCTGTTAACGTTAGATTAAATGGAACTTTTATCGTCTGCGCTAACGTTTTAAAAGTGAAAGGGTGGTGTGATATTATATAGAAATTGTAATACTAGATGACCACAATTGAATGAGTTGTACATCTGTTTGCGATCATAATTATAAAAGATTTAGAGACTTAGAGAGGTTTTTTTTTTTTGATAAGGTAAATAAAGTCCCAAACCTTTTTTATAAGGTTTCAAGAAAAGACCTTTTCCAAGAGCAATTTTTTCCATAGCCTTATTATGTCGTTCAGCTTTGCTAAGACTTCTTTGGGCTGCTTTAACATCATTAACCGCTTTCGCGATTCCGGCTGCTCCTCCGGACAAAGCACCTAAAGCTGATAATCCAGCGAAAAGTGGTATTAATGGAAGAAATCCACCGCTTTTTGGAACCGGTATTATCCTGGGAGAATTGGTCACTTTTTTCTGATTTGCATTTTTTAACTGTGACATTGCTAATGGTGCTGCTCGAATGACATTTTCTGGCTTTCTCTGTTTTAGAACATTCGCCGCTTTTCTTATAAATTTTCGAAAACTTATTCTTCCACCCTTTCTTTTTTTCATAGAACTACTAGTTCGTTTTCTTCTTTGTTGTTGTTGTTGAACTCCCATACCCAACTTTGTTTTTACATTCATAGCGGTTGCAACTGCTCGAGCAGCTAAACGTTCTCCAATGCTTGCATCCGATGAATGAACTCGTCTAAGTGCTGCTCTAGCTAAAATACTATCTGCTTTATGTCTTTGTTCTAGATTTTTAAAATTAGAGTATGCAATATCATGAGCTTTGCAGGATTCATCTAAAGGATTTATTCCTTTGTCCCCTCTTTCCAACCTCTCGTTTAACTTTGTACCTGGTCCACAAAAGCGATAGCCCGGTATATGAAATTCGAATGGTAAAGAATTAATTAGTTTATTAAGTAAACCATTGCCTCGTTGCACTTCTTTCCGCATTGCTCTCTCTTATTCAAAGTTTTCTTCGAAATAAACCAATTCATGCAGAGCTAACAGCTTATAAAATAGAAAAACAGTAACCATATTTTTCATTAGATTATTGACATGCGAATAGTTCAACAACAAGCCGTGCTGCCTATTACTAACCGTGATTTTAATGATGTACCAAAGGCAAATCGACATGGACCCCTACTACCGTCAACAATACGATCAATCGTTACAGGTCCTTCCAATTGTGGAAAGACGAATGTTATAATTTCACTTTTAGAACATCCCAATGGTCTCCGATTCGAGAATGTTTACGTATACTCTAAATCGCTAACTCAACCAAAATATGAATACTTAGACAAGCTTTTTAAGACAATAAAAGGCATTGGCTATTACCCTTACAAAGATTCTGAGAATATTATTTCTCCATCAAATGCGAAATCTAATTCAATATTTATATTTGACGATGTTGCTTGCGAAAATCAGAATGTAATCAGAGATTATTTTAGAATGGGACGTCATTACAATGTCGATTGTTTTTATCTTTGTCAAAAATATACTCATACTCCAAAACATCTAATACGCGACAATGCAAATCTAATTATATTATTCAAACAGGATGAGCTAAATCTTAAGCATGTCTATTCAGATCATGTCAATACTGACATGCCATTTGAAATATTTAAAACCATTTGCAAAGTTTGTTGGGATGACAAATATGGGTTTATAAGTATTTATAAAGATAGTGATGTTAAAAACGGTCGATACCGTAAAGGTTTTGATCAATATATATATTTATAACCATTGCGATTTACCTCTGAGTAATATAAAAGCAGTAAACGAGTGAGGATCATATTATCACTGTAATGGACTCGAAAATTAAACAGGAGCTTGTAAAGGTAAGGAAAGATGTAAAACGAAAATTGCAAGCTTTAAAAGAGGGTGCGATAGAGGAAGAAGATATATTGCGGAAATCCTATAAACCTTTGGTGGAACCTTTAATGCAATTAAAAGAAGAAATACAATTTTCTAAACCGAAAATTAAGCAAGAAATTAAAAAGGAAGAACAAGAAGATGAAGAAGATGTTGAGAAATCGTTCATAGCACCAGATTTATTCTACAATGCTTCCACTGAATGACGAGGAAGAAGATAGAATATTTGATTATACTAAACAAGAAATACAGAAAATCGTAAATAATCCTGCTTTTAAAGATATATTAGATGATTATGAAGAATTACCGAGATATTATATTGAAGGAGTATTAAGCGATACTGAAGGAGAATATGACAATAGAAATGATGTTCGATACGATTGGCTTCAGAACAAATTATATATTGGCGATGAAGAAATGAAGGTGGTCGGTAAAAATCTAGAAATAATGGGACGTAAATTTGTCGGAACGCCTGGACTATATGAGTTACTTTTCAGAAAGAATCCTGTCGGAGATAAGCAAAAAGATAGGGATGTCTATAGGGAAATAATGCAGCTCGTTGGATTAGATAACCCTCAAACTTATATAACATCTCTAAATCATGATACTAAAGGAGTTTTTGACACGCAATATGGTGTAAGATTTAATCCAGAGAAACAAAAAATATTTTATCGGAGATTCCGAAATAAAGTTTGGAACTAACAAAATAACCATAAAAAATGTAAGGTATACACTATCCCGAGGATTATTGGAGCCTAGTGGTTATAAGGAATCTGATTTGGCGAAATATAAAGATATAGTGTATAGAACAAATGCTCATAAAATTGGCTACAAGAGTATCGCTCCAATAGCTGGAAACAAAGGAAAAAAGTATCAGCTAATCAAGAAACTCATGATCGGACCTCTATTTCCTTCCGCTGCTGCCAATGTCATAGCAGCAACTTCGACTCCAGTTAAAAATCCTTTGGGTAAAGGTCTATGGATGAATTTAAACGATAAACCTCTAGAATATGTATATTTTAATGATGTTAACGAATTATGTGATCGTTTAAAATTACTCATTTCATCTCAATCTGCAGGAAATACCAACCATACCAATGAAATCACATCTATTGTCGAAGAACTTCGAGAGTGTGGTATAATAGAATAAATAATTTATATTCTCACTTAGTTTCAATATGGTTGTTGATAAATTCGGTCGAGCATTGTCGGGGGGTTCTAAACGAAAGTTTGAAACGATAGATAAATTCTTGATTGAAAATAATAAGTTATTTGCTCGAGTTAAAACGAGCGACGACGACGACGACGACGACGATGATGGGGAACAGATTGAAGATGAGATTGTCACAAAAAAATACTTGGATACAATAATAGATACGTTAGCGACAGCTGAAGATTTAAGAAAGATTTCTTATTTTATTGATTTCGATAACAAACATGTAACTCGTTTATAGATGCCAACAGCATCTTGGCATGCAGCTACAAAAGCATATGTTGATAATAAAGACAAAGTTACTAAGACCCAAATTAGACTAGAATGTGAAAAAGTCAAAAAGGATGCAATGTCCGAAGGAGATAAAAAACGTGAAATTCTCCGAAACGAATTATTAGTACTAATACACTCTCTCAAGGCTAATATTGACTCACTAAACATTAATTTTCGTTTAAATACTTTGTATATAGATGCTATCTTTAAGCAACTTGACATACAGAAAAGCTCTTTAATTACAGCCACGCCGTCAAGTGTATTGCCTAGCAATATCGATAACACCACCACCACCACCACCACCACCACATCTTCTGTTTAATAATAATGGTTAAAATACGGAAAGCAAATATAAAAAAAGATTCTGGCAAAAACGGTAAAACAACAACCACTATTAAAGAGCAAGTGGTAGCTGAATTACATAAACAAGCTCGAAAAAATTTTACTAGACGAAGAACAATTATTAAAGGATTATACGATCTGTTTCAAGCCGATCTAGTTGAAATGATTCCGTATGCAAAAGAAAATAAAGGGTATCGATACATTCTTGTAGTAATTGATACTTTTTCTAAATTTCTATGGGCGTCACCGGTTTTACGAAAAAATGGAGAAGATGTTTCGAAAGCGTTTGAAGATATATTACGCAAAAATAAACGTATACCGCCGACAAACCTGCAAACTGATATGGGAAAAGAGTTTTACAATAAATGGTTTCAGAATCTAATGAGAAAATACAGAATTAATCACTATTCAACTTTCAGCAGTAAAAAGGCTTCTATAGTCGAACGAGCCAACAGAACCTTAAAAGGTATAATGTGGAAAAAATTTACATTGCAAGGAAATTACAAATGGTTAGATTTGTTACCTAAACTAGTTCAAGTTTATAATAATAAAAAACACAGAACTATCAGAATGAAACCGATAAATGCTATAAAGAAGGAAAACGAAAAGCTACTATTGAATACCGTATATTCTCGCATTAAAACAGTAGATCTGAAGAGAAAGAAATTTTCCATTGGAGATTACGTACGCATTAGCAAACATCGCGAAGTTTTTGCAAAAGGTTACACCCCAAACTGGTCCAACGAAATTTTTAAAGTGGTTAACATAAAATTTTCTAATCCAATCGTCTATTATTTGCAAGATTTAACAGGTAACGATATAAAGGGAGGATTTTACGATAAGGAACTGCAAAAGGCGAAACATCCCGACGTGTACCTGGTGGAAAAAATTTTGCGAAGAAAAGGTGATCAAGTATACGTAAAATGGCTTGGATTCGATAAATCTCAAAACAGTTGGATTCCATCTAATAATGTTGTAATTTAACATTTTTTTTTAAAGAATAAAACTATTTCTGAATAACAAAACTTATTATTTACCATTGTTACCTACCTATTCATAACGAAGCAATTAGGTACTTTAATAAATTCATTCATTAGAGTCGAACGCGTAAGAAAAATAATAATTATTTCTTGCACTGCGGCAGCGGCATGCATGTCCAGCCGAACCGGAAAAACAATTAACACATATTCCTTGATGGGTACGTACGTCGGTCGGTCGCGACCGACGGGAAAAAACGCTCCTTCCGTGCTACGTCACATCATTAAAGTAACGGTACATGATCTCAGAACACATACACCTTTTTCCCATAGGTGCGAGAAGGATGGACTTATACGGCAAACTAACGTTAGACAGAAACAATAACAATCTAACGGGACATGATCTCAGCAGCCCTCTCCTATTACTACTGATGAAGATCATCTAATCCTTTCGCTATCACTTTACGACGTGTAAAATTAATTCTCGCAGGTTTATGCATTTCTTTCACTAGTTCTTCTTTCACATTTAACATTTTCCTTATAATGAAGAACTACATGGACGGAGCTGTTGTTGTTGGTTTAGAACTGCTCGATTTTGCACTACCTGTTCCTCTTTGTTGTTGCAGAGTATCTAGCCTTACTTTCAGCTCCTTTGCTTCCTGTTTTAGTGATTCCACCATTACCACTAATTCGTTTTTCAGATCATCTTTCTTTTTATTGGTTCGTTGAATTTCTTTCTCTGCAAATTCCTTAACTTTTTTACACTCATCCTGAATCGTGATTTTAATTAATTCAAAACTCGCGTATATATCATTTTTCATATCTTGCACAATTTCCGTCTTCAATTTCTTCCATACTTCTTCATCCCCTTTCCTAACAAACGCTTCTACATCTTTAAGCTCTAGTTTTACTTTTGTTGAAAAGACGTCCATGATTCCGACAGCATTCTTTTCTATTATATCGTTCACCTTGTTTGTTATTTCTTTATCCCTGTCAGTATTATATTTTTCAAGTTCTCTTTCTAAATTTTTAATCGCTAACTCTATATTATTACTAAAAGTTTTCATCATCATTTCACCACTTTTGGAGACAGCTGTTTTCAATTCTTCTCGTAAATCCTTCATCCTTCTGACACCTTCACTGACAGCACGATCCTTTACCTTTTCACACTCGATTCTGATATGCTCTTTTGTTAACCGATCTTTCTCATCTACATACATTTTAGTAGCTGCATGAAACCCAGCGGTAGGCTCGTTCAAATGTGTAATACGCTTATTAGCGACATCAACGAAATTCAACACTTTATCGAATGCTTGTCTAATGTCGGGTACATCATCTTGCGATAACAGACGTTGCACCTTCTTCTCTAAAAATCGTACATTCACAGCATCATGCTCCTGCTGAGGATCACCGATTCTTGTTAAGCGGTTATGATTGAAATCATGAACGTTGCTGAATGCTTGCGAAAACAATCGTTTTTTTTCTAACGGACGTCCGAACTTATCAACCGTCATTGTCTAACTAATAAGCTTAATAATTTGTTTATGCGATTATATTGCACTCATGCATCTCTTCTAAAATTGATAGAATTTCGTTTTCATGATTTGTGTTGCCTGCTTGTTGAGAAGCAACTAATAACCTTAAACGACCACACAACTCATTAACGTTATCAAAATATTTGTATTCGATCGGTTTTTCGTTGTATGTCAACAACGACAATCCTCCACCTTTAGAAAATTTCGATGTTTGCTGTCTTAACTTGTAAACTGCTCCTGTACGTTTTAATATATCGGCGTAGTCTTTCCTTTCTTTAATCGATGTCCGATATTCAGAACGTAATTTGAAGAGTAGCTCGTATAATCCCACAGTACCTATGTATTTAAATTTTCCATCGATTACAACATATGGTCCGTCAAAATCCAGTTCACAATCACCAATAAAAAATTTATTTGTGTTCCATTCGTATCGAACTTTATCAAGACGAGGATTCAGAACGTCAGCGTTGAATATGCCACCTTCATAGTCTTTAATAATTCCTTCTATATAGTCTCGAGGTAGAGGATCGAATTCTTCCAAATATTCAGCAAATCGAGAGCTATTGATATAGTCTATGTACGCTTTCTTCAATTGTTCAAACTCATCATTATCCTGTTCTGTGTTTTCATGACCCGTTGTTGGATCACTTTCATAAACACTTTCTTCCCTTAAGAATGAAGGAGCACCTGGTAGTAAGGTACCTGGAGCATTCGAAGGGTCAAGCTTTCTAATTTTTATTGGTGTTGACGAAGCTGGAACGTCACCTTTCGACCAATTACTCACTTCTGGCTTTAATTCTTTTTTGATCTCTTCACGCAGCTCTGATTTCAAGTTAAGAAGCGATTTTGTAAGTGGTTGATATGCTTGCTGCAAGAGGAGATTCTGTTCTGCTGTCGATTCCTTTAACATTTGCAATTTCCTCTTTACCGCTTTCCTAACTTTGATTAGTTCTTTCTTTGCTTTTACATCCATGCTCTTGTCAAGGTTGTCTTTTAACAACTGATTGACTTTATATCACATACATTAATATATATTTATCGAATCCTAAGCGATATCTTCCCTCATTTATACCACAATCCTTGTTTATCACTAGAAATCCAAACTTCTCTTTCCAGCACTCTGCACAAATATTTTTAAATTGGTCAAAAGTCATGTCAACCGTTCGGTTGCTCCAAAAGTCCTATAATCACATTTGTTTTTCCACAATTTGAAGTTCCGGCGACAATAGCTCTTATTGTGGATGGTAGTAATGGACCCTGTCGATTTTTCCTGGCAATGTCGAAGTCACGATTGGTTATGGGTAGAACAGATGGCTGTTGTACTATCCGCATGTTTATTGATGATTAAACGGTTTGCGCATGTGCTCTCGGATATATAAATTTAGAGTTAACAGTGTTTATGTAGTCAGTTCGTTCAGTAAAGTGAAATAGCTAACACTACACATGTCCCATGACACGAGGTTTTCTGAATAGGTTTATAGATAAATTACCTATTGAATTACACCTCCCAGGGTATAACTTTTGCGGTCCAGGGACTCGACTAAACAAACGATTAGCTCGAGGTGATATCGGTATAAATCCCCTTGACGAATCTTGTAAATTACACGATATTGCTTACGAAACTTTTCCAGACATTTACCATCGTCGAATTGCTGATAAGGTTTTGGCGCAACAATCATTACAAAGACTAAAGTCGCCGGACGCGTCTTTTGGTGAACGCTTGGCAGCTCTGACAATTGCTTCAGCTATGAAGGATAAAGAGAAACTTGGAATGGGGAACAAAAAGCGACGTCGTAAAGTTGGTGGTTCAATTCCGTTGCGAAAAATAAAGAAGAGAAGGCGAACAAGAAAAGAAGGAGCTCTACCGTTTCGTAAGCTAGTGACAACTGCGAAAATTGCTCTTAAGAAAACGAAACCTCTCCAGCTGATACATGCTGCTAAAATAGCACTAAATACAATTCGTAAAGTTGGAAAGCGATCTAAATCTCCCAGAATCATTCCTATTCCAAAGACAGGTGGTTTTCTACCGTTAATTCCGATTTTTGCTGAACTATCAGCACTTGGAGCTCTCTCTGGCGGTGCTGCTGGGATAGCTAAAGCTGTACGCGATGCGAAAACAGCACAACAGCAGCTAGAAGAAGATAAACGTCATAACGCTTCAATGGAAGCTATTGCTCTTGGAAAAAATATTTCAGTACAACCTTTCCGTAAAGGTTTCGGTTTATACCTTAGACCTTATCAACAAAAAAAAAACGTAAAATTTTTCGTAAAGTTACTTAACCGTCCTTTGACAGATTTGGATTTAGTTAATTACATTAACTATTTACAAATTCCACATTTTCGGGGAATATGCGTAACGAATTACCCAGAAAAGTTAAAAGGTGTGAAAGTGGAATTGTTTATTTAGATTTAGTTACAGGAACTGGTACACATTGGACAGCGTATGTAAAACGAAGTAACAAAGCTATGTACTTTGATAGTTTTGGAGATCTCCGTCCACCTAAAGAATTGGTCCAATATTTACAATTTTCCGGACCTTGTGCTATCACTTATAACTACAATCGTGTTCAGAACCCCTCAGATTTTAACTGCGGCCATTTAGTTGTCCAATTCCTTAATGAGACTACGCAAACCTTTTCTTAAAAACAAACCATCAAACTAACTAACGTTGTAGTAGACAGAACGTCAAACCGAAAACATGTCTTACACATTTACCTTGACTAATACAAAGTTGGAGCTGCAAATGATAATAAGTCCACCAATTTTTTAAGCGATGATGATGAATATCAAATTGCTTTGTTAAATTTTGAAGCATACAACAGTATTCCGAATATCGATGAAACTAACAACAAATTCTATTTTGAAGGTTCTACACTACCAGTCGTTGTTCTTCCGGAAGGATCCTATGAAATCGATGATATTAATCATTATCTTCGCGAGAAATTGCGACATACTGATGATGCTATTGAATTGTTTGGAGACAATACTACCTTAAAAAGCCATATAAAAAGCACCAAAAAAGTCAACTTCGCTCCTACAGATTCTCCCGCAAAGATATTGGGTTTTGAAAATAAGCTTCTACCATCACTTAAAGAGGTGTCTCATCATGTAGCTGACATTTTCAAAGTAAACACGATTTCAGTGATGTGTAACCTTTTAACTAACTCCTACATACATACCAGTGATGGTGCTAAAGGACTAGATGGACATATACTACATCAATTCTTTCCCAATGTACCCCCCGGATTTAAAATTGTTGAGAATCCTACGGATCTTATTTATTTATCAATCAACACTCGTGTCATCGACTACATTTCCCTTAAAATAGTTGATCAAGACGGTAATCTAGTTAATTTCCGTGGAGAGCGTGTCACAATAAGACTTACGAAAAGCGTAACATGGTAGTGCAATATAGCTGTCCCCAACGATATTCAAAGAGGAATAGTACTATAAAACTACTACCACAATCCCGAGTGCTTATTTCGCCTACAACCATTAAGCGATTAACACCGCTCAATAAACAGTTCCTTAAATCTTTGGGGTTGCGATTGAAAAAGAGGAAACGGTAAAATGGTAGCAGAAATACTGAATGTTACCGAAAAAGCAGTCTTCGATAACGCTATAGTTAACGCTGATAAACATCCTCATCAACCTTATACGAACTCAACTTTCAAAAATAATGATACGATCCGTATTCCAATAGAAAATGAAGATGTTTACACTTTGCCTTCTAGTAGTTTCCTATACATAGAAGGTCGTTTGCTTCTTAAAAAGGATGGAAAGGCAACTGCGAACACTTCTTTTATCCACAATGGAATTTTACACCTCTTTGATGAAATTCGTTATGAATTAGGCGGAAAAGTTTTTGATCGAGTCCGTAATCCTGGCATGGTTACAACAATGAAAGGTTACGCAACTTACAACGAGAATGAAAGTAAACGTCTCAGCAACAGTGGATGGTTGCCTCCTGCTTTAAGCGATCTACAAGGAATTAAGCTTAATTCTGTAAAACTAGTAGATTCCAACGGTTACTTCAACGTTTGTATTCCACTACGTATGATTTTTGGATTTGCAGAAGACTTCCGAAAAATAATATTAAACGTTCGACAAGAATTAGTTCTAGTTCGCAGCAGCACTGACAGTAATGCTTTATATTGCTCAGCAATGCCACTTGAAGATGTACTTGTACATTTAGATCAGATTTCTTGGAAAATTCCTCATGTATCTGTAGCAGATGCTGAACGTTTAAAATTGTTGCGTTGTGTTGATAGAAATTTAAATATGGAACTTTCATTTCGGAGTTGGGAACTACATGAATATCTGCTACTTCCCAAATCGTATTCTCACAACTGGAATGTGAAAACAACGTCACAATTGGAAAAGCCTCGCTTCATTATTTTCGGATTTCAAACAGATAAAAGTAATAATCTTGCAAAAAATATGAGTGCCTTCGATCACTGCAAACTAACCAATTTTAAAGTTCACTTAGGATCTACTATGTACCCGTATGATAATTTGAATTTAGATTTTGATACTTCTAGATTTGCTGTTTTATATGAAATGTATGCGAACTTTCAACAATCGTATTATGGTAATGTAAGTGAACCCTTATTCGATCCTAAACAATTTCTAGTCATTGCTCCTCTTGTAACAGTAGACTGTTCTTATCAGAATGAAACTGTTAAATCTGGTAGTATAGATATCCGTCTAGAGTTTCAAACTAAAGAAAATATACCAGACAAAACGGCAGCTTTCTGTTTAATAATACATGATCGTGTGATACGTTACAATCCATCCACAAACTTAGTTCAAGAAGTATAAAACACAACGATCACTTCCACAATTTAGTTTTCTTACCGGTACTGAACAGTGAGCACGATGACTTTCTTATTGGACGTACAAGGTTTTCAGAGTTGTGAGAATCGATTTGTTTTTAAAGAAGTAGCTGTTGTTGCACTAAAAGAAGAACCAGTTTATCATTTCACATTTGAACCACAATTTCCATGGAACGCTCTCCCCGTTCGTTACAGAAGTCAAAATCGTTGGTTAACAAGAAATTTTCATGGGTTATAGTGGGATAAGGGCGATCTTCCGTACTCTACACTTTATGATAGAATTCACTCCATATTGATGGAGTCAACAGTTGTATATGTTAAAGGATTACAAAAGATGATGTGGCTGCAGGAATCCTTTCCTACTGTTAACTTTGTTAACATTGATGATATCGAATGTCCACCTCTCTCCAAACTCTCAACTCATTTTAAAGTTAAAGTGTGTTCTTATCATTTATTTACAACCGCTGTTGAACAGAATTGTGCTTATAAAAATGTTCTTTTATTAAAATATTGGTTGTCTTTACACTCATAAATTGACTGTATTTTTTTCCTTTAAACAAACAAAACACGTTCATAATATAAATTAGATTTTTATTTTTTATATTCTCATACAGTTATACATTTTACATATGTACTTCTAAATCGGCCGCTTTTCCAACAAATCCTTTAAGGCGAATTGATGGATGACCCACTTTATTCACAATTTTTTCGTTTATGTCCTCGATTTCTGCATCCGTAAAAGCTTCTGCGTGTCTGCACGGAAGAAATATGATAAAGCTGTATAAATCAGCTAATAGACGAGGTCCCCATTTTGTATTCACCTTTTTGAAGCGTTGCATGGGATACGTTTGATTCACTTCCAGTGATTTCAGAGCACGTATTTCTTTCTCTTCATAACCCACCCGCACATTATTAAACTTTTCGATAAAGGTTTCCATGTTATACTGACTTAAACACACTCAACTCTGTTATGCATCTACCGCTCCTTCACTCGTTCCCGTAACTTATGTAAAATCCCCCTTTCATTACATAGGCTTCAGTGGAGGGGAACTTATTTTACAAACCACGTTGCTCGTTTTAAATGTCTCAGTTGTTATGGAAAAAAGCAATCATGATCAGTGTGTCGTCGTTACTGATTTTAACATATTTGTATAACAATACCCTCTACATTTCCCGACCTGATAATACTATTGGAGATGAAGCCTATGTTTGTAAATATTTTAATAAGGATTTTGATGTGTCTTGTACATGGAAGAAAAATTGGGATATTATTTTTTTAAAAAATGTTAATGGAACAAATGTCTTTACAGTTGAGAAGGTGCAGAACCTTCACTCTGTAAAACTAGCATTTATTGATAAAGGTGGACAGTTTCGAAGATATATTGAAAGCCGATGGATTCAGCTTAAGGATGATGAAAACAGAGACGTTATAACTAAGGGCTATATCGCCGACTCTTTCGTATTTCTACAAGTTGTTAGTACTATTAATGTAATCTTATTGTTCAATATTTTGATTGTATGACTTACATACTTCATTTATATCAAAATAAAGAATCGATAACTATAACGACTTCACTTTTATTTCATATGTCTATACCCCACACTTTTCTCCACTTCCTCTACATTATCATGTAAACGTATTTAAGATTCGTAAACTTCAGACGACTACAGACGTATTTAATTTTACATTACCGATACATGTACATATGTTTCAATTCATTGTGAAGCATTCGACCACTACATACACACAAGTTGAAAGTCAATGACCTTCCATCAATTTAACCTTAAGTAACCTCTCCTCCTCTGAATTAGAACCGGTCATCTTACACTACTGATTATGTTGATAGCACAAAAAATTTCCCAATTCTAGCAATTCGTTTCTAGCACCCTTAAAGGTAGTTCCGTTGTCAGAAAAAATACTAAAGGGCCGCCCACGACGAGCTGTGAATCGTCGAAAAGCGGCTAAAAATGCTTCGGTAGTTAGATTCGTTACTAATTCGAGATGAATAGCTTTTCTGACTAAGCAAACAAACATATATATAAATTTAAATGAATGGTTTAGATCGGTTAGCAACTTATTTATCATCATAACCATTTAAATATACTCCTTTTCAAACATATATATGCTTTATAGAGTTTTGATCCTCTACCTTTCTCGTTTTTTATAAATACGGGTCCTGCATAATCTACACCGCAATTGTAGAATGGCGGCGCAGGAGTAACGCGTTCCTTAGGCAGATTTCCTATTTGATTAACAACTGTTTTTGGTTTGGCTCGAAAGCAAACCATGCATTCGTGAATTTTTTTTGCCATATTTTTGCCAGCTATGGGCCAATATTTATCACGCACGGAAGATGAAAGTAAGTTTGCTCCACAATGCAATAACCTAACGTGTTCGTGTCGAAAAATTAATTTGGCGAGATTGTGAGACGGAGGTAGTATGATAGGGTGAACCTTGTTATAGTTAAAATTCGAATTCTGAATTCTACCTCCAACTCGTATGAAATCAAAATCGTCTATAAAAGGATTTAAGGACAGAACTTTACTATCATTTCCTATAGGTTTTCCGGATTTTAATTGACTTTACTAAATACCGCATTGCATAGTTTAACTCATTTGTTATTAAACAACCTAAATCTATTGTGTTGTGTTGTTTCTTTGCTTTTAAATTTCCAATATATCGAAAGCAGTATGCAGTTACGCGTTGCAATCTTGTTAAGGATGAAAATTTTGAACATAATTGTAAGTCGTCTTTATGAACTGCAATATTGACCATTTTTCGCGTTTCCAGTCCTATCTCTAACAATTGAGTTGGTTGTGCAGGCCACTCAGTAATACTCTTTGATAACCAAGGGGGCCCGTGCCACCACAGGTTTGAATTTACTAATTGATTTAATTCAACACCGCGTGATACCAAGTCTGCGGGGTTGTCGGTTGTTCTTACATGTCTCCAGCTATCCATATTAGTTAACAATTGAATTTGGGCCACGCGATTACTCACAAATGTCTTCCATCGATTGGGTGATGCTCTAATCCAACTCAATACTATAGTTGAATCACACTAAAAAAAGGAATCATCGATATTAAGTTTGATAGCCTTTCTCACCTTTTCAAATAAATTAACTAACAGTAGCGCGCCACACAAATCTAGACGGGGTAATGAGATTGTTTTGAGCGGTGCTACTCGGGATTTTGCACATAATAATGATATCTGAATATCGCCGTTTAGGTTGACACCTTTGATATAAATACATGCACCATACGCCTGCTCTGATGCGTCTGAAAATCCATGTAACGATTGTTTTAGGATTTTCGCAAATCACCTTTCTGGGAATTTAGAGTGACTTTAATAAAATTAATGTTTCTGTATATTTCAACCATTTTGAATGTAACTCCACGGAAAGTGACTCGTCCCATGATAATTTATACTGCCAAAGTTTTTGAATTAACAAATTTTCTTTGATGAAAATCGGAGGTAGTAATCCTAAAGGGTCGAAAATTTGAGCTATATTTAACAAAACAGATCGTTTTGTTACCGAATATTTTTTCTGAAATTCCCGCTGTGTGTAATAAAATGTATCTTCGCCAATTTTCTAAATTATGATCGATATTTAGTCTTTCCAAAATTGTTCGGTCGTTTGATAGCCATTTCCGTAATTGAAATTTGCCCGATTCTAAAATTTCGATAATTTTGCGTTGAATTAAAACAGCTTCGTCTATTGCAGGGGTCGGCAACCTATGACCCGTGGGTCACCGAGTGACCCATTTGGTAATTTCAAGTGACCCACTTTAGTTCCGAAAATAAAATATAAGATATACAAACATTTATTTTCTTTTTCCCAAAAAATTTTTGTCGCAGTTATGAACGTACCAAATTTGAATCTATATATTTATCTATCTAAGAATTGACAATTTTAGTTTAGAAATGATTGATTTTAAAAGTTTAACATTATGGACGGATAAATTCAAGAAATTGCGGAACGATTTGGAAAATACAGAAGATAATCATTTTCTCATGATATATACATGTTGGGCATCACTTCCTACGAGGTTTTCATCATTAAAAAAAATTGGCTTTGCCATTTTGTCCACATTCGGGACCACTTATAAATGTGAGCAAATATTTTAACAAATGAAATTTATTTTAAGCAGAAACAGGAGCAGGTTAACTATTGAAAATTCAGATGCTTGTGTTCGACTTAAAACTACTAACTATAAACCAGACAAAATTGACGTCACAAGTTCAACATCGGGGGAGCCATTGATATCGTAGAGAAAGTTTATAAATAAAGTTTATTCAATTATGTTTGTAATTAATACTGCTTTTTACTACTGCATGATGTGGAATATAATAATTTGGTGACTGTATTTTATCGTTGTTGGTAACTAAAGACATATGATTAAGCTTAATATACTCGTCTAAGAATTCTTGGTATTCGTGTTTTAAATGAACGTTTCTATTCAATTTACGTTCTAACGCGTAAAATCGTTTCAAAGCGACATCCTTTGAATTTCCTAATAATGAAACATCTTGTTTAAAGGGCAAACTAACAATAAAACGACCATCATGAGCCCGAGTCGTTGTGTTAATAAAATGATTTTCGCACCTTTGCTCTTCCTTTGAATATATACTTAAAGGACTGTCATCGGTTTGTTCTATACTCCAAAATCGTTCTAACTGATTAGAGAGATGATCATTAGTGCATGATGTATAACAATTAATCGTATCGCCTAATTTTGAACTAGCCTCCTGAGTTTGATTATTAAATGTGCCGCTAAGGACCCATCCTAACACGGTTTTTTGAAGTATTGGAAAATGTTTACCTAATCTATGTTGTCCCTCGCATATAAGTTCCCAAAATATTCCAGCGCCAAGCAATATGTCTATTGGGCCGGGCTTGTTACATTTGGGATCTGCTAACTGTATATTTTCAGGAATATTGAAATTTGATATATTGAATTGCTTGTTAGGTAGGCTATCGGTTATTTGTTCTTATACAAAACATGATATTTTTGAAGAAAATTGACTCATGCATGACTTAAATTCAATTTCTGTTTTAAAGTTTGCGTTCGAGGCATTGTTGCTTATACCACACACAGTCAAACTAAATTTAACCTTTTTAACACCTAGTCGATTGCAAAGTTTATTCGTTATAATATGTGACTGAGATCCTGGATCTAGTAATGCCCTACAAAAATGAGGTTTACCATTAATATCAAAAACTTGAATAACGGCGGTTGATAAAATTGTCTGAGACATGGTTTTCTCTGCAGAGTGATTAACAAAGGAAATTTGATTAGAATTCGCTGCTGAATTGTTTGGCAGATTATCATTATCTGAATTACGAATACCAATACGAGATGCGTTATTTGATTGTAGTTGGTTATTTTGTACACTATTAGAATGATTACGTTGATCTACAAGATTTGATGAATGATTTTGACTACTACTTTGATTTGTTTGTAAGTGCAATAGTGTATTATGCTTTTTGTTATAAATCTTGCACTTTTGAGAAGTACAATCACTAATAAAGTGGTTTCCTCTAAGACAATTCAGGCAAAGACGCAAACGCTTAATTGTATTAATTCGTTCGTTCACACTTTGCTTTCGAAATGTTTGGCATTCATAAATGGCATGTTGTTCTTTACAAACCGCACACGATAGTTTTGTTGTACTTATACATGTTCTAATGTTTGTTTTATTGCTTGAATTAGAGTGGAAAAATTCTGATTGTTGGTGTTTATTGGCTTCAATTGAACCTAAGAAATGACATCTACTCTCTAGAAATTTTATGAATTCGTCATAAGTTGGAAATTCGTTTTCTGATTTGCGCATTTCCCATTCATAGCTTGTATTTTGACTTAGTTTTGCGGAAAGTATGTAAATTAACAAAGTATATTTTGCTGGTTGCTCGTAATTGCTAAGACATTGCATTATTTTTAAAATATCATCTAAGAATCTTTGAAGAGCTAAATGTGAATCGTTTTTTATGGCTTCTAAGTTAAATAAAGATCTGACGTTATTTTGAACAATTAACTTCTTGTTTTCAAAACGTTTTTCCAAAAGGTTCTAAGCTATATTATAATTTGCACTAGACAGCTTTAATGATATTATTGCTTGTGCAGCTTCGCCTTTGAGGCATGAAATAAGATAGTGAAATTTCTGGATATCTGCTAAATTACTGTTATCGTGCACCATAGACTTAAAAGAATCACGAAATTTCACCTATTGTTCAAAATGACCATGAAAACTAGGTAACGGCACACTAGGTAATTGAATTGATGGCTGATTTACACTTGTTTGTTTGTCATTACTAAATTCGGGGAGAATATCCTTAACAGACGCAACTACCTCATAATAATCACTTTCAAATTTCCCCAATTCCTCTTCACTACTTTGATCATCTGCTATGTTAATTATTTTACTATAAACTAATTCAAACTCCTGTAGGGAAGGTGCAAAATCTATCAAACGGTCTCGTAATTGTATTAAATCGATATTTTCAATTTTCGTCTTTTTTTGGAAGTCGATAACCTTATTTTTAAACTTAGTCAAGCGTGATTTTAGATACTTTTTCTGATTAATAAGACTCTTAATATCGTCCATGATTGACTCAAATCGAAACAACTCCGAATAAACGAACACAAAACGGAATAATGGAAAAGGGGACAGAAGGAAAAGATGAAAGTCGCACTTACCTTAATCTTGCTCCTTGCTGTGCCAATAGGCTGTGGACTAGTAGTTGATATGTGGTTCAAATGTGGCTCCAATGGACCAAATGTTGAATGATGATGTGATACATTCAACTCGTCGATGAAATGTTGTAATATACAACACTAATCCTCGAAGGACCAGTGTAATTCGATGATAGTGAGTTAAGAAAAAGAGACGATGGAGTACAGTATGTACAACTATATTTAAATCATCGATACACTACACAATTTTGATACTCGCAAGAAAAAAAAGCTATATGATATACTGAAAATATGTTTAACGTTTGCTACATGCTATCGGGATGAAAACCAAATTTTAACTATTTCTTATTTCTAAAATTCTTAATATATAGTTTCTTATCCCTACATGAAAACAGGCCCACGCTGCAAGCGCGTGGTGAGGGTGTTGACCACTATCAACCCTGGAGATACCAGCTTATAATAAATTTTATTGGCCTACCTAAACAATGGTACACCAGGGAATTTACGATATGTTTGCAGAAGGCAACATTTCTTAAAAAAACTACAATATTAAACTTACAAACTAATGCTGGAGGAAACTAATAATAAAAAACTAGAAAAAATTAAATGTAAGCACGAGACTTAACGAACATTTGTTTGTGCCCAGGGCATGAAACAAATAAGTGCAGAGGGAGTAAATGCTGAAAATGCAATTAAAGCCATAATAAATTGCATGAATTTAAATCTCAAACTGAAGGTAATCAAAAAATTTCGTTACCTACATTACAGTAAATTAAACCATAATGTCGTGTTATCGGTGATTAGCGTGAAAATTTACAATAAATTTGGAAATGAACACACTTGTTATGAGTGTTGGTCTGTGAATCACAATCCATTTTATTACAAAACCTTGTGAGTAAATTAAAATTAAAAGAATTTAACCCAAATATTCCTGCATTTGGAATTAACAATGTAATTACAATTAATGCAAATTGCATAGTCACAATTGGTTCTTCAAATTAAATAAAAATATATCTTCTTCCCATCAGACGTTTGTATGGCTGATCCCGAATAGTTTTACTTTTGTTGAAAAGACGTCCATGATTCCGACAGCATTCTTTTCTATTATATCGTTCACCTTGTTTGTTATTTCTTTATCCCTGTCAGTATTATATTTTTCAAGTTCTCTTTCTAAATTTTTAATCGCTAACTCTATATTATTACTAAAAGTTTTCATCATCATTTCACCACTTTTGGAGACAGCTGTTTTCAATTCTTCTCGTAAATCCTTCATCCTTCTGACACCTTCACTGACAGCACGATCCTTTACCTTTTCACACTCGATTCTGATATGCTCTTTTGTTAACCGATCTTTCTCATCTACATACATTTTAGTAGCTGCATGAAACCCAGCGGTAGGCTCGTTCAAATGTGTAATACGCTTATTAGCGACATCAACGAAATTCAACACTTTATCGAATGCTTGTCTAATGTCGGGTACATCATCTTGCGATAACAGACGTTGCACCTTCTTCTCTAAAAATCGTACATTCACAGCATCATGCTCCTGCTGAGGATCACCGATTCTTGTTAAGCGGTTATGATTGAAATCATGAACGTTGCTGAATGCTTGCGAAAACAATCGTTTTTTTTCTAACGGACGTCCGAACTTATCAACCGTCATTGTCTAACTAATAAGCTTAATAATTTGTTTATGCGATTATATTGCACTCATGCATCTCTTCTAAAATTGATAGAATTTCGTTTTCATGATTTGTGTTGCCTGCTTGTTGAGAAGCAACTAATAACCTTAAACGACCACACAACTCATTAACGTTATCAAAATATTTGTATTCGATCGGTTTTTCGTTGTATGTCAACAACGACAATCCTCCACCTTTAGAAAATTTCGATGTTTGCTGTCTTAACTTGTAAACTGCTCCTGTACGTTTTAATATATCGGCGTAGTCTTTCCTTTCTTTAATCGATGTCCGATATTCAGAACGTAATTTGAAGAGTAGCTCGTATAATCCCACAGTACCTATGTATTTAAATTTTCCATCGATTACAACATATGGTCCGTCAAAATCCAGTTCACAATCACCAATAAAAAATTTATTTGTGTTCCATTCGTATCGAACTTTATCAAGACGAGGATTCAGAACGTCAGCGTTGAATATGCCACCTTCATAGTCTTTAATAATTCCTTCTATATAGTCTCGAGGTAGAGGATCGAATTCTTCCAAATATTCAGCAAATCGAGAGCTATTGATATAGTCTATGTACGCTTTCTTCAATTGTTCAAACTCATCATTATCCTGTTCTGTGTTTTCATGACCCGTTGTTGGATCACTTTCATAAACACTTTCTTCCCTTAAGAATGAAGGAGCACCTGGTAGTAAGGTACCTGGAGCATTCGAAGGGTCAAGCTTTCTAATTTTTATTGGTGTTGACGAAGCTGGAACGTCACCTTTCGACCAATTACTCACTTCTGGCTTTAATTCTTTTTTGATCTCTTCACGCAGCTCTGATTTCAAGTTAAGAAGCGATTTTGTAAGTGGTTGATATGCTTGCTGCAAGAGGAGATTCTGTTCTGCTGTCGATTCCTTTAACATTTGCAATTTCCTCTTTACCGCTTTCCTAACTTTGATTAGTTCTTTCTTTGCTTTTACATCCATGCTCTTGTCAAGGTTGTCTTTTAACAACTGATTGACTTTATATCACATACATTAATATATATTTATCGAATCCTAAGCGATATCTTCCCTCATTTATACCACAATCCTTGTTTATCACTAGAAATCCAAACTTCTCTTTCCAGCACTCTGCACAAATATTTTTAAATTGGTCAAAAGTCATGTCAACCGTTCGGTTGCTCCAAAAGTCCTATAATCACATTTGTTTTTCCACAATTTGAAGTTCCGGCGACAATAGCTCTTATTGTGGATGGTAGTAATGGACCCTGTCGATTTTTCCTGGCAATGTCGAAGTCACGATTGGTTATGGGTAGAACAGATGGCTGTTGTACTATCCGCATGTTTATTGATGATTAAACGGTTTGCGCATGTGCTCTCGGATATATAAATTTAGAGTTAACAGTGTTTATGTAGTCAGTTCGTTCAGTAAAGTGAAATAGCTAACACTACACATGTCCCATGACACGAGGTTTTCTGAATAGGTTTATAGATAAATTACCTATTGAATTACACCTCCCAGGGTATAACTTTTGCGGTCCAGGGACTCGACTAAACAAACGATTAGCTCGAGGTGATATCGGTATAAATCCCCTTGACGAATCTTGTAAATTACACGATATTGCTTACGAAACTTTTCCAGACATTTACCATCGTCGAATTGCTGATAAGGTTTTGGCGCAACAATCATTACAAAGACTAAAGTCGCCGGACGCGTCTTTTGGTGAACGCTTGGCAGCTCTGACAATTGCTTCAGCTATGAAGGATAAAGAGAAACTTGGAATGGGGAACAAAAAGCGACGTCGTAAAGTTGGTGGTTCAATTCCGTTGCGAAAAATAAAGAAGAGAAGGCGAACAAGAAAAGAAGGAGCTCTACCGTTTCGTAAGCTAGTGACAACTGCGAAAATTGCTCTTAAGAAAACGAAACCTCTCCAGCTGATACATGCTGCTAAAATAGCACTAAATACAATTCGTAAAGTTGGAAAGCGATCTAAATCTCCCAGAATCATTCCTATTCCAAAGACAGGTGGTTTTCTACCGTTAATTCCGATTTTTGCTGAACTATCAGCACTTGGAGCTCTCTCTGGCGGTGCTGCTGGGATAGCTAAAGCTGTACGCGATGCGAAAACAGCACAACAGCAGCTAGAAGAAGATAAACGTCATAACGCTTCAATGGAAGCTATTGCTCTTGGAAAAAATATTTCAGTACAACCTTTCCGTAAAGGTTTCGGTTTATACCTTAGACCTTATCAACAAAAAAAAAACGTAAAATTTTTCGTAAAGTTACTTAACCGTCCTTTGACAGATTTGGATTTAGTTAATTACATTAACTATTTACAAATTCCACATTTTCGGGGAATATGCGTAACGAATTACCCAGAAAAGTTAAAAGGTGTGAAAGTGGAATTGTTTATTTAGATTTAGTTACAGGAACTGGTACACATTGGACAGCGTATGTAAAACGAAGTAACAAAGCTATGTACTTTGATAGTTTTGGAGATCTCCGTCCACCTAAAGAATTGGTCCAATATTTACAATTTTCCGGACCTTGTGCTATCACTTATAACTACAATCGTGTTCAGAACCCCTCAGATTTTAACTGCGGCCATTTAGTTGTCCAATTCCTTAATGAGACTACGCAAACCTTTTCTTAAAAACAAACCATCAAACTAACTAACGTTGTAGTAGACAGAACGTCAAACCGAAAACATGTCTTACACATTTACCTTGACTAATACAAAGTTAGAGCTGCAAATGATAATAAGTCCACCAATTTTTTAAGCGATGATGATGAATATCAAATTGCTTTGTTAAATTTTGAAGCATACAACAGTATTCCGAATATCGATGAAACTAACAACAAATTCTATTTTGAAGGTTCTACACTACCAGTCGTTGTTCTTCCGGAAGGATCCTATGAAATCGATGATATTAATCATTATCTTCGCGAGAAATTGCGACATACTGATGATGCTATTGAATTGTTTGGAGACAATACTACCTTAAAAAGCCATATAAAAAGCACCAAAAAAGTCAACTTCGCTCCTACAGATTCTCCCGCAAAGATATTGGGTTTTGAAAATAAGCTTCTACCATCACTTAAAGAGGTGTCTCATCATGTAGCTGACATTTTCAAAGTAAACACGATTTCAGTGATGTGTAACCTTTTAACTAACTCCTACATACATACCAGTGATGGTGCTAAAGGACTAGATGGACATATACTACATCAATTCTTTCCCAATGTACCCCCCGGATTTAAAATTGTTGAGAATCCTACGGATCTTATTTATTTATCAATCAACACTCGTGTCATCGACTACATTTCCCTTAAAATAGTTGATCAAGACGGTAATCTAGTTAATTTCCGTGGAGAGCGTGTCACAATAAGACTTACGAAAAGCGTAACATGGTAGTGCAATATAGCTGTCCCCAACGATATTCAAAGAGGAATAGTACTATAAAACTACTACCACAATCCCGAGTGCTTATTTCGCCTACAACCATTAAGCGATTAACACCGCTCAATAAACAGTTCCTTAAATCTTTGGGGTTGCGATTGAAAAAGAGGAAACGGTAAAATGGTAGCAGAAATACTGAATGTTACCGAAAAAGCAGTCTTCGATAACGCTATAGTTAACGCTGATAAACATCCTCATCAACCTTATACGAACTCAACTTTCAAAAATAATGATACGATCCGTATTCCAATAGAAAATGAAGATGTTTACACTTTGCCTTCTAGTAGTTTCCTATACATAGAAGGTCGTTTGCTTCTTAAAAAGGATGGAAAGGCAACTGCGAACACTTCTTTTATCCACAATGGAATTTTACACCTCTTTGATGAAATTCGTTATGAATTAGGCGGAAAAGTTTTTGATCGAGTCCGTAATCCTGGCATGGTTACAACAATGAAAGGTTACGCAACTTACAACGAGAATGAAAGTAAACGTCTCAGCAACAGTGGATGGTTGCCTCCTGCTTTAAGCGATCTACAAGGAATTAAGCTTAATTCTGTAAAACTAGTAGATTCCAACGGTTACTTCAACGTTTGTATTCCACTACGTATGATTTTTGGATTTGCAGAAGACTTCCGAAAAATAATATTAAACGTTCGACAAGAATTAGTTCTAGTTCGCAGCAGCACTGACAGTAATGCTTTATATTGCTCAGCAATGCCACTTGAAGATGTACTTGTACATTTAGATCAGATTTCTTGGAAAATTCCTCATGTATCTGTAGCAGATGCTGAACGTTTAAAATTGTTGCGTTGTGTTGATAGAAATTTAAATATGGAACTTTCATTTCGGAGTTGGGAACTACATGAATATCTGCTACTTCCCAAATCGTATTCTCACAACTGGAATGTGAAAACAACGTCACAATTGGAAAAGCCTCGCTTCATTATTTTCGGATTTCAAACAGATAAAAGTAATAATCTTGCAAAAAATATGAGTGCCTTCGATCACTGCAAACTAACCAATTTTAAAGTTCACTTAGGATCTACTATGTACCCGTATGATAATTTGAATTTAGATTTTGATACTTCTAGATTTGCTGTTTTATATGAAATGTATGCGAACTTTCAACAATCGTATTATGGTAATGTAAGTGAACCCTTATTCGATCCTAAACAATTTCTAGTCATTGCTCCTCTTGTAACAGTAGACTGTTCTTATCAGAATGAAACTGTTAAATCTGGTAGTATAGATATCCGTCTAGAGTTTCAAACTAAAGAAAATATACCAGACAAAACGGCAGCTTTCTGTTTAATAATACATGATCGTGTGATACGTTACAATCCATCCACAAACTTAGTTCAAGAAGTATAAAACACAACGATCACTTCCACAATTTAGTTTTCTTACCGGTACTGAACAGTGAGCACGATGACTTTCTTATTGGACGTACAAGGTTTTCAGAGTTGTGAGAATCGATTTGTTTTTAAAGAAGTAGCTGTTGTTGCACTAAAAGAAGAACCAGTTTATCATTTCACATTTGAACCACAATTTCCATGGAACGCTCTCCCCGTTCGTTACAGAAGTCAAAATCGTTGGTTAACAAGAAATTTTCATGGGTTATAGTGGGATAAGGGCGATCTTCCGTACTCTACACTTTATGATAGAATTCACTCCATATTGATGGAGTCAACAGTTGTATATGTTAAAGGATTACAAAAGATGATGTGGCTGCAGGAATCCTTTCCTACTGTTAACTTTGTTAACATTGATGATATCGAATGTCCACCTCTCTCCAAACTCTCAACTCATTTTAAAGTTAAAGTGTGTTCTTATCATTTATTTACAACCGCTGTTGAACAGAATTGTGCTTATAAAAATGTTCTTTTATTAAAATATTGGTTGTCTTTACACTCATAAATTGACTGTATTTTTTTCCTTTAAACAAACAAAACACGTTCATAATATAAATTAGATTTTTATTTTTTATATTCTCATACAGTTATACATTTTACATATGTACTTCTAAATCGGCCGCTTTTCCAACAAATCCTTTAAGGCGAATTGATGGATGACCCACTTTATTCACAATTTTTTCGTTTATGTCCTCGATTTCTGCATCCGTAAAAGCTTCTGCGTGTCTGCACGGAAGAAATATGATAAAGCTGTATAAATCAGCTAATAGACGAGGTCCCCATTTTGTATTCACCTTTTTGAAGCGTTGCATGGGATACGTTTGATTCACTTCCAGTGATTTCAGAGCACGTATTTCTTTCTCTTCATAACCCACCCGCACATTATTAAACTTTTCGATAAAGGTTTCCATGTTATACTGACTTAAACACACTCAACTCTGTTATGCATCTACCGCTCCTTCACTCGTTCCCGTAACTTATGTAAAATCCCCCTTTCATTACATAGGCTTCAGTGGAGGGGAACTTATTTTACAAACCACGTTGCTCGTTTTAAATGTCTCAGTTGTTATGGAAAAAAGCAATCATGATCAGTGTGTCGTCGTTACTGATTTTAACATATTTGTATAACAATACCCTCTACATTTCCCGACCTGATAATACTATTGGAGATGAAGCCTATGTTTGTAAATATTTTAATAAGGATTTTGATGTGTCTTGTACATGGAAGAAAAATTGGGATATTATTTTTTTAAAAAATGTTAATGGAACAAATGTCTTTACAGTTGAGAAGGTGCAGAACCTTCACTCTGTAAAACTAGCATTTATTGATAAAGGTGGACAGTTTCGAAGATATATTGAAAGCCGATGGATTCAGCTTAAGGATGATGAAAACAGAGACGTTATAACTAAGGGCTATATCGCCGACTCTTTCGTATTTCTACAAGTTGTTAGTACTATTAATGTAATCTTATTGTTCAATATTTTGATTGTATGACTTACATACTTCATTTATATCAAAATAAAGAATCGATAACTATAACGACTTCACTTTTATTTCATATGTCTATACCCCACACTTTTCTCCACTTCCTCTACATTATCATGTAAACGTATTTAAGATTCGTAAACTTCAGACGACTACAGACGTATTTAATTTTACATTACCGATACATGTACATATGTTTCAATTCATTGTGAAGCATTCGACCACTACATACACACAAGTTGAAAGTCAATGACCTTCCATCAATTTGACCTTAAGTAACCTCTCCTCCTCTGAATTAGAACCGGTCATCTTACACTACTGATTATGTTGATAGCACAAAAAATTTCCCAATTCTAGCAATTCGTTTCTAGCACCCTTAAAGGTAGTTCCGTTGTCAGAAAAAATACTAAAGGGCCGCCCACGACGAGCTGTGAATCGTCGAAAAGCGGCTAAAAATGCTTCGGTAGTTAGATTCGTTACTAATTCGAGATGAATAGCTTTTCTGACTAAGCAAACAAACATATATATAAATTTAAATGAATGGTTTAGATCGGTTAGCAACTTATTTATCATCATAACCATTTAAATATACTCCTTTTCAAACATATATATGCTTTATAGAGTTTTGATCCTCTACCTTTCTCGTTTTTTATAAATACGGGTCCTGCATAATCTACACCGCAATTGTAGAATGGCGGCGCAGGAGTAACGCGTTCCTTAGGCAGATTTCCTATTTGATTAACAACTGTTTTTGGTTTGGCTCGAAAGCAAACCATGCATTCGTGAATTTTTTTTGCCATATTTTTGCCAGCTATGGGCCAATATTTATCACGCACGGAAGATGAAAGTAAGTTTGCTCCACAATGCAATAACCTAACGTGTTCGTGTCGAAAAATTAATTTGGCGAGATTGTGAGACGGAGGTAGTATGATAGGGTGAACCTTGTTATAGTTAAAATTCGAATTCTGAATTCTACCTCCAACTCGTATGAAATCAAAATCGTCTATAAAAGGATTTAAGGACAGAACTTTACTATCATTTCCTATAGGTTTTCCGGATTTTAATTGACTTTACTAAATACCGCATTGCATAGTTTAACTCATTTGTTATTAAACAACCTAAATCTATTGTGTTGTGTTGTTTCTTTGCTTTTAAATTTCCAATATATCGAAAGCAGTATGCAGTTACGCGTTGCAATCTTGTTAAGGATGAAAATTTTGAACATAATTGTAAGTCGTCTTTATGAACTGCAATATTGACCATTTTTCGCGTTTCCAGTCCTATCTCTAACAATTGAGTTGGTTGTGCAGGCCACTCAGTAATACTCTTTGATAACCAAGGGGGCCCGTGCCACCACAGGTTTGAATTTACTAATTGATTTAATTCAACACCGCGTGATACCAAGTCTGCGGGGTTGTCGGTTGTTCTTACATGTCTCCAGCTATCCATATTAGTTAACAATTGAATTTGGGCCACGCGATTACTCACAAATGTCTTCCATCGATTGGGTGATGCTCTAATCCAACTCAATACTATAGTTGAATCACACTAAAAAAAGGAATCATCGATATTAAGTTTGATAGCCTTTCTCACCTTTTCAAATAAATTAACTAACAGTAGCGCGCCACACAAATCTAGACGGGGTAATGAGATTGTTTTGAGCGGTGCTACTCGGGATTTTGCACATAATAATGATATCTGAATATCGCCGTTTAGGTTGACACCTTTGATATAAATACATGCACCATACGCCTGCTCTGATGCGTCTGAAAATCCATGTAACGATTGTTTTAGGATTTTCGCAAATCACCTTTCTGGGAATTTAGAGTGACTTTAATAAAATTAATGTTTCTGTATATTTCAACCATTTTGAATGTAACTCCACGGAAAGTGACTCGTCCCATGATAATTTATACTGCCAAAGTTTTTGAATTAACAAATTTTCTTTGATGAAAATCGGAGGTAGTAATCCTAAAGGGTCGAAAATTTGAGCTATATTTAACAAAACAGATCGTTTTGTTACCGAATATTTTTTCTGAAATTCCCGCTGTGTGTAATAAAATGTATCTTCGCCAATTTTCTAAATTATGATCGATATTTAGTCTTTCCAAAATTGTTCGGTCGTTTGATAGCCATTTCCGTAATTGAAATTTGCCCGATTCTAAAATTTCGATAATTTTGCGTTGAATTAAAACAGCTTCGTCTATTGCAGGGGTCGGCAACCTATGACCCGTGGGTCACCGAGTGACCCATTTGGTAATTTCAAGTGACCCACTTTAGTTCCGAAAATAAAATATAAGATATACAAACATTTATTTTCTTTTTCCCAAAAAATTTTTGTCGCAGTTATGAACGTACCAAATTTGAATCTATATATTTATCTATCTAAGAATTGACAATTTTAGTTTAGAAATGATTGATTTTAAAAGTTTAACATTATGGACGGATAAATTCAAGAAATTGCGGAACGATTTGGAAAATACAGAAGATAATCATTTTCTCATGATATATACATGTTGGGCATCACTTCCTACGAGGTTTTCATCATTAAAAAAAATTGGCTTTGCCATTTTGTCCACATTCGGGACCACTTATAAATGTGAGCAAATATTTTAACAAATGAAATTTATTTTAAGCAGAAACAGGAGCAGGTTAACTATTGAAAATTCAGATGCTTGTGTTCGACTTAAAACTACTAACTATAAACCAGACAAAATTGACGTCACAAGTTCAACATCGGGGGAGCCATTGATATCGTAGAGAAAGTTTATAAATAAAGTTTATTCAATTATGTTTGTAATTAATACTGCTTTTTACTACTGCATGATGTGGAATATAATAATTTGGTGACTGTATTTTATCGTTGTTGGTAACTAAAGACATATGATTAAGCTTAATATACTCGTCTAAGAATTCTTGGTATTCGTGTTTTAAATGAACGTTTCTATTCAATTTACGTTCTAACGCGTAAAATCGTTTCAAAGCGACATCCTTTGAATTTCCTAATAATGAAACATCTTGTTTAAAGGGCAAACTAACAATAAAACGACCATCATGAGCCCGAGTCGTTGTGTTAATAAAATGATTTTCGCACCTTTGCTCTTCCTTTGAATATATACTTAAAGGACTGTCATCGGTTTGTTCTATACTCCAAAATCGTTCTAACTGATTAGAGAGATGATCATTAGTGCATGATGTATAACAATTAATCGTATCGCCTAATTTTGAACTAGCCTCCTGAGTTTGATTATTAAATGTGCCGCTAAGGACCCATCCTAACACGGTTTTTTGAAGTATTGGAAAATGTTTACCTAATCTATGTTGTCCCTCGCATATAAGTTCCCAAAATATTCCAGCGCCAAGCAATATGTCTATTGGGCCGGGCTTGTTACATTTGGGATCTGCTAACTGTATATTTTCAGGAATATTGAAATTTGATATATTGAATTGCTTGTTAGGTAGGCTATCGGTTATTTGTTCTTATACAAAACATGATATTTTTGAAGAAAATTGACTCATGCATGACTTAAATTCAATTTCTGTTTTAAAGTTTGCGTTCGAGGCATTGTTGCTTATACCACACACAGTCAAACTAAATTTAACCTTTTTAACACCTAGTCGATTGCAAAGTTTATTCGTTATAATATGTGACTGAGATCCTGGATCTAGTAATGCCCTACAAAAATGAGGTTTACCATTAATATCAAAAACTTGAATAACGGCGGTTGATAAAATTGTCTGAGACATGGTTTTCTCTGCAGAGTGATTAACAAAGGAAATTTGATTAGAATTCGCTGCTGAATTGTTTGGCAGATTATCATTATCTGAATTACGAATACCAATACGAGATGCGTTATTTGATTGTAGTTGGTTATTTTGTACACTATTAGAATGATTACGTTGATCTACAAGATTTGATGAATGATTTTGACTACTACTTTGATTTGTTTGTAAGTGCAATAGTGTATTATGCTTTTTGTTATAAATCTTGCACTTTTGAGAAGTACAATCACTAATAAAGTGGTTTCCTCTAAGACAATTCAGGCAAAGACGCAAACGCTTAATTGTATTAATTCGTTCGTTCACACTTTGCTTTCGAAATGTTTGGCATTCATAAATGGCATGTTGTTCTTTACAAACCGCACACGATAGTTTTGTTGTACTTATACATGTTCTAATGTTTGTTTTATTGCTTGAATTAGAGTGGAAAAATTCTGATTGTTGGTGTTTATTGGCTTCAATTGAACCTAAGAAATGACATCTACTCTCTAGAAATTTTATGAATTCGTCATAAGTTGGAAATTCGTTTTCTGATTTGCGCATTTCCCATTCATAGCTTGTATTTTGACTTAGTTTTGCGGAAAGTATGTAAATTAACAAAGTATATTTTGCTGGTTGCTCGTAATTGCTAAGACATTGCATTATTTTTAAAATATCATCTAAGAATCTTTGAAGAGCTAAATGTGAATCGTTTTTTATGGCTTCTAAGTTAAATAAAGATCTGACGTTATTTTGAACAATTAACTTCTTGTTTTCAAAACGTTTTTCCAAAAGGTTCTAAGCTATATTATAATTTGCACTAGACAGCTTTAATGATATTATTGCTTGTGCAGCTTCGCCTTTGAGGCATGAAATAAGATAGTGAAATTTCTGGATATCTGCTAAATTACTGTTATCGTGCACCATAGACTTAAAAGAATCACGAAATTTCACCTATTGTTCAAAATGACCATGAAAACTAGGTAACGGCACACTAGGTAATTGAATTGATGGCTGATTTACACTTGTTTGTTTGTCATTACTAAATTCGGGGAGAATATCCTTAACAGACGCAACTACCTCATAATAATCACTTTCAAATTTCCCCAATTCCTCTTCACTACTTTGATCATCTGCTATGTTAATTATTTTACTATAAACTAATTCAAACTCCTGTAGGGAAGGTGCAAAATCTATCAAACGGTCTCGTAATTGTATTAAATCGATATTTTCAATTTTCGTCTTTTTTTGGAAGTCGATAACCTTATTTTTAAACTTAGTCAAGCGTGATTTTAGATACTTTTTCTGATTAATAAGACTCTTAATATCGTCCATGATTGACTCAAATCGAAACAACTCCGAATAAACGAACACAAAACGGAATAATGGAAAAGGGGACAGAAGGAAAAGATGAAAGTCGCACTTACCTTAATCTTGCTCCTTGCTGTGCCAATAGGCTGTGGACTAGTAGTTGATATGTGGTTCAAATGTGGCTCCAATGGACCAAATGTTGAATGATGATGTGATACATTCAACTCGTCGATGAAATGTTGTAATATACAACACTAATCCTCGAAGGACCAGTGTAATTCGATGATAGTGAGTTAAGAAAAAGAGACGATGGAGTACAGTATGTACAACTATATTTAAATCATCGATACACTACACAATTTTGATACTCGCAAGAAAAAAAAGCTATATGATATACTGAAAATATGTTTAACGTTTGCTACATGCTATCGGGATGAAAACCAAATTTTAACTATTTCTTATTTCTAAAATTCTTAATATATAGTTTCTTATCCCTACATGAAAACAGGCCCACGCTGCAAGCGCGTGGTGAGGGTGTTGACCACTATCAACCCTGGAGATACCAGCTTATAATAAATTTTATTGGCCTACCTAAACAATGGTACACCAGGGAATTTACGATATGTTTGCAGAAGGCAACATTTCTTAAAAAAACTACAATATTAAACTTACAAACTAATGCTGGAGGAAACTAATAATAAAAAACTAGAAAAAATTAAATGTAAGCACGAGACTTAACGAACATTTGTTTGTGCCCAGGGCATGAAACAAATAAGTGCAGAGGGAGTAAATGCTGAAAATGCAATTAAAGCCATAATAAATTGCATGAATTTAAATCTCAAACTGAAGGTAATCAAAAAATTTCGTTACCTACATTACAGTAAATTAAACCATAATGTCGTGTTATCGGTGATTAGCGTGAAAATTTACAATAAATTTGGAAATGAACACACTTGTTATGAGTGTTGGTCTGTGAATCACAATCCATTTTATTACAAAACCTTGTGAGTAAATTAAAATTAAAAGAATTTAACCCAAATATTCCTGCATTTGGAATTAACAATGTAATTACAATTAATGCAAATTGCATAGTCACAATTGGTTCTTCAAATTAAATAAAAATATATCTTCTTCCCATCAGACGTTTGTATGGCTGATCCCGAATTCCATATACCTAAAAAGATAGAGATATTACCTAATAGGAGCGAATCAGTTTTGGAAAATTGTGAAATCTGAAAGAGTATCAATTGGTAAAAATATGCCAATAATACAAAATACAGAATTAGGGTACATAGTCTCAGAAAATTTAAGTAGTACTATGTCTAGGACATACTGCTATTTTTAAATGACTTCTTTGCATAAGGATTTAAAGAATTTTTGGCAATTACTTATAGGATTGTTCTCAAAATAGGTCTTTGTCAAATGACGACATCGAATGCGAGAAAATATTTAGTACCACTTACCAAAGAGCAGTAGGTGATACATTTATGGTCAGAATACCAATGAAATATATTGACACAAATTTAGGTAATTCACAACAGGTCTCACTTAAAAGACTGTTAAATCTATAAATTAAATTTAATAAATTTCCTAACTTGAGGAATGAATATGTTAGTTTCATGAAAGAATATTGAGATCTAGGACACATGTCTTGTGTATAATTCAAATCAATCAGTAATGTCAAATTATTTACCGCATTACGCAGTGTATCGCAATGATAGTGTCACTACAAAAACTCGCGTTGTGTTTGATGGTTCCGTGAGGACAGATTCAGCGTTTTTGTTTAATGATGTACAATATGTAGGTCCACCAATTCAGAATGATTTGTTCAAAATTTTACTAAAACTTCGAATTCATAATTTTGTAGTATCATCTGATATTGTAAAGATGTTTAGACAAATTTGGGATCATCCGTCAGATTGTCATTTATAAAGAATTTTATGACGCGATGATAACAACAGAAATATTGAAATTTATGATTTAAATGCAGTTACTTGCGGTACAGCTAGCGCTCCATATCTTGCTATACGATGCATATAATAGAGCTAGCAAATCTTTTTGAATCACAATATCCTGTTGCTTCTAAATTAATAAATAACGACTTCTATGTTGATGAAGAATGAAAATACAGCGATCACGATTTGTAAGGAAATAATACATATTTTGAATAGTGCATGATTTCCACTCCGTAAATGAAGATCGAATAGTACAAAAATTTTGGTCCAATTAAAAAGCGACAATGATCCTACAAGTGTATAAAATTTTGATAATGACAATAATATAAAGACGTTAGGAATTTATTGTTCAAGTAACGATGATATATTATCCTATCACATTTCGATTAGCAGTGATACTTCGATCACAAAGAGAATAATTTTAGGGGATATTGCCAAAATTAACGACCTAGTAGGCTTAATTGGACTATGTACTATAATAGCAAAAATATTAATTCAAAAACATTGGAGTCAAAATTTAAATTGGGATGATGACATTCCTAATAACTTAAGATTACATTGGCGACATTTTAAAAAAGAATTAGCTTATCTTAATCAATTAACTTTATCAAGGCAAGTCCTAATAAGAGACATGCATGAACATCAAATTCATAGGTTTTGTGATGCATCGTTAATTGCTTACGGATGCTGAGTATATATGAAAAGCACAAATACTGATGGAAAATGTTATCTTTCTCTCCTTTTCGTAAAGACAGAGGTAGCACCTTTGAAAGCTACTACAATTCCTAGATTGGAATTATGTAGTGCTGTGGCGATAACCATCAAATTTGACGTATTCCACCAATTGTGGCGGTGTTTTGAGAGGTTTCGTCAAATATGGGGTTATCAATCGCCTGGGGGTTTGCCTTTGGTTAGGTTAGGTTAGGTTAGGTTAGTTAGTTTGCCTGGTTAAGACTCGCTTGGCAAAGCAAGGGTGCACAAGAACAATCAACAACTAATTTATTAATAACAATAATAATAAAATTGTTAAAAACAATTGAATAATAATTTATATATATATATATTATCAATAAGCCTTTCTACCTTATGGTGTAAGGCTAATAATAATTTATACGAAGAATAAATACACAAGTATAAAATTTCAACAAAAGTTTATTGTAACTTGACAATTGTTTCGCCACACTTTGTATAACTTTCGAAGAAGCCAACGTTTGGCGAAACAATTGTCAAGTTACAATAAACTTTTGTTGAAATTTTATACTTATGTATTTATTTTTCGTGTATTATGAATTTCAACCCAGTAAACGTAGACACCATCGTATAGAATAATAACTTATCCTTGAAGTAATAATAATATAATATAACTTACCCCAGAACCCAGAGCAGACAATAGTATTCCGTCTTCAGACGGTGCGGACACTGACTTAGCGATCTGTTCTTGGTGACCCCTTTAATAGGGCCGTCACCTGCTTATTCCGCGGTTACAAAACATTTGTTTGCCGGAATCAGTAGGTGACATCGCTACCGGGTGAATAAAGATTCCCATATATTGGGGGATATGCGACAGTGCAGTAATGTTAGAACATTTAATTTCGGTAGTGTATAATGCGTTAAGTTCACTCGCAAAATGTTATTTTGTGGATAGATTAATTAATTACGCTACACTGGATACATTCTGATCCAAATATTCTCCAAATATTTGTTAGTAATTGTGTTAATCAAATACAAGAACTTACCAATAAGTTTTTTGGAATCATGTAGGAACAAAAGAAAATTTTGCAGATATTTGTTCACGTTGATCATTTCCAAACGATCTCATAACAAATCGGTTGTGGTGGGATAGTTCACCTTGGTTGACTACCTTTAATGTGGATAAACATAATTTCAATCAAATTTACTCCAACTTTGAAGATACCGGAAATGAAAAAGACAAAAATTAGTAGTTTTAAATTAACAATAGAAAATAATTTTCGATTAAATAGTGTAGCAAACGCGAGCGGGCTTGTATGCGACCGGGTACGCTTGTATGCGTTGCCGGCCGGCTCGACTAGCCGGGGCCGGTGTCGGCAGTGTTCGTTGTATTTGTGTACGTGTGTCCCGTACCTGCTTTCTAAGAAAGCAATTAGCCGTTCGCTGAAAATGTAAACAATGTTACGAATATTCCAGACTTTTTCCTGACTTTTCTATGATGCTATAAAAGCGATAGAAACAGTTGCCGAGTTAGTTAGTAATAAATTGGCAGTGATAGTGGTAACTTCAGAAATAAATCGACAGTGTTAGAAGTGAAGAGACAAATAAATAGAGAGACGCATATGTGAGTGTAGTAAATAAATAGTAAGCTAAGTTCCGTATTAATTATTAGTGTCTCTATTATTAAATCAGTGTATAATTTTTGTGTTCCTGTACTTTAGTCTTGTATACAAAAATTTAATAAACCCACGAATACTACAATAGGTATTCTAATCTGAATAAATTAAATTAGTTAAGGTTGTACTATCTTCAATTAGTTTTTTCTTTTTGTGATTTTTAATAATCTTGTATTATTTTTTTTGGAACCGTGTTCTGAAGATATGTTTAAAATATTATTTAGTTCTTTGTTAAAATTTTGTTTGTTTAGTGGTACGTTAAGTAATCTAAAAACTAGGCTGTTGAAGGAGGCCAGTTTGTGTTTTTCATCAGTATACGAATCATTAAAAATATAGCAATCTGTGTGGGTGGGTTTCCTATAAATATAATAGTTGTGTCGACTTTGTAATGCAAAACGCGCATAGGGATTTCCAACCATTAGTTGTAATGATGGTATCCACAAAATTAAAAGGCAGAGCCGCTAATTTAATTTTGAATAGGAATCTCACTGTTTGGAACGATATTCGTGCTTTATTGAATCACAACTTTGGTTTTGAAAAATCGACAGAAGGACTGTTCGGCGATTTATTTAAGGCAAAAAACGAAAATAATGTTAAACTAACTTACAACGAGATCGCGAAAATTCGCGACAAATTAGTAGTACGTGTTGCAGAAGAAGCAATAAACGAAACAAACCCGGTGGTAGCCGTTCAAAACTTAGTCGAAAAATTAGCAAAAAGTATTTTCTTGATGAATATATCATCGGAAATCGAATTAGCTGTAGGCTCTAGAGACCCTAATAATCTAGAAGATGCGTATTACTACGCAAGACAGCAGGAGAAGAAGATCAGGGAACGTCGCGAACAGGAACGTTTCAAACAATTCCGCGACACTAATAAGAAAGGTAAACTAAACAACAAAAACCTATCAAAATTTAGCAATTATGCGAAACCTCCTAACGGTAATAATAATAACAGTAGTAATAATAATAGCAGTAATAGTAATAGTAGCCTAACTTGTAACTTTTGTAAAAAGGTAGGGCATAAGGCAGAATCTTGCTATAAAAAACAAAACCTAGATAAGGATAAAAATAGGGATAGATATATGACTCAACATTTAAATGAAAATGATTCCGATTCCGAAGGACACACTGATAATGACGATTTAAACTCCGAAGAGAGCTCTGCAGAGGAGGGCGCAGATCTCTAAACTCAAAAATTAATACCTCCAAAATATTTAACCTTAATGATATCATTTCATTTAAAAAAATGCCATACATTTGTTTTAACCATAATAATAAGAAATATAAGTTTTTAATAGATACTGGTGCAGGAATTTCACTAATATTACCTAAATTAGCTATTAACAAAGACAAGATAGACAAAAGGACAAAAATAGAAATCGTTGGTATTTCGGGCGAAAACTCATCGATAACTAGTTTAGGAACCTATGAATTAAAACCTTTCGGCATCCCTTTTAAATTCCACGTAGCCAACATTAACATAGCCGCCGATGGCATAATAGGAATTGATTTCATTAAAAAAAATAAAGTTACATTAGACTTCGAAAAATTCACTTTCAAAATTAATGGAAAAAAATATAAAATAGCCATTTCGGACTCAAGGACCATTAATCATATTAATATTGAACCTAGATGCGAAAAAGTAATTAAAGTAAAATCACACTTAAAACCTAACCAGGAATTCGTCATTAATAAATTCGAAAAAGAAGGTGTCATTATTCCTAATTGCATAATTAAAACCGACAATAATAGCGAGTTCATAATCACTTCGGTAAATTTAAATGACAAACCGACTACTTTCACATTAGACACTAATGATCTCGAAATTGACTGTTTACCCGTAACGATACAACAAGAATTCGTATGTTTCAATACAGAATCCAACAAGAATTATAAAATGGAGCGACAACGCATAGTAGAATCCCTGTTGCGATTAGAACACCTTAACGAGGAAGAATCAACTAACATCAAATCCATCTGTAAGGAATTTTATGATATCTTTTACATCGAAGGCGACAAACTAACATTTAATAACTCCATTAAACACAAAATAGAAACAAATAATTCACAGCCGTGTTATGTCAAATCTTATCGATATCCAAAGATCCACAAACCAGAAGTAGAGTCCCAGGTGAAGAAGATGCTGGACCAAGGCATAATTAGACCTAGTTTCTCACCATGGTCATCTCCTGTCTGGGTAGTACCTAAGAAGATCGATGCTTCAGGTAAACAGAAATGGAGAGTCGTCATCGATTATCGAAAATTAAATAAGAAGACTGTCTCCGATAAGTACCCACTACCGAACATCACCGAGATTCTAGACAACCTAGGTCGGAGTGCATATTTCACGACTTTAGATCTAACCTCTGGATTTCATCAAATCGAAGTCGATGAGGAGTCCGTTCCCAAAACCGCCTTCAATAGTGAACAGGGTCACTTTGAGTTCCTTATGATGCCATTTGGACTTAAAAACTCCCCGCCCACGTTCCAGAGAGTAATGGACAATGTACTCACAGGGCTCAACAACAGTCAATGCCTCGTTTATCTGGACGACATTGTTATTTTCGGTTCAACGCTCACCGAACATAACGAGAGACTTGTAAATGTTTTCAAAAGAGATAGATCTCACAACCTGAAAATACAACCAGATAAATGTGAGTTTCTCCGCAAGGAAGTTGGATACTTAGGACATGTCATCACAAGGGAAGGCATCAAACCAAATCCCGAAAAGATTAAAGCAATCACTCTTTTTCCCCCACCCAAAAACCAAAAGGAAATCAGAGCTTTCCTAGGCCTGACGGGATATTATCGTAGATTCATCAATAACTACGCTAAAATTGCCAAACCACTTACGGTATTTTTAAAGAAAGACGCACCATTCGTATTTAATAATGACTGTATAGTCATTCCAAATACTGTAGAAAAATCTAACATTAGAACCTATTCTACGGTATCCTGACTTCGAAGAGCCATTCAATTTAACCACAGACGCATCCGGATTCGCAGTAGGAGCCATATTATCCCAAGTACCCATAGGCAAAGATCTCCCCGTGGCCTACGCATCCCGGACTCTGAACAACGCAGAATGTCGATATTCCACTATTGAAAGGGAATTGTTGGCTATTGTATGGGCATGCAAACACTTCCGCCCATACCTATTCGGAAGAAAATTTAAAATAATAACGGACCACCGTCCACTCACCTGGCTATTCAGCATAAAAGATCCCGGAAGCCGTTTAGCACGTTGGCGACTCAAACTGGAAGAGTTTGATTATGAAATAGTGTACAAAAAGGGAGTATTAAACAGGAATGCAGACGCTCTGTCACGCGTACAGATCAAAGTACTTAATAAAAAGGATGATTACCCCATCGAGGAATTAGCGAGAGATTTGCAAGACCTATTAGGAGACATAGACCCAGCAGAAAACAACGAAGACTTTAATCGAATGACTAATGGCAACGACTGCTCACCATGCTCAGTAGAATCATTGGACATCAACAACTACGAGATTAATATGGAAAATCCTAACTTCAGAACAATTACGGAACCAATAATACCAAACGCTCCAGTAATATTACTGGATGATGACAATGACAAATATACAAACCTCATTAAACTAGATTTCGTCGAAATAAATGCGGTGGAAGATATCCAGTTGTACGCAAGCAAAAACTACGACAACCTGGAGTACTATCCTCTAAAGGAAGATTTAGCCACAAAAATATCGGCTATCATGACGTCTTATTCGACAACAGACACTGACATTTTCATCCTAAATCATAACGATAATAATGAATTAGTACGAGTCGCGAGTTTCGTCAAAAACTTATACCAAATACCTAACGATCTTAAAATCATTACTAAACCATTCAATCCCCTTAATCCAGATCAAATAAACAACTTAGTAAAAAAATATCATAGCCCTCCAATATGCGGCCACAAAGGCATAAATGAAACCGTTAATAAAATCCAGGAAAATTATAAATGGAAAAACATGTATGAAAACGTCAAAAATCTTGTAAATGCTTGTGAAATCTGCCAAAGATCGAAAATAGTTAGACGCAGCTTTGAAAGTCCTCTAACGCTAGTCTCGATACCCAACAAACCGTTCGAGAGAATAGACATAGATATAGTAGACATATCTTTAGGAAAAGAGACGCGGTATGTACTAACCATACAGGATCAATTAACCAAATATGTACAAGCTTATCCACTTAAGAGTAAAACAGCAGAAGATGTAACAAACACCCTATTTAAATACTTTAGTTCGTTCGGAATCCCCGATCGAATACACTCTGATCAGGGTACGGAATTCCTGAATAAAACCCTAAAATCAATCGAGAAATTATTAAGTATCGACCATACGTTTTCTGTAACATACCACCCGCAAAGTAACGGCGCAGTAGAAAGGTTTCACGCCCCATTAAAGGAAACATATCGAACATACATGTTACAAAAAAACAATGATCACAAATTTTGGAAAACGGCAATTAGATTGTCTGTTTTAGCATACAAAATCGCAAAACATACCGGCACAGGTTTCACCCCATATGAGTTATTATTCGGATATAAACACAAAGATCCATACCATAACTCGAAATCAAAGGACATATTAGCCAACGAGTACGCAAATAAAATCAATAATATTCTAAATATTGTTAGACAAAAAGCCATTGATAATTTAAGAAGATACAAAGAAAAAGTCAAACAAGAACATGACGAAAATATTAAACCGCTCCCTAAATACCAGATAGGAGACAAAATTTTCTTGAGAAATCCTCTCATTGATAAAAATACTAGTGACCCTATATGGGAAAGTCCGTTTGAAATAATAAGAGTCCTCTCAGATAAAAATTTTGAAATTTCAAAATGTTCGATATTCATTTTATTTCTTTTTTTTGTTGATTGGGGAGATTTGTTCTATTGGTCTTTCCCCATTTTTGCCTTTCCTCGCTGCTTAGTGCAGTTCCCTTTTCTCGCCTGTCCCATCGTTCTTTCCGAAAAACTCCGAACTGGAGCGGTGGTACAATGCATGGGCGTCATTGATGATTGAGAGCCCTAGATGTTGAGAGCTCGATTGACATTGTAAACGGACATAGGTTCGCATTTTAGACTTGAGTGAAATATTGTGCAATAGTGCAACCACCTAAATCAAGATACATAATACAGTCCATTAGATGAATTCCTTTAATATATGTTACCTGGTCAGGGGGTAAGTCTATAAGAATTTTATCTCCTCCCGGTACATAACATTTTGGTCCTTTCGGCCCGGATATTGATCCATCATTCGAATATTGATTCGAATTCGTTTGAAATTTCTGATTTCATTTTCGTGGATTTTGAAATTTATTGTTCGTTTCGTTTTTTTGTTTTGCGTTTTAGAACATTTAGTTATATTCACATACACGTTGGGTGTATGTGTGTGTGTTTTTGCGTGTATTTGAAACTAAAGTATACGTTATCTTTCGTCGAACTTTGTTTATCTTTTCATTTCCTGTACGGTGTTGATATTGTTCAACGGCGAACGGTCGGCGGGACGAGTTGGGCGACTTGTCGGAGTTGCAGGTGGTGACTTGTTCGGTTGAGTCATTGGTTTGCAATTGATATTCGTTTTTTGATAATGGCTTATACCATGGAAAGGACTGTTTTGTTTGCAAAACAATACATTGGTAGGCTTGAGCGTGTGAGAGATTTGGGACGCCAAGCGAGTGCTGCTGCCGATGCTGGTTTAAAGGCTTCTTTTCGGGCTGCCTACGACTCGGCAAAAAATATGTATGATACGTTTGAAAATATTAATAGACAAACTTTGTTGGATGAATCGAATGCTGAATTATTAGATACTGTTTTTAAATTGTCCACTGAGGTAGATAGCTTGTATTTCGAGATAGGCGGGTATTATTCAACTTTATTCAGTAGTAGTTCCCTGGCGAATGCAGCAGCGTCACCGAAGGAGGAAGCGACACCACCCTTGAGTCGTTCGGAATCGGTTCAGTCGGTACCGTCATCAGTGGTACAAAGTTCTCAGTCGGTTAAGTTGCCAAAAATCAATTTACCAAACTATTCGGGCGCATTAAAGGATTGGCCTCCTTATATAGATTTGTTTAACACTCTCATTCATAGGAATGAATCCCTTTCTTCAATAGAAAAGTATCAATACTTGATTTCGACTTTAAGGGGAGAACCCTTAAATATCATCAAACATCTTCCGCTTTTAGCAGACAATTATGAGGTTGCGTATCAAATGCTCGTTGATAGATACCAGAATGAGCGAGTCTTGGTCTCATTCTACTGGCAGTCTTTGGCTAATTCAGCAAAGGCGGATTCTTCGTTGGCACAAACTCGCAATTTGTTAAACTTATTTTCGGAAAACACTCTCGCTTTGAGTCATTATGATGACATTGACCTTTGGAATTTTACTCTGGTTAGTTGGCTTTTACAAAAGTTGGATCCATCACTTAGACAACGGTTTGAACTGGAATTTGCTTCGAACGAAGAAATTCCTAAGTTTGAGGTTTTACAAAAATTCCTGACCGATTATTGCAGAGCCTTAGAATCGACGGGTTTGACTGTTGCTTCGAAATCAAATAGGAGGGTGGACCCTCAGCCAAACGAAACAAAAAGATATTCTTTCAATATTCGGCAAGCTGACCATCAGTGTGGCGTATGTAGGCAAGATCATTCGCCCGTTAAATGTGAAGTCTTCAAATCTAAATCTTCCAAGGAAAGATACAAACTAGCTCGTGAAAAACAATTGTGTTTGAATTGTCTTAGTTCGGGGCATCGGGTAGTTGATTGTACTTCCAGAAACACTTGTTTTAACTGCCATGGGAAGCACAATACCCTATTACATTTTACCGCGTCAGCTGGTGGGGAGGGTGCTTCGTCCCCAGTAACTAAAAGTTCGTCCTAGCAATTACAGAGTCCCTTTGGGGTTTCTCAGAGTCGGGTGACTCTCGGTTCTTCTGGATCGGGGGTTTTATTGGCGACTGCTGTGGTTGGTATATTAGATAAACATGGAAATACTCAGTTAGTTCGTGCTCTCGTTGATAGTGGTTCGGAAGTCAATTTGATATCTGGTAGATGTTTTGGTAAACTTGGACTGCCACGATCCTCGTTTAATTTGCCCATTTGTAGTATAGATAACCACATTCTCATTTCAAAAGGAATAGTCCAATTGGAAATTAGTTCGAGACTTCTACAGTCTTTCAAACTGCTCGTTGAAGCGATTATAGTCCCAACAATTTGTTCGAAACTCCCAAGATTCTTTGTAGACTTGAAACGGTTTCATCATTTAGATAGTTTAGAACTCGCGGACCCCTTAGCGGGTAACCCTGGGGAAATAGACCTGTTGATAGGTGCGAGTATTTTCCCATACTTGATTGGTGACGAACGGCTTCTTGGGAGCCCCGGCGAACCTGTGGCGATCGGTTCTCCTTTGGGTTGGCTAGTGTTGGGTCCGGTTTTCGGTGGCTCTGAAACCCCGGATTTAGCCAATTCTTTTGGTTTGACAATAGACACTTCATTGAACTCTTCTTTAGATATAGTTCTAAAGAAATTTTGGGAAGTAGAACACGTTCCTGATTCTCATCAGCCTTCTCCTGCTGAGGTTCGATGTAACGAATTGTTCGCTGAATCTTATCGTAGAGATGAATCCGGTAGATTTGTAGTAAGGTTGCCGTTTATAGAAACGCCTCCTCCTGCTCTGGGGGACTCCTATAGTGGAGCCCTAAGACGTTTGTTGTCCTTAGAATACCGCTTGCGTAAAAATCCTCAACTGTATAAAGAGTACAGTGAAGTCCTTAGGGACTACCTAGATAGTGGACATATGGAACTAATTCCTTCGCCTGTCGATAGAAACAAACCTCACTACTATATACCGCATCATTGCGTGTTCAAATGCGATAGTACTACTACCAAGGTTCGGGTCGTCTTTGATGCCGGCGCAAAGACCTCCAATGGCCTGTCCCTTAATAGCACCCTACTCATAGGAGAAAAACTTCAAACAGATCTTGTCTCTATTCTATTGTCTTTTAGAAAACATTCTATAGTTTTGGTGGCGGACATTAAGCAAATGTACCGTCAAATTCTTATTAGCGAAGACCATCGCGACTTCCAGAGGATTCTGTGGCGCTTCGATCCCTCAGATCCTATATCGGAGTATAGACTCAATACGGTGACCTTTGGAGTGTCATCGGCCCCTTTCTTAGCTCTAAAATCTCTGAAGCAACTCGCTTCTATTGGGAAAGAAAGGTTTCCTTTAGCATCGGAAGTTTTGACTTCAGCTGTTTACATCGATGATGTGGTTACTGGAACCACTTCAGTGGAACAGGCTCTTCGTGTTCAGGGGGAGCTTAATTCACTTCTTTCGGGGGCGGGATTTGTCCTTAGGAAATGGGCTAGTAATCATCCGGACGTTTTATCCCCATTGACGGATGAAATTCGACAAAACGTAGCATTCGACTCGGATACCGAGCCCACCTTTATTAAGATTCTTGGTCTCCAATGGAATCCAGCACTCGACGTTTTCACTTATGGGGTGAAGTTCTCGGAGGGAGAATGTACGAAGCGTGCTATTCTTTCTGGTGTAGCTCGCATTTTTGACCCTTTGGGGTTCTTATCACCTCTTACTCTGTTGGCTAAACGTCTCATTCAACAATTATGGACTTTGGGGATTGATTGGGATGCGACCCCGCCTGATCATATCATAGATACGTGGAAGAAGTATACTTCTCAGTTATACTTGCTTTCTGAATTGAAAATCCCTCGACAAATCATTGGCATAGGCATTTCGATTTGTCAACTGCACGGGTTCTGCGACGCATCGGAGTCGGGATACGCTGCAGTAGTGTACTTGAGACTAGAAATCCCGGAGGGAACACGAACTTTCTTAGTATTGGCAAAGGGCAAGGTTGCCCCTTTGAAACGTCTATCGATACCTAAATTGGAATTATTAGCAGCCGTATTGTTGTCGGATCTTATTGAATTCATTCAAAACACTTATGATCGTTGTACCTTTTCTCGAGTCGTGGCTTGGTCGGACTCATTGGTGGCCTTGGCTTGGATTAAGTCGTCTCCTCATCGTTGGAAGACTTTTGTTAGTAATAGGGTTACCCTTATCCAGGAAAAGGTTGCTCCTGATTTGTGGCGCTATGTCCCATCCTCTGACAATCCTGCGGACTGTGCTTCTAGGGGTTTGTTCCCCGGCGAACTACTGGATCATAAATTGTGGTTTGCTGGTCCTGGTTGGTTGGTGTTGGAAGGCGATTCATGGCCCGAGACGCCTCGTAGGGAAGTTTCCGTTTCACTCTTGGAATCAGAGAGGAGAGTGAACAACTTTGCTTGTTCGGTCTCACAACTTATTCTTGATCAACTCATTTCAAAATATTCTTTATTGAACAAAATTCTTCGTATAGTTGCATATTGCCTTAGATTTGCCCATAACCTTAGAAACCCTCTCAAACGTTTGGATCACCTTACTAGGACGGAACAGCACCGGGCCTTGTTGTGTATTGTTAAACATGTCCAGGTACAGGTTTTCGCAGATATTAGTGTAAAAATTCGGGGGAACCAACCTCTCCCTAAGCAATTTCGTGGCTTGGTCCCGTTTATAGATTCGGATGGACTGCTTCGGGTAGGCGGACGACTATCGCGTGCCGAACTTCCTTTTGATACCAAACATCCCATTTTGCTTCCAAGTAGACATAGACTGACGGAACTCATTATCGATAATTGTCATGTAACCAATTTCCATCCTGGGTTACGTACTATGCATGGTCTACTTGCTCAAACCTTCTGGATTCTGTCGGCCAGACGGGCTATTCGATCGTATCTATCTAAATGCAATCGTTGTTTCAAAGTCAATCCTGTAGTTTTGCAACCCCCTATGGGAGAGTTGCCACCGACCCGTCTTTCGCAAGTTAAACCCTTCCTATGGTCGGGGGTCGATTTCGGCGGTCCTTTTAAGATCACTTTGTCCAAACATCGGGGTGTTAAAACCACCAAAGCTTATCTTTGTCTCTTTGTCTGCTTCACCACGAAGGCTGTCCACCTTGAGCTGGTTTCTGATTTGACTTCGGAAGCTTTTCTGGCCGCTCTGCGTCGATTCCTGGCGCGTCGAGGCCCTTGTTGTCGTTTGTTTAGTGATTGCGGTACCAATTTCGTGGGCGCAAATAAGGTTTTGGTGCGACTTTTCAAGGATGCTTGTCAGAATGAGAGAATGGAGTGGTCCTTCAACCCTCCGTCCGCGCCCCATTTTGGCGGGCTGTGGGAAGCCGGAATAAAATCAGTTAAGTCCCATCTAGTAAGAGTCATGGGCGAGCAAGTCCTGACTTTCGAAGAGTTTTATACTCTACTTACCCAGATAGAGGCTATGCTTAATTCCAGGCCTCTTTGTAGTGTTAGTTCGGATCCCAACGATCCCGCAGCGCTAACTCCTAGCCATTTTCTTTTGGGATGCCCCTCTACGGTGCTTCCGGATCCAGATCTATCACATATCCAATTGAATCGCCTAAATCGATGGCAACTGGTTCAAAATATGTTCCAAAGTTTGTGGAAACGATGGTCCCTTGAATATCTACATACATTGCAACAGCGCCAGAAATGGTTTAAGCCCGCGGGCGATTTACCTCTTGGTTCATTAGTTTTAATTAAAGATGAAAATTTACCACCACTTCGTTGGCAGCTGGGACGCGTTACTCAGCTTTTCCCTGGCCGTGATGGTGTTGTGCGCGTCGCGGAGGTTAGTACGATTAATGGTGTTTTTCAACGACCATTGGTTAAGCTTTGTTTGCTTCCTAGTCAGTAATTCTGACTACAGTATACTTTAGTTTCTCGTTGTTATTTTATAATCATTTTTTAGATGCTTTTTGATGGAAAATGTACATTTCCGTTACATTTTGGTCGGCGGAATGTTCGATATTCATTTTATTTCTTTTTTTTGTTGATTGGGGAGATTTGTTCTATTGGTCTTTCCCCATTTTTGCCTTTCCTCGCTGCTTAGTGCAGTTCCCTTTTCTCGCCTGTCCCATCGTTCTTTCCGAAAAACTCCGAACTGGAGCGGTGGTACAATGCATGGGCGTCATTGATGATTGAGAGCCCTAGATGTTGAGAGCTCGATTGACATTGTAAACGGACATAGGTTCGCATTTTAGACTTGAGTGAAATATTGTGCAATAGTGCAACCACCTAAATCAAGATACATAATACAGTCCATTAGATGAATTCCTTTAATATATGTTACCTGGTCAGGGGGTAAGTCTATAAGAATTTTATCTCCTCCCGGTACATAACACAAAAAGAAAAAGAAACAGAAACGCAATAGTTAACATAGAGCAGATTAAACCATATAATGACAATGTTTTTGTTACAGGACACTAGCTGTGTCGTTAGCCATTAAAATAACACCCCTTAATCAAAATGGCATCTATTTCCACAATTCCGGACCCCTCCTTGTTTCCAACTCCAATTGGAAGATAATACTAATAAAGAACACCAAGAAAATTTTCGATCAAGTGCAGATTACAAAATCATACTATAATAAACTAGGAATATTAGAAGCTAAAAGCATGAACGATATTACTTCATACCATAAGCTAACTTTAGGAATAGCAATTAGCGAATTAGATAATGATCTTAATAATATTTTACAAATTCATGTAAACAAACGACATAAGCGAGCGTGGTTGTCTATAATTGGTAAAGCCTTTCACACGGTATTCGGCACTCTCGACGAAGACGACGCTACCTTTTATGATAATGCAATAGAATCTATTCAAAAATCGAACCAAGAAACCTTAAAACTAATGAAGGAACAAGCACACATTACGATGTCAACTTTAAATACACTAAATAATACCATCAATACAATTAACAATAACGAGAAAGTAATAATGAACAATTTTGACAATTTAGAGAAATGGGCAACAAAATTAAGCGATGCTAATACAAAATTAAGTTACTCATTACAAATCCTAGATACAGCCCAATTAATATCAGAAATGGTCTCAATACTCAATAAAGAAATTAAAGATATACTAAACTTAGCCGCGTATGCGAAAATGGGAATGTTGCACCCGAGCGTAATTGAACCGCGCATACTATTAAGTGAACTCAAAAAGATTCAGTTCGAACTAACAGAGTCCAAATTACCTTTCGATACAAGTTTCGAATCAATTCACTTATACTTTAGCATAATCAAACCAACAGTTTACTTAAATAAAGACAAAATAATTATCACTTTAAAAGTTCCACTGGTAGAACCGACCGTATTTAACCTATACAAAATATATCCCTATCCCGTATTCGACCCTAATACAAACATCTATAAAACTATCCTCCCAACCAATACCTATATGGCTATTGAGCAAAAGGGAAATATCTGGGTACCGCTCCCCAGACTAGAAAAATGTGGTTTCGTCGAAAAACTATGGATATGCGAGGATGTGACAACCCAAGATAGGTCAAACTCAAACCAATGCGAAGTCCAAGCTTTCGGTTCAACCACCATGCCTAAGACTTGCGAAATTATCCAACTCCAGTTAGAAGAGGAACTCCTACCGAAAATCGACGATAACTTGTGGTTGTTTTATTCCACAGTTAATGGAAGCATAACTACTAAATGTCCCGGACAGAGCATGTCCAAACACCAACTATACGCGACCTGTTTTATACAATTGGAACCTAAATGTATGGGATACCTTCATAATGGTATGAAAATAACAGCACAACAAGACAGAATCTCCAACATCACAGTCAACATTACCCTACCAGAGATATCAATCGACTGTTGCCACGAAAATGCAGAATCCCTGCCAGATTTGAAGATGGAACCCATGCACATGGGAACCCTTCGTCACGACAGTTTAGATTTGGAACGAGAAAACCTCCAACAGTTCTCGAAGGACGTAAATGAGCAATTAAACAAACCTTTAATTCAACTAAGACGGAGTTGGTTATACACCGTCCTCTCCATACTCGGCGCCATCATGCGAATGATCTTCACCTGTTGGTGCTGCTGCCCCAACTGCCTTAAAATGTTCACCCCATGGAGACGATGTAAATCGATTGGAAGTCACATACCATGCCTCCAGATAATAAATTGTAACGAATACGCCTCGAAGTCAAACGAAGAAAACAGATCCATAAGCTCTTATCATCCCAGAGTAAAGTATGAAGCAGACCCTTCAGCCCCAAATGCGGAAATTATGGAGATGATACCCACTCCTGGAGAAGTAAACTCCAGTTGGACACCACCATCCAGAATCAAATAATGTACAAATCTAACACAATAATAAATAAACAATTTCTTTTTAGCTTGTAGGATAGAATTGTACTTGTAGGGTTGTTTTATTCTAGATTGTAAGGATAATACTGTAGATGAATCCTATAATAATCATTTCATAGAAATAATTATTGACTGATAGGGGAGGTGTTATGAATGCGATTAATGAACATGTTACCTTTCACCACCCGAAACCAAATTACTCTATGACGTAGGTAAAACTTAATTATAGGAACTAGTAATACAGGGCATTTTTCATTTTTCGGCCATATTGAAAATTGTTCATAGCTTTTCTATTTCGCGGAATATTACAATTTGGTGAACACATTCTCAAGATACATTTTTAAGGACAATCCAATAAAAGTACTTCAGCAATTTTTTATCATCGTTATTATTTTTTTAATGAAAACCATAATGATTTGGGCTTATAAAGTTGTCCGTGTTTAGCCCTTTTCAACGATATGAGGTTGTTGGTACTTACTTCCAAAACTGGTGGAAATATTAGCTGTTTTCAATTTAAAGACAAACAACAACACTACTATTTTATTTAAATAACGTGATATACAACATATAGTAAAGTGTTGTTGTTTGTATTTATGATGGAATATCTCAAAGTAACCGCCGAATTAATAGAATATTTGTTTTCAATTTACATTGCGGTGGGCTTTGTTGAATTAATTTTGCATTTACTCTTTTGTACTCGACAATGTACTAATTTTCTAATTTAGCATCATTTATGTAAGTCATTGAAATTAAATAACAATCAAGCTAGCTAAACAATTTTAAATTTACAAAAATGCACTAAACCGTGTTTTTGTGTGTGTTATTTAAGTATCTAAATTTGGAATCTGTAATATAAAATGTTAGGGTTACATGAGAATTTTAAACGTTATATTGCTCATTTTTTTTCAGAACGTACCTCTTTATCTGCAATACCACTTGTAACATTCCATCAGCTATAGAATCATGTGACGTCATCAGTTACAGAATCTTCGCCAAGCGCATTACGAATAATTTGTGCTCCTTTTGACTGCTGTGGAAAAATAACTAAACAAACAAAGAAAACCCCCAAAATTCCACAAACGATTTAAATAGCTAAAGACGCTATTGTTACCTATTTAAATCGTTTGTGGAATTTGGGGTTTTTATGTGTGTTTATAATGGTAATCTATATGAATTATAGCAGTTGAATAGTTCATTTTTACCTAAGAAATAAAACACAAGTGTTTAAGAGTTTAACGAAATTTATCATTCAGATCATTTTTAATTTAAAGAATGGTATAAAAAGCAACGTAGGTAAGAATAATATATCTCTACAATTTTACTGGAGACTATAAAAGTGTAATATAAAAATGTTTTATTCAACTTGATATAAATCAAGGGAAACTGATGGTTACCAGGAAAACAAATATTTCGTAATATTTGCCTGGGTTTCACGTCGAAAATAACTCGATACAAAATTCTATTAAAAGTTATAATTATTTCTTGTTTAATTAGAAACAATATCAAGTTTTCAATTGAAACGAAACAAAGCGATTTAATTTGCTTTTTCTGTTCGTTGAAAGCATCTCGTATAATTGGAAAAGTTCGAAGGGGTCATTATTTATCTTAATTTTTCGAAAGAAAATACCTTTGTCTAACCAAGAACTTCGCGTGCTCTCATGTCATTTAAATTTATTGATTGCAAGTCGCCTCGCAAAATAACTGAATAAAATTAAAACGAACATCTGTTTTTATGTAAAAGTATTCCACCCCTTCTCGCAAACTTGTCATAAAATCAACTACACATTAAAATGATTTTTTTTTTGTATAGTGATCCGTTACTGTTTTGGTTTAGTTAGTTGGATTGCAATTTTTTTTTGCCCTCACTTCACTTTCGCCTTTGGGATACACCTAATCTGAGTGTGGAATACCGAAATTAACCACTACCGGTTTCTTTCAAAGGTTTGCAAGACCACCAAAATCGGGTGGAAACTATCAAATCCCTACCAGGCTTAGCATGTTTGGTACCTGAACGGATACGCCGTTTGCTCGTCGAGGAAACCTAGCCATTCCCCTAGAATACAGGGCCAACCTCTACCACCACGAGGCCACAGCCGGGCAGACAGGGAAGGTGTCCCTGCCTGGACTGCCTCGGAGTTCCCGTAGTACCAATTTACATTATTGATGGGTGCTTCGTGCCACTACTCCTTCCAATTAAGGTTACCTGTAAGCTTTGGGCACTGGCAGGCCTCTGGCACTCATATTAGCCAAGCTACCACTAGTGATGGCCGCAGCCACTTTCGTGGATTCTCTACCATAGCTCTCTGCTGAGAGTCCAGCTTTTACTCACATAGAAGAGGATCGGTTGCGGGATATCTCCGTTTTATGAATAAACGGCGTGTGGAATGACCACAGGGCTAGCTTCGGATACTATGATAGGAAATATGCGTTCGATTCGACACTTCTAACGGTTGCCAGTTATGGGACACCGGAATAGGACCGGAAGTAACTAGTACCTCATCCCAGTGTCTCAATCTCACGATACTGGTGCCGGCCGGGTCAACCTCCACTACATTTCGAACGGTTGCTCGTCCGTATACTAGCGGAAGGGACTCTCACCCCTAGAACTCATGTCGGCTGGGTTACCCAAGCTACATTTGATGAGTGACGGTACAGGCCTCTATGGTGAAAGCTCTACCACACCCCTCTACTGAGGCTCCGGCATTTGGCCACATGAAGTGCGATCGGTTGCGGCGTGGGGTATGCCCGCGAGACTAGGCTCAGATACTATGATAGGCGTACGCGACCGATCTGACATCTCAAACGACCGCCAGTAGAGTGACTCCTAGAAATAGGACCCAAGACCCAAGGTTAACAGTACCTTGATCCAAGCGCCTTTGTCCTCCGTGGACTCATCTCGGATCCTAGTGTCGACCGCGCGCACCTCCACGATACTTCAAGCAGCTGCCCTTCAGCTTACCCGGACAGTGGATAGATAGTACAAATAATATTGGGAATTGTTGGATTTAACCATACATAATATACACACATACATGTAAATATTAAGTATAGTGCAAAAATTGTATTCGCTACATGTTTATTAGCTTAACAATAAAGTAGAGAATTTATGTCTCTATCGACATTCACCATGAACTGTCGCGGTGGCGTTCTTATTATAATTGATATTATGACCAACTAATATCAGATTTCTTCAAACATTTTTCTGCGTGCTAATTTCATACTTTGTAAAAACACAAAAATGTTAGTCAGTCGATTCAGAACTATTTGGAGTTTACACAAAGGGCTTGTGTTTTACTTACTCCCCATAATCTACCCCTTTAGGTTATGGGCCCAGCCCCTGCATGTAATCGTAAACAGTGTTTTAAAAATTAAGTAGTTGAAACAGTGTTAAGAATAAAAAAAAATAACAATGGCCAGTGGCGCAACAAGTGCGTTGAAACGAAATCTAAAACTATTCAATGGAGAAAACTATTTAATGTGAAAATTCAGGCTGCAGGAAATTATTGAGCAAGAAGGTGCCAGTAAAGTATTACATGAAGATCCACCAACACCACCCACGGATGAATGGATAAAATGGGAAAGATTTGCCAGAGGAACATTAATCGAATATTTAGATGATATATCCAGGTTACTATTAATTCCTGAAATTTATTCATAACTAGTTTCTGTAGGTTTTTCCCGGTGACGTAGTCACCCTAATTACCTAGCCGATTACCTGCACCATCCCTTGCTACAACCGAACTGTAAATAACAACCTACTTTTATCTTCTATTCTTAACTTTCACATTTATTTATTTTTTCACTTCTTATTTCTATTTTTTTCTCGTTCCTTCTTCGGTTGTAGTTTTTCCACTTAATTCCATTCCTTCTTTTAGTAGCATGTTTCGCTATTCTTTTTATCTTCTTTCTTTTCTGTTTTTTCTTTTTTTTCAATTAATTTTATCGTAAAATCTTCGTTCTTGTTTCTAACCCTATGTTTTCTTGCATGCTGTTCCTGTTTCTGCTATCCGTTTTCCATTTTTTCCGCCGCGAAATTAACATACAAACAAATTATGTTTTATCGTTAGTTTTCGCCCTTCCACCACAACCCCACCGTCAACCCCTCTTTTTCCCAACCCTCGCTAGTCCTTGAGCTGGGTATAAAAACCCCAGACTTCGCTCAATGCGGCCATCTCCGACATTCCACCCATCAGTGGCAAGGAAGAGGGAGATCTTTGCGCTTTTTTTCTGTCATTTTTTTTTCTCTTGCACTATTTGGCTATCTCCGACATTCCACCCACCAGCGGCAAGGAAGAGGGAGCTCTAGCCTCTTAGCTACATTACCGCTGTCGTTGTCGTCCGTTCGAATCTCGAACCCATCCTTTTTTTTATTGTAAATATTCTTTTATTACTTGTTTTTTTTTTTGTCTATCTCTATGTTCGCCTTCAGCAGTGTATATATATATTTTATTTCTATCGTTCATTAAGTTGTGTATATATTTTTTTCTGCTATATTCTTTATATCCATTCTTATTGTACATATTACCTGTATGTGTGTGCGTCGTGAGTGTAAATAAACGTTTATAAACAATTAGACTTTATCATAGATGACTCAATAATATCACAAGTACCGCCAGGACGTGCAACAGCTCGGCAAATTCTAGAAAAATTTGACACCCTCTACGCCTGTAAGAAAGTGTCGACACAACTATGTCTCCAGGATCGATTATTTAATTCCAAATTAAAGCCCGGCATGTCACTGAAAAAGCACATGATGGAAATTGAGGAAATGGTACGCAATATGATTGCTTGTGGAGGTGAAGTAAGCGAAACAACAAAAGTGTGGTATATGCTTAACTCATTACCATTGAGTTATGCGCCCGTAAAAGCTGCAATAAAGACAATGACCGACGATAGACTTACGTTAGCTTTTGTAAAAGGAATGTTGTTGGAACACGAAGAATACCTATTGCGGGAAAACGCTGATACAAGCATGAAGGCTCTTCATTTTCGCACCACAAGTACGAATGAAAATCGAAAAAAGAAGAATAAGTTTGTGTCTAACAAAAAATTTTCATCTAAAATTAGACAAACGCAAAGATGTTTTCATTGTGGTCGAAAGAATCACATCAAACGTGATTGTTATTTTTATAAACAAAGCTTAAAATACGAAAAGTACAATAAGAAAAATGATAATCATGAAGCTAGTGCATCAACAGCAATAACTGACGAATCGTTTGCCTTTATGTTAAGCAGTGAAAATGCTCTTTATGAAGATAGTGCAACGTGGCGTTTCGTGTTAGACTCTGGTGCAACAGAACACATAATCAATGACTTAAATATTTATACCAAGTGTGAACAGCTGGAAGAACCAATTCACATTACTGTAGCGAAGAAAGGAACAATAATTGAAGCAACACACAGAGGTAGAATAAAAGTCAACACATCCATAGGCTACACTGGCGAATTGAAGGATGTCCTTTATAGCAAAAGTGTGCCGACCAATCTTATCTCAGTAAGACGAATCCAGGAATCTGGAATGTCAGTGGTATTTACGGAAACTGGTCATTTGGAGATCAGGAAAGGGAAGACGACAGTAATAAAAGGTAAGCGCATGAGTAATTTGTATGTTATAGAATTAATAGTACAAAATGCGCCTAATAAAGCACTGGCTGCGGGCCACGTGGCTGAGGCTAATATTATTGATAAAAATAAAATGTGGCACGAGCGGCTAGGTCACATAAGCAAACAAAAGTTTACTGAAATAAAAGTAAACGAATTAGCCAGCGACAATAATTGTTTAAAGGATATGAATCCAATTGATTCGTTATGTGAAGCGTGTGTTAGCGGAAAACAAGCGCGTTTTCCTTTCGCAAAGATAAAAGTTAAAGAACACATACAAAGACCGTTATTTGTTGTACATTCAGACGTGTGTGGACCGATAACACCACCAACTATATATGAAAAGAACTATTTCGTAAACTTTATTGATGACTATTCTCATTATACAGTAACCTATTTGATAACTAATAAATCAGAGATGTTTAATTGTTTCAAAGATTATGTTGCAAAAGGTGAAGCTCTTTTCAATTCAAAATTAGTTCATTTATACTGCGACAACGGCAGAGAATATTTATCGGGAGAAATGAAAGAATTCTGTAAACAAAACGGAATAACGTATCATCTTACCATACCATACACGCCGCAACAAAACGGTCTAGCGGAACGTATGAATCGAACCCTAACGCAAAAAGCACGTGCAATGGTGCACTGTGCGGAGTTAGATAAACGCTTTTGGGGTGAGGCAGTTTTAACTGCAACATATTTGGTTAATAGGTCACCAACAAAAGCGATTAAATTAAATAAAACGCCGTATGAAATTTGGCATAACAAAAAGCCAAAATTAGGCCATTTAAAAATATTCGATTGTACAGCGTATGTACACAACAAAACACGAAAAAGTAAATTCGATAGTAAATCGTCTAAAGGGATTTTCGTGGGTTACGTGCCAAATGGATACAAAATTTTTATACCGGAGTTAGGAAAATTCAGTTGCACGTGATGTAATTTTTGATGAAATTACATACAAAACATCAAGACAAGAACTTGATAACATGATCAAAAACGATACTGAAATAACTACAGACGATGTACTGACACGTACAGATAATATTTCAGCAGGGGGTGCTGATGAAGATCAATCTGTAGGTAAAATTACGCCTAGCCAAACGGACGATATGAAGTGTAAACAAACATCTATTGAAATAGATGTCCCTGAGAATTGCACTCGTGGTCAAACATCCTCATTAAAGGATGTCCCTGAACCATCAAATAGTACGAGCTCAAACAGTGATAATGAAAGTTCGTGTACCTCTACTAATAATAAGTTGAGGAAATTAAATAATAGGCAAGGTGTCAGAAGGAGCCAAAGACTAAAAGAGTTACCGGCAATATCGTATAAAGATCATAATTTCAACATTAATAATTATTTGATATGTGACTCAATTGTTGAAAATAATATTCCCAATTGTTATCAAGACGTAGCTAGAAATGCGTTCAGAACCGAATGGGAAAAAGTCATAAAAGATGAATTAGAATCATTAGAGAAAAATCAAACATGGACGTTGGTACAGAAGCCAAACAATGTAAATATTGTCGATAGTAAATGGGTATTTACAATAAAAGTCAATTCAAATGGAGACCCGATTAAGTATAAAGCCCGCTTAGTAGCGCGGTTTTAGTCAGCGAAAATCGGTAGATTTTGACGAAACTTTTGCACCGGTCGCGTGTATCAGTACGCTTAGGTGCATGCTTGCGTTCGCAAATCAACATGAGCTGTTAATTCATCAGATGGATTTTAAAACAGCATTCCTTAATGGAACACTAAAAGAAACAATTTACATGAGGGTACCTGACGGTGTTGCAGTCCATAATAATATGGTCTGTAAATTAAACAAAGCCTTATACGGTCTAAAACAGTCATCTCGTTGCTGATATGAATGTTTTAATAACATATTAATAAAATTGGGATTTATCAACTCATCAGCAGAAAATTGTTTATATTTCTTAAATAAAGGTAATGTTCAAGAAAACATTTATGTAATTTTATATGTCGACGATGTAGTTATCATCACTAGAGACTTACGAAGAATGAATAATTTTAAGAAGTTTTTAATGGATCAATTTGAAATGGTAGATTTAAAAGAAATAAATTATTTCCTAGGGATTAGAATACAAATAGAAAATTCTGAAATTTCATTTGATCAAACTACCTATTTAAAGGCTGTACTAGAAAAATTTAATATGAGTGAAAGCAACCCCGTCAGTACACCATTACCTGTAAAATTAAACTATACAGAACTGAATTCAGATGATAGTTATGATGCACCCTGTAGACAGTTAATCGGTTATTTAATGTATGCAATGCTCTGTACACGCCCGGACTTATGTACTGCAAAAAACTTACTAAGTAGGTACCAGAATAAATGCAATAAAGAATTATGGAAATGCTTAAAGCGGGTATTACGATATATAAAAGGAACGATTGATTTAAAGTTAGTATATAAGCGTAACAAAAATTGCACTGAAACTTTAACAGGCTATGTCGATGCAGACTGGGCAAATAATGAATTAGATCGTCGAAGTACAACAGGTTGTTTATTCAAACTATATGAAAATTGTACTGTGACTTGGATCACACGACGACAAAATTCAGTTGCCACCTCATCGACTGAGGCTGAATATATGGCCATATTTGAAGCAGTAAAGGAAGCGTTATGGATTAAATCCTTATTAATGGGTATTGATGTCGATATGTCAGAAACAATAACATTATACGAAGACAACCAAAGTTGTATAGCAATGGCAAATAACCCAATATGCCATAAACGTTCCAAACATATCGATATTAAGTATCATTTTACACGTGAACATGTAAAGAACAACACTGTCTGTTTAAAATATTTGCCAACAGGTCATCAGGAAGCTGATCTGCTGACCAAATCCCTACCACCACAGCAGTTTAAAGAATTGAGAGAAAAATTGGACCTCGAAGAAAAAGTAAAATAGATAATTCATTGTAATATTGCTACACGATTATAAACATAGCTAATAACGTTGTAAAATTTTGCTATGCTTGTTTGGAATAGTATTTAGTTTATCTTTAACGCATTATTTAAAATTATACTGATAAGTGTATAACAAAAGTAATCATACTCATAGTTACTGTTTATGGTTTGGTTAGGTTTAAGTGGGGTTTTTCCTATCCCGTGCAACAAATGTTGAACCATCAGTTGTTAATCTCCCCGTAAATAAAGCAAAGAAAAAGTGTAAGCTCATAAAAATTTTGAGGGGGTGTGTTGGATTTAACCATACATAATATACACACATACATTTAAATATTAAGTATAGTGCAAAAATTGTATTCGCTACATGTTTATTAGCTTAACAATAAAGTAGAGAATTTATGTCTATCGACATTCACCATGAACTGTTGCGGTGGCGTTCTTATTACAATTGATATTATGACCAACTAATATCAGATTTCTTCAAACATTTTTCTGCGTGCTAATTTCATACTTTGTAAAAACACAAAAATGTTAGTCAGTCGATTCAGAACTATTGTACCAATAAGACATATAAAAGATAACATATTTGGAGTTTACACAAAGGGCTTGTGTTTTACTTACTCCCCATAATTTACCCCTTTAGGAATCATTTTGTATGCGAGCACGGATTGATATTCAACAACCAATTTAGCTTATGTAAAAATAAATCTACTGAAGATAATTGCTCTTACTTCTACCGTCTATGATCTGTTAAACAAAGAGGAAAAACTGCTGGTAATAACCTCAGATCTATCCAAGTAATTTGACAGTATCTACTGTAACACTTCATTCAATAAGTTAGAGCATTTTGGATTTCGAGATAGAACACCTATTAAGTTCTACTATCAAAATTAACAGAAAACAAAAAAATTAACAGAATTAACAGAGAAACTACCTACTAATTTTTCATTTGGCGTACCCTAAGGTGCAGTATTGAGGCTGCATCTTTTCCTACATTATTTCGATGACTTATTGGGCCGTCAATTTAATGGAAAAATAATAGCTTTTGTGGTCGATACTTCAATATATATAGGTACATTAAATTAAATTATTCATGATTTATTAATGATCAAATTGTATCGTATAGGGATAAGGGGTAAAGCATATGACCTAATATACAGTTATTTAAATAATAGACAACAATCTGTTAAAATAAATGGTCAAAAAAGTATGTATATAAATTTAAAGATGGGAGTTCCACAAGGTTCCATATTGGGACCTCTTCTATTTATATTGTATTACAATGATATTATTGAAAATATGCCTAAAGAATCAGTTTTGTGTTTTGTAGATGATACTGCAATTATAGCTATAGATAATAGTTGGAACACATGTGTAACCAAAATGAATCAATATCTTGATAAAATTTCTGATTTGCTAGCGCTAAAAAAATTGTCCTTAAATAAAGAAAAAACTGTATATATAATGTTCGGCAATTATATAGATAGTGTACCAAATATAACTAGGATAAAAATTAAAGAAGTTGAACTACGTAGAGTTGAATACTGTAAATACTTAGGTATAATGATTGACTACAGACTAACTTGGTTAAACCACATATCATATATTTTAAACAGAACGAAATACTTACTATATGTTTTCAATAAAATACAATCAACTACTAATATACATACCATGCGAATAATATATTATGCATTTTTCCATAGTGTTATATCATATGGAATAGTTGCATGGGGAGGTGCATATAATAATAATTTAGGACTGTTACAATCAATGCAAAACAGTATATTTAAATGTGTTAATAAAAATTGTTTTGAGGTCGATAAAACGCCATGCAATCTAAAACAAATTTTTAGTCTTGAATCAATCTGTTTTCACTATGAAAAGAAAGATTTCACAACTCTGCCAGTGTCACAAGAAAAAAAATGATACAATTACCAACAACTCATAAAGCTGTGAGCAGTAAAATGAGCATAATTGAGGCAATAAATACTTTCAATGCATTGCCGAATGAATTAAAAAATCTAAATAAAAGCAAAAAAATGATAAAGAAAGAAATATGCAAATGGATAAAAAGAAATATATAAAGATATGGCAAAAAAATTAATTTTTTTATTTTTGCAATAAATAGAATCAATATTAATTTATTTATTAATGTACTTTTAAGTTAGTTTTAGGTTAGACATAGTTTCTTTTTCACTTTTGTAGGTATACCAGACTGCGTACAGGGACTTGTCCCTCCTTGCAAGGATTTACTTTGATTAGTAGGGTAAGATAGCCGATTCTAGAACAAGGACGGGGGAGGAAGGTCGTTACCCTAACCTAACCTGTCGGGTAACGACCTTCCTCCCCCGTCCTTGTTCTAAAATCGGCTACCTACTGTAGATAGATGTGTATACATGATATTTAGAAAATACAACAGCATACCCCCCCCCCCTTTCCCACCCAACCATTCACTCCAGTTTAGTAATTATTGGTTACATTATTTTTATCAGGAGGTTTTAGAAACGGTTTACTGTATGTAGGATATTGTATTATCTGTATTTACCTGTATTTAATGGAAACGTTAAATTTAACGATTCTTTATTTTGATATAAATAAAGTATGTAAGTGCTACAATTAAAATATTAATCAATAGGAATAAATTAATAGTGCTAACAACTTGTAGAAATAGGAAAGAATCTGTCAAGTAACCCGTTGTAACAATAGCTTTTCTATTTTGATCATCACGAAGATGAATCCATCGGCTTTCGATATATTTTCGTGATTGCCCATCTTTTTCGACAAACATAAATTTTACGGAGTGAAGGTTTTGCACGTTTTCAACAGTGAAGACATTTGTTCCATTAACAGTTTTTAAAATAATTGATTCCCAATTTTTCATCCATACACAGGGCACATCAACATCTTTATTAGAATTTTTACATACATAGGCTTGGTTAGGTTAGGTTATATTGTCCGGTCGCGAAATGTAGAGAGTATTGTTATAGAGATATGTTAAAATCAGTAATGACGATACACTGATCATGATCAGCTTTTCCATTACAACTGAGATGGTGAATACGGGTAGCATATTCTTATTACACAACCCCCTCTCCACAGTTACTTGTTTTAGTGGAAGGGGATTCTGCATAAGTTATGCGAATGAGCGAAGGAGCGGTAGATGTTTGTTTAGCAGAGTTGAGTGCGTTTTATTCAGAAGAACATGGAAACCTTTATTGAAAAGTTTAATAGTGTACGAGTGGGTTATGAAGAAAAAGAAATACGTTCTCTAAAATCATTAGAACTGAATCAAACATATCCCGTGCAAAGCTTCAAAAAGGTGCATACTAAATGGGGACCACGCCTGTTAACCGATTTGTACAGCTTCGTTGTATTTCTTCCATGTAGACATGCAGAAGCCTTCACAGATACAGAGATCGAGGATATAAATGATAAAATTGATAAACAAGTGGGTCAACCATCGATTCGTCTTAAAGGATTTGTGGGAAAATCAGCTGATATTGAAATTCAAATGTAAAATCTGTAATGTTGTTTTAAGAGAATAAAAACAATTTTTAGGTTGAATATGTTTTATTTATTTGAATAAAAAAATACAACGCATCTATGAGTGTAAAGACAACCAATATTTTAATAGTAGAACATTTTTATAAGCACAAGTCGGTTCAAGATCTGTTTTAAATAAATGATAAGAACACACACTAACTTTAAAATCAGTTGCTAAATTTGAAAGAAATGGGCAACCGATGTCTTCGATGTTTACAAAGTTGATATTAGGAAAGTATTCCATCAACCACACTTTCTTTTGTAATCCCTTCACATACACGACCGTTGACTCCATTAATATGGGATGAATAGTATCATAAATCGTAGAGTACGGAAAATCACCATTATCCCAATATAAACCATGTAAATTTCTGGTTAACCAACGATTTTGACTCCTATAACGAACAGGAAGAGCGTGCCACGGAAATGGTGGTTCAAATGTGAAATGATGAAGTGGTTCTTCCTTGAGCGCAACAACAGCTACCTCTTTGAAAACAAATCGATTCTCACTACACTGAAAACCTTGAACGTCTAGCACGAAAGTCATAGTGCTCACCGTTCACCAGCAATAAAGAAAGTAAAGTGGGGAAGTGGTAATTGGGTTTTATACTTCTTGAACCAAATTTGTAGAGGGATTGTAACGTATCATTCTGTCATGAATAATTAAACAGTAAGCTGCTGTTTTATCTGGTACATTCTGTTTAGTTTGAAATTCTAAACGAATATCGATACTACCAGATTTCACAATTTCATTCTGATACGAACAGTCTACTATTACAAGAGGAGCAATCGTTAGAAATTCCTTAGGATCGAATAAAGGTTCAATTACATTGCCGTAGTACGATTGTTGGAAGTTAACATACATTTCATATAAAACAGCGAATCTGGAAAGATCGAAATCTAAATTCAAATTATCATATGGGTACATCCTAAATGAACTTTAAAATTGGTTAAGTTGCAGTGATCGAAAACGCTCATATTTTTTGTAATATCATTACTTTTGTTGGTTTGAAAACCGAAAATAATGAAGCGAGGTTTTTCTAATTGTGATGTAGTTTTCACAGTCCAGTTGTGAGAATGCGATTTATTAAGTAAGGGATATTCATGTAGTTCCCAACTACGAAACGAAAGTTCCATATTTAAATTGCTATCAACGTGACGTAATAATTTCAAACGTTCGGTATCAGCAACAGATACATGAGTAATTTTCCAACATATCTGATCCAAATGTATAATTACCTCTTCAACCGGTGTTGCTGAGCAATAGAGAGCATTATTATCAGTGCTGCTGCGAACTAGAACCAATTCTTGTCATATGTTAAGTATTATTTTTCGAAAGTCTTCTCCAACCCCAAAATCATACGAAGAGGAATACAAACGTTGAAGTAACCGTTTGCATCAATTAGCTTTCTGCTATGAAGGGCAACTCCTTGTACAGCGCCTAAAGTAGGAGGCAACCATCCACTATTAATGAGACGTTTACTTTCATTTTCATTGTAAGACGTGTAACCTTTCATTGTTGTAGTCATACCAGGATTACGGACTCGGTCAATAACTTTTCCACCCAATTCATATCGAATTTCATCAAAAAGGTATAAAATTCCATTATTTATGAAATTAGTACTGGTAGGTACAGTTCCATCTTTTTTCAACAAACGCCCCTCTATGTATACGAAACTGTTGCAAGGTAAAGTGTAAACGTCTTCATTTTATATGGGAATGCGTATGGTATCGTTGTTTTTAAAAGTTGAATTCGCATAAGGCTGATGAGTATGTTTATCAGCGTTAACAATAGCGTTGTCGAATACCGCTTTTTCGGTGACGTTAAGCATTTCTGCAACCATTTTAACTTTTCGTCTCTTTCAATCGCAATCCTATAAGGATTTAAGGAACTGTTTATTGGAGTGTGTTATTCGCTTAAATGTTGTACGCGAAATAAACGTTTGCGAGCGCGGTATTTGTTTTATAGTGGTTGTCTTGTTTGAATATCATTGGGTACAGGTTTATCGCACAGCCATGTTATACTTTTCGTAAGTAAAGTCTTACTGTAACACGCTCTCCACGGAAATTAACAAGATTACCGTCTTGATCAACTATTTTAAGGGAAATGTAATCGATGACACGAGTGTACATAGATAAATATATAAGACTTGTAGGATTCTCAACAATTTTAAATCCGGGAGGTACATTGGGAAAGAATTGATGTAGTATATGCCCATCTTGTCCTTTAGCACCATCATTAGTATGTATATAGGAGTTAGATACAAGGTTACACATTACTGATATCGCGTTTACCTTGAAAATGACAGCTACATGATCGAACACTTCTTGAAACGTCGGAAGAAGCTTATCTTCAAAACCCAATATCTTTGCGGGAGAATCTGCCGGAGTAAAGTCAACTTTTTTAGTACTCTTTATACGACTTTTTAATGTAGTGTTATCTCCAGACAAGAGAATACTATCAGTAGTACCTCCCAATTTCCCTTGAAGATAATCTTTAATATCCTTGATTTCATAGGATCCTTCTGGAAAAACTACGACTGCTTTCGTGGAACCTTCAAAATAGAACTTGTTGTTGTTTTCATCTATTTTAGGAATACTGTTATACGCCTCAAAATTTAATAACGCTATTTGATATTCTTCATCATCGCTTAAAACAATCGGTGGACTTATTATTATTTGTAGCTCGGACTTTGTACTAGTCAAGGCGAATGTATAAGACAAGTTTTCGTTTTAACGTTCTGTTTAATACAGAGAAATAAGTTTGATGTGTCCTTTTAAAAAAGGGTTTTCGTAATCCTTCGTAGGAATTGTAGAACTAAATGACCAGAGTTAAAATTGGCAGGATTCTGAACACGATTATAGTTATAAGTGATAGCACAAGGTCCAGTAGATTGTAAATATTGAACTAGTTCTTTCGGTGGACGGAGATCACCAAAACTATCGAAGTAAATAGCTTTGCTGTTTCGTTTAACATACGCTGTCCAATGTGTACCACTACCCGTGTCTAAATTAACGATTCCACATTCACACCTTTTAACTTTTCTTGGTAATTCATTGCGCATGAAAATTCCACGGAAATGTGGAATTTGTAAATGATGAATATAATTATACAAATCTAAATCTGTTAGAAGATGATTAGGTAGCTTCATGAAAAATTTGGTGCTTTTTTTCGTTGAAACGGCCTGAGGTATAAACCGGAGCCGTTACGATTAGGTTGCACTGAAATATATTTTCCTAGAGCAATGGCTTCCATGGAAGCGTTATGACGCTTAGCTTCTTCTAGTTGCTGCTGCGCTGATTTAGCGTCTTTTACAGCTTTAGCTATCCCAGCGGTACCACCAGAGAGAGCTCCAAGTGCCGATAGTCCAGCAAAAATAGGAATTAGCGGTAGAAAACCACCTGTTTTCGGAATAGGAATGATTCTAGGATATTTGGAATGCTTTCCAAGTTGCCAAATTTGATTTAACGCAATTTTAGCAGCATCCAACAAAGGGAACGGCTTATTTTTCTTAAGAGCAAGTTTCGCAGTTTTTACTAGTTTACTAAACGGTAGAACTCCTCCTTTTCTAATTCGTTTTCTCTTATTTATTCTCTTAAACGGAATCGAACCGCCCTTTTTATGGTGACTTACTCGATGCCTTCCTTTATGTCCCATTCCAAGTTTCGTCTTAGCCTTCATAGCGGAAACGATTGTTAAAGCTGCCAAACGTTCACCTATAGACGCGTTCGATGACTTCAGTCTTTGTAAAGATTGTTGTACTAAAACCTTGTCTTCTCTTCGACGTTGCGGAATGTCAGGCGAAATTGTGTATGCAATATCGTGTAATTTGCAATGTTCGTCGAGAGGATTTATACCAGTATCACCTCGAGCTAATCGTTTGTTTAATCGTGTTCCTGGACCACAAAAGTTATAGCCTGGTAGATGTAATTCAAAAGGTAATCTATCTATTACACTATTCAGAACGCTACGTTTCATGTAACAGGTATGGTGTGAGTGCTTTCACCATTACGAACCTACTGACTATATAAATAAGGGTAACACTAAATTTATATATCCGTGAACACAGCGAAAACGTTTAATAATAAATAAACATGCGGATAGTACAACATCCATCTACTCTACCGATAACCAATCGTGACTTCAACATCCCTTCGAAAATAAATCGTCATGGTCCTTTATTACCATCAACAATACGATGTATCGTTGCAGGACCTTCAAATTGCGGAAAAATAAATGTGATTATGGGACTTTTGGAGCAACCAAACGGTTTACGGTTTGAAAATGTATATGTTTATTTAAAGTCATTGTATCAACCAAAATATAAGTATTTAGCAGAATTGTTGCAACCAATTGCTGGAATTGGTTATTTTCCTTACAGAGACTCGGATGAAGTAATCGGTCCATCACAGGCAAGACCTAATTCTGTATTCATCTTTGATGATGTTGCGAATGATAATCAGAATAAGATAAGGGAATACTTTAGCATGGGAAGACATAACTCAATCGACACTTTTTATTTAAATCAAACATATGCACAGATTCCCAAACATTTAATTAGAGATAATGCTAATTTAATTGTACTGTTTAAACAAGACGAATTAAATCTCAAACACGTTTTTTCTGACCATGTTGCTGCAGACATGACTTTCGATCAATTTAAAAGTATGTGTGGAGAATGCTGGAAAGAGAAGTTCGGATTTCTAGTGATAAACAAGGATTGTGGTATAAATGAGGGGAGATATCGCATAGGATTTGATAAATATATATTAATGTAAGTGACATAAATGAAATCAGTTGTTAAAAGACAACCTTGACAAGAGCATGGTTGTAAAAGCAAAGAAAGAACTAATCAAAGTTAGGAAAGCGGTAAAGAGGAAATTGCAAATGTTAAAGGAATCGACAGCAGAACAGAATCTCCTCTTGCAGCAAGCATATCAACCACTTACAAAATCGCTTCTTAACTTAAAATCAGAGCTGGGTGAAGAGATCAAAAAGGAATTAAAGCCAGAAGTGAGTAATTGGTCGAAAGGCGACGTTCCAGCTTCGTCAACGCCAATAAAAATTAGAAAGCTTGACCCTTCGAATGCTCCAGGTACCTTACTACCAGGTGCTCCTTTATTCTTAAGGGAAGAAAGTGTTTATGAAAGTGACCCAACAACGGGTCATGAAAACACAGAACAGGATAATGATGAGTTTGAACAATTGAAGAAAGCGTACATAGACCATATCAATAGCTCTCGATTTGCTGAATATTTGGAAGAATTCGATCCTCTACCTCGAGACTACATAGAAGGAATTATTAAAGACTATGAAGGTGGCACATTTAACACTGACGTTCTGAATCCCCGTCTTGATAAAGTTCGATATGAATGGGACACAAATAAATTTTTTATTGGTGATTCTGAACTGGATTTTGACGGACCAAACGTTGTAATCGATGGAAAATTTAAATACATAGGTACTGTGGGATTATACGAGCTACTCTTTAAATTACGTTCTGAATATCCTACGTCGATTAAAGAAAGGAACGACTACGCTGATATATTAAGACGTACGGGAGCAGTTTACAAGTTAAGACAACAAACATCGAAATTTTCTAAAGGTGGAGGATTGTCGTTGTTGACATACAACGAAAAACCGATCGAATACAAATATTTTGATGATGTTAATGAGTTGTGTGATCGTTTAAAGTTATTGGTTGCTTCTCAACAAGCAGGCAACACAAATCATGAAAACGAAATTCTATCAATTTTAGAAGAGTTGCGTGAGTGCAATATAATCGTATAAACAAATTATTAAACTTATTAGTTAGACAATGACGGTTGATAAGTTCGGACGTGCGTTAGAAAAAAAACGATTGTTTTCGCAAGCATTCAGCAATGTTCATGATTTCAATCATAACCGCTTAACAAGAATCGGTGATCCTCAGCAGGAGCATGATGCTGTGAATGTACGATTTTTGGAGAAGAAGGTACAACGTCTGTTATCGCAAGATGATGTAACCGATATTAGACAAGCATTCGATAAAGTGTTGTATTTCGTTGATGTGGCTAATAAGCGTATTACTCATTTGAACGAGCCTACCGCAGGGTTTCATGCAGCTACTAAAATGTATGTAGATGAGAAAGATCGGTTAACAAAAGAGCATATCAGAATCGAGTGCGAAAAGGTAAAGGATCGTGCTGTCAGTGAAGGTGTCAGAAGGATGGAGGATTTACGAGAAGAATTGAAAACAGCTGTCTCCAAAAGTGGTGAAATGATGATGAAAACTTTTAGTAATAATATAGAGTTAGCGATTAAAAATTTAGAAAGAGAACTTGAAAAATATAATACTGACAGGGATAAAGAAATAACAAACAAGGTGAACGATATAATAGAAAAGAATGCTGTCAGAATCATGGACGTCTTTTCAACAAAAGTAAAACTAGAGCGTAAGGATGTAGAAGCGTTTGTTAGGAAAGGGGATGAAGAGGTATCGAAGAAATTGAAGGTGGAAATTGTGTAAGATGAAAAATGATATAGATACGAGTTTTGAATTAATTAAAATCGTGATTCAGGATGAGTGTAAAAAAGTTAAGGAATTTGCAGAGAAAGAAATTCAAGGAACCAATAAAAAGAAAGATGATCTGAAAAACGAATTAGTGGTAATGGTGGAATCACTAAAAAAGGAAGCAAAGGAGCTGAAAGTAAGGCTAGATACTCTACAACAACAAAGAGGAACAGGTAGTGCAAAATCGAGCAGTTCTAAACCGACAACAGCAGCTCCGTCCATGTAGTTCTTTATTATTATAAGGAAAATGTTAAATGTGAAAGAAGAACTAGTGAAAGAACTGCATAAACCTGCGAGAATTAATTTTACACGTCGTAACGTGATAGTGAAAGGATTAGATGATCTTCATCAACCCGATTTAGTGGAAATGATTCCGTATGCCAGAGAAAATAAAGGTGTCAGACACATTTTGGTTGTAATAGACGTTTTTTCAAAATTTGTGTGGGCTCAAGCAGTAAAACGCAAAACAGGTGAATATGTTGGAAGGGCTTTACAGTTAATTTTCAAAAGAAGCAAACGTATTCCTAAGAATATGCAAACTGACTTGGGAAAAGAATTTTACAACGAACAAGTGAAACGAGTTATGCAAAAATATAAAATTAACCATTACTCAACGTATAGCGCCAAGAAAGCGTCGGTTGTGGAACGGGTAAATCGAACACTAATATCAAAAATGTGGCAACGCTTCAGTTTACAAGGATCCTACAAATGGTTGAATATATTACAAGATATAGTAACCGACTATAACAATAAGGTTCACAGAACTATCGGAATGAAACCAAGCAAAGTCAATAGACGTAACGAAGAAATACTTTTGAAGAAGGCTTACAACAATCCGAAAAAGGTGGATTTACGAAGAATTCTATTTAAAGTGGGAGACCGAGTACGAATAAGCAAATATCGCGAATTGTTTAACAAAGGTTATACCCCGAATTGGTCCAACGAACTATTCACAATAACTCGTATAAAACTGTCTGATCCAATTATGTACTACCTAAAAGATGATAAAGGGGAAGACATAAAAGGAGGATTTTATGGTTTGGAATTACAGAAAGCTGCACATGCTGACATTTATTTAGTGGAGCGAGTATTAAGACGTAGAGGTGACAAGGTTTACGTGAAATGGTTAGGGCTGGACAAATCTCATAATAGCTGGATTCATAAAAAAAACGTTTTGTAATTTGGTTGCAGATTTTTGAATAAATAAATGATGAAACATTTATGAATTTGTTTACCCCCACCCTCAAACAATGATTATAAATAAGATTAGACATGGCGAGTGTCATCAGTTGCAATCGCTAGTTACCGCATTGAAAGTTGAAGACGTAGTAATGGTAGAAAATTATGTAATTGAAGTGAAATTTTTCAGAGGGTTTCTTATCTGAGAGAAAACTTTTGGTAGCTTCAGAGTTAGAAAACGTGGTGCAAGAATTTGAGTTGAAAGGTGCATACGATAAACTTGTAATATCAGGCTATTTAGTAAACGAGGATAGCGACCCAGACGACTTAGAAATCGAATTTTTCTAAAAAATGGATTCCTTATCATATGAGTTGTATCAAGCGGAAAGGCAAGTCCTCGTTATCAATTTCCGCAGAGCAATATTATCCAATGATTTAGATCGAGTTAAAGTGGTGTGTTCGAAGTTAGGAGTAGAAGTCCCGAAGGAGGTGTTCAAATGTTTAACAATGTTGCAAGACCCATCGTTTGATGTTTTGTATTTAATTTTCGAAATAAAACGTCGGTGTGACACTTTCGTTGATGATTTTTTAAAAGCTTGCGGTGAAAAGGTGGAAATATTCGGCGATGAAGTTCAAGGGATTTTAAACAAAACGAGTTATAATTACACGCGGAATGATGTATATTTTCTAATGGAAATGCTAACAAACGGATCAGTTCTAGCTAGGAGCAAAAGATTCTCCATCGTTAACATAAGGAAAACGTATACAACATTGTTAAAGTCTGTAGATGATTTAATAATGGATATAGCGTACTATGCACAACCGAAATTTTTGGAAAAGTGTATTAAGCTCATCAACTTGTTCCGGCTTGCATATTCCTTAAGTCCAAATATTAACGGTTGTCACCAGACAGTGATGAGGTGGATAGAAGAAAATATTTTACGAGAAGGAACGGAAAAGGCTCCTGGTTGGCAAAGCGGTCCTGACTCTGGCAAATGGCCATCAACTAATATTGAAGACTACAAGAAAACTTATTCATTGTTAATGTTATTGACACAATAAATTGTAATAGCTAAAACATTCAGTGTTTTCTTTCCATATTCAGGAAAAATGTAGTTTCTAAAACTGAAAAATTACAAAGCTGTGATATAAAGTTTTTATTTTATTTTTTAAACAGACATGTGGGTATAATTACTATTGGGTATAAACTTGTAAATATAACGTCGATACATTATTTACATATACACATACAATACACCAACTGATTAATATTATATAAGATGTAAATACATAAATAGTATCAATAGATTCGTCGGGAAGTGAGGAAGCCTGAAACAGTTTTTGAATAAAATATTCCCCAACGGATAAGTTGTCGACATACGGTTGATGAAAATTTTGGATTAATCGATCGATTTTACTATCCTGCTTTGAAATCGAATTTTCCGATTTTTTAATATTATAATGTCCCCAAGGAAGCGTATTAGTTGTTTTCGGAATTAAGAAACGTTTATCATCATTAGGGCAAAGATCTACTCTAGTTTTCATTTGTGTGAACATAGTGTGGAGGTCGGAGACGAAAATATTCATACTTTTTAGAATGGTGGAATCGTCCCTAATAACGCGAAGATAATCGTCAATACCTAGATGTAACTTTATAACGTTTCTCTTAACACCTTTAGCTTTTTTAACGATTTGATGAACCGATTCGACACAGTAAGCTTTAGCTCCGGTTCCATAAAATGCTTTAATGGGATTATTTGGGAACTCGTCTTTAAATTTACCGACCACAGATGAGGTAATGGGAATATCGAAACTATTATCACGCGGATAATTTGAAGTATCAAAGTGTTGAATATTTTCGATAATATCCCGATAGAAGTTTTCTGTGACTACTTTAAGAATGAAGGAATCTGTATCCATATACATCAAGGAAACGTTCTGTTGATATTTTTGTTTAAGAAACCTGTAGTAGCAGTCATACATAACAACTTTAGACAAATCCAAAATAGTAAAACCTACATAAAGAGGTTTATCGTAAACAATACGTAATTTATTCATCTGAATAGCAACGAAATTTGTTGTGAATATTTTAGAATTTTTGAAATTGGGTTTAGCTATTAAATTCTCAGCTCCCAGGAAACGTCCTGAATTTTGCCAATGAGTAACCAGTTTCACATCGACTCGTTTATCAACGTTCTCCATCGTCTTTCCGAACGCGCTGTTATTCATTAATTTGAAGAATGATTTCCCAAATTTATTTTCAGACAAATTCCGTTTTCGGGTATTTAAATCAATGAAAGGTTTAAGCCAGTCAGACTGTTTAAACTGAATAACTCTATGAACTTTAAATTATTTTAATCCATTATGTAGGGCTTGTTGCAACGGTAGGTAATGAACAATATATTTTGTCTTATTCATAAGGTTCGGAATGAGCTTTCTAACTCTACCATTAACATTAGCAGGAGAAATAATATTTTCAACTAAAAAGGGGAGATCAGCATGCGAATCATGGAGGTGTTGGGGATATTGAACATCGACTTCTAAGACATAACCATATTCTGAAGAAGCATCTAACGAAAGAACATTTAATTCATCAATTTCGGTTTCGGTTAACCAACGAAAGTGTGAAAGAGGAAGCGGTTGGCTCATACTATGCCCATACAAATTAGTAGCATCTAAATACATTAAATAAGAGGTGGGAATAGAGGCGTTGTAATCGGGGAAGTGAGGGTTGTTAGCGAAATGCATTCTTTGAACGCATTGACTTATTCCTCCACGTACCCCTTTTTGAAAAAATTTTAGCATATCGATATCGGTAAGAAGTTGTAAATTAACGCGAGTGAACTTTAACATGCTATCCCAGGCAAGCCCTGGAGCTGTATAATATTGAGCTGGGTCTAAATCGTATGTAGCAGCACATATTTCTCGGAAATTCTCGAATACATCGGCTAATAAAAGAACATCTGTTTTTAAATATAGGTCTGAATATTCCCCAAGAGTTGAACATGAGAACGTATTCCAAACCGTTTTTGCTCGCTCATAATCCTCATCGGAAACGGGAAGGGAAGATAATTTATCGAAGAAATCGTCTTTCTGCGGAAGCATTGTCTCATCAAGCTTAGAAATGTCATCCACGTAGGAATAAGGAAAAAACCCCTTCCGTCGCATAAGCTCAAATTGTTGAGGATTTGGAAAGTACTTTTTCACTTGCAAACATTGAGAAGAATCTAGTTCTTCCGATAGCTTGTCGAGGGAAGAAGCCATGAAGCGAAAAGAATCGAGAAATCTGATCTTAACAAACACATTTTGAGCTGAGTCATCTGTATCAGTTTGTACAACATCAACTCGTAATAATTTAGAAAAAGAAATGTATTTTTCTTTATTTTGAGCGATTACGGTAAATTTAACATCGTTCACAGCCATTTCCTTTATAAATAGGTGACAATCGTATCCGGAGAGGTTATGGAAAAAGACAGGTACAAAGTTGGGTAGTTTGTAATTTAAATTACATCTGGAGTGAGCGGCACCTATGCGAACTTTACCGGTTAAATGACAATGATCGCGGACCCGCACGTCATCGTCTAGAAATGGCTCTTCGCAGATATTACAAGAAGTGGCCTCCGAGTAGAGATGCATTTCTTCATCTGTAAGGGGTAGCATGGGCGTTATAATTTTCAAATATCGGTGATAAATATCATAAACGTCTTGATCGAGTGTTTGAACAAATCGATTAACACAATCGGGTCCCCGATATGATCTAAATTTGGAGAGGGAATCATCAAAGGAGCACTTCATCAAGTAAGCGAACGAATGAGGTTGATGTTTATGGGTAGATGTGGTAGAGTGCTTGTTAGGATCAGGTAAGCATGTATGAATTGGTTGTAATACGGTTTCAAAGTCTGCATATACAACAAAGGGCACTTTGATACGTTTGTGATAGTTTTCAAATTTTAAAATGTGATTTGGGACGAACCTACCCATCTTATCCATCTTGAAATCTCCGTTAGGAAGGGTGCTGTAGACGTGGTTGCAGTCATACTGTTGATGACGATGTAGCTGGACTAAAGTGGAAAAGTATTGTAAGCAACCGTCACATAAGAATTTGCGATGTCCTGTCTTGGAAAGCTGCTGAGAAAGTAAACGAGACATGTTTTTGATCCAACAGTAATGAGTTTTGCCTTTATCATCATCGAGTAGCAGTAGATTGAAATGCAACCTCCGTTTGATGGGTGTGTAGTATAGGGGACCAACTATCTCCCAGATCCACCTTCCATCTTTCAAAACGGATTCAGTACCGTAGACATTCACGGAACAGTGGTTCTTGGATTCAAATGTGGGAATATCTCTTAATTTCATAGGAAATTCGATACCGTTAAAATCCAAAGTACGAGAGTAATGTGGGTAGGAAGTTGTTCTGTGTGGGTTTGCTTGCGCGGGGTATAAAGCTGATGTTATTGCCCACGCAAAGCAGGCTTGATCATCGTTTTGCACATTTACAACAGCCTTCTTCAGTAGAATTTGTTTAGGTAAAGGTATATACGATGAGGCTTTCAACGGATTGTACTTGTTGAAGTTGATTTCGAGGAAAAGAACCCTTTCTAAAATCCATCCTATAGAAAAGAAAAAAATTAGGTGGATTGTTTGTGACCGTGTTATTAATAGAAAGGTAATATATGTAAAAAAGAATAATCACCTGACTCTCGTTCTTGAAACTCGGAAGCTTTGGTGTCGAGTATCTCAAAAAAGTTTTTGAAAACATTGGAAACGTTGGTCGACTGAGTCACAACTTTGTTATTTGTGTTAAACGATTTAATTTCTAACATTTGCTTAGTTTCATGCACATAACGTCCAAAAACTTCAAGATTTATTTTAACCGCATCGTGGAGATGGATCTGATTACCTACAACACGCAAACATTTGTCGAGGACATCATTAAAAAAGTCAGTATAAGACAGGAAGTACTTCGCTGTCGTAATACGAAACGAAGCTATCCTGTTAGCGAAAGCAGAGGAGAGAAAACAGATTCCTTCCTTCAGAGGTGAGCAGCAAGTTTGTTTATGTTGTAAGGTGCGCACATGACCGTTATATGATTTTTGCGGAACATAAACTTTACAGGTGTCACACCACCGGTCGGTGGACATCCCAGGTGTAGCACAGTTGGGTTTTTTGCTCGGTATAGACGAAGTAGCTTCGTGTTGCGCTCGTTTACGACATGAAGCGTTTTGATGTCTTTTTAAATTGTCAGATCGCGTAAAGGAGGTATGACAGTCCGGACAACGAATCATATCAACAAGTTGCAAGAGACGTTTCTCAACAAAGACTGAGGACAACCGTTGGAAGAGGTAAATTTAATAGTATAAGAAAATGGAAGGGAGAAGGGGAATTTGAAAAAGGGTGAGGATCTTAAGAGAGGGGATAGAAGATATTTAAGAGAGAAATGTAGAAGTTAGGGTTAGGTAAAATGACTGAAAAGGTGGAGTGTGGTGTTGCCGAAGTACCCGTCATTACCCTAGACGAGTCAGAGCTGTCGGCGATGTTAGAGCAGTTCTTCCCCAACGATGAGTTGATTGGTAAGACATCATCGTCCGGTGGAGGAGAGACGAGTGTAGGAGATGTGGTCTCGGAAAAGCCTATCGCTAGTACTTCGCGAACGGTGGCAGGGGGCGTTAAATCCATAGCTATGAAACCGAAGAAACGGACGTACAACAGAAGAATTTCGAGCGGTCCGTTGGATTATTCAAAGCTTGTGGACCAAGTTAGGGAAGCAGTGAAGACTCTTCAACGTGAAAAAGGTAAACGTGAAGGAGAAATAAAGGAACACCACACGAAGGATGCTCTACTGTTGGAGCAGATACATCGAAAAGGGAAGGAGTTGGAGGATCTGAAGAAAAGTCGTGAAAGCAGCAACAAACTGGTGGTGGAAGGTAGAAAGCGAGTAGAAGAGGTGGAGCAGCAGTTAGTTAGTTTACGCACACATTTATTGGATATATTTGAATGAAATTTTGTAAAAGAAACATGAAATAAATGTATGTAATGTAGTGTAAATTTTATATTAAATTAATAAATATGTATAAACTTATAATATATAATATTTTTAAATATAAAAATGTGACGCTACACATATACCATGTGTCACATATTGCGCCACACCGGAACCCTTAACCTCAGACAACCGAAGATTTTTTTCAAGTTCCAAAACGAACTCTACAGGAGGCATCTTGTCCTTGATTGTTAAAGTGGTGACTACCCCTTCTAATGTCACCCACTCTCGGTGTAGCAACACAAAAAAATACCTGTTGAGGTTTTTTTGATAGGTGTCCCGGTGAATGTGATAAAATAATGCATTTTCAGTCCAATACCAATTAGCTAAGAAGAAAATAAATAGAGTGAACACTTGTCCATGCATCACCAAAAATACTTGCGAATTTTAATTATCAAACCTACATGTATGTACATATATTCATTTGGCATCATTATCTATCGTAATTTTATTATACAAATGACGACTACCTCTGCAAGGCAGACTGAGGCTATCAATGGGTTAGATAACTGTACGACTGCAGCCCACAGTCCCCATTGCACCGCAGTGCTTTAAAAAACCTTAGACCCCAATATTGACTTTATCACCGAAGCTTAACAGTCTAGGTCCCTATCATAATTTGCTCAGACGCAGTGTTGGTAGATTGGAGAGATGGAATTATGTTCTCAGGGCCGTAAAATTATAGTATATTCTACGAAATTATAGTATACTAGATTTTTTTCATTCAAATAACTTTAATACGCTTATTATAAGTTAAGATAAAACTCAACATGTACACACAATATACGTATATATGCTACAATAGATGCGCAACCTAGTACATATGAGAATCGTTGAACATTATTTAAATTTCAGTGGGTAAATAAAAATATTTTATTATTGTTGAAAAAAATTTGGAATTGTAAAAATCGAAAATTGTTGTACTTTTTCCAATTATCGTACAGGCATTATGTGATATAGTACAATCCATCAAATTATGTGATGTGTACTATAATTATCATGCGTCTGCCAACACTGGCTCAGAGCTCGATTTAATACCATTGTCATAATTAAATTATTACTAACTAACTCAATATCATCAAAAAGACGATAATATACTAAAACATGCAAACATACAAGGTGTTTAGTGAATAACTCACCAAATTTCAACAGTTCCGTGTTTCACGTTTTGTTCACTACAATAAGGCGAATCGGTTACTAATTAATTATAACACCTTACAAAGTTACACTTATTTCGTCAACGAGAGAAAATCTTCTGCTGAACGAACGAAATCTGAAGGTATTTATATGATTCGGAGGAGGACATAAACAGACAACATTGGATTCGTTTGTAGAATATCATGGTTCGATAACCGTTGCTTATCAAGATTGTTTAGTGATAGAGGAGTGGGTAGGTTATTTTGTTTTGTATTACAGACTTCGAGGTAGATTTTTATCAGTTAACGATGAGACATGTGAAAAGAGCAAGAATATATTGACCATAAAATGGGGTTCGTTTGTAGACTATCATGGATTGATAACCGTTCATTAACGAGATTGTTTAGTGATAGAGGAGGAGTGGGTAGGTTATCTGCATTGTATCAGAGCAGACGTGTATGCAAAGGACTGGTCGGTCATAATCTTAACGATCAGGTGTAATTAATTATTTGTGACATTATTTTTATCAGTTAACGGCGAGACATGCGAAAACAGAGATAAAATATTGCTAATAAAAAATACGAACAAATGTGTGATTGCATCAGTATGTAAGCAGACAACAACCCGAAATGCAACGAATCAAATTAATTATCACTCTAATCTTACTGCCCAGGAACGTGAAGATCGCAATGAAAGATAAAAGAATTCGGTCAGTTACAATCTTAACGATCAGGTGTAATTATTGATAGCATTATTTTTATCAGTTGACGGTGAGACATGCGAAAACAGAGATAAAATATTGCTAATAAAAAAATACGAAAATGTGCGATTCCATCAGTATGTAAGCAGACAACAACTCGAAATGCAACGAATCAAATTAATTATCAATTTAATCGTACTGTCCAGAAATGTGAAGATCGCAATGAAAGATAAAAGAATTCGGCTAAGACGGACCCCTAAAGCGCGACGTTCGAATAATGACGATGCAAGTATGAATCGAGCTGTTTTTGAATATCATGGTTTAGAGGAGTGGGTAGTATCGGAGCAGACGTGTGTGTAGAGGACTGGTCAGTCGCAATCTTAACGATCAGGTGTGATTATTGGTGACATTATTTTTATCAGTTAACGATGAGTCATCCGAACACAGCCAGAAAATATTGGTGGTCAATTACGAAAAAATGTGCGGTTGCAAGCGGACAACAACCCGAAATCGTATATTGTCCAGGAACGTGACGATCGCAATGAATGTAAAAGAATTCGGTTAAGGCAACCCCGTAAAGCGCGACATTCGAATAATAATAGTGCAAGTTTGAATCGAGAAAGTGTCTGTGGTATAGAACAACCATACTTATAGTGCGATTATGGCTTTGACTTTTTGAATGGTTTACAATACCTCCTGATGTTTAAAGCAAAAAAGTAATTTGGAAGGTATTTGTACCGAAGCTGTGAGGTTAATGGTCCGTACTAGGACAAATTATTTGAGTAAAGTATAAAAATTATTATAGAATTATTTCCATCAACGTGCTCGTTTAATTCGTAGATATTTAAAGTTCGATTGTTAGAAAAAATTGAATATTATTATTCTTCTGTTTGTACCTGTTTATGTAGAATTTCTTAATCGTTTCTTAGTTTTTGTTCATTTCATTTATATTATATATATAGTATGAATTCATTAATATAGGTACAAATATTTAGATGATTATCAACTGTTTATGCATATTTAACATATAAAACTAAAAGCCGGATTATGTTAATGTTGCTGAATATTTTAATTATTAAACAGTTACAGGTAAACATACACTAGTTAGGTTCGGTAACACAAACTAATAGAATATACGAGAGAAATGCACATTATTCATGAAATACTTACACCTACTATTGATTAATTAAATAAACAACCTAATCGTTTCGAATAATTAAATTTTATAGCACAATTTACTTAATTTTTTCTTCTAAATGCAATAAACGACAAATTTAATTTCCTAACATATATAAACCATAGAATATGTTATAACTACCACTCATATGTTTGGGTACGTTCATTTATACTGAATCTATTTACAGTGTTATTTCTAAATAAGACATTTAAGCCTGATAAAAATATATAACTAACACTATAAGCATTGAAATTCAGCAGTTATCTATAATTAGAATAGATGTTTAACTGCAAAAATGATAAATTTTATACTTGATAAATTAATCAGATTGTTGAACATGGGTAGTATAAGTTGCAACGCTTCAGAAAACTGTAAGAGAACATTGTTCTAAATAAATCATAATGATCGCATTTTACTTTTGGTGAATTTATCTTTCCTAGGACAGGTTGTGTTTAGGTAAGGCGGGGTTGAAAACTGGGGTAAATATATAAATAATTTTTTTCTCTTACACTTTTTACATCGAACCAACATTATGTTCCTCTTTCATATACACTACATACCCCCACCTGAATCCCCACCATTTTCCCAACCCTCTTTCTCCCTATTTAACTCATTCACTGTCTGTTCGCAACACTATTCGTTCTCCAACCTTCCTCATAGCAACATCATGTCTATGAACCAAGTACAAGGTACTCTCCTCCCAAACAATTACTCATTACCTGGACATGCTATCATTGCTGTACAACCGTTCCGACAGGTGGTTAAATCCTCTATCACCTTCAAGGTTACCACTAAGTTGCAGTGTCAGCAATGTCTTCAGTTATGTCCTAGCACGAAAGGCTTCGTTTGCCTTTCATGTCGGTTTATGGAACCCTCTGAGTTTTGTACTAGCTGCAAAACTTACTCGGAGGATGTTGTAAACCGAATTTGTCCTAATTGCAGATCAGGATACCTCTGCGATAAGACCGGTTTTTTTTATGAGTCCTCACAGTATCATACCTTGCAGTGCTACATTTGCGCTTCATGGTATGATAGGGAACAAGTCCGCAACGACCTAGAAAGATATTCTACCGAAGAGTTCACACTCTCGTAGTTGTCTTATTTCTTTCTGATCCTTTCCGATCTGTTTTTCGACTGTAAATACATTCGAAACATCGGTTTGTATACTCTACTTTTTCCAATCCTACACCACTCTTAGATCATCCCCACTCATCCCCTCTCTTCCTTCTTCCTATCTAAGCTGTTGCAACTGTGTAGCATACATCACTGCATGAGTACGGTTCACTCGTTCAACATGAACCTTTCTCATGTTTCACTTGTCCTGAGCAAAGACGTCGTGAGGTTACCAACCTTTTATTTATATCAAAATAAAGAATCGTTAAATTTAACGTTTCCATTAAATTCTAACGTCTCGACAGGTAAATACAGATAACACAATATCCTACATACAGTAAACCGTTTCTAAAACCTCCTGATAAAAGTAATGTAACCAATAATTACTAAACTGGAGTGAATGGTTGGGTGGGAAAGGGGTGGGGGGGGGGTATGCTGTTGTATTTTCTAAATATCATGTATACACATCTACCTATAGTAGGTAGCCGATTTTAGAACAAGGACGGGGGAGGAAGGTCGTTACTCGACAGGTTAGGTTAGGGTAACGACCTTCCTCCCCCGTCCTTGTTCTAGAATCGGCTATCTTACCCTACTTTGATTTGTAAATCAATGTAAATTATATCTATGTATATACTGGTAGTAAATAAATAAATAAATAAATAACTACAAATTACCCCAAATTAATGAGGAAAAATTTATTGCTGTCATTATGTCGCCGTAGCTTAGTGGTTAGAGTATTGGCGCGTAAAACCAGAGACGCGGGTTCGAATCCCGGCGGAGGGGCATGGTGACAGCAATATATTTTTCATAATCAATGTGAAGTAATTTGTAGTTCGTTGAATAATTTAATTAACATTAATTATTTAAAATCACCACTACCAAATATTTTAATATTTTATTGTTAATAGATACTTTAAAAATATATATACAACCAACCTAAGAATTCATTACCCTTTTTCAGTGCATCTAGTAGCAATTGTTGTTCTGTGGCTACTTCTAGCCATTATTTTAAGTTTCTGGTCACCTTGCATATCTACCATTTTCAATAGAGTACCATGTATGGACACGGTCGATTGATTACTCTGTGTGTATAAAATGATAATAGGAGAAGTTTTTGCGATTTCTGTAGGATAGGTAAAATATCTGCAGTTGTTTTCAATGTTTTCGATTACCAGCCCCTGGCTGAGGGTAGATAAACTTTGAAAACGATTTTCGTTTAATTTTTGGTGTTTGTCAATTTTTGAGTTGTACTGTAATTTCCGGTTATTTTGTTGGCTGATTGCTCAAAATCGTCTACTTTAAATAATATAAGGAGTTTAATGTTTCTTGTCTACATTGTGTTTGTTGAAGATTTCCAGAGTGGAATCTGAACAGAATCTCAATGAACACGGTGTTTTTCGTCACCAACATAAAGGGTAGAAACTACGTGAACATTAAATCGCACTGCATTTAAATCATTTTATGATATCCTGTTTGAAGCACCAGTAAAGTTTTTATCTCAGTTAATTTTAAAAAAATTTATACTTGACAATAATAATTCTTGATTGCATAATCGAACCGTTAAATAAGAGTAACCAACAGGAACTAACTTGTAAAATATGAAAAGATGCAACCTACCTCTATTTGTTGAATTAGCAGTGGTTCTCACACTAGATAAACTATGGATTAGAATTATTGTACGAACATCAACATCGTGGTAACAAGGCAATGTAATCCATAGGTAAATGACACTACTACGTAAATGCAGTTAAAAAATATACGGTACTTTCAACAAAATTGGAAAAGAGAAATAGCTTTAACAATCTATTTTAGGGAATAATCGCTAACATTGCAGTCATATGATGTACGTATACCATAAGGGGGTTGTTGATTGGATGTTCCACATCTTGCAGATTGACGTTGAGTGCGGTTGCTTATGACAAAACAAATACTTCTACTTATATACCGTCAACTTAAAAACTTGGGAAGTATTAGTAAAGCTATGTTTGCAGCACAGTACTGTACGGGTGCGAAACGTTGGCATGTCAGCGAAGCAGAACAGAAGAAGTTAAAAGTCTTTAAGATCTCGTTATTTGTAGGCGAACGATGAAAATATTGTGTAAAAAAAATTGGAAATGAGGAGGAATTTGAAAGGGATAGAAGTGCGAAGAGCGCTAAAACGTTATGGAAGTCAAAAAAGAAAATGAAGGATGTAAACGTAGAAACCTTCTAAGACATAAAGAGACAGAAACGGGCTCTAAAAAGTCGTAGGAAGACCTGAATTGGGTTTCATATTTCGGGAATTTTTAAGGGAGTTGCAAGTTTTACTCTTCAGGAAATGTGCTCTACCCATTTTTGCAATAAGGTGTTTGTGATGACGACATGTTAGGTTAGGTAAGGTTAATTTTTTTTTAAATATTATTGGAAAGATTGAGAATTAAGAAGAGTTAGCAGCGGTGAATTATTGAAATGTGCCACCTGTTCTTTGATTATATTATCACTTTATTTCTCTTTGTGTTCATTATTTCAACAGTAGATGTTTAGCTCTTTTATTGCACAAATTATCATAAGCTGCAACGTTATATTTATTCCTGGGCGTTTGATGCTTGTTATTGTTTATGTGAAATTGCGCAAAAGAACTGCTGAGTAGGTACTTCTGGGTTTTTGGCTCGATTTTTTCCCTGCGCTAATCAGAACCTTAATTATAACGTTGATACCGATATTAAAATCTAAGGAAAAGAGGTGATGTATTTTATAGTATCCTAATAATAAGGACGAGAAAGTGAACTAACTTTATATGGGCGGTGTAATTTTCCATCTACTCCTTATATAAAGTATTTACTGTTGCCTATACTTTGGAGTAGCGTCAGGTTAGTCCACTGTTTATAAAATTGAATAATTGTTATCAACAGCGATATACTTGAAAATAATTTTGTAGGGGTGATTTTAATACATTAATATACGAGTTAGTTTAAACCAACGACAAGTAACCTCAATTAATGGGAAGTTTAGTGGTAGAGCATTAGTGCGTAAAGCCACGGATCCGGGTTTGAGTGTGTCACGGAAAACAATTTTTCCTCATTAATTGAAGTTACTTGTAATTAGTTTAAATTAATTTATCCATCAGTGTATTAAAATTGTTTAGATTAGAAAATAAAAAGTAGAAATTCCTCCATTATTTAATGAAATATTGATGACAAGTCATTAAACTGATTTCAACGGATTTTAGTCCACACTTTTTTTAAAAGTGTTGTTTAATAGATTTTGTTAGAAAAATTAATTCTTCTTTTGTATGTATACATTTATTTTTATAAAGAAAGTATAAAATAGTTCGCACAAATGTCAAAAATATGTACAACTGCATTTGTATTTTATACCTGCATGGTAAGTGAATGTCATCTGTAACTCGGTCGTTGGTCGACTCTTATTCTGACAAACAATTGTGTCTGTATTGTCTAGGGAATGGTTTATTTTTGTTGGAAGAGCATCTTAATCAGTACTGAACAGCAGCTACGGATCGGATTGAACTATACAGACAGACAGATAGACGTGAACGAACGGGCAGTTTTGACGTAAGCGGTAGGCAAGCTGATGAAGCTCGTTCACCCTGTTCTACTACTGGCGCGCAAGCACAGTTTTCGGGAAAGCGTGGTAAAGTGTCGGTGGTTGGTGGCAGCGCCAACGGTGTCGCTTACTTTCTGCCGGTCCTCTGCTTCCCTGTTTCAGTTCGCCCCACGCACCTGGAAGATCCGTACGTGTCCTGGACGGTCTAAGCCAGCTAACGTGACGGTGTAATGGTGTTATAATAAAGGATAACAGATGTTGTTATTATCCTAATGAGATCAATAATTCAACTCACTTATAATTGACGTTCATACGCAGTGTATGTACTTATAATGTTTTGTTAAGTAAGATGTGTGTTTTCACAAAATTATCGGATGGTTGGGAGAACTTTTATTGAGTCCAACGATTCTGGAAGAATAGGAGTTCACTAGGTAAGCAGAAAATAAAAAGAAAAGATGCTTGACAGCATTGAGGGAAGATGTTAATGTGACGATACGAAGAGCTTAAGAGTTATATTATTAGTGATAGAGTTTGTAAAAATGCATTGTCTGGTGCGTTATTAATAAGTAGGTTTATTCATGCATTTGTTCAATCATGAATTTTCTCCCATAGACGCATTCTGAAAAATATTAATGTTCTGTGTTGAGTAAGTATAGTAGAAACACTTCTAATTTAAACTATTAAATGAATAAATGCTACAAGCTAGCAATAGATCATAGTTTATATAAAAATTACATCGAGAACTTATATTTGCTAACGGATTTTTCCTTTAAAATTATTTGAAAGATTGCTTGTTTATGCTCCCTACCTTGATGTTTTCGAGTTTTCAATATATGGTGCAGCAAGAGTAGTACTGTATTCTTTAAGGAATTGTTTATATGCAAATATTCTGAAAGAATCTTTTCTATTATATAAAATGTGACCTGGTCTGAAAAATTCTTTCACCCATTGACAAAGCGAACATCTGCTTCCAAATTCGGGTCACGAAATAAATCGGCAAAAGGGAAATTCGTGGTATAAGGAGAGGCTCGCGGCGACGTTATCCTTGTGTACGGAATCCTGCCATGGTCGTCATTAAGCACAAGCCTTATTGTAATACGATCGAATCGGAATCGGAAACGAAAAAGAATGAAGCAATCATTTAAATTGTCAGCGGATGAAGGACATGAGAAATGAATAATAAATTTGAGAATGGCTCGTTTTTGTTCATGAAAATCAACATTGATTCAAAGAGGGAACGGCTCAGTAATTAAATTTCAGTTTTGTGAACACGTTGAAAGTACTACAACACGAACAACATAAAGCCCTGGATCTACAATTTTTTCGAACCGGGACAGAAACTTGATAATGATGCCCCTCTCCAGCGTTTGAGATAAATTGCATAAATAAAATAACAAATAGGCAAAAAACTAAAAAAACTATTTTTTTCGACCGAGCACATCTACTTGAATGTCTCTTTGATAATAACCTCTCGACCGAAACAATTGTAAGTTTTTTTAATAAAAGTTGAAACAAATAAGTTCGTTAGTTTTTTGTCTATTCAACATGTTTCGCGAATAATGCACCATGAAGAACCTTTCTTATATTAAAATCACAAATATATAATGGTAGGCATTTTTCGTGAATTGGACAATAAGAACCATTTGCGCTCTGTTCTATTTTCAGCCACATAATATTATGATTTTGGGTTGACCTCTTAACCTCTTAATATCACTGAAGTTTATGCTTTTGTTTCCATAATGGTCGAAATACATGTCTTTAATTTCGGAATAAATTTTAAATCATGGATTAGGTGTTTTTGTCTATTTGCTATTAGCTAAATATAACTTTGCATGTATTTAACTTTAGCTGCTTCAAAATTCCTATACAATATTCCATCCTTCAAAAAATGTTATCTTACTTTCTATATATGTATGCAGTGGTACCTATTTAGCTAATTTAGATTCTAAAAAGACAGGTAAAATTCCTGTACCGTCTAAACAATTAAGGATTACAAATCCCACATTTGGAACGCGTTCTATACAATAGGCACAACGAACCATAAGCCATATCCTACAACCGGTTTCGACCTATTGAATCTCATCAGGTAGGCGCTGGCAAACACAAACCACAAGGTTCACATGAATAACGAGTCTGACTAGAAACAAAAGAAACAACTACTCCGAGGGCTAATACCCCTACCGGCATTTAATTACACTATTGAATCTGAAGCCACATATTAGACGTAGATAAAACAATCTAAAAAGACAGGTAAAATTCCTGTAACGTCTAAACAATTAAGGATTACAAATCCCACGTTTGGAACGCGTCCTATACTATAGGTACAACGAACTATAAGCCATATCCGCCATATCTGCGTCTAACATGTGCCTTCAGATTCAATAGTGTAATTCAATGCCGGTAGAGGTATTAGCCCTCGGAGTAATTGTTTCTTTTGTTTCTAGTCAGTCTCGTTAATTTAGATTCTGTCAAACAACTCGTGACAAATACTTGGATGGATGTATTATGTATATATGCGTATGTATATGCAACATAGTTATAAAAAGTATATTTCAGATGGCATTCAGCTGGTATGTTTGGTTGACTATATTGTACTTTCACATATAACGTACAAGAACTGCTTGTATTGATCTAAACATCGCTTCTACTATTTCTAAACCATTTCATTAATGGTTACGGAATAGAAAGTGCATCTCCAACGAGTCTTCAAACTGATGATTCAATGATGGTGTTAAGTATTGGAAAAAATAAGACAATAAAGGGTGCTGTGAAAGTCAATTAGTAAAAGTGGGGGTAGGGTGAAAGGACAGCTTCTGAAGCATGAAGGGCTAGCCAGAGACATATTAAACGAAGACGTAGGAGTAAAGAAGGACAGGTTGAGAACTAAATTAGATTACTAATCCCAAGTAGGAAAATGAAGTTCGATATTCTAGTGTTTGAGGAATGCAAAAATTAGTTCAGAATAACCAGCGAGGGTGCTTTTTTAAAAAGTTTAAGTACTTAACAATGGCGTTGGCCTTATAACCCTTTCATGTTAGTTCCATACTTTAGCTTTTGTAGTATAGAAATCGTAATAAAAGTTTATTTCATTTTATTTTAACTGTTTACTTGGAATGTCGTGGCAATTGTAAACGACTTGTCTGCTATAAAGCTTTTCCTGTTTAAAGTCACATAAATAAAATATATGATCTAAGTACATTAAACCGGGTAAATTGGTATATGGTTTGCGTGAGCTAGGATTAACATGCTTCACAGGTAGATCTCAAGAATATGTATATGGACTCTAGCTATTGATTCGTTTGCTTCTGACTGAACATGAAATGATTACAACTCGTTAAAGTCGTGTAAATTAAGGCCTTTTAAATCGATGAAGCAAAGATTGTAAGCAGTTATATTTACAGTTTATACTTTATACCTTCATTAATTTTTTCCTTTCCTGAGCTAGTTTTTTTTTTTTTTTTCAAATATTTGACTAGTAATCTAATCCAAGTTTCCCTATGCCCCCTTTTAATACTGTTTCTGCCTCTTCGGTCTCTGACTAGCTTTTGATACCCTAGAAGGTGGCTTACTATCCTATTTCCCCTTTTCCATGCAATGTGCTAGACAAAGATAGATGCATTTAATTTTGCATTTAACCTGTGATCCACGCCCACTCACATGAGAGTCCCTATCTTTTTGTTATTCTCAACTTCCAAAAGCAGTAAGCGAAATTTTTAATTCAAATACCTTGTGGGTGCATAATCAGATGGATTTAATAACTGAAATAACCATAACTACTACGATGTGTTCCAGGTAAAATTGTGCTCAATGTTCAAATTTGACAGTTGAGTGCAGCATATAGAACCCAGAATCATATCATTTGTCACAGACACCGTTTGTAATAATGTGTAGAAATGAAAGGAAAATCATGATATTTTTAACAGAATGAAATAAAATTTCAAATCATAAAATTGTCCATCGGGCCAAATGATGTGATTTTGGGATCGTATATCTATTGACTTCCATAAATAGTTAAAGTGTAAGTATAGTCCCCCTAAACATAAAATGCGGTTATGGCTTTGACTTATTGAGTGGTATACATTACTCCAGTGGCGGCTGCTCCATAAGTGCCAAGGTGCCATGGCACTACCATACAAAATGTAAAAATTATTTTTTTTAAGCTTAAAATTGAGATAATAACATATCTATACTTCTTTGTCTTTTTCTTGGATTATATTTTCCGAAACAATCCATTATCTACTTACATTCAGTAAATATTTACAGTAAGCAGAAACAAACAGTATAAAACTATTCGTTTAAAGAATAATATTTATGTGTGTATGTGTATCAATAGCAGTCTGGGCCACAATTCAATTGGCACGAAACAGTCGCAGTTTGTGGAGCTTTGCGGGGAGAGAGAGGATGCGAGAGGTACGCGATTTAAGCGGGGATCCGTGCCAGACACTACACTGGCACGGCTGTGATTCATGGTTCGCTTGTACATATATAGTTGGAGTGAGAATTGTAATTCTCGTTGTTGCCACATTTAAATAAATATCCCAAATTCTAGGGAATTAGGAAGTTGCTTAGGGGAAGGGGGTTACAAATAGCGTATCAACTTTCTTTAAATATAAATTAGTACCTATACTCAAAAAACTGAACCATAAAAAAATTATATTCGAACATTATAAAATGATGATGTTTCTCATCAAAAATTGCTGTCGATAATATCGATAATTTTAATAAGCGGGTGATCAATGTTTTTGCAAGTAAAAAAGAGCGCCGAATGGATTTTGTTTATCGATCAATTTAAATGACTTTTAATAACTTAAGTGACTATCGGGTAGAGGACATAATGCTAGTTTATTATCAGACATTTATGTATAGTGAAAACGCGTTTCAACATTCTGCTAAAGACTATTACAGGTGAGTTACATACACGTATTACTTAAATTGTATTTCACGCGTCTTATACCTAAGAAAATTTTGGCACCACCCTATTGATTAGTCACGAGCCGCCACTGCATTACTCTATAACGTTTTAAGTAATTAAGTAATTTGGATCTTTGGATGATGCTTGTACCTCAGCAGCGACCGTTGCGTGTCAGTTAATATTTATAATAACCTGCGGTGAGGGTCACCTGAAAGTATTTCAATCATAACCGCACTATATCTTTGGATCGACTATACCTTACCGCTTTCATTTCTATTGATCTTGATGTTTTGTTCCTTTATCTAGTTATTAACTTTATTAACATATTAGCTATAAAAGAATACATATAAGGTAAAGTAAGGAACCGTTTCCTTTTTTTTATTGAGTACCTAATTTATGTTCCACTGTATTACCACCACTAATTTACCACCAAGAAGATTAAGTAAAATTATTGATTTTTTTTATCCAGGAACTCCACAAGCGCCAAATTATATGGTTTAATCAAATTGCATAAAGATAATTATCCAATAAGGCCAGTTGTATCTTATATGCAAGCCTTATGTATAAATCTCTCAAAATATTTAGTCAAACAAATTTCAGAACTCATAAATTTTAAACCTAGTTTCTCAATTAAAAACTCACTAGACCTTATTAATAAAATCTCTCATTTAGATTTACCTAAAAATTGCAAATTTATTTCATTCGACGTTTGTAATTTGTTTTCAAGTATTCCTCCTAGTGAAGTTTTAAATATACTAGTTAAATTCCTAAATTTAAATTGTCTCGAGACTGTCTCGCGTTGATAATGCCCACATTAAAAGTGGGCGAAACACGTGTCTGCTAAATGTTAGCTTTTGTGGTAATAGGGGTGAGTCTCTCTAATTAATTATTTTTGTAATTTGCCACAGTCTCCAATAAATATTCTCATAGTTAAATTCCACCCACTAGACAATTCGGTAAACCCGGTTATTATTGATGAAATAATCACGTTACTTGAAACAAAATTATGTTGTTTTCGAAAATACTTATTACCAGCAACAAGAAGGCCTTGAAATGGGTAATTCGCTGAACCCTTTACTGGCAGAATTATTTTTGAATAATTTAGAAATAACATTTAGTATAAAAAATTTTGTTTAAGAAATGCTTGTATTGGTACCGTTACGTAGATAAATTTTTAGTATGCTTTTTAGAACTGATAGATAAATGTCTAAACTATTAAATTTTTTTAATAAATTACACACAAAAAAATTACTTAAATTCACTTTAGAAGTAGAATAAAATCTAATATATAAAATTCTCGTGTCACAGTGTTTGTTACCGTACTCCTCCGAAACGGCTTGACCGATTTTTATGAAATTTTGTATGCGCATTCGGTAGGTCTGAGAATCGGCTACTATCTATTTTTCATACCCCTAAGTGATAAGGGTTATCCACCCCTAACATTATTTTTTTAATTTTTTTATAATGTGGCATTAAAAAATTCATACAACCCTAAATTTTCACCTTTCCATCACCAATCCCTATTTTTTAATAGTTGTTTTAGTAATTTAATCATTTAGGTGCGCACCAGCAAACCCTGCCCTTGGGAGGCGGGTACAATGTTGGAAGGGGAAGACACTCCAGCTATTTCCTGCGCTCGATATCAATTAGGGATCCTTAGTACTACTCGTGCGAAGCCGGGACGGGCCGCTAGTAGATCTATAAATTTCCTTGACCTAACAATTTCTAACAAAAATAACAAACATTCCTTTTCAATTTATCATAAAAAACCTCACACTGACAATATTATACACTCAACAACCTTCCATCCCTTATCGGACATATTGGCCTTTTTTCACTCATAGATTCATAACGGTACCTATGTCACAAGAAGATTACAATAAAGAATTTAATAGAATATATGTCATTGCAAACAGTAATGGCTTTAATACCTCAATCGTAACAAACTTACTCTATAAAAAATTAGAACACAAAATTTAATTTGACCCTATATAGCTAACAAAAAAGCTACTTTTAATTCGCTCACATACTTAGTTAAAGTGGGTAAATATATATCCAATTACACTAATTTCCTTTAAAACAAACAACAAACTTGGAAAATACATATAAATACAAGATTTTTCTAGTAGATACAAAATCAGGGGTTTATAAACTCAATTGCGGTAGTTGCAACAAATATTATATCGGCCAAACTGATAGATGCTTTAAAGTCGCATTAAAGCACACAAAAAAGTTTGGAAAATAAAAACGATAATTCTACTTATGCGCTACATCTAATTGATAATAATCACAGTTTCGATGAAAATTACAATATTTTACATATAGAAAAGAAAGGTCTAAAATTAAATTTATAAGAAGTTTGGAAATTAATAAATTAAAAAAAAAGGTATGGTCATTAATGATCAACTAGACACTAACAATTCTCCTTTGTTGAACATTTAGTAGAATGTGTAGTTTCCCCCTCTTTTGTAATTAGTATTTAAGCGAATTGTAACTTTAGTTTAAGTTGTATTTCTTTCTTCCACCTGAAGAAGCCGCTGTGTGGCAAAATATACATCGTGGTACAATAAATTGTGTTTGTAACTAGTGTTATTTTATTTCTTCGAAATTATTTATTTGTTTGTTTAACTAGTTTTTATTTATAATGAAGAAACTAAATATTTCCTGTTTATTTAGATTGGTTTTGTTATATGATAAAAACATTAAAATCATGCTTTTGTTTTTTTATTGATTTTTCTTCGTTGGTACTAAAATCAACAAACACCTACAGATATAATTAAATAAATGGGCAAATAAAGCTTATTGATTTATACCGTTTTTGAACGAGCACACACTTTATAAAATTGAACTATGCTGAAAATACGAATAGGCACTTGAAATATAATGTTTGCGTATATATTGCTATTAACGAAGATAATTTAAAATTATTTAATCAAATCAAACTATACTAGTTGCTTCACCTTTTGTAAATTTAAGCCTGTCTCGGGGTAAGAGTTTTTATAAGTGAATTTTATTCAATGTTAATGTCGTCTGCAAACGTTACATGCACCGAGTGTATTTTTTTAAAGACAATATAGTATATAGCATTATCCTTCTAAATATGCCATGACAGGCATTTCAATTATCGCGGTGAATTGTCGGAAACCACTTTTTGCACAAGTCACAATCTTTGGGGAATCCAAAAACATGAACACTGTTTCCACATTTGTAGTTTCCTCGACACCCCGGCACACAGCACTTAAATGGCATAATGTATAATGTATTTAAAAAAAAGTAATATTAACCACACAATTATTGTCACTGTACTGAGAAAGGTCGATCATCGATAGCAATTATGCATACCCAGTGAATCGATTCATATCACACTGCGCATCGCATAAATTTTTAATTTACACTCAAAATTTGTGTTGTATATCACCTGTTTCTTTCAATAGTGGAGATAAAAGATGAATTATAGTAGATAATAAATAAAACAAAACCAACCCAAAACTACCCTTGCAGCCACTATAATCTGTCACTCTATTAAAATTAACGCCACCTTCACTCAACCCTACAAGCCACTCCGCCTTCTATACCCTGCTCAAAGTTCTTCATTTTCAAAAAAATTGATTGTAAATACAAATTTAATTTTCCAAAATTGAAACAGTATGTGGAGGGGTGGTTTCCACGCCTAACATAAATTACTATATATATTACTGCCCAGTATGACGAATACTACAACATACTAAAATTTAAATCAAATCGGAGATGTAAAAATTTAATAGGTTTATTTGTTAGTCTAATAGTAAAACGCTAGTAAATTTCTTGTAAATATGTATAAATTCAAACTTTACACTATTTTCTTATTAAATAATGTGTATATGACCGAACTACCAATTATTTGCTTCACATTTAATGGTTTAAGTAGATTTACAATTCAATATTTTATATTTTGAAATCATTTAAATATATTTTAGTTTAAATCACCCTTATACGTGGTTTGGAGACACATAACATTTTCGTTATATATGCATACTTAAAGTAAAAGTAGGTATATCGCCACAAAAAAAATTATGAATACTGATTTGGTTCCAAAATCGCCGCATAACACTAGCACGATGCATGGGCCTACTATCACTGTTATTCCTATCTGTTACGTCATCTGCACTCTGGCCTTGCCAGGATGGTAACGCCTTGCTTCGTTAACACGGCAGACTGGTGACGCGCATAAAGAAGTTTTCACTTCAAAATTAATAAAAAACAAAATTGTATTCGACTTACACAAATACTTTAGCCACCCCCAGTTCACTCTAAAGAAAGTAAAACTAAAAGCTTTTGTAGCTTGGTTTTATTCTTATAAATCATACCTTCATACTTCTTTTATTTCTTATATTTTTTCAGTTGATTTAAGGATAAAATCAGTAGATATTTATGTTTCTCACAAAGAAAGATTACACATATTGACAAGACAGTCTCAGCGAATACATTTTGGCTATGTTTGGAAATTTGCGAGATTTTCAATTTACTTTTTCCTTCATTTTCTTTTATGCTTTTTCTCGTTTGCTTGGCGTTGACAAAGAGCGAATCCTTTAGTGCAGGCGCTTCAGAAAAGCGGTACAAGTGGCGATGTTATCAGTTTCGGGCATATTTATTACAAAATCTCCCGGCTATAACGAAGACGCTCTAAGGCCATTATTTCTTTCAAGTAAATAACTACTCAAAAGCTCTCTAGCTCTCTACTAACCTTAAATTTTCGATTTATAGCACGACTTTAGGCGCGAAAGTAATAAAAGGAGTTCACTTCTTTACCGCTGCCTTTCCAAAATAACACTCATTAACTTATATTAATTGCCACTTTGTATATTAGTGATATTTATATTACAGTTTGCATCAATAAAATTAAAATTGTTAAGTAGATTTACATCACAATTTTAGTGGAAGAGCATTGTAAATGTAAGTTAACGGGGGTAATAGACAAACCACAAGAAACTATTTATGACTGCTGCGTACCTACCTCGAATAGATTGTCTGGTCTGCATTTTGATTATTTCGAATAGATATTAAAATTAAAAATGTAACAAATAAAGCAAGTAAAGGTGACAATTGTAATACTGACTTCAGATTTACATTTAACAATTTTTCATGGTGTTCAGAAAGTATTTAACTTACCAAAATCAGTTTTTATGGAACATTCACAAACCAAATAAATTAACATTTTATTGTTATGAAAAAAAAAATTATAATAGTTTAAGAAATGATATGTTGCAAGTACCTGAAATTTGCATTGGGTGTATCTGATAGTTACCCTACCTTAATGGGAAAACTATTTTGTACACACTAAATAGTAATCAGCGTTTGCAATTTTCACATACTCAATGTACACCAAATTTCAAGAAGGGGTGAAAGATATAATTATTTGGTTATAGTAAAGTTAATTTAAAATTTAACGTTTCTAAATAATTGATGCGGAAAAACAGCAGCACTATGAAAGTTTGTGAATATAGTGTAATGGTAAATATATACAGGGCATCCTTTAATTAATGCCTCAAAATTTTCCAGTGGAATATACGTTCAAAGATAACGTAGAGTCTGAATTGATAGGAGATGAAAATGCTTCCTACAAGGAAGCTACCGCCCCTGAAATACGTGATTTTGAAGTGCGTCTTTATTTAAAATCACCGCAACTAATGATTGCACTAAAGCGAAATTTGATGAGTTTACTACCTCTTTATTCTCAATGCGGTGGAAAATAGCAATCTCAAAATTGAATGGAGTAGAAATTATAAATTTTGACAGCTGATTATATCTTCGTTTAATGTCTTTGCTTTTCATTTAAAAGGAAGATAGGATGCTAGTAATTAAGAAGTAATGTTAATAAGGTCAGAAAATATAATTTCCGATGTAACAACAGTACAATATCAATTAAAGTTTTGTATGTTTTATATTATTTAATATCACCACTATTAAGCATTTCCTTGCATTTCATTGCTAATAAGTTATTAATAATAATGACTCGTATTTTCTAGTTTATTCTTATTTAAACACCTTTATTTAATACTCCACACACACTACTATAATTACCAATAATTTACTTAATACAATTATAACTTTAACTCTTCACTTGGTCACTAATTATCACTTTCGGTTCGCCTTCTTCTTCTCTTCATTATCGCTCGCCACGTAATCACCACTACTACTGACACTCTACGATCTCGACGCCTGCTTATATAATCTGGGTAGTCATTCTGGATGCTTCGAGAATGTTCTACGTTCTAGAGCATTCTATGTTGTTCTTTGCTGTTCCCTTTTGGTAATACATCGATCTTCATTTGATACATGTATAATGGGTTGCCTACATACAATGCTGCCTTCTGCTTACATGGGACAATAATTTACCTTGGTTCGACGATTCTATGACTTGACATGTTTCGTCGCTGTTGCTGTCGTCATGTGTTCGTAGCTAAGTAGTTAGAGCAATGGTTCTCAATCTTTTTGTTGTTGCGGCACACTTTTAGCAATTCCAAAATTTTACTCTTACATATTTTTTTTCATAATCTACATACATGACAAAAAGAAGAAATCAAGAAAACAAATTAAATTTTTTTTTCCATAATTTATCATTGATAATACTTATTACATATTCAATAATAGAAATAAACAATTTGTTTCTAAATAATGCTATACAAAACTGTTCCACGTTTTTTTGGTGGTTCCAATGGTATGGGTGGTGATGGGGGTGGAGGTGGTGTTGTAGGTGGATGTCACTGAGATGAGGCAGGTGATTTTGGGAGTAGGGGATGGTATAAATGTTAAGAATGGGGTAAAATTTGAGTTTACTTCGGAGGTGTAAATTTAAAAAAATTGTGCAGATTAGTCCATTTCTCGATTTTTTACGCTCAAAAGAGTAGGTTACTGTGATTATATATGATTACCGAATTAAAGGTTAATTACTGAGTTAAAGGTTACATTGTTTCAGTACTTCTAACCGAACATAATCTACCCTAAGGAACCACATAATCAGAAACTATAAAGGGTGTAATATTTTCATGGCTGCATTGGTACAGAAATTGTAAAATCGCGTTCGATTCTAATAAATTAATTTTTATTGTTAGCATTTACAAAATTTGGTGGTACATTTCCAAAAAGTGCCGCGGTTGAGAATCACCGAGTCAGAGTATCGGCGCGGTTCGAATCCCGGCAACGGGATGATAGCAGTAAAACAGTTTTCCTAATTACTTTGAGCTAATTTATAGTTGTTTGATATCTTACTTTTCATTAATGCATTTAAAATCTCCTCTATCAAGAATGCCCTACCAACTATCCTATCTCTCCTGTTCCTTACTGACTTTTATAGCTCACTTTATTTTCTTACTTCTGCTTCTAGTAGGTACTTCTTCATTTCGAACTTTTTACATCATTTTCATCATGCGCACATACCTAACACTTTATCCTTATATTATAAATTTTAGATTAGTTAAGTGATTGTTAATAGATTGCACTGTGGTTTTCTTTATAAGAAATCGTGCTGCATTTCTTCCTGTCCTTCCACTTAAGCCAAAATCACTACGAGTTGTCATCCTCTAACTCAGATCCATTTTGAAGTTAATTTTTGATTAACAATTACATTAGTGATTCACTGTGGCATTGGTATAGTTTTAATAAACTAGAAGAAACTGAAATTAACAAAAAGCCAATCGTTTCATTCATAAAACTCATCTGGAAAGTTAATGGGTAATATCTACTGCTCAGATTTCTTTTTTAACATCGGATTTGTATAACCTTCATTCTTATAATAGTGCTACGCTGTCCTTTAAATTCGCCATCTTGGAGAAATACCTTTTAAAACATACAATGCAAGAACCATTAATTGCAGAAACTGCTCCTTCCCGTCACCTGTAAGCAATTTGAGTTCCTTTGTGGCTGCGGAAAATGGGGGTACCGTTGGATTTCCAAGCACTTTTATTAAACGAGATAATTAAATTTTCTTTTAACTGAGCTATTAAACCAGTTAAAGTCGGCCAATTTTACTTTGCTCTAAAAATTAATTCTACTATTATGCTTTCGAGAAAATTTTTATCCAGTTTTAAATACTTTAAGCATTAAAAGAAATGATTCATTCATCTGAAAGAAGGCGAAGTCAGTATGTTTACATACTTTTATGAGAATAAATAAATTGAAACGATCTGATTAGATATTATGACCTCGTAACCACAGGACAAAATGTAATCTCTGTTGTCTGTCCGTCCCTTTATCCGTTTCACAGATTTCTAGCTCATAAACGGAATGAGTTGTTGATCTCAAATGACCGAATATTTAATTAGAAATTCAATTAAATTCAGTTAACTGTCTTTAATAAATAATTAAATTATTATATAATTCGTCCTATGCACGAACCCCTAATAGAGTGAGGTCCGATTGAATGTCGAAACCCCAAAGAAGCTAATCGACGATGTAGTAACCAGCCCATAAATTAAATCTACACTGACAACAACCGCGGAAGCCTGCAAACCAAACTGTAATTGTTGTTGGTGAACCTTCACGTTTCTCGATTGCAACTGTAACAAATTGATAAGGTACTAACCCTTTTTCCGTATGAAGCTGAAAAACATGCGAAAGTGCTATTATACTACTGACTAACTGCTCCGGTAAAATGTGTTAATTTTTGCAACTGTACTACACTTCTAGTTTAATCCTTCGCTGTAATTACTTTTTAATGAGTTATATAGAAATTGACTTCTATGTTTATTTATAGCGCTGAATAATAGACTACATTGCAGAATTACTGCAGTACTCTGCGCGAATGGCGTAATAGATACGACATTCGTCAAAAGTCCAAGAAAGACCTTCACAAAAAAAGGTGCTCAACACAAACACTTTGAGTGCACCTAGGTTGGATGGAGTGGAAAAACTTTGGCAGTGTTGTAGAATGTACTAAATGCCGAAACAAAAACATCCGAAGTACTTTTTGGCAATAAGGTTAACTACTTCAAGGACTGTTACCGAAAAGTACTTAGAGCTTAAGCTCATTAGTACGCACCAGTCGTAAATTTTTATTTGGCAACAATGAATTAATGATCAGACTGAATAGAAATAAAAGAAACAACCACTCCGACTGCTAATACCCCTACCGGCATTGAATTACACTATTGAATCTGAAGCCACATATTAGACATAGATAAAACAATCTAAAAAGACAGGTAAAATTCCTGTAACATCTAAACAATTAAGGACTACAAATCCCACATTTGGAACGCGTCCTATATTATAGGCACAACGAACCATAAGCCATATCCTACAACCGGTTTCGACCTATTGGGTCTCATCAGGTAGGCGCTGGCAAACACAAACCACAAGGTTCACTTGAATAACAAGACTGAATAGAAAAAAAAGAAACAACCACTCCGACTGCTAATACCCCTACCGGCATTGAATTACACTATTGAATCTGAAGCCACATATTAGACGTAGATAAAAACAATCTAAAAAGACAGGTAAAATTCCTGTAACATCTAAACAATTAAGGATTACAAATCCCACATTTGGAACGCGTTATATACTATCGGCACAACGAACCATAAGCCATATCCTACAACCGGTTTCGACCTATTGGGTCTCGTCAGGTAGGCGCTGGCAAACACAAACCGCACGGTTCACTTGAATAACAAGACTGAATAGAAACAAAAGAAACAACTACTCCGAGGGCTGATACCCCTACCGGCATTGAATTACACTATTGAATCTGAAGCCACATATTAGATGTAGATAAAACAATCTAGGTTGTAGGATATGGCTTATGGTTCGTTGTGCCTATAGTATAGGACGCGTTCCAAATGTGGGATTTGTAATCCTTAATTGTTTAGACGTTACAGGAATTTTACCTGTCTTTTTAGATTGAATTAATAATCTTTATGCCACAAAATGTCTGCAATTTTAACAATATTTTTAAATACAATAGTTAAGGACACTGATTTTATTATTACAAGTAACGATAGATAGATTATGAGCTGCATTTGCGGAAAGTTGTGATTAGTTGTAGGTCCATTATTTTAACTGAAAAATTTAATTTGGCATGCGTTCCCAACATCTAAGTTAGTTACGCTGTAGGTCCAGTTCAGTTTAAAAAATCTACAATTAATAGCACATTTCCACAGATGGCGTTTAGTGCATGTCTGTGGTTGTTTGTTAATCTTCAAGTCAACAAGCAGCTTCAGTTTGGGTAGTGTTGTATCAGACAAATTCGCACCTACTTTATACATAAACTTTCCCTGGAAGAATCAAATATGGTAGGCACAGTCATGTGTGGGTTAGTTACTAAAGCCGAATCGGTCTGTAACATACGTACCTTTCAAAATAAAAGTTGCCCAAAATTGAGCATAGAATGGCGTAAAATTATTTTCAAATATGACGAACTTCCGGTTATATTGGAAATGTAACCTTCCTTTTTTTTATAGAAAACACCTATACATTATTACCTTTTTGAGTTACACATAAAAAATGAATGTCAGTTTATTAATAAGAAATGGGACCTAGGTTGCATCAGTTTGGAGTTATTTCATATTCTTTAAAAAAATTGACGTTTGCAGCGTTTGACGCCACATTGAGTATCTCGGTAAAGAAAGCACCTAGAAGGATTACGGTTTTCACGTTTCGATTTAAAAGGCGATAAACAATTATTCACAAATATTGCGCACACAAGCACTTTTAAAATACTATGAAAATCGATAGCAATTTTCAACTTTCGGTACAATAAAAACAATAATTATTTGTATCTTCCTTAAAACATTTCGCAAGATATGGTTTTGAAAATTTACTACTTTCTTTAGTACAATAGTTGCGGTAGCAACATATTACGATAGCCGCCGTTTCTTTTCGCCGATTTTGTTTTGTTTTGTAGCAGTAATGTTTACTAACTGATGATGATCTTCCGGGCTTTGTGGCCGTGGTCTAAAAGCTGGTATTTTGCCGGACGTTTCGTCAGCGGCTGCAGCTTAAGCTTCTCAATGGTCGGCTGTCGAATGTGACAAAGCCCGGAAGATCATCATCAGTTAGTTGACGCCGGCCGTAAAAGCCTACACACCTTTATTAGCAGTAATGTTTGTTTAAACAAGAACAGTAACATTTCATAGATTAATGAAACCTACCTTGTAGCTAAATCACGCAGGTGTCGTTAAACTTACTGTCAAAGAACAGTAGTTAAAACTAGCGCAATGAAACAAATAATAGTAAAAAGAAATGAAAGTAAGGAAAATGAAATTGAATTGGCTGTTTTACAAAACCCTCGGCTTGACGATAACGTACATGCAGTTGGATTAAAGAAAAATCATTCACATTTATGGACATTTTATCGGCGATGCTGTTTAACGCATTGCGAACTAGTTCCATCATATCTTCCTGAGTAGTTTGTGATTCCTTTATTGGTTATAAACTAAATGTTTAACGTGAACCCACAGGAAGAAATTCAGCTTAGTTAGGTCTGGGTTTCTGCTAGCCATAATATCGGACTCGGACCTCCTGATCCAATCCACTTGTTCAAACTTTCTGTATCAAGAAACTCCCTCACATAGCTATCGTGATGTGCCACTACCACATCAGCTGTACTAGACCAAGTCGTAAATTTTTTACCATATCTTGCAAATTGTTTTGAAGAATATATAAATAATTATTGGATTTATTGTATCTACAATTGTTATTGTTTTTGTTTTATTGTATTACGTACTCGTCGAAAAAACATTACTGTCACAAAACAAAACAAAATCGCCGAACGAAAGCAGTGGCTAACGCGATAATAACAAATTTTTTTTAAATTCCATAAAATTGTGAATTTATCAGAAACTGTTAGTAGCAGATACCAATAACCCTATATCAGTAGAAAGGAAATTTAATTCTGCATTGTACGACGTGAAAAATAATATAGGGTTCCATTTAAAAAAATAAGTTATTCTCGTTTGAATTTTCGAAAATTGCTATCGATAGATTTCATAGTATTTAAAAAGTGCATGTGTACGCAATATTTTTAGATAATAGTTTATTTCCTTCTGAATCAAAACGTGAAAACCGCATCCTTCTAAGTGCTTTATTTACCGAGGTATTCAATTTGGCGTCAAACGCTGCAAACGTCAATTTTTTTAAAGAATGTGAAATAACTCCAAAAGGATGCAACCTAGGTCCCATTGCTTATTAATAAACTGACATTTATTTTTTATGTGTAATTCAAAAAAGCACTAATATATAGGTGTTTCCTCTTAAAATAACGAAGTTAGGGTACATTTCCAGTATAACCGAAAGTTCTCCACATTTGAAAATAATTTTACACCATCTATGCTCAATTTTGGGCAACTTTTGTTTGAAAAATTTCTCCTTATTTTGATAGGTAAGTATGTTACAGACCGATTCGGCCTAAGTAGCTCACCCTGTATAATAATGTCCCAGTGTCTGGATGCTAGTGTGTTTGAGCCCCACAAGTAAGCCATGGAATGAAATTATCAAAAATTGCACTTTTCGGTTTACGGCAAAAGACGCGCAAAATGCCATGAATGAAATCGATTAGGATTAAAATGAAGGAATGTTGCGCAAAATTTCACCCCGATTTATTAAACAGTTTAAAGTAAATTAGCAAATGAAAGAGGAAAAAGATGCGTCATTATGTAAAAGTGGAATCATCTTTGTCTATCTCGTTCAAATATCGAATAATCTGGAATTTACTGACAATTAAAACGGCTTAGTGAAGGATCAAACTAACTGATGCGCCTATTTTCGAAACCCAGATTGACATAGTTTAATCAGAACTTGTAGTTAAAAGTGATTAATTTTCACATTTCCAGATTTGTCTTAAAACAATTGTAGACGGTGATGAGTTGCCTGTATTCAATTTTTCGAATATGTTCGCAGATTTAGAAAGAAGTTCGCAAAAAGCAAGTGAGGTTATGGTATAAAATTGTCGTCCTGATTATAGTTTCTTAAATGCAATAGACCAACATCCAAATTTGGACGAGTTCAATTAGTCAACTAAAATTTATCTATATCTAATCTAGCGTGACAACTATGTTATAGTTTGTAAACAAACATACATACATAGTTTTTCCATAGATAAAATAAGGCATATTTTTTTAAAGAAAACGAAATTATAAACAACACTGATCAGAATAGTAACGGTTCTTACAATTCGATCCGGTCGACACTTTGCCAAATGTAAAAAAGTCAGAACATCAAAAATTGCCTTGGGGTAGCACAGTCGGTGGTTCCTGGATTCGGCCTGACCGAAAAGAGCTCGAAGTTCTCTGGATAGAAATACAAAACAACACAAGAGATTATCAGCAATATATATTTAAAGAGTGATTGATAAAGCTTCTATAGGAACAATAGTCTAATAAATATGAAAAACAGGAACAATAGTCTGTTAAATATGAAATATAAAACACAAAAACACTTAAACAAAATGAAAAACAATTTAGGAATAATAAAGGTTCCAAAAACCAATAATTGTTACAAAATTAAAAAAAAAAATACACAAAATAGCGCAAGATAAAATATACACGCTTCATACATAGTTCAAGAAAACAAGATAAAATTTGATGTCATTGTTCTACGTCGTACAATTAATCACACATGAGTATGCAGCTCAGATACTAATCAAAACTTGGTAGTATAGGTATCATAAATCCATTATTCGTTACGAAAAAAATGCACCATGGTGTTGCACTTAAAGGATTAAACTGAAATTTTACTTTCTCTAATGGTTCAGAAGTCGAAAGGTCAATTCTCACAACGAGAACATAGAGGTAGACTTCCTCCAAAAAATGGATTTTCTCCACAAAATCTGAGGGGAGTACTTCTCCACGAAGTTTTAAAAATGGACTTCTAGACTACCGTCTTTTAGGGCAAAAACAGATTAAAAATATGGCTAAAAACACCAAACCAACTCAAAAGATAGCCTGTGCAAAAAAACTCAAAACTATAGCACAAAATAGATCTAACAAGCGAATTTAATTGCCATAAAATATGAGCACAAAGAGTGGGCGTTAGCCCGCTCCAATTAGGCAAACATCTCTTGATTGTTTGGGGCCCGGAAACAGAATGACGCTACTTGAAAAAAATTCCATCTCGTGACTTGTGACTCAAAATGATGTAGTGATTTGAATTGGTCACTGATTTATTGGAACCAATATCAAAAAGGTGAACTAAATCTGATGGAACTAATCGCTTAAACAGGAATTTTATTTTAAGCAGTAATGTACCCTGTGGTAACCAAATCAATGTATTATGAATTTGCAACAAGAAAATGTTTAAAACATGTAACTACTATTTTCTTAAATTAAACTGGAAGACGACTAATACCATCTACTCCGTAACCTTTTTTTTGAGTAAAGTTTTGTAACGTTTGTTTTTAAAGAATATTTTATCTTTTACCTAAAGTATGTTACTGTAATGTTGTCTGATTTATTATACTAAATATAAAAGCCTTATTCGATAGAATTGATCTTTACAGCTGCGTTTGTATATTATTGAGTCACAGAGTGGTTCTTGTTTTGTTTACGAAATAATGTTCACGCTATTGCGGGGTGTGAGAGAGGGAGAGAGCCCTAGAAACACACGAGATTTAAGTAGACAGTGGTGACTTGTGACTCAAAGAAGTAAGTTGTGCAACTACACTGGTTAATCGTCGGGTCCGATTTCTCAGGTCTTCTTCTCCAGGACGAGGTCCTGGAGGAGCTGGGAGGGAGGGTTATCTCGGCGCTTTAATTAGTGGTATGAGCCAGTGTGTTATATGCAGGTTATTAATGTGTACAGAGATTTAAATGATCAGTAAAAGTAACAAGCTATTAAGTATTCAATGATCATATAGGTAGATGTATTTGTATATGTTTGTGAAGTTATTGAAGAGCTCAATTAGCCCTCTGGTGCACATGTGCCTGGCAAAAGTGCCATGGTTCCTCGAGAGATCCGAAACTCATAATAAGGGCGTTATGAGATCCTCGTTGACATGTATTCGTAATCCTCGGGTTACGATGCATTGGGATGCCGTGTACAGGCGTCCGGGGAAGCCTCTACTTTTTCAGGTGACTAGCTAGTAGTTGAAGATTGGAAATAACTACGATAATATGTAAAATACGTAATCATTAACTTTAAAACCTAGTTACCTAATGTCGATATGATAACTGGATATCACGTTCCTGACATATGAATATTGTGAGGGGGCAGAGGACCCCCGGTGAGTACTTTACGTAAACTGTATTATTTACAGAACAGTAATTTGTATTCTTTATTACATGTAATTAATGTTCGTCTGTCTGATTGCATTAAATCGAACACTGCCGGAGGTAAACTGCTCTGACCTGACCCACGGAGGATTTTCAAATATTTCCAGTGATTAGGTAAAATAAAAGTCTAGTTTACAGTTTGAATTTGGAGGGTGAATTTGAATAAAGAGATAAAGCCGATATTGCGGAAATGTTTTTGCTGAAAAACCACTTGGGAATTTCCAGAACAGAAAATCTTTTTACATTTATTTTTTTTTTTTTTCTCTTAAATCATGTCAATCGTAACTGTATTAATAACTTAACAATCAAAACTTACCAAGTTGTTATTAATCAATAGTGAATATCAGAATATTGATAAGGAAAAATAAGTTTTGAAAGTGTTAATTTTTATCTACTGATGCTTTGAGGTGTTTCTCTACTCTCAAATGCTAGGGGATTGATGAGTATAATTTTTGTAGCTTAAAAAATAAATCTGGAATTTCGGGTGCCAGTGTTTATTCTGCGTGAAATTGTACCGTGTATTGAATTCTATTCTCATATTTGTAAGCTTTAGAATAAATACTTCTTTACTGAATATAATAATTTATGTGTATAATAGGCCAAATATAGGAAATATCTAATAACAGCTATAACAAGGACTACTGTGTAAGGAGTCCCGGCACCAAGTCCCCTTCCGGCCTCTCCAGCACCTCCGCTCGCTAGCACTCGATGACGTATCCCCATCCATAACCCAAACAACTCTCAAATACATTTAGACCATTGAAACCTGTTGCTAACACGGCCTTTCCTGACCATCCGAGTATCCTCACTCGGAAATGTAGATTATTACAGAACGTCATGTATTTAACCATTACTGTTATTATTTGGAAACACCGCCTCGGCCATACTGTCTTATCTAAAATTGTTTTTTTTTTTTTTAATACATTCAACAATTCAAAAGCCCGGATACAATGTTGAGGATAGAGAGACAACCCAACAAATCCTGTCACATCAGGGTACGGCTCCAAAATAGCATTCTCAATCCAGTCAAAATTTTCAAAATCTCTTAAGCGTGATGATTGCTTTTGCAGACCTAGGCTCCAGAAATCCATTAGTAATTTCCTCATTTCTCAGTTGCCAATGTGTAACCGGAACACAGAGCTATACTTGTTTAATTGTTGTTAACAAAACTTATCCAGGGCTTCATATTTTCCATTCCTACTATCCCATTATATGGAACCCATGATCTTGTCATACCTGGAATTTCTTTAACTTCGTATCGGTCATTTCCAATTATTTTGGTCACTCTTAAAGGACACCGCCATTTTGGTACTTGTTTTTGATTTTTTTTTTTCGTGCTTGCTTAAGATATTTATAGCAATACCAAATTCACAATACTGTATTGTTTGGGAGAGCACCTTTTTGCGTCGAAGTACTATTTTTGTTTTCCTTGCCTTTCGATATTTTCTTTTACCAAAACCAGTTAATGGCCTACATTTGAACTACGTTCCCTCGGTCAAACCAACTGAATGACCTACATTTAATCGATGCTAGTTAGACTCGTTATCTGATTGATCAGGTCAGACACTGTCACTTTTCTTTTCACCACTCTGTCTACTTATGACATGGTCGTGTTAATTCTGATTTCGACACTTTGTCTACTGAAGACAGAAGACATGGTTATCTAAACAATTTGGACACTTATTCGTCACATGGTCCTCTCGTTACACAACAGACACTCTATCTGGCATGGTCTCAATTAGACACTCTGTCAGATATGGTCACAACAACTTAATAAGCTTGATCACCTACGTTCTTACCTGTACCTTTTATTGATTGCGCCGAAAGTTAAAGTCGAATCTATAAGGCGACTAGCACCCGATAGATGAGATAGGGAAAATGTGTATGTTCTATGTGACCTGGTCAGGGTTAATAAGAACTGTTACTTCTTTACAATTTTAAAATACCAGGATCGTTTTACATTCAGGCACGTAGCCGTTAAATACAAGTAGACATTCACTAATAAGATATCGTACGTAATATACCCCAATGTATAATCTGAGTGCGTTTTGTTCTATTTATTTTCAAATAAAAATTACCCTGTCAACTTAAATCTAAAATAATTTACCTGGTATAGGAAATTGAGTAAAGTTTTTATCCAGCTAGGTACTATTTTATTTTTCTACTTTCATACCGCTGTTGTTTATAATACACTTGTATACTATGATGAAATCATCGGACGCAGATTACGATAACGAACCAATGTTATTATTATTTTTTTTTTAATACGTCTGTTTACTTGTTCGTTGTTAACTTACTCTCGAGAGTGCCTAGGCGAAACTTTGCCACTTGATGAGTCACACGAAGGGACTCCACCCAAGCCAATAAAACTTTAGGCTTTGATAAATATAGGAATATATATACGCAAATTCATAAAAATCATCATTCAAGCTAAATTCCGGAATAAAATTATTTATGACTGTACTCACGTCAACCTGCGGATTACTTTACCAACGCCGAACCCCTTAATCTTTGCCAAGTTCGCCACCTCGCCATGTACGTTCATACTCAGATAACACCGTGGCCGGCGGAGATGGTATCGGTGTCCGTCAACTGGAGCTTGATTCTTATTACCATGCTTTTCTAGGTTTTCACTGTTTTTGTGTATTATGATTTCATGGCATTGTGCAATCGCCACACACTTTTATTAAACACCAATTTACTTAGTACGTGGGGATTTATATCTCACTCCTGATGTAAGCTTCAGATTAAATACTTCTTTACTGAATATAATAATTTATGTGTATAATAGGCCAAATATAGAAAATATCTAATAACAGCTATAACAACGACTGCTGTGCAAGGAGTCCCGGCACCAAGTCCCCTTCTGGCCTCTCCAGCACCTCCGCTCGCTAAATAATTTCCGTGATTTATTAGGCTGTAGAATTAGTTTGTGGTATTAAAAAAGAAACTTTTTCAATTAAGTATTTCCATTTTTTCCGCAAATGAAACAAATCAATAAGCAATTACGCCACAACGACACGTTCAGTAAAAAAAAACGTACCGTTGAAAAGCTTTTTGCTAAAACCAACTAACGAACTTTAGTAAATATCTATACAATGAGGGTATATGGACTTTTTGACTAAATTAATTGAACCTACTCTGAGTCATCATCTTAGTGATCGAAACGTCTGTGTTATGTAATTAATTTATTATGATTGTCAATAAATGAATGGTTTAGATCGGTTATCAACTCATTTATCAGCATAACCATTGAAATATTAAACTCCTTTTCACTTATTCTCTGTAAGTCGCATGCTTGATCGAGGATTCCGGATGAAAGCAGACCAAGGAAAGTCAGAATTTTTAACTTCTGATCAAGGAATCGCCGTTGGACTGGCGAAACGAGAAGGCAATCTGTACAGGATGATGATGAGAAAGAAAAAGGAGCAAGTGAGCCTGGCAGCAGTGCCAATTCGTACATGGCATGAAAGATTAGCACACCAAAACGTGAAGTACGTGAAAGAAGCATTGGATAAGAAAGGAATCAAGTACTTGGACGACTGGAACAACTACTTGTGTGAAGGATGCACGTACGGAAAGCAGCATCGAGCCTCCCACCCAGCAAGTCTGCTAGTCAACCGCTGGAGTTAGTTCATGTGGAAATGGGTGAGATGGACGAACGCTCGCTTGATGGCGCTAAATATTTTCTGTTATTTAAAGACGATTACTCGCATTTCCGAACCGTTTTTTTTATGAAAACAAAAGACGAAGCAGCAGAGAAACTGATGAATTTTGTGAAGATGGCTGAAAACCAGCTGGGAAGAAAGTTGAAAGTACTGAAATCGGATCAAGGCAAGGAAATCAGAAATGCAAAGACAAGAAAATTTCTGGATAACCTGGGAGTAATGCACATACATTCAAACGTGTACACACCACAACAGAACGGACGCATTGAACGAGAGATGAGAACTGTGAAGGAAGCAGCGAAGTCAGCCTTATTTGCTGCGAACCTGGACTCAAATCTTTGGGCCGAGGCAATCTATTATGCAGTATTCACCGTGAACCAGACTGGTACAAGTTCAGTGAAAGGAAAGACACCAGCAGAATTGTGGTATGGCAGACAAATCGACCTAAACAAACTGAAGACTTTTGGATGTGAATGCTACGTATTGATTCAAGACCACAAGAGAGGTAAATTAGATCGAAAGTCGGAGAAAGGATATTTTGTAGGGTACGACGTGAAGTCAACAAGTTACCGAGTGTATCTCCCTCGCACCCGAGAAATAGTCAGCTCTGGAAATGTGAAGTTCAATGAAGAAAAAGAAACAAACCGAACTGAAGTTGAGACTGTGACAGCCGAAAACCAAACTCAAGTAAAGATGGAAGAATCTGAAGAAGACGAAAACGAAAAAGAAGGACCATCTTCAGATGAGGACGAAAAAAATGAAAATGTGAGAAGAAAAGATGAACAAATCGAGACACCACCGAAGAAATCACCTGAGAAAAGACAGCTACGAGACCGGAGCAAGTTGAAAGTTCCTGCAAGGCTTGGCGAGTACGTAGTTGGCTATGCCAGAGAAGGATGCAACGAAGATGCAGCTCTCATGGGTGAGATCGAAGACATCTCAGTTGAAATGGTACTAAAGGACAAAAACTGGAAGAAAGCAATGCAAGATGAGTATAATTCTCTCGTTGAGAGACAAACGTGGAAGCTAGTGAAATGTCCTGAAGGAGTCAAACCACTGAGCAACAAGTGGGTTCTCAGAGAAAAGGCGGATGGCAGATTGAAGGCGAGGCTTGTAGCAAGAGGCTTTGAACAAAGGAAAGGCATTGACTACGAAGAAACGTTCAGTCCCGTTGCTCGCTACGCCTCCATCCGACTCATTTTAAGTCACGCAGCATCCGAGAAATGAAAATTGATCTCTTTCGACGTCAAGACCGTTTTTTTGTATGGAAAGTTGCAGCAAACTCTCTTCATGCACCAACCTCAAGGTTTTGATGACGGTTCCGACAACGTGTGTCTACTGCACAAGAGCATTTATGGATTGAAGCAATTGCCCAAGCAGTGGAATCGTGAGATCACAGAATCATTCGAAGTGATTGGATTATTCAGCAGCGACGACGATCCAAGTGTTTTCTACAACAAGGACAGAACTATCATCGTGGCTTTATTCGTGGACGACGGTTTAGTTGCTGGTAAGGACGAAAAGGAGATTTTCAAATTTTTGAAGTTGATTAGCAAGAAGTTTGAAATCACACACAGCAAAACCATTCCAACGAAATTTTGCTATCTCGGCATGGAGCTGAAAATTGACTCGAAAGGCATCTTTGTGAGTCAGCCAAGGTATGTTGAGAAGATTTTGAAGAGAGTTAACCTTGAAAACTGCAATTCAGCTCCAACACCGATGGAACCAGGAATGATAACAAAGAAGGAGGAACTTGTGAACGATGAGAAAGTGCCGGATGACACGCCCTACCGTGAAGCCATCGGCATGTTACTCTACCTAGCAACCGTGTCCAGACCTGATATCAGTTTTGCTGTAAACTACTTGAGCCGACAGTGCAGCAACCCGATGAAAATCAACAGCAGAAGCAGAATATCGTGCAGCTTGTGAGGCGATCGACGACGTGTGCTGAATGAGAAGATTGGCAACCGAATTGAAAATCCTACAAGATGATCAACCCTTTCCCATGTACGTCGACAATAAGTCAGCTGTTCATATGTTAATGAACACCCACGAGGGTAAGATAAACAAGGGAAAGAAACACATCGAAATCGCGCGTAAGTTTATTCAACAGCATGTTGACGTCACAGTAACTGTTAAACATGTTGAAAGCACAAGCCAAATCGCCGACATTCTGACTAAACCTTTGAATAAAAATTTGTTTGTAAAATTCTGCAATTATTTGATTCAGAAGGAGTGTTGAAATGGATCAAACAATTTTGTTAAATTAAAAATGAAATGAGTTGGCAGAAGTAAAAAAAAAAAAAGGAACAAAAATATTACCATGACATTAGAAAGTTTGTAAGGCGACGAAGTAACGTGCTCTTATTTTGTATCCACAAATTGTTTAAAGAAAAATTGTAAATTGACGATATAAAAATAAATCGTTGTTTAAAATCAATTGACCAACAATCCTTGGAGATTCCACGTCTCATTTCAACAGTAAGTAAACGGTAAACTGAAAAGTAACGTAAAATAAAACTTATAGATGGAGGAGGTTTTTGCTTATGGCTGAGGAGCCTCATGTTGTCTAGAGAGGAATAGCTACCTAATGTAAAATTGGATTTAAAAAAGTGTCTAAAAGTAACCGCGGAATAGCTTTGAACAAGACATTTTATATTTCCAGATTCACTGGAGAAAATTGAGTATGAAATAGAAATATCTATTTTATTTTTCAACGTCTAGTTTAATCAAACGTTGACCTAATAAAAATCTGCTAGACTTTTTATTTTAGTAATCGGAAATGGGAATATTGCTTCGCGATAGAAAGAAGTCACACTCATACTAATGTACATTAAAAATTTCTTAGAATTGATTATTGATGTGAATAATGAATTTTTCGAATCGCAATTTTTCATGTTATCAGTTTTTGAGATAGCTGGATAGTTAGAATGGAACTCTGTTCAGCCTTTTTAATAGAAAGATCTCCTGATTCTGATAGATACTCTGAAAATTGTTAATATCGAATTGTCTATTTACCATACGAAAAGAAAAATAATGACACTCTCCCATGTCTGGATGTTTTAGTTATAAAGAAGAACAACGGAAAACTGAGACAGAAGGTCTACCGGATAAGGATAGATATCTACTTAAAATGTCGAACCACCCCAGACAAATAACAGGCGTGATAAAAACTTTAGTAAACAGAGCAAGAACCTTATACTAACCTGCCTAACTATCTTGGTAGGCCATGTCAGGATGTCTGTTGCCTGAAGATATCATGTCGCGTCACATTTAGTGAACATAGCCCTTTATAGTTAAGCGTTTTGGTAGTGAGAAATAAAAATTGGGTACTACAAAACTTAAAACATTATTTACAAAAAAGGAAGATTAACCAGACAAAGGCAAGATCGAACTCGAAGGAAGAAAGACTCTTACCGAACTGTCTATCTTGGAAAAAGAATTATTTTTGAAAACTAAGAATAAGGATGGAAATACTGAAGATAAGAAATTCTAAGAAATAAAGAATAGTCCCAAAATCACCAAAGTTACCCATCATAAAACTGCAATTAGGAAGCAATGAAAGTTATAGATGTCTTGCGGTTAGTTTGCGAAATTGAATTGTTAAAGGATTATAGGAAAGACCAAGTAATAAAGTTAATAAGATAGATGAATAGAATTTAAAAGAATTTGAATAGAGATATTTATAGACGGAAATTACAGAGGGTTACAATAGAAGAATAATAAACTGACAGACAATAGATATAAAAGGTGAATTTCTACAAAGAATTTTGAAAGGTTTGTAAACAAGAAAATATACACAAAAAATATACAAAATATACAAAATTTAATTAAATACGAGTCGCCACAATAGAAATACTTGGGTTCGGGCTTATAAGCCGTGGTGTGTAGGAACTGTTTAGTTCAAACGTTTCGTCAGTAACTGCGGCTGACATCTTTAGTGGAAATGTTGTCGAGAGCGGAGATTGTACCTCGAAGTCTCGACAGCGACAGTTGCTGATGAAACGTTTGGACTAAACAGTTCCTATACACCACGGCCTATAAGCCCGAACCCAAGTTTTTCTATGGATTCCGGCCGTGAAAGCTTATGTTCTTATATAGCCCTTTATATTTGTTTGCGAGACACGTCATTTTGGTGAACATTCAGAAGCTCAAACTGTATTACTGATTCCAAAATCAAACCTAAAATAGATAGAAATAATAGATATCGCTAAAGTAATTATTAAGGTCAGATACACGTTAACCAAGATTAATCTGAGTGTAAACGAGGGAGCTCCATCTAGACCCCCCCCCCCGACAGTCTATTACTCCCTCAGGCCTATTTATTCTCTTCTATGTTTGCTAAATTTTGAGGTGAATACACCAAAGTTGTTATGAACCAATTCTAAAACAACTGGTAGAAACTTCTCAACTTATACAAGTTAAGAAATCCAAATAAACTGATTGTAACTACCAAATGCGAAGAATCAGGGACAACAGTAAAATATAAAAAAGTACCAAAATACATCTGTGTAAATATACAGGGTGTCCCAGCTAAGACTATTTCATTTGAATTTTGAAAATTTGGGCAGTAACGTTATTGGGTATGCTCTCCTGAACGCTCTTCCCTGAAAACTCCTAACGATAACAGGGACATCGTCACTCACTCTGCAGACAAGGGAAAGGACAGCAGCTGTTGAGACTTTAAGATACAATCTTCGCTGTAACGTTATTGGGTATGCTCTCCTGAACGCTCTTCCCTGAAAACTCCTAACGATAACAGGGAAATCGTCACTCACTCTGCAGACAAGGGGAACGACAGCAGCTGTCGAGACTTTGAGACACAATCTTCGCTGTTGTCAACACTTCCACTGACGATTCCAGCCGCAGTTGCTGACGAAATGTCTGGAATTAATAGTCCCTATAGGCTACGGCCTACAAGCCCGAGCTTTAGTTTTCTATAGCAATGACTATGACTAGAAGACTGTCTTCATGTCTCATCCAATACTTTCATCCTTTGTTTTCATTCACTATTCTAAATCATTCGAAAACATCTATATTTTTTTTCAGTCAAATATTGTGGTGCAAATTCTTCCTGCCAATGTTCCCAAAGTTAATTTATCATATTTTCAACATATTTGATCTATCTATTCTTCTCAAGTCCTCTCCTCTTATAATCTTATTGCATCATATCCCTTATTATATATCTTATAGCTAGTGTCCATTATTGTTATTCCCATGTAATTCTTAACATTATCTCTACAATCCTTTTTATAGATTGGCGCTATTATCCCGGATTTCTACTCAAGTGGTATATTACAAATGTCCAACATACCCTAAACACCTTATACAGTTTTTCCCTAAAATGTCTTCTCCGTAAAACCAAGCTTCACCCGGTCTCCCATCCTGACCAGACGTTTCTTTTCGCTATTGTGTTAATTCCCTCCATAACTTTCTCAAAATCTACACTCGGTATATTTCCCTTTTTTTCCTTATGCTCTCTTATCAACTAGCCTTTGATAATTTGTTCTTCATTTCCCTCTAATCCCTCTTAAAACAGTTATACCATTCCCTCTCTCCTATTACTTTCGGACACCCCTGCCTTTTTTTTTTCTATATGAATTTACTATCTTCCAGAAATCTTCAGTTCCTTTAGCCTCCTTGAACTGTTTTATCAATTCATCAGTATAATCCTCCTTACTTATTTTTAGCAACTCTATTTATTCCCTCTTCTTTTTTCTAAATTCTCTTTCTTCACGTTTATCCTATCTCCACCTCATTTTATAATACTGCTTTTTCTTATAACATTCCCTAATCCACAAAATCTCGTTACTTTTCATGTTCTTTCTTTTTTCTTTTACTATACTATCTCTATCTCTTTCATATCATTCGGATTTTGAATTTTATTCAGCTTTTCATTCAATTTTTTTCTATATATTTTAATCGCCCCTTTCGTCCATTTTACTACATCTCTATTCTCACCTATCTCTTCATCTTCATGCATTTGTATCTTCCATTCAACCTCTTTTGGAAGATGGTCTGATCCTCCCATGGTTTTTTTGCACCAACTAACATACCTCCTTTTGCTCTACCTTTAGTTTCGGTTTTTACTGAACTAACCATAATTCAACTATCTTTTAACCTCGTATCTATATAATCCACATATTTATTCTCCAACCAGGTTTCACCTAAATAGATTATTTCAAAATCATTAAGAAATAGCCAAAAATCATTATCTTAGTTGATACATCCTCTGTGCTCCACGCTACCACTCACACTTTTAACTGCTCACATTCACTACCTTCTCTTATCTTCTAGCTCCTTTTTCCTCATCCCGAAACCTCTTTTTTGACTGTCTTTTATGCCATTCAACTAATTTATCAGTTTCTTCATTCCAAACACAGATCTGTCCTTCTACAGTAACTTTCTTATACCCTGCTATAACTTTTACTTCTGATTTCGTTTCCCTTTCTTCTCTTATTCTCTCTTCTATTTGTTCTTCATTCTTCTTTCCTTAGTAAGATCCCAAATTATAAACACTTTAGTACCTTGTAGCTTTTTGCTGTTTCTTATTGTATCAAATTTTTTCATTTCCATTTTTAGTTTTTCACTGTACAAAACTTGTAAATTCTTCCTCTTTAGTTCTTCTTCTTCTATCTCAGTTGTAACCGCTTTTCTTTTCTTGTTTTATTCTCCTTTACTGTTGTCGATCCTCCAACTCTTTAATGTACTTCCTACTGAATTGCTCTTGTCTCTGTTAGCCATCCAAATCCATTGGTTGTCCACTGTATATTTTTCAATTTTTTTAACTGCTTTTTGCTAATTACTTTTTTTATAAAACCGCTCAGTTTGTTAGCTCGAGTCTACCTTAGAAAGCCACAAGCTGATAAATACATAGACTGCAGACTCTAAAAAACCCTCTTAACAAGCACTGTTGTCAGTTACCCTATGGCAATGCTTCTTAAAGGCGTTGTTACACCCCCTTACTAACGGAGCACTCTTTTCCACCTGTACCTTACGATAACCTACCTAATATCCAATGATTTCACGACACTTTCTCTGAAAACAACTGTAATTATGCAACGAATCATCAAAATATATGACATAATTATTTAAGTTATTGTTGCGATTAATCGCTCAGCTTTATGATAAATGAAATTGGTGGCCGAAATTTTTGATAAATAAAGTTATTTTTATGAAGTGACATGTTATTGGCGAGATTAACTTTTATTGTTGTACATTGTAGTTTAATTATATCACCAAAAAATTTTTTTTCCAATGATTTAGGGTTGAAAAGTTTGTACATTGCTGGTTCCACTTTGCTTGGCTTAAAATAAGATTTCCAAATTTAAAGGTTGACTTGGGAAAAAATTAACGGCGTTGTTAAACCTAAACAGAATAAGGTGGGTCCGTAAAATTAATTGGCAGTTTCAGTTTGATAAACTTGCATCACAATCCATAGATTGACAAATAGCGGATTTGGGCTTGTAAAAGTGATATCCACGTCTCGATATTGCTCTATTACTATGGCTTATTTGGGCCACATGTCCAGTTTACGACTAATGAAAACAAGCAATAAATAACACATAAACCTGATGCGATGCGGTTCATTCTGTTGTAGTAACTACAAACTCTACTGGTCAGATGTTGTTCATACAAACTCATAAAATTGTATCAATATTTGACTGAGGGAGAAATGGGTGCACACACCACGCATACATATTGTAACGAATTTTCTAGTTTAACTTATTTATTTAACAGATATTTATTTACAACTATTTATTTAACACTTAAATACTAATAGAACACTTAAGCACTAATAAAAATTCAACGACTTATTTATATGACAAGAGAAATGCGTATTTATATCACTCTGTATATCGTAGTTCGGTATTTATGTTACTCGTTCGGAAGCTAACTGTAAACTACTGTCACTGACCACGTCAACAAGTATTTATACAGACACCGAAAGTTCCAGAAGAATCGAGAATGACGTACTAGACTTTACTGGAGTGCCTATTGTGTTCGTTTAATTTATGGCTTTGTTTATTGTCATCAAAGCGCCGACCGACACCGGTATTCTTTGAACTCCGCTTATCTGCTCTCGGGTCTCGTCGCCGCTCTCGCACACATGCACGCTCGTTACAATATGAGTCAAAATAAAATGAACTACAAAGAAAATACGACTTGGGTGTCAAGATAATTCAATAGGTACAGCTATTAAATTTTACCTTGAAAAAAAGAAAAATAATAGATAAAATTGGATGGTAATATTTTGCTCATTGAAGTGAATATTACCCAGTGGCGTGCAGCGGTATTACCAGCAGGGTAGGCAATTGATAATTATGAAGTAGGTACTTAGAATTTATAAGAACTTACACTTTATTATCTATGCAACATAGAAACACTATAGGTATATATTTTAATTTAATAACTATCATGTGTTGAAAACTAATACACAAACACAATTATTTTTTATAAATCAGTTCAATACGGTGGTCTTTCATTAAAAAAGCTTGTATGACATCATCATAGAATGTGGAATTCCGTTTTAGTTCTTGCAAAAGATCCTTCTCCATAGAAATCATTGACAAATTAGTGAGCCTTTCCTGTCCTTGTGTATTTCGTAAATATGTGTGAATGCGTTTTAGCTCTGGAAATGATCGCTCTGCAGAAGCAGTACTAGCGGGTATTGTTACAATTAATTTTGCCAGCTTAATTATTTGAGGAAATACATCACACATTTTCTTTTCATGGCAAAATCTTATAACTTCATTCATATTTTCAAATTCCGATGATGAATACAAACAGTTTAGTTCATTTTTTAATCTATAAAAGTCAAATGTATCATATTTAGTTTTTAATTCAGCAAAATGTCTTCGGGAAATGTTTTTTTAAAAGTTTTGAAAAGATCAGGATCAAACAGACAAAAAAACTTTAGTATGAAGCTGCTGTCGTCCACCTTCAGTAGGCTCTTATGAGCTACCTACACAGGGAATATCCTGTGTAGTTTAATGCAATTCAGGGCAGTTTGTAAATAAATCTCGCATTTGTTAGACACGAAATAATAACGGCAGATTATGTGTTTTACGTTTATAATTTTTAATAATTTATTGGGAATATAATAGCTACTCGTTAAGTGATTTTTTCATAATTTTGCCGGGGTAGGCAATGCCTTTTTGCCTACATTGTATGCACGCCACTGATATTACCAAAACCAAGTTTGAAGTTCGACACGATTAAAATCTGTAATACTGATCGTTCAATGTCGACCAATGGTGTCGGATAGTTTTATATCGATTGTATTTTGTAGATATAAATGATAAAACGTGAGATCAGTGAATGCTAATCCTCCCTATAACCAACGACTATTGATGAAAATAACTTTAATCATTCAACTTTTCGACCGTCAATTTCAGTCATCATCAGGCTAACAAATAATAACATCAATAACTCAATAACATTTTATGTCATAGTTTAATATTAATTCAAGTTATTTTCATTAACAGTTTTTGTTCATCTTACAAAATTTAAATATGTCCTTTGTGACGCCTGCCATCACTACAAACCAGTACACAGAGTACCTGAAGGAATGGCTAGCTCCGCGGGGTCTCCTTTATGTGAATGCCCCAGGAAGATAAGAAGAGAGGAGAGGAGAGGCCTAACGAGCTTTGTAGCCTCCAGGTTCGGAAGTATCCAACCCTTTAGGATGCATAACGCATTCCGCGTCATCGCGTCAGTGGTAGTACTCTAATCGTGGGGAGTTTTCAACATGGGTTAGAGCGCTCTCACTCATTTTCAGCCTGATGCGCCCATTATCTAGATAAGTAGTGAGTTCGGGACATGGACTGGAATAACACTCAGAGATCCACAACCGTTCCGAGGCTTGTCGAGGTTCCCATGCGATTGTTATTGAAAGTACCGCTGACGGCGCAGGGACTGCCTCCCTGTTGACGGATTAGCTATGTCGGTGTGAATCCGCTACCCCCACGTCAGTCTTCCGGTCTTAAGACACGGTCGTCTGCCGTCTACTTCCCCTCGACCTTTAGCTCAATCTACGCTCGCATCAGACGTCAGCGGAATTACTAAGCTCTCTTACCTCGTTAAGGTGGTGACCTAGAGGGCGGGGGGAGAAGGGATGGTATAGTCGCGCCACGCTGTCAATTGAATTCAAAACCATAACCTAGATACGTAAGAAGGTCATAATATAGTTGCGCCACTGCATTATTATCAAAACAAACAATACAGGTAAAAATTGCACAAGTCTTACAATTTTAACGTACTTATTTTATATACATAAACAATCAATAATTATTGATAGTGTGAAGGTTGGTATTGTTTTGCATTGACATTGATTTTATGTTAGGTTTATTTTTACTTAAATCTCTAGTCATGTTCCACATTAAGACGGTTTCAGTGTATCCGAAGTTGAATAACCACTCTCACTCACACTTTCTGTTACACAATGTACTCCTGCGGGGGTAATTACCCTTAGGTTCGGAGCCACAGGCTTAGGTTAGGTTAGGCACAACTCGACCACCACTCATATGGGGACTAAATAACTTAAGTCGACTTTTAATTAAATATAATAATAAATATAAATGTTTCGGTTCTCAAATAAAGAACAGTTACATTATTATTATTAAGGTACGTTTAATACAGTAGGTATACATTACATTGTGAGAGATACATAAAGTACATGACAAATGATTCGATAGAATTATCAATTAAGGATTATTGCCTTTCATAATAAGATTATCTGAAATTACAGTTTGGTTGTGCTGCAAGTTTGTGTGTATAAAGTTATAGCGGGCGCGCTGACTATGTTATCATCAGTTTAAACCGCAACGTTGGTTGCTTTGGAATTGCGCTGAGCTTCCCTGCTCGTTACAATATTTGAGACATGCACCGACGGATGCATTAAGATTTATAACAGTATCCGCTCAGTACACACGAGATGCCAGCTGAAATGCTTGAATATCTCGTTAAGCCGCTCGAATGGGATCAAGTTCTTCCTTTTATCGTTGTATAGTTTGTATGGGAAAATCGCTAGCGTCGCGGCGTGCCCTACCATGTCCTAGCTCATTGGTTCCTTATACGAATATTATATAGCATAGCGCTTAATAGGCATAAAAAGCGACTTAAATTGGGTATGTATTGGGAAGGAACGGTCAATACTAACTAAATTTGCATATTGTGGAAATGATTTGCTCGTTGGCTTTGAAACGTGAGGATACGGATTTTGTCCCAGATCTACAAAAAACGCGAATAATTCTCTGCAGATAGGTAATGCTAAATCATTTTGAGGTATTTTCAGATGTTTTTTTTATGTTTCGCAGACAAGATAAAATTATAGATCTGTATGTCGTAGTGGTCACACGATTCAGAGAGACCTATTTTAAATGTTCCACCTACGTAAGTAAGAACGTTGACATGATCTAAGCTAAAGAAAGTCTTGAAACAAAAGTTGAATGAATCTTAGGAGGAAATCCAGTTACAGCCTTGAATTTGAGTATAATGTTAAATTTCAATGTAGAGTCGGTTCTTTAAATGGGAACTCCTACGTTTGACCCCGGATTAAAAACAAAGACGGTCCCTTAAATTCAAATACTAAAAAAAAATGGTTCTTCTCAGTTTTAGCAGTCTATCACAGGAAAAATCAAGTTATATTCTGAAATTCAATCTTGGTGGTCAATAGTGAAGTTTAATTGGTTTGCTAAACCTAATACATCATCTAACTAATGCAACATTTATTTGAATACCTTTTCTGTTAAGAGGTAAGTTATGTTTTGCTGTGAGACATAGGTTAGGCTGATAAATTGATCTACAGATAAAAAAAGACGTTCCAACAGGATTTCCCTCGACATTACGTTTTCAGCCGTTTTCTTAAAATATCGCACCCATAGATAATTTATCAGCTGAGTGATGCCAGAACTATAGTCTACCCAAACAGGGTTTTTTACAGAACCCGTTCGTTAAAAGTTTTTAAGCTTACAATACCGATAAAAGTTTTTAAAATGTAACAAAGAACCTAACAACTGATGCTATATCTAAATAAAATATTTGCAGTCGTTTGTCACTTTCGGTTATACCGAAAGTCGTCACCAATTTTGTTATTTTAAATGGAATGGCATATTTTTACGCCGAATTTGAATAAAAAGTAAAATTTTAAGGAAAGTTTGATAACCAACTTGTACACCTATACGGTTTCTGAGATGATTTAATTTATAGAAAAAAAATCAAAATAGGTTAGGTTAGGTTAGGTTAAGTTTTCGTTCTTGGTTGTTTTTGTAACATAAATTTATGGAAAGGACGATTTTTGGCTACATATTTCATCGATAGCCGATAGTTGCCAATTGTCGAAGCCACATTCTTTTATGCGAAGAATATTAAAAATAGCTATTTTAGTAGTAGCTAAAAACTGAAAATACTTAAATACTTATTGAATTTTGTCATTGGGGATAATTAAAAAAGTGTCATCAATGTATCTTTTAAAAGATGCTGAAGTGAAGTTAAGAGAATTAAAACAACAAACTTCTAAATCCATTACTGTATCAGGAAAGATTGGAGAAAAGGGACTGCCATTGGAGTGCCAAATGTTTGTTTAAAATACGTATTGTTAAAGACGAAAAAAGATTGAATCTAAAACTGATAGGTTTAATAAATTGAGTTTAGAAAGAGATATGTTTTCTTCTATGGATGGCCATCTGTTGTTTTTCATGTTAAAAATGGCTGATCGTTTGTTGATGGTATAAAAAAATTACGAATTAAAGTAAATGATGTTTTATTTCTTTGGATATTGAAGCTGTGGCGACAACAAAAAAAATTATTTTTTATCTGTAAATATTCAAATTAAATTCGTGTGTAAATATTTTATAGGTAAATTTCTAAGAACTTTTTAAAGGTAAAATTTCCGTTTCATTTCTTGTGCATGCCTTTGTTTCGTTTCTACCTAACGTCTATTGTTCTGTCACGTATTCTATACCTAGAAATTCATCTTTACTTTTACCTGCATGCACCCTTTTCTAATAGCTTGTTTCTCTGTAAATATTTCTATCAAAATTTCCATACTACCTAATTTTTCGCATTTCTATAAACTCTAGTGTCATCACCCTTACTGTCTTTATCTTTCCTTCAATTTTATTTCTACCTGAGTAACAACTCTATACTGTTTCTTTTCGAATATTCTTCTCTTCGTCTATCTGTTACTATGGTTACAGAAACTACCCTTTCTCTAACTCTTACTTTATAAATACTCTTGTCCTAAACTATTTCATCATTCTATTCGATTCTATTCCAGTCTATTCTATTCTATTCCCTGATATTCATTCACATTTTTGTTCTCTCTTAATTCTTGTATTGTTATTGTTGTCGATTATTGTTATTTGTGTATTTTTGTGTGTCTTTTTGTATATATTGATTTCATATTAAAACAAGTTATTATTTGCGTTGTTGGTGTTATATTTTTTTCTATAAAATCAGTGACTAACACAACACAGAGTTACTTACTTTTATATTCTTGAAAACTCAGCGATTAATTCTATTACCATATGGCCGTCCTTAGAAGAAACATATTTAATTCAAAAACTCAATTTATTAAAGCTGTAAATTTAATTTTAGCTTTAATCTTTTTCGTCTTTAACAATACTAACTTTAAACAAACATTTAGAACTCCCGGGTATGTTTTCCTTCTCCAATCCTTGCTGAGATAGTAATGAAATATTTAGAAGTTCGCTTCTTTAATTCTTTTAACTTCGCTACCTGCTACATTTTATAAATGATACGTAGGTGACACTGCTTCAATTATTCACAATGACAAAACAACTGCTACGTATAATAAAATCACTTAAGCACATTTTAACTTCAAAAACTGTGGTTGTCCTTATGTGGGTCAAACCAAATGTCACCTCAAAACTAGATTGAGCGATCATAAGAAAAATATCAGATATAAACCTGACTGTTATTTTCATTTTAACATTTTTATGAGAATGATCGTGTCATGAACTGGAAAGGTACCACTTCTTGATAAGGAATCTAACTATTAGAAAAGGTTAATTTCAAAATGATTCATACCAAACAATTGTCCCATCCTTTGAATGATCAAGAAGACTCTTCAACACTCAACGAAGTTTGTTACAAAATTTTATATTGAACTTTTATTTAATTTTAAAACAATTTCTGGTGCCGGTATAGCGTGCGCTCTACCGACTTGTTACTGTTGTAGTATGTGCTCTACCGACTTGTTGTAGATTAGATACGGAATAATTTATAGTCTTTTTCTATAGGTGATACATGATACTGCTTGTTTGTTTAAACTTTGAAAGCGGTTATTCTTAGTGTGTTACGAATACAAATTTTAGGAAAGGATTAGGGGTATGTAAATTTAAACACACCCATCCTGAACCGTAACCTAATGAAATACACATGGAAGTATTACGACAGTTTTTTGTATTTTTTGAAGCTCAAAACTAGTATGAAGATGTCATAGATAACAAAAAACTGTCGTAATATTTCCGTGTGTATTGTATTAGGTTATGGTTCAGGATGGGTGTCTTTACATTGACATACCCCTCACCCTATCCCAACAACAAGTCGGTAGAGCACACACTACAACAGTAACAAGTCGGTAAAGCGCACGCTATATACCGGCACCCAATTTCTTCCATATTAGAAACTTATATTTTCTGCCTTTTTTAAATTTAGTTTTTAATCCTTTGTGAACTAGCCGAAAAAAAAATTTTAGTAGTTGAATCTTCTTTTTCTAATATTACTTTCACAGTTTTGACTTTCTTACTTATTATAATATACTTATTATTTATTATGTTTTTCTGCTTTCTTTAATTGGTTTGATAAGTATATAATTTCTTGATTTTCTTATCTCAACCAGACAATCTCAATAAATCAATGGGCTGCTAGTAATAATAATAATGGTTGGTACAATTACAAATATTTTTCTCAATTTTTATCTTATATCAAAATTTATATTATTTTAAAGTAATCATATTCTTTAAGTCTATTATCAATGTATTGCTGAAACGTCGCGTCGTTTTATTTATCTTAAAATAAAGACTTGAGTGGTACAATGGAAGGAAATAATCTTTTATTACTGTTCTTTACCATTGCATATTGTAAATTAATTAAAAGGTTGTGATTAATCTTAAAAATTTCAAGTTTTTTTTTCTGTTTATTGAAGAACATACATACATACACACATACATCTTTCCGAATATTACCATACTGTTATTGATTTTCTTATATATGAATATGGGTGTCGATCAATAGAGAAAGTGACGCAACGTAAATTAGGTTTCTGTGGGGAAACCGTGACATGTAATGATTAAATGGGATGTTTACAGAATAGATACCTATGAAGCTAATTATATTCATTGCTGATTAAATATACTGTAGATACTATAACGATTAATTTATATTTTAGGGGTGACAGAAAGAACAAGTTTTGAATGGGCCAATAATTACCTAACATGCATTTGGCCCTGAGCTTTCTAAAAAATATAAAATTTTCAAAAAAAGTCAGTGGCGTACATTTTTTTGTCATTTTTATTCGTGACACTGTCCCCCGGGGCGCCACTGGAAGTAATAATTACCATTTAATTAGTGCTAACTGAGCGTCTTATTAAAGCTTACATCACCAGCGAATTTCAAGAAAATCGGTCAACGTGCCTTTGAGATATTGATAAAAAAAAAGTTTTTTGAAAAAAACTTTGACACCCTGTATTTTGAAAACCATGCACTTCCGGACATCAGTCTAATATCTCAAACTGCTTGTCTATGGTTCCTCAATATGCCCTAGAAGTTTTTTTCCAATTGAGAGGGGACACCCTGTATATCTGAATATATCTAAAGCAATATGATCTAAATATTTGAAATTAAAAAATCTATAAAATATAAACAAAATATTACTAAGCGTTATTGATTATTACTTGGGGTTTCCAATGAGCAATGATTAAACACTCCTATTTCATTTGAATACTTGCGATCAAGGTCTAACAAAACGTAACATACCTACTAGGTACCCATGTAGTTTCAATAAAAACCGTGGAAACATTAATTTTTTAAAAATTTCTTTGTTTAGGATTATTATTTCATCAAATGTTGCATAAAAAACCGAGCTTCGATTCTTTTAATATTTTCGAAATATGTCCATTTCTTGGTTGTTTATAAAATTAGAGAAAAACAATTTTCACGTTATTCAGGCACTTTTTACGTAGAATAAAAATTAAAAAAATTATGAGCTTTCGAGTTGCAACATAAAGTTTTGCTTTTTTATAGAAATCATAGTTGGCTATGCCTTTATAAAAAACATAATTTTTTTTCTTTTTACAAATATATAGGTATAACATGTGGGGGGTCTCTTGTTATTTAAGCGCACAAAAACAGAAATAATAAATAGTTTTGTAGCTATCTTTCCCCTTTTTTAAGTTTATATCTATCAGACGTGTCATCTGTATTCTTTTATCTCTTGAAAGTACATATGTAATAAATATCAACTTGCAATTTAATAAATACATCCAGTTTAATTATAAAAATATAAATTTCGGGATAACAAATGAAGCATATTTTTCTGATAAATTAGAATGGTTAAAAAAACCTCTCTTTCCATTAATTTCTGTTAGGAAGGTGTTCGGGAAAAATGTTTATAAGAAATACTTCAATTGCAGTTTTCGTTTTTGATTATTTTTGTAACATAAATCAATTGAAAGGGCGAATTTAGGCTTATTGTGCATTGATTGCCGTCAGTTATCAATTGTCAAAGGCATACCCTTTTATGCGAAAATATTAAAATTAACTATTTAACGTAAAAATTCAAAATGAATCAGTTTTTTTCAAATAAAACAATAGGAACTATTTATGTGGATCGAAAGAACATAAAAAAGAAATCGAATCAAACAATAAAATATGAAGGGTGCTACTTGAAAAAACCAAGTTATTCTTGTTTGAATTTTATTCTGAACGCCCTGTATAAATTTTCAGTTCATTTTTGTCAGGGCGTTAAATTAATTAATTAATTTCCCACAAATCCTTAGTCATAAATGAGCAAGTGTAAGGTAAAATTATAAGGTAAACGCCCTGAAGTCTATGAACCTCTTCGACGTTACACTTTACATGGATTAAAGTTGGTTCTGGCAGTATTAATATGTATTTCTCGTCATTAATTATTTCAACTAATTGATCCGTTACATTAATTGGTACATGTTTACAATTGGGGTCATTTTTGACTTGTAACAAATTTCGAATACAAGAATCTTGTTGATAACTTTTCTCTACAATTTCATTTGCATAGAAATACTCGCGTTGGATTGAACGACAATTTTCCTTTAGGTAATAGATTTTTTCGTCAGTTAATGTGACGTAATCAGTGGGTACTATTATGGTAGTAATTAGTGCAAATATACATAATATTCCTATACTGCCCGTGCTGGCGAAAAAATTCCGAAAATATCACGGTGCAAACGAGATATGTCACAACCGTAGGCGTTCACTTCTTCCAAACGCGCTTGTGCACAGTCTACTAATGGTAGAGTAGCTGTGCAGCTGTTCAACGTTGGTAAACCGAATACAATATGCTCCGTTGTGATATAAAATTCTACTTCTATAGTTTGAACAAAGAGAACGTTATCGTAGTAATAATACGAGGCCTGTTTATGAAATTTTGATAATGAAGTTTTCATCGCTTTCATTTGTTTGATTAGATTAGGCTAGGTTACGTTAGGGCGGGGGAGTTGAAAGACGATGAACAATTTTCGACAATTAACAAATTATTTTTAAGCCCCCCCTCCTCCTCCCTCCTAACCTAACTTAATCTATCCAACCTCACCTAACCTTTTTTTCTTATTCATAAAGACGTTTTATCATCACCTTAGACCTGTACCTCGAAATCCCGTTTTTTTTTTTTTTCTAAAAAACATTTGAATTGGTCACTGATTTATTGGAACCAATATCAAAAAGGTGAACTAAATCTGATGGAACTAATCGCTTAAACAGGAATTTTATTTTAAGCAGTAATGTACCCTGTGGTAACCAAATCAATGTATTATGAATTTGCAACAAGAAAATGTTTAAAACATGTTACTACGTATCTTTCCATTCTTCAAATATTTAATTTTACCGTACAGAATGGTTTATAGAGTGTTAAAAAATTTTGCATGGAGCTCCAATTCTAAATAATTACCAGTTTTGTTGTTATCGTTAAAGTATTGTATTTATGCTAATTAGGTCATTCGAAATGAAAAAACAATATATTGTATTAAACTGTCGCTATGAAGCGCCTATGAGTGCTATGCATTAATAGGGTAAGTGCTATGCACCATTAGGAAGTGCTATGCATTAATAGGGTGTGCTATGCACTAATAGGGTATGTGCTATGCACCATCGTTAGGTTACGGTAGGAAGTGGTCCCTATCATTTTATTTGTTAAATGCTATGCACCACCGTCCTAGCTTTGACGGGTAAACAGTAAAAAATGGAGTGTGCGTGATGAAAGGTAGCCATCAGCTTAAATAAAATCGTTTACAAAATTTTTAAAAGATGTGTAACTGTTCTCCAAACAGCATAACTATACAGGATGGTCACTCTTTCAGTGCACATCACTGGGACATCCTAAACGATAAGAGATGCAGCGTAGGTTAAATTAGAGAAGAGTTGCGTTATGCCTTTTAAGAATCTGAAAAGAAATCCGAGGTACTTTCACTCATTCCCGCCATTCCCGAGTTATCACAAAAACACTGAAATTTGCAATTTTCGTCTTTCATTTATAACTTTTTTAATTATTTCAAAAAAGTTATGAAACTCACTATATTTGTATTATTGACAATGAACTTTCTAATTAAATTACCAAAAATTTTCTAAACCTACCCTAAATCTCATTTTTCAATGTTAACTTTCGATTTTCTTACGAGCATCATATTAGATTTTTATGTCAATAAATAGAGAAAAAAAAAATACGAATTCATTGGCGTATTACACATTGGATTTAAAATATCAGTATCCCCCTTAAAACGTCATTTTTGTATTTATTCGTTAATATCAAGTTGCCACGTTTATGAAATGCGGAATTTCTTTGTTTTTTACTTAAAGTAATTAATACATTAAGTTGGCTATGAAACAAAAACAAGGCAAGAATCTTAGAAAATAAATATATTAGATCTCGTGATGACAATAATCAAAGTTGTGAAAATGATAAACAAATGCCTGTCGAGTAAAAGAAACAAATTAATATTTCTTAACAGATAAATTTAACTACGCTAAACGACTTTATTAAAATACTACAAATACCTACGATGTAATAATAAAATATAAATTAACAAATAAATAAAATATTAATTGTTTGAAATGACCAACCTTCTGTTTTTTGCTGAATAGGTACATACCGCTACACGTTGGCTCATGTTGAGAACCGCCCTCCTCATAGGTTCTTCAGTGATCGTTGAAAAGGTAATTCTGTGGCACAAATGTTCTCTTTACCATGGAGTTGTTGTAAATTTCATTTTTTTATGAAACCTTTTCTTAAGACTCTTGGCTTCTTTCTTTCATGGCCAACTTAATGTATTAATTGATTTAATTGTAAGTAAAAAACAAAGAAATTCCGCATTTCATATACGTGGACACTTGACGATTTAAGGGGGATAATGAAATTTTAAATCAAATTTGTGGTACATCAATGAAATCGTATCTTTTTTTCTCTATTTCCTGATATAAAAATCTAATATGGTTAACATTTAAAAATGAGATTTAGAGTAGGTTTAGAAAATTTTTAGTAATTTAATTAGAAAGTCCATTATCAATAATACAAATGTAGTGAGTTTCATTACCTTTTTGAAATAACTAAAAAAGTTATAAATGAAAGACGAATTGCAAATTTCAGTGTTTTTGTGATAACTCGGGAATGGGTGAAATTACCTCGGATTTCTTTTCAGGTTATTAAAAGGCATCTAATAACGCAACGTTTCTCTAATTTGACCAACGATGTATCTCTTACCGTTTAGGATATCCCAATGGTGTGCACTGAAAGAGTGACCACCCTGTATACACCTTTTGGGAAAAAGTTCGTTAAAAGCAAGTGAGGTTATGGTATTAAATAGTCACCCTGATTATAATTTCTTAAATGCTATGCACCACCGTCCAATTTGGACGGGTTCAACTAGTACTTTATAATAATGTTCTAGTGTATGGATGTTTGCCTGTCAAACACTCAGTTAGCCATGGAAAAAGTAGCAAAAATTGCACTTTTCGATTGTCGAAAAACTGAAAAATTTGCGCAAAATGCCGTAAACGATATCGATTAAGATTAAAACGAAGTAGGGTTTTGCAAAATTTCATACAGATTTATTAAGGTTTAAAAGATGTTAGCAAATGAAAATGGGAAAAAACGCGTTGTTGGTTAAAAGTCATAATTTTCAGATCTATCTCGTCCGAAGATAGGATAATCTGGAATTTGTCGACAATTAAAACGTCCAAATTAAGGACCAAAAAGCTGAATAAATACTAAAAGTTAGGTTGAAGTATTTTAGATAAAACAAAATTAAAAAAAAAACATATGATTTTCGCCATGAACCGCCGATAGGTGCTATGCACTAATAGGGTAAGTGCAATGCACTAAAAGGAAAAGTGCTATGCACCAGTAAGTTAAGTGCTATCTATGCTAGTATTCATAACAGTAAAAAATGGGATGTATGGTGAAGGGAAGCAATCAGTTTAAATAGAAACGTTTGCAACAATTTTCGGAAATTATGTAACTTTTCTCAAAACAGCATAATTATTATATAGACGATTTAGAAAAAAGTTTGCAAGAAGCAACTGAGGTCATGATACTAACTTGTCAACCGATGATAGGTTACGGTAAATTCATTAAATGCTATGCATCATCTTCCAAGTTTTGACGGGTAGTACTATAACAGTAAAATATGGGGTGTGTTATTAAGGTTATCGATCAGGTTATGGTAATTGTACGCGTAAATATTAGTATGTTGTAGTATTTATCGCCCCTAGCAAGATTATACATGTATGCTGGGCGCAGAGATCGCCCATTCACATAGTTTTCCGCTTTCAGAATTCAAATTCCAAACACTGAAAATTGAGAATCATCTGGAAAACGTTTAAGGATACTGTTGTGGTGGGTGGTGGGGGTAGTAGTGGGTGCGGTTTAGGTGGTAGTTACAGAGGGTAGTGGTTGCAGTTGTTTGGGGTTTGAAGGGGGTCTAGAACTCGTCCTACGACACCCTCGAACTAATCCCAAACTTTTATTTTATCCGAAATATTTTCCACCTCCTTCCCGTACCGCTCCCTACACAACCCCCAACCCCCCATCACACCACCTCCTACAGCAGCCCCGCCTCTGACGCCACCTTCATACTCTTTTATCCTGCTAGAAGTTCACCATAAACCGCCGATGGGTGCTATGCACCATTAGGGTAAGTGCTACGCACCACCGTGAGGTTACGGTACAAAGCGGCCCCTCTGATTAAATTTGTTACAGTGCTATGCACCACCGTCCAAGCTTTGACGGATGGTATTCATAACAGTAAAAAATTGGATGTGTGGTGAAGGGAAGCAATCAGTTTAAATTTTCTTAAAACAGCATGATTATTAGATGGACGATTTAGAAAAAAGTTTGCAAAAAGCAACTGAGGTCTTGATACTTAATTGTCAACCTGATTATGATTTCTTAAATGCTATGCACCACCGTCCAATGCTGGACGGGTTCAACTAGTAATAAAATAATGCAGCAGTTGCGTAATAGTTTACATATTTCTTGCAGGAAAATGTAATCACTTTGTTTTTTCTATCGTGTTTCAAGAGAGTTGCAATTGTTAGTTGAGTCTTCTTGAGTTTCTAGGTAGGAACGGTCGTGGAAACGTTAGCGATCTAGTAATTCACTCGCTCCGCAGTTACTGTCAGATTTATATCGCTCACGTGCATTCTGATTCTAGCCCCTGACATGCTCTCCTTCTATCTTTCCTCGGCAACATTATCGTTTGGGAGTGGCACCAGAATACCCTTATCAAACCTCGATTCTTGATTTATTTATAGGGGCACAACAGTAGCGATTGATGATCTGAATGTGTATTCTAGGAAATGCCTGAATTCGCTTTCCGTTTTGTGGGAATATCTTTGTCACGAAAGCCCATTGTATATTGAATAACTTTGCAAAAACCACGAAGAAACGTCCACATTAAAATTAATAGTTATGTTATTATTAAGTAATTAAGAGCCTGAAGCTATTTTAAAGAAATGCCATTTACAAAGTGCCAGAATATTTTAACAGTTCTGGTTTCATATATTTACAGACTCTTCTCCCTATTTTTCCCTTTGTTTTGTATTCAAAGATATACATACCTATATTCTTTAGTTTATTTAGTACTCTTCTTTCTAATTTTAGCCTCCTATTCCTACATGCCATTTGTATTTTCATTTAGTAGACACAACTTCATAAATAAAGGAGGAATTGATAAATAAACCCTTTTTTATGATTGAGTCAGAAACAGTGGTCAATGGTTTTTCTTTTCCACAGTATTTCTCACGTTCCTTCCAAAGTTTTCTGCATTCAATCGCTTTTCTGTCTATTCTTGTTACGTTAAATTATTTTGTTACGTGATGAATGATTTCTATGTTGTTTTGGAAGGTTATCTTAGCTGTTATTTGGACAATTGGTTCTAATGAGCATGAGAGCACACTCTTATTTATTAGTAATAATTAAAATAAGTAATAATAACAATTATAACTAAAATAACCAACAACCATATCAAAATTACAATTAACGTAAATAACCCCTACCTTACTAACTTTTAGTCTCCTAACGTGTCCTGTTACAGGAGGCGACAAAAAAATAAACTAGCAACAACGGTAAACAAAATGATTTATAAACAACACAAGTTAAACAAAACTTAGAAGTTGAAATAGTAAATGGTAGAGTTGAAAATAAAAAAATGAGTATAAGTTTATAAATATAGATTTTTCGGAGTCGAAGGCTAGATAAGAACTGATGATAGTTTGAAAATTAAATTAAAAAGAAAATAATAAAGGAGTTAGAAAATAATTTAGGAGGAGCTAACAGCATGCAAATCAAGGTAGGGAACCAATAGGATAGAACAGAATTTTGGAAATATCAAAGTAAGGCAATACTAAGAATTGTAAAGTTACCCCAAAGTACCTAAGAAACCCGTAATAAAATTGCAATTAAGAATTAGGAAGAAACGAGAATATTAAAGACATCATGCTGTTAGTAAGAATGCAAGTAGAAATGTTAAATGAGCTTGGCGGAAATTGCAGTAATAAAGATATTTACACAGAGAATAGTATTTAAATGAATTTGAATAGAAATTGGTGACAAAAGAAGCATATTTGAAAAACCAAGATTTAAAGAAATATTTATACAGATAGTAATAAAGGAACAATAGTAGTAGAAATAAAGTACTGAGAAAAGAATAGGGACAGAACGGGTAAGTTTGAAACAGAACAATAAAGAAGAATATTTACAAACAGATTCAAAAAACAAATATACATTCGATTATACAAAGAATACAAAAAATTTTATATACAGAAGTGGACTGTAATCGCCACAAACTAATTACTCGGGATGTTAAAAATGGCAGGGAACATTAAAGGTGTGTGTAGCTGTAGTCGGTGCACACTTCCGAGGATGGAGCCTCGTCTCACTACCATCTCACTCCAGATGACTCTTCTTTTTTAAGACTCTTAAATATTTTCTTGATCTCAAACGTATATCAGGTCTTATCTTGCAATTTTGTACAAATAATTTAGATGTAAATGTACATAAATGAACGATTGACCTAAATATCTATTTATTAAACACGGATGCTGTGTGATCTTAAATACAGGTTTCGTAACTTTTCACCTTCTTCACTTTTTTTTTCTTCTTTACCAAGCCAGGTAAAATTTTCTTTCTTCTTCTTCTTAACCATTCATTTAGTGCAATCCATTATGGAATAATTTCTGTGTAACATTGTGTGTTTTGGAGTTTGATGCAGCTGCTATCCATTTTTTCCCTTGTTGTCACTTCTGTTTGTCTCTTTTTAACTATTCATCACAATAATTCAACGACTATCCCATTATGTCATATAAAATGCTTCAATTTTTTTATTTAGCATATCCTACGTGGTTATTTAGCTAACTTACTCAAGAAGTTTTTTTTCTTTCTTTTTTCAGCTTTCTTGTAGTTTAGACAGAACTGTAAAGGAAATATATAGATAAAATTCATCTTTTATCAAGGCGAATCAAACCAAAACAGATACCTTCAATTGAAAGAAAAGAAACCGCAAAGTAATTAATACGGTAACTATACAGGTTAACATGAATTAATTAGAATGCGAACGAGGAATCTCCTTCTAGATTCCGGCTAACAATTTGCTCCCTCAGGCCGATCTAGACCGTAACCTACTGATATATCTAGCCTGGACACTACGTGTGTACCGTCACAACTGAAGATGGATAGTTACCATGTACGATTATGTGATTATATGTAAGCGGATATGTACACTTTGTAACCATCCGCAGCTGGGTGTTACAATATTATAAATAACTAGTTGAACCTGTCCAGCATTGGACGGTGGTGCATAGCATTTAAGAAATCACAATCAGCTTGACAATTTAGTATCAAGACCTCAGTTGCTTTTTGCAATCTTTTTTCTAAATCGTCTATATGTATAATAATTATGCTGTTTTGAGAAAAGTTACATATCTCTAAAAATTGTTGCAAACGTTTCAGAAGGGCCGCTTTGTACCGTAACCTCACGGTGGTGCATAGCACTTACCCTAATGGTGCATAGCACTTATCTTACTGATGCATAGCACTTCTCCTATTAGTGCATAGCACCTATCGGCGGTTTATGGCGAAAATCATATGTGTTTTTTAAATTTTGTTTTATCTAAAAATCGTAAAGTACTTCAACCTAACTTTTAGTATTTATGAAGTAGAGCTCATCTTATTATTTCAAAGAGGCCCTTAAATACCAAAACGTATTCTACATAATGCATTTACCATTCCATTGCTTCAAATATTTCTTATTATTTGCGCAAAAGTTAATAATATTTAGCATTGTCCTGTGTATATATTATTTGATTTACATATTTATGTTTTTATGTCTAGGATGAAAGCTGTAATGAATACTATGTATATTTACGCGTACACCCACCCGCTTCCGTGACTTCCTTCAACCCTTACATAATTTGATTCCCATTTTTGACAATATCCCCGCCTCTCAAAAAGCATGCTCGGAGACCCACACACATACACACCCTATCATAACCGTTTCTCCATTGTCATCTTGAAAAAATTTAAGAATACTGTTGTGGTGGGTGGTGGGGGTAGTAGTGAGTGCGTTCTAGCTGGTGGTTACAAAGGGTAGCGGTTGTAGGGGTTGGAGGTTTTAAGCGGGTCAATAACTCTCTCCCAATCACACCCTCGAACTACAACATACTAATATTTGAATCGAAACGGGGAGGTGGAAGTAAAAGCGTACACAATTATTATACCTACCATGTTTTCTAAGATGATCGCTAACCTTCATAACACACCCCATATTTTACAGTAATAGTACCTACTACCCTCCGTCCAAACTTGGAAGGTGGTGCATAGCCTTTAACGAATTTACCGTAACCTATCGCCGGTTCATGGCAAAATTCAGATGTGTTTTTTTTTCTTCGAATAACCTGCAAATGGTTATGTTAATTTAATTTTTTGGAACTTACTTTGAGGTGATTCTTTATGCTCGAAATAATAAATTCAATATCTAAATTAAATAGAATACTTAATTAATAATTAAAAAAATTGTATTGTATGTATCTCACATATAATTACAGTATATTTATATTCTTGTTCAGCTTAAAATGTTCTACAATATACCTACTACAATCTCAAAGCAATCTAAGTTGGCGGGTTAAAGTCTATTATTACTAGAGAGCGGACATGATAAGTTTTTTACCAAGAAATTCAGCGATAACGGCGCGTACACAGAATTCGCCGCCGCTTGTCAGTGGCGTGATAACAATGTCTCGACTTATCCCGAAAATTCTGACAGGTAAAAAAAAACACTGTACAATCCGAGCAGGTAGAGAACAATTTAAAAAGTGTTGAAAAAGCAAATCAATCGATAGCGAATAAATTGTGTTGTTAAAATGCCGCGAGTACACAAAACACGTATTGAACTACTAAAATAGCGGATAGGGTCCTATGGAGAAGTAGTAGACACCGCTTACCGCAAATACATATATTGGATATTTGCCTCAACCATGATACCCATGCAAAACCCTCATTCGCCGCCTATGGTCCTGAATTGACGGTTGTATCATTCATTGGTATCAACGTTCGACCAATAGGCACTCAGATTTAGTATAAAGTCAGTATAAAGATGGGCGCAAAAATTGTTCACTTCAAAAATGTAACAAAAGGCTTAACGTTCTTGTTAAAAAAAGGGCGAACGGTGAGTTGTAAAAAAAACGAAATATTCGGAGTAATCGTACTTCAAATTTCAGACCAACACAACACGCAAAATTGTAATTTTTTGTATTGACACCGCGCACATCTCTGCTACTACAGAAAATTAATTCCAGGAAGAAAACTAATCAGTCCGCTCTATAATCATTACCGTTAAAATCGTAAAATTAAAAAAAAAAACAAAAAAAAAAATTCGCCTCGGATGGGACTTGAAGCAACTACCGATGGAGGTGAGCAGTAGCGATATCAGGTGCACTCCCGACTACGCTACAAACCGATTTGACATGGGTGTCTATATTTATTTGTTTTTATCTTAACCATGAAAACTGCAATGAATTTTATTGCAAGATGATTGTTTATAAATTACATTCATTTTCTCATTTTGTATCTTTCATAAACGTTCTTTGATAAACGTCAAAATAAACGTCAAACTTCCAAAGTTAGAATCTACACGTATACAAGACAAGTAATAACAACATAAGCCCCGCCCACCCCTCTGAGCAGTTGTTTCCTTAGAATCTGGATATGTCAAAATTAACGATTTTTAATTACAAATTTTGATTAAACGAACACATATTGGATGTTGAAAATAGGCCTATGTAACCCTTTGGTCCATAGATTAGATGTTTTAATTGTCGTCAAATTCCAGATTATCCTATCTTCGGACGAGATAGCTCTGAAAATTGTAACTTTTAACCAAGAACGCGTTTCTTCCCATTTTCATTTACTAATATCTTTTAAACCGCTTAATAAATCGGTATGAAATTTTGCAAAACCTTACTTCGTTTTAATCTTAATCGATATCGTTTATTGCATTTCGCGCGTCTTTTGCAATTTTCGATGCTTTTTTTCATGGCTAACTGAGTGGGGCACAAACATCCGGACACTAGAACATTATTATATACTTAGTATAGATGGTGATAGATATATAGATTCTCTTATATTTATTTATTTAGTAGGTGGTTCTTATCTGATAATAATTCTATTTAATTGGATCGCAGGTATTTTCGTATCTTCATCTTAATATTTGTTTTTATTTCGTATGTCTAATTATTTTTCTGATTTTATTTGGAATGAGAATAGGATTGAAAAAATTCTTTTAAAATATTTTTCGTACTTAATGAGTAAGAAAAGGACAAATTTCACCCTGGAAACTTACACTTTGCGTAAACAGCGTGTCTCGTAGTTTCTGGGTCACCACCATGTGGTTATTGAAGGAGAGAGAAAGTAATACCGAAGGTTCTGATAAATAAGCGAGAGGGAAAATCTAATGGTCTGGCCGCTCGTCTGTAGGTAGTTGCTGGTATATAGGGGGGGGGGGGTAAAGAGAGCATCTTAGGGCGCTTGTAAATCGGGTTGGTAATAGGAATGAGCGAGAGGGCCTTAGAGAAGCGAAAGGGAAAGTCTGCGAATCTGATCTATCTGTTAGAAGCTAGGCAAGGGTGTAGAGAGGAAAAGGGAATATCTTCGGACGCTGGGAATTCACGTTTCAATAAGAACGAAGGAGAGAGCATTATCCACAAGTGAGACAGAGATATCCGCGCTCGTGGTGTCGCTTGTTAGGCTTGTTAGGGATGTAGGAACGTAAGGAGAAGCTCGCGAGATGCAGGATTTGTGTGTTGGAGAGGGTAGAATTTTGGTATAAATAGCCGCGAGTATTTACAGGATTTCATAGGGAGCTTGAATATTGTTGACTCACTATATCTGGCTTGATTCAAACGATTGCGAGACCTGGTCGGAAAATGGCCCAGCTCGATCTGCAGAATAAGAGGTCAAATAGTCATTTGAACGCATTACATTTGATTCAAACTGTTGCGAGACCTGGTCGGAAAACGGCCTATCTCGATCGGCAGTGTAAGAGGTCCTGTAACGAAATTTAAATTGTATTGATCGAGTTAAAAGGCTGTTGGTTTGCTCAGCCCAAATCTCCTGGGGATTGGTTTAATTCCGTCTGTTCCCGTGGTCGTAACCTGGTTTCCTACCATCGCCACCCTTGATTTGCGTCGTATACAACCCCGCCACTGGCGCCTGCAAATCAAACATTGTCCGAAGTGTCGTACCGTTTGACGCCACCGCCTGACCGATCTGTCCGGTACCATAAACCACCCCATTAGCAGTCGCCCGTCCGTCAACCCCGAGTAAGATGCTGCCGACGCCGATGACATACAATACAAAGGTGGGTAACTTACTGACCGATATTTGATTCGTATTTTGAGGTCGTTTAACTCTCCCAGATTTATGATTTTATTTATTGTTACTTTTAATTTTGAATTGCATCGCTACCATTGTCTTATTTTACCCTTCAGGTTTAATGAATTTATACTGTTTGATTGCGATTATCTTGTGTCATTAACTTTAAGATTCAATTGTCTAATTCGAGTCCTTTTTGGACCATGTACAATTCTTCACTGATTCATGTACTGCTTTCTGGTACTAGGGCGGTGTATGACAAGCACTTTAATTTGGTTTATTAAATCAGTATAGCCTGAGAAGTTTTGATCAGCTGTTTTAGAATGGGTTCATTCTAACATTGGTATATTTACCTACAAAATTACGTAAACGTAGATGTTGACTAAGCTGGCCTGAAGCTGTAGGCGGCAGGAGTTTAGAAGGATCTCCCTATGGTTTACGCTCCTATGAGGTGAACGTGTAGCTACCCTATTAAATCAATTGGGCGGTATCTATTCTTTCGGTTGAAGGTATCCGTTTTGGTTTGATTTTTGAACCACTAACACTGTTTGAGCATCTCAAGGTTTTGCCTTGGTAACAGATGTGTTTAAAAGATAGCAGATTTGTAGTTGTCTAAATTTAGGCAAAACTCTTAATTGAAGAACTCTTGATCAGAGAGAGGGAAGTCGAGTAAGTTGACATACTTTGTTGTTCTGAACTGTCATAAAATAGAGGCGACGTCCACTAAGAGTGGCGTGTCTCGAACCACCTTAATTAGAGGCTATGTTCACCAAGGTGACGTGTCTCGCCAAACAAATAATGGGCCTTAGACTAGGAAAGAGAGGGGACAGGTAGTAGTCGACTGCAAATTGAGGACGATTGGGATCGCGAGACAGCGCTCAGTATCGCAACAAAATGTTAAGAGGAGTTTGTTTTGTTACCATTATTCGTACAATTATCATTCCATACAGATTATCAATTGTTTATTTGATAAAGTAAACAATTATTAAGAACATTTGTTTTGCGTCTTACGTTACTAAGAAAATATTATTTATTTTAAGTCAAAGAGAATACATGTTCAATGAAATTAAATGCAAAGAATTATTTTATTAACGTTAATTAACATGATATGGCGGAACTAATAAACTTTAAGACGAATTTTATTAATTAATTAATTTTACTTTTTTAGATTTTTATAACTAAAAGTGACGCCGCCTATGGTAATACTGTGGTAAACGCATGCATCTTACAACTTTGAAAGTATTTATTGATTCTTACACTATCAGTAAACCATTCCAACAAAAAAAATATGATGCATTAATGATTATTGTACGTAAATCATATCATATTTTAAGTAGTATGTAAACAATAAACAAATTAAACACGATTTTCTTTTCTTAACCTTACTGCGTAAAATTGTCTTTACTTGTGAAATGTGATTTCTGGTTCATTTCTTTCACTGCGGCTTTTACAGCCGTAAGAAGAACAAATCAGCATTGTTTTAAATAAAAATCCACTAAAACCTAATTACACTATTTAATTATATTGACACTTTTACACAACGCTGTCAAGGCACTGTTTGGGATCAGTAAATGGAGCCGGTACCAAAATATTGCGTCAATTTTCGACGTACAGTCGGCATAGGAGTTACGTGTCCCTCTCTTTCCTAGTCTAAGTAAAGGGCTATGTTCACCATGTGTGACGTGTCCGACCAATATAAAAGGTTTCGTGGTCACCATGTGTGCCCGATTCCTACCAACAAACAAACTATATACAAACTCCCGTGACATGGCATCTTCAGACAACAGGTATTTTAACATGGCCTACTAAAGTAGCTCATGGGCTTACAGCGGTTGTGGCTTTATCGACGGTTAAAGTTCACGATCTGCACGACTTTCCTTCTCCCAGTTCAAGACGAACATGCGAGGGTTTCTCCTACACAATTCGTTGTTGCACTGTTTGACGATGTTCGAACTTTGTACCAACACATAACTTTGGCTATTAAATGTCTTTGATGGCACATCTGTCCGAACCCTAAATTCTATGGTAAAATAAAAAGTTGCTTGTCTTCCAGAACCGATACCAAGGGCAATTGTAAATATGTATACTTGTAAATAAATCATGTTCGAATTTCTTGTGTTTTCTTTGTTAGCACATATAACTTGTACGGAACTCATAAAAGAATTTCTCTTGCTACATTCTATTAACACAATGTAATTAAAAAGTCCTAACACTAGACGATTCACATTCACAGCCAAATTCTTCGGTTTAAATAAATCAATAAATATTTTTGAAAAGTTAAATTTTGTTTGTTTTCTTTTCTCGATTTTTGACGAAAGTTGGGGTCCCCCCCTGACGATGGTTACAACTTAGGTACTTGTTTTAATCACTAATGACTATTTCCCATTGTCTTTGATTTTTAATGTTGAACCTCAAAAGCAACGCAATTTATAGTCATTTTTATACATTTACGTATCTTATAAATGTCATTTTAGAATTCGGTGTAATATTTGCAATAAATTTTTAGAAGGTAATTATATTACAATTACCATCAGTACTTATTGTAATGAGCGTATGTGTGCGAGAGCGGGCAGTGTAGCGAGCGTATATGTGTACGAGAGCGAGCAGTGCGGCGAGCGTGTGTGTGTGCGATAGCGGCGACGAGAACCGACAGCAGATAAGCGGAGCTCAAAGAACGCCGGCGTCGGTCGGCGCTTTGATGACGATAAACAAGGCCATAAATTAAACGAACACAATAAGCACTCCAGTAAAGTCTAGTATGTCATTCTGGAACTTTCTGGATTGTTCCTAATCAGTATAAATACCTGTTGACGTGGCCAGTAAGAGTCAGTCTACAGTTAGCTTCCGAACAACTAATATAAATAGCGAACTACGATATACCGAGTGATATAAATACGCATTTTCCTTGTGATATAAATAAGTCGTTGAATTATTATTAGTGTTTAAGTATTCTGTTAGTGTTTAAGTGTTAAATAAATAGTTGTAAAATAAATATCCGTTAAATAAATAAGTTCTACTAGAAAAGTCGTTACATTGGTGTCAGGTGTGGGGTGCTTAGCCAATCAATTCCCCAAAGAAAAGAATTTTCTAGTAGAAGAAAAATAGTTAAATAAATCAAAATGCCGAAAAAGTTGTTGGAGTTGAAAGTTGCCGAACTGAAAAGTGAACTTGAGGAGCGAGACGAAGATACGTCTGGTAACAAGCTCACCTTACAAGGGCGACTTGAGGAAGCTCTGATGCGAGAGGGTTTCGATCCGAATACCTACGAATTTGAGGATGAACTAGAAAAGAAATTAAAGGAAAATTCAATGGAATTGGAAGGGAAACTAAAAGAAAATCTGGAAAAGAAAATGGAGAACCTGGAAGAGAAATTAACCAAAAATTCAAAGGAACTAAAAGGAAATCTGGAAGAACTGAAAGAAAATTTGAGAGAAGAATTTAAAGAAAATTTAGAGAAATTCGACACAAAATTGGCCGAAACAGAACAGAATTTTGCAGGAAAATTTCAAGAAATAGATTTACGAATTAAGGAAATAGAAGAAAGGTTTCTATGTACGACAATGTCCGAACAGATCGATAATAAAGCTAGAAGTGTGTTTCATCGAAAGCATATACGAAGCCACCTAAATTCGACGGGAAAACATCATGGACCACTTTCCTTAAGAAATTTGAAACGGCCGCGAAGTCGAACGCATGGACGTTGGAAAATAAAGCCTCCGAGCTGGTCTGCGCGCTGCATGGTAATGCCGAGGAGATTTTGGATACCATACCACCCGAGAAATTGAACGACTATGAACATCTAGTGAAGAAGTTAGAGATGCGGTATGGTCAGGCACATATGACGAGCGTCAGTCACGTGCAGTTAAGAAATCGACGTCAGAAGGCAGGGGAAAACCTGCAAGAATACGAGGCCGATATCGCTCGTCTGGTCCGCCTCGCGTATCCAGGTACTCCCGACGACACGCTAGAAAAGTTGGCTGTCGACTCTTTCATCGATGGGTTGAGGGATGACGACATACAACAGCGACTCCGATTAGATAGGCCAAAAACACTCGCTGACACGTTGGCTCGGGCACTGGAGTATGACGTCGTTAAACAGGCATCGCAACGACAGGGTAGAGTGCGTGAGCTAAGGGAGGAGCCCGACGGTCGATACGAAGACAGACTAGAAGAAATAGTTAAGAGGATAGTGGGAAAATTAAACAAGAAACCGAGACCAATACGATGTTGTAACTGCGGGAAATTGGGACACGTAAGAACCGCTTGCAAGAACGAAGAGGTTACTCAAGAGCCCGTGCCCCGAGTTCCGGAAAACTAATCAGGGACGACGCGGCGGGGCAAACGTCGGTCCCGGGACACGAGGCCCCAGGTTTAGTAGCACTGACTAAGACAATGAAAGATCGAACTGACAGCCTTTTTCTCACTGGACTCATAAACAGGAAGCAGTGTTCATTTCTGCTGGATACTGGAGCTAGCAGAACAATCATAAGGCCCGGAATATTGACCGAGCCCAGTAAACTTCTGCCAACGCAATGGAAGCTCCGTACCGCCACTGGAGAACAAGTAGTGGTCAGGGGTGAAAGTTACGTCAACATCCAAATGGGAAGAACGTCTTTTAAACACTGCGTGTTAGTGGCAGAAATAGAGGACAATGTAATACTGGGTTTGGACGTCCTCCGAAAATATGACTTCTGCTTGAATTTCCGGAGAAAGAATGTGACACTGAACGGCGAAACGTTCCAGTTACACGCCCAGGACACTGCCATGCCACAAGTTAAAAGATTGAGTTCAGGGATGCGCAAAGTTCAAGGTATTCCGGAGGCGTTGTTAAAACTGTACAAGGAGGCGGGTGAAAACCGTAATCAACCTGAACAACGTCGAATAAGGGAACTCCTTGTAAAGTACCAGGACGTGTTCGCATTGGACAACGGCAAGAAAGGACGAACCAACATCGTCGTCCATAAAATCAACACTGGCGAAGCGCAGCCATCCGTCAGAGACCGAGGAGACTACCACTGGCCAAAAAGGAAGAGGCCGAAAAGATTATAAGCGACATGCGGAAGGACGGAATAATAGAACCATCGACCAGTCCATGGACGTCGCCGGTAGTTTTGGTCAAGAAGAAGGACGGATCTACACGCTTCTGTGTTGACTACCGCCAGCTAAATAATGTCACCAAGAAAGACAGCTACCCCTTGCCACGCATCGATGATACCTTGGACACGCTTGCGGGGTCGACAATATTCTCAACGCTAGACCTTAAAAGTGGATACTGGCAAGTAGACCTGGATCCTGAGGCCAAAGAGAAGACGGCATTTTCGATCGGAACCGGGCTGTGGCAGTTCAACGTGATGCCGTTCGGGTTGTGTAATGCGCCAGCCACATTTGAACGACTCATGGAGACGGCTTTGAACGGCTTGATTGGGAAAACTTGCCTGGTATACCTTGACGACATAATCGTGATCGGAAAAGACTTCGACGATCACCTGAAAAACTTGGAAGAGGTACTTCGAAGGCTGCGTGATGTCAACCTTAAATTAAGCCCCAAGAACTGTCAGCTATTTCAGGAGACAGTGAACTACTTGGGGCACGTAATCACGAAGACCGGCGTTTCAGTCGACCCACAGAAGATCACAGCCGTACGAGAATGGCCAGTACCTACTGACGTACATCAGGTCAGAAGCTTCCTTGGCCTCTGTACTTACTATAGACGCTTCGTTCCTGGATTTGCCAATATTGCCAAGCCATTGACTCGACTAACCGAAAGTGGCAGACCATTCTGCTGGGAACCGGACTGCCAATCTGCCTTCGAAAAGTTAAAGCAAGTTCTCGTTTCCACACCCGTGTTGAGTTATCCGATACCAGAGGGGAAATTTGTTCTGGACACCGACGCTAGCAATGTTGGGTTAGGCGCAGTACTCTCACAAATACAACACGGAGAAGAAAAAGTCATCGGCTATTTCAGCAAGACCCTATCCAAGCCCGAACGAAACTACTGTGTAACCCGGCGAGAACTACTGGCAGTAGTAAAGAGCGTGGAGCACTTTTATAAGTACTTGTATGGAAGGAAGTTCCTGCTCCGAACAGATCATGCTGCTTTACGGTGGTTACTGAGTTTCAAGAATCCAGAGGGTCAAGTCGCGCGTTGGATAGAAAAGCTCCAAGAATACGACTTCGACATAGAACATCGAGCTGGAAATAGCCATAAGAACGCGGATGCCTTATCCAGAAGACCATGTTCTGAAAATTGCAAGTACTGTGAGCGCCTGGAGGATCATGAAGAAGTCCGGAGAATAACCGTCACGGATGAAAAATGGCATCCTGATAACATCAAGACGGAACAGGGTTCTGATCCGGTCCTGAGCTTCTTCCGAAGATGGAAGAATGAAGGCAGACGACCGACCTGGCAAGAGATCGCCGCTAAATCTGGGGAGGTGAAATCGTTGTGGGCCCAATGGGACTCTATTGTTGAGGAAGATGGATTCTTGAAGCGGAAAGTGGAAAACCAGAATGGTACTGAGAGCAAACGTCAATTGCTTGTACCGAAGAGCCTGGTAAAGGAAGTCTTGAAGTGCCTCCATGACGATGCTTCGGGGGGACATTTTGGTGTTAACAAGACCCTTGGAAGAGTCCGTGAGCGGTTTTACTGGGTCAATTGCAAAAAGGACGTTGAAGACTGGTGCAAGAAGTGCACAACTTGTGCAGCCAGCAAAGGACCGCAAAGACGACGGCGTGCTCCTATGCGCCAGTACAATGTCGGCAGTCCATTCGAACGGATTGCCATTGACATCGCAGGACCGTTTCCAGAGACCGATGGTGGCAATAAATACATCCTGGTGGCAATGGACTACTTCACGAAATGGGTTGAAGCGTACGCACTCCCAAATCAGACAGCCACGACAGTAGCGGAGGAGCTCGTAAACCACCTGATCAGCCGGTTCGGCGTGCCCATGGAGCTTCATTCTGGTCAGGGTCGGAATTTTGAGTCCGCCGTGTTCCAAGAAATCTGCAAGACTTTAGGCATTCACAAAACCCGGACAACACCTCTGCATCCTCAATCAGACGGCATGGTCGAGCGAATGAACAGGACCATTAACAAGTACTTGTCCAAAGTAGTCTCCAAACACCAAAGAGACTGGGATCGCCATCTGCGACTGTTTCTTATGGCATATCGATCATCGATTCACGAAACTACTGGACAAACTCCAGCAAAAGTACTGTTTGGTCGGGAGCTACGGTTACCATGTGACCTGAAGTTTGGCTGCAAACCTGGTGAGGACGTTGCCGGAGAAGACTACGTTAGTGATCTTCGCAGAAGACTTGACGATATCCATGAGGAAGTACGTTCCCGGATGCAGATAGCTAGCGATCGCATGAAGGACACATACGATATACGGGCCACTGATGGAGGTTTCCAGGAGGGAGACATGGTGTGGTTATACAATCCACAGCCCCGTAGAGGTCTTTCGCCGAAGCTACAGCAGCACTGGGAAGGCCCATATACAATCGTAAAGAGAATAAATGACGTTATTTACCGGATTCGACGCACACCAAATGGAAAACTGAAGGTTGTCCATTTTAACCGTTTGGCCCCATATGCCGGTGACAATCACGAAGAAGCACGGATCAGGCTTATGCAAGCTCGTTCTCCGGATCCCCAGTATGACGAGTTTATGGCCACGCCGAGCTTATATGCCAATTCCAGATTCGGTGTCACCTCCGAGAGATCCGAAGATTTGTTTTCTGCTTCGGACTCGCTGGTTCATTGTGTGGCCAAAGACTTGAGGATGGATCGCGGTATTGCCACCGTATTCAAGAAGAAGTTTGGCCGCTTGTCAGAGCTGCGGGACCAACTCGGAGATGGAAAGAAAGTGCTAAGTCTGGTGGACGGGAACCGATCCATTTACTACCTGGTTACTAAGGAGGCGTCGTCTGAAAAGCCCACCTACCGCTCGTTATGGAATTCGTTGGTGGAACTAAGAGACCAACTGCTATCCACAGGTACCACAAGGTTAGCCATGCCAAGGATAGGATGTGGGTTGGATGGACTGAACTGGAGAGTGGTGCGGAGCATGTTGGAGGTCTTGTTCCGGTGGAGCGGCGTCGAAATAACGGTATACACCAATAATCCCCAACGAGATCCCGCACAGCCAAGGACGGTGGATTGCTACTTCCATATGACGACTGGGTGCCTTAGGGGACAGAATTGCAAGTACCGGCATGATCCTTTGAAGGAACAGCAGAATGTGATCCGGGACGGATCACCCTTAAGGAGGGGGCAGTGTAATGAGCGTATGTGTCCGAGAGCGGGCAGTGTAGCGAGCGTATATGTGTACGAGAGCGAGCAGTGCGGCGAGCGTGTGTGTGTGCGATAGCGGCGACGAGAACCGACAGCAGATAAGCGGAGCACAAAGAACGCCGGCGTCGGTCGGCGCTTTGATGACGATAAACAAGGCCATAAATTAAACGAACACAATAAGCACTCCAGTAAAGTCTAGTATGTCATTCTGGAACTTTCTGGATTGTTCCTAATCAGTATAAATACCTGTTGACGTGGCCAGTAAGAGTCAGTCTACAGTTAGCTTCCGAACAACTAATATAAATAGCGAACTACGATATACCGAGTGATATAAATACGCATTTTCCTTGTGATATAAATAAGTCGTTGAATTATTATTAGTGTTTAAGTATTCTGTTAGTGTTTAAGTGTTAAATAAATAGTTGTAAAATAAATATCCGTTAAATAAATAAGTTCTACTAGAAAAGTCGTTACATTATAGTACATTATAATATCTAGTATATGTAATTTGAATTTTACATACAGTGCTCTTTACGTTTTTAAAAGAAAATAAATGAGTCTTCAAAACAATAAAAAACGTTGTATTGTAGCATAAAAATAAAATAAAAATTATTCAAAAACAAAGCAAAAAATATGGTGGGAGGTAAAGGTATCCCGCCAGACATCTCATATAAATTACATCCAGAAAGTATTTGTAAAACGGTAATTTGTTTAATTTGTGATCAAGCATACTATAAAAGTGACTTCAATAGATATATAAAAAATGGAGTGGTGTATATTGCAAATTTCACCGGTGTATGCCATAATCACCCAGACTTAACCTCACTACTATCTCAGTACGACCCAGCTACACATAACAAAGTACTTAAACAAGGAAACTTTGAAACTGTAAGTACTTATTATAAGAAACAATATGATTATCAACACCAAAGAGCAGAAAAATACAAGAAACTATATCTTGAACTGCAGATGATGCAAGATTACTCAGAAAGCATTGCATGTAACACAACAAATTATCCAAAATCAAACACAGATACACAAATCAATGAGTTAAAAGAAAAAATTGAAATTCTAAATAGCCTAAACGCTGAACTCAAAAGCAAAAATAATATACTTGAAGAGATGAACCAATTGTTGAAGTGTAAATCATATTCGGAAACACTAGCATCGACAACAAAAAGTAAAAATTCCAACTCTTACCTTAAAAATCAACCTGAAAAAGTACCTGCTATAGTAGTCAATCACAAAACAAAGAACAAAGCCAATGAACTGCTGCCTGAAATTAAAAAATCACTTTCACAATCGAACATACCAATCAACACCGTTAAAAAAATATCCGAAGACAAGTTAATAATACTATGCAAATCAAAAACTGATTTAGACACAAAAATGAACCTAATCAAACAAAACCCGAACATTAATATACATATTCAACAATTGAAAAAACCCCTACTAAAAATCACTGGCATTGAACAACTAGAAACACCTGATAATACTACATTGAAAAACGAAATCCTAATAAAAAATGACATTCAGAATGACGACTTGGAAATAAAGCATATATACAAGCCAAATAACAAAGGAGTAACCAGTGCCCTAATTGAAGTTACCAAAAACGCATACAGTAAAATCATGAAAACCAAATACCTGTACATAGGATGGAAACGCTGCAGAATTTATGATGACTTTAACTTATCGAGATGTTCCAACTGTTGTCAATATAAACACAGTTACAAAAAGTGCAGAAACGAAACTACATGTAACAAATGTTCAGGAAATCATAGTGAAAAAGACTGCATCAGCATCATAACAAAGTGCACTCTCTGTGAAAACGCTAATACCAAATATAAACTCAAATTAAATTTAAACCATAAGGCTAGTGAAATCAAAAAGTGCCCCACATACAAATGGTTGTTAAAAAAATCCATCAGTAACATTGACTATCCAAGTGATATTGAATACCCAAGTGACCAAAATCCTTCCCAACTAACCCAAAATGGCAGCTGACAACATTATGGAAGAACTAAACCTAACACCAAGTGAAATCATATATGAAGACATTAATTCCTTCAACAATTCAATATTCACTGAAGAAATAAACAGCTGCGGCACTTTCACGAATGAACTCAATATCTTACACGTAAATATACGTAGTATTAAGTGCAATATTTTAAATTTAGAATTATATATATCCACTTTCAGGCAAAAACCTAAAATCATTATTTGTTCTGAGGCCTGGTTACTCAATGACATAAACTTTATTGATATGCCAGGATACTCTTCATATACTAATGAAAGCACTATAAATAAAGCTGATGGTGTAATCATTTATATCGGAAATAGTATCAATCATACAAACACGATAGAAACTATCGGAAACCTAAAAATTGTAAGTGTCATAATAAATTTATTAAATACTCAACTGAAAATCTCAGGGCTGTACAGATGTTTTGACTATGAAATCAATAATTTTATAAATGACCTCAACTTGTACATCAGCCAAAACAATACTGACAATCACTTAATACTAGGAGATTCAAATATTAATATACTACAAGAATCTCAACCATCAAATGAGTATCTAAATAACTATCTCGAAGCTGGCTATCTTCCCCTAATCTACAGTGAGACCAGACCCTTAACTAGAAATAATGGCTCCTGTCTTGACCATATCTTTGCTAAAACCAAACTTCAAATAACTTCTTTTAAATTCATTGAAAAGATTACTGATCATTACCCAATTATGGCAATTATACAAGATTTAAAATTACATGCAAATGTTATATCCCTTATAGATTATAAAAAACTTGACACCTATTGTAAACAAACAGACTGGAATAATATAAAAAACTACACAGATCCTGACTCTGCAACAAATATGCTCGTAGATAAAATCAACTATTGCTTAAATCTAGCCAAATACAGAATCAAACCGAAAATCAAACCTAGAAATAAATGGATCACCAAAGGCCTAATTATGTCTAGTAAAACAAAGCAAAAATTATACGATAGTTGGAAAAATGATATCGATAATGAAACGAAATCTAATGCATATAAAAACTATAACAAATTATTCAAAAAAATGACATACAAAGCAAAAAACAGTTATGAGAAAAACCGAACCAAAAATTTTGATAGCAAAAAAATGTGGCTATTTATTAAAGAGAAACTCCAAATAAATAGTAAGAGAAATAATGAATTCACTTCTATTAAAACCGATACTGAAATCATAAAAGACCCTATTCAAATAGCCAATAAATTCAACATTTATTTCTCCTCCGCCGGCTATAACGCTACCAAAGAAATCAAAGCCCCAGTACGTAGATTTCCAACTATAACAGAACCCTATAATAATAAATCCATATATCTCAAACCTTGTAATACTACAGAAATATTAAACATTATTCATTCACTCAAAAATAAAGCTGGGGGAATAGACGGAATTCACACTAAGGTCCTCAAAAGTATAAAAACATATATAGCCGAACCTCTGGTCCACATAATTAATATTTGTATTGAAACAGGACAATGTCCAAGACATTTTAAAATCGCTCAAATCGTACCCATTCATAAAAAAGGCAGCAAACAGCTTATGAACAACTACAGGCCTATTTCTCTTATATCAAATCTATCAAAAATCTTCGAGAAAGTTTTATATCTCCGACTGACTGAATTTATAGACAAATACTCATTAATCTCCAAAAACCAATTTGGCTTCCGTAAAGGCACAGGATGTAATCAGGCACTCTCCACTTTGACCTCTATCATCTACGAAAAACTTGATAAATCCAAACCAACAGCTATTGCATTCCTAGATATTACTAAAGCCTTCGATTCAATAAACCACACAATTTTATTTAACAAACTAGAAAAAATGGGTATCAGGGGTATCCCACTCACACTTATTCAAAACTATCTACAAAACAGGGAACAGCAAACTATAATAGGTAATGTATTTAGTAACACCCTGTTAATAAATATTGGTGTTCCACAAGGCACCATTCTAGGCCCATTAATCTTCCTAGTCTACATTAATAGTCTCTTAACTCAAATTCCTACAATTATTGCTTTTGCGGATGACACTGCGATCCCTTGCAGTGCAAACTCTTGGAGTGAATTGACCACCAAGCTAAGCAGTACCCTTGACCATATCTATTACTGGTTTTACAAGAACAAACTCGCCATAAATACTTTAAAATCCACCTACATTACTTTTGGATGCTACTCTGACTCAATACCAAACAATATAAAAGTCACAATAAATAACGTAACACTCACCAGGAGTGAAAATATAAAATACTTAGGAATCCACGTAGACCAACACATGAGATGGGATGTGCACGTAAATAATATAGTTAAGAAGACCAGATACCTTATATACTTTTTCAGTAGACTAAGAAACATTCTAAGTATAAAGAATTTATTACCTATATATTATGCACTTTTTAATAGCATTGCAACATATGGAATTATAGCATGGGGAGGAGCTTATCCTAATGTCCTAAACATGTTAATAAATATCCAAAATAGAATTGGCGTAGTCCTGATTCGGGTCTATAGGCCGTCGTTGGTTGGAATTACTTCCTAACGTTTCGCTGGCGCGAGTGGCGAGCTTCTTCCAACCAACGACGGCCTATAGACCCGAATCAGGACTACGCCAATTCATCAACTGGCCGCGAAAGCCTTAACCATCCAAAATAGAATCCTAAAAATAATATATCAAGACTCCACTAATCCTATTCCTGAAACTAATACACCACTTTCAATATCCCAACTTTATAAATTAAACTGTATACTTTCTTGCTACAATGAACTACAAAGCCTTTATACTAACTCGACAACCAAAACAAGAAATAAACTTATTCCATTACCAATAAGCCAATTAAAAATAGGACAAAAAGCACATATATACACTGCTACCAAAACTTTTAATGAATTGCCAGCAGAATTGAAATTACTCAAACTCAAAAACTCAAATCACTTGAAAAAGAAATTGAAAAATTGGTTAGCTAAAAAAGGACAATGAAAAAATGCAACAAACTTTACTACATGAATAAATGAACGTCAACAGCTAAATACACTCTCTTCTACCATCAGCTTTAACTTTAACTTTAACTTTAATTTTAATTTTAGTTAAGTTAGTTTTTAGTCTCTAATCCTAGTTTAAGAAAAACCATGGCTGTATACGGGAGCAATGGCACCTCCTACAGCCAAAGATACACATGTACAAAAAAAAAAGTGAAATAAACCTCCAATAGTGTTATATTGTTTTGACATAAATTAAGGAAAATTATACACAAACAAACTTGATGTATCATATATGGTTAAACTAAAATAAATAAAAATAAATAAAAGTAAATTTCTAATACAAATAAATGCTTTGAAAATACGCTAACTTATTTCAATTGGAAAGCAAGTAGGAAATACATCTGATATTTAAATTGCGACCATTGTTATTACAAGTAAGAACTAACACATATTTTGCCGCAAAATTAATGCATATTAATGGAAATTTGCGTCAAATTATAAGATTTTACTTTTGAAAGAAATACGTTGTCTTTTTGTGATTTACATTTGAAAAATCTTTCTTTTATTAGTACCTTAAATTAAAAAAAATGTGTTTGTTATAATTTGAACGACTATCTCTTTAATCCTCCATGATCTAGGCTATTAATATAACTAAATTATATAATTTTCTGGAATGTCAACATCCAGGTAGTTGTTGTAACATAAAAAAGTTTTGCAAGATTCACAAGCATCTTTTGGTTTCATCATTTATTATTATATCGATAAGTTAAGTGTCAATATGCCGATGCAAGAAAAAGTTAACTTCAATGAATTTATCATTTTTAATTTTCTCTGTAACTCCAAAACTTGCACTACTGATATGCGACAGTTACCACTAGACATGAGTCTTTATTGACTCAAGCGACCTTCTAGATTGTCTGTTTGGAATTCACCCAGTAAGACATAATCAAAATGTTAATCTAACCAGTGAATATTGGGACATTTCTATAAGAGTTTTACAAGTACAATTACCTCAGAGAAATAATGGATTGACTTTCAAAGTACCTGTCCTATCTTTATAACCTTTTATTAAAATCCACTGCAGGAGATCTCTTGTATGTCGAATAGTTTCTGCATCTGTTTGCAATAATTTTAACCCAAATCAGACCACGTTTCTGAGATACGCATCAAAGTCATAAAAAGTATCCTATGGTCTGTGGTCTATAACCCTTGTTCCATTTATAATGCCCCCCGGTTTCTTCTAAAATTGTGGGATAACTACATGTGCTAATTATAACTGCGTTTGATTACTTAATTTTTTATTTCTGGATGAACTTGATTCTTCTTGTATTATTTCCAAAGCATCCCATTTTTACAGTCACTAAACATAATCTTGTAAGAAAATTAAATTCCTTATTGGTTTAAAATGTGAGTCTCGAAAACGAATACCTTTATCCTGAGATTTACAATTAACGATTTTCCACCAATAAGATATTAAAGTTAATAATATAATTGTCCCATTTACTACTGATAAATTGTCTTTAAATTATTCCTGTAAGACAGCTACATTCTTATTATCGAAGAGACGTGCGCTCATATTTTAACATGAAGAAGGATACAACACGTTTCTGGATAGATTAGAGGCGAGACTGCTTTCCTCGTTCAAAAGCACTTTTTTATATGATTCACAGAAGTCTTTAAAACGTGATTGCTCTTTTAAATAACTAATAGTTTCAGCCTCTACTTTATGGAAATTGGGAATCATCTTGTAATATTTAAATAAGTTAAACACTAATAAAACTTCACAAAGACAACATGCCGATTTGACCAGTTTGTTCTTTCATTAACGCACCTAGTAAAAAACTAGCAAAAGAATTGGTAAACTTAATTAAATTCCATACAAAATTTAAGCCAATATATAGTATAAATAACTCAATAGAATTTGCCAAAGATTTAACAAAAATAGAACACAAACAAGACGATTTATTAATTTCACTGGATGTTACGAACTTGTTTGGAACTATACCTACTTCGGAAATCCCGGACATAATTACACAAATGCTAGAAGAATGTAAGACTTTATCTGCAATAGTGAACGAAATAATAGCGGTCGTTAAGAGATATTAAAGTTATTAAGTGGAAATTAAAAGTGTTTAATTTATTTAAATATTACAAGATGATTGCTATTCCTTGATTGGGAAAACTTAATCGTATTACCAGGAATTTTCGGAATAAAAGGTACCTAAATGGAAGTTGCCTTTTTGATTAAACCAATTATTCCTTATAGATTTAAAAATGTGAACTGTATCAATCAGAATAAAGAACTTTTGAGGTCCGTGTGAATATGGATTTAAAAAATAAATATTCTTGGTACACCACAAATGGAATCAAACATTTTCTTGTTTACACTATTATTGTCTGCAATCACTTGATAACTGGTATTCGTAGGGACTTGCAAAACGTTTAGTGTCAGGTCTTTCGGAAAGTCATATTTTAACATACTGTAACGACTTTTCTAGTTTAACTTATTTATTTAACGGATATTTATTTATAACTATTTATTTAACACTTAAACACTAATAACAATTCAACAACTTATTTATATGACAAGGAAAATGCGTATTTATATTACTCGTTCGGAAGCTAACTGTAAACTGTTGTCACTGTCCATGTCAACAAGTATTTATACAGATATGAAACAATCTAGAAAAATCAGGAAACCTTCTAAAACTATCTCGACTGCCTATTGTGTTCGTTTAATTTATGGCCTTGTTTATTGTCATCAAAGCGCCGACCGACGCCGGCATTCTTTGAACTCCGCTTATCTGCTGTATGATCTCGTCGCCGCTCTCGCACACATATACGCTCGTTACAATACAAATCGGAATCATGTCATTATTATTAGAAAATATCTACAATATCATAAACGCTTGAATTGTGATGGCAGGTACAGTTTTTTATCACCCATACAATTTATAGCAAAACCATCAATTTTCCCGCCTTTATAAGATACGTCTTTTTTTACATATATATGTCATTAAAATAACATATTTATCTTCATTTTTCAAAAGTTTACGTTTTTCTGTAAGGTAATTTATATGACTATCATCAATTCCTGAATTTTTTGTACCAAGTTTCATTAACAAACGTTTTAAATGCCTCGGACTAGGAAGTGCCAATACGTTACTCTTGTCTTTTGAACAATTCTTCTTTCTCTAAGTGATAGTTGGTAATTGATTTGGTGTTGTCAATTTCACTTAATGTGTTACATACAATCTTAACATCATTCTCGAAGTTAGTATCACTCATTTGATAACTTTTAACAAATTATATATGTAAAACTGACCATGCCTGGTAAACAATTCCTCTGCCTAAAATTACTTGGAAGTCTTTATTTTCAATTTCTATATTCTTTTAACAAAACCGTACGTGGATATTTTTCTGTATTATAATACCGTTTTTTATATGGCAAATCACTTTATAATTATCTTTGGCAACATTAAATATAACAATTCTATTTTAAAGTATAACAATATAAAAATCGTTTCCCAACAGCTTTCTAAATTTTTTTAATATCTTAGCCTGCAGTTCCTAAAAGTTATTTATAACATCCGTTTTCTTGCGTTCCGTTTCTGCGGCTTTTCGACGATTGTTGTGTTCTAATTTTCGTAAAGTTGGAGATTTTCTTTTCGCTGGTAGTGCAACAGACATACGTATATGAAGGTTGATTTTCAAAAATCGCGGGAAATTCATCCTCCTATGCAGTCATTAGTTAGTTATAACGTTTTCCCGAATTATAAAATGTTCCGAAAAATGTTTTATACAGACCTACACATATATACGCTATTTTAAATATTTACAAGTACTAAAAACAATAGAATTTGTTCTGTTAAGATTCTAAAAGGACTGAAAGATTTGTAAGGGATTTGTAAAGAATTTAAAAGAGACTGGATAGAAAAAAAAATGAAACTACTAGAGAATCCTCTTGACAGTTAATGTATAGAAGAGTAGAAGGGAGAACGGAAAATAAAGTTGTTAAAACGTAACTCAATAAGGGTACAAAAGAAGAAAAAGTCAGAAAATGAAGGTTGCGATGAATTTCATCGAATACAACAAATCCTATATAAATATGTACAAAACTGCACAGTGCTGACGAGACGCCATCGGCAGTTGTGACGTTGTTATAGAAGGAATGAATGCTCAAACTATATCTATAGATGGCGATTGCTGATAAGCTGACAACAGCAACAACAGAAGACTTCGACCACGCCACCACTGAAGATGTCTTCCGCAGCAAATGACGAAACGTTTGGTACTTCAAGCCAAAATGGACTACGGCAACTGAGCTCGGAGATTTTTCCAATTTTCAATATTCTTTTTTAATTAGTTCGCTTGGTACTTAGTAATCGAATACACTATTATCCATTTACCTTTTTTTAGTGATATTAGCATCTTTTTGTTATAAATACGCTTGGTTGTAAAAATATACACATTATGGCACAAAATGTCAAACTGGTAACTCAACTTCTGTAGTTACATTTTTTTTATTATTTATACTTTACCCCTGGTTTCCATTCTACGAGACATAGCGATTGTACAGACGAGACGTACTTCACACTCAAATGAAAAACCGTACTAACAGTAGACTTTTTTGGACAGACACGCTGATCATTGTTCTTGAAGGGGTAGCGCAAAAAAATTCATCAGGAGAATGTACGATTTCAGTTGCAGCTACTTCATATAAGGGTGTAGGGTAAGGATGAAAATAATGCATTAAAAGCGCAATTATACAACTTTAGTTACATATACAGACTGAAACTGGAAAGTTGTAAAACACGTTTTCAGTGAACAAAAACCAAAGTATATTTGTTTTACAAATTTCAATAAGAAATTTCTTGCAAAAATACTCTGGATTATTAGGTCGTTATCAAGAAACTAAGGTATATATAATGGAATGAAGTTGCGAGTGAGTGATCGTTAGGCTAGGTTTGGTTAGACTAGGTTATCATATCACTATGGGAATCGAACCGTGTGGGAGGTCGTCACGCTAACTATGCGTATCCCTAGGCAACTTAATGTTGTTTCGACTCAATTTTTCTATTTAAAATACCGATTAAAATTAATTGGCGATTTTCTTAGAATTGGATGCATAGTGTTTCTATTTCCTCACAAACGTTCATACCCTTAGGGTTAACTACCAACACACAAAAATTTTACCCTACATCGAATTAATGAAAGAATTTCTATTTCCATTCTAAAATTAACGGGTGTTAAAATTAGGGTTACTATACTATTAGATCATATGCTTAGTCGGAGTGGTTGAATTAGGTTAGGTTCAAAACTTTGTCGACAAAAGATTAGATGGTCTAAGACAACGCGTTTAACGAGGCTTCGTTTCAACACTTTAAGATTAATGTGTTCGTTGAAAAACATTTTTGAATAAAAAAATAGGCCACATTAATCGATGCTTCCCGTAAAAATTCCACTATAATTACAAATTGTTTACATTTCAAAAGTACGTTTCCAAAATTGAGTGCCTTTATTTTCCTGCTTATTATCTAAGCAACCGTTACAAAACAATTTTGTTTATCTTTTCCTTCGTAGCAGCAGTTAAAATGGTATGCAATATTTCACGAAAGAAATTCCTTAAGTGACTCATCACCTGAGATGCTCAGCTTAGCTCGTGGGGTATTTTTCTGGAAAATATGATTACGAAAATCTTTTTATGCCGACCCCGATAAGAACGGGCGATGAGACCCGTATTTGCCTCCCGTCGTTTTACTAACCCTCCCGGATATCTTCTAGATCCAAGCAAAATGCCAAAAATACTCGACGACAATCTCTTTCGAAAGAATTTTCAATTAATTTAATTACGCTGAGTAGAAGGCGACGAAAGTAACACTTCGCGACATGAATAATGCCGGAAGGTTCGTTATCTAGATTTATCAGATTACATTAATTAATCGTCACTTTTCTCCTATGTTTTCCGAATTAAATGATATTCTTTAACAATATAAGTAGCTGAAATTATTTCGTCTCTAATATTCATCTCCTGTATCTATTAGGAAGCTAACGATAGAAGGTGTTACGGAAGTAGACTAATTCGGTTGAAAATTATTGCACAACAATAACTGATTTTGAATATTTATTGTTGATTTAATTTCTTAAATAAATCGGTACTAACCACAAGTATGTATTTTTACTGAACTGATATATATATATATATAATGCACCAATTATAATTATTTATAATACACATTTGGATGTTATAACTAGTGTTGGGATAATCCGGATTAAAATTAATCCGTGTTCCGGATAGCAAAATATTCGGATTAGTCCGAATACTAAATAATCATCCGGATTAAAAATCGTCCGGCTACTTGAAGTAGATACAGACAAACGAACAGCTGATTATTCCGTTTGCTGTATTCGTACTGTAGCCCGTATTAATTAATCGTCATGCGCGTTGGATATTCATCTATAGGGACGAATATTCCGTTTCGGTATTCGGACTGTAGTATTCGTAACATTCATCCGTATTAAATAATCGTTATGCGCATTGGATGTTCATTCGTATTAATTAAATAGGTAATCGTCGAGCATCAAGTGCGATTGCGTTAGCTGCGTTAGTTTCACAGCTGGCAGAGAACTAACGATATTTTTAACGGATTAATCCGGATGCATCCGGATACTTAATTAATCCGGACGGTGACTATCCGGATATCGAAATCATCCGAATATTCCCATCACTAGTTATAACTAACTACTACTGTATTTTACAAAAATTTGAAGTACTGTTGCTTCGAACTGCTTTTTATTGTGCTGTCCATTGTACTGATCTTGAGTCTTAACAATGAAAGGCAAAGGGTACAAAATAAGTAATTGGAAATTTCTACTGTATTAATTATCGCCCACTTAATGCAAAAGTCGCGGTTCGATTCTACTGATAAGAAATGGTGCTTTTCTAGTGTGTACAGTATTGATAAATTTATTGGGGGTTATTCACGATTTCGAGCTGGTTGGCTCTCATCAGCGTGTCGCAGGTGGTTCCGATAGAATACCGACCGACCAAAGTCTCTTATTACTAGAAGTGGATTTAATAAAGACCAAAAATGTCACTAGAGCGCCACCTATGGTAAACGCTATTTAATAACAGGTACTGTGGTGTTCAACAAGATACCTTTTTCATTAAGGCAACGCTTGTTGAACCAGACCTCCGCATAGCTACGACTGCGTGAAAGGCACGCATACCTAAATACATACAATACTGACTGAGAACATATTTTTGTTCTATCTTTTTAGGCATGCGTGCCTTTCACGCAGTCGTAGCTATGCGGAGGTCTGGTTCAACAAGCATTGCCTTAATGTAAAAGGTATCTTGTTGAACACTACAGTACCTCTTATTAAATAGCGTTAGCAAAGGTGGCGCTCTAGTGACATCTTTGGTCTTCATTAAGTACAAATTCTGTCTTTGCTATTTTTGTACTTATTTTTTTTAATTATGGTTGTCCTGCTGGCTTCGTATAAACGAAGCAGCGGTACTGTGTTATTTTAAGGGCACGTGGTACAAAATTTGTTTTAATGGTACAAATTAGTACTAAACCAGTACTAAAAAGTTTGATATGACAATCAATTTTGCTGATTTGATCCTTTCGGCTTCCAATTGTTTTTCCTCATCAAAATATCGATGTTTTTTGATTTACCAAAGTTCCCTATCGGCTATCAGTACCTACAGATGCACTAAAGTAATCTACGTTTGATTTTGAGTTTCAGTTTATTTTACCATTTGTTGCACTTTTCATTTTGTTTTATTGTAAAAAAGGCACGAAACTGGCTGTAAATTTTGTCGATGCTTCTAATAGCATGCTAAATATTCATCAGCAATAACGATGATTACGTCCAGCCCATAAACTCTAATCATGCCTCCCCTGAATGGGCAATTAATCATATATATACACGGTCGTATGTACACATGTGCATTCCGAAACCCTTATGGCATATACACACACACGCATTTCCGCAATTTTCTAATATATATACATAGCAGCGCCGCTGGCATCTACAACGTCATTGCTAGCGCACTGCATTAATATCCTCTAGGTATTACATCAGCTAGAACCGATGTCGAAATGTACAAAAGCCGTCTATTGTTTACCACCAATCGGAACATAAGGCTATTCAATTGTTTCGGCCATGCTAAAATTGTTTCTCAACAGTTGGAGCAACTGAGCGAAAGGCTTTCATTATCGACTACATCATGGCTTGTTTGTAAGCACCATGAAACGAAAATATTGACTTCACTGTTCATGTTCGTATGCATATCTATACGAAGTAATGAACGGCCGAATGAGATCGAATAAATGAATCTCATAACATTCTATGAATTAAAAAAAAAAACATTAACCGTTCCTCTTAAAAATTTTACAGGTACTTACATACATATTTATACCTCTGATATGTATGAAATTGTTTCCTAATTTTAAATAACTACGCCAAGAGAGCACTCAGTTCGTACTAAACCATAACTTTTTTATTTTATTTTAATGAGACTTGACTTCCATTTTTTATCTTCAGCAGTTTGTATCTATGATATATTGTGCTTTACTGAGACCCGGTTTTATATATTTATATTGGCTAGTCAGATTAAATTAAATAGCTATGAACATGTAAGAATCGACAGACAGGATAAGGACAGGGAAAACTCGTGAAGGAGATCTTCTGGTTCAAATTAAATCTAACTTGCACTTTATGATTCTGCATTTCTGTTAAAGTGATATTAAATTTGTAATTTTGGAAGAACTCTCTTGCTCTGAGACATTGGTGATACGTTTGGTTTATATTCCTGCCATTTCTCGCATTAATTTTCACCAGATGTTACTTGATTTGGACTATTTATGTGAGATTCTTATCGCTACACAGATGAATGGAGTTGATTGTGATTACGTTCTATTGGGAGACTTCAATTTTCCCGCCATAGAATGACTAACGAGGGATGACATTATGGAGTCAAAGAGTACCAATACTTAGCTAGTGGCAAATGATAATAGGTTTGTTCCAAGCAATGAAATGGCCGTACATTGTATTTCCATAAACCTGCGCAAAACAAAATAAACGTTCCAAGCAAACTGCGACCATACATGGAATAATTCAAATGAAGTGTTTCTTCCGGGCTTATGGGCCGTGGTCTATAGGCTCGTTGACTACCTATAGACCACGGCCCATAAGCCCGGAATAAACACTTCATTTGAATTACAACGCCGGCCGTGAAAGCCTACACAATTTCATACATGGAATAGTTTCGTGACGATCATTTCAGTACTATGTCTATAGGTGGTTCAAGTTTTGGACTGATATGCGCAGTATTCAAACAGTACAGATTGATGACTTGCGCACAATTTAATACAAAGCAGTTTTGGGATCGTTTCGTTACGACCCGCAAAAGTTCGCTTGGAACAAACCTAATGTTGGCAGACTATCATGTGTGATTAATGCCTTAAATAAGATACAGATTAACCAAGTGCCCAACGTAAAAGATACAGGTGTATACATTAATTCTCAGCCTATAGATCAAATTAGTTAAAACACCAGTTTAAATTAAACAAATAATCCACTGCAAGGGCGCTTTCAAACACCATCTGTGAGTTACCAAGTCATTAACTCCTACTGTGGTCTAGTAAACCTAACCTTAAAAACCGGAGCAAAAAAAAACAAATAAAAGTGTCGTTCATAGGCAACACCTAAGGTACTACCTTCCTTTCACCTTTCAACTTAAGAAAAGTGCCGCAGATACACAAGAAATGATTTATTCAGCTTTAGGAGACGTAAGAAGAAGATGAAGAGCGTTCTGGACAACCAAAAATGATCGAGGACGAAGAGTTGGAGAATCTACTCAAAAATTATCCATGTCGAACACAAAAGGGGCTTGCTGATACTCTCGTAGTGACTCAATCAGCTGAATTGATACATTTAAAAAAACATGGAATGATACAAACGGAAAGTCGCTGGATGCCTCACAATTGTACACCAGGAAACAAATGTCGGCGCTGTGAAACTGCAATGTACAATGTCCTTGACAGGAGGAGACTTTGTTTGGTCGGTATTCTGACGGAACCTTCTACGACACGCTGGTGAGAGCCAACAAGCTCAAAATTGCGATCCGTGTCTGGTGATCTCGACAGAATACTGACCGAATATATTTTGTACCTTGTATACATTCAAATAAAAAGACTTTTTACATAAAATTATGACTGAGGATGAAGAATGGATAATGTTTGAAAATCCAAAGAGACGTAAATCATAAGTTTATCCAGGAGAGCAGTGAAAACCAAACATCCATAAAAAAATACTGTTGTGTATTTGGTGGAATTCCAAAGGTATAATTTATTATGAAATGCTCGGACCGGGAGAAACGATTACTATTAAGCGTTATCAAGAGCAACCGTTGAATGTGAGTGATGCTTTGGAGGAAAAAAGACCCTTTAGTGGTAGTGGAACGAGGCAAGTGATTTTGCTACAAGACAACGCGCTACCACACAAAACAAAAGAAACGCTGCAAGTTATCTTTACGTTGAGTTGGGAAATTCTCCCTCGTGCGGCATATACTTTTCGTGAACTACAGCATGACTTACTTAGTTTTAATCGCCTGAGGAAATCCATAAAAGCATTGATGATTTACTCCAGTCAGAATCACCAACTAGGACCAGACAATTGCCTGACTGATGGACAAAATGTGTGCAAAGTGACAGTGATTATTTTGAAGATTAAATTTGTACTTGAATTTCACTTCTGTAGACAATTCAACCTGTAGAAGAGCTATGGCATGTTCATAGACTGGGATAGCTACCATCCAGCCTTATTCCTTTAGTTGAGAGACAGGAGATTTTCGTTGCTGGTCGACTCCTATAGTGTATTTAGCTTTAAGAAGTGCCCTTATGGTTTGTTCAAACATAAATACTCTGTCTTGGACTGGTTATTTGTAAGTCATACTTCTGTGTTTGTTTCAGACAAGATGAAGTGCTCATATTGTAGACTGTATGACGTCTGCACTGAGGTGCCATTGATTAATATTAGATCTTCTAGTCGTCCTACTTGGTAAAATAGTGTAAATAAATGAAAATTAAATTAAATTAAATTAATTTCTATTGCAGAAGAGACGCTTTCACTTTCTCTGGAAGCAGACACACCGATTCTTACTATTCTTTTTAATGACTCTTTGAACCAGGGTGTATTGCCGAGCGTTTGGTAACGTTCTTATGTTACTCTCATATATAAAAAAGATGACAAATGCAGTATAAGCAATTACAGACCTACAGCTAAATTCCCTCTATTTGCAAAGGTTTTTTACTCACTGGTATATAAAGCTATTTATTTTAGTAAAGTGAATGTTTTGGAACAGCAAGGCTTTATACCTAACAGATCCACGACAACTGATTCACTTATTTGTAATGAGTTTGTAATTAATAATATGCTAAGTGATACTCAAGTGCATACTGTATATACCGACTTAACAGCTGCTTTTGACTTTACGAATCACGACCTTCTTGTTCATAAACTTTATCGTTATGGACTGCATGGGTCGCTGTTGAGTTGACTTAAATCTGCTATGAAAAGGGGTTACTCGGTGAAGTATCGAAATTATCCCTTCTATGAATAGACGGCTGTTTCGGGAGTAGGCCAAGGAACCCATATAGGTCCCTTATTATTTTATTTGTCATTTTTATTAACGATCTTATAAGTGACTTGAAATATTCAAGAATTTTGTTTTTCGGCGATTACTTTAACTTTTTTTCTGCTATTCGATCCAATCTTGATGCGGCGAATCTTTAAGATGATCTCTGTCCTGCTTCACAATGGTGTCATAATAATGTATTGTTATTTAGCTTTGATAAGTGTTTTATTTTCTTGTTTTACCGTAGTTATGTTAAGGAGTACTCCTACTTATTTGTTTCGTTGGGTGAATGTGGTTCGTGATCTCGGACTCAAGATATACCTTTTCTTATCGTATCGATTTTATTGTTAATAAAGCGACCAAACCGCTATATGATCGAATCTATTCAGCACAGATTTTTAAAATTGTTGTCATGCAAGCTAGGATCGTCTATGATCAAATTTAATTACGATTACTCAACATTGGCACGGTTTCACGATGTCTGTTCTTTGGAATCTTTTCGGAATTAATCTGATGTTCTTTTACTTTATGAGATTATTCATAATTGTGTAGATTCTTCAGAGTTGTTGTCGTTAGTGAATTTTAAGATTCATGATAGCATACTGAGAGACAGTCTTACAGTTTGTTAGTCCAAGGTGTTGTGTTAATTTTCAGAAATCATCATTCTTTACCGCACATGTAAACTTATTAATTCCTTGTCGGATTTTCCCGATATTTTGTATAGACAATCTATTTCATTATTTAAAATGAAAATGAGAGAACTTATATGTATTTACGTTTAGTTAAAATATCTCTTTATGTCTGTCTATATTTTTTAATTTCTTTAATTTACTTTTGTGCCATCAAATACTGTTTTATACTATGTAAATAGGACTATAGGTCTGTTTGTAATAAATAATTAATAAATAAATGTAAATTTAAATGCTGTTTTGCAGTGGGTAATCAGCGAAGGACTGCGAAAGGTGAAGCATAAATGTACAAAATGAATAATACGATATATACTACTACAATCTCGATTTGTTAAATTTGTCGGTTGACAATTGTCCAACAAGATCAATCTGCATATTACAGCTTATTGTATTAATTTAATAAATCTGTCGATTTAACCAAAGTGTTCAATTTTGTCGGTAGGTATTCTGTCGGAACTGTCTATGGTCTGTTGATGAAAAGTCGTAAGTACGAAATCGCGACCCGTGTCTGGTGGTTTCGACAGAATGCTGACCACAAGCACATTTTGTTCGATATGAAAGAGTATTTATTATGTTTTTATAAAATATAGCGAGATATACTGAACAACTAATGTAACAAAACCAGGACCCTAAAATAACTGCGGTTCAAAATATCCGTGATTCCAGCGCTTTATTGTGTTTGCTAAATGATTTATAAATCAGCATTTATATGGCGTTAAAAGCCAATCATTTAATATAAAAGCTGTTTTAGAAGCAATATACAGAATTCGTTTTTTGTTGAAACTGTTGTTCTTTCTTTTTTGATTATTATCATTCAAGTACAGATGTTTTTCATGGGAAAGTGTTGATGTTTAATGTAAATAATTTTTGAACATCTTCGTTTTACAGATATGAAATGTTGGGTATGTTCAGCAGAAAATGTAATAGTTATTTATATCAACCGCACTCGTATTGCTGTAATTAACGGTCTCTGTGGATCTCAACAAACGAACGCGTTTGTTTAGGTATTTATGGAATACCTTGGCTATGGCATCAAACTTGAATCTTTCGGGGTGGGATTGTATTTTGTATAGAAATTATTTTCGGAACATAGAAACCTTAAGTGATTCTAATGAACAGTCCAGGAACTACATAAAAACGTTAAATTTTTCCAATTTCCTTGGAAATAGTTGAAACATTATGGAACCTTCTAAGGACGTAGATATTTAGTGCCAGAATTCATACAAGTATAATAAATTAATAAAAAAAATAGCTGCGAATCCATTATATTACAATAATTGTTACAGAAACAAGAGTTTCCCAAAATTTACACTCGGGCGCCACTTCATTGTTGGACCGAGGGCTCGAAAATCTCCACAAAAAACACAGACTGAAAACTTAACAAGCTAAATTAAAAGAAGACAAAAAACTCTAGTTAGAAACTTTAAATAACCTACCAGGAATTCCATCTAACCTATTAGAAATTTTCAAAATGCTGGTATTCGCGGTTTACTATAACAACCCATTGACCCAGTGTTTGAATTTCCCGAAAACTAAAACATGTAACACGTAAATATCCACGAAGGATTATCGAATCTACATCTCCCTCTCTTCTCTATATTCCTTTTCCTGCCTTTTCAGTTACTACCCTGGCTTTAACTTTACACGGTTAGACCCGAAACTGTTAAGGGGTATTGATCATAATCGCTTTTTACATTTTTATTACCATTTAAAATTTCCGTTTCATCTTAGAGGTAAATCTTATCGTATCTTAAATTTTACATTTTTACTTCAAAATTTTTGTTTTATTTAAATTTTTTATAATAACAATAAATTCGTCGAGCTTAAATAAATTTATGTTGAAACGTTTCAGTTTGTGTCATCAAATTCGCACCGTCAACGCTGGCTTTATTTTTATAATTAGGCAGTCTTTTAAATAAAAATCCGAAAAATACTCCGTTAACTTTTATAAGCGTCTTTATTGACTGCTGTGAGAGTTAGCACTAACGAAGTCCCTAAAAATAATGATAAAGCAAGTCATTCTCGATAGACATAGATAATGGAGCGGATATTTTTGCTTGTACTGTAAACGTTTATCAAACATCTTACGTGTAATAATAGATGATGGAATCTGCATGAAATATGTAGGAAACGTTACCTACGATAGTCAGGGACTTGATAATAATTCATTAGGTGAACTCTCTCGCATCCAGCTATCCATTAGTTTGAGGGATGTGGATACTTACACATATGTATTTTTAAGCATGTATTTAAGGGTTCTGAAGGCCCTCTATCCACTACGTTACCAACCATTTTCATACTATATAGCTAGTACAACCCCGGTCTAAATCCTATTCAACATACAGCTACCACTATTTCCTACTACTTGCCATTAGAAGCAAAATATGAACCTATTTAAATAACAACGTAGAAAGAATTTAAGAAACTTAGAACTAATCTAATATCATCTAACAAATATAACGCAAATAACAAAAAAAATACGAAAATGTTTCTTCCACGCTATTCACATCAACGGTATGTTAAAAGCGGCATTAAAAAAAGGTTTGTGTGTCAGTTCCGACACGCGACTGAAGTTTACTCCTTGAGAACTTCTATTTTTTTTTTTAAGCCGATACGTCGATAGTCGATAGATAATACGTGTCTATGACATATTCTACTTATATAATTAGAAAATTAAAATCTACTGTTAAATAAATCAGTTTATAATTAATTTAAATAAAAATCTATCATTGAATAGATAATGTAAACTATTTTGAAGTATGTGATAAGTATCTAAGTATACTGAAGCTGTAAGATTGTTCACGCAAGTTTTTTTTTTGGTGAAGGTGAATTCCAAATTCACATTCAAATAAAACGAAATCAAATTTTTTTATTGTCGATGCGGTTTCTACGGCTCTGCAAATGAACCTAAAATATTTTTTTTTAACTGGTTACACAAGAATAACGCAGAAAGAAAAAACATTTTGTCGTTTGTTTATAATAACTAGAGAGCGGACATGATTAGTTTTTTAATAAGAAATTCATTGATAACGACGCATACACAAAATTCGCCGCCGCTTGTCAGTGGCGTGCTAACAATATCTCGACTTTACCCGAAAATTCTGACAAGTAAATAAATAGCACTGTACAATCCGAGCAGGTAGTGAACAATTTACAAAGTGTTGAAAAAGCAAATCAATCGATAGCGAATAAATTGTGTTGTAAAAATGCCGCGAGTACATAAAACACGTATTGAACTACTAGAGTAGTGGATAGGGCCCTATGGTGATGTAGTAGAAACCGCTTACCGCAAATATATTGGGTATTTGCCTCAACCACGATACCCTTGCAAAACCCTCATGCGCCGCCTATGGACCTGATTTGACGGTTGTATCATTTATGATATCAACCTTCGACCAATAGGCACTCAGAGTTAGTATAAAGTTAGTATAAAGATGGGCGCAAATATTGTTCACTTTAAAAATGTAACAAAAGGCTTAACGTTCTTGTTTAAAAAAGGGCGAACGGTGAATTGTAAGAAAAACGAAATATTCGGAGTAATCGTGCTTCAAATTGCAGACCATCACATCACATAAAATTGTAATCTTTTGTATTAACACCGCGCACATCCCTGATACTGCAGCAAATTAATTCCAGTGAAAAACTAATCATGTCCGCTCTATAATAATAACATTGCCGATATGGTTCCGCGAAGTCCGTGTATGACTTAACATACATATACGTTCTGTTTTCACTATGCGTTTAGTATAAAAGGGGTGGGGAAAGCATATGGATGTTGCAGCGGTAGTTCCGCCACGTTTACTTTCGATACTTCACTCGATTTTACACTCTTGCCTTATATTGATTCTTAAGGAGTAAACTCCTAAAATTGTGTCGTGTCTTTAGGAGATGATATACAGTACTCGTAATTTTAGAGTAACATCGCATTATTTATGCGAAGTTCATAAATGGATTGTAGTAAATCCTTTAAGAATTGTAAGATTAATAAAAGCCAATCTTGCCAATAACAAACTACTGTTGATGAGCAATTAACCAACATTTCAACCGTCAATTTTGATTGTCGTCAGACTAGTATATAATAACATCAATAATTGAACAAAACATGTTCTTGATCAGTATTTTGTCGAAACCACCAGACACGGATCGCAATTTCGAGCTTGTTGGCTCTCATCAGCGTGTCGTAGGAGGTTCCGACAGAATGCAGACCAAACAAAGTCTGCTCTTGTCAGAGGTGGATTAAACAACAACCAAAGATGTCACGAGAGCGCCATCTGTGGTAAACGCTATAAATAATAGGTACTGTATTATTCGTCCTTTTTCTGTAAGGAAATTGGACATCAATACTTGTTTAATAAATGTATTAAATTCCGATTGTATTAAAAATTGGAATGTTTTACATATAAAAGACGGACGGGTGCTATCCAGAATTTTGTAGAAAATTATATTCTCTATAATAAGAGGTCTTATCTTCCAGTGCTAAAAATGTGTACAAATGCCTGTTTCATCGGCCTCTACAAAACTCCGCCATAAAAAAAAATTTCTACACGACATATCTCTTGTCTACTTGAATAAAAGGGTTCCTTACAGTCGCTTTACTACACCGCAATGTCTGGCTTGTTACATCAGAGCTGTGGTCCCTTGGTTTCTCTATTATTATATGGTAACGATAAAAGATATTTAACTCAGTACCAAGTTTACACATTTTAATTAAAGCATTTCTATGAAACGTTTAGTATTAAGTTGTTTTTTAGTTTAATTAAAGTAGATATCAGTTTTATTTTTAGTGTAGCGGTAGTCAGAGATTCTGTGATGCTTAAGACGACGATACCAATGATCTCGCAAGAGAAATGCTAACTTAATTGGACACTTAGAATAGAGCTGATATATATCTCAGAATCTCACTAGTGAGAGTGTTCGGTATATTCAAACGTCTCACAATCAGGAGAAGAATTCTAGTCTAGATTTCAGAACGAAGACTGATTTTTATATACTTGCAACTTCTTGGTCATTTGGCTAAATTTTCTTTACAAACGTTAAACATAAAATGCTGGCTCGTAAGTCAGACGCTCTAATTTGACGAATTAGTTGTGTTTGACGATTGTTGTTATATGGTGTTTATCAAACTGAAACGTGGAAAGGTGCATTGTTTTATATTTTTTTTGTATACTATACCGAGAATACCTATAGAATATCCAGTCAGTTGAAAAAATTATAGATTTAGCGAATCTACCAGGAATGTTTGTTTTTATGCCACTTTAGATTACAAAGGTACACAAAATAGCGTTTTCGATAAATTTCTCCCCTCGTATCTGAGATGTAGCAGACTAGATGTACAATTGCGTACCAAATGTAATACTTGCTACTTGTAATATTAATTGCTAATACATAAAGGATTATTAAAATATCGTAGGGCATGCATTGCCTTGAAAAGTTAGAACGCCCATGGACGGCACGTGTTCAACTTCACATTATAAAGAGATACCGCACCCATTTTTTATATCTATTTTATTTGAGATTACAAATACCAAATATACCTACATTAGTATTCTTATATTTAATTCACTACCGAAAAAATTTTTTTCGGATCTGCAGGTCAACCAGTATAGAATGTGTATTCCGAGTCGCTGAATCTGAATCAGCAATCCATTTAAATGCTATCGTATTTGCTACCTCAAAATATTCGGTACGTTATAGGTACATCACATAACCTCAAATGATATTGCGCGTTTAACTTAGCTAGTAAATTGAGTACTTAATTCCAAATAGTCACTTTATCGTATTTACCCCGTTGGATGGCCTAGTATTTGGCAAAATACTTTAAAATGGGTATGTTCTTTCAGTAACATTGATGAACGTACTTTACTTAAACGGTCTACCCTCTAACATTTATAAATTTTGAACCCAAAAAAGATTTAGAAACGGCAGAAGGTAGACTCCAATTCACTACATTCAAGCCAGATTCTTGTCTATAGCAAGATTTGACAAGTTTGGGGTTTGGGTTTATAGATTTACAGGCAAAATCTGATGTCATAGGGTTTAATGTATAGTGGATTTGGTTTAAGAGATCCCAAAAACATAATCGACGTAACCTGATTTTCAAAAATAAAAAAAAACCTCTTTAAGTGGCGTCTTTTGCAGAATGATTTAATTATCGATTAGTTAAAAACTCTATGAAGGAAAAATGCATTAAACGAGACGACAATAAGTGCATTCATTCTTTAGTTTCAAAAAAATGAATATATTTCGGTGGGAAATAATTTATCTGAACTTAGACTTGAATTTTGTTACATAAGTTTTTTCTTTTTTTATTCAATGTGCACTACTAGTGAATATGTGCATATATACTTGACTAAAGCGAAAGCATTTAAACGGAAAATGTTTAGAAATGCACCCCTCAATTCTTCCTATTTTGTGCATTGTAACTGATAATGGTGCATATTAAATGCCGCATTAATTTTTGTGAAATTAAAATTTGTTGTACCTTTGAAAAACTGTTACGATTTGTCGGATAGGAGGTTAGTAAAACATTTACAACTATGTAAGTACATACAGAAAACTTAAAAAGATTAAAATATTTTTTGATATGTTTTTTTTTTTACAGAGATCATAGTAGAAAAACTGAACAAGAAGACGCGAAAATTGTTTTCTTCCAGTAAGTTAATAAAAACGTCGCTGGTCCGATATTTAACTCATTAGTTTTCCGGAAAAGCTTGCCATCTAAGCAGTTTTAGCAGTTTCTCTTTTGCAAAGAGGTAAGATGTAGCGGTTTGTTGGTATTAAGGACACGTTTCAGTCCCTAATGAGGGAATCGTAACGAAACCAGGCTTAAGTTTATTAGTCGCTAGCACCTTCGGCGAAAATTACGGAAAAGTTTGTGGAAAATTACGAGAAACCTGATAAGTTACCTTAGAAACGCTTACATATATACCTTTAAGTAAATAATGTATTAAAGTTTATGTACGCTTGTAGTATATGGTACATATTCCCAAACTTCATATTCCCATATACTCGTATAAATATAGTGGATGAATCTACTTACACAGATAAACAAGTAACTGTAGTAGATAGAACTTTATTAAGGGGTCCAAACTTTTCAGTTATCAATGTTTGTTTTCCTAACAACACAGAACACGGTTTGCGATAGGATATTTTAAAAAGTTAAATAAGACTTTTGACACGGCCCGGTTACCCTAGAGTAGTTCGCATATTACAATGTTAAGATAAGAATTCCAAACGAAAAAGTGCTCTAACGAAAATTTGCTTTTCTGCAAAATCATTGACCAAAATCTAATTCTACTAAATTTCAATCAACTGCGTTCCTGTAAAAAAGGAAATACATATGTACAATGAAAATATATACAAATATACAGTATTTTTTTATTAAGCGATATCTGTCCACCCTAATACTTACGTTTCTCCGCTAACGACGGCGAAAATTAAGTAAAAACTTATTAATTTCTCCATTAAGAAAAATGGTTTTAAAAATTTAATGTACCATTTACTGACAATTTATGTAATTAACATGAATATCAGCTGGCGGTATGAGTATTTGTACTTATCTTGTATGTATCTGTAATGTATGTATCTAAAATTGAATTGACGTAGCTTTCAGTTGTTGTAACTCCATAATAAATTATAAATAAAACACAGCGTTTAAAATTTATTATTATTCATAATATCTTCCACCTGAAGAAGCCACTGTCTGGTGAAATGATCATTGTGGTCAATATATAATTTTGTAACTTTAAACACTGTGTTTTATTTATAATGTATGTATCTATCATCAGTGAAATTAATTTGTGAAATATTCGCAGGATTGCGCTCATATATGACTTTAGAATCACATAGAGTCGTACCTATATCCATGTCATAATTAATTAAATGTGTATATAAAGTCGATATTGTTATAAAGGGAAACAAATCATCATATATACCTAATAATGTTCTAGTATATGGATGTTTGTTTGAGCCCCATTCAGTTGGCCATGGAAAAAAGTAACGAAAGAAAGATTAAAACGAAGTAGGGTTTTGCAAAATTTCATACCGATTTATTAAGCGGTTTAAAAGATATTAGCAAATGAAAATGGAAAAAACGCGTTTTTGGTTAAAAGTCATATCGTACAGATCTATCTCTTCCGAAGATAAAATAATCTGGAATTTGTCGACAATTAAAACGTCCAAGTTAAGGACCAAAAGGCTCCTTGCGCCTACTTCCTATACGCAGGATGATATCGTTTAATTAGAATTTGTAATCGAAATTCTAAGGAAACAATTGCTTAATGGGATGGGCGGGCTTATATTGTTGTTATTACTTAGACGTACCTATAGATTCTAACCTAACGTTTATTTTGACGTTTATCAAAAGGTAAAAAATGAGAAAATAATGTAACGAGCGTATATGTGTGCGAGAGCGGCGACGAGATCCGACAGCAGATAAGCGGAGTTCAAAGAATACCGGCGTCGGTCGGCGCTTTGATGACAATAAACAAGGCCATAAATTAAACGAACACAATAGGCACTCCAGTAAAGTCTAGTACGTCATTCTGGATTCTTCTGGAATGTTCCATATCTGTATAAATACTTGTTGTCGTGGTCAGTTACAGTAGTTTACAGTTAGCATCCGAACGAGTAATATAAATACCGAACTAGGATATAACGAGTGATATAAATACGCATTTTTCTTGTCATATTAATAAGTTGTTGAATTGTTATTAGTGTTTAAGTATTCTATTAGTATTTAAGTGTTAAATAAATAGTTGTAAATAAATATTCGTTAAATAAATAAGTTAAACTAGAAAAGTCGTTACAATAATTACGGTAGAAGTAATGGTGCAATAATAGTCATTATACTTTTCATGATTAATATAAAAGCAAATAAATAAAAATCAAATAATATCTAAGCAGTAAAATTATTAATGTTATTAACTTTTGCTGAAAGAACTAAATAATTATAATTTTGAATGGTAAATGCGTTGTATATAGATAGTTGTGACATTTAGGGGTGAAACGTACATCTGTTTTTGAAAAACTAAAATCGGTGATAATTGACACAATTTGGAATTTTAGAAAGTTCTAAACTTTGAAAGCATTTTTTTACGAAATTTAGAAAAATAGCTTCGGTGGGATGTAGATTAAAGCATGTAGAATATATATTCCAAAAATTGAGAAAATCTATAGATTCAATTTTGCTCTGGAGTTGACAGAAGATTACAATATTTACTAGAGGAGTTTAAAGTGTTACAAACTGCCTTAAAGTATTGTATGCTTTGTAGGTCATTCGAAATGAAAAAACCCTGAATTTCGCCATGAACCACCGATAAGTGCTATGCACTAATAGGGTAAGTGCTATGCACCACCCTGAGGTTACAGTAAAAAGTGGTCCTCATAATTAAATTAGTTATTATATTTGGATGAAGGTGGTGTGAGGGCGGGGGTGTTGTGGGAGTTTGTTAAAGATGGGGTTGAGGGTTGTGTATGGGGTGTGTATGGAAATGTAGGGGGGCGTGCAAAATGTTATGGATGGAGTAAAAGACAGACAGACAGACAGACAGACATGACACGTGACAGATGACAGATGACAGATGACAAGTGACAGGTGACAGGTGACAAGTGACAAATGAAAGGTGACAGATGTTAATTTAACGGTAATGGTGGACCTTAGCCCCCCTATCTTAGATTACCTTGAGTTTGTAGTATGTTGTAGAGCATGCTAAGCTGAACAAGAATATATAAATACCTACACTGTAATGATATGTGAAGTAGAATACAATTTTTTTGAATATCAATTATTTTATTTATTTTAAATATTGAATTTATTAATTCGAGCATAATTAATTTTCTCAAAGCGAGTTCCAAAAAATATATAATACATAATATAATAAATTGACATTACCAATTTATTTAAATAATAATATTTTAAGGTTCTTAAAAGTTAATTCAGTTTCATTTTTCTTTTTTAACTAATCCAATTTATGTTGGTCCTTTTCAGATTCTTATTTTTATTTAATTTTATTTCATTTGCGTTTTGAATATACATCATATTCATTTCATTAATTCCCTGTATCTTATTCTTAGTTAATTGTATTCAATTCTTATTATTTAATGTAATCGAGATGCTGCGGTCAGTTATCACTTGGTAAAACATTTTAAAAATAAACAGAAAACAAAACACACTTGGTAGTTTCACAAATTATTTTAATTGTCTTGACAACAGTCGTTTCGGCGTTTAAGCCATTATCAAAAGAGTACAGGTTATACAGTATAAACTACCAAGTGTGTTTTGTTTTCTTTTTATTCTTATTATTTATTTAATTATACGCCAAATTGTGAATTGAAAATTTTTGGACCACTGGCATCAGGAGTTTCTTCGTCATATTCTTTTCCTTGTTAGTTGTAGTGAAAGTAAAACGAAAAGTTAAGAATAGCGTCGGAGTGGGCGGTAGAGCTTATAGTGTTCAGGTTGTAACTGCCTACAAGCTCCACAACTGCAACAAGCACCTCATGCTCCTTCACCACCCACCCTAACGGTATTCTTCAATTTCTTCAGGAGTGCAAGGTTTAGAAAAGGCTAGAGTGGCGGGTGGGTGTATGGACATTTACGCGTACACCCACCCCCTACCATAATCTTCTCCAACTCTAGTCATATATTAATGTTCTAGTGTATGGATATTTGTTTGAGTAACGAAAATTGCACTTTTCGATTAATGATTGTCGAAAAACTGCAACAGACTCGCAAAATGCCGTAAACGATATCGATTAAGTAGTATTAAGTAGGGTTTTGCAAATTTTCATGCCGATTAATGCAGCGGTTTAAAAGCAAATTAAAATGGGAAAAATCGCGTTTTTGGTTAAAAGTTATATCGTAAAGATCTGTCTCTTCCGAAGATAGATAATCTGGAATTTGTCGACAATTAAAACGTCCAAGTTAAAGACCAAAAGGCTTCTTGTGCCTGCTTGTGGTATAGTTTAAATAGAATTTGTTATTAAAAATCGTTAACTTTGACAAGTCCGGATTCTAAGAAAACAATTGCTCAGAAGGATAGGCGGGGTTATATTGTTATCGTTTGGACGTGTAGATTCGAAATTAAAAAACCCATCTGAATTTTGACCTTAACCGCCAATAGGTGCTATGCACCACCCTGAGGTTGCGGTAGAGGGTGGTCCTCATAATTAAATTCGTTAAATGTTATACACCACCTTCCAAGTTTTGATGGGTAGTACTATAACGGTGAAAATGGTGTGTGTGATGAAGGGTAGCGTTCAGCTTAAATTGAAATGTAATAATTATACGCTTTTACATCCATCAACGCACATATACGTTGAGAGCGATAAACACCTCATCACATTTTTTTTTCGCTTTGTGTATTTAAGTTCCACACACTAAAAATTGAGAGCTTCTATTAGATGAGAGTTTTTAGCCCCCTTCAAACCCCATTATCCCCTGTAACCTACACTTTGAAACTACCACCTACAACGCACTCTACTACCCCACACCCTACAACCCCCACCACCCACCCCAACACCATCCTTAGCAGTTTGTAAATGTACATCCACCCACCCTCTGTATTATCCATTTTCAACCAATGTATTTTTGAATAAATTAAAATTTGTGAGGGGTGGTAGAGAATGGAGGTTCTAATGGTGAGTTTTAATGGCGTGAGTTTCCCTACATCCCCACCTCCTGCAACCGTCACCTGCTGCAACCTCCCACTCCGACATATTCTTATTTTTTTCAATAATACAAGGACTGGGAATGGTTAAGGTAGGGGGTTGGTGTGTATACTAATGTTTGTACACCCACCCTCCACCCTCTTTTATCAACCCTTGTAATCCTGAAAAAAAATAAGAATATTGTTGGGGTGGGTGGTGGGGTATTATAGTGTTGACGATTTTTTTCAAGAATGCTGAGGCTCGAAAAGCATAGGATAGAGGGTGGATGTATGGACATTTACGCGTACAATCACCCCATACCGCAGTCTTCACCAACCCTTGTATAATTTGATTCCCATCCCTTACAATATCCTCGCCTCTCAAAAAATATGCTCTGAGACATCCCAAACTTTCACTGTATTCATATCGTTCAACCTACCGCCAACTCCCAACCGCCGTGGCCTCGACCGTCATACATTACAGGTGACTAAGGTATCTCAGACGACATGGGGGTCAGGGGCTTACCAGTGCCTAAGGTCCAATTTACGCACGAGTGGCGTATGGTGCTGGCGTCGAGCGGGTTTAGCTTTGGTGTGGAGAGGACTTGATGCATTTATCTACCCATGAGTGGCGGTAAGAAGGTTTAATGAAGTTAAACAGAATAGTAGTGCCGTTATAGGTACGCAAACCCGCGGCTATAGATGTTTCCCATCAAAAAGTTGATCCGGGGTGACCCGACGGTAAGAAGCGTGTCCATATTGTTTAGCAGTATACTTTGATATCACTGAAATTTTTACTTTTCGCGGAATTTGAATAATCGGTCATGGTAGAAAAAGTTGAGATGCGCATAGTAAATATTAGTTATGGATTTTTAAAGTATTATTTCAATTATCTTAACACATTGTACTTTCCGTCGCATGTTTTATTTCATTTTAAGGCGTGATCTTTGCAATTTTCACTGTTGGAAGATTTATTAGTTGTCATTTTAAATTGCCTCTTAACCTAATCTAAACCAAAGGTAACCAACTAAAAGTGAAAAAACACATCACGAAATCCCTAGAGCGACCTCAACCTGTTCGCGCGATTTCAATTTCGATTAGTGTGCTATAGTAACATTAAGTGCAATGCATAACCCGAATGCAGTCTCAGCATAACGGCAATCGTCGTCGATCAGCTAAACTAGGTCACACCTGATCCTGAAGTCGGGCTGCTGACAGTAGGTTTGTTCCAAGTGAACAACTCTGGATCGTTACGTGATGTTAACAGAATCATGAGGGCTGCTTTTTGTGCGCAAGTGTAGTTCGTATTGGTACGACTGACTTGGAACGTTTTGTTGAACTCTATCGTTGCTATTAAGTCATCTGCCTCACTTTTAAGAAGGAACTAGGAGAGTACTAACCTTATTTGTTCACATTTTGTATTTCAGTTGCTCCGCCCAAAAAGATCAATAATAATATTGTAACTAATGGTAAAAATAAAAATAGTTAGACAAAATTACTACATACATAAGTATATAGTTTTACACAAAAAATTATATTAATAATGAAAACAATAATAAAAACTAGTAATATTACAATAATTTAAAAACATACATCTACATGCTTACCTAAATAACCTGAATTTTTTATTCTTTCCTCATTAATTATTTCATCTAAATCATCTTCGCTACTCATTTCTGAGATTTGAACTATAAGAATTTTTATTCTGTCCGACCCGTCTCCGTTGCGAACCTATATACTGCGCATGTCAGTCCACACAGTTTTCAATCGAAGCTAGATACTGAAGTGACGGTTTTGTTACGATAACTAAACCGTCACAAGTTTACTTGGAACGCTTTTAGAACCGTGCGATGAATAGTCACCGTTCACTTGGAAGGTGTATATTCACTACGTAGTACATCTAAAGGAATCTTCATAAATATCGTGTAGTTTTTTTTTAATAAATCAGACTTATATATTTTTCTGAAATATTGGATACATCGCTCCTTTTCTTCCTCTCAAGTGCTCATCCTGAAATACGGATCAGCTGGAGAACAGAACGCCGATTACCAGTTCCGCCGCATCACGAAGTCATTACTACGACCAACACTACTACCGTAGTATGGAGTATGCATAGGCAGTCCCGACAATTCACTACAGATGGCATTCATCTAGAAGAATTTTTATTTAATGAGTGTAGTATATTTGTTTCAATTTTTATTTTAATCAGTTTGGGAAGCAATCATGAAAATCACAATAGACATTTGTACAAATACTAAACTTTCGTCTCTTAAGCATTTCTCTGGAAAATTTTTGAAATGTCAATATATCAGTAAGCTATCTTCTAGTTTATAAAAAAAAAAAACACTAAGAATTCATAGATCGTTTTGTTAGAAAAAAAAAAAAGGTGAATAATGTGAAATTGTTTTTATTAACTTCTTTTTGTCGTTTGTTTGTATAAGTCGAAACGTGCAGATGGACTTCATTAAACATTTATATTTCCATTGCCTACAAATGATCGTTTGAAGAGAAACATAAAAATTGATACGCTGTGAATAGTAAACGTAAAGTGTTCTTTTATTACGTATATCTTTTTGAGTTTTGATGAGTGGTTATGTGATGATTGAACGATTTTGTTTGAAACATACTTCTTGAAAGTTGATGCGATATTACTTTATAGTTCAGGATAAGCTTTTGTTCAAAATGTGTATTGCTTCAATAAAACTCGCATTAGAAACATCTGTGACAGTATGAGAGAGCATTTTATTGCTATTCTTTGCAAAAAAAAATAATAACCATATCGTTAGAAGTTTGAAAACATTGAAGTATGTATTTGTAATATTTGGTTAAAACTGCAAATAATAATTAAGCCAGGACCACCAGAACAAGAAGAATCTAAAATAAATTGAGTTCTCCAATCTATACCACATATTAACAATTGGCATAAACAATAAGTACCACACTCACTCTTTATACCAGACCAGTCGTTGAAATCGCCTTATTAGCAGTCAATAGCATTAGTAATAGCGGCGGACTGCGTAATAGAAAGACTATACCTGTACGGCTTATCAAATTAGACCTTATAGAGTTAGAGACAAGAAACTTTATATAACATCCGATAACCCTTTAATTGTGAAATATTTATATACTTGTGAGTCTTGTCGTCTACTTTACATAAATTGTACTTGGTTTCACTATTATGTATAATTCACATCTTTGTATTTTTGTACTTATTATTAATACGTTGCCAAACTAATGGTTCCATGTACGAGAATTTTGAATGGCAACCTGTCTAGAAACGAAAGAAAAATTACCCCAATACCCATATCTAGTTAGAATTTCAACTCATTCGATTAACTTTTCAATCTATGATATACCATATATCCTTATTACGACTGTAAATGATGTCTGCATGACTTGCAGTATAAGAGTCTTTTGGAAAAGTAGGTTACATAACAACGGGAAGTTATGTAGAGTATATGTTATTCTTCACTACACATATACGTGGCAGATATTTTTGCCGATGAGATTCCAAGTGTCACGAAATCCTGTCTTCTTTCTAACATATGACTAATGTTGGATCTCAAAGTGTGTAATCTGGTATTAAAACAAACATACATACCTATATCATATGGTAGCAAAATAAAATTGTTTCAACAGAATACTATTTAGAAGTTTATTAAAAGAGCCTCTGTGAAGTAAAAAGGCAATAAAGTAATATACAGAAATACTTACTCTATCGATAGTTTAATTCAATTAGAATTTTCAATTTCTTAATGTTGTTGTAATACTGTTATTTATTTGCTGTACTGCTACAATTTCGATCTGTAACAAATTGCTTAATAGGATATCAGGTGCGGAAGGTGGCAACTATGGTACATGCAATATGTTATCTCATCATGACCACAACAACGTGAGTAAGGTAGAAACAAGTTGTAATAAAATGTTAAAATTCAAAGCCAATCGTGCACGGTACATTGGAAAGCAGGTGCAATCAAATGAATCACGATAATAACTGAGCAATTACAATTATTGTTACTGAATGAGGCCCATTTTCGAGTAGCTAAAATAAACAACAAATTACCGCTTACTTATTGGTGAATAATTGTTCCGCAAAAAACATCTTAAAGAACAAAATTGTTGAAAATTAGAGCCGCGTGTTAAAAGGTAAGCTTCGAGTTGTTATTCCTCAATTTTCCGGCATCTAGCGAATGCCATTTGAAGCGTTTGATACACGGATTATATATATATAAGTCCATTTATTATTTTAGACAGCTTTTAAATAAAACAATAAACGACATTTAAAGTTTATTCTTTAACTGTCAATTCTCCTACGCAATCTGTAGTAATAAAAGTTTTCTTTAAGGCACATTACACGTCTTACTTATTAACACGTTATTAATACCGCGCGATCATTTAAATGAAGAACACAAAAGCTCGGATAGGTCACTATTCGGTCGCACTTTATCGAGGCCTTATTTAAAGGGCGGACACAAAATTCGCGTAACAATATTACTTCAGGGTAAATTTCATTAGGTTATGTTCTTAGGTCCCACACAGCGTTCCAATTATTATCTATCGGTATTTCAACGCTACTTCAAGGGGTTTTTTGTTACACGTTAACAGGAAAGGAGCACTACTTTTTCAATCACCAGCTACTGTTTAAAGAAAGTAAATATTTCCAGTATTAATTATTAGATCAAGGAAGAAGGGAAATTGACAATTGTTTTGCATCTATATATATGCATTCATAGCATACACAGTAAACAAATTAATAAACGATGAAAAAAACAAATTGTGAAATTTTATTATTATTCGAGAAATGTGCTTTTACGTCGTTTTCGAAACGGGATGTTTAGCTTCATTATTTGCTTCTGTTTCGTTGATTCAAACGATTATATGTTTACATATGCGTGTTAGAAACTCTTATTACTCCGAAGAAACTCTTTCCAAAAAAGGTAGGAGCCTCTTTTGATTAATAGTCGCACCTGGAAGCTGTTTACCACTGTCGGAAGGGTCTTGTGAACCGCTGAGGGAAATTTATGTATGTCAGTGGATCTTGAATAGAGCTTAACTGGAGCAAGGTATCCCACAGGATGTGAGAGGAGAAGAGGATGACACTACTGCAAAGTACCATTTAAGGAAAGGCACATTTCTTAGCAACTCGAAAAGTGACTTTTCCAGTAAAATATGTTGCAATGAAAGGGAAGTTTTCTTTACGTATATTCTTATACTGCAACAGCTTGAACTTTCTTGTTGTCTCATTTTTATAATTTATAATTGTTAAGATTTATTTTAAACTCACACTAGGTAGATAAAATTTCCTAAGAGAAAGTTCAGTAGGAATATCGAAAAAACAAAGTAGTTAAAGAACATGTTACATTTTTAATTATTGAATTATAATTAAGATTACTTAAAAAGAAATATGAAATTTGTAGACTTTGTACCGAAATCGCAAAAGCGTACCTGAAATGGATGATACTACAAAGTAAATTTCCACTTCTTAATGATTCCCTATAGTATAATTTTGTTCGATTTCAGTCGCAATAGGATGAGTGCTTATAAAATTTTTTGGTTTACATTAGTAATTTAAATAAATAGATAATGCACATAATCTCATAATTGAATGATTTTCTTCGATTAATTCCATCTTAAGGGTCGAATCGTAGACTACAATGCCTCACAACCTACATGAAGTAAAGAAATGTAGTACAGGCACTAAAATTGACTTCTATGGATAAAGAGATCGTTTATCTTCTAATTGCGTTGAAACTTTTACGTCATTTTATAAAAAATGTTTGTTGTTATTAAAACAATGCTGTTAATTAACTTTAGGCCATACGTTCTACATAGATCATCTATTTATCAAACTTAATCGAAAGCTCATCCCACGTATGTAGAAGATACGTATCCTAATTAAATAAAGACAACTTTTTAAGACAGAATATTACAGAACGCCTAAGTATTTGCAGTTTATAATTGACTAGATCGGAGTCGCTGCATGCATATCCGATTAGAAACTATCGAGAAATCGTCATGAAATTGAATATTGTTACTTTCTAAGCTGAGACAAAAATAACTTATCAGCGAAAAACTTAAACTTGGCAGCTTTTAGCATTTTGAATATTGAGGTCATTTTGTATTGCCTAAACCTGTTACTAGTTACGATTTAATTACAGATATTAATAGAATAGGCAATTGTCATGATTTGGTTGGGAAAATGCAGAGTTGATATTACAAACTGTAAAGAAAAAAAGGTCCCCGTCAAGCGAGACATCTTAATCCAAAGTCTCAATATGAGCAAAACCCTATTACATCAAAGACGCGACATCTAGCGTCATTAACCGGTGAACCCACTGCCACTTTTACACATTATGTCAAATGGGGCAACTATTAAAAAGTGAATTAAAATTAAAATTAATCATAAAAGTAATAAGTATAGATGCCATATTAAAAACGTTTTTTTTATCTTTATTATTAGTTTGGTATTTTATATTCATCTCCTGGGAAACGATATAAATTATCACCGGTTTAAAGATTCTGGAAATATTTTTTGTTAAGCCGTTCAAAATTATCTATATTTCTTTGTGCTGCAGGTTTCGTTATTTGAGGATCAGTAGAAGAATCATTAACAGAGGTACTACCACTTAAAATTACCAACGATAAAAAAAATATAAAATGCATATATTTTAAAATTTTAGCAATGAAATAAGTAGATGGAAATATAAAAAATGATAATAATAAAGTTCTAAAACTATTAGGTGAAAAAGAAATAGATAATTTTCTTAATATAATATATGAGGAACTGCCGGTAATAGGTGAAGATTCATCTTATAGTCTTTAATTTTTTACTTCAATTTTTCTAGTCAGTGTGGATAGAATTTTTGCTATGCATTCGGGTGTCATGCCGGCGTTGTCACGTGGCTCATAATTTACCGTATTATGGTTATTACAAGTATGGTGTCATATCGAGGCTTGATCCTGTGTTGTAGAACGTTTCAATCAATTGATTAAAAAATATACGAAAGACGAAATTATCTTAAGCGTGAATGTTGCTGAATTTTATAAATATTGTATCGAAGTGCAGGATTTAACAGAAGGTGAGGCAAAAACCCTTATTAAATTATCAGACGTCAAAATTGTAGATTTTTGCCCTGAGCAAGCACTAATTAGTGCAAATATAATTAATAAAACTAGAATTTATGGTTAATCACTTGGAGATAGAGCTTGTGTTGCACTTGCTATGCTTAAAAATTATCCAATCCTTACTTGTGATAAAATCTGGTAGAAACTAGATTTAGATATCCGGTTTATTATGGTAAGATAATGCGGTATTATTAAATTATTAATTTGGATATATAGCACGTTTATCTTCCATAATATAGATTATAGAACTTTTATTTGTAGCCGGTTTATATGACATTTGTGCCCTGCTTTAACTTTGCTAAATTATAGTTATTAGTAAGATTATACTTAAAGAAGCAAATCAACATCTTTATCTAATTCTTTAGATATTTTTTTATATAAATCTATATTACCTTTACGCTTTTTATTCTCTATTTGCGATAAGTTAGTATGCTTCACTTATATTTAACTTTCTAGCAAGCTGTGTTAAATTATATCCACGATATTCTCTTAGTATTTTTATTTGCGAATCTTCTCTTAAAATTAATTTTTCTACAATTGCGAGAGGAAAATTCTCTTGTAACTAACCTTTAAGTACCTTGGTATTGGGTTTTATCGATAAGATGACTGCTTTCTTACCATGTGAATATTCAATAAAACTTATATTATCAAAATTAACCATATACGTTACCTACGTTACGTTTTTTTTGGGAATTAATAAAAGCTAACATCACTATTTCTTGATGTATTATTACAATTAATAATGCAGCATTTACGAATTGTCATTTTTTACCTTTGATTTTATATCAGTACATGTGCCGTAAAAATGCCAGCTTTCGCCGCTAAGCGCGCACGGTCGGTCAGCGTCTCCCTTCCAAGCAGCTGCACATAGCGAATAGCGTTTTTCAATGCATATTCTATGCAGGATGTACGATTGGAAGTTATATATTATTTGGTCTGGAATAAGTTCGTTTGAACTTATCATGGTCAAGTATTAAGTAACAATCCATGATTGTATCGATTTTTTAGCGTCATTTATAAATTGGTTTTCTGCAATAATGTTTCGACTACGAGTATTAGGACGTCTAAAAAATATTATGTTTCGGTTCCAGAATATTTTATTAGGACCTTTTTCCATAAATTAATGGAGGATACTTTACGCTGTATGACATACCTCTTTAAATACTTTTACCCTTTTCTATTTCAGGGCACGTGGTCCTTAATATGTACCTGTTGTTTTGGATTTCTGCAGTAACAATAACAAACCCGATAACTTGTATTTATATGGCTTGCTTAACACCTACGAAGTGAGATTATCTTACACAAACACACACCTACACGTTGTGCTGTATCGTGTTACGTAAAATTTAGTTTACTCGCTATCGGATTATATGAAATTACCTTCCCGGTCTGGCCACGTTTTAGACACGCGTTACCGTTGATTTTCCTGACACACGCTACAAGACATTTGGCACTCCTAAACGGGCAATAACCTTGGCCAATTTAATCCCTTTCCTTATCGATTTGTACCTGACTACCTGAACGCAACGATTCTTTTTCTCACCCTTCGTCAAACTACTGGCTATCAGATATCGAACGAAAGGAGAAAACCGTGATGTTAAATTTTTCCGCATGTAACAAATTAACCTTTTAACGAATAAAATAAGTTCTTAAGCCGGCTTTTCACTATGGGATATAATTTAAATTATATCTCGAAATATTAATTATAACCCGCGTTGATCCTTTACACTGTGAGATATGTATTTTTGCTTAATTGTTTTGCAATCGTCTACAGAGGAACTGGCGATAGGATGGGAAATGATGTTTGAGGGGAAAGGAAGGCGTAAGATATGAATATAAAACCTTGAAAATATCGCTCGATCGACCGAAAAAATATTTCTAGTTTGTAATCTAATATAAAATTAATCTAAAAAGACAGGTAAATTCCTGTTACGTCTAAATAATTAAGGATTACTAATCCCACACTTGGAACGCGTCCTATAGGTACAATAGGTACAACGAACCACAAGCCAATTCTGCGACCGGTTTCGACCTATTGGGTCTCTTCAGGCAGAAGCAGGCAAAACACAAACTGTAAATTTCACTTGAAAACAAGACTAACATCACGTTAGTAATATAAAATTCTCGTGTCACAGTGTTTGTTACCGTACTCCTCCGAAACGCCTTGACCGATTTTTATCAAATCTTATACGCATATTCAGTAGGTCTGAGAATCGGCTACTATCTATTTTTCATACCCCTAAGTTATAAGGGTTATCCACCCCTAACATTTTTTTTTAATTTTTTGGACACAAATTGTTTTTTTAATTTTTTTTATAATGTGGCATTAAAGAATACATACAACCCTAAATTTTCACCCCTCCATCACCAACCCCTATTTTTTAATAGTTGTTTTAGTAATTTAATCATTCAGATGCGCACCAGCAAAACTCTGCCCTTGGGAGGCGGGTACAATGTTGGAAGGGGCAGGCACTCTAGCTATTTCCTGCGCTCGATAACTGATCCATTAGGGATCCTTACTAATACCCGTGCGAAGCCGGGACGGGCCGCTAGTATAATATACCTATATTACATTTAAGTGTAAACGGTACCAATTAAAAGTACCGTAAGCGATATCATATTATATCTCAAGATTTAATATATATTATATTATATCTCATAGTGAAAAGCAGGCTTTAGTCAGTATTTTACCGAAACTATTGACATGAACTGCAATTTCGAGCTCGGTAGTTCTCATCAGTGTGTCATTGGAAGTTTCAACAGAACACACGAAATCCTCTTCATCTAAAACCGTATTAATATTTAACCACGGATTGTATAGGAGCGCCATCCCTTTATAGAGACGTCCACAGATGGCGCTCCCTTTTTAAAATTGAGTCTCTCCTTACTAATTGTTTCTTGTTCTCACATTTTATTTATGGATGTTATCTTTATCGTTATTTTAAAGCACACCATTCAAAGCAACTTCATCATTGGTTCCGCCAGTTTGAATCTTTTTAAAGTTCCGTAGTCAACTAGAAGCACTTTTAGTTCATTCATATTAGCTTAAAAATAGCGGAATCAAAAAATTTTTTGCCAGTTGGTAATTAAACTTGTCAAAAGATGCACTTCCAATATAAAAAAAAAGTTCCCAAACAACAGGTGGAAACCTCAACCCTTAAGCCCAACCCCAAAGTGCAATTGGGTAATTTTTGTGGTTTTCTCGAAAACCGTTCGCCCTACAAAAAAAATCTGCATAAAAGGAGTTCTATCATCTAAATTGATTAGGGCAAAGGATTTCGAGAAATTAACAATTGAAATTGATTAGAGTTAGAGTTGGTTAGATGACTTTGCTCTAGGTTACATATTTCTAATTTTCATTTCGATACTCGCCCACTACCAGTAGGTACCATACGTACATGTAGAGTAAATAAGTTATTATATATGAAGAGTGAATTGATCTCTCAATAATCATAGGCGGTATAGAAACGCTGTATTTTTAATAAACAAGTCAAGAGTTTCATAATGTGTCTCATCTCGTATCAGGTGATTCGGTTTTGAAAGTAGTTTACATTTCCACTCATTAGTGATGCTTTATGAAGTAATAATAATAGTATTTAAGCATAGGTTCCCAAATGGGAACTAAAAATGCAAAATAAGTCAGGAATTCGGAAGTTATTAAGTGCAAAGGCACCGTCCAGGCCTTCTATTCTTAAACTAAAAATGCAAATTTTGAAGGAACCCTTAAAAAGTGCACCATAATGCTATTAAGACTTTCTTTTGTGCATTGATTGTGAAACATGATGTAAAATCAATTAGAATAAAAAGCACGATGGATAGTTTCACAAATTTATTGACGAACCCGACAATATTGTTTCGGTCCTAAAGGACCATTTTCAAGAGTACGCAATACTCTTGAAAATGGTCCTAAGTACCTAACCTAACCTAACCTAACCTGTCCTAAGTGCACTATAGGTACGTACTTATTTTAATCCCGTCTAATTATTTGCTATTTTGCAAGTTACTCATGTTTCATTTTCAAAAATGAATGTTTTTAAAAATGATGTTTCAGTTTAAATGGATTTAAATAAATCATCAAAACAGTTTAGGGAATTTAATGACAAAATCCCATTAAGCTACTATTGACCGTCTATTTAAGTAAGCTATGTATTTCATTTGTGTTCGCCATCTTAACGATAGCAAATGAGGATAATGACACTATTCTGGTTGAGCTAATTTATTTGATGTACATAGAAGTCGACGAAAGACAACCACAATGCGAACCTATTTTATGTTTAACGTAATTGGATGTTGTGCAGTGCTTTGCAAACATACTTATCCTGTTAATTAATCTTATCAACTACGACGAAACAAAGATCCACTGTCATTGGGTGAAACCTCAAACTGAATAGTAAACAAGAGCCGTTGAGAGAGGAAGAAGAAGAGAGGAACGTTGTGCAAAATTGATATCTACGTACGTGCATCGACACTAATCTAATACTATAAATTCAAATGCACCGAGCAATCAAACCGTTCGAAATTATAAGGAGGTATGGTAATGAAATCGTCAAGTTAAAAATTGCTTCATTACTCTAAAATCCATGGCAAATAAGAACAGCTTTTCTTTAATTCCACAATTCGTGTATAGCGCAATTATTTGAACTGGAAATAAAATTATGAATGTTCATTAAATGTTTTTTACACAAAAATCGGAGGAATAAAGGAGAGCAATACAACGCAACTCTTGCGTTGAAAATGTTCACATCTAGTAAGTAAGTGAAACACGTGTCCGCGTTCAAAATAGTGTTGTGGTTGGATTGGGGTAAGACATTTTCATTTTTCACCACACTGTCCTTTATACTCAATTCTATACTCTAGGTGACTACTGTCGATTTCACTCAATTCTTAATTTTTCTTCGATGTTGCTAGCTAGCATCATGTCGCCGTAGCTTAGCGGTTAGAGCAATGACGCGTATAGCCAGAGACTCGGGTTCGAACCCCGGCTGGGTCATAATGACTGCAATAGCTTTTCCTCATTAATTTGAGGTAATTTGTAGATGGTTCTTGAATTTAATTGACATTAATGTATTTTTAATACACTTTAAAGGCGGTTTTCTTGAAATTAGCTGGAACCTATGCACTATTAATTACACATAATTAATTAAAGCTTATCCCAAATTGAAACTTTACACTTATATAAGATAAAAAATAGTTACCCTCTCAGGCTTTTTTGTAGTAAATTCAATTTTCTTTAAAATCAATTTGCAATTAAAAGTGCGGAATGAACACACTAGAACTCCTGGACTACTTTCGGCCGTTCCTAGCCAGATTTTACATATCTCAAAAACTTTTTAATAAATTATGGAATAGCAAGTCTTTTGAGTAAGTATTCGACTATCACAATTTTTACGCAGCACTTAGACTCACTGAAAGTTTATACACGAAAAATTTTAAATCACTATTTCACGGAAACTGGTTAACCCATAACGCACAAATAAATTATACGTAAAAGTAAGGTCGAGTAGAATCACTACCGAATGAACAAATAAGAACTTGAAACAGGGACCGGAACTTTATGATTCACCATTAAATATGGCATCAGCATGGTAGAATCGCTGATGTTTATTTATTCAAATTGAGTGATACATTATTGAATAAGACTAGTTGAACCCGTCCAGCATTGGACGGTGGTGCATAGCATTTAAGGAATCATAATCAGGTTGACAATTTAGTATCAAGACCTCAGTTACTTTTTGCAAACTTTTTTCTAAATCGTCTATATAAAAATCATGCTGTTTTAAGAAAAGTTACACATCTCTGAAAATTGTTGTAAAAGATTCTATTTAAACTGATTGCTTCCCTTCACCACACATCCAATTTTTTACTGTTATGAATACCATCCGTCAAAGTTTGGATGGTGGTGCATAGCACTGTAACAAATTTAATCAGAGAGGCCGCTTTGTACCGTAACCTCACGGTGATGCATAGCACTTACCCTAATGGTGCATAGCACTTATCTTACTGGTGCATAGCACTTCTCCTATTAGTGCATAGCACCTATCGGCGGTTTATGGCGAAAATCATATGTGTTTTTTAAATTTTGTTTTATCTAAAAATCGTAAAGTACTTCAACCTAACTTTTAGTATTTATGAAGTAGAGCTCATCTTATTATTTCAAAGAGGCCCTTAAATACCAAAACGTATTCTACATAATGCATTTACCATTCCATTGCTTCAAATATTTCTTATTATTCAATTATTTGCGCAAAAGTTAATAATATTTAGCATTGTCCTGTGTATATATTATTTGATTTACATATTTATGTTTTTATGTCTAGGATGAAAGCTGTAATGAATACTATGTATATTTACGCGTACACCCACCTGCTTCCGTAACTTCCTTCAACCCTTACATAATTTGATTCCCATTTTTGACAATATCCCCGCCTCTCAAAAAGCATGCTCGGAGACCCACACACATACACACCCTATCATAACCGTTTCTCCGTTGTCATCTTGAAAAAATTTAAGAATACTGTTGTGGTGGGTGGTGGGGGTAGTAGTGAGTGCGTTCTAGCTGGTGGTTACAAAGGGTAGCGGTTGTAGGGGTTGGAGGTTTTAAGCGGGTCAAGAACTCTCCCCCAATCACACCCTCGAACTACAACATACTAATATTTGAATCGAAACGGGGAGGTGGAAGTAAAAGCGTACACAATTATTATACCTACCATGTTTTCTAAGATGATCGCTAACCTTCATAACACGCCCCATATTTTACAGTAATAGTACCTACTACCCTCCGTCCAAACTTGGAAGGTGGTGCATAGCCTTTAACGAATTTACCGTAACCTATCGCCGGTTCATGGCAAAATTCAGATGTGCTTTTTTTTCTTCGAATAACCTGCAAATGGTTATGTTAATTTAATTTTTTTGAACTTACTTTGAGGTGATTCTTTATGCTCGAAATAATAAATTCAATATCTAAATTAAATAGAATACTTAATTAATAATTAAAAAAATTGTATTGTATGTATCTCACATATAATTACAGTATATTTATATTCTTGTTCAGCTTAACATGTTCTACAATATACCTACTACAAGCTCAAAGCAATCTAAGTTGGCGGGTTAAAGTCTATCATTACTAGAGAGCGGACATGATAAAGTTTTTTACCAAGAAATTCAGCGATAACGGCGCGTACACAGAATTCGCCGCCGCTTGTCAGTGGCGTGATAACAATGTCTCGACTTATCCCGAAAATTCTGACAGGTAAAAAAAAAGCACTGTACAATCCGAGCAGGTAGAGAACAATTTACAAAGTGTTGAAAAAGCAAATCAATCGATAGCGAATAAATTGTGTTGTTAAAATGCCGCGAGTACACAAAACACGTATTGAACTACTAAAATAGCGGATAGGGTCCTATGGAGAAGTAGTAGACACCGCTTACCGCAAATACATATATTGGATATTTGCCTCAACCATGATACCCATGCAAAACCCTCATTCGCCGCCTATGATCCTGAATTGACGGTTGTATCATTCATTGATATCAACGTTTGACCAATAGGCACTCAGATTTAGTATAAAGTCAGTATAAAGATGGGCGCAAAAATTGTTCACTTCAAAAATGTAACAAAAGGCTTAACGTTCTTGTTAAAAAAAGGGCGAACGGTGAGTTGTAAAAAAAACGAAATATTCGGAGTAATCGTACTTCAAATTTCAGACCAACACAACACGCAAAATTGTAATTTTTTGTATTAACACCGCGTACATCTCTGCTACTACAGCAAATTAATTCCAGGAAGAAAACTAATCAGTCCGCTCTATAATCATTACCGTTAAAATCGTAAAATTAAAAAAAAAAAAACAAAAAAAAGAAATTCGCCTCGGATGGGACTTGAAGCAACTACCGATGGAGGTGAAGCAGTAGCGATATCAGGTGCACTCCCGACTACGCTACAAACCGATTTGACATGGGTGTCTATATTTATTTGTTTTTATCTTAACCATGAAAACTGCAATGAATTTTATTGCAAGATGATTGTTTATAAATTTCATTCATTTTCTCATTTGGTATCTTTCATAAACGTTTTTTGATAAACGTCAAAATAAACGTCAAACTTCCAAAGTTAGAATCTACACGTATACAAGACAAGTAATAACAACATAAGCCCCGCCCATCCCTCTGAGCAGTTGTTTCCTTGGAATCCGGATATGTCAAAATTAACGGCTTTTAATTACAAATTCTGATTAAATGAAATCATTATGGATGTCGACAATAGGCCTATGTAACCCTTTGGTCCATATATTAGACGTTTTAGTAGTCGGCAAACTCCAGTTCGTTCGATCTTCGGAGGAGTTCAATGCACAAGATATCACTTCTAACCGAAAACGCGTTTCTTCCCGTTTTCATTTGCTAATATCTTTGAAACCGCTTAATAAATCGTAATAATATTTTGCAAAATCCTACTTCGTTTTAATTTTAATCGATATCGTTTATGGCATTTCGCGCGTCTTTTGCAGTTTTTCGACAATCTGTTGCCGAAAAGTGCAATTTTCGATGCTTTTTTTTATGGCTAACTGAGTGGGGCTCAAACATCCGGACACTAGAACATTATTATATGTATAGTATAGATAGATAGTATAGATAGATAGTATAGATGTTATTATTAATAGAAAAAAATATTCAAAAGTCTGAACACCAGTAAATGAACAACTACCTTCCTGTAAATATATGCTATTTGGTAGAAGTGTTTATAGTTTTTTGGATAAGACATTTCCTTTATTTAAGTCAGAATTGAACACCAGTCTCAGCAGCATTCAAGGATTTCTTATTCGGTGCTCATCATCTTACATCACTTTACTGCCGGCCATTTTACCAAACATTTTACTAAATTCAACAATCCAAAGTAGTACAATGTGTACGATAGATAGCGCTAGATGTTGTTTTTAGATACATATTTTAAGAGAATCTTCAGACAGACTTTAAAGGCGCGTTCTCACGAGTCAAGTTTAGTTGACCGATTTATGTTGACCAACAAAACTTGAATACAACTTGAATCATTTTTTGTTCACACATGTCAATATAAACTGATCAATATTTTCAATACAAAAATGGCGTCGAATGCAGTTGTGCGTGAGTGTGTAGAGGTAGCTGCAGTTTTGTTAAAAGAAGAACTGAAAAACACTGTGCAAAATGAACAAAAACCGTAAAAAACGTCGTTTTTGGGTAAGACAATGGATTCTAAGAAGAAATAGATTGGGAGCATCAGAAACCTTGCTGAAGGAATTAGCATTAGCGGATAAAGAGGGATATAGAAATCATTAAAGAATGTCCGAAGAAAAATTTGATTTACAAACCAATGAATGTTCTTTTTTATACATGGTTCTTATAGTCTTGATTTTGTTTTTTTAAATCCGAAATAGTTACACCAGAAATGTTCATTTCTTTAATAATACAACGAAGAGCATTTTCTCGTGCTTCTTTATTTTTGTATTTGTCTAATCGGTGATTCCAATGTTGCTGATATAAATCCAAAAATTTCATCATAAAGTTTTCTGGCCACTTTAATGCACTCATTTTTTTAATCGGTAAATTTTCCGTAAATATATATTCATTTATAAAACATGTACCTACACGAACGATAAAAGTTGACTGCTTAGTTCACACGTTTCAATGCAAGTTTCAACGGGAGTACTCGAGTTGGCTCCCGTTTACCTGCTTTTAATAAAGGTTAAAAATTTCGGTAGGCCGAATTGGCTCCTAATGACTGTCGAATTGGCTCCCGGCGGCGGCGGGTAACCTTGAGTGCTAATGGTCAATAATAATTGCAAAAACAAAATTATTAAAATAATAATTGAATTTATATTACTTATAACAGTACCACAATAACAACTTTAAATGCATTTTATGCAACTTGTTTGTTCAGAATAACAGATAAGGACAAGGGTAAGGGTAAAATCATCTAACTACTTATTGGTATTTAGTATTCTTTTTATTGGCAAACAAATTAATAACAACATATACAAAAGCATTTGAGCATCTTACGAAGGTTGCAAACCAATTTGGGTTAAAAATTGCTCCAAATAGGGTAGTAGCAGATTTTGAAATTGCTATCCATAAAAGTGTGAATGATATTTGGCCTGATGCAAAAATTGTTGGTTGCCGTTTTCATTTAGGACAAGCATGGTAAATTCAAATTAACAATGAAGAATAATGTGAGATTATAAAATGGTCATTCGTTTGTTGTAGGTTTCGAAAAATTCAGGCCCTGGGATTGACGAATGTATACAAAAATACGGAGTCAGAAGAAGGAAAGTTTTTAAAATATTGTTTTGGTTTACCATTCCTAAAACCCGACGACGTTGGAGATTGCTTTGCAATTGACTTCGCCGAGTTTCAACCAACCCATAAAAAAATTGTGGAATTTTGTGATTATTTAGTAGACAATTACATTACGGAAACTTCTAAATTTCCTCCTAATTTGTGGGCAGACAATTCGTCTAGCGTTTTTAGAACAACTAACGCGTGTGAATCCTTTCATGCTAAATTTAGCAAGTGTTTTTACTCCGCTCACCCGCACATTTTCCAGTTTATTAGTTCACTATTAGATGTTCAATGTGAAACTTATATTAAAATACGCAGTATTAAGAGTAATGTTAAAAAATTGTATAGTGCTCGTACAAAATTAAATAAGGTATTTTTAGAAAATTATATCGACAAACTCAATTGTAAAGAAATTTCAAATATAGAATTTGTAAAAATTATAGGTAATCACTTCAAAATTGCGAAATAAATATATTTTATGAAGACAATTTTTATTTTCTTATCGTAATGGCCTTTAAAGTAATTATCGAAGCAGGTATAAACGGGAGCCAACTCGGCCAGTACCCCGGAGCCAATTCGGACACCTCAAATTTACATTAATCACCTTTGGGAGCCAACTTACTATCGTCCGTTTCAACTTGATAGCAATTCGCGATGACTCACCACTTGATCAAGAAAATTTTGACTGGGTCAAACTTTTTTTGATCAACTAAAAAGTTGAACAACTTTATTGAAACAACGGTTCTCACTACAGTTTTCATTCAATTTTTGTTGATCAACCAAAATCGGTCAACTAAACTTGACTCGTGAGAACGCGCCTTAATAGTACGTTTTAAATACAGAATTATTGATTCACTGGGGGGGGGGGTTAATCTCTGATGTCTTTACCCTAGTCATATTTCGCAAAAAAACGGCGCTATAGCTTTAAAAAGGGCAGTACTTTGACGGGGTTTCCGGGTTTCTACAATAAAAATGATAAAATCGCGGCATTCCAGGATTTGGTTTGTAAGGAATTTCATTCTTCATAATTAATCTGCTTGCACCAACGAAACTGCGTGATTTGTTTACAAAGTTATAACCGAAAAATTAAAAAATTAAACCTTTTTTCGGTGGTTTTTAGTCCTAATAAATTAATTGACTGTAGTTGTTAATGAAAAATATTTTAGAATTAAATAACATTTTTCTAAGTCAGTATTTTTTTGGTGTGAGTTATAAATATTATACAGTAGATAACGAAACTGAGTTAAAGATTATTATCGTTTCTGGTATTGTGCGAAAACTTATTTTCTCTCAAAATTGTCGATTTCCTATAGAACCTCACGGTAATTTTTGAGCTTAGCTAGTCTTTCCAACTTAAAATTAAAGCAAAAAAATAATGTAAGACTTTTGTTGTTTATTCGTCTTTGGAGTCTACTTTCACATGAAGGAATTCAACAAAAAGATAGGTACATATTAACAGAAGATTTTCACGAACTGTTCTACTGGATGTAACAATTGTTTAGCTAAACATTTATTTCCTCAAACAGAAGTAGTTACCATTAGTAACTGATTGAATGGATAGCCGAATATAATTAATAAAGTCGTGCCAATGATTTTGGAAAGTTTGTTCAGATTTCTAATTAGATACTTCCCCTTGCGTTTATTGAATGAAATACGGTTTAACGTCAACGATAATTCGATTATGCGCTTAGCTCGCGAGAGGGTTCAAAATTAGCATAACAACTCTATCCTAAGGAACGACCATGGAACGACCTTTACGTTTTGGATCGTGAAACTTGAAATTCCAAACAAACATCGGGACTCAGCATTGAATTCTCCGTGGTGGCACCAAAAGTAAGTAGATCCAATTACGGGACAACAAAACTGCACCTACTCCTCGAAAATTTTCAACGACAACAGAGTAACAGCAACTACATTCAAACCAGCTCTTGTCCCTCGGCACGGCTTCGGAACAGGTCTAGCGTTTCGAACAAAAGAATCCTAGCTTCGATTCCGGCATTCGAAATCGTTGCATCTAGTAATTTATTGTCGCCATAAACATAATTGCTAGCTACTTTAATTAAAGTGAAGCAGCCGTATTCGTACTGGTAGCCGTTGGTTCGTTTGCATACTGCGCCTTTTGCAAGAATAAAATTTTAGTTAATAAATTAATTGAATCACCTACCTGGTGGATAGCCGCTAGCTAGTGCACGAACTCTCGTGTGTGCGACGCTCTCGTAAGCGTATGCATGTGTCTTCATTAATTAATGCGGACTAATAAGGACTAATCCCAGTTTGTTAATAAAAGTGGCAATTCAGAACGCCTGCATCTCGGACTTAAACGATTCAATTACGAAGTGGGGCTATTTGGAAAATGTTTAACAATCCCAAAAGCCTCTAGATGTTTTCGCCGTCTTTACCTCGAGAGTTAGGCCGCCAAATGGAATTTAATTCACTTCTAGAAAAAGCTGGATTTTACCTTCAGGCTTTTAAATTGTTTCAGAAGTGTATTGAAATGTCTGTGTTGTCTTCAGAATTCTTGTGAAATAAGTTACAGTAAAAAGGTACCTAAAAATACTAGAAAAGCAAATAAATTCAAGCATCATAATAAACCTAAATAAATTTAAATGCGCTGAGAATACTTTAGGAAAACCAGAAAAAAGTTTCTGCTTTAATTTGGAAAGATTTTATACACTGCAACGCATTTCAAATTCTACCTCACTTTGAAAGGTTAGCAGTTCAAGAGTACAAGCGTTATAATCGTGAGACAAGGCCTGCGCGCTGATTACGTAACCACCTATGCTTATGTGAGCCTACTATCCTTGTGGCAACGGTACAAGGCCAGGCGGCTTACGTGTGACGTCAGTATAAGTTGCCGATTTACTCAACTCATCTAAGTGTAGCAGTCAAGGGATGTTATTGTGCAAAAAGTTTTTGTAGACACCGATGGGAAGAGCCATAGATGGAAGAGCGTGTGGGCAACAGCAACACTAACAAATTATTGCTACTTAATAGCGTACTCGTTACAGAATTTATAACAATTTTGACAATGGTAGCAGCGTTATGAATATTATATTGCGGAAATTACTGTCAATAATGGCTGATAATTTTTAAGTAATGCAAAGTTGTTCTGCATACATCATCAGATTTAGAAATTTAATTGACGGTCACATACCTTGCTATTTTTTGACGTATTTCTAAATAAATCGTTCGTCAACTGAATGAGATTGTTTCGAGAACTATCGCCTACTTACACTGCCATATTGGGCTGATTACATCGATGCTGTCTGACCTTGTCTTCTCGGTAAATTACACATTCCAAAAATATGTCTGCCGTTTATGGACTGCTCCGTTACAGAGAAGGTTTGAGAAATCCCTAATATATGGACTAAATAACAAGGGAACATTGTAAATAGGGGTAATTACGAAAAGGAACTTAGGGGAAATCCGAAGAAACGCACAAATCATCAAATATGTCGTACGCAGTTGTGACAAACGATGTTTTGAAAAGTTTAAATTGTGAGTGATGCATGTTTAAGTGGCTTCAGTGTTATTGTTGCCGTTTATTGTAAGTGTAAATATTTCACAATGTTCCGTTAAAAGCTCGACATAAATCATTGTCGGAAATGACACAGTACGGCGGCAAAGACGTTATAGCTTTCTAATAGAGTGAAGATGTCGTTTCGTTCAGTTATTTCCTTCCTTCTCTACATTAATCTAGCAACAGTAAACGGATATGGTATGCAACAGTGGCAAGTTCTGCAGTACTGTTATTCATTTGAATTTTCTTGATTTTTTAATTTTTGATCTTCGAAATTTTCCATACCAACATGGCTTGCATCTATAATTTTACTAATTTACTGAAGAGCAACAACAAACTTGTTATTCCATAAAGAGGGTAGGTAATTCAAAATTTGTATTTTCAAAGAATAACATTCCAGATAATATGATGGATTTTCATTTTTCAGGAATTATTTATTACATTTCTTTCTTACAAGAAGAATAATCAAAAACTCAACGTCAAATTAGATAGTCACCACTACGAAAATGTAAAATGATTAATTTAGTCAGATATTGAATACATATGGAAAATAATTAACGATTCCTGTAACAGTATGTGTTTTTAGAAAACCAATCTGATGTATTATTTATTTATATTCATCCACCTAATCTTCCTTCGGACATTAACTCGGATACTATGTGCATTCAAATAATTTACAGATTACCACTTGTTGAAGGTATTATTTATAGTTCGGTACTGGTAGGTTTTATTAATCAAATTGGTTATTCACAAAAAATCAAATAAAATAGTTATTCTCGTATCTTCTTCTCATTTTTGCCTGAGGTCCCTGACCTGCTGTATGCTGTTCCCGCCTACTCCGAATTTCTCCTATTCGTTGCCTATGGTACTCATAGACCATCCTCTTTTTTCTACTTTTTAGTCCCTCCATCATTTTTTTATTCAAGTTAACGATCAGTGGATGATTTATTTATGAATTCTTATACATCCTTTGACCAACTTCTTATCCCCCTACTTCTTTGTCTTTTCATTGCTCTTTTACCTGTCTTGTTCGTTAGCCTTTCTCTTCCATTTTCCATATACAGCAGATAATTTGATGTAGTTTGATTTATTTTCAAAGTTTGTTTGATATATTTATTCTGTATTAATTTCATTCCCAGATTTCTGTCCCACATACCAGCACGTTTTCCATTAGGACACTAAACAGGTTCATTATTCTATCCCAATTATCTCTAAAATTAAAATAAACACATCCTATGACCGCTGTTGACTTCTTCTTCTCGTTTCTTATTTTTGCCTTATCTGTATTATTTTTTTACTTGAAGTTTCCCAGGTAGTCGAATTCTTCCACCTCCTTCTTTTCTTTCTTCCTTTCCATCTGAACACCATTTTTCTAGCTGTTCCAACGGACTTTTGTCTTTTATTATTTTGACTTGTTTACATTTAGTTCTATTCCACCCGCCGCTATATTGTCTCCTAATTTCTTAATTATTTGTTTCACACTTCCCTCGTTGTTTTCCATAAAGGTCATTACGTCAATCGCATATTATCTCCTTTTTCTTTCTCTTTCCTTCGGTTTGTTGATATCCTTTCCATTTTTTCCCATATCTGTTTTTTTTTCAGTTTCTCAAAGACCTTCGTCATATTTAAAAAGCAGGGTAGGGGTTCCCTTCTTTCTTTCACAGTTTTTTCCCTTATTGATGTTTTAACTGCATATGTTTATTATATGTACCGTACTCCTTCCTTTCTTATTATCCATTTGCGTATCATTCATGAATTTTATCTCTTCCAACTTCATTTTCAACCTCCTTTTTAAAATTTCGCGAAGATTTTACATCTATTATCCATTAAAGTCATGCACAGAAGCGAAAGTTTATTTATCTGTCTGTCTGGTACGTTTATGATCCCCAAACTGCTGGTCATACTGATTTTTACGTAATTTGAAATGGAAACGAGGGTTACTTTTTTTCAAAGAGGGAATGAAAAAGGAAAAGGGATTCTTATTAATGGGTAAGTGAGATGGAGAGAAGGAAAGGAACAGTTTGTTGTTAACGGCAAAATTTTAAGACGAAGACATATGTATTAGCGAAATTGATAATGGGACGGGGAATGGAGACAAAATATACGAATTGGGATTTTTTAGTGGCCAAAGATTTTAGGGGCGTTTTTCCGATTTGGAATTCTATTATTGACACGTCGAAGCAACTATTGTATACGAAATTAAATATAAAAGTGAATTTCGCATATAAAAATTACCTACATCATGCACCGACAATGTGACAAATAAGTTAAAATAGTTTATTAGATTTTTTAAATAAAAAAAGGGGTACCCATTAGAATAAACACACACAGTATACTGTGGAAACACACTGTATAAATTAATTAATGGAAATAGTGACACTCTGTACTGTAAATATCATTTTGCTAATACAGAATATTGTCAGTTTAAGCCGCAAATTGGGTCAGTAGGTACAATTACACACACTAATGCAAACCGCTGATAGTTTTCAATAAGTTCAATCAGTGCAATGTAAATAGTAATTGTATAAATAGGTTGTAAATAATTTAATAAACTATTCTAAATTTAACTCATTTTCTCATCATCCCCTGATACCGAAGTAGGTATTCATCACTACTTCAACACGGATGCTGAAGTAAGCATCCGCATCTCGTTCAGCCGATAGCTGAAAGTTTAAGGACTTGTAGGAGGATTAAAAGTACAATTTTGGGATACTTAGGGGTTACTAGAATATATTATATGCACTTCGAGATATAATTGCTGAACCGTCTTTAAATCCAGAGTAATATTAAAAATTAAAAAGCTTGTCTGTTTGTCTGTCGGGTAAGTCGGCTTTGACGTTAAAAACGTTTTACCAGTTTTGATCAAATTTGGCATAGAGATAGACTACCGTTTCTTTTAAAGTATAATCCTTAAATGGTGATAGAGGAAGTAAAACGTTGTATGAGAAATGTTGAACCGCTGAACATAAGAATTACGTTCAATATAATACCCCAGTAAACAAATGAACGCCATCTATGGTATCCAGTTACAAATTGAGGTTCACCTGTGGTATTATCTTGAACCTTGTCTTAAGAGTTTTACTCGAGTTTGGTCGTTGTTCCGTCGAGGCTTTCTATGGCACGCTGATGACAGCTTATGAGCCCGTGCTTTTAGGTTATTATTTTCTGTTTTTGTCATTGCCACTGTCACCAACTGTCACTTAATTTGAAATACACATTGCAATGTATATAATATAGTATTAAATTCTGATAATTATTATAGAAGCTCGAGAAATTAGCGGATATTATTTTAATTTTCAATAGTAAGTGAGTTACATTTTCTTCTTATTCTTATAGCCAAATTATGCATTATATTAAATTCAAGTAACAAAATTGACATTTAATTTGAAAAATATTGGACAGCATTTTCTATTCCTGAACGTCGTATTTTAGGATTCATTCGTTCATTCATTCATCATTAGATATGTAATTGTGCAGTCTATGTTTCGAGGAAAAATTTTTCAAGAAAACTGAAGTTCTGAAAAATGGAATTTGATAAAACATCTTTATAGAAAGTTCTTCACGATTCAGTGATTTTTTATAACTTTTCTTTCAATTAAAGTTTTTATTCAATTGAATGTCATTTAATTTCTCAAAATTAGGGCCACAATTTCAGCAACAGTGAATTTATGCCAGGGCTTTACTATCTTACTTAATAGGCAGTTTTAATTATTTTATCTTTAAATTATAAATGGTAATTGATATTTGAAGCGAATACAAAAACACATTGAGTAAGTTTCTCACTGTTTATTGTATAATTCTTGACGAATTCATTTTAGCTATTAGGCCATAATCATAAGATACATATTTTTGTATGTTTTGTATATTAGCTTCAAATTTTAATCAAAAACATGTTTCACAATGAGTGCACTACAAAAAACTTAGATTTTATTATAAATGGTAATTGATAATTTAATTACCTTACAAAATTAAAATGAAAAATATTAACGTAGAGTGTTAGTATAAATAAATAAATAAATTCAAATGTAAATGGGACTGTAGCTAACGTAGCAGCTACCATGAAGGTACGTGTAGATTGGTTCTAATAAGAACCGTTGCATTGGAAGCGTATTTCAGATTCCAATGATGAACGAGTCAGGATTAGACTAGCTTTATTAAAATAAATCACAGGTATTTATACTAAAAATATTTACATTGTACTTATGGAGATACCATTGTCAGCAGTTTACGTTAGTGTGTATAATTGAGTTGTGACCTCGTTTGTGGCCAGAAACTGTCAATATTCTCTGTCAGCAGAATTTAGATTCTGCTGTACAGAGTGTACTACTTTCCGAATTATGAACGATACTGAGTGTTCCCACAGGACTATTATGACATTATACACAAAATTATACATATTTTCATAAGCCCACCCAAGCACACCTTATACAAAAAATAACTAACGGTAGTGTTTCATTTGGAATTTAGCCTCATAAAAATAGAGGCATGAACAAGTTAACAATCTGAATGTATTGAAATAGTTTTTAAAAATTGATAAAGATAATTAAGAAATTTTAACTAAGTAAACAACAGTAACGTATTTTCTTGTAAAACATAACTTGAACCTAATTATTTGTCAAAACTGTGTTAAAACAAGGAACGTCAAAACATGCGCAGCCTATTAAAAAACGTACCTTTGCGCAGTGTACAACAATAAGCGTCACCCCCACCACTTGAGTTTGTTCGTTATCAAGTCTTCTTGGTTTACCTATAAGGGCATGAAATGGTGGATGAAATTCTATGTTGGAAATATAAACCGTTTGTTATGAAATTATGTACAAAGATAGTGTGGTAAAATAAACAAAAAATTCAAAATTAATGTTTTTGTTTGATAATATTCATTGGAACATTTGAATGCTCCCAAACCATAGACCACCAGTTTAAATAATATACTGTTGATTGGATATGAACAACAATAGTGATACCGGTAATATTGGGACGGGTCTGACAGTTACATATGTATATAGATTAAATAAAAAACACTGACCAGTAAAATTGCTTATGACTATCTTTCTTTTTTTTTTTTTCGAACTATACAACATTGTTAGTAGTATTCCGTGTATATTTTTTCCTTAATTCTAATTTCTATTTAGACTTCAATTTTCCGTTATTTTTAGTGCGTATGATGAAAAGTCATTCGAAATCGTGGAGTAATTTTAGTGCAAGGAAATGAAAATGGTATTTGTTCTTTGATGGCGTCTGCTGCACAATTGTTTGAGCAATAAATCAAGTTATTAAGCGAAGTCATCGCCGATTTACGAATCGACGGTCGGTGTGAAGAGTATATATTTGTGTAAATTTTTAACACTGTAGAATATTGTTGTTATTATTTATTTAATGTTATTGTTTTCGACGCCTACGTAGCTAAAACTGCGATAGATATAAAAAATGTATAAACAGTTTTTGTAGACAACTACATTTTCTACAAAATAAGTCTTGAATACCACCGCTTTTACACATAAAAAATTGTAGCACTCAGATATACACTACACGCTTAAGCGAATCTTTGGAGGGCTGTAGTTTTTACCTGTAAATACTAAAGGGGTTCACTCCCGAACTTTTTTTGTAGAAAATTGAATTCCCTATAAAAACTCAAACATTAAATTAATATAAAGATTTGCAAAAATGCTCTTCTCAACAATTTCCATATGAATCCGCGATCAAAAAGGTTTCGTATATTGAAGGACATCACGAGTAAGCTCCCGGACCTTGTAGTCACAATGGTCGCGGTTTCGCTCACTGAGTATGAGAAATCCTTTCTAAGGTTAAGGACGTAACGGGGTCGAATCTTCAGCTACCTCTACTTGGTATACCTTGGATGGACCTAATGCTAACCCTTGTGATTAGTATGAATGTAACATATACATTATATTACATTTTTCTCAAAAACTACTTTTTGACGACTTATGTGTAAGTGAACTTTAGATTTTCAATTTTCTGTACATTAGATTGCACCATCAATAGTATTTTATGCATTAAGGGAAGAAAGTGGGCTATTACAGACCACGGTTATTAAACTAATACGGTTGCCTCACTTGCCGCCAACCAATCAGAGCGCACTAGCCGATGACGTATCTCAGAATGTACAGTGTAGAGGAAAGATATGCGAAGTAAATGCAACATGAAATATAATTGAAATTTACCGGTTTTTTATTAATTCTATCGTATTACAATATACTTAAATAGGTGCTTTTATGTATTTTTAAGAAAATGTTCATGTTTGTTATCAATAATATGCAATTACGTTAATTGACAATTCGCTTGAATTTCTTTAAAGTCTTGGAACTTGTCGCTGTTATTTTTCATTTTAGAGATTTTTCCTGAAGCTGTAAATTTAAATACCTAATTCTTATAAATATTCTGTCACCACATCTTAGTAGAAGCAATGGTACAGCTTAAATATTGAATAATAAATCAACTTTCTAACATTTTACGTAATTTTCACTAAAGTTCGATACAAACCTACCATGAAATTTTAACTTTTTTCTATAGGGAACGTTTAAAGGTTCTTCCTTCAAATTTCTTTCAAAATCTGAAGGTAAAAAGTGCAGGCTACAAATCTGGGCGTTTATTACATTAATTTTATCGACTCATGACATCGATTTATCCATTCTTTTTGTAATTGAACATCTTTTGGGAATGAAAAAAAAAAAAGACAAGTCCTTATTTTTTCCCTGTTGGCTCTTACAAGAACCGACACTACAGCGTATTCCACCTCCTACCATTTTATAAATGGTCTACAAGTTGAAGATAACCTTCAGAATTGAGTAATATATGTATACCTTATTTATATTTAGCTTCATTCATAATTGCATTATTTTACAGAAAGAAAAATTGTTGTCCAGATAATTTTAAGTAGGTAGCTTAATTTTTACATGAATAATGGTTGCCAGTTATAATAGAATTAGTTATAATTTTATTTGCATGTAGGTAGTAGAATTATTTTTATAAAATTATTACAATTTAGGAATTCGAAAAGTATTCATAACTCATTACTTACTTTGAATTGCTTTTATTGTTACTGGCGTCATTATTAATCGCAATTATATAATATTGAAAATAGGTATGAAGGTAGGTAGGTACATACAAGCTTATGTATCTATGACAATGGAAATGTAAAACATATTTGGTTCGTTTTTATGAATTATCTATATACGGCATGTATACAATCCCTTAATTTAACCTACCCTTAAGCACTGGTTCAGTTTATCAAGCACTTTTAGTATGGTATTTTAAAAGTAGTCTATTATTAAAGAAAACTACAAGCGAGTAGCAGACAAACTATTGGCGTTGAATAAGTCGCCCGTAGCTCGTACATTCTGAGCTACGTCACAACCTAACCAGACCCCTCTTCCCCCGCGCCAACAAGCTGATCGAAGTGAGGCAACCGTATTAGTTTAATAACCGTGATTACAGACCACGTGTGAATTGACAAACACGTGTTCGTCATTTAATTGAACAAAAAGAGGTTGTATTATACTTAACGTCGCGAGTAGGGAAAAGGATGACGACACAAAGGTGGAGACATACATACGTCTGTCTCCGTCATTTAACCTGACATGTTATGCGCATGCCCGAGAATGGAGTATGCTCACAAACGCAATAGGGAGGTCTCAAATAATATAATGTATATATTTTTTACCTCTAAGCTGTAGAAATGCCCTTTCCAATCACATTGGTGAAAGAATTTTTTAAATATCTTAAATAGTTTCTTTGTATTAACCCAAAGAAGTTTGAATATTAGAGCGGCAAGCGAAACGTTTTCCTTTTCGCGTATTTTTAAAGTATAACAATGGAACCAGGGTTTCAGAAAGCTGATTCACATAATTTACCATCTGTGGATGTTCAAATGCTATGCGATTTTATGGCTTCCACTTCAAGTTTCTCGGGTATTAAGGCAGTTCGGTAAGTATGTGTTCATACCTAATCTACACAATTTTTTTGCCAAGAAAAATGATTTTGTAACAAATAATCCTTTTTTGTGAAAAGAGCCCAACTAAAATAAATAAAATCTAAAAATGCCAAATTTCACAAACACAAAATACACCACCTATATTTAGTCATTTAGTGATTTTTAAATGTAAACGAGGCTAATGGATTCGGTATTTTGAGGAAAAGGCACTTTTAGGCATAAACTTTTAAAGCCTTTGACATTTTTTTTTAATATTTAAGGTCTGGAAGAGAAAGTTACGGAGATTCGGCAATAGGATATGTTCAAGTGAAGCGGCAGGGTGATTCATGTATTGTTCGTGTCCGAATTTGCCCGGAGCACAAAGTTCGAATTAAACCATATTCTGTAATTTGTACTGTCAACATAAGAGAGCAAAAGATAGATGATATAAATTTTCTAGATTGTGCTGCTTCGGCGGGAGGTTGTAAGCATTGTATAGCATTTATAATGTGGCTCCATCGGCGGTCAGAAGAAGCAGCACCGACATCGGTAACTTGTTACTAGAAAAAATCCATATTGTCTAGAGTAGGATCCGATATCAAATTTGTTAAAGCTGTATACATATACCCTATTCAGGCAAATAATGGTTGCACGTCATCAAACAATAAAATCCTCGTACCAATTTAAATTCATAAGAAAGAAGATTTCTAAGCACTATCTTTCTCTCTCTCACTTGTATAGAATAAAAGATCCAGAAAAGGATAAAAATATGTTGGTCCTCTGTCAAAATCGTATTTGGGTTGGCCATTCTGCGCAGTGTTGCCGCTGTCTAACACAACTTTCTTAGTCTAATCTGACATTTTGACGATTTGGTTGTTTTGATTTGTGTCCTTAAACGTTTTGAATTGTATGTCTACTATTCTTTGCTGTTTGAGGTATATTGTGACTTATTTTCTATTTTTGCCAGTTCTGTATTTAAAAAATCTGCGATTGTAATTGCAAAATATGCCGAAACCGTTGAGTAGTCGGTGTAAACAACTTATCTCGTCCCTTATCAGTTATTTTTAACAGGAACGGGATAACGGGGCTCCTCTTCTGCCATTAAACGCCGTGAGAGAGGTATTTTTTAATAAGTTATTTTTGCTATTACTATAAGAATCCAAACTTTGGGTATTTTGCTATTGACGTGGCAACGTTGTAATGTGAACCTGTCATATATTTTGATGACGTGCAACCATTATTTGCCTGAATAGAGTATAGGTAGAAAAACGAAAAAACCCCATGTAAATGTTAGGAAGGTCGACGCGTTGTGGAATGAAACACTTGAAATGATAAAGAAAGAGAAATATGTGTGTCCTATATCTCTTCACATTACCGTCAAGTGGGGCAAAGAATTTGTCTCTACATAATTTAATGCTTGCGTTCGTTGATAGTGATTTGGGCCAAACAGCTGATAATTTCATCACTTTTTGTTGCGATTTCTTGACAGAGGAAAATATTGCAAACGCACGTGCATTAAGCCAGTTGCAATCTGAAAATTCCTTATGGCACCAGTTATGGAAAGGCCGTATAACCGCATCAAAATTATACGACATTGCAGTTTGTAAAAAATGTTTTGGTAGTCTTGTAAATCAAATATTCGACGTAACAAATCAGTTCCAAACAAATGCAATGAAGAGAGGAATATATTTATAAAAACAAGTTATTAAGAAACTCGAGAAAAAAATAAATTCCAATATTCGTTCAACTGGGTTTACGATTTTAAAAGACTATGGAATAATTGGTGCTTCACCTGACGGAATCATAAATGATACAGTCATTTAAATAATTGATATATTAACCGAGAAAGCAAAATTGAAAAACGGTTTTTGGCACAGATCAATTTACAAATGTTGGCAATGAAATTCAAAAAAGGAATATTTTGCGTAGCTGACCCGAATTTTGAAAATACAAAAAAAAAGTACAACGGTACCTATATGTTGATTACGATGATAAATTTACAGAATACATTATTGATAGTGCAGTATCCTTTTGGAAAACAAATATATATCTCATATTACATGATAGTTGCATATAAATTATTGTAAACTTGTACAATTTTGTTACAAATAAAATATGTATAGTTCAACTCGATTTTACTAAGTTCAGTACCTACCTACTATGATTACTAAATATTTCTACTTTTGACGTTTTCTGCAGTTCTACTCTGAGATACATGGATATTGGTGATATCTATATTATATTTTTACCGAATACATGATACATTCCTATGTAAATGTGAACTTGTCTACTGACTAATTATTGGATTTTGCAGGTTGATTATTGCACAAGCAGTGACAATGGCACTATCCATTTTTTGCACTAACTCTGAATTTACAGTCGTATGCGGACCTAACAATTTAAAATCGCGAATACGCTTGATGGCTCTTTCAATATGAATTCGGACACTGGCAATGCGTTTTGTTAAATTAACCTCTTCACTTGTCATTTTTTTGTCACTAGCAACACTGGGCGGTCGAACCAAAGTGCAATTTTTCCTGTTCAGCAAACTTTCTATTTGTTTGAAGCCTCTGTCAGCCATAACAGTGCAGTTGTCAGGAAGCACATCTAAATATCCACAGTCGTCAAGTATTGCAACGTCGCTGGCTCGGCCTCCATATCCGCATGATATAAAATTTATTAGACCATCCGGAGAGGCCGATATTAAATACTTTACGGTATTACATTTTTTGTAATCAGACCATGATAATGACTGGTGTAACGCCGAAGTAGGTTTTTGTATCTCTATTTCTAAGCAGTCTATTATAGATTGAACACCAGAAGATAAGACCCTAAATGAAATCGGAAGATTCTTTTGAATTGAATGTTGTGAGGGCCAAAAAATTAATTTTTGCGTAAAAGCTGCCATCTTAAAAATACTATCTGAAAATATTCTACTTGCACTTGCCTTAGATATTCCAAAAAAGTTGCTAATTTTCGCAAACGATTCATTGCTTTTGATTTTATATAATACTAAATATATGTGTTGATTTTTTAAAGAAGTATTATGCCCCAATATTGTTACAATTTCTAAATACTTTAACAAATCCCAGTCTACATCCGCAAATTTTTTTCTATTATATTTTTTATGAAGAATTCTGCAAAGTTCCTTTGTTCATCAGTTTCTAGCGAAGATGGAGTTGTGTCACTACCTGAAGTATCAGTGGGGTAATAATTATCAGAATCAGATATTTCCATAGGAGTATTCACAAGTTTGGGTTTTATTTTGAAATGCAAAATTTTTTTAGTAGGTTTTGCCAAACTTGGTGCTGGCATTGTAAATTTCAATGGAGATGTTATAGCATCTTCTTGTTTTGTTTTAACTTGTATCCCCTTACTTCTAAAGTGCGTTATTTTTGTTTGACAAGCTACTTCACTATTTTGTGTATGTTTAGATGTTGATGTAAATATTTGGTGTTCAGAGGTCTCCTCTTGTTCTGCAGACATCTCTTGTGGACTTACTTCTATACGGGAAGATTCTTGTTTTAAAATATCCGATATAAGTTTTTTCCTTATAATTTTTTCGCTACTTTCCCCACTTCTTTTTTTGGAAGACTGTTTGTCAAGCTGACAAGCAAATATATGTGGCACGACATTCTGTTTTAGTCGCGCTCCTACTTTACTTAACTTATATTCCATATAATTTTCCATGTCTTCTTCGAGCTAATAAACGGAAATATATAAAATTAAAATATTAAAACATAGTTCAAAAGACTTACCTCAAAATGATCTTCGCAAAAAAATATTACGAATTGTTCGGAAACATCAGTAATTTTACGCCTTGCTGCAGAAAACTATTTCCGTCTTTTCTTCGAGTCTTTTGGGACGGTTATAAATATTTTATTAGGAGTTGTGTGAGATGTATTTGTACATTTAGGCACAAAACACCACTTCCGCGCCGGCATATTTCACTATCAACCATGTACTCCAGATTTTAAACGCGATATAGTGCCTCTCCGAGCGCCCAGCCCTGAGCGTCTAAGGGTACGAATATGTCGGAGCATGGATGGTAGCAAGAAGAGTGGAAGGTAGCGTAGATGGGACAAATAAAACCGTCTGTACCTTAGACTAGGAAAGAGAGGGGACACGTAACTCCTATGCCGACTGTACGTCGAAAATTGACGCAATACTTTGGTAGCCGGTTCCATTTACTGATCCCAAACAGTGCGTTGACAGCGTTGTGTAAAAGTGTCAATATAATTAAATAGTGTAGTTAGGTTTTAGTGGATTTTTGTTTAAAACAATGCTGATTTGTTCTTCTTACGGCTGTAAAAGCCGCAGTGAAAGAAATGAACCAGAAATCACATTTCACAAGTAAAAAGAATTTTACGTAGTAAGGTTAAGCAAAATAAATCGCGTTTAATTTGTTTATTGTTTACATACTACTTAAAATATGTTATGATTTACGTACAATAATCATTAATGCATCATATTGTTTTTGTTGGAATGGTTTACTGATAGTGAGAGAAACAATAAATACTTTCAAAGTTGTAAGATGCATGCGCTTACCACAGTATTACCATAGGCGGCGCCACTTTTAGTTATAAAAATCTAAAAAAGTAAAATTAATTAATTAATAAAATTCGTCTTAATGTTTATTAGTTCCGCCACATCATGTTAATTAACGTTAATAAAATAATTCTTTGCATTTAATTTCATTGAACATGTATTCTCTTTGACATAAAATAAATAATATTTTCTTAGTAACGTAAGACGCAAAAAAACAGTTCTTAATAATTGTTTACGTTATCAAATAAACAATTGATACTCTGTATGGAATGATAATTGTACGAATAATGGTAAGAAAACAAACTCCCTCTTAACATTTTATGTTGCGATACTGAGCGCTGTCTCGCGATCCCAATCGGCCTCAATTTGCAGTCGACTATTACCTGTCCCCTCTCTTTCCTAGTCTAAGGTCTGTACATACAGGATCGTTCATAGTGGAGCGTAAAAGGTCGCTGTTATGCTAGCGTGTTAGATATCAGGTAGCGTCAGGATTGAATGGTTCCATTCTTCCAGCGACCAGTAAACAATGAACATAGAAAAATTAATTGAAATTGTACGAGTATGCACGCCATTATGGGATCAGTCGCACCCTGATCATCAAAATAGATATATGCTAATGTATGTAATCGAACGTTGCAATGTCCATTCTTAGATATTGTCGAAAACGGTCGGGGAATTTGCGCAGGCTTTTGTATAAACGGTGGTATTGTCCAAACTTCGGTCTTTCTTTGTTAATAGGACGAACGCTATATTTTCGGTACCTTTTGCTTCTACTTCTTCCCTTTCTATCTCACATACCACATAATACCAGGCTGTACAGCTATTTTGCACTAGCATTAATTCTTCAGTATCGTATTCAGACATATTCAAAGTGATCGCAATACTATATGCGTCCGTGCGTGCCAACATTCTGAATTAATTTTAGTAAAAACAGGTAACGATTGCCCACCTCAAGAAAGCTTCAACGTAAATGAATCACGCCTCCAATATGCCACCTTTTACGCTACAAGCTACCATCCACCTAACTATCCATGCTCCGACATATTCATACTCTAACAGCTGACGTCACGCGCGCTAGCCTCGTTCCAGGGTACGTTTTTAGCCTCCTACTGATCGGCAATTTTTTTTTCGCGTCTAACTGCGTTAATTTTAATTTTTTTTTTTTTTTGAAAATACTACGTGTATTAGAGGCACATATGCTTTCAATTTACAGTAAAAGAAAAAAATATGAGACCTGCCTATTGTACACAGCGTTAGTTTTTACCCACTACGGATTTGCCTACTTCTCCACTACAGTCGCAACGTTTGCGCACAACGGGTCGAGTATGGATAAGTAAGATAAAGAATGCAGTTTCTGTCTCTCCTGGTGGGCAACACTTCCACTTACTGGCTCTTGCAATGTAGGAGTATTCCATATATGGTTATGAACTAGTATAACATACTCCAATATCAAGCGAATCAACTACTGGCCAATTTCCCAATTTGATAGATGATGAAGATTAGAAATGACTTTCGCTCGAAATACTTTAACCTGCTAGGCCGAAAAACTTTAAACATTGAGTCAGAAAAATGCAAAAGTTGGCTAGAACAGAGTTGAAAACAAAGTCCTCTACTTTGTTTACTACTGGCTTGGTTTTAATTTTAGTAGAGCACATATTCTTTGTAGACCACTGTTCATTAATTAAGGTACACACTGCTCAGTTAAAACAATGATTCTTAACTATTTCATATTTTTTAAAGTTTTTGTTATATGAAGAAAATAATGATTTTCATAATGATATTTATTATAATCAAAATAAACACCTTTTTTTTACATTATCTTATCAAATACATACAGGGTTTCTGAAGTAGAATCGGTTTCGTATGATTGTTTTGTTTTCGGATTTTATATTGCAGAAAATTTGACTCAATTGTTTTCAATTTTGTTTGGATATCGTACATTAGAAACTGCAAGCTCTTCCTGAAATTTTTCTACACTCATAACGTACATAATATAAATTTAAAATATCTTGATTGCTCTAGTTTTGATCTAAATTATTCATTGCGGATGTTTTATTGCAACAATTCAAAATTAGTCTTTGTTCTGGAAGACGTGAAACACTGCCTTCTTTAACATTATACGCATGTGGCGTAAAACAGTAACATCTATGTAGATTGTAGATTTTTTTAAAAAGTATATACGGTAATCCTAAATTTATTGAGGAATTCGAATATGTCATCAAAAATGGGTCATTCCATTCAAGAAAAATTGACTTATGCCTGTTTTAGTTTATAACAACATTGTTTTCGATAATCTGAATAGTTATAAATAATTGGTAGGAGTTTTAAAGCAAAATCTCAAAAATTAATTTAATTACGGTTTTTAAACGTTCGCGTGGAAATGTCAAAAAATAAAAAAAAATAAACTAAATAATTCAAAATCCAACAATATTTTCGGGGTAGTGCTTCCTACAAAATAAACATAAAATCATATTTTCTATTGGAAAATGTAAAAAAAGTATGTCATTCTATTTAGAATAACAAAATTGGTTTCGACTTCCGGCATAACCGGATGTTAATCGAACTTGAAAATGATGCGGGATAAACAATCATAACATGAGCTCGAGTTTTAGAATTGGATTAACTTGAAAACCCCTGTATACAGAAAGGGCTCAACGAAGTAAAAATTTTTAGGTCAACTATTTGAACATTTTTTATAGTAACATTGAAAAATAGACTAACAATCTTTTACAACGGGACCTTATTTTTTGAGTGTTAAGAATACACCATAGTTTATTCAAAATTTTATTTGATTAATAATACCATAAACAATTAATTTATATAAAGTGCATCTTGTAGCGGCCGCGCGGAGTTCTATTTTCAACGTTAAATTAAAATTAGTAACTACGATTTTGAATTATTTATGAAAAACTAAATCCCTTTATTTTCTCATCATAATTTGTTTATAACTTTTGTATATTTTTATGTGCTAACATAATATCTTAATACATTGTTCTAGGCGCGATTCCAAATTCATCGCATGTAATTTAAAGAGCTTAAGCAAAGCTTAGTAAGCAGTGGTATAACGTGTCCTATGTCCTCTCTTTCCGAGCGAACGAAAGTACGTAGGTAACTGGCGAATACTGTTGCCCAGTCGCCGGTTGCATGGAATTAAAAAATACCCAGCGCCTGGCGGAATATTTGGATGGTATTCACGCCAGAAATGTGTAAAAAAGGTGAAATAAGAATGCATCGATTATTTACTAAAGAAAATTATTAATACTAAATTAAAAAATTGTCGATAGTTCGCGCACCGGCGCACCTTATGACGCACCGCCACTGCTACTTTTTAAACTTAATTGGAACGTTTCTGCATTCTACTCTCCCACAGTTACTCTCAAATAGTAATCATATAAATGATTTTGTATTAATATAAGTTTAGTTGTCGACTACCACCTGAAGAAGTCACCTCCTAGCGAAAGATCACCATGGGTGCCAATAAAAACCTTTTGTGACCTAAACTTTTTTGTTTTAGCAAATTAAATATTCGTTATTTTTTAAGGTCACGATGTGGACAATTTTTTTGTTAGAATATTTTAAAGATTTATTTGATTATACAAAATAAACTACAAAAATTTTAATAAAGACCATTAGCAATTTTTAGAAGTTAGAATTCTATCTTGGAGAATTACATTTAGGTACGTGATACTAGAACTAGACGTAGCTTTACTCGTCTTTTTAAATATGTACTTTAACGATATCGTTTCAATTTGACTGCTTATTTCTTTCCGTATCCAGGTTGTGCACGCTACTGCGCTACGTAGAAAATCGAAACAACAAAAAAAAGTTCCATTCTTTTGAATCGTTGAACTAAGGACGAGCGATTATCTGTATTTCAGCGAATGTCGAGTAGCAGAGCGGTGAAGTGCTTTCGTTTCTAGATAACGTCCTGGTCTCGCGAATCGTAAAGTGGAATAAATGGTACTGAAGGCAACGCTAAAAGTAATTTTTAAACGTTCATTAACCGGTGCCTGTTGGCACCCATTCTCCGACTATTCTACCGGATGAGATTTTCAACCCCGTGTAATACAATGTTGTTTAAAAGGTCGAGTGTATTCTCGGGAAGAAAATGTTCATAGAGACATCACGATCTAATTTAATACTTCCAGATTTACTTTACTAAGGATGCACTTTATGAAAAAAAATCTCATCCTATGCATAGTTCCCTCTAAGCTGCGCGGCTGCGCGGCCGCGCACTAACTTTTTGAAAGTTGCACAGCCATTTTTCTATTTTGCGCACAATTTTTTTAATCATTTTATGAAATAATTGTAACTTACTAATACAAAAATCCAAATTTCACAAAAGAAATGTCGAAATATTTTGAAATTTGTCTTTGACATTTAAAAAAGATTGATGATGATAATACGTCCAAATGTTACAAGAGGGTTGTAAAAATCTCGTGCAGGTACCAGCTTCCCAGCCTAACAGGAACGGGATTCTCAATTCTGCAAAAAAATTTTTGTTTTGAGAGAGAGAGAGAGCGGTCAGTTACCAGATGTTAAACCATAAATACTGAAAAAAGTTTAAAGTATATTACTATATTATTTTTACTATTATAGTTGTGTTTATAAAACATAAACATAGAAGAGAGCACAATTTGTGAAACTGCATTTTAAAAATAATAAAAAAAAAAAAGAAAATAAAGAACGTAGGAAGTTTCACTAAAATTTATTCGAGAACCTCGACAAATTTGCTTCGACCCAAACGGTCAGAAATTTGTCGAGGTTATCGAATAAATTTTAGTGAAAGTTCCTGTTTTTTATTTTCTATTTTTTCTTGTTATAAAAGTAAATTTTAAAACATAATTTTATAATAGCTCGCCCTAATTAGGCACATATCTGCATATGAGCATTATTTATTTTAGATAAAAATGTCTAAACGAAAATTAAACTATTACGAAAATATGGACAAGATTAAACAATAATGTAGAAATTCTTTTGTTGTTCATGTATTAATGAAAATACTTCAAAAAGTAATTATTAAAAAAAACTATGGTACCGGACCACCCTCTCACTTGCACACTTATATATGTTTCGAAAATTTTTGCTACTATACAATTTTGTTCCGCGCAGTCAACATAAAAATTAGAGGGAACATTCCTATGTATTACATATCCATCATCCGTTGCACTTCATAACAGACAAATTATTCCTAGTGATGGGAAATTCGGATTTGTTTGTTTGGAAATTCAATAAAGGTCCGTATGCTACAGGCCAATTCAGTCTTAGTAACTCACCCTGTATATAAAGAATTCGTTATGTGGTACCCTACAAATTGGTCCCGAATTTTTCGTTTTTTCTCTGTTCCTTGCTACAAATAAAATCGAAAAAACTGCTCGTGCGCCATCTGATGATACCACGTGTACCGCATTTTACTGAACCAACTGAAATTCGTGATCCGTCAGTCAAAGTTTTAGGGGCTGGGTCTTTTGAATCTCTCTACCGATCTAGATCAGTGAACCGGATCAGATCAGAATTACTCCTAACATATTAAGATGCTTTTTTTTTATTTGGAGTGATTTAATACACTAATGTGGTTTAATTCATACCAGTTTCAATTAGTGAATAACACATTAAATCACATTTATATATTAAATCCCATTACCAAAATTTCTATTTCAACTAGATGCCTGATTTTTGATATTTGTAATAATATATATATTCGCCTCATTTAAAACATTGAACTTAACTTAACGATACAGTACAAGGTAACAAATGTCATTTCATGAATTTTGTTACAAAATCTGTTTCAGCTTCTTCCAATTTTTAGAAAAGGGTGATTGAATTTTTAGTTTTCCCTTAAACAGTTTTTGGACATAAACTCAATCATCAAAAGACAACTCTCGAAAATGCCAAGCTCGTGTCGGCGAGACGTCCAGAAGACCAGTAACATATTGAAAAGTTATTAACTATTAACAATGAAATATTAAATAGTGGCGTATTTTAAATACATTAAATTGAACTCAATTAAATAACCAACTACAAATTACCACAAATTAATGTTATTTAATTGAGTTCAATTTAATGTATTTTTAATATTGAAAAGTGGTCACGAAAGCTTGACTCACGTTAAAATTGAACGTTCTTATATATTTCTTTCTCTGTCATGTTCATTTTTACATTTGTAAACGCATATTCTACGTTAGGATTTAAAGAGATTCAGATTGAAAATTGTATCTAACTGTAAAAAGATATTGTAATGAGCGTATATGTGTGCGAGAGCGGGCAGTGTAATGAGCGTATATGTATGCGAGAGCGAGCAATGCAACTAGCGTATATGTGTGCGATAGCGGCAACGAGATCCGACAGCAGATAAGCGGAGCTCAAAGAATGCCGGCGTCGGTCGGCGCTTTGATGACGATAAACAAGGCCATAAATTAAACGAACACAATAAGCACTCCAGTAAAGTCTAGTATGTCATTCTGGAACTTTCTGGATTGTTCCTTATCAGTATAAATACCTGTTGACGTGGCCAGTAGTAGTCAGTTTACAGTTAGCTTCCGAACCAGTAATATAAATACCGAACTACTATATACAGAGTGATATAAATACGCATTTTCCTTGTCATATAAATAAGTTATTGAATTGCTGTTAGTATTTAAGTATTATATTAGTGTTTAAGTGTTAAATAAATAGTTGTAAAATAAATATCCGTTAAATAAATACGTTCTACTAGAAAAGTCGTTACAATATATATATATATATATATATATATATACATATATATATATATATATATATATATATATATATATATATATACAAACTTAAGATATATAGAAACACACTTGAGTAAATTAAATCACTGAATATTTTTATCATACTCTATGTATACATTTCGCCTCTTTTGAGGTTTTAATAGTGGGTTATTCCCGAAATCTACCTGGTCATTCCCCCCATTGTGTATTGCTTTGTTTATTTCTAATATTTCCCATCTATCTAATACGGGTCCTCCTTTTAAGTTTTTTTTAAAATTTTAATGTTATTCAGCGATACAGTATGGTTGTTGTCAATAAGGTGACTAGATAATCCAGATGCATGTTTTAATTGACTGGTGTAAGTGAAATGTTCTTGGTATAGAGTAATTATTTTCCGTTTAGTTTTGCCAATGTATTTAGAATTACAATCATTAGAATGAATTTAATATACACCGCTATTTTCAAGTGTGTCTGGTTTATTTGTCACCTTATTGTTTGCAAGAAGTTTGCCTATTATTATTAAGAAGAATCATACAAATTTACTGTAGAAAAAAATTAATGAAGACATTAATTTCATGAATTGTATTTTAAGGATCACATTCTTTTCGATGCAATTATGATAAATTATTTCTATATTGAGACTAGCAAAAGTCTAAACACGTGTTTGGTTTCCATGTCGTTTGTAATACTGAAAAAATTTTATCAAATGGGTTATTGGGCATTATAGGTAAAGAACACCGAATAGCAATCAAGAGATTGTATTTTTGGGGACATAAATATGAAATTCCAAGACTTCCGGTAGGTACACTAAAAAGTATTAAAACCGGAGTGCAAACCGTAGATACGGTGGAAGCTTTTTTGATAATTTTTTCCCACTAACAAATTGAAAAAGATTCAATGAATGATAATATACTTGGGGATTGTCCAAATCACCAATGCATAAACTGCGTTCTTGTGATTTATATTGGATGATCTATCAAATATTGAAAAAGAACATTATTATATGTGATGACATTAAAACATTGTTGTATATGATAGATAATTTGCGAAAATGATTAAGTCAAGTAAATAATAGATAACTAATAAATGCAAAACGTTTAATAAATTGCAGTTGCTACAAAGTATGAATACTGATAATAAGAGAAAGAAAACCACTAGAAATAATAAGTTTAGTAGAGAATTGAATAAAAGATAAAAAACGTTTCGACCCACAAGGATCGTGAGATGAAAAAAACATACGTTATCTGAATTTTAATACCTGAATTCATTCTTTCACCAGTTATAAATATACCTATGTATTGTGGTGAAAATATGGAATTTACCCGTGTAAAATCCTGATTTGTAAAATGTTCAGCTATCGTGTTATAAAATAGAATGGAAAGAAATTCTGAAAGCATTCATCACATTAAAAATTACTAGAGACTAAATTTTATGTAAATGTTTTTTTTTATTTTTGATTAATATTTGATTATTGGTAGTATTAATAACAGAACTGGTTTAGCGATTCCTTTGTGACACTCCCTTATAACGATAAATTAAACAACACTTACTTTTGATATCACTTTATTTGAATAGAATATTTAATGGGTTATTTTTTTTTTGCTGTCTATCAAAATTAGATTTTTATTAAATACAGTGTTTCAATATCAAACGTGTCCAAGTAGGATAGGAAAATTATTGGAACACTTCAAAGCTCTGGTGATTTATCAACGTCAGTATAAAGTTTATGGTTCCATTATGAAATATGATACAAGAATGTAAATGTACTCCTGTATCTGTGTCACTGTTACAAGTGAAATTTTTTTAGCATTTCCAATTAGTTCAACTGACAAATAGCCTTCGTCGATCGATTAGTGAATGGATTTATTTTTTATAAAAACGTGGTAGCTGTATTCTTTATATACACGTTTCTCTCATTTCATATAATACGAATAAATTTTTACTTATGCCTACCATTGATAAGGTTTAACTAGATTCATTTATTGTTTTTGTTTTTGAGTTGTAATATTTTAGGTAAGTTTGGCTAGTAGGGCTAAATGATTAAAGAATGAATTTGAAGCATCATACTTATTTCTGAATTTTGTATATTCAACCACGAGATACTCACATTATTTTACGTTTTGAATTATGCAATAGGACTCTAATATGGTGCAATTGTATCTTTGTGGACAATTTCTTGAAAGTGTTTCTACCATTGTAAAATGAAATAAAAGTGTAATGGAAGGCAAGTTATCCATAAGAAAATAAGCAGACAGATACTATGCACCAATAAGTAATAAATAAGTAGATAGGCACTGGTTGAAAACAAATTTTTTCTTCCAAGAACATTGAAATATTCAAAGAAGGGAAATCTTCAAAAGACATCATCATATTTATCGAATTTCGCATGACACCTCATATGAAGTCCATCTGCAGGGCCTAGCTACAAGGATCCTATGATTTAAAGAAATCATAGCCAGGTAGAACCAACCAAAGCAGCGCAATTACGACAACGTAATACACTTAAAATATTATATTTGGTCAATATTCTGTCGAAACAACCAGACGCGGATAACGATTTTGGACTCTTACGCTCTCATTAGCGCGTCATAGGGTTAGCATCGTGAAACAAGGCCAGCGCGTCAACAGTCATTGGAAGCCTCAAGAGAACAACGGACAAACTAGAGTGAACGTCTCGAGATTAAGTTTAATATAACACCGCAGATGACTTATGAACGCCACCTGCAGGGCAAAAGATTAGCAATGTTAAGTCAGTCATCTCAAAAATAAAATATGCATGCTAAAGAGTGTTAGTGATTTTATACAAAATATACACACAATTTACACATAATATATATATACAGGGCGAATTATTATTATACAAAGGTATTTACAAAAATTGGCCGAAAATTACATTTGTGGGACATAGGTTCCCACAGTACCCCCTGCTAGTGTTTTGTTATGCAAAACCGACTTGTAATCTGTCATGAAAATTAACTTTCCGACCTGACCTAGTTCTTTGACCCAGGTGTTTAGTTTGGTCAGGTATCTGTGAGGCGTTATCACTAGGACTTGTCATAACGTACGCGGGTTTAAATCGGTCTACGGACACTGTCACTTCGCGCCCGTTAATGTTCACCGTAAATGTTTTATACGAACGACGCACTACACTGTAGGGTCCGTCGTAGGGTTGCTGAAGCATCTGCCTGGGGCTGTCATGTCGAATACTTGGTCTGTTGTGCTGAGGTCCTTGAATACAAAAATTTTCTTTTCACCATGTCGTGGGTTGTTCGTCGGTGCCAAACTTCTTTGGTGGTTCCGTAGTTCTTTTACAAACTCCGGCAGAGTTTGGTAGTCGTCCGTTGTGGGGTCAAGGAACTCTCCTGGAAGGCGGAGCGGCTGTCCATATACCATCTCCGCTACTGTAGCTTGGAGGTCGTTCTTCCAGGCTGAGCGAACTCCCATCAGGACTGTCGGGAGTATTTCGGTCCATCGGCTGTGCTGGTGGCACATAAGCGAAGATTTCAGCTGCCGATGAAACCTTTCTACCATCCCATTTGATGACAGATGATAGGCAGTTGTTCGCAGGTGCGTCGTACCTAACAAACGATTCAGATGTTTGAAAAGGTGCGATTCAAACTGCCTACCTTGGTCGGTTGTAATGCGTTTGGGGACGCCAAATCTAGAAACCCATGTCTCATAGAAGGCTCGCGCCACCGTGGGTGCTTCTTGATTTTCCATTGGTGTGACTTCTGGCCAGCGGGAAAAGCGGTCTACCATGGTAAGACAGTAGCGCATTCCTTCAGACGATGGCATAATGACGATATCCACATGGACATGTTCAAATCTAGATGAAGGAGTCTTGAAATTGCCAATGGGAACTGACACATGGCGGGATATCTTAGAACGTTGGCATTCTAAGCAACTACGAGACCTTTTCCTGCAATCACTTTTGATGGAGGGCCAGACAAATCGTTGGGTCACAAGTTTGACCGTGGTATTGGCACCTGGGTGGGACAATCGATGTAGGATATCGAACGCTGTTTTACGAAAGTCCTTTGTAAGAAATGGTCTGGCGGTTTTAGTTGATAAATCGCAAAAGATGGCAGTTGGAGTGCTTGGTTAGTTTACTAGCTTCAGTTGCAACCCTGACGGCTTGTTCAGGTATTGCCGAAGCTCTTCGTCTTCTTGTTGTGATGTTGCCAAGGCGTTGTAATCAAGGATAGGAGCTGCGGTCTCTTCGATCCGTGACAACGCGTCTGCTACAACGTTGTCTTCTCCGGAGATGTGGCGAACGTCCGTTGTAAACTGGCTGATGAAATCCAAGTAGCGGAACTGGCGAGGAGAGCACTACTGACTTTTCTTCAGAAAGGCGTATGTGATTGGTTTATGATCAGTGAAGATCGTAAATGACCGACCTTCAACCATATGTCTGAAGTGTTTCACAGCTTGGTAAATAGCCAGCAGTTCTCGATCGTATGCAGCATACTTGGCTTCTGTTGGACTTAATTTCTTGGAAGAGAAATCAAGAGGTTGCCAGTTATTGTCCACCAGCTGTTTGAGGGCTGCTCCAATGGCAAAGTTGGACGCATCCGTGAAGATGGCAAGAGGAATATCTGATCGTGGGTGGGCAAGCAAAGTCGCTTGTGCCAAACTGTCTTTGCTTGCTTCGAAAGCTTGGATAGCTTCTGGGGTACAGTTGACGTGCATTTTCCCCTAAGCATTTCCCTGAAGAAGGTCGTTCAGAGGAGCTTGGATTTCAGCAGCTTTAGGAAGGAATCTCCTGAAGAATTTCAGCATCCCCAAGAACTGCCGCAGCTTCTTTACGGTGTCGGGACGAGGGTACGATCGGATGACTTCTTCTTTTTCGGGCAGCGGACGAGTATCAGAACCAGAAACCAGGTAACCAAGAAATTTTACTTGCTTTTGACCTAAAACACATTTCAAAGGGTTAATGACGACGCCGTACTTCTTCAATCGCTGGAAAACGGTCTCGAGATGGTGACTGTGCTCTTCTGGTAACGCTGACGCTATCAAAATGTCGTCTATGTATGCGTAGCAGAAGTCAAGACCATGAAGTACCTCGTCCATAAACCTCTGGAATGCTGCATTACGTAGGCCAAAGGTCATATAAGCGAATTCAAACAAGCCAAAGGGTGTCGTTATAGCCGTTTTGGGTATATCTTCCTCCGCCACTGGGATTTGGTTGAATGCACGCACCAGATCGGCGGTGGAAAAGATGGTTTTCCCTTCTAGATGCTGTGCGAAATCTTGGATGTGGCGGACTGGATACCTGTCGGGACGGGTCCTGGCATTGAGAACGCGGTAATCGCCGCAGGATCTCCATTCATCACCCTGTTTCGGTACTAAATGGAGTGGCGATGACCATGGACTTTGAGAAGGTCGGGCGATGCCCAACTGTAGCAGCGCTTCGAATTCTTTTTTCGCCGCCTTGAGGCGATCGGGAGCGAGTCTTCGTGGCCTTTGCGAACTTGGAGGGCCTGGGGTGGTGATTATGTGATGTTGGGTGGCGTGGTTTGCCGACGTTGGAGCTCCCTCAGGACGTGTGATTTCTGGATACCTTTGTAGGATGCTATGAAACGGTGATGATCCAGAAATCGTTTTAACACTACAGAGTTCTCCCACAGCCACTTCACCATGGGAAGTGAGATGCGTGGAGAGATCCAGTAGTTTTTGGTGTTTGATATCCACCAGGAGCCCAAAATGTGCCAAAAAATCGGCACCGATGATTGGGTTTGTAACATCGGCTACCACAATGGTGAAATTCCGCCGCAGTACAAGGTTGGGTACCAGTGTAATTGTACCATATGTGGAAATGGTAGTGCCATTCGCCGCAGAAAGTTCATATGCGGACTTTGGACGCGGTTGAGGCACAAGCGAATATGGACACACACACAAATCGGCACCGGTATCCACGAGAAACTTGATATTGTTTGTTCTCTCGGTGACGAAAAGACGACGGGATGATGTAGGGCCGGTATCATCCGAAAAGAATTGGCACGGTTTTACACACTTTCTTGCTTTCGCACCAAACTGGGCGTGATACCAGCACACGCCGCTGTTCCGGTTGTAACTTCGCGAACGCGAGCGCGCACGCGGACTTCAGGAGTTCGTATGTTCGTTCTTCTTTTGGTTTCACTACACGTCGCGCACTTCCACCGCGTACTTACGATCTAGGGCGCCAAGTGTCTGGCTGTACTTGGTGCTGTCCCTGGTGATCCCGGCACCTTCGAAGCTGCCTTCCAGCATGATAAACCATAGTTCTGGGTCTTCGGGCATGAACGGTGGGACTTTTACTGCAACTTGATCGATCGACCTGGCTTCTTCGTTCTCACTCATTTTTAGACACAAACAAAAAGGTACTTAAGTTACTACAATTTGCACTTTACACTACAGAAAGTCACTAAACTATAACTATATGTTATATGTGTCTAAATAACACAATCTATTCATTCATTTAATTATTTAAAACCACACGGTTATTTTAATTAACAGGCAGAACAAATTCTTTAAGTGTTCCTTTCCGATCTTATTTTCTCACGTTTTAACGTCAATCTGTTTCTTTTAGCCCTGTACCTCATAAATAACCAAATATCCTATAATCCCGACCCAACTTGAAACCAAATACCTCAACCATAAGTGCCCACTAATCACGAATGATCCATATTGCCACGTAATAATAAATATGTCAGTCAGCTTATACTTAAATTAATTTCGCTTGCCTGGTTAGTTTTTATTTACACATTTCTTCCTAAATAGTCTACATTTTTCCCATGTCAATTTTTATATCCATAAATGTCCCCGCCGTTGTATTTTTAGTTTAGTCGTAGTTCTGCCATAGTCGGCAATAGTCCATTTGTAACCAACTGTAGTTTGTGTTTTAATAAACGTCTTAAGCGACTATTTTATTTCTTTGTATCAGAAGTAATACATTACTTAAATAAGTTGATAAAGAAATAATAAAAATAATTGAGCTACGCTCCAAGCCAATATTTTGATCCTGAGAAGTTGTTTGTGCAACTTAAATAAGTTCTTGGTCAAAAGTATTGGAAAATCGACTCGACACTATCTCCAACAACAGCGAGCCTAGCAAACTCGTAGAGATTAGTGCTGTTAAATAAATTCTTGTTTGTCTCTAATTTATCCGAGATATAACATATATACAAGTCTGGGTCCACGACACGTAAAATGTTCTGCAAGTATCACGCGGGATAAGCGGCTTTCGGTAATCACTACTCGAACACTTGATCACGTCGGGGTTACCAATTTGTGGTGTTCGGGTGATTAAATAAAATGCTGCCGGCTATTTAACTAATTTAATAAAACTCCGGTTAGTAAAGAAATTAGAAATGAAAACTGTGAAATTTAGAAGGAACGGTAAATACAAGTGGCAGGTAGAAAGGTCGGTGAAGAAGTATGAATTCAAGAACGAAAAAGTTAGTACATGCGACTGTTAAAGTTATTTCTTAGGAATTGGTTAAGGGTAGTTTTAAAGCGAAAAAATAGAGGTAGTTTTTACGAGGGTCTTGACCGTTGCAGGCGATTGGAAATGCACAAGGACAGGTTTTTGAATGAAGAAAAAGAAAGCTATTTCTGAGAACTAGAATAAGTAAGACAGCAGACAACAAGTTTGTAGAAAAGGCAATGTCAAGGGTTTTAGTCATTTTATACAAAATATAGACACAATTTACACATAATATATATACAGGGCGAATTATTATTATACAGTTATTTACAAAAATTGGCCGAAAATTACATTTGTCGGACATAGGTTCCCACAATGTATTTAAGCAAGACGTTTTGTTAGTAAGAGAATATTATTTGTTCCGTTTTAGTGTACCCATCAAACAATTAAAATGAGGGTTCCGGTAGTCACAACGATTTAACGTTCTAGCAGTTAACCATAAAGTAATACTTACATACATAATCCACATTCGCGGGAGACTATGAACACTCCTGAGCTACTTAACAGTAAGACGAGCCGCTCGGTACTGCTCTAAAGGGAATTGATTCTTGCAAAGAAGCTCTTAGAAGTCAGATTAATAGCGTTGAACCCATTTGAAGGAGAATTACCATATGACGTATAGGTGCACGGCTAAAATTCCAAGACAAAATTGTGAATTATTTCAAGTTTTAAATCGACCGATAGAGCTTTCTTTTAGATTGAAATTAGGGACTCTATACCTATATACACATATACATTTTGTACGGTTTTTCGAACTTGCCGTATGCACTACACAAAATCAAATACACTTTTCATTCATTCGTAAAAGCCTCGTTCTATTTATATAAATCTTTTTGAAATCTCTTTACTACGTTATGTACTTTCGCAATTGATCCAAGAATTCGCGTATGCACATTTTCGACATCAATGCATTGCATATTCCGTTCGCATAGTTCATCTTCAAACATTTCAAAGGAGAACGGAACGAAAACAAAACAAGCAAATTACAGCTATACCTGTCTGCTGGAATTCAGTTTGTTTTAGTTTCGTACTTACACAGAGTCGTTTTTACATTGAATAAGGAGAAATGAAAGAAGCTGTAAGGGATAAGTTTTATTTTCCGGCAAACGCTATTAAGGTAATATCAATTTTCGGATTTTATTGTACCTACCAAAGCTGAAAATTTAAACCCCGCCGTTCACTTCACGCGAATATTTCGTTAAGAGCGAATAAAGTTCATGCAAGTTGTTGGCATTATACAGATAGAAGGATCCTGTTTGGTTATTATTCTCATTCTGCAGAACATTATCATGATTTAATTCAGAGGTTTAATGATAAGGTTGGGAGAATTGTTTCTATGGTTTCCACTCTATTGTACGCGTTATTGTCAGTTTGCGCACGTGTAATATGTTCAAATGTAACATACAGAATTAGAAGGTGATTTTATATTATATTATTCACTAGTGGAACTCGTCCAAATTTGAACGGGGGGCATAGCATTTAAGAAATTTTAATTGGGAATACGATTTTTTAACTTATATAACTGTAGCCTAATTGTATTATCATGTTGCATAACACTCGGTTGTTCACAGTATCTAAGGAATTTCAACTATAGCAACCGTTTCATACCATAAATTCATAATCTAAATCCATGATGGTGGTGTAAAGCACTTTTCAGTTGTCTATTTCATTTAGGAAACAGTAATCTCTTTCATACGTAACCTCCTAATCAAACTGTATGGTGATCGTTGTGTATAGCATTTGTCCATTTTAAGGAGTATTTAAGAAATTCTAACCCACTCTGATTTTTGTTTAATTGTGGCTATTTAAATGTTTATTTCTTTTTTTATTCCAAAGTAAGTTGTGATTTAAACATAATGTAGTTACCTATGTTGTTTTACCTGATCCTTCTTCGAAGTTGATTTTTCATTAATTGTAACCATTCAATAATTTTTTTTCTTCTTCCGTGCCGTGTAATAGGTTCTGTCCTAAATATAATGCAGTATGGTTTGAAGGTTTATTCATAACTGTTATAGGGAGGTTCCTTTAACTTCGTCAAAAGTTGATTCAACATTACAAACGTTGGCCATATGTCTTTTTTAATGCTTGTTATTAGTTTTTGACTGCATTTTTGCTTACAAATTGGTTTTTCTCATGTGAAGACATCATCGCTTATAAAATATATTATATTATATATCACGAAGAAACCGTGCAATACATGTTTAAAGCACTTAGTCTTAAACTAGCACGATCTTTCGTTTGATTATCAAGTTGTTAATGATTTCATGCACGTTAACGGCAGCAATGGCTTCATCTATTCGTGTTATTTTGCCACATAGAGAAAGGTAAGCGAGAGCTGCGCATCATTTACGCAAGTGGCTTGCTACATAGAGAAAAGCACAAGTATGGGAATCTGATGCAAGTCGTCCATATTCATACAAATCTTACTTAATTTTTTAATTTAAATAAATTCAAGAAATGCTACTTAGTGTACTTAATCTCTAATTGAGGATGTCACGTTGGATGTCAAAACGTGTATTAGATTTTTAAATATTTTGTGGAACTTTATGTGTTGACTACTTGCTCAAAAAAATTAAATTACTACCAGTCGCAAATATAAACTTGTATTACGGTAAGTTAGATTAGGTAAGTGTATTTTAAGTCACGAATACCACCTCCATTGTAGTAGGTATATGAATTAAATATTTAAATGATAAAAAATATTTTTTTTATAAATTATTTAATTTACGTTTCATAAAGTGTCTAATCGTTAAGGATATAATAACTTAACAAACATGATAAAGCATTTTATAAATTTTTTATAATTTGCCAGAAAAATGTCTAGTAGGTTTACGTCTGCACGTATGATTACCTGTACTACGTACGTTTTCACGTAATATGACAGATAGACTATTCATATGATAATGATAAACCTTATATTAATTCCAATGTCTTTTTATAGACACAAAACAAAAAAATTGAGTTGGTTGCATTTTGTTGACTAAAGATATCATATTTACCATTTGTAAACTAGAAACCCTCAAATACTTAAAAACAGTCTGATTTTAAAATATTAATTTGAGAAAGTAAGATTAGGTTTCATTTATGTTGAAATTGTTTTCATTGAAAGATCTAAAGTTGGAGGGTCGTTTGGATCGAAAGGCATTTCGGCATAGTTTAATTAATTCCTCGCTGATTTAGTTTGTTCATAGATGCGCTTCACAAATAGGAAATACCTCCGCAGAAGTGCAGGCTGATTATAACTTCCTGTTCTGCGAAGAAGAGCAGAACAATATTCATCAGGACTTGCTTTATTATGTATTAATTTTGAAGTTGCATCACGTAAATGAAACTTAGTTCGACATTTTGATGAATCAAAATTAATGTAAATGTTAAGGTTATATAACAAGAAATTTATAGATTTTTTTACTAGATATTAAAAGCTGAAAAAATTTATTTACAACTTTCTATTTTATTTGCTTATTGTAGTTGTTGAAACTGTATATGTGTTTAAAGCAGCAGCAGAAGTGGATCCAAAAGTTATTACCACACGCATGAAGCAAAATAAAACCGTACAAAATTTTACTGTTTCTAACACTGTTTTTCAATTTGATTTTTTAAAAATAAACAAAGAAACGCTTGGAAATAACTTTCACTAAAATTATATTAAATTTCTTGACAAATTGTTACGACCTACAAGGCCGTCTTCGGAAGAAGGAATTATAACTAAGTTTAACAAGTTTAGATCTTATATAGTAACTATTATATTAGAGTGGGAGGTGGCAAATGTTTTGCACATAGCTTTACAATTGGGGAATCATATACATTCTCAATTTCATTTACAACATTTTCCATATTACAATATAAATGTTTTTTAATTTCTACTGATTCTATTAGTGCCAGTTTTTTACCTTTATCTTTACGTGCAAAATTTTAACATTTTCTTTATTGTCAAAATGGTTTCCCATTTCTACAATGAGATTTATGAATGCAGACTTACCATTATAGTTTTTGCTGTGTTCGTTTATTCTTTCATTTAAAAGTCCTGCCTGTTTGACCTATATAGATTTGTTTTTCAATTTTGTTTATTTGACTCCGCTTATAAATAGCATAGTATTTGGATCCTTGATGAAAATCCATGTTGTGGTCTATTGTCCTTGCCGTAACATAAAATAAAAGCCAACACTGCTAAGACCTCCGATATTTTTTGACAGCAACATTTCAACAATTTCAAAAAGAAAATATGACTCAAAGTGCTAATCTTTGTTTGGTATGAAGTTAATCCGGCAACATTCCAGGATAGAGAACGACAATCGGATTCCCGATACATCAAGGATATCTCTTGGATTGAGAAGCGGTGATCCGGTGTACAATCTAAGGATCTAACGCAGTAGTTCTCCTCATGCATATTGCAACGGAGCTTTTTAATTAAAATTATTAACGGACAAACGACCAGATATAAATGGTGTTCCGGCAGTTTATATTCAACAGGCGTACGCGCCACAGTATGCCATCCCTCCAGCCACAGCTCAGCAGCCGTTTGTCTATCTGCCCAGCAGCCAGATTAAATCTCTCATTGTTTATGGCTGCAGCTTAGCATGCAATTAATGTCGGTTAATGTCGAAAATATCGCGCGGTTCTCGTGCTTGCGGAAAACCCTTCCCGCTCATTAAATGCGTAGAACGCATTGACATTTTTTTCAAATACTGTTTGACCACATTATCTACAAATGAGCTTATTTCGTTGTGAGTTACCATAACTTAAATAATTAAAATTTTAAAATTCTTCCAGGATAAAAACGTACTCGGTAAGCTAATGCATAAAATAATCTGTTTAATCTGCTTACATGTGCAAAAAATACAGCGGATTAAACGTCTAGCTGGGATAAACTGATGACAATCAACTCTAAATAATATAAAAAAATGTATTAATAAATGACTACGGTATGAAAGTAAATGAAATTTAAACGAAAATACTGATATGTAAAAAGGTAAATATAGGGTTAGGGCCAACATTAAAACGGAAGAACTAAAACCAGAAAACGTGTTTTCAGTACGAAGAAAGTCAGATAACTCAAGATAAATAAAATTGTCTACGCATTTAATAAATTACATCTGCTCCCGTGAACGAGACTCGAAAATGATTACCAAAGAGAAAATTTTGTAGCACGACTCTACAAAATGGACGGTGGGTGTTGCAAAAAAGAAAAACTTACAAACGTTGAAGATGTGATGTTTTTAAAATTTTGACAATTGTGACAATACATTTCAATTATGTATAATTGCCAAATTGAATTGATAAATAACGATATTTGTAATTATGACCAAAATCCAGAGAGAATGTACAGGCTGTTACTGAAATAAATGCGGATATTTAAAGGGTGTTAACTAAATGTAAGTAATATGTAATCGCATGATGTTTATAGCAGTGTGATCAATGGACAAATTCTTTTTAAGAAAATGAGAATATCTTACTTCCGAAGTCGGTATTCCGCATAAGTACATTGCAAAAATTGCTCGAAATAAGAACCTAGAAGTCAAGGTTCGATACTTGAATTTAATAGAAGTGGTTTTTAGCTCTTGCAACATAATCGAAAATAAAAGACAAACACTTTTTTGACTGGAAAATACGTAGTATATTTATTACATCTACAATTATTATTGAGCACACTTTAATGTTTTTTAAAGAAATTTGTTATTCTGAGTATATTTAACAAATGTGATTTGATACTTCTTTAATTTTTGTTGTTTATTTCTCTTCTTCTTTAGTTTAGTTTTATATATATATATATATATATATATATATATCGGTTTCTATTGCGTTTATTGTTCTTTGCTATAGTTGTATACGTCTGTCGCGGTTTGTGATTCCAAATTCAACAACATTTTAGTACTGTTTGTTATGTTTGTAGTTGTTAATCTATCTGGTAGTTAAACAAAATAGGTTTTCGATAAGTACTTATTCAATCTGTCTAAACTACCAGACGCTGATCGCTGTTTCGAACTTGTTCCTACAGAATGTTGACCAATCCTAATTTTCTGTATCCATAGTTAGATGAAAAAACTACCGTAGTAATGTGGCGTATTCTACAAATTTTAGGAATCGATAATGTTCAATTATTACAGGTGGTACCCATCTACTGTCTGCGGTAGTTTATTCATCTGGCTGGTAGCTGTATATACGTAAATTAGTCTTTGAGTAGTCGATTTTCTGTCGAAATTCCGTATGGGACGCTAATGATGGTTTCGGTACAATACTGATCAAGGACATATTTTTTTTATTTTAGTATGCATACCTTTCGCGTAAGTTGTGCTTTACATAGGTTCGGTTGAACAAGGTTATGATTTTTATAGGTAAGGAAACTTGATAAACATTATAGGATTCTTAAATTTATAATAAATTATCACAGATGGCGCTTTCGTGCTATCTGCGGTAGTTTATTGCTGTTTATGTTTTTTGAAGCTTTGACTTGCTGAAGGATGTTTGCAAACGTTTTGGATATTCGGCAAGCTTCAGCACTTTTACGTTGTTTATGGGGTTTTCGCTGTTGGTGTGGATGGTACATTGTTATTAACAGTTTGCTTAATTTTTGTTTGGAATTTGTTCGTTGGGGCTGTTTGATTTGTTTGACCAAATAGTACAGAAAATTATTGGTTCCTTTCATTTGGTATTAAATTTTTAAGTTGGTCTACGCAATAATTTAGAACAACTTTATTTAGTGTTTGACAAGGGTATTAGAACGTTTAGTGTACTTACGAAGATTACAATCGTTTTAGCAGGAAGGTAGTTTACAGATGTGGAAATGGTCGGATTTTATGGTCATATTTTTCGTAGATTGGGACGCATGGTTGATTCATGGCGTTGGGAGAGCTGCAGCTACAACTGCCGCGTCTCTAATACCGAACCAAGTGGCGATATTAAAGAAAGCGCCGTAGATCTTTTAGTTGCCTATGGTTCTCCTGGGAAATTACTGATGTCCGGGTAACCGCGGGCTTTGGCTCTATGTTTGAACCAATACCAAGATTTAGTGTTTGTCGCAGTGCCCGGAAACCAGCGGTCTCGGTCTCTCTTCCGACCGATTGCACAAAGAGCTAGGTGCCTTCCTACTTTTGTTAAAATTACGACTTCAGCTTGAACTGCAGCGTACCTATATATTGACCCTTTCTGAAAACAGGGAATTTAACTGATTTATGGTGTCATTGTAATGATTGGCTTTTAGACATAAAAAATATATATGTGTTCAATCTGGATTCACATGACTGGTCTTTCTCTCGGTATACCACCACAGTGTAGGCTTACCATTATTTTGATCTACTGTCATAAGAAGACTACTGGGTTTATCGCTTTCGATGAAAATTAAAACTAAATTTCGAGTAAATAACTTGATATTAACACTCCAGCACTTTTCACTAATTATATAGTTATATATACTGTAGCTAATAACACCTGAGCACAATTATTATTATTGTTTCGGTTTAATAAATAAACACAGTGAATAATTTAATTAAAAGTTATTAACATTCCCTATTACAGCAAAAAGAATTATTAAACGAATTATTACTGTACATTACCAAAATCTGTATAGGTTCATATATTGGTTTGCAAGAAAATTAACTTGGAATTTATGTCACCTTCCTGGGGGGTGTGCTAACTTTGACGCTTAGTATAAAGCATAATATATAGTATCCACCTTTATTAATACCCAATGGCATAAATAGTGCCCTCGCTGACCCCGCCCTATGAACAGCAGCAAAACTAAGGGTGCCCTCAAGTTCCTTGATGAAAATGGGTTGATTAGTAGTTCATACCGATACACGGAGATGAGTGCAAAACAGCAAGGTGCTGTTAAAAATCTTCGGGGGGCTTAAATGCTTTTAGTTTCGCTACTGCTTAAACCATGAGTTTCAAATATTGAGGTTATTCCTGGAAGGGGTTCTTATTATATAAAACAAAAATACTGAAGGAACCTCACTAGCTTCTGTGGTGAAACTGTATAAGATTGAGTTCATATTGTTAGCGCCATGCATTTATCGCCGCGAAGGAAGCAGGAAAAATCATCAGGCAGTTTGTTTAACAAAACAGATGTGTTTAAAAGTAGAAGGGTTATAAACCATCGACATACTATATACAAACAACGTAAAAGTTAATCAACAAATGTGATTTCATTTATATCATAGGTATTTACACTTTTCCTAATTCCACTTAAACTAATTTTTGAGCGTATTCTAAAGCTCGCAAGCATAATCCTAATTACCGCGTTATAATTTTGATTTAAATAAACAGTGAGTAGAGACATAACCTCATTTAAACTTAATACTGGTGGGGGTGCAACTATTGTGAAACATTGTAAGGAACTTGGTTCCTTGACTGCTTAACTTACTTAGTAAACAAACACACGATTTTTAACTTTTTATTTATTTTATTATTTTTACTATTTATTTTACTATTTCACCTTATAATAATAATTTTACTACCTATAGTTTTGATGTTCTAGTAATGAAGTGCTCAGTGATGTCTGCCTTGTTCTTTTGGTGTTTCGTGTTTTTATAATTTTAGTTGGCTTCCTTTTTACGAAATACTATTGGTTGTACTTTGGTGGGGTAATTTTGAAAATCACCAATAGTATTTGAAATTTTGAATTTTACAAGTTTGTCCGTTGACGGTTTTAGAGGGAAGTAACGTTTCTTGGAAGGTTGAAGACCGTTGTCGGCAAGTGAAACTTTTATTGAAGGGATGAATTTAGAAAAGATAGTTTTAGGTCGACGCTATCCCAGTTTGTTTTTAAAAAGAAACAAATTCTTTTTATTTAGGCACAAATTAGCTTTATTTATTTAATTAACCTTTCACAATTTGTTAAATAATAAAATGTTATAAAATGGCCTTTTGGGATAGGAGTTACTATCTTACCGCATTTACTAATACACTATGTGCGTTAAGTATATTTGGATAAAGATGACGACCCGTTCCCGTTGAAGAGAACTTAGTAACTGACTTTATTAATTTATTTAATGAAACAAGAAGTATAATGGAATTTGCAAAATAAGTATATCGGTGGTTGGCGTGAGTTATGTCTACCGTCAACTGCCGATAAGGCACGTTACTTATTAAAACGTTGACAATTTAGTTTTGTTAACTAGATACTGCAATAAAAAAGAAACTTAAAAGGCCTGAATTTTAAAGGGACGTTGAAGAAAAGAAAAGAAAATAACTGTACTAGATTGTAAAAATTTGGTAAAAGAAACGTATTTTTCAGAATAATGGTTTTAAGTAATATACAGGGTGTACTAATTTATATGCCTATAACAACATGTTAAAAGTCTTTTCGAATATAATCTCATTTGATATTAACAGATTCGTATTATTATTTTCTAATAATTTGATAATTATTGTTACCCTTTCATTTGGTAAAAGAATTACAATAAGCAGAATTAGTATACGTAAACATAAAACATAGATGCAATAACATTTGTCAATTAGATTTGAGTTCTCTGTATATAGTATGACGATGATTCTTATACTTTTAAACACGCCTGCTTTGTTAAACAAAACTGTCAGTCCTAAGTTTGGGTGAAAGGGTGGAGGAATAAAATACTTATTTATTTATTTATTTATTTATTTATTTATTTATTTATTAGAGTTCATCGGGCAGATGCCCTGTACAAAATATTTCATTTACATGGCGCATAAATTTGTGTATAAAATATCATACGAAAATAGAATACATAAACTTAATATAAAATATTAAATAGAAACAATGTACTTAGGCATACAATGGTATACTTGGCGCTAAATGCGCGATATAATTTCACCTGCTTCCTTCGCGACGATAACTGCACGGCGCTAACAACACGACGCCATAAAATTGATGTCTCCCAATTAAGTTAGAAAGAATAAACTTAATTAAAGTATTAAAATCGATGCATAGGAATTTCTTCTTTTATTCCAGATGCACCGAAACTAGAACAGTAACGCAGATGAATTCGTATAGGCTATAAATGACTTAGGGACGGTAGTGTTAATTAAAGCACGTACAATGAAATAGAGCAAACACTTAAGTGTATTTCTCATTCTTTGTGGAACGTAACTTAGCGTTTGTTCTGTTTCATTTTATATTATTGCTTATTAGCAAATGGAACCAATCCTTTTAGCTCGAGTTGGGAATTGGACCGTTATCATTATTTACAATATATTTATTTTGCGTGTGTAGGCAGCAGTAAAAACTATCTCCTTCTCCTGCGCATGCTCCCGGCGTCGCTTATGCCTTCCCTCAATGGTAAAGGAACACATATAGTTGAAGCCATCGTTGTTATCAATATAATCTTTAATAATTTGACGATTACGGGAAATAACGTGATGATTTTTATTGTAGATAAAGTCACGAATAAAACTGAAGTAATTCCTCGGTTTCGACTAACTGCAGACCAATCTACCGTCGTCTTTATCTCAACTTCGAGTTATTTATCTCCTCATAGTGTTTGTGATATGTTTATTTTCTCATGGTTTAATTTCTAATGAAGTGCGAGATTTTTGTTGAGGGTGTCTTTTTATCATTTCATTTTGCGGAAATTGCTTGCCATCTCGAGCACGTAGCATATAAAAAATTAGCCCGTTTCTTAGACTATAAGAGCGTCGATTTTCTTTTCTCTATAATTTGACCTGTCTGAAGTGAAAACGACAAACAAGATTTACTGTTCTCCCGGGGGAAATGCTCGGTTGGCCCTGTAACTGGAAATAAATTAAATGCGGGAGGAAACGGCCGTAAAGGATTGCCGATCCCGCTTTTTCTCATCCTACAACATCGCCGTTCCTGCTCGTGCTGACGACGGTACAGACTGTGTCCTGACTCAAATACATAAAATTTCGAATTTTATATTCGCCAAGGATCCCCTTTATATGTTCTTCTTGGTTATATTGCCTGTCCTGCAGAAAAAAACTGAACATGTGCCATATGCTTAATATCGTTCAATCAATCGGAAATATTTTCTTATCAAATGCAGGGAAAAAAATATTCAGAGAAACGAAACAAATTAACATTGTAAGACGCCTTATGAGATAAACTTTTGAAATAATTTCCTTTCTGATTGCCTTTTTGTAATACAAACAGTATTGTATTGTCTCAAGTGTATACTTTCAATTTAAGTCTCCTTATTATTTGCGCAAACGTAAATAATAAAGATTAAAGATTATTCATCAGACCATAATAAGGTAGGTACCCATTTTCCATTAAAGACAAAATAATAGAAAATTAAAATACAAAAAAACTTTCACAATTATAATAAATATTAAATATTAAAATAATTGTGAAAGTTTTTTTGTGTTTTAATTTTCTGAAATAATGGATAAATAGTTTCATCAAGTAACAGCCAAATCAATTACCTATTTCAAAATAATAGATATGAACTTTACATGATCGCTTTCTAAGAAATGTATGTACTTTCATCTTCCATATATAGGATAGGGATAATAGAATTGAAAGCTAATCGGATTATTTATTTAATATTTACCGATCAATAAATTGACTTCTCAAGATCGCAGGAAATTACTGTTTTCACTAAGTGGTGGTTAGCCTCAGCTAAAACGACGGTTATGTATCGTTTGGAGTGTAAATCCTTCCGGCACCAAACGGGTTCGAACTACTTGTAGTTGCCGAAATGAAACAATCTCACGGGTGAGTATTGATCTAAATGTTTACTTTGTTTTCTTCATTTTGCTATTCGTCGTATTTCGTAATGAGCTCTATCTCTTTCACCCTGCATCCGCAAGTAGAACTTTAAGGTAATTATCCTGACTGTAACAGTATAGAAAGTCTGGAATGGATAGTTCCTTGAGATGTTCTACTCGTAGAGGATTACTAAGGAAATCGCATTAGTTCGATATGACGTATTGATTGCTAAACAAACTTCATGGTGATTATTTGTAACCCGAAAGTTCTTCCAGGATTTAGAATTGTTCAGGGTTAGATCATGAATAAATTTTGAGAGTTTGCTTTAGCTTCAGGTCACTTATTTTCAACTTCTAATGAGCCGAATTCGGCGTTTTCTTCCTGTTTCATTTCCTTTTATATTCTAAAAAATCACGTAATGTTAGCGGAATATTTCCACAAGAATATGTATTCGCGTTTTCTGTCTTTTTATTGAGTAACTACACAAATACCGCAATGTTATTTTCTAAAAGTGCACTATTAATTTATACACAGTAAAACAAACACAAAGTTTTAAGTTACAGAATTGATTTATTGTACACCACAATACTTATTTCGCCACACCGTGGCTCCTTCAGGTGGAAGAATAATCTAAATTAAAACTAAATACAAACAGACTTATGTACTAAAATTTAAAATTTAAAATGATTTTGAATGTTTTTTGTCATAACTATTTTTATGCTCTTTAATTCATTCAAGGAAGGATCTACCTGTTTGGCCTACATATGCCTTATCACAATCGCCGCATTTAAGCTAATAAACACCTGATCTTATTTTTTTTATTAGTATCTATTGTTTTTTTCATAAATTTTCCTAAAGTGTTGTTTGTTTTAAATGAAATACAACTGTTTCTGAAATTTTCTACGTGGTTGCTTAATTTAGTTGATAAAGACCCTAAGTATGTTAAACTGTTATATATTGTGTTTTTGTTGTTTTTAAAAATAGTGTAAATGGAATTTATGGTTTGTTTTTTTAATTTTTGGATTAATAGATTTGTGACAAACGAAAGGCTATATCCGTTATTGTAGACTACCTGATAAATTCTATTTAATTCTAAATTGTAGTTTTCTACTGGCATTGGAGTGTTAAGTCAATGGAAACTTAAATGGAAGATACCGACAGACAGTTATCAAAACTATTCAAATATACAGGGTGTCCACTAGAGATGCGGCCAAAATTTAAGGGGTTATTCCTTGGACTATTGTAAGAACATTTTGTCCTTTGGTGATTTTTGAAAAACCGCTTTGTTTCAATGATACAGGGCGAAAACTATTTTCGACAATAACAACATTTTATTCTGAAAGATTACAAGTAATTTTTTTTAATCTACAAAAATTGTTGGAAATGATTACCGCCAGCTTGTATACAAGAATCCATTCTTATCCTCATTGATTTCCGGACTCGTTCAAACACACCTTGGTCGTTTGGTATTGTGTTACACTCAGCAATTATCCGATTTCTCAAATCGTCGACATTTTCCACTGGAGTAGTGCAAACTAATGACTTTAGGTGTCCCCATAAGAAATAATCCAGAGGGTTTAAGTCCGGGGAACGATCAGGCCATAAGTAAGGTCCACCTCGACTAATCCAGCGATCTCCGTATGTTGTTGTCAAAAAGTGACGAACAACTATACTAAAATGCGCTGCGCTGGTGCACCATCGTGCATAAACCACATTTTATTTCTTGTTGCCAATGGTACATCTTCCAAAAACTCAGGGAGCGTGTGTTCCAAAAAGTTGCGATACACTTCGCCGGTAAGTCTTGCTGGTAGAAATAGCGGTCCAATTAGCCAGTCACCCACAATTCCAACCAAAACGTTCAACGAGAACTGAAGTTGAAAACGATCCTCAAGTATCTCATGTCTCATGTGGGTTTTCTTCAGCCCACACATGGTTATTCTGAAAATTCCGTATTGCATTTCTTGAGAAATTCGCTTCATCAGTAAAAAGAATCGCAGACAACAGTTGAGGGATTAGAACTAATGTGTGCAAGAACCATTGACAAAATTCAATACGTGGACGAAAATCAACAGGAAGAAGTGCCTGAACACCTTGTAAGTGGTATGGGTACCTAATAGATAGTACCTTAGAATGTTCCAAATAGTCCCCTTACTTACATTCAAAGTATTTGCAATTCTTCGAGTGGACGTACCTGGATCTTCAGCTACCATATTAAGCACATTCTCTTCCACTTCTACCGTTCTGACTGTCATTGGCCTTCCTGATCCTCCACTTCGTCTCAATGAGCCTGTTTCGTGAAGACGTTGATGGATACGTTGGAAGGTTTTTCTATCAGGAACATTACGATTAGGAAATCTTTCCAGGTACAACCGCCTAGCTTCTCGCGAATTGCCTTCAGCAAGGCCATAAATAAAATGCATGTCGGTCATCTCAGCATTCGCATAACGACTCATGGTAAAGACTTCACTCACACAAGTTAAATTCTTGAAGACAGAAAATACACGTGCTGACAGCTAATGTCAATGATAGCAATAAAATGACTAATAAAAAACCTGCAGTTTTTGCATCGTACAATGTTTTTGCATTCGATAAAAATTATCAACATTGATTTTCTCGAAAATGGTTTTCGCCCTGTATCATCGAAACAAAGCAGTTTTTCAAAAATCATCAAAGGACAAAATATTCTTAAAATAGTCCAAGGAATAACCCCTTAAAATTTAGCCGCATCTTTAGTGGACACCCTGTATAAACAGTTCCTAAAATGAAATTCACTATGGTAATTAAAGGGAACAGTAGCATTAACTTTTTAGATGTAACCATAAAAATAGTCACAATAAACACGTATTTTCAGTCTATCAGAAAAACACACACCGATACTATTATCCATTTAAATTCATGTTACCCACTATCACACAAATCAGCATTTTTCCATTCAATTTTTCATGGACTTCTTAACATTCCAATGCCAGTAGAAAACTACAATTTAGAATTAAATAGAATTTACCAGGTTGCCTACAATAACGGGTATAGCCTTCCGTTTGTCACAAATCAATTAAATCAAAAATCAAAAAAACAAACCTTAAATTCCATTTACCCTATTTTTAAAAACAACAAAAAACCAATATATAACAATTTAACATACTTGGGGTCTTTATCAACTAAATTAAGCAACCACGTAGAAAATTTCACAAACAGTTGTATTTCATGTAAAACAAACAACACCTTAGGAAAATTCATGAAAAAAACAATAAAGATACTAATAAAAAAATTAAGATCAGGTGTTAATTTGCTTAAATGCGGCGATTGTGATAAGGCATATGTAGGCCAAACACTGAAAGAATAAATTAGCATAAAAATAGTTATGACAAAAAACATTCAACATCAACTTATGCCGAACACTTAATAGCAAACAACCACAGTTTTAATGAATCTTTTAAAATTTTGCATTTTTAAAATAAAGAAAAAAAGTTAAACTTTTTGGAAAGTTTAGAAATGATCAAATTAAACAAAAAATGCATTATTTTAAATGACCAATTAGATTTAAACAAATGTCCTTTGCTAAACATGAATTTTCAATAATCTACTTTATAATTTTTGACCCCAACCTCTCTGTTAAATTTTAGTATATAAGTCTGTTTGTATTTAGTTTTAATTTTTGTCGTCAGTGACCACAATCAGTTCAGTGACCACACTCAGTTCACAAGACCGCTCAATCGTCAAAACTGTAAGTAAAGCTCCATTAAACATCTTTTAAAACCGTCGGATTCATCAGGACGGAGCACGGAATGTCCTGGTGAATCTCCTATCGTTAACCTCCGATCCAGCCTTTTAAAAGGCTACTTTAACCACGCCGCCACAAAATGGAAAACAATAAAAGTCATGAAGAACTATTCTCAAGAATCCAAATCCTTGAAGACACACTTTCCAAATATGAAAAAGCACTCGAGTTTATGCAAGAAGAAAACGCACTTCTCCGTAAACAACTAGAAGGCCTCCCGACCGAAAACACCAACCAACCACCTGCAAACAGCTCCAAAAGACTAAAAACTGGATCAAGCACCAAAGAATCACCTCTATCACAAGGCCAAGATATGGACATCACACCAGACAACCATCCCAAAAAAAACGTAAAAAACCAAACCAAAACTCGCTGCTGGTTCAATTTAAAAAAGGTATCGAAACATTCAACCGCTTCGATATTCTTTCCCAAGAAACAAATCCTGATGCGGAAAGCCAACACCCAACCCCCGATGGAGAAAACGAAGAAATCAATCAACAGCAACAATATCAGCAAAAAAACCTCCCAATCATCCTGAGGGAACCACATAAATGGAACCACCTGTCATCACTCCTGTCCCAAAGAAACATCCAATTCACAAAAGCAAGAGCAAGTAAAGAAGGTATAGGCATCTATCCCGATGGCGAACAACATTTCAGGGCAATGACGAAACTCTTCGATATTAACAACATCTAGTATCACACCTACAAGCTCAAAAGCGAAAGAAAACTTAAAACGGTTTTAAGAGGAATCCCGACAACAATCCTAATTAAAGAAATAGCCAGGGACCTACACCAGCAGGGATATCCCGACATCATAGCTGCCAGGATGACGAACCGCCAAGGACTCGAAATACCCTTAGTGAAGATTGAAATCGACAGGATCTACAAATCAATCTATAACCTAAAAAAATTCTGCAACCTCGATATCACTGTAGAAAGCCTACATAAGAAACAAACATCAGGGCAATGCCACCGGTGTCAAAAGTTCGGCCACTCCCAAGCCGGCTGCGAGGCGGACTACAGGTGCCTCAAGTACGCAGCCAATCACTCCACCCACCTATGCAGTAAACCACAAACAGTACCAGCAAAATGTGCAAACTGCGCAGTTGAACATCTGGCCAACTACAGGAACTGTCCCGAGAACCCTAGAAGCAAACCTGAAGAACCAAAACAACAACCAACTCCACGATCGTACAGTCAAGCTACAAGAAATCAAACAGCGGTCCCAACAAACAACGCAGAAGAACTTTCCAAAATCATAGGAGATATGTTCATCTAATACACACTACTGAATCCATCTCCAGAACAAGCAATAAAGTTCGTCAATACCACCACACAACTCCTTCAGCAGTACAACAATTGATGAGTCACAACACCAAAAGGATCCCTACCAACCTCAAAATTGGTTACTGGAACGCCCAGTCGCTTCCCGAAAAAATCAACCAACTCAAACACTTCGTCACCACCCAAAGCATAGACATCATGTGCGTAGGAGAAACCTTCTTAAAACCATCACATAACCCACGCATTCCCAACTATACATTATACAAAAACGACCGCACAAGGAACCAAAGAGGAGGTACAGCTCTCTACATCAAAAATACCATGAAACACGCGTCTCTCCTGCCCACTCCTGATGACAACATATTAGAAGCCACAGAAATACAACTGGAGATTAAGAACATAGGACACACCGAGATCTACAGCACCTACTACCCCCCTAAGAAAAACAACTAACCAATTCTACACGTAGAGCAGATGAATAAGCTGCTAGAAGGAACAGCCTCAAAAATCATCATAGGAGACCTCAACAGTAAAAGCCGCTATTGGAACTGCTACGCTGAAAACCAAAGAGGAATATATTTGAAACAATACATCGACCAAAAACAAGCAATGGTGATAGCGCCAACAGAACCTCACCACCACCACTTACCCACAAAAACATCTGACATTCTAGATATAGCTATTCTCAGGAACATCTCCCAACAATTCAAAATAGAGACCATACCGGACAGCAGTTTGACCTCGGACCACCTTCCAATCATCCTCAGTATTGGACCTGGAACTGAAAAGGACCTGCTACAGATTAGATCCACCGACTGGAAAGAATTCAAAGCAGCACTTCAAACAAGAATCGAAAAATTCCAGCCTGACTACTGAACTCCTGCAGCACTTGAACAATCCACCACATCACTTGAAGCCATTATCCAGGATACAATCAAACAGTGCACCACCATCAAAACCAAAGAGATACAAGGAACATACATCCCCAGCTACATTTCCGATTTAATCAAAGAAAAATGCAAGGCCAGGAAGAGGTATCTGCAGACATACAGCCCACAAGACAAACGAAATCTCAAAAAAATAACTAATGAAGTAAAAGACTCCTTAAAAGAATTCTACAACCACCAATGGAATGAAAAACTCGATGAAGCAGACCAAAACGTCACCAACCTCTACTCACTAATCAGGAGCCTCAATAAGAAAATAACCTCTATCGGACCACTTACCACAAACAACTACACTGCCTCCACCAGTCAAGAAAAAGCAGAACTTTTAGCAGACCACCTTGAAGACCAATTTAGTCCCAATCCCTTGGACGACTCCTTGAAGCCAATAAACTACGAAGCACATATTAACAACCTTGTTAATCGAATAATAAACAGAGAACCAGAAGAAAACAACATCGCTACCACTCCACAAGAAATCGCCGAAATTATAAAATACAAAAGAAACAAGAAAGCACCTGGCCCGGACAACATCTCGAACAGGGCGCTCAAAGAACTCCCTACTAACGGAATATTAGCCCTAACCAACATCTGCAACGCTATCTTTCAACTACAATACTTCCCCTCTTCATGGAAAATAGCTGACATAGTAATGGTCCTGAAACCATGTAAACCTCCTGACAACCCAACCAGCTACAGACCCATAAGTCTTCTCAAGGCTGCTAGCAAAATCATCGAAACTATCATTCTCAGGCATCTCCAAACAGAAATAATAAACAAGAGCATTCTCCCTAACCACCAATTTGGCTTTAGAAGAAACCATTCCGCAGCGCACCAACTCACCAGAGTAACAACGTACATCTCCAGAGGTATCGACCTAGGCAGAACCACCACCGCAACTCTACTTGATATCGAAAAAGCATTCGATAAAGTTTGGATCCAGGGACTCATCTTCAAACTGAACAACTTCTCCTTCTCAACAAGAATTATGAAAATCCTTCACTCCTACCTTACAAATCGCCGATTCCAAGTCAAAATCGAGGATACAAAATCACCCACAAGATACATCAGGGCAGGCGTCCCCCAAGGCTCAGTACTTGGCCCAACCCTCTACTTATTATACACAGCAGACATGCCAACTAAAAAGGACATCTTCCTGGCCCAATTTGCAGACGATAGCCGCCCAAGCCCAATCCAGAACACTTACTGTATCAAGAAACAACAAGTACCTCCCTGCCCTCGAAATCTGGCTTAAAGCATGGCGCATCAAGACAAATGAAAACAAAACCGAAGCTATTTATTTTAACAGAAGACTTCGCTCTCCATCAACAGAAATCATCTTCAAAGGTGCCACAATTCCACTCAAAAAACAAATAAAATACCTAGGGATCACTCTTGACAGAAGATTAAAGTACAACACACACATCTCCCAAATTACAAGTAAAGGGACTGCTGCATACAAGCAACTATATCCACTTTTCTTTGAAAAAACAGCAAGCTAACCAATGAAACCAAGATCAGAATCTACAAGGCCTATATTCGTCCCATAATTTCCTACGGCTCTGTAATATGGAAACATGCAAACGCCACCAGAATCCTAGTTAGCCTTCAAAACAGGATAATCAGATCCGCCATCGACGCTCCTTGGTACGTCAGAAACAATCAAATCCATAGAGAAATGGAAACCCGCCACTCAAAAAATTCCTGAACAAACTCACAAATAACTTCACTGACCAATTGGACTAACATGAAAATCCCGAAATCGCCTCCCTAGTTAACTTAGACACCTCTACAAGAGAAATATACATCAAAATGCCACTTCAGTGAAGAATAACCAAAACTTACATGATGAATATGCAAAGGAGCCAGTCTCCCGCATCTATGACACAGAACGGATGATGATAGTTTTAATTTAGATTGTTCTTTCACTTGGAGGAGCCACGGTGTGGCGATATAATTATTGTGATGCACAATAAATCAATTTTGTTTGTTTTACTGTGTAACGATTATGGAGTTACAAAGTATAGAAGCCTCTTCGATTCAATTATGAATTTATCTTGCTCTTATATGACACCATTGGAAAATCCAATACAGTAAGGGATACAGCGTGGGTTCAATTAGAGAAAAGTTGCATTTCTATATGCCTTTCAAAAATCTGAGAAGACATTGAAACAAGCTTTCTCGATTATCGAGTTCTCAAAAACATTGCTAATTATTTAAAAAAATTATAAAATCTTAGAGTTTTTGTGATAACTCTAGAAGGGGAAGACAATATTTTAGGTTCTTAAATGCAATTGTATTCTAATTTAACCCACGCTGTATTTTTCGGAAACTCCAATGAACTTCTTTCAACAGATTATTAGTTACAGCGTAAACAGTAAGGACTAGCGAACGGGATTGTATCTTAGAATATTAAGAAGGAGTACCACAATGATTTACTTCAGGGCTCTCACTATTCCTAAGTTACGTCAATGATTTACCAAGTGTTGACCCTGATAGCTGCTACATCCTCTTTGAAAATGACAATATTATCTCATGCAGTGAGCATGATCTCATTGCGGCTAAAGAGGTTTCAAATAAGGCGCAAGGTATTGCTAAAGGTCGGTTCATGTCAAATTAACTCTTTTGTAAATACCTAAAAATCCCTGAAAATGCGTAGCCTTCATGAAGAGGTAGATAAGAATGTAAGGTTCTTAGGGGTAGTACATGTAGACGAGGTTTACACTGTACTATTTAATCAGTTAATTGAGCTCAAATGCTTTTTCTTTCAAGACGATTCTTTAAATGTGTCTGTTTATCCATCTTGCTCCTGGCTTATTTTGCTGTCTTCCACTCAATCGTTGCCTGGGGTAGCTGCGCGGGAGATAAGAAGGTCTTCCGAACATAGAAGGGGGTGGTGGGGTTCGTAACTGGCCCTACTTTTCAAGCGAAATGCCTTCATGCTTTTGTATACCTGGACGCACTAAAACTACTGCCGTCATTATCCACAAGAGGCATAAGGATTTAATTAACAATTAACTTCAGCAATACAGTAATTGGAGTATTTATGTTTTAAAATTATATCTAGTCTCCGTGTTTCAACAATAGCAATCACTGCAACGTCAAATTACTTGTTAACTTGAAAATTATAAGTACAACCAAATTTGTAATATGTGCAAATGTAATATTATCGAGTTCGTACCTAGACCAAAAACGTAACGTCACGCGTAGCTGAAGTGGATGACTATAACTGGATAAAGATTTCGAAAATGTCTTTGGTAATTTGGAAATTAGGAAAATATGTGACGTCAGGTTTGAATAAGATTGACTTGTTGTTTTTCTGTCGGCAACCACCAAAATTCATACAAATAACCGATATCACTGAAGATATTGTAATATGGCATTGTATTACAATACTTATACTTAATTATGGTTACATAATTTTAAAATTTTGCTTCTACTACTTCCTGGAAAGGAGGCAGAAGTATGCTAGTTTTGTTGGAAGAAATTATTAGTCAATAATCTTTTAAAATGTTGATAACATTCGCGAAATAAAAAAATAATAACTACATTTAGTCATTTCCTTCAGTATGAAGATAAATTAAAAACCAAAAAGGGCTATCCTATTTAAAAAAAAAATAGAAGGATCGTAGGTAGATGCTTAAATTAAAATATTTTAATTGATATTTACCTTTTCATATTTGACAGTTGAACTGAAACATTTTCAATTTACTACCTGTTTAGTCTTATTATTTTAAAAACTGTATCTGAATTGTATCATGAACACACAGGTGGCCATTATAAATTAACCACTTGAATGACTGTCAAAGCTTTAATAATAGAAAAGATGTATTCTCGATTGTACCAAAACCATGACCTTTAATTTTGTATTATAGTGGCAATGTTGGGAAAGGGTGAGGAATAAATAAATATAAACACACCCATCCTGAACCGTAACCTGACATGACATCTTCATACTGGTTTTGAGCTTCAAAAATCCAAAAAACTGTCGTAATACTTCCCTGTGTATTGCAATAGGTTATGGTTCAGGATGGGTGTGTTTATATTTAAATACACCTTACCCTTTCCCAAGATTTGTATTCGTAACACACTAAGAATAACCGCTCTCAAAATTTAAACAAACAAGCAGTATCATGTATCACCTACAGGTAAAGACTATAAATAATTCCGTATCTAATCTACAAAATAAGCAAACACTACACGATCTCAATATTCGAATAAATCAACTAACCACCACTACTAATCGCGATTTACAGTAGACATGGAAGACAAATACACGAAATGAAGAAGTTCAAAAAGAGCACGAAGGGGTGGTTTCCGCGCCCAACATATACATATAGTCTTGATCAGCATGTGCATAATTACCAACCTACAATGAGTCATTACATGATGCCCTTCCAATTTGGGAGTCTATCCATCTAGGTATTAGTACCAGAATGACTGAAATCACGTAGACTAATTTACATTGAACTGTTCTTTAATGACGCTTTAAACATCAACAGCAAAGGCTGGGAAAAGTGAAAAAAGTATTCTTCAATAATGAAGTGAAAAGCTGTGAGTGTTGTATAACTCAGAAAAATTTAGTGTGAATTAAATAGCTTATGAACAGAATAAATACAATAAAAAAAAATAAGATTTTTGATAAAGGTTTTGCACATATATGTATTTTTATTCCAATATAATCATAAGGGATTAATCTTGTGTAAATAAGTCTTGATCTTTGTTGTAGACCAATAATAATTAATTATAAATATTTTTATATAATTTAAAAAGTAAACTATTTCGATACTTATTCAAAATTTCAGTTTAATATATCCTTTGTTCGGGTTTTGTTTATCATAATCTTTATCAGCGGCTTAAGTCAATTTAAGCCGGAAACTATTGCATTATTAGGAACTTTCAATGGGACGGATAACGCGTCCATTGCCTGAGCTTTGGTCTCTTATTACACAATTAAAAGAATGTTATAAATATTAGATTGTAGTAAGTTATTAGTCAGTAGATGGTTAGCCAGCCATAATAATAGTTAGATATACAGCATCATCGTCAATAAAGTCAGTCTTTATATTGAACGTCGTTTCAATCATCATTAATTACCCTAAATATAAAAGAAGAAAGAAGCACCCCTAATTTTAAGGAGTCGTCTCAAACTGGGCGACAACATATTTTGGTGGCAGCGTAAACCGCAGCAAGAAGTTCGGGGGGCCGATCGAAGCAGGAAGAGGCTTCAGGATTCCGGAGAAGCGCGAGTACGCAACGGAATTGGCTTTCACTAGCTGGATATTCCTTGGTCTGCTGCGGGAGGCGCCTGGATACGTTGGCACGGAACATTTGGAAAATCTGCGGGCGGGAACGAGCACCGGGGAACGGGACAGGATCAATCTGCTGTTATTTCTGGAAGAATGCTCAAATTCATTTCACTATTTTGTCTCTCTGTTGTGGCCGAACAGGACTATAACGTTACTTACTATGAGCACAATCCTGGAATTCACTTCGAAAAGTTAGGAGAACTGCGACTATATAACAAATAGAAGTTGATAACTTACATAAACTTTAATAATTTTAATGATAAGTTTACACAATTGCAACTATATTTTAAAACATCAGCAAGTTTGTGTCAATCGGATAATTTTAAACTGTTTCATTTTTACGTCTGCGATTTATTTTTAAGAAGCTCTGTATATACCATTACCCGTATTGAACAGGAATTAAATGTTTTGCATGAGCTGGTGGGTCATGGTTCGGTGTTAAGGCGAAACAAAAGGGGTTAGTTCGACTTAAATTGGAAAAGCATCAAAAGTTTTATTTGTAATGAATGTACCGTGACCTATCGCCGGTTGACAATTTAGTACCTATCATGACCTCAGTTGCTTTTTGCAAACTTTTTTCTAAATCGTCTATACATATAATAATCATGCTGTTTTAAGAAAAGTTACACATCTCTGAAAATTGTTTTAAAAGATTCTATTTAAACTAATTGCTTCCCTACACCACACATCCAATTTTTACTGTTATGAATACCATCCGTCAAAGCTTGGACGGTGGTGCATAGCACTGTAACAAATTTAATCAGAGAGGCCGCTTTGTACCGTAACCTAACGATGGTGCGCAGCACTTACCCTAATGGTGCATAGCATTTACCTTACTGGTGCATAGCACTTCTCCTATTAGTTAGCACCTATCGGCGGTTTATGGCGAACTTCTAGCAGGATTAAAGAGGATGAAGGTGGCGTCAGAGGCGGGCTGCTGTAGGAGGTGGTGTGATGGGGGGTTGGGGGTTGTGTAGGGAGTGGTACGGGAAGGAGGTGGAAAATATTACGGATAAAAAAAGTTTGGGATTGGTTCGAGGATGTCGTAGGGGGATTTCTAGGTCCCCTTCAAACCCCCAACAACTGCAATCACCACCCTCTGTAACTACCACCTAAAACGCACTCACTACTACCCCCACCACCCACCACAACAGTATTCTTAAACGTTTTCCAGATGATTCTCAATTTTCAGTGTCTAGAATTTGAATTCTCAAAGCGGATAAACATGTGAAATTAAGATTTCTGCGCCCAGCATACATGTATAGTCTTGCTAGGGGCGATAAATACTACAACATACTAATATTTAAATCGAATCGGGGAGGTGGGAGTAAACGCGTACAATTACCATTACCTGATCGATAAACTTAATAACACACCCCATACTTTACTGTTCTAGTACTACCCATCAAAACTTGGAAGATGGTGCATAGCATTTAATGAATTTACCGTAACCTATCGCCGGTTAACAATTTAGTATCATGACCTCAGTTGCTTTTTGCAAACTTTTTTCTAAATCGTCTATATAATAATTGTGTTGTTTTGAGAAAAGTTATAAATCTGAAAATTATTGCAAACGTTTCTATTTAAACTGATTGCTTTCCTTCACAATACATCCCGTTTTTTACTGTTATGAATACTATCCGTCAAAGCTTGGACGATGGTGCATAGCACTGTAACAAATTTAATCAGAGGGGCCGCTTTCTACCGTAACCTCACGGTGATGCATAGCACACCTTATTGGTGCATAGCACACCTTATTGGTGCATAGCACTTCTCCTATTAGTGCATTGCACTTACCCTATTAGTGCATAGCATCTATCGGCGATTCATGGCGAAAATCATATCTGTTTGTTTAATTTTGTTTTATCTAAAAATAGTAAAATACTTCAACCTAACTTTTAGTATTTATGACGTAGAGCACATCTTATTATTTTAAAGAGGCCCTTAGATACCAAAACGTATTCTACATATGCATTTACCGTTATATTACTTCAAATATTTATTATTATTCAATTATTTGAGCAAAAGTCAATAATATTTAGCATTTTACTGTGTATATATATTTTATTTGATTTACATATTAATGTTTTTTAGTCTAGGATGAAAGCAATATTGAATACTACGTATATTTACGCGTACACCCACCCACTTCCGTAGCTTCCTTCAACCCTTACATAATTTGATTCCCATCTTTGACAATATCCCCGCCTCTCAAAAAACATGCTCGGAGACATACACACACACACATACACACCCTATCATGACCGTTTCTCCCTTGACATCTTCAAAAAATTTAAGAATACTGTTGGGTGGGTGGTGGGGGTAGTAGTGAGTGCGTTCTAGGTGGTAGTTACAAAGGGTAGCTGTTGTAGGGGTTGGGGGTTTTAAGAGGGTCAAGAACTGTCCCCCTACCACACCCTCGAACCCATCCCAAACTTTTATTTTATCTACAATATTTACCACCCTCTACACAACCCCCAACCCCCCATCACACTACCTCCTACAGCAGCCCTCCTCTGACACCGCCTTAGATCCTCTTTTATCCTGCAAGAAGTTCTCAGGGTGTTTGGATTTTGGATTCTCAAAGTGGAAAAACCATGTAAAGAGGTGGTTACTGCGCCCAGCATAAATACTACAACATACTAATATTTAAATCGAATCGGGGAGGTGGAAGTAAACGCGTACAATTACCATAACCTGATCGATAATCTTAATAACACACCCCATATTTTACTGTTATAGTACTACCCGTCAAAACTTGGATGGTGGTGTATAGCCTTCAACGAATTTACCGTAACCAATCGCCTGTTCATGGCAAAATTCAGATGTTTTTTTCATTGCGAATAACCTACAAATGGTTCTGTTAATTTAATTTTTTGGGACTCACTTTGAGAAAAATATTCATGCTCGAATTAATAAACTTAATATTTAAATTAAATAAAATAATTTCTATTTAAAAAAATTGTATTCTATCTCACATATATTTATATATTCTTGTTCAGCTTAACATGCTCTACAACGTACTACAAGCTCAAAGTAATCTAAGTTGTTGGGCTAAAGTCCACCATTATTACCGTTAAAAGCGTAAAATTAAAAAAAAAAGAAAATTGTCGGTTGGGATTTGAACCAACTACTGCTGGAGATAAAGCGATAGCGAGATCGGTGCACTACCCAATACGCTACGAACCGATTTGACTTGCACGTCTATATTTATTTGCTTTTATATTAACCATGAAAACTGGAATGAATTTTATTGCATAATTGTTTATAAATTACATTTATTTTCTCATTTCGTATCATTAATAAACGTTCTTTGATGAACGTCAATATAAACGTCAAACTTCCACGATTAGAATTTACATGTCCAAGTAATGACAATACAGGCCCCGCCCATCCAGTCAGCAATTGTTTCCTTAGAATACGAACTTATCAAAATTAACGATATTTAATAACAAATTTTGATTAAACAAACACATAATGGATAATGAAAATAGGCCTATGTAACCCTTTGGTCCTTAGATTAGATGTTTTAATTGTCGTCAAATTCCAGATTAACCTATCTTCGGACGAGATAGATCTGAAAATTATGACTTTTAACCAACAACGCGTTTCTTCCCGTTTTCATTTGCTAATATCTTTTAAACCGCTTAATAAATCGTAATGAAATTTTGCAAAACCCTACTTCGTTTTAATCTTAATCGATATCGTTTATGGCATTTCGCGCGTCTTTTGCAGTTTTTCGACAATCTGTTACCGAAAAGTGCAATTTTCGATGCTTTTTTTCATGGCTAACTGAGTGGGGCTCAAACAAACATCCGGACACTAGAACATTATTATATAGTATAGATGATATATAGATAGATAGATGATTAGATAGCAACGATGCTGAATATTATGGTTCTAAAATAGATGCATTTTCAAGGGACGAGTCGGTTCTAACGGATATGGTTAGGGAACATGTTAGGGTCGTGCAGTCCACAAATACAAATATTAATAAAACTATTGTAAATTTGGATTTTAACGAAAATATTTTAAAAAATAATATAAACAAATTGTCCGAGCACGCTCAGAAGAAAGATGCACCCTTAGTTTTAAGGAGTCGTCTCAAACTGGGCGACAACATCTTGCAGAGTTAGGTCTCGGTCTTGATCTTATCTTATGTAGATAGTGTATTGGTATTAGTCTTGTTGAAGTGATGCTATATTGGTCTCGCTCTTGAAACATTTGCAAGACTAAGACTGCAAGACCGAGACCAATTTTGCTCATCACTAGTGAAGAAACATTTCATGAAGTGAGTTCTTCCGGGTTCTGCTGTGGTCGATTAATTTTACTTGACGTTTCGCTGCTCATGCTGTCAGCTTCTTCAGAAGTTATCAGATAACTCAAGAAGAACTCACTTCAATAAACAACGGCCGTGAAAGCCTGCACTTAACTATGAGACATTTCTTCTTAAAAAACTGTCAAAAAAATCGTGGCTGCGAGCATCAACTGATAGCACGAATACGTCTATAATCAGGGATCTACAGCTCCATTATATAATATTTCACAAACGAAAAACTGTAGAATATTAATTATATTCGACGAAACAGAGATCCACTTGAGATCCCTCCTTTCTACTTAAAGTATTGTATTCGCCACCGTGTAAATTAAATAATGTGCAGTTTTTATAACGCAAGAGAAGGTAATTAAGGATCGTAAAAATTATCCTACAGGTTTGATGAATTAACAATTACCGTATTGAGTCAAATGAAGGTAGTATAGTCGGTTCTCGTGCTGTTTTAATGTAGAAGGAAGTGAGTTCGTGCTAATTAGATGTCTGTCAACAAGATGGATTACCACGCGTAAAAACATGTTTAGTAGCAGACTATCTCGCCTTGTCTTGTATTCGTAAATTGTGTAATATACTCAGAAACTTGCATGACAGGAAGTCGGGGTTTTGTAGAAAAAATTCCGCTTCGAAACCTGAGAAAGGCGGGTCTTTTAATGAGTAATTTTTATACGAACATGAACTAACCTTTTAAGAAATCCTCTACCGGTGTACGACAAGATAATTTGAGAAGATAACATGTCCCTAATTTTAAAAACTCACGAACTTATTCGCTCTGAGAAACAAACTAACAGTTACTCGTCTGAATACACTTCTGTAGGGTGGCCAAAAATACACGAAAGAAATGAATTGGATAGAAACTTTGGGTTGCATATTTTTGGGTATTTTCCATAACAGATTGGTGTAAATGGGGCTGCATTTAGTTGGTAAAGTGCGCAGATTGCAGATTGGTTTTTAACGGTTAGATGTTCTTCAACTTATTGGTAGAATTTTGAATCTTGGAGATACAAAATGATCAATCCTTGACTACTTTATTAAATTGACATCTTTAGAATTTCAGCTTCCACGATTTGCTTTGATGTCTTGTGTTGAACGATTTCCTAATGGGTAACAGGAGTGTTTAAGATCACTAATTGTTTCAGTTTCCCTAGATATTCTTCCCAATCATTTCTTAGTTGATGAAGTTCTTAAATTATACTTGCAACTAAAGCTTCGAGTTAATACTGCCAAACATCCACTATTCTTAAAAATATTGTTTAACAATTAAAATGCGTTGTGCTTTAGCGGAGAGTTGAATTTTTAGTTACCTTAAACCTCCAGGCTTCGTACTGTGAAATTTTGAACACCCTATATAAGGTAGGTACGTACAACAGTAGAGAACAAATCGAGGAGACTTTAGAACTGGATGTACTGCGGAAGTTACTAAGGAAAGAGAGAGATTATAGGATATCCTCTGATAGACAAAAATCTAACCCGACGTACACCAAAGGCAAAAGCTGGAGTAAGGAGAAACAGGAGACCTACATCGGATTATTGTTAGAAAATAATTAAGTATGTTGAATGTTTTAATTTTCGGGAAATGTGAGGATTTGTGAAGTACAGAAAGGAGTGAAGATGTATGGTTCAACAGTCTTTGGATTGATGACCCATGCTGATGATGAATGCTTTTAGAAGTATTCAATAATTCTTTTATCATAGTTAATCGAATCTACTCTTACTTGATGGAAATTCATGTTAAACATAATTACACAAACACTATTGTTAATTTCCACAGTTTTTTATTGTTCTTAACAATTGTTTCACCACTTTGAGACTTCGTCAAAAGATACAAAGATATTTATTTAATTTACAATATCTCTCTATTTAAGGGTGGTTAGTTAAGGTAGGGATGGAGGAATTGGCCAAAAATTCAGTAAAGGGGAATTATTTAATTCTATTTGTTCATTTAATAATAAATTACTGTTTTTATGTTTATTAATTTCTAATGTTTCCAATAGACAGAGTTTGAAGCTTTTTCCTTCAGTATGCATTATTTTAAAATTTGGATTAAACGTGTGTTTTTCTGTAATTAAATGGTTCCCGTAGTTTGAATCGTAGTTTTTCAAATGACTTCTTATGTTCATTTATCCGCGTAATAATTTCTCTGCCAGTTTGTCCTATATAAAACTTTTTACATGTTCCACATTCTAGTACACACCGGATTTATTGTTTTGTGGAGTTTTATCTTTATTGTTTTTAATATGCATACTAAGTTTGTTACTTGTTTTAAATGCTATGTTAGTATTATTTTTATTTAGTAGCTTTTTCATGTTTAATGAGGGTTTGTCTAGAAACGTTGTTGTTTTGTATGTGCTGTTTTTTGTATTTTCTAATGGGTAAATTTTAGACAAAGCTGTTTTCAATGAAATTTTATTTAAAAGGTTCGTCATTATATCGGTATTGTATCCGTTTTTATTAGCAATACATTTAATAATATGAAGTTCTTTCGCGTAATTATCGGGGTCCATCGGTATTCTTATAAGTCTATGTAGCATATAATAAAAGACTGCTAATTTTTGTTGTTGTGGGTGGAAAGAAGAGTTATTAATCGTGATATCTGTGTGCGTCGGTTTGTGGTATATTGCGAAACTATGTTTGTTGTAAATTTTGGAAATAGTTAGATCTAAAAAATTAATTCTATTGTCTTTCTTAATTTCCATTGTGAATTTTATATTAGGATTCACCTTATTTATTTGGTCTAAAAATTGATTTAATTGCCTAACTGAACCGGTGATGTCGACCACGTACTTGTAGTAATATAAACAGCTTTTAAATAACTGTAAATTCCGAAAGTCCTCTTCTATGTTGGACATAAATATTTCAGCAAGAAGCGGGCTAAGGGGATTTCCCATAATTAAACCCTCTTTATTTTGATATATTTCCTCATTGAATTGAAAATAATTTTGTTGTAGACAAACTGACAGTAATTCTATTATTTCATTTCTTATAGTAATATTACTTTCGTTTTTTTCCAATATGGTTTCTATTATAGTTATTACTTCTAAAGATGGTACTGATGGAAAAAGATTCTTTACATCAAACGATACAAATTTACACTTGCTTGGTAACCTCATGTTATTTATCATGTTTACTGATTATAGTTAGTTCTTAATTGCAAAAGTATTCTTAAAATTACAATATGTTTGTAAAATTCCAATTAATGTTTTTGATAATCTGTATGAAGGTGCAGCTACAAAAGAAACTATCGGTCTAATTGGTTGATGTTCTTTATGCAACTTTACAAAACTGTATAATTTGGGATGTTGAGGTTTCATTTATAAGATTATGTTTATTATAAGATTTTAGTACTATTTCTGTATTGTTAGTGGCCTGTTTTATGCTTTTTTGATACTTTTGGGTAGGATCTTTTAATTTAATGCACTTGGAAGAGTTTGTTGTTTGGTTGTTTTATTAATATATGTTTCTTTATTCAAAGCTATTATAGTTTTACCTTTATCTGCTGGTGTAATTATGATATCGTTACTTTTTAATTTGAATTTTAAGGTTTTTAGTACTGACGGTTCATAATTTAAAACTGACTTACGTGCTCGTTTTTTTGCCCCTTTTATTATTTGTGTTGCTAAAACTTTATTAACATAGTTATCTTTTAATGTTATTACGGTTTCTACTCCTTATATTTCTAAATTTTTTTTATTATGTGAAGTTGTTAGATTATAATTTAGGCCTTTTTCTAGTAGTTGTTTTTCTTTTTCCGAAAATGCTGAACAGGTTTATAAATCTATCAAAAAACTTTTGATCTGTTTAATTTAAACAACTTGTTTCTAGTTTACTATTATATCGATTTTTATCTGCTATTAGTTTGCTTAGTTTTTTAAACTGGGTTTTGAATTTTTTATCAATTAATATACTAACTTTATTTCTAGTTTCTGTGTCTAATAAATCAAAGTAAACATTATGCAGTTTATGCACTAATTAAGATATATGCTATATGTCTCTCGTTGGTTGTACTGTAGTTTTCTTTCTTCATGGAGCCATTTTTTCATCCCTATTTTTCTACCCTTCTGTACCGGGGAACTGTTGTTACTCGTTTTTAAGTTAATGTATTTTGGAATGACTTCTTTTCTGATGCATTTATTGAGGAACCAGATTTTTTTATCATACATTTTTTAATGATCTTTGTATTTTTCCGTTTTCTCCAAATCAAGTAGGTTGAAAATTGTTTGTGTTGATTTGTGCTTATCGGTATCAAACTTAGGTATCTGCTGTGGAAGCGTAAGCTTGATAATTGATATTTAAAAAATTTACTTTGGATTCTAAATCTTCTCGATCTGGTTGTCCGTGTGGCTGACTTGCTTGTGAAATATTGACTTTTCCGAATAATTGCAATCATTAGAAGAAACATTTGGTTTATTTTAGAGACTTTCATTTAAAAAAAAACTGGTAACAAAAAATTAAACCGACGAAAAAAGAAAGAAATAAAATAAACGGTTCTAATCTTCATTGTTAATCTCTTAAACTAATGAAATAATTAATTTGTTCGTTTTTTTAAATTAATTACAAACATTAGTTGAGGGGCTTAGTTTAGCATAACAAGGTTTATTTAGTTGAATTACAGGATCGGAGATTTTACGTCAATAAAATCTAGTTCCATGCCCAATACAAACAGCTTTCATTTAGAACGAAAGGCTGCGCTTGGGTAATTTCAGATTTAGATAAGCCACTGAGTGGTGATTGGTGATAGTATACCTACCTTTGGGTGAAAATATCCATTAAAGTTCGCACAGTGTTCTAATTATGCATCCTGCTTTTTTTTCGGTTTTTTTTTTATATGATATGAGCTTAGCTTAGATTATTGGTTTAGTTTAGATTCGTTAAATATATTGACGAGACGACATCCACTAAAAAGAAATAGAAATAACAACAAAGGGCACAAGGAAAATCGCGTCATTTTCGAAACATGGGTACAAAAGACTAGAAGGATCAGGCCTATACGATACTCTTTGCACGTGTGGCAAAGTGTACATTGGCGAACAGGATGACATATTAATGCAAGATTAAACAGTTATTAGCCATATTATGCGCCACAAATAGGGGAAGTCAGCAGTTGCAGACACATTACTAACACACAACATGGCCAATGTTAAATAGTGAGGCTATAGAGGTGATAAAGTACCTAAACAACTACAATTGGCATCAAAGAGTAGTTCTATCAATCATCTTAAAACGATTCAACCGTGAAGATCATTAACCATAGAGAAACGCCTCGCTTCACGGGCAACTGAGACAACATTCTGAAGAAGAGACCGATATGACTCTTGAAATGTCAAGAAGAATAAACAGATATCGTGTATTAGGCCCGGAAACGAACCTACTGTAATGAGCGTATGTGTACGAGAGCGAGCAGTGCGGCGAGCGTGTGTGTGTGCGATAGCGGCGACGAGAACCGACAGCTTGCAGATAAGCGGAGCTCAAAGAATGCCGGCGTCGGTCGGCGCTTTGATGACGATAAACAAGGCCATAAATTAGATGAACACAATAGGCACTCCAGTAAAGTCTAGTATGTAATTCTGGAACTTTCTGGATTGTTCCTAATCAGTATAAATACCTGTTGACGTGGCCAGTAAGAGTCAGTTCACAGTGAGCTTCCGAACAAGTAATATAAATAGCGAACTACGATATACCGAGTGATATAAATACGCATTTTCCTTGTGATATAAATAAGTCGTTGAATTATTATTAGTGTTTAAGTATTCTGTTAGTGTTTAAGTGTTAAATAAATAGTTGTAAAATAAATATCCGTTAAATAAATAAGTTCTACTAGAAAAGCCGTTACATTGGTGTCAGGTGTGGGGTGCTCAGCCAATCGATCCCCCAAAGAAGAGAATTATCTAGTAGAAGGAAAATTGTTAAATAAATCAAAATGCCTAAAAAGTTGTTGGATCTGAAAGTTGCCGAACTGAAAAGTGAACTCGAGGAGCGAGACGAAGATACGTCTGGTAACAAGCTCACCTTACAAGGGCGGCTCGAGGAAGCATTGATACGAGAGGGTTTCGATCCGAATACCTACGAATTTGAGGATGAACTAGAAAAGAAATTAAAGGAAAATTCAAAGGAACTAGAAAAGAAATTAAAGGAAAATTCAATGGAATTGGAAGGGAAACTGGAAAAGAAACTAAAGGAAAATTCAATGGAATTGGAAGGGAAATTGAAAGAAAATCTGGAAAAGAAAATGGAAAACCTGGAAGAGAAATTAACCGAAAATTCAAAAGAACTGAAGGAAAATTTAGAGAAATTCGACGCAAAATTGGCTGAAACAGAACAGAATTTTGCAGGAAAATTTCAAGAAATAGATTTACGAATTAAGGAAATAGAAGAAAGGTTTCTATGTACGACAATGTCCGAACAGATCGATAATGAAGCTAGAAGTGTGAAGCAGTAGAATGGACACGGGGTTTCATCGAAAGCATATACGAAGCCACCTAAATTCGACGGAAAGACATCATGGACCACTTTCCTAAAGAAATTTGAAACGGCCGCAAAGTCGAACGCATGGACGTTGGAAAATAAAGCCTCCGAGCTGGTCTGCGCGCTGCATGGTAATGCCGAGGAGATTTTGGATACCATACCACCCGAGAAATTGAACGACTATGAACATCTAGTGAAGAAGTTAGAGATGCGGTATGGTCAGGCACATATGACGAGCGTCAGTCACGTGCAGTTAAGAAACCGACGTCAGAAGGCAGGGGAAAACCTGCAAGAATACGAGGCTGATATCGCTCGTCTGGTCCGCCTCGCGTATCCAGGTACTCCCGACGACACTTTAGAAAAGTTGGCTGTCGACTCTTTCATCGATGGGTTAAGGGATGACGACATACAACAGCGACTTCGATTAGACAGGCCAAAGACACTCGCTGACACGTTGGCTCGGGCACTGGAGTATGACGTAGTTAAACAGGCATCACAACGGCAAGGTAGAGTGCGTGAGCTAAGGGAGGAGCCCGACGGTCGATACGAAGACAGACTAGAAGAAATAGTTAACAGGATAGTGGGAAAATTAAACAAGAAACCGAGACCAATACGATGTTGGAACTGCGGGAAATTGGGACACGTAAGAAGCGCTTGCAAGAACGGAGAAGTTACTCAAGAGCGCGTGCCTCGCGTTTTGGAAAACTGCAAGCACTGCAAGCGCCTGGAGGAACATGAAGCAGTCCGGAAGATAACCGTCACGGATGAACAATGGCATCCTGATAACATCAAGACGGAACAGGGTTCTGATCCGGTCCTGAGCTTGTTCCGAAGATGGAAGAATGAAGGCAGACGACCGACCTGGCAAGAGATCGCCGCCAAGTCTGGGGAGGTGAAATCGTTGTGGGCCCAATGGGACGCCATTGTTGAGGATGATAGACTCCTGAAGCGAATAGTGGAAAACCAGGATGGTACTGAGAGCAGACGTCAATTGCTTGTACCGAAGAGCCTGGTAAGGGAAGTCTTGAAGTGCCTCCATGACGATGCTTCGGGGGGACATTTTGGTGTTAACAAGACCCTTGGGAGAGTCCGTGAGCGGTTTTACTGGGTCAATTGCAAAAAGGATGTTGAAGACTGGTGCAAGAAGTGCACAACTTGTGCAGCCAGCAAAGGACCGCAAAGACGACGGCGTGCTCCTATGCGCCAGTACAATGTCGGCAGTCCATTCGAACGGATTGCCATAGACATCGCAGGACCGTTTCCAGAGACCGATGGTGGCAACAAATACATCCTGGTGGCAATGGACTACTTCACGAAATGGGTTGAAGCGTACGCACTCCCAAATCAGACAGCCACCACAGTAGCGGAGGAGCTCGTAAACCACCTGATCAGCCGGTTCGGCGTGCCCATGGAGCTTCATTCTGATCAGGGTCGGAATTTTGAGTCCGCCGTGTTCCAAGAAATCTGCAAGACTTTAGGCATTCACAAAACCCGGACAACACCTCTGCATCCTCAATCAGACGGCATGGTCGAGCGAATGAACAGGACCATTAACAAGTACTTGTCCAAAGTGGTCTCCAAACACCAAAGAGACTGGGATCGCCATCTGCCACTGTTTCTTATGGCATATCGATCATCGATTCACGAAACTACTGGACAAACACCAGCAAAAGTACTGTTTGGTCGGGAGCTACGGTTACCATGTGACCTGAAGTTTGGCTGCAAACCTGGTGAGGACGTTGCCGGAGAAGACTACGTTAGTGATCTTCGCAGAAGACTTGACGATATCCATGAGGAAGTACGTTCCCGGATGCAGATAGCTAGCGATCGCATGAAGCACACATACGATATACGGGCCACTGATGGAGGTTTCCAGGAGGGAGACATGGTGTGGTTATACAATCCACAGCCCCGTAAAGGTCTTTCGCTGAAGCTACAGCAGCACTGGGAAGGCCCATATACAATCGTCAAGAGAATAAATGACGTTATTTACCGGATTCGACGCACACCAAATGGAAAACCGAAGGTTGTCCATTTTAACCGTTTGGCCCCATATGCCGGTGACAATCACGAAGAAGCACGGATCAGGCTTATGCAAGCTCGTTCTCCGGATCCCCAGTATGACGAGTTTATGCCCACGCCGAGCTTATATGCCAACTCCAGATTCGGTGTCACCTCCGAGAGATCCGAAGATTTGTTTTCTGCTTCGGACTCGCTGGTTCATTGTGTGGCCAAAGACTTGAGGATGGATCGCGGTATTGCCACCGTATTCAAGAAGAAGTTTGGCCGCTTGTCAGAGCTGCGGGACCAACTCGGAGATAGAAAGAAAGTGCTAAGTCTGGTGGACGGGCACCGATCCATTTACTACCTGGTTACTAAGGAGGCGTCGTCTGAAAAGCCCACCTACCGCTCGTTATGGAATTCGTTGGTGGAACTAAGAGACCAACTGCTATCCACAGGTACCACAAGGTTAGCCATGCCAAGGATAGGATGTGGGTTGGATGGACTGAACTGGAGAGTGGTGCGGAGCATGTTGGAGGTCCTGTTCCGGTGGAGCGGCGTCGAAATAACGGTATACACCAATAATCCCCAACGAGATCCCGCACAGCCAAGGACGGTGGATTGCTACTTCCATATGACGACTGGGTGCCTTAGGGGACAGAATTGCAAGTACCGGCATGATCCTTCGAAGGAACGGAAGATGTGATCCGGGACGGATCACCCTTAAGGAGGGGGCAGTGTAATGAGCGTATGTGTACGAGAGCGAGCAGTGCGGCGAGCGTGTGTGTGTGCGATAGCGGCGACGAGAACCGACAGCTTGCAGATAAGCGGAGCTCAAAGAATGCCGGCGTCGGTCGGCGCTTTGATGACGATAAACAAGGCCATAAATTAGATGAACACAATAGGCACTCCAGTAAAGTCTAGTATGTAATAGAAAAGTCGTTACAATAGCCTCTATTTTGTAAGGTTGGTCGAGACACGCCACGCTTAGTGGATATAGCCTCTATTTTATGACAGTTCAGAGCAACAGTATATGTCAACTTACTCGATTTTTGATATACCTAAGATTGTAAAGGAAATTGAAACATTATAATAATTAAAACCAAAGTGTAAATCTAAAATGAATTAACCTTTTATACCTAGAATGTAAAGATCTAAAGAGAACCATAATTTAACCTAAATCGCAAATTATAAGCAATGGTAGCAATGTCAAAGCAAAAGTCAAGAGTGATTTAATGAGGGATTATAGTTAAGACCGACAGTGAAAAGTATCAAGTTACGCCGACACATATATGGGTCAGTGGTTTACACGCACCTTCGCTCTGAATGTCGTCAACCTCGGGACGTCTGGCTCGGGGTGAATGGACATGGTACCGTTATCGGGGTTGGTGGCCAGGTGGGGTCGTATGGGCTGGCAGTGGTGAGCTTCCAGTGGCGTAACCAGATGGGTGTACCTCAGGCGGGGTCGGCAGTGTTTGGGCAGGCAATGTACGTAGACGGACGACTCTAGGGCCTCTCATGTACAGACAGGGTGGGCCGGACGGCAGCACGGAAAGGCGGGTCAGGGGTCAACCTCAGGACAGCAGGGGCAGCGATGGCAGACACTCGGCGTGGCAGTGGTGGCAGTGGCAGTCACTCGGATGTGGCAGTGACGGCGGGGACAGAGACTCGGGGTTGGTAACGTAGTCAGCGACAGGTACAGCGGCGGGACAACCAATTTACAGGAACGGACCAAAACCAGATCTCGATGGACCGCACAACGGCAGTCTTAACACTCGTCAACGAGTTCAATCACTGCGACTACACTTATTGACCTCATGTACTGAGGGACGAGCTAGGCCAATAAATGACCGGATCTCACCAACAGAAGAATCAGGCGAGCCCTCAAAGTGCTTATCGATTACTAACTGAGGGACGAGCTAGGCCAATAAATGACCGGATCTCACCAACAGAAGAATCAGGCGAGCCCTCAAGGTGCTTATCGATTACTAACTGAGGGACGAGCTAGGCCAATAAATGACCGGATCTCACCAACAGAAGAATCAAGCGTGCGTTCAAGTGCCTTTTAGATTGCTAACACTGAGGGACGAACTAGGCCAATAAATGACCGGATCTCACCAACAGTAGAATCAAGCGAGCGTTCAAGTGCCTTTTCGATTGCTAACACTGAGGGACGAGCTAGGCCAATAAATGACCGGATCTCATCAACAGAAGAATCAAGCGTGCGTTCACGTGCCTTTTAGATTGCTACTACTGGGGGACGAGCTAGGCCAATAAATGACCGGATCTCACCAACAGAAGAATCAAGCGAGCGTTCAAATTTGCCGAAGGACCTCTTTTACTGAAGGACGAGCTAGGCCAATAAATGACCGGATCTCACCAACAGAAGAATCAAGCGAGCCCTCAAGGTGCTTATCGATTACTAACTGAGGGACGAGCTAGGTCAATAAATGACCGGATCTCACCAACAGAAGAATCAAGCGTGCGTTCAAGTGCCTTTTAGATTGCTAACACTGAGGGACGAACTAGGCCAATAAATGACCGGATCTCATCAACAGAAGAATCAAGCAAGCGTTCAATGTGCTTTTCGATTGCTAACACTGAGGGACGAGCTAGGCCAATAAATGACCGGATCTCATCAACAGAAGAATCAAGCGTGCGTTCACGTGCCTTTTAGATTGCTACTACTGGGGGACGAGCTAGGCCAATAAATGACCGGATCTCACCAACAGAAGAATCAAGCGAGCGTTCAAATTTGCCGAAGGACCTCTTTTACTGAAGGACGAGCTAGGCCAATAAATGACCGGATCTCACCAGCAGCCGAATCCAGCAAAGATAGAGAGCCAACAATGACCAAACTCCCTATGAAATCCTGTAGAAACGCGCAGCCTTCTATACCAAAATTCTACCCTTTCCACCGCGCGAGTCTGCGTGTCGCGGGGTTCAAGCGCGCATATTCAGAAATTCCTATCTCTCTTGCTTACCTAGATCAAGCTAGTTCACTCGTTCTTTCCAACGTAGTTTGCATACCGCGTGGTCTCCCCTTTACTACATTCCAACCTAATCCACCCTACGAACTGACTCAGGGGTGAAATAATATACCTAACTCACTTCTATACGTGGACAACCTATGAAACCTGTCTCTCTCACTCGTGGCTGACCGGACATGGGTGTCTAGACGAAACATTCCTGGTCGCTAAGTCGATGTTAAGATGCTCTCTTTTACGAAGTTTTAAGTGATCTTTCACTCATTAGGTACAAAAATTATTTAAAATTTATTTAGTTTGCAATGACTTCCTGACTTTAATTTAAATAATATTCAAGATTAAAATTTCTCAAACGAAACTATTATTACAGGAAAACTATTTACCACTTTGAAACAGGAAAGTACAAATTAATTAAATATGTACTTCAATTAATAAAATTGAACAAGAACAAAACAAGAATATAACAAGAATATAAAATAAATTAAATACCTGTAGTTTAGTTTAAAAAGAAATGACGTCATCAGGTAAAATTGCCTGTTAAATAAATATACAAAGGTAATTTATTCAAAAAATTGTAACACCCGGGTACGGGTGGTTACAATATTCTATGGTAGCAAAACCAAAAGTGAACCCAAGAAATATTGTATCATTTTAAAAAAAAATGTTCGATTCGATCCTAATAAGATTATAGTTTAATATTAATGTGCATCATAAGAAGAAAAAAAAAACAAGGTGATTTATTCTCAAGCAACCAAAAAATTTTTCACTATAATAATTCTTCACAATAAAAAATAATTTATTTTTTATTATTGTAGCAAATTTCTACCGTCACTTTTTTCTAAATAAATTAAATTAGTCGAATTATTATTATTATGTCGATCGTTTTAACTAAAAAAGAGTTATTTAGAATTCCAATATTGTTCAATATTGGATCGATTACTTGTATTAACAATAAAAATTCTTGAATTAAAATTATCTATATAGATAATAAAAAATTTCGATTTTTAGGAACTTAGATATATCAAAATAGAAAACGTGGTTAGGTTTGGTGAAAGGTCGACTAGCTTTTGACAAAGAAAATCTCTTCTGTGTTTAGAAATTATCAATTTGCATATTCAAAAAGTATTTATGGGTAGTAGATATATTTTTGTAAAAACGTTAGAAGCGTTTGAAAAGTAGTGAGGGAGAGAGTGAGATCTAAATCGGATTACTTTCGGGGATTGCGAAGATTTTCTAGGGAAAGAAATAGGTGACATGCGTGCTTAATAGATTTTCAGACTAACGATTCTACGAAGACTTTAAATTTCGCGTAAAGCCTTTAGCTCAATAGTGTTGTTTTTAAACCGAAGATTTTTTTGACTGAAACTTATCCAGACGGCGAACAATTCGTAGCATAACATTCTGCATGTAAGGGTGTACTTTGTTACCCGATATATCGTTTCAGTTCACCCGACACAACCCTACAAGTTTTGTGTTTGACATTATGTTTTCCGGTGTCGATTTCCTTGTACAGTAACAAACTGTAAAACCATCCCTTTAAATTTTACGTGTCGTTTACACAACACCATAGCGTACGTGATTTCACATTAAGCAAAATAAGTAATTTCTCTTGCACACACGTTAGGCATATACCTAACGCTAATACACGCAATCATAATATACGTATATATATATATATATGCACGAAGGGGGAAGGTTACGTACGAGGCTTTTCGTCTGGACTGCGGCCCATAACTCTAAGCCAAAGTATACAAGGGACTTTGAATTTAATAGCTTAAACAATGCACACGCACATCACGCTTTCCTTATGCAAAGTTTATTGAGATGGCTTGATGAGGACGGTTTTGATGTGCTTTGCGTATATGAGGTTGAGGCAATGGAAATTAAAAACCTTGATACAAATAATAACTGCTCACGTTGCGGATCGCTAGTGAAAAATGAATTACGTAGGGACGTAGTGTGAAAATCAGCTAGCATTAAGGGGCAATAGACGATTACGCCTACATTAGATAACAGTAATATTTCTCTGGAATAGAAGTACAGATATTCTAAATGAAACAGTTCCATATTGAACAAGATAAATCCCTCAAGCTTTGCCACAGATAGCGCTCCCTAACTGGCTGTATATTAAATCACCTTTGGTTAGACAACAGTTTGGTTAGACAACAGTTTGGTGAGACGGCATTCTGTCGGAACTTCCTATGGCGGTCTGGTGGTTTCGACAGAATACTGACCAAGAACATATTTTGTTCTATTTTGATATAACCCTGTCTTGCTATCTGTGGTTATATACTCTCTTTTCAACTAAAGTTGAAACTTATCAACTTCTATAACTGTGTCTGAAATTATCTAAGAAAGTATTCTATTCTCAATTTTGAAATACATATGTATGTTATTATTAATTGTGTATTTTTTACATATAAGTAACATCAGTTAGTTTAGAATTACCTAACTGCAAATTTTTTTCTTTCAGGTAAGGGAAAGATCGTCAATCTTCAGCAAGCCTATCTCCTCATTTATACAAGAGTCGGTAAGAACTCTTCTTAAAGTATAGGTGCTTTTCTAGGGTGAGCAGCTGACCAGTTGATCAGCTAGTGCAAGATTTTAATTTCGGAAATCTTTTATTTTAATGACACGTATGAAAACAGTATACTGTTTGGGGTGGGCAGTGAGCATTGTAGGATGGGAACCCTCTACATGACATGCGACGTTTCCAAACTGGTGTCTGCCGTGTATGTTCGCGTTATTCTACCATCGTCAGACAAGGCCAGAGTGCCGATGACGTAACAGTCAGACATGACGGTGATAGTAGCCCCAATGTAAGTTTCATACTGAAAACTGCCGAAACTATTGTCAAAATTATCGAAAATTCTGTCACAAATAAGCTTTTTAAAAATTACCGCAGTAAAAAAAATGATGGACTTGGAAAAGGAAGTCAAAGAAAGTTAGGTACCCTTACTGAGTAATTTGATACAACATACGTGGCTATTTTGGGATCCGATACTAATATAATCTTAATGTGGAAAAATAAATGAAACTAGTGACGAGTTTAAATATCAACACTCCATTGTTTATTTTCTTAATTTCATGATTAACAGAAATAACAGTGAGTACAACTTTCAGTGTTATAAAACTTTATATATAGCGTTGCTATGAACAATTCCGTCGTTGTTTTTAAACACAGAATATCTGCATGCAAGCCCTTGAATTCTCGAAGGTAACAATATCAATTATAAAATTTAATGTTTTGTAGCGCTCAATTTATTTATTTTTATTTGCAAGTATTACGATTTTCGCTGCGTACACGTCGAAGAATCAACAAACACGTTTTGGAAAAGTTTAACATTAAAAGGTAGTAACAATAATTTGCCAGTGTTAATAATTTGCTCAAATAGTCTTCTCATCGACCTCTACAAGAATTCGCGATAAAAATAAAATTAAAATTTCACTGTAAGTACTTATATCGATTTGTTACTCGTCTAAACAGATTCCGTACGTAGGCCTACTTGTATCAGCTGTTCGTTTCAGCGCGCAGGCCTTGTCTCGTGATGGCAACGGTTTTCTCCGGGTTGTAGCCGCGTATGCCCTACCTTGTCGGACAAAAGTTAGCTCTTTGATAAATACCAATGGTTGCACCCGCTGTTAGTCTAATGTATTCGTAAGAACACAGTTTTACATAATCTACAACATTTAAAACACATGGATGGATACTTTAGAAAACATGTATGTAAAGAGCAAGTGATACAGCTAGATGAGTTCAGCCCTAATTTGCTTTTCTTTTTTTCTTTCGCATCCATATCATTGATTATGATCGCCAATTTTCTAAAAGTTATTTTCAAGTAGCTGTACCTAATACATTACTGTAGATAAATTGACCATACTTTAAGGCGTCAACGTCAAGGGGCCCATTTCTATAGGAATTATGTATACAACTAAATCATAACTCATTATCCAGGAAATAAAAACACCACAACGGTAGATTTTCACAAATTTTATTATAACATGTAACATATGTTTCGCCAAACGTGAATTAGAGCATAGAAATAGTTTTCTCAAAAATAAGAATGATTCCAATTTTGCAGACCATATTTTAGAAGAAAATCATGAATACAATAATAAATTAGTAATTTTACACAAATGTAACAAAAGTCAAAAATTAAATTTGTTAGAAACTTTAGAAATTAACAGATATAAAAAACTAAATATCATACTAAACGATCAAATAGAAGGAAACAACTCCCCTCTATTAAATTTATTTTAAATACCTACTTTTTCACCCCCACTGTTCAGTTAGATATTTAAGCAGTTTTCCAAGATCTCAAAATTTAGTAGTAAGTACTCACATGTCTGAGGAAGCCAAAGTTTGGCGAAACATATGTTACATGTTATAATAAAATTTGTGAAAATCTACCGTTGTGGTGTTTTTATTTCCTGGATTATGGATTTTCATCAAGCAAAGGTCGAAAATATTCAACATAACTCATTAATTCGAACGATCTATATGCGTACCTAATCGTTATTATCGGGAAGTAGGTTCGTCATTCATACGAACCCTTTTAGTCTGGTGGTGAAGAGATTTTATCATTGAAAAATTCAATTCTCTACAAAACAGGTCCCTACACCTTTGTTGTAACTATCGCGGTTTTCTCAACGTAATCGTCGGAAAGTCAAAAAACGCATTTTGTAAAACTTTAGCGATAAATAAATAATAGTAATAATTGACAGTAAGTTTAACGCTAATTGCGTAAATTACCTATAACCGCTGACCAGAGCTAATGAGCTCGAAAACGTGATCCGAATCTGGCCGCTTCGACAGAATGCTAACCAAGTATAATTTATGAAATAATAGTTACATTTATTTGTCAATGGTCGTTTGCATGAATGCTTTTCTCACTGACTTTTAAAAGAATTCGCGATCTACATAATTTTTGAACAATGATTCCCTTGGCTAATCCTGAAACGGTTCAGTACAATCGCCTATCTCTATAGTAACGTAGCAAGATTTTTACGTAGAAGTTGTCTGAACTTGTCTGTTCTCGAAGGTAACGACATTATTTCTTTTTTCGGTTCGTTCGTTATTGTCCTGTAAAAATTCTTAGAAAAAACAATAGTTCACGACAAATACAAAGGAAAGTCGAAAGGAAATATCTTTTCTCTTATTTTTACTTTGTTTGCACATTTCTTTGCCTCTAGACAAATACATGAAACGATCGCAGACAAATTAATATACATTTGGACATGATAACGTCTGTCCGATCAGATACTTGCAAAAAAAATATTTAAAGAACAATTTTTTAAATTACAGCATCTACTATAACGAAAATCTCTATTTGCATACTTATTGCTTACGTTTATTCGTATTTATACAGGGTGTTTGGTCTATAAGTACAAAAAAAAGAACCACATGTTCCCTGTTGCATTTCAAACATGAATTTATACACTTTTTGACTTTTGAAATAAAATAAAAAATTAAAAATTATTTTGATTTCTGAGGCCGGCCCTGGTTTAGCGCGCTTATTCCCTAGAGAATAGTCGCCGGTGATAGATAACGCTGTTTCGTAAGTGGCGCTGCTCGTTGCAAACTATCAGTTACGAGAATGTATTTCGCCAGGCCCGTATTAAACCGAATTTCAGGGTCAAATTTTCGAACACGAATTGCGTACTTAATTGTGCTTTTAGACTTTTGTTATTTATTGTGCAAGGAATCCATGATTCTTTTTTTTGTACTTATAGACCTAACACCCTGTATTTAGAAAGTTTTAGTGTAATTCAGATAGTGCCCAAATTGCAAACACGGCTCTACTAAATATGCAATCCTCATCAGATCCAAAAATATTTTCTCTTGCTTTAAAATGTAAAACTAAATTAAACTCTATATCCTGTCATTTGATACGTTATTGTCTGTGGTTGCATATGTCACCCTGTATTTTGTTTGCTGTAAATGAAGAGAGAAAGATTATTACTGCTCCATTTCTGCTATAATCCGAAATAGGTTTACTTAAGTAACACAGCAAACAAGATGGCTGTTTTTACGGCACAGCAAATACGGTTTTTGTCGCTATTTTGTGTACGGGTTGGCGTATGCAGCAACGAAAGATCCCAGAGAAGTGGTTACTACACTAAATTGGACCGATTACGTAAAATGAGGGTTCACTCTGTACGTAAATGTTATGTGGTTTTGTCTGAAATAGCCGAAATATGTGGCGGATTTACCATCAGAAACTGGGTCGACATGCCGTACATGTTCACAGGACAGTGTGTAAAGGGCAAAAAGGAGAGAGTTTGAATCGAAATTTTTACGAAAAGAACATTTTATTTACAGGAAACTCTTTCGTACGCTTTTATGTTCTGTTAGTCTTTTTGAGTTGAATTGCCATATTTCAAAATATTCAATTTGACAATAGACCAAATTTTCATATTCTAGGAAATGAAAAATGATTTGAAATTTCCATATATCATGTTCAGCATTCTTGGATAGGTTGATAAAATGGATTTCGAGTGTAAAATTTTGTTTCTTTCTTTCAGGATCTGTTTAAAATGCTTTGCAACTTTTTTGTTGCTTATGAAACAGAAAAAGGCCTCTCTTTGTGTAACATATAAACTCTACAGAAGCCCATTTGGAAAAAATCTTGTAAATAATGAATTATTATTAAATGTTAAATAAGAACTACTGTTACGTTTTCTAAATCAGTCAAATTTTTCATTAAAATGTTTTTTTTTGGGCTGAACCCTGAACGCCGGGTATATTTCGGATTCTCTTATTTAAATGCAATAAAAGTTGGCGTTAGTTCACTCTGTAGTACAAAGGGTACTTTGACTAAGAGTACTTTGAAATCACCAAAAAATTCACATGCTATGCAGTTATGCATGAATGCAGACATGTATGTACGTGGACTGGTTTTCTTCTTTCGACAACGTTGTCAATTTTCGGCATATAATCAGGATTACGAGAACTCTACTGTAATGGCTATGTTGTTCCTGCAAATATTTCACATAGTATCGTGATCAGTCACCGAATAGAATACGTTGATTTAATGTAGTTGATTTGCGTGATAGTTTACAGTTGAAATACTTGGAAAATTCTTTTAGTGGAGGTGATTTAATACGTTAATGTGAATTAATTTGTACCATTTACAAGTAACCTCAAATTAATGAGGAAAAAGCTATTACCGTCACCATGCCTCCGCCGGGATTCGAACCCGCGTCTCTCATTGCTCTAACCACTACGGAGACTTGATGACAACACCGACGAACGTACTTACAAAGTTACAGAATCGTCGAAATTAATGTATACTATTATTAGTTATAGTCAATAGTCAGCTATTTGGAAATGCAGAGCATTGACGCGTAAAGTCAGAGTACATTCGTCGATGTTGCTGTTGTTACAATCTCCTAGATTAGTAGTTAGGGCATTGGCGTGTAAGGTCAAAGATTCGGGTTCGATTCCCGCGAGGGCGTGACAAAGGCAACAATTTTTCCACATTAGTTTGAGATTACTTCTAGATGGTGCAAATTAATTTTAATTAATGGATTACAGTTGCGCATAAATGTGGAACCAACAGCTTCTATGAATGTTGGCTTTACAGATTGTTGATAGGTGAATGCTTTGATATTCTTTATCTAAATCAAATTCATAGTTTGAAAAGATAGGCAAATTTTGCCTTCGCGTGAATGGTGTTCGTAGTTTTTGCTTCTTTTGTGATCAGTACTGCTTAAAGTTTATCTATGTTTTTGCTCTAAATATTAAGCAGCTTAGGAGTAAACGATGCTACAAAGAACTTTTTACCGCTTTGAAGTACCGTGCATCAAGTCACATTTAAAAAAAAAAATGGCGATTCTCTAGCTATATCATGGTTTTGTAACCAAATTATTTTAATTGTGCCAGAACACAAAAAGGAGTTTTATGTTTTCTTTCATATTTTCTTGTCGCCAGATTTCATTGCCATTTTCCTGACGAATGCTTTCTAATATAACCAGCAACTGATATTAATTCTATTCGGGTTGGTCCAGTCAATATTTAATAATTTTAAGTAGGATTACAATTGAAGCAAAATGAGCAGGTACTATCTATGAGGGAAATAAATCTTACGTTACTTCTCGTTCTATGCCGCTTTTGACGAGAATTTGAATTTAATTGACAAGATCAGTTTGGAGTAAATTGTAATCTTTAAATTAGTTAAAGGAATTAATTAGATAAACTATTTTTGGTTTATACACTAGTACTCACGTTTTCCTTGAAAAGAAAATATTCTCGGACCTATTAATACACCAGAATTCTAACAATGTGAGCCAATTAGCATGTTAATTTGTTTTTCCAGCATGCGGTTAAGTTTATACTACAAAAGAATAAAACAGAAACAAAACGCAAGCGCAGCTATTTTGAGGTAAAATAATTTTATAAGAACTTCTGCGATCACTCGTTATCGGTTGACCTACCTTGAATTCTAATTATGATAATGGCAAAGTTCGAAAGTAGAAAATATAACAATTTAAAAATTCTTATTTGGTTTTGATCGCAGAGTTGTAACCAGCTGACCTGACATAAGATGGGAAAAAAACTTCTTATAGTATTTTATGTTTGAAGCTGGTGGTCTACGTCTTCGATGGTTTTAATGTTGTCAATTTGTGCATAATAGCGTTACACAAACTACAACAAAATTAAGTTGTATGAACTTTAATAAATAAAATTACACAAATTTAATTAATAGTACAATTATTCATGTCACCCCATACGAAAATATTTTGTAAGTCGAAATGCATTTTTTTGTTATATAATGAATGATATTTTAAGTATAAAATTAGTTAAACCCGTCCAAACTGGATGGTGTATTGCATTTAAGAAATTATAATCGGGGCAACCATTTAATACCATAACCTCACTTGCTTTTTGCGAACTACTTTCTAAATTATATATTTAATTAAGCTATTTTGAGAACAGTTGCACACCTCTGAATTTTTTTTATAAACAATTATATATAGGCTGATCGCTTCCCTTCATCACGCTCCCCATTTTTTACTGTTATAATACTACCCGTGTGGTGATGCATAGCATTTAACAAATTTGATTAGAGGGACACCTAGCCATCATACTAACAAAATAACTTTTATTTGTTATTATGACTCACAAATTTGCAAACGAATTTTACACAATGCATTTACCATTCGGTTGTTTTAAAAGGTGAGGTTCTTATTTATTACCGCAAAAGTTAATAATATTTAGCATTTTGCTCCCTATATGTTATTTTAATTACATATTTATTTGTTTTTATATTTAACATGAGAACTATACTGAACATTATTGCACAATTACACCTTACGTTTCATTTTTATCGTGTCGTATCTTTTATAAACGTTAGAATAAACGTCAAAATTCTATGGTTACGTTAGGTTAGGTTAGGTTTAAGTTAAAATAATATAGGCAACCCAGCCTAACGTAAAGCCCGTCCCATCTGTGCAATTGTTTTCTTAAAATTCGGAGATGTCAAAATTAACGTCTTTAGTGCTACTTTTTTCCATGGCGAACTGACTGAGGCTAAAACTATAGTTATTACTTTTTTGTTTAATCAATTGTAAAAAGTAAATAAAAAATACACTGATTGATGAAATTTCGTTTTATTATTTTTTAATCGCAAAAGATGTAGATTAAAAACTCCTTTACGTTTACCGCATATTTAGCATCCTCATTCAATAGAATTTACAACATACCAATCTTCACTTTTTCACATTTTCGGCAACGTTGCCTTTGTCCATACGAGCAGGGTTCTACGCCATCTGGGCGTGTTCGATACCACAACGTCTCTCACAAAGTTTCTATTGCAGTTGCTTTATTTGTATCGGCTACCGAGGATTGGAGTGCATCTGAAGAAGCTACTTCATGTCGGTAACAAACTTTACCCCGGGATTTGCTATCATTGCGGAAGACCAAATTGTTGTAGAAGCATTTGTGTTAGGATCATTACGAGAACGTCAAGTTTTATTCAGTGAAATGTTTAGAAAGTAGCATAAAAATGCATGCATATACCAAGAGATGTAGTTTTCTTTAAGGATTCTAAGCCAGCAAGGATTTTCGAAATAAATCAGGGTGTAAATAGTCATATGAGAACATACAGGGAAATTTAAGGGTTAGATTGGGTGAATCAGCAAGGGTGAGAAGCAACAGTCGGAAAAATAAACGCAATCATTTCGGTATATACACATGTTGCTTACAGAGGAAGACTGAAAGTAAGTGAGAAATCAATGAAATTCGGACGAACTGACTCTACAAAGGCACAAGCTATTATCAAAGTGCTATTATCTTCTTTTTATGCGTCCTTGAATAGAACTGATTACTTGGTATAAAGGTTGGATTTCCTACTGATCATTTGATACATTGTGTGTTTACGTCATTAATAAAGACTGAAATAAAGAGCGCTTTATTTCTTTCAAATAAATTTACGTAAATACATTAATGTGAATCAAATTATTCAACCAACAACAAATTACCTCACATTACTGAGGAAAGATCAGTTGCTGTCATCATGCCTCTATAGGGATTCGAACCCGGGTCTCTGGCTTTACGCGCCATTGCTCTAACCACTAAGCTACGGATTAATTAATAATAATTAACAAATTCGCTCTTGTGTTGCCAAGGAAAATTTTATTTATCTTGTATAATAAACACGTGCATTATCAAAAACATTGTATTTTCATGTTTATCGAATAATATTAGCGAGCTATACGCCTGGCGACTAAAAAGACGAGTTTGATGTATCTTACTGAAATACCGGTTACAAATAATAAAACAAAATATATTGGATGTAATGCTAATGTTGTGGTAAAGATAAAAATAAAGATTCGACTCATAGAGGTACTGAGTATGAATGCAGTGATTCGCCCTTTTGACATTAAATGATTTGAGGAGTAAGATGAAGAATTTGGAGAGCATATATAACCAAAAGCCATTGGATTGTTGAGAACGAAACTTTACACAAGGAGTTTAATGAGATCGAGATAAAATTAAAAAATAATTGATGGGGTGAATGGTAACGTGGTAGCTGTATCTAAATTAGTTTCCTTTTTCAACAGCTTCTCTAAACTTCCTGAGATTGGTTAAAAATGAGGACTACATTCAACCTATTAAATTAATTCTTTACATTTAATAAAATTCATTAGATGAATTGTGGATATTAAAAAATATAAATCTTTAAAATATGAATATTCACAATCATTATCTAACATGTTTTGAAATAAATTAATAATTCAAAATATTTTATGATGTTTGGGTATTTATTTCCAAAGACTTTACATATGTATACCCCCAGGCATAATAAGTAATTTTACTTCACAACATAGGACTTTTCATTTAAAGGTAATTAAATTAAAGAAAAGCTTATCACTAAATAACGATAAAAGTTAATGTTCTTGAACTTTTATTCAATTTCCAACCAAAAAGTTTTTAAAATCAACTTTACCCAAATATTTTGACAGAATTCGTAATGAGTTAACCGTAACCATTTTACCTCTGTTATTAAAAATACTACAAAACTAATTTTTAGAATTTTTTATATATAATATGAATGTTAAACTGACGGAGTTTTATTTTATGTCATTATTTAACTGTTTTATACTTATTATTTACTGGAAAACCTTTGAATGAGTTCTGTAAACTTATTTAGAGCGCCTTTTCTTTGTAGCGCTTTTAATTCAGGGAGGACAGTAAACAAAACTTTTATTACTTTTATTTATTTTTTGTAAGGTTGCTTTTGTAAGTGAATGTTTAAATGAACAACTTTGTATTTTAAAAGTAACAGCAGGGCAAATCTGCAAAGGTCGTTGATATAACTTTAATGTAAGCATGTCCAGACAAGTGAAAAGGAATAGCGTCGGTTTAACTTTGTTTAGCTCGATAGAAAACGAATTTGCGTAGAACCGGTAAAATGATGTATTCATGCCCCTTTGATTCAAATAAGCGAGTGTATATCCCATTGGTAGCGCAACGAGAGGTTTCGCTCACGGCTATTCATCATCTATTCTTGCTTATAAAACTGCAACTTGATACATCCAAGTTGGTATACTTTCAAGCGCAATTTTTTTTTATCAATAGCTACATATACATACGTATATCATAACCATTTTTCAGCATTTTATTCACCTCGTCACCAACTATGCTTTTCATTCATCATGATATCCATTACGTACCTACTTTCTGTTTAATAAAAGCACACGTTGCCGAGAACCTTTTTAACGTATAATTATCATTGAATTGTTAATTCATAATCTTTACTGCAGAATTGTCAATTCAAAAAATTGATTGATCACGCAGCTTAGGGTTTGGGTAGTTTCGATGCGTACAAGTTCTAGGACAGGGGACAACCCACCTTAAAAGTCCTAGGACGTCTTATATTAGAGTCGAGTTCAATATTGGCAAAATTTATAAATAAAAAAGCAATTTTAGTAAAAATCAACATTTATAGCCCAAAAAATCAAACAGGTACATTTAAAACATTAATTATAGTCTAAACAATTCGTATATTCAATTCAATTTTGGCAGCAAAATCTTATCATTAGAAGTCTCAAGTAATTAGTAGTTAAACTAGTAGCTAGATGGCGCTTTTAATTACGAGAAGTTAATAAACTTTCATGACCTTTTTATAATAAAGTTATTAAAATAGAATTTCAGCAACCGTGTCTCAATTCTCGACACGAAAATCTATGTACCCGAGACAACTACGAGTAAGTTTATAAAAATCTTGAGACTTCGGGACACGAGAGGTACTGTAAATGATAGAGATGCTGTTTGTAGAAAATTCAATTCTCTACAAAAAATGTCCATTCTTTTTTTGTACTGGCTGCGGTTTTGGCTGCGTAAGCGTCGAAAAGTCAAAAAACGCATTGTATAAAACCATAATGTTAAATAAAATGTTGTAAAATTTGGGCAAGTTATTACGGTAAAACATCGAATAAAGGTGATATCATACCGTTTTTTTTATCTTGTTCGCTACTGCAACGTATTTACGATAAAAAATAAAACGAAAGTAAGATGAAAAATAAATAATTAAATGACTTTTCGGAAATTGAATGTGAAAAAAATGCAAATGTTCATGTTGTATTCATATCATATTATTATTTAAAAGTATTTTCATATTCTTTCTTCCAAAAGGGAACAATTTCAAAACAAAAACAAAATGGATATTTATATAATATAAAGCTATACCTATGAGGTTCGTTAAATATATTAAGGCGATAAATTAAAGTTGGAAATTCTCAAAAAGACATAGAAAACTTACCAATCGTTGTAGTTACGCGCGCATCATCGGAACAATTATGAAATCCAATTTTTTTTTGAAATTGTTCCTAATTTTTTTATGCATTCTCGAAAACAGAATATAAAAATACATCTAAACAGTGATATAAATACAATTTTCATCAAAAACAAGAAAGTTTCCAATTTGTTCACATTCAAATGCTTATTCTCAGTGGTAATAGTCCACACTCTACTAACCATTTTTTGTTTTAATAATGAAAGGTTATTTTCCAGTATCTCTTTTAATTATTCACAAGCAATAAAGTAATTTCTTTTTATTGAAAGTGACTAATGCTAATCTTTGTTTAATGTCTTTACCACTATTTATATTTTTGGTTATATAACCACGTCTATATCGAAAATTTGGGATTTCTTCTGATTTTGCATTCTCAATTAGTTCTAATGTTACCTTTTTTATTTAACGCCTTCAGATACTAATTTTTATGATATTGCTTTTCTTTAATTTGTTGTCTTTAATTAATACCGCCTCTATATTCTACTCAGCCTTCCAGATGTTATAATCGCTAGTTAAATCATCTGTAAACCTTAGCATGAAGATCTTGTACAAATTATGTATAGGTACACATTTCTTCTGTCTCATTTGTAAATATTTTTACCACCTTCCACATATTCACGTTACCGAAAGCTATAGCTTAGTGTATGCAATCTCTTGAGAGTTATTTTAGCTGTTGATATAGAATGGGTCACTGTCTGTAGTTTATGTTAATACACTTTTTGTAAAAAAATGTGGAGGAATGTGTATCTACAAACAATATTCTTCGGACTAAAGATTGTGTGAAGATGATACACTCTTTGTCGATTTTTGAAGTGAAATCTTCTTTAGGCGGTTATGTGATTTTCAGTAGATGATAGAAACGTAGATTTGGGTTACCCGCCGGCCGAGAAGACAGTTGACAGCTTTTATTTTTCAGTTTATGTGCTACATCATAAAAAACAAAGTACTCTTATTCCCCTACATCTACTGTCTTTTATATTCTTAGTTTCTACTTCATCTTCCATTTCTGTTTATAACCAGTCGATTTTTGAGTCTTTAAGGTAATATTATAAGCAACTCAATAACAGGCGGGTGTGGCACGCTCAGACTTTTTCTTTATCACCAAGTGTGCGGGGATAACTCTAATGGTAATGGAAGAGAGGATGGCGTGGCGACGGCGCCTATGACAAGCATTAATTAAAGAGGCCTACGGAATGTGCCTAGGCGGCTGACGCGACGTCGCGACGGCAGCAACTAATTAACGAATTATTCGTGCGAGACAAAAGACTGCAAGGAAGGCGCAAAACAGGAGAGGTATTGATCACCCAAGTTCTTTGAGAAATTCTTTTCTTTTATGAATGGAAGAATATCAAATACGTGAGCATTAATTAACATCTAATTTCATAACTCAATAAGGCTTTTTGCTTGTTTTAGTAAAACGAGTTTTTTTTCAAGGGTTATAAGCATAGTTTTTGTTTTAATGAGAATCATAGTTCGGTATGATGGTTAAAAAGAAACTTCTTCAGGCACGATATGCGACTCTTAGTAGGGGATAAAAATGTAAATTGGCGTTCAGCCGGCCGCGTAACCGAGGCCGAGACCGCGACGGCTCCACCACTAGATTGGTGCGCGCGTACACACACACACGCGTATGCATCGCTTCAAACCAGAGACATGTACATATACAAGACTAAGTTTATGCACAGCTCTTTGACTCCAATGCGATAGGCAACACATTTTCTGTTGTGCAGGCAAAAAGAACATTAGCTTAATGGACGAAAAGGTAAGTTTTCGTCGTAAACTACCACTTTAGCGTCTTAGTTCAAACGTAATGGTTGTGATTAGAGTACTAAGTGGTTGTTCGTTAATATTTAATTAAATTTTGACTGAAGTGACTAAAATTTTGATTTTAATAATTAAAAATTGTTTCTTCGTGTTGTCCATACGGTTGTACAAGAAGATTTATGAAAAACTCCTCTGTTTCGTTTTATAGGCAAAAAAGAAAATACAACTAATCAATAAATTGAAAGTTTTTTATTAATATCCTTTGTTAAGGTTTCCTACGAATCCAGAAGTTTGAAAATAGTGAATCAAAGCGATGAGGCGCGGAAACTATACACCTGCAAAACGCGCAGTTGTGAGCACTTTTTAAGTACTGATTTTTTTGATTCAGCTGGGAGAAGGAGGCTATACAAAGGCGCTATACCCACTATTTCGAATTTCCCAAGCACTTAATTAAAAAGTCAGTACCTCCACTATCAGGATGTGTAAGTGCCCTTTTAACGTGAGAAAATTTTTTAAAAATTCTTCCGGCATTTTCCTTACTAATTATAAACTTGCCATCAACATCCAAGAAATTCTCTAAAAGGTACTGCTACATACATTTATGTGTAATATATATACTTCTTTTCAATAGGTTTGAACTAACAACATCAAATATTAAAAATGGTTTGCATGGGAAGGCTTAAACATCCAAGCAAATAGTTTTCATAAAAATCCTATTCTTTTTAGTTTTGAAAATGTCTATAAAGTAGATATCAGTCAGGGTTTTGTTCAATATACAAGTATATGTTTGTTGAATGTTGTTATAAGTTACTCTCTTTGACAATAAATCAGAATTTAAAATGTAGTAAGCACTCCTTTTATAGCAAATATGTAATAATTTTAGCGAAGCTGCATTAGATGTAGAAATTTTACCACCTGCTTCTGGACAGTAGATGACCATGTTTTTAATGAAAATTTTCACTAAATTATTTTCATAATACAAATATATGAAGTGGCTGAGAGCAGTTCTTAAGATCTAAACTTTTTTCTAATAAGCTATTTATATAATGAATGTAAAGAGAAGGCAACTCGACTACTGTGGGTACTATCTCGTATCTATAAGGAGATGTATTTGCACCGGGATACTCATCCCTCAGATGACGTGTTTTTATCTCTGATCAATAAAATTATGGTTATCTTTATCAGTATTTTCATTTTAAAAATCAGAAGTTAACTAGGTATTAATTTAAAGAAATTGATATTTAATTGAAATAAAACAGTAACATAATAATTTATAGTCAAAATACCTACTATTTGTATTCGTGTGATATTAATGAATTGTATAAGAGCTATTTAAAAGAATATAAGAAATATAAACACAAACAGAAACGTAAAGTAACTACAATTTAGATTGTAACAATGTCTTCCTTAATTTTAATTTAATAATTTAAGTAGTGTAATGATGTAAATTATATGGAAATTTAAATTATTATTAAAAATACATTAGTTAAATGTATATTTATGACCATCAAAAGTTTTAACTACTTGAAACTACTAAATTATTTTATAAACTCCCCGCAGCTTAATGCTATTCAAATGGAACTAAAATATTTTTTGCCTGCACATTGAAATGAAGGTTGCCTACCGTCTTGGCTCCTCTTCCTTTCACAGTAATTACTACTTATACTCAGTCTATATAATAAGCACGTCTCTGCTTCAAACGCATTAGTTGACGTCAGCAATCTTCTCAGCGTTTTAGAGAGTTCAAACAACTAATAATACACAACACCTTTTTTATCCCACCAAATACAGACCAACGTTGGTACAGTGAATATCTAATTTGGTTCACCTGGTTTCACCCAACTTGTTCTTTGTCTTCATTTAAGATTTTCTCAATATACTTATCAATTTTTTATTTCCTGTGACAATTCGATGCAAAAATCCTTTTCTTTGCTGTTTTTGAAACAATACTTTACAATCCAATGGTTTTTCGACGTTCCATGTCTCTTTCAATTCATATGGAATTCAGTTTCCAGCTTTTTGAACCATTCCCATCGTTTTTAATTGCTTTGCAACAGTTGAGCTAACTCTACTTCAGCTAATTCTGATTGAGTTTGATAAATATCCTTCGCCAATAATACTTGCAATTCAGTATTTTCCATTTTTTTCGGTGGCTTTCCATGTTCCTTGTTCACAGTGCTAAAATTGTCACTTTGAAATCGTCGAAACTGTTCCTTACAAGTTACTTAGAAGGGGCTTGTTTACCATAAATTTCCACAGAGGCGATAAGTTTCCGAAAACCGACATTTTCAAAGCACTTATTGCTTATACTTCAACGAAATATCACATGATCCGTTAGATATAAGTATGTTCATTTACTAATACACCCATGGAGGCTAGAGACAACGAGAACAATCGCTGTAGAAAAAAGCGTCCCAGAAATGTGGACTTATTAGTAAGGCGCTGCGATCGCTAAAGCTTTGCACAGCGAAATGCCGATTGAGTCGGTTCCATGTAAATAAATGAAACTGCATCCACCAAGCCGTCACGTCACAGCACAGCACGTCCCAAGTACCGATCCCGTCCAGCGAAAAAAAGAAAACGCTGTGCAGTGCTGGTTTGTCGGACGGTGGGTGACTATCAACTGGCGACGGTGAGCGCTGGGTAAGTGAGCGCTGAACCGCATTTGACAAGCTTAAGTCGCCTCAATAAAAAACGGGCTATTTACAATTATGTATCAACGTTTACTTTACAGAGACTTCATACTTACGCCAGCGCGGCTGCTGGATGACAAGAGGACTAAAAATTTTACAAATTTATAGGGACAGGCGGGATAACCTTCAGCACGTGGCGATCGTTCTCTGTGTCTCTAACCTCCATGAATACACGATAACAATACTAAAAACGACATCTGTTTGGAGAGGGCGGAGTGATATTCAGACAATAACTCTAAACAGTTGGAAAGAAATTCTATCTTGGTCTGTAAACTACTCCTCGACGCCACATACGAATTCATTATTTGTCGAAAATCTTTTGGCCTTCAAATGTTTTTTAATCTTCGGAATAAATAGTAGTGACGGTGCTAAATTTGGAAAATATTGTAAGATCAATAAAATCTAATCTTGGTTATTGGCAAGATAATTTTGTATTAAACAATCGTGGTCAGTACATGGTAGACCAGACACTTATCAATACCTCCCCCTTTTATATTTTCTCTAGCTTGAATTGGAGTTTTGTGTCGGTTCTAAAGAATTGCAAATTTTGTGTTTCTCGTTGTTATTACGCATGTAAATAAAACTATCTTTTTAGCTTTCTATGTGAACTACTTAATTTTGTTTTTGTAAAATGTTATGAGTAGACGCTTGAAAATGATGACCCCATAAAATTGAGAGAGTCGGGTTAACAAAGTATACTAGCGGAACTGTCTTTATGGGTAGCCATATTTTTTTTTAAATTAATTTCGCACGTTTCACAAAAATTTCACTGCTGAAGTTTCGAATTTAACTTATCTGATGCATTTGTATTGTAATGAGCGTATATGTGTGCGAGAGCGGGCAGTGTAACGAGCGTATATATGTGCGATAGCGGCGACGAGATCCGACAGCAGATAAGCGGAGCTCAAAGAATGCCGGCGTCCGGTGGCGTTTTGATGACGATAAACAAGGCCATAAATTAGACGAACACAATAAGCACTTCAGTAAAGTCTAGTACGTCATTCTGGAACCTTCTGGATTGTTCCTAATCAGTATAAATACCTGTTGACGTGGCCAGTAGTAGTAGTAGTAGTAGTCAGTTCACAGTTAGCTTCCGAACGAGTAAGATAAATACCAAACTACGATATACCAAGTGATATAAATACGCATTTTCCTGGTCATATAAATAAGTTTGTTATTAGTGCTTAAGTATTCTATTAGGTAGTGTTTAAGTGTTAAATAAATAGTTGTAAATAAATATCCGTTAAATAAATAAGTTTAACTAGAAAAGTCGTTGCAGTATGTTTGTGCATCTTTTGGAGACTTCAAATAATTTCCTTTTTATTATTTTCCATTCTTTTATCGCTTTGACTTAGCCTCTAAGGCTGCTTAATTCGGTTAGATGGTTTTCTAAATGTATCGCTTACTATCCTTCATTTTGCTTAGGGGTGGTGGTTGCTCACGTTATCGAACTGCCTGCCGTCCACCTCTGACAAAATACGTCTGTTTCTATATCCTCGAATAGGGTGTATCATCGCTTGAAAGCATTTCTATTTATTATTTTCACCTACGGCTTTCCGATTTCTACACGTTTCCATTCCGTTTTTCTAAGAACGACAACTGCAATAAAAAGTGCCCTACAGCTAAACCAATGACATCTCATCAAAGCAATACGGTCACCATATTCGAAAAAAAAAGTTTTTAGTGAAGCTTCCCTTGTGTTCACTGTCTTGAATAAAAGAATTTAAAGAAAATTTTGCTGATATGGTATAGCGCTGAACGTTCCCTATATCACAGCTATTTCCTTAGACATTTTTATGTACTCGTAGAATATACTCTTGAAAATATGGAGTTAATTACAAATCACAATGAATGAGACACATAATAATACTATGTAGATAATTCCGACCGTGAATGCCTTAGCCTCACCATTTTTGAATTGAACTTTTATTCGGTATTGGAAGGTGCCAACAAAAGTTATTTACGTGTCAGACGTTCCCCTTTTTGTTTTTATTCAGAATGTTAAAATTGACCTTTCATTCCAACCATAAACAGAAATAACAACAGGGAATTGACGTTGCTTTCAAGGAACAAAATTGGTTGGCATCTCATGCCGAGGTCGTTTTTCAAACTCCGCTTCCAGGTGACGACCCCTATCGATCACGACGCGACAACATACATGCAAATAACTCATAATTTATAAGGATCGCATTTTCTGGCACACGTTGCTACGTAATAGAGGCGCGTGGAACAGCATCCGTTATTTTTGGACTGATAAAGTCTCTCGAGGAGTCGAAAAATATTGTTTTGAGTGACGGGCGCGTTACATGAAAAATAAAGACTGGAAAACTTCCGTTCTTTAGTGATCATTTCGTAAGACAAAATGCCTTTGATAATAACTATGGAAACGTATGCCTATTCACATTTTCGCTTATCATTATACTAAAACAACGTCAACTCAAATGTAACAAATGATGATTAACCAATATCCGCTCGTGATATTCTCGTTTAAATAAAGGAAACACTTTTATGTTTTCATAAATCATTCAGTCCAAATATTGTTTTGCTTAGAAATTGCAATAAATGGAAGTCTAGGTATTAAAAAATTGAAAAATAGTGCTTTTAAAAACTAAAGTAAACAAGGATATACAAAATAAGTGTTTCATTTTTATTGTGATCTTAGAGTGAAGAACAAGATAAAATGAAAGTGCGTTGTCCAACCTGCCATTGGTATGAAGACATTGTTATGATGATGACGACAAAAGTTTTGAAAGAAAGATGTCGAATTTTGCTTCTTTTACAGTTATATTTGTTGAGACAAACTCCTTCTACTCATCTACCAACAGAAAATAAATAAACGTTGAAAAAATGATATTTTGGTTATTCTCTGACCCCAATGCCAACTGTTTTTAGGTTTCATCGGGAGCACTTGACCTAAGTTCCTCTCAAATCTTACCATCTTAGAAAACATTTAAGTATATAGCCTGAAAAAGACGGCTTATTACGTGCTTTGAAGATTGAAATATATGATGCAGGTATTGTCACTATCCTGCACAGATTGGAGCATCTAAATTGTTGAGTTTCTCAGAGGTTAAAAAAATGTGAAAATGGTAACAGTGAGAAACTACCAAATACTGCGAAGGTCTGTTTGAGAAACCGTGGGAGATAGTTAGAGACTGAATATTTCATCCTGATAATATGGAATAGGGATATGAAAAGGCAGCAGGCGATTAATGTTAAAGTGAATTTAAAACTTATCAATAGAATAAATATTTAACTTTTCGTTGGTTAGTTGTCTTCATAATGACTGTTGAAACAATTGTCGAGGCGAATAAACTTCATTGTTGAAACGTATTTTTATTTATTTACTTAATAGAATAAATTATAAATATAATATAACTAAAAGCCTTCTCCAAACATATCTTTAATAGCCCTTTTTAAATATATTTTTACTGAAAATTTCAAGAATACGTTTTATTTTTATTGAAAGCAATGCTTGATTATTCCTTTTGTTTTATGGACTAAATTTGTTATCAATTATTTTCTCAATTTCGTCTATTCCTAAGGAAAACGTGCTTAAGCTTTGTCCGATAAAAAATGCATGAAATGCTGAATTCCAAATGAGGACGACCAGCAATAGTTCTAGTGGCTCAGGATTTAATGCCGTGATAACACATTACTAGCGGCCAGCGGTTCGTTCGACCCATGTGTATACATACAAATCCTATATATATATACATATATATTATAAATCTTCTTACAAAACTTTAATCGTAGTCAGAGTTTACGGTAGAAACAGCCGTTTAAGACAGATTGAGGTTACTCTGGTATCAACCCTGAAGGTGTACCGTCGAAGCACGATAGAATAAGAAACAGACAGAGAGAATAGGTTGAAAGGAGAGAGGTTAGGATGAATGTCTACGTCCTTAGGCTTTCTTAGTCGGTCGTTGCCGACTTGGCAATTAGTCGGGTATTCCGTTTGGCGTGAAGGAACTTATCAAAGAAGGCTGCAGACGGCGCGGGTTATGTATCTGCTTATCTTACATCTTGTACGAGTGTCTGCTTGCAATTTCCTGATAGTATCCGTTTCCTTTTACCCAAAGGGCACGTAGATTTTAAAGGGTAACGTCCTGCTCGGAGCCGAAACGAGAAACGAAGTTTGAAACCACGAACCGGGCTCGCGGTTAGGCACATGCAAAAAGATCTTTTCCTCGCTGTATTCCTACGACTAGCACCTCCATTTATTATTTTATAATTAGATAGATTTCCTTTACCAGATTTCTATTGGTCTTCGATTTATCTATTTAATTAGTATGCAAGTAGAAGCTTGACGTTTTTGGTCTTTATTTATCACAATAAATAAATAAATAAATAATAAATAATATTTATTCTCTTTTCTCCTACAATACATTATATACATATACAATATATGACTAAACATTGCCTTCGCGGTAGATATTTGGTGATTTCGAAGCAAAATTGCCATTTAGCTAATCTTCAACTGCTGGTCTTCCAAATATTAACAGGCTGTAAACAAAAGGTTAAAAGTTAATGTTACTTTTGGACGTACTACTCTCAATTTTCTTTTCTGCTGATGGGATTTTGGAAAACCGCTGCTTCTTTTAAAACATACACCACATTTAACATACCACTTCACCCACTGTTCTTATTATCAGTATTTCATACAATCACTACTTTTTGCTACGACTCGATTAAATTTTTGACGCCATTTCAGCTGCATATTTTTAAAAAATAAATTCCAAATTAATAGTAACGATTCTTACTGGGAAAGTTTAAATTGTTGACGACAGCCGCTATTATCAGCTTGTGCAATAATAACTGATTCCTTGAGTGAGTTTTTGATGATGTTTTGTTCTTAATTGGTAAGTGGCTTCCTCAATTAGTTCCTAATGGGTAAGGGTTCAAATATGTGTTCCTAAAAAACAGGGTCGCTTAGTGATATATCATTGGTACGGATAGTGAGGCTCTTTCTCCTTAGATAATAATCTTTTAATAGTAAAGCTTAAGAGGAAAGAAACATACCATGAAAAATGCAATTACTAGTAATGATCACTGAAAGAGGCTATAATCGTACAATTCTTTCGGCCGACGATGCCTATATCGAGAGTAAAATATAAAACAACTGAAGAGTCTGTAACCGTCGTAAGGGGGGTGCCCCCACTTTCGTCAAAAATCGAGAAAAGAAAATAAAAAAATTAATCTTTTCAAAAATCTTTATTTATTTATTTATTTAAATCGAAGAATTTGGCTGTGAATGTGAATCGTCTAGTGTTAGGACCTTTTACTTACGTTGTGTTAATAGAATGTAGTAACTTAGATTATTTTATGAGTTCCGTACAAGTTATATGTGCTGATAAAGAAATCACAAGAAATTTTAACCACATCGTTTATTAACATTTTGATACGTATATACAAACACCCTTGGCAATCATTGGCGGGGACAAGCACCTGGTAAACACATCGGGGAATTTAGGAGTGGTAACAAGGGTGGCATCAAAATTGAACTACCAAAAATTAGGGGTTGGAGCACAGTCCGAACTTCGTCAACACCGTGCACCAACAAATGGTGGCAGGCAAAACTCTAGCATGTTCTTCTTGAACTGGGAGAAGATAAGTCGTGCAAATCGTGACTATAACTCTGATTATAATCACAACTGCTGTAAGTCCATGGGCTACCTTGGTAGGCCATGTTCAAATATCTGTTGTTTGAAGTAGTCATTTGCACGGTAATAATATATATAGTTTGTTTGGGGTGGGGGGAAGGTATCGGGTACACCTGGTAACCACGAAACCTTTTATTTGTTTGGCGAGACACGACACCGTAGTGAACATAGCCTCTATTTTGTAAGGTTGGTCGAGACACGCCACGCTTAGTGGACATAGCCTCTATTTTATGACAGTTCAGAACAACAGTATATGTCAACTTACTCGACTATCTTCTCTCTGAATAAGGTTTCTTCAATAAAGAGTTTCGCCTTAATTTAGACAAAACTGTAAATATTATATTTTACGTCACACCTGTTACCAAGTCAAAACCTTGAGATGCTTAAACAGTGTTAGTGGTTCAAAAATCAAACCAAAACAGATACCTTCAACTGAAAGAATAGATACCGCCAAATATGTTAATACGGTAGCTACACGTTCACCTGGATTAATCAGAGTGTAAACGAGAGTGTTACTTCTAAATCCCTGCGTACAGTTCGTAACTCAGGTAGACTTACTTATATCTACGTTTACTAAATTTTGTGGTAAACATACCAACGTTATTAGGAACCCATTCGAAAACAACTGGTCAAGCCCTTAAGATAATTATTGATTAAACCAAATTAAAGTGCTTGTTGTTACCTACTGAATGCCAAGAATCTGTGAACAAAAGTGAACATGGTCCAGGATGGACTAGAGTATGTACAAGATTTTTAATATACCTAAGAATATAAAGGAAATTGAAACATTATAATAATTGAATTAAAAATCAAAGTGTTAATCTAAAATGAATTAAAATTTTATACCTAGAATGTAAAGATCTAAATAGAACCATAATTTAACCTAAATCGTAAATTATAAGCAATGGTAGCAATGTCAAAGCAAAAGTCAAGAGTGATTTAATGAGGGATTATAACTAAGACCGACAGTGAAAAGTATCAAGTTACACCGACACATATATGGGTCAGTGGTTTACACGCACCTTCGCTCTGAATGTCGTCAACCTCGGGGGCGTCTGGCTCGGGGTGAATGGACATGGCACCGTTATCGGGGTTGGTGGCCAGGTGGGGTCGTATGGGCTGGCAGTGGAGAGCTTCCAGTGGCGTAACCAGATGGGTGTACCTCGGGCGGGATCGGCGGTGTTTGGGCAGGCAAGGTACGTAGACGGACGACTCTAGGGCCTCCCACATACGAGCAGGGGGTGACGACGACAGCACGGGAAGACGGGTCAGGGGTCAACCTCAGGGCAGCAGGGGCAGCGGTGGCAGACACTCGGCGTGGCAGTGGTGGCAGTGGCAGTCACTCGGACATGGCAGTGACGGCGGGGACAGAGACTCGGGGTTGGTAACGTAGTCAGCGACAGGTACAGTGGCGGGTCAACCAATTTACATGAACGGACCGAAACCAGATCTCGATGGACCGCACAACGGCAGTCTTAACACTCGTCAACGAGTTCAATCACTGCGACTACACTTATTGACCTCATGTACTGAGGGACGAGCTAGACCAATAAATGACCGGATCTCACCAACAGTCGAATCAACGTGTATTCGTTTAAGGTTGCTTATCGATTACTAACACTGAGGGACGAGCTAGGCCAATAAATGACCGGATCTCACCAACAGAAGAATCAAGCGAGCGTTCAAGGTGCTTTTCGATTGCTAACACTGAGGGACGAGCTAGGCCAATAAATGACCGGATCTCACCAGCAGCCGAATCCAGCAAAGATAGAGGGCCAACAATGACCAAACTCCCTATGAAATCCTGTAGAAACTCGCAGCCTTTTATACCAAAATTCTACCCTTTCCACCGCGCGAGTCTGCGTGTCGCGGGGTTCAAGCGCGCATATTCAGAAATTCCTATCTCTCTTGCTTACCTAGATCAAGCTAGTTCACTCGTTCTTTCCAACGTAGTTTGCATACCGCGTGGTCTCCCCTTTACTACATTCCAACCTAATCCACCCTACGAACTGACTCAGGGGTGAAATAATATACCTAACTCACTTCTATACGTGGACAACCTATAAAACCTGTCTCTCTCACTTGTGGCCGACCGGATATGGGTGTCTAGACGAGACATTCCTGCTCGCTAAGTCGATGTTAAAATACTCGTTTTTACGAAGTTTTCAGTTTTCTTTCACTCATTAGGTACAAAAATTATTTTAAAATTTATTTAGTTTGCATTGACATCCTTACTTTAATTTAGGTGATATTCAAAATTAGAATTTCTCAAATGAAACTATTATATACAGGAAAGCTAATCCCACTTTGAAACAGGAAAGTACAAATTAATTAAATACTTCAATGAATAAATGAGAACTTAACAATACAAAATTCAGAATTACTACGATATAAATAGAAAATAAAATATAATTTCTTTAATTTAGTTTAAACAGAAATGACGTCATCCGGTTAAATTGCCTGTTAAATAAATAAACAAAAGAAATTTATTTAAATTATTGTAACACCCGGGTACGGGTGGTTACAAGTCTTAGAAGTAAGTATTTATAGCACAATAAAAGTCAAGGTCCTGCAAAAATTAATAAAAAAGATATTTTTGAGTACTTAGCTATGTATTTTGAATTCTATTTTTGAAAAGGAATTTTTAATTAATTAATTCTTTATCGCATTATCGAAATAGCGCCGCGCGAGCGATGCGCCATGTTGAACTTATGTAGTAACGGATGTTTTCGAAGAATTGAGGGAGCCCAGTAGCACATTCCACGGAACAGATTTCTCATAGTTTCGGAAACGAAGTGAAAACGATGTAAATACCGTCGAGACGCAAAGAATACAGTCCGTTTGTGATGGAAACGATGTGGCAATAGCCAACACTGCAAAGAAATATAAATAAGCGTCTGAGATAAATTGTTGTGAAACATAAAAAGTCATTGTATAAATTGTTAAGTTGTATTAGTTGCAGTATTTACATGTAAGTGTTTGAGTATTTTAGTTCAATTTTAAATACCCTTGACATACTGTACCAAAAGACTGTAAATTAATTTAATAAATAGAACATTTGTGATTATAATATGATGCCACTTTCGAGTAACTAGGGATTATGGAAAAGGCCGTGCAAATTTTGGCATACCGCGTGTGTATAAATAAATGGACAAAGATTGCTATTAATTGGGAAGATATTAATTCGCAATATTTCGTTAGAAGATTCTAATTGTCAATTCTGTTTATATTTATGAAATTTGGGACCTGATGATATTGGAATCGTGATATTGAAAATAATGAATTTATAACTTTAACGACCAATAAATATTTTTAGTCATATCCCACCGACACCGTTTCATCCAATCTAAGGAATTGGATCAACCTTCCTAGGTAATATAGAACTGCTAACACTTATTATGAAAACGATGTCGAACAATTTCTTCGTTGGTAAAGGTGGTGGTAATATGTACCTATCACTATCTGCTGCACTACAATTTTTCGTAGTAGTCCTGAAGTTTTATCCCCTTTTCGTACTACTCACTTTTATGGTTATCTCCTTAGTTTTAGATTTTTTTTCAGTCAGTGGTTCGATAGAAATAAGACAGTGCTATTGAACCGAATTCGCGCTGGATCTTTTATGGTCTGCACTCGCACGTACCTCCGTTTGGCGAAGTTGTCTGGCGTTCTCGTGGGGTGGAGGTGTCAAAGAGTGGGTGTTGCGGGTGTGAAAGACCACGTGACGACCTCTTTCAACGTCACCATTGATGTGTGCCTAACAACGGGACCGTTTATGTACTACTAACGAACCCTCTTCTCCATTCTGCATATCGGATTAGGTTACACTTGATTCAACTCTCAGCCAAGAGCAAAGCACACCGACACTGCAGCGTTGCTTCCTCTTACTCGTTTTCCTTTCTTTCTCTTTCACATGCTCTCATTTCTACGTTGTATTCCCTGCATACATTCGACACATACCACGAGGTTACACAATGGACGCGGTGAAACTCTTCAACGTCGTATCATCGCCTACTGAAGTAGAAGGAGACGAAGCTTTTTTTGCGAAAGATGAAAAAACGATTGCTAATTATTCGTAGGGGTAAAAGTTTTTCAGTGGTTGAATACTGATCTTCAATATTAATAATAACGAAAGAGCGGCAAGATGCAACAAAAGAATTTCGATGATAAGGAATATTAAATTTATCACGCATATTTGTTAATAATGATTATTTAAGTTTAACTGTTCTATTGTTAGGGATTCAACACTCTCAGGATTTGCAACTTAGTGAAATTAATTGAATTCATAAAAGTTGTGCTTTTAGTAAATCAAAATTATACTATGAAATAAAAAATAGGTAGTGATTGAAGAAGTTTCTAATGGCGTGGTAATATTTACTACGAAAACTGATTATTTAAGTTTCAGCACCAGAGGATGGTTATAGTCACGTATCCATCTTAGCAGTAGTCTTTGAGGATTCCAACTACGGCTGCCAGAGAAATTTTGAGAAAATAATTTCAATCGGAAGAATACCAAGCAGCAAGAGCCCAGTGTTACTGTCTGGAGGAAACCAAAGAAATAATATTTTGAATTAATTAGATGTGCAAATAGTTGGATAGAATTCCAAAGTGTATGAGTTTCGTCGGTTTGCTAAAAACAATATTTAATTTAAATTCTTGAAATGATTTATTACAATTTAACACACTGGGAAATTTAAATTTGGAAATTTACAATATCAGAGAGACTAAATTAATTGAATGTCACAAACAGAATCGGCTTTCCTACGATTTTAAAAACAAGTGTATTTTACTGCTACGTTCGATCGATAGTAAAACATGTTTCTGTGAATCTGAAAAGATTGATGAGATCAGTTGGTCACTCATGTATACATTTAGATACAAGCGTTCCGTGAATGTTGACCAAATGGATTGGACAGATAGGTATGTTGCAGGAATTGAATTTATTAACTTATAAATCAGTGATACAAAAGAGTGATCGGCATTACTGATAATGTATTTGTGCTCCTGATTTTGAAGAATGGCCGCGCTATGTAGTTTCAAAAAAAAATGCTTGAATGAGGTAGGTATGTAAATAAATCACAAAAACAAAATCAAACGCATAAATGAAACCATTTCCATTAAAATATTCCAAAGATAATTTTGTTAAATTAACAGAACTTTGAATTGTTATATATCAGGCATCAGCATAAAAACTGCTTGGACATGCACCTTCATTGTTTCACATCGTGAGCAGGGTTTTTACCTTTCTCAAGGGCTAAAATAACAACTATCCTTGATTACTTGTGAACAATAACCGGATCTACCTTTACCTTTATTCGTTCCTGTTTCTACCTTGAATAAGTTTCTTCTTGCCTCAAAAGGTATCCTACAATCCAGCCTCTCCATTTCCTTATCGACTTCCTTCACATTTTTCGTTCTCTTACTTTTTCCAATCCGTTTTCGTGGAAGTTGAGAAGTTTCTCTATTCGCGGTATTTAATCGCCTACCACATCTCAAAATACTCTTGTGGTGATACACACACACACACACACAAAATTGTATATAATGTAAGTAGCTTTTCCTTTTCCGCTACACCCATTGTTGACGTTTCTCACTTCTCACTCGTATAGAGCCATGCTTCAAATATAAACAATTTTCATTTTAATTAGATAATACAACTGGTTAAGTTTAAGGAGAGGTTGATCAATATAAAAGGAGGGCTCTTGAAAAAATATATTGCTTATTTTCCTGAGAAAGCATCTCATCTAAAACGCGATAAAGACATGTGGATAGTTACCTTGAAAATATAGAATATGAACGTTTATGTTGGTTGCTAATAATAGGCACGAAATTTTAAAAGGTCATTATTCATTGATACAGTTCAGCTCCGCAAAGCATTTTTAGTACATTTTAGTAGCTCAGTTTAAAAAAAATAACAATAAGTTGGAGGAATTCTACTCTATAGTCTCCAGTACCATTGTACTATATGTTAATACGATGACACAAATAAAGGGTGACGCATTCAATTGCGTCAATCAAAATATCATTTCTTTTTCATAAGAAAAAACCAGATTAATTTATAGCGACATGTAAGGTCTAAGTATGATGTATTGCTGTTTTGAAGTGTACAAAAATTAGCACTTTGTACAAAACTTAACATTATTATGAACATGTTGTTTCCAATCGATGATTCGTATAAGATGTCGCATATCACCCAATTTACGGAAATATTTACCCATGTTTTGTGACCGCGGAATAAGCACGTATGGCGTCATTAAAGCGGTCACCAAGAACAGATCAGAAAGTCAGTCTGAAGACGGACTAATACTGCCTACCCTGGGGTCTGGAGTACTGTTATTATTATTAACTAGCTGCGAAACCCGCCGTTGCCCGGTTATTATACATCCCTTATTTAATAGCATGAAAATGTTATAGATAGCACTTCATTTAACTTACATATTACACAGTCTTATATATAGAGATCTATTTACCATTAAACATGTGTTCTACAATGAGTTATTATTGTTGAATAATCTAGATCATTTTAGAATTTTTGAGAATATTCTAAAATATTTGAGAACAATCTGAACGATGACAGACTACCGTTTATCATTTAAAAAACTTTGGATAATAGTATATCATTTCAGAGCATTCTAAAATATTTTGGCAAAATCTAGAATATTATAGAAAAGTTTCTATGTGATATTGTGATAAAAAATGACAGAAGTATACTTTTCCAAATTTTTGCCACCCACAACCACCCACTTCCACATAACGCACCCAAACTCTCTTGCTCACAGCAGGAGGCCAAGGGGTATCCACCACTACAACGGGGTGTAGATTGTCGTTTGGTGATGATGCAGAAAACCACGTACATACGTAGTTGAACCCGTCCAGCATTGGACGGTGATGCATAGCATTTAAGAAATCATAATCAAGTTGACAATTTAGTATCAAGACCTCAGTTGCTTTTTGCAAACTTTTTTCTAAATCGTCTATATAGTAATTATGCTGTTTTGAGAAAAGTTACATATCTCTGAAAATTGTTGCAAACGTTTCTATTTCAACTGATTGCTTCCCTACACCACACTTTTTACTGTTATGAATACTATCCGTTAAAGCTTGGACGATGGTGCATAGCACTGTAACAAATTTAATCAGAGGGACCGCTTTGTACCGTAACCTCACGGTGGTGCATAGCACTTACCCTAAACGTGCACAACACTTACCTTACTGGTGCATAGCACTTCTCCTATTAGTGCATGGCACCTATCGGGGGTTCATGGCGAAAATCATATGTGTATATAAGTATATAAGTAAAAGCGTACAATTACCATGTTTTCTAACATGATCGCTAACCTTCGTAACACACCCCATATTTTACTGGAATAGTACTACCCCTCATAACGTGGAAGGTGGTTCATAGCCTTTAACAATTTTTACTGTAACCTATCGCCGGTTCATGGCAAAATTCAGATGTCTTTGTTTATTTCGAATAACCTACAAATGGTTATGTTAATTTAATTTTTTGGAACTTACTTTGAGAAAAATATTCATGCTCGAATTAATAAATTTAATATTTAAATTAAATAAAAAAGCTTCTATTTAAAAAAATCTATTCTCTCACATAACATTACAGCATATTTATATATTCTTGTTCAGCTTAACATGCTCTACAACATACTACAAGCTCAAAGTAATCTAAGTTGGCGGGCTAAAGTCCACCATTACCGTTAAAAGCGTAAAACTAAAAAGAAAAAAAGAAATTTGTCGGATGGCATTTGAACCAACTACTGCTGGAGATAAGGCGGTAGCGAGATCGGTGCTAGCCAATACGCTACGAACCAATTTGGCTTGCACGTCTATTTATTTGCTTTTATGTTAACCATGAAAATTGCAATGAATTTTATTGCATGATTGTTTATAAAGTACATTTATTTTCTCATTTCGTATCTTTCATAAACGTTCTTTGATAAACGTCTAAGTTCCAAAGTTAGAATCTACACGTATACAAGTAATAACAACATAAGCCCCGCCCACCCCTCTGAGCAGTTATTTCCTTAGAATCCGGATATGTCAAAATTAACGATTTTTAATTACAAATTCTAATTAAACGACACCACCTTCCGATTTGAAAATAGGTCTATTCAGCTTTTTGGTCCTTCACTTGGAAGTTTTAATTGTCGACAAATTCCAGATTATCCTATCTTCGGACGAGATAGATCTGAAAATTATGACTTTTAACCAACAACGCGTTTTTTCCCATTTTCATTTGCTAATATCTTTTAAACCGCTTAATAAATCGGTATGAAATTTTGCAAAACCCTACTTCGTTTTAGTCTTAATCGATATCGTTTACGGCATTTTGCGAGTCTTTTGCAATTTTCGCTACTTTTTCCATGGCTAACTAAGTGTTTGACAGACATCCATACACTAGAACTTTATTATACAGGGTGTTACTGATATAACTGCGGATATTTAAGGAGGTGATAGGGCAGTAGAAAATAAGAAAATTAAGCAAAACTTCGCAGGTCCTAAAGTTTACCGTTTTCGAGAAAAACGTATGTGAAAATACAGGCAAAACCGAGTACGGTCCTGTGTAAGACGTGTCCTCGATTGACCTGGTCGTGTGTAGTGGCAACGCTGTCTTCAATCAGCTGACCGTGAATGAGGTTACTCGGTTACTGTAACGTAAACAAGTGTGTTCGAAAATGGCGTTTAGTTCATCAGAATTTTGTAACAGTTGCCAAATGTGTTGCTTAAGTCAAAGCGAAAACGCACAGGACCGTATTCAAATTTATTCATGTTAAGATGTTTTTCAAAAATTTTGAAATTTTTTTTGTTTCTTCACCGCGCTGCTGTAGTGACTATTCGATTACATATTGCATCTAGTTGACACCCTCCAAAAATCCGTATTTATATCAGAACCACCCTGTATAGTATAGACATAGATTTAAAGATAATTTATTACTGAATTATTGTTAAGATTTTCTAATTATGTTAACTTTAGTAAAGTAGAATTTTGTTATTGATCATTCTTGTGCACTCTTGCTTTTCTAAGTGAGTTTCCAATCAAAATCAAACCCCCAGACGAGAAACAACTCCATATTTGGGGAACCTTCATAAAACACCGCCACACTTGGTGGAATACGACAAATTTGGTAGTTATCACCACAGATGCGAGTGCAAATTTAAACAGATTGTGTAATAAGTAAAAAATACTTGAATGACCCTGAGCGTAGTGAAGGGTCATTTTACTTATCAAACAGAAACCATGAGCAACCAGTTGAATTCTACCCTATATGTATTGTTTCAAGAAGCAATTATTCCAGTAGGCTATTTGTCTCTTTGTAGAAAATTTCTGTTCAAGAATTTAATTTTCTTAGTTTTGGTTAATTAGTCGCAAATTATAGGAATATTTTTAAAAATTTTAGACGTTTTGAGGGACATCTCGCCTTCTTCATCAAAGTGTATCAAACTGTATTTAAGTGTTTATGTAAAATATGCACAGTATATTATCACTGAAAAAGTGAGTAATGTAATAAAGAATTCACATAGAGAGATAAACCAAGTTTTCCTTAATGTTTATTCAAAACAAATGGTTTTCTGATTGTTTATTTTATGTATCGTTGGAAGTGGTTAGGTCTTCTTTTCAGTGGATATCCTTCGCTCTTCAATAAAATAATTTTCAAAACTGCAGTTTTTAACAATTTTAAGGGTATTAACGCGTTGTCGTTTCATTTCTAATACTTGTTTTGGGAACAGCCGGAAGTCACTGGCTGCCAAATTCGTAAAATGTCCTACAAGGGATATTCGAAAACTACTAGACCTTTTGTGGTCAAGAAGAAGTGTGGCTATTTTTAGGTCGTTGATCTGAGTTTAGGTTATAAAACGCGAACTGTCTTTTATTGTTCCCAAATAATCTGTTCATTGTTTTTGTATTACAGTTTCACAGATACACTTATATATTTTTAAAATTTAGTCACTTCTTGTACTTACTTTTTCATAGGTTACTATTGCCAAAGAAGCAAACGAGAAGCAATTTCTTTCTCTTTTAATTACCAATTATAATAATCTAATTAAATAATATTTTCTAATATTATTATGTTTATTGCGTTTCTACGCGGCAATAGATCTCCTTATACTGAAGGATCATTGTTGGTGTTGAACCTAAATTTTGGTTAAGTCCCACAGATGGTGTTCACATGTCACCTGCGGTAATGTCCATCTGTGGTATTATATTGAACTGAACCTGGAGAGGTTTCACTTGATTTGGTCGTCGTTCTGTCGAAGTCGCCTATGACGTACTTGATGTAATGAGCTCGAAATCGCGATCTACGTCTGGTGGTTCGACAAAATACCGACCAAACATAATATTTTCTAATATATGAATTTAATTTTGTTGGTATTAATAATTAAGCAATGTTTGGAGCGTCATGTAGACTAATATTCTTATGTCAAAACTTATTATATAGTTACTGCTGTTATTATATGTTAGACTGGCGATGACGGCCGAAACGTTGCTTAAATATTCTTCAACAGTCGTTAGTTATGGGCAAGATTAGGTTTTACTGATCTTTCTTTAATTTTAAATACTCGAAAGCCGCTTACATAAACTCAAATGCCTCTGTAGTAATACTGTCCAATAAAAAGTCCAGGTAATGTATAGATTATTTAGGGTACTAAAATTTTACAGTAAACGTACTGTTCTGTCGTTGGGATAGTTAGTAGATCATAAAACAGTAGTGGTCTTAAAAATTGTATGATAACAACCTGCCTTTAAGTAGCATGCTAGGTACTTTAAGAATAGGGTCGCTGTTCCTTTAGCACTTTAAGTTCTGCTTTATTCTGCTTTAACAATGCTTGTAGGCGTAGATCAAAATCATTTTTACCAGTTATTGCATCGTTTCTCAAGGATTCCATTTGATACTTCAAGTCGGTGTTGTAAATTTTAAATCGATAATGTGATCAGCATTGTTTTTTTGCCATTAAATCAATTGTATTCATTTTAAAGTTTAGATAACTACCATTTTTTTAAACTAATCTTTGGTTCCTCTTTTATTTGCTGACTTGATAATTGAAGTTTTTCATCCCTCTAAGTATTGTTAAATTCAAAAATGTAATTTTCAATGTATTTTTCAAATAACAAATACTGTTGCTGATTCACGTTGATTTATATTGATTTAAGTAAATTAAAGCAGAGCAAAAATAAGTCACAGAACTATATAACACTCACTTCTAGCTAACGTACCAACAGAAATAAAGCAATTTTGATTTTGCAAACGGTTTCTAGACGCAATAGTAATTAAATAACTATTTTCATGAATTTTCTTTTTGGTGTACCTACCGAAATTGAACCACACTGAACCTTCGATTCCCTCATTATTTCTAATAATACTCATAAACTCACCTTTTTTTTCCAAAGGTCCCTTTATCTCAAAACTAAATTGTATCTTCTTTGTGTGTATTGTAACTAATTTATTAAATAAACTCAAAATACTATTTAATTATTACTAAACTTAGATTACTATTTATGTAGACTTATTCAGTTAAATGCGTCTCAATTTATTTTTATTCTCACTACTATCACTGTCGATTTATGACTGACTCTTCGGCGATCGTCTTTTCACTTTTACAGTATCCGTCGAAAAAGTCGAGATAAATCTGGAATATTCGAAACGTCGAAAATTGTTTACTATTCTGCGAACCGTTTAATTGCTTTCTTAGAAGGCAGGTACGAAACACACATTTACAAATACGACGCACACACCCCCGAAATCGGCCGTGACTAGTCGAGTCGGCCCGTAACACGTACAGGTGTGCCTGATCTCACACAAGTATGTTCGTGTTCGCTACAGTATGTATACCTTAACTATTGTGACTAATTTATATGGAAAATAGGTATGTCGAACACCTGAACGTTTCGGGCCTACATTCTCCTTTTAGCGACCCGCTTGCGTTGTAAATATATGTTAAATCCTACGTAATCTACTTCCGCAATGAAGCTAAATTCCCTAAGCCGTGGATATTTACACCCCTCTCAATTCTTCCTTGCTACTCATGGGGATTTCTTAGATCATAAAGAATCATAAGCAGTTTGAGGTAGAAATATTATATTCGTGGACAAACGGTAGGTCTTACAGGTGGATTTGAGCAACATTGAAATGTTTATAAGGCGATTCAGCTTTTTCCTGAACAAAAAGAAATTTACACAAAATTGATAGATTGTAAATCGAATTCATTCTAAAAAACTTACCCTTAGATATAAAAAATATTTATAGATGTATTTTCGAGTTGTTTGACTTCATCGAGGAATAATAACTTCTTTCGGTCAAGAAAACCAAAATTTTAAATTGAAGCTGTCAAAACAAACGCACCACTGTAATTGGCAAGTTTGTTTTAATTTATGCAATTATTTACTTGCCATCAGGCGTCGAAAGCCAAGTCCTCATCCAGCACTATGTACGCTATGTTCACTATGTTTGCGATGCATTCAAAAATTAGATTTAAGTATTTCAAACATCCTGCCGTACAGACACAAGTACGCTATATGGGAAACGTTTGCATTGTAAGCTACCTACGTCGCCTGATTTATTCTCGGCTATATTTTAAATGAGTCTAGTTATACAGTTTTGTCAACTGTGGTCAGTTTGAACGAGTATTTTCTCCCTCATCTGGAAATATTCTTTAAACTTATATTTATCTGTTAGCAACTGATGAACACGATGATGAAATTCGCCGAAATCTTTCCTGTTTATATTGACTTCGTGGATCCATTTCCTTTTACGTTTATTTTTGCATAATGGTAACAATAAGAGCAATTCATCATCGTCTCTATCACTATCACATGGCATTGTAGCGTATGAGCTAACATGTACGTTTATATGGTGTGTGCAGTGATAGTGGTTCTGAAAAGAACTGTTGGAGATGCGGATGCTTATCTCGGCATCCGTGGTGAACCATGAATACCTTCTTCTGTATTAGAGAGGATACCTCTTCGACATCAGGGTGTGCAAGGAGGAAATCTATTCGGTATCAGTAGATTAGGAATAGCGTGAAAGTGTTAGACTAATTTATTAAATTATTTACAGCTATTTATATGATTATTATTTACATGGGTCTTACGGTAAGTGTATGGTCAACAGTTTACACTGGTGTGTGTATTTGTTCTGGCCTACTTTGTGGCTAAAACTGCAGATATTCTGTGTAAGCAGAATTATGTTCGCAGTAAAAAGTGTATTATTTTTTTTGTATGATGTGTACCGTGTCTTCCCACAGCATCTGTGCTGCAGCGAACCCTCGTGTTTCGATCTTTTTGCGTACTAATGATTAATTTTCTTTTTAATCTTTGAATACATTCAAGAAGTAATATATGTAATGTTTTTTATTAATTTTAAATGACGGAACATGTTCAAATATTTATTATCATCAAAAAAATGAAAACAAAATTTTTTTGCTCCCATGTTGATTTATAAGTTTATTGAGCAGATTGACACTTGTTTTTGAAAAAGTGTTAGTTCTATATTGTTATTTTAATAATTTGTTGAATTTTTGAAAATAAAAGAAAGTTAGGAAAAACGTGCGTTAAAATTAAAAGAGTAATTAATGGATATTTGTGGTTCGTTTTTTTGTACTTATAAAACAAAATATTTTATACGCAATTTTTGACTTCACAGTTAATCTTAAGGAGGGGAAAATATCACGAAATAACGTAAAGGACGAGGTATAACAAACAATATGACCAGTTTTGAAATATGCATTTATTTTATTGCCACACCAACATCAAAGTTGAGTAATAACAATTTTATTATAAAAATTACTTAAAATCAATTATTTCCCTTTGAAACCCGTATTTATACATGGCAAGGCTTATTTTTATTGCAAGTTATCGATGATAAATGAGAAATATTCACATGTGGAAAGACTATCTAATTTTTTGTTTCCAGTTATTTAATAACAGTAAATGAAACATTAGAAAAACGGAATGGCCTTCGATTAAGGAATTATTTTAAAACTTGCATGCACCGAGAGCTTTGAAAAACTGAGAAACAATCAAGATTGAACCTGCATCGCAACACCGAGCGCGGGAGTCTTTTTTTTTTCTTTTTTGATATTGACAATCCATATTTGAATATGTTCCGCCCTTTAATATTGATAAAAAATATAAATATTATTTCTGGAATGTATTATATTGTTAAAAAAAAAATTAATCGTTAGTACGCAATTGATCGTCAACTCGATTTTAACACCCATTTTCGGAGGTGCGCCGCAGAACTATCTTGTTTAGTAACATAGTGGAAGATAACTAACCATTTTATTTAAGTACGTTAACATACGTAGCTTTCTATGTGGCCAACTATACGCAGCATGTGTAGCGTACCTTGGTGAGGCCTTCCAAGTACCTAGTTCAACTTGCCTTTCTTCGGACCAAAATAAAGACGAAGGAATTAAACTCAACAACTAAATTTTTTATTTTAACGCGAATGTAGTTTTATTGTGCTAAATCATTTCTTTTCTTTGTTTATATCCTATGTCGAATTCAGATGAAAACGTTAAAATTTCGCCAAGAATTGAAATTTATGCTGTCAGTTAATAATTTTCGAACATCTTCCATACGTAAATGAATAATTGATATTTTTCTAAAAAAAAGGAGAAAGCAACGTTGCAGTACTTAGTCGAAATAGCTTGAAACAAGGGATTTGCAAACAAAATGAGTGGCAAATTCCGAATGCGAATTTAACAAACAATTTCCCCAAACCGCGAATCGCTGCGTTAAAAATAAATACGGCGGGCGACAACGGCAACAATTTGCCGACTTTGCATTATTCAGACTAATTCGTAAACGTGCCGCATCCGAATTATTTTATTAGGCGAGTGCTTTCGTTCGATTTGCATTGCAAATAAGCTTCAAGAGTTTGTTCTTCGAGTAATTTTCGTCTTATTCAAGACGAATCGACGCGGCGCGATAACAACGAGCTGTTCAAGAAAACGTCAAGGTTTCGGTTCTCCCACTCCCTTTGTTATACATTGCGCATTAAGTTTCAAATCTCAAGCAATTTTAACAGGAATCTCACAGAAATTAAAATTTCTTAACAAATGTAATGCAATAATGGAAGTTTACTTTTTACAATCTTTTATTAACTAGGTTATTAAGTGAGTATCCACTGCTGTATTAACTTCTGTATTCGTTTTTTTTGAATTTTTATGCTTCACTTCCTATTTACATGTTAAAAATGTTGTAAACTTTTAACGAAATGTGAATATTAGAAACTGAAACCCTACATAAATCATGCCTTTTTTAATTTTTTCATTTTATTGATATTTACCCACCTTTCTTTGAACACATCATCAGAGAATCTTCCTCTGACTTTTTTTTATCCCTTTTTCTGTCCTTCATTTCTCGCAAGGTGCCCTACCAACCCATCTTCACTTTTCTAACTTTTTTTGTCCACGATAACTGGTCTTTTACTATTCGGCTATTATATCATATCTTAAACGCTTTTATTTTCCTCTGCGCCCACCTTAAACCAGGCAAGAAGGAAGACTCATAACTCGTATGCAGTGTCTCTACATTGAGAATTGTGATTTTTTTGTACTAGTACTATTCTTTGCTGACAAACAAGCAATCAAGCAATTTTGGCAAACCTATTCGGCCGCCTTAATTTCCTCGAAGTATGATACGGTAGCATGTTATGCGTATATTTGCTTGTAGAGGTTTTTAAATTATACTTAATATTTATACTAAAGCATCAAACTTTTTTAGGACTTAGGGGTTCTAAGCACCTTATAAATTTTGATCCGTATATTTCTAGGATTAACAGACATCAGTTACAGTGGATTTGACCGAGACTTTTTTTATAAGGTTGGTACGGGGTCTCTTGTCAAGGCAAAAATCTGATTTAGCGGGCCTTAGTAGCAGACATGACCTTTTACCGTTCAAATTGATTTAGAAATAAAAGATGAATAAAAGAAGTCGTCAAAAGGCATAATCGTATTTACGATAAGTGAAATTCCGCCTACAAAAATGGTCTCTCTGTACATATAATTGTAAAACTTTAAACATTTTCCTCTGGCACTAGTTAGAAATATTATTCCCCTTTTAAACAAAAATGAAATTTTTCAATAAATGCTATATCTGGCTACACTTTGAAAGTAACAAAAAGTGATAAGCATGATCTCTTTACACTCATTGAAAAGATCGTCGAATCCCGTTAAGTGAGTTAGGTGCAGATTGGGTAGATGCAATTGGTAAACACAAGACAAAGGTTATTTGTTTCAATTTACCATATTACCAAGAACCGTAACATCGTAGTTGTTAGAAATGAATCCAGTTTTGGATCTAGATCTGTCGCTTATTATTAAAAGAAGAATTCATGAAATTTGAAATAGCGGTTTAGTAACGTCTTCTGCTCGAGCATTCAGAATTCGCATAAAATTTTAAGTTTCCTCAGTCTCATACCCTCGCAAAACCAGTAAATTTCGATTAGGTTCCTGTAAAATATTAATGAACACCATGTGAGCAAGAATTGATGCCTTTATAGAGCAAAAAAGAGACTCAGATGCAAAGAATGACAATTTTTCAAATACTTTTGTTCCAAATAATATGTGTTAAACATAACAATAATTAACACTAAGTTTAACGCCATCTTCGTAATTTAGCTACAAAGTAGGTTCACCACCAACAGGGTCCTTTGTCTTAACGAATTCCACTGTCGGATGGAGCCAAACAAAGGGAGCTACGTGTAAATTACACAAAACAACACAATAAATTATTGTGCTAATAACAATAAATTGTTTCAAAAATTAATGGCTGGGTAACATCTGCCGAAGCGGCCAGACGCGGATCGCGATTTCGACCTGATTGGCTATCGTCAGCACGTCGTAAGTCGCTTCGACAGAATCTAACCAAGTAGTGTCGTCTCTTAGACAAAAAGATTTAACCATAATACTTTGACAGTAAATTTAATGTCATCTGCGTAATTTATCTACAAAGTAGGTTCACCACCAGCACGGCCCTTTGGTTTAAGGAATTTCACTGTCGGATGGAACCAAACAGAGGGAGCTACTTGTAAACTAAATATTATGCTGATATTAATAAATTATTTCAAAAATACCTACGATGCTCTGAGAAGAGCCAATCAGCTTGAAATCGCAATTCGCGTCTGGTCGCTTTGACAGAATGTTAACCAAGCATTAATTTTTGAAATAATAATTAATTTGCCTTATTATTACCACTTTTAGTAGAATAAATAAAGGATCTGAAAACTAATTGTTAATATGACCAAGCAATCTTTGTTCTATTTGTTGAACCTCACAGTAACCATTAGAAAGCACGAAGAAACACAAAGTTGGTTTACATATCTCTTTGATCCAATACATATCCGATTGGACTTGTAATCTGTGTGATTCATTTTTGTTAATATCGAATTTATTTACTTTGAGCTAATCGTTATTTAATGTAATTTCGTTTATTATTTTGATAGTATTGATCCATTGCTAATGGTTTGATAATATTCCTAAAAAGTTTCCAACTAACGACGCAGTAATTTTGTTATTAACACTTGCACTTCATACCCCATCGTTTCCTTTTTCGTCTACCAACTTTTTTTTCTTCCATATTTTATTTCTTGAAGGTTCATTACTTAAACTTTTTTCTTCTCATAAGCAGTTAACTCTATCATTTGTCTTACTTCTTTTCTCTTCTTGTCAAATTTGCTTCTTTTTCATATTAAAATCTTGTCATAGTGATGTTGTCACAATTACAAATGGTTTTAGTAATAAGACCTGTCTAAAGTTTTGATCTGTCTAAAGATAGCGAAACATACACGACATAAACACAAAAGACGAAACTAATTACGCCGCGATAAGTAACTTTCTGAAGACAAATAAAATTACCTTTCAGTGGAGAAGATGCCCATGAGAGGAGGGAATCTCTAACTACTCAGAGCAGTTATTGTGGTGCCATAAAAGAGAAAACGGAGGGTAAACTTAAAGAGGTCAACTTCTATTCGAACGCGTTATTTCCGGATAGCATCTGAATTCTGGCCGGAAAGTGCTCGAAGGATCCACTTGAGTGACGTTATACGGATCCCAGTGTAGATTGTAGGATGTCATTAAATTAGTTCTTGGCATAAGGGAGCCGCAGAGTTAATTTATTTCGGTCGATATCTTGCTTACAAAGACAAACGAATGGAACATGCATTTCTATTTTATTACAAGCCGTTGACAATAAGAATTTGGTCACAAAAGTTTTATAAGATGTATAGTTAGATGAAACGTATTATTCTTCGGTGATACTATCTGCTAGTATCTAGTTTTATAGGCAGAGCTTGTTATTTATAAAAATTATTTTGACTTACCTACAGTGGATGTATTCAATGGAATCTTCTCCTCCTTCTCTTTTCAATATTCGCACAATACCTACTGCTTATAAATCCATACGTTAAAGTCAAACTTTGAAGTGCCGACATTTTTAGTTTTGGCTAGCTAAACCTTAAATCTGAGAAGAAGTCCTATAAATAGTCAAAGTTGAAACTAATAGAGAGTTTTGACCTTTGATTAACGAATTCACGGCTAATTCTGGGAAAAAATAAATCAGACAGTCAAACGCGAAAACTGAAAACGATCATGTCGAGGTTTGACCAGTAAGCCCTAAATTAGCTGCAGAAATGTGATAATTTATTGGCGTTAGGCTTTAAGAATTGATTGATAATAATTATTCAAAATAATTTTTTGTATTGTTTAACGACAATGATTAATAAAAAAATACGTTTTATTTTGACAAGATGATGCGTTGTAGAATGTCGCATTAGAGTTTTACAGTACGTTTGATTTTTATATTCAAACAATTTTGAATTACAGTACATTACAAATCGACGTTTGAAAAATTTTCTAGACTAGGCAAATTACGAAACAACCATATGTATTTCGCTCTTGACATTTGATTCAAGTACTTCTAGCTTTGCCTACAAATACTTCTGTCAAAAGCAAAAATTGTAATTTACTTTAGGGTTTTCCGAAACACGTTCGTCAAACTTATACCTACATTCTTTTAAGATGCTATATATCACATTGATTTTTGACTATAGCACATACCTACTAGGTAGCTGACGATTATCAAAATTTACATCAAGAAGCATTTTGCTGTGTAGTTAAAGTTGCTTACAGGTTTTAACATTTCATAATGTTGCTTCATCTTGTAACGGGTGGAGCAATTCTCCCTGTTTTTCCCCTATTCTGTGACAATGAAAAAAGCAGAACATACGTTAAACGTTTTTTTTTTTTTCTGGCACCATCCAATCATAACTGAGATGACGAGACCAAAAAAATTACAACTTTATGTAAGCAATTCTTTTGAATGAATGAACCAAACTTCTACACTGATCTTAGTATTAATACTCACCCTTAGTTTGTCAAACTGTAATCCGTCGGTTAGTGTGCCAAGCACATACAGTTAGCGAGGATTATATCGAGTGGTGTCGTAGTTGTCCTGGCTGCAGAGATGAAGTTGGTGCTGCTCGAGGTGTAGATTGGATTAGAGATTGCTGCTAACTCATGGTAATCTCTGCAGTCAAGTGGAGGAACCGCAGGCATTACGTAAAGCGGAGCACCAAGATAACGTAATTCTATCCTGAATGCGTTTCCATCATCGAACTTATCATGGCATACGACAACCCGAGCGGCGGGTCCTTACCTGCATGCAAACTTGGGAAATAAAAATGGACCTATGCAGATGATTTATTATTAGATATTCAATGAAGGTGGAAATATGAAATTTAAATTTGTAAATGTGAAGAACGTAGATTAAAGTTAAGCTTTTTAATTTTTCATTCCTTTTTCAAATAACATAAACGTGACCCCCATCGTTTCGTCATGTTTATCAATTTGTCTTTATATGGAACTAAATGAGCCACGTAACGCAGACGGGTGTGTATCGTTATTATAGTTTTCATAGTTTTAGTAGGGTTCGATATGGCGGTAAGGTGGTGCTATTTTAATTTCATTTCATTGATATTGGATTTCGGGTATAAATGCACCAGATTATATTACGTTGGGTTTGGTAAGTGAAGTGTCCTTGCTAAGTGTTCGAAAATAACTTTCTTAATAACTGAACCGGATTTAACGTTTTAATGGCGTAGGTTATTAGAGTGACTGGTGCCTTAGTTTTTCTTTTTTGAAGTGGTTACTTGTTTTACCCCTTTCGGTTTGCAGAAATATATAAATTTATATTTTAAATCGCAAGCAGGGAATTCAGATCATCCGACAATGATCAGCCATAATATTTACTATGATCCGATCTATTACAAAAACTATGACTTACTATCTCGATATACTCTGAGCATTTCTTTTTTTTAATTCCAACATATTTCAATAATTCTATTTTTTACGAACACCCACTGTATATTACCCTGTTCCACCAACGTTCTTTTATGTTGATCCCACTACGGTGATGCCCTAGGTCGGTGCCTAGTGTGCCTTATTTTAAATCCAACTACTTCAATTATAACGATTTAAGAAGCCACAATCATTCTGATTTAACACAAAAGTTTTATAACTGAACTAGTCTTTGTTTTGTTAATATGGAGTTGCAAGTAGTCAATGATTCATTAACTCGATTCTTTATGTGTTGATTCTAGTGCACCTTCGAAATGATTTTAGTTTAATTTCATTGGATTTCGGGATTTGAATTTAGAAGATGGCCTAGGATACTCAAATAATAAACGTGTAGTAGGTAGGTACTCTACCCAATTGTTAGTTAAATATGTAGACACGTAGTCTGAAGTAACCATTTTTTGGCACTCCATACGTAATATAGGTACTACTCAAGCCGTTGTTTACTTTTCTGTAAATATATTTTTTTAAACCTTTGTCTCAATGTATGACTGAGGTTTAATATTGACCCAGTAGGAACTTTTGAAAGGTAGAGTAAATCAGAAAAGGTTGACGTGTCCTGTTTGATTATCTCTTAGTTGACGGAACGTTAAAATCTTCCAATTCGTAAAAGGCGGCAATTCTTTTTTTCCCTTCTAAATCAACATTTTTTTGTGTGCCGAATCTTTAGATAAAGTTAACGGGCTACTTGTAGCGATTGCCAGGACGCCGAAGAGGAGTTTTTTTATTTTCTTTCCGGATAACAGGGACAATTTTTATTTGTTGGGAGGAACGTGTGGGTCCCGAAAATAAGCGGAAACGGAAAACCCGCCTTCTACGGTATAGACGCACGTATTCAACAGACTTACACACACACACACAAACACACACATACACACACACATTCTCACGCACGAACGTTTCCGTATAAACGCAACGGTAGGTTCCAGCACGCTCTATAGAAACAAAAACAGCGAGTGAAATCCCATAATCAAATCGTTTGACGGAAGATCACGTTCGTTATAAAATAGGACGAACTGTTTGCATTTTTTGAGGTAAATAAAGTGGAAAATGGGGCGAAGGGATTTCGTCGTGACCTTAAATTTAAAAATTGCAAGGGATTCACTTCATTGAAGGGAATTTAATATCTGCAGTTTATTCATTTGAAAGCGATTCTTTGCTTAATAAATCATATCAAGTTCAATTCCTACCAAAACAAACTGGTAGGGGACAATGGTTTGGAAAGGTATACTCTGAATTTATTTTAAGTTAAATAAGCAGAGGTGTAGGAGTGTGAAACTAATCAGAAAGGAAAAGTGGAAGTAGGACAACTTCAGAAACATGAAAAGCCATTCGAAACGATAGTAAAGACACAAGCAGGAGCAAATGAGGTTACAGGGAGAACTAAATTTGATTGTTGTTCACATATTTTAAATTTTTGGGAATGCGAAGATTAGACCACAATAAGAAGTGAATGTGATAAAGTACAATGTTAAAGATAAACTATCTTCAGTATGAATCGATGTGTAATCAAGTTGCGTGCTAGAAATGATTACAGAAATTTAGAATGTTGTAATTAGGAACTTTAACCCAACCTCGTCTAACCTAATCATGTATTTAAGATGAATTTTCTTCGAAAATAATATTTTTTTTAACGGTGCTGAGTTGTTTTAAAGATTTCGAATACCTAGTTTGGTGAAGTATTTTTGATCGGTTATTCTTTAACGTTTTCTTAAAACAAAAAGAATACATCCATTACTTGTTTGTTGTATATATAATTACAGAATTCATGAAATTAAATTAAAATGCAATTTAAAGTTACGTCATATTTTGAAAAAATGCGAATTAGATCATTTAACCAATGCTCTAACCACTAACAATAAGCTACGAAGACATGACGACAGGAATAGCGACGAAACGTACTTACTTACGATCACTCACTGAATCGTCGTCCAATGTCTTTGTAGCTTAGTGGTTAGAGTATTGTGTCGTAAAGTCAGGGGTTCGGGTTTGAATCCCAATGAGGGCATTACGACAGAAATAGATTTTCCCTCAATAATTTGAGATAACTTGTAGTTGATTAAATAATTTAAATCATAATTTAGTTGCCGAATTCGGAAATTGACCGAAATTTTTACCCTGGACACGTTTATGAAAAATTTCACATTGTATTTCGGGTATATCTTGTGTGACTAGAACTGGGTGTGCTTTATTTACATAACGAAATTTCGACGACCATCGAAAACACACGACTTTTTCGCATAAGTATCCAAAACACAAAATTTTAAATGTAAAAAAAGTATAGAAAAATAATTTAAACGTGTTAAATTTCGGTTAATGTAACCTGATGTATCTTACATCATGTAAGTGCATCATGTAAGTACCTTAACCCATCTCATTAGAACTTTTGCTTTGGCCAAAATTTTGTACAAAACAAACACTTGTTGACTGTTGTCGATTAGGTAATTTGTTTTATACTTTGTGGGTATTATTTTACCCACGCGAAAATTGTCGTGTGTTTTCGGGGGTGATCACCATTTCTCCCTGTTATGTCCTTCTGATTATGCACAAAGCGATATAGGCATATAAAATGTACCCCTTACTCTATGAAATTTACGAAATACATAACGCGTTCTGGATAAATATTTTGATCTCTTATGTTTGAATAAAGACGATTTTATAATCAATTTTGGTTCAAATTGTTTAGACATTTAGAGTATAAGATACTACGTCTCGCAACGAGTTGGCGTGTAATTTGCATAGAAGTTTCTAGAGGGCCAGCAGAGAACAAGTCAGTGGTTCCTTCTATCCTTGGTATCGATTTATTTCCGGAAGTAGGTAAATTTGTTCTGAGCTTGCGACGTCCCAGCTGTGCATCCAAGGGCTAAGGACGAAATCGTTTACGGTTCGAATACTAATTTGGCAAAACATTCTCTTTCTATAATCTACCTTTCGGACATTTACTAGATCTGTCTATAAACTATTTAAAAGAGACTCAATTAAATTAAATACCATAAATATGATATATTCATAGTCTAGTTGTTTTGTATGACAAAATAAGAGCCAACCGAAGGAAAATACTATTGAATGAAACGATTGAAAAGTTTGACCAGTAAAATTTATTGTTCTCGACAAATTTGTTTCGATCTAACGTGATCACTATCAATAGTGTAGAAATATGTAACTAACTTAAATATATACCAATTACAGAATTTATAAATTGGTTAAAGTAGGGGGAAATGAGTATATGTCCTTTTTGAACGATGATTAAAAAAATTAACTCGATTGTATTGCTTTTATTGTTTTACACATTCATAATTAATGTTAGCCTATGATTTCAAGCATAACCTCAAAACCAAAACATACCATTTTGATAAAAAAATTTTAAAGCACTACTATAGTTTGCAGGGAGCGGAACCACGACTTTGGGAGGAGAAGGAGATCCATAAAAATTTGCGTCTTTTTTTTATCGTCTTATGTCTACAAGTTTCCCTGTCGAATTTTAATTTTTCTGATCATGGGTGTGTATACTTTTTGCAATTCCTGCGAATTTTATTCCTCTGTCGGTCTTTTCTTTTGTGAAAAATATTTGAAATTCGCATGCAACGTAATTTTGTTTTTAGATTTGCGTTTGTTTACAGACACCAACAGCAATTCTTTTCCAAATTTCCTTGGCAACGAAATTGTATTTTGTACCTCTCTGTTCTCCTTAAATAAGTTTTAAAGTAGTATATACTATATTTTGTGGAAACCTGTGGCAAATTTGTTGTTAAAATTTTAACTAGAATTTTGCGCCTTTAAATAATCCTATCTTTTGTTTTTGTTCACTTAACAACCAATACTATTCTGAGATATTCGCTTATGCAACATCAAAGACGCGACATCTAGCGTCATTAACCGGCGAACCCACTGCCACTTTTACACATTATGTCAAATGGAGCAACTATTAAAAAGGGAATTAAAATTAATCATAAAAGTAATAAGTATAGATGCCATATTAAAAACGGTTTTTTTATCTCTATTATTAGTTTGGTCTTTTATATTTATCTCCTGGGAAACGATATAAATTATCACCTGTTAAAAGATTCTGGAAATATTTTTTGTTAAGCCGTTCAAAATTATCTATATTTCTTTGTGCTGCAGGTTTCGTTATTTGAGAATCAGTAGAAGAATCATTAACAGAGGTACAACCACTTAAAATTACCAACGATAAAAAAAAATATAAAGTGCATATATTTTAAAATTTTAGCAATGAAATAAGTAAATGGAAATATAAAAAATGATAATAATAAAGTTCTAAAACTATTAGGTGAAAAAGAAATAGATAATTTTCTTAATATAATATATGAGGAACTGCCGGTAATAGGTGAAGATTCATCTTATAGTCTTTAATTTTTTACTTCAATTTTTCTGAAGTCAGTGTGGATAGAATTTTTGCTAAGCATTCGGGTGTCATGCCGGCGTTGTTACGTGGCTCATAATTTACCGTATTATAGTTATTACAAGTATAGTTTCATATCGAGGCTTGATCCTGTGTTGTAGAACGTTTCAATCACTTGATTATAAAATATATGAAATACGAAATTATCTTAAGCGTGAATGTTGCTGAAGTTTATAAATATTGTATCGAAGTGCAGGATTTAACAAAAGGTGAGGCAAAAACCCTTATTAAATTATCAGACGTCAAAATTGTAGATTTTTGCCCTGAGCAAGCACTAATTAGTGCAAATATAATTAATAAAACTAGAATTTATGGTTTATCACTTGGAGATAGAGCTTGTGTTGCACTTGCTATGCTTAAAAATTATCCAATCCTTACTTGTGATAAAATCTGGCAGAAACTAGATTTAGATATCCGGTTTATTATGGTAAGATAATGCGGTATTATTAAATTATTAATTTGGCTGTATAGCACGTTTATCTTCCATAATATAGATTATAGAACTTTTATTTGTAGCCGGTTTACATGATATTTGTGCCCTGCTTTTACTTTTTTTAACAAGCATTATGCTAAGTTATAGTTATTAGTAAGATTATACTTAAAGAAGCAAATCAACATCTATATCTAATTATTTATATATTTTTTTATATAAATCTATACTACCTTTACGCTTTTTATTCTCTATTTGCGATAAGTAAGTATGCTTCACTTATATTTAACTTTCTAGCAAGCTGTGTTAAATTACATCCACGATATTCTCTTAGTATTTTTATTTGCGAATCTTCCCTTAAAATTATTTTTTCTACAATTGCGAGAGGAAAATTCTCTTGTAACTCACCTTTTACCTTGGTATTGGGTTTTATCGATAAGATGACTGCTTTCTTACCATGTGAATCTTCAATAAAACTTATATTATCAAAATTAACCATATACGTTACCTACGTTACGTTTTTCTTTTGGAAAACAATAAAGGCTAATATCACTATTTTTTGATGTATTACTACAAATAATAATGCAGCATTAACGAATTGTCATTTTTTACCTTTGATTTTATATCAGTACATGTGCCGTAAAAATGCCAGCTTTCGCCGCTAAGCGCGCACGGTCGTTCAGCGTCTCCCTTCCAAGCAGCTGCACATAGCGAATTGTACATGCGTGTGTTGATTAAAGGTCTATATTCAATAAACCTTTTTCTTAGTGAACAGTGAATTCTTATTCAAGTAATTTATCAGGTTATGGGCCCAGAAAAGCCCAGGAAAGTCTAGACATATAACGACTGCAGAAATTATTGTGAAAAATAGCCAACATAACCTCAAAACACGTGATTTTCCTTTTTCTACAATTGCAAAATGTTTTTCGTAATATCAGGAATAACAGTTCTTAAAATGGCAGCAAACAACCAATTGGCATTAATTGAAAAGTTAACCGGCCGAGATAATTACGCAACCTGACGATTTGCTGTAAAAACATATCTACAGCATGAGGAGCTGTGGGACTGCATAGAACCCGATACAGGTGTCATTGTGGACACAAAACGAGACACAAAGGCAAAAACTAAGATTATTCTAGCAGCAAAGGAAGTATGGGACAAGTTGTCAAAAGCATTTGATGACTGGGCTGATGCGCCGTGTTGGACTGCTGCGTGATCTCTGTAATACCTCGCTTACTGCTTGTCAAAATATAGAGGAATATGTGAGCAAAATTATGTGTACTGCTCAGAAGCTCAGAAACATTGGTTTTGAAGTTGACGATGAATGGCTTGGCACACTGCTACTCTCCGGTCTACCAGAATCCTATATCAACTAATGATAATTGCTATTGACAGCTCCGGCTTGAAGATAACTTTAGACTCTGTGAAATAAAAACTATTACAAGAAGTTAGACAATCTGAAAGTGACTCAACAGCGTTCTCAGTCAAAAAGAACTTCAAAGACAACAACAAGAAGCACAGTAAGGGTACGAGATGTTACACTTGTAACAAGTATGGTCACAAAAGTCCTCAATGCAAATCCAAGACCAAAAATGTCCCACAAAAAGCAAGTGATTCATCCTATGCTGCTATGTTTGTAGCGACATCCAGCCAAGATGACGCATGGTACGTAGATTCCGGTGCATGCTCACACATGACAAGACATAAGAACATGCTTGAAAATGTGGCGGCTCCTGCCATACAGAAAATCAGAGTCGCAGACAACAAAGTATTATCTGTACAATGCTCAGGACAAGTATGCCTGGACGTATATGACGACGAAGGTCAAAACAAGAAGGTGCTATTTACGAATGTATTATGTGTTCCTGAACCTGCAACAAATCTATTGTCTGTAAGTCAGATTATTCGTAGTGGCGGCCAAGTTAAATTTGACAGAACTGGTTGTGTCATTATGAACAGCAGGAAAGAGTCAGTAGCAACAGCAAGCGTCACCAACAACATGTACCGGCTAAACATGTCAGGAAAAGGCTATGCTTGCATGTCCGATGTTGAAGAACAAGATTTTTAGCTACGGCATCAACGAATGGGACACTTGAACTTTAATAGTCTACAGAAGATGACAGAAAATACTGACCATGTCATTTTCACAGCAAAAGCACCTGCAATCACATGCGTAACGTACAGAAGGCAAGCAGACAAGACTACCTTTTTTAAAAGTGAAGGATTCAAAGCTAGAAGTCTTCTTGAAATGGTTCACTCTGACATATGTGGGCCAATGGAAACGCAGACTGTGGGTGGTGCGTGATACTTTATAACGTTTCTTGATGACCATTTAGAGAAGGTGTACGTATACTTTCTCCGAAACAAGTCTGACGCTCTGAAGAAGTTTAAAGAATTTAGAAATGAAGTAGACAATCAGCTGAGTGCTCGTATAAAAACTCTTCGGACAGATAACGGCCTGGAATACGTCAACAAAGAATTGTCTGACTATCTGAAAGGCGCTGGTATCATACATCAAACGACCACACCATATACACCTGAACAAAATGGGACAGCAGAACGCATGAACAGAACTCTCGTAGAGAGAGCAAAGTGTATGCTCCTGAATGCCAATTTACCAAAAATGTACTGGGCTGATGCTATACATACTGCGGCATATGTAATCAATCGTTCTCCTACGAAGTCCTTATCTTTCAAAACACCTGAAGAAATGTGGTCTGGTAAAAAGCCAAAAGTGAATCATATGCGCATATTTGGATGTGAAGCTATGGTACACATGCCCAAAGAAAAACGCAGGAAGTCGGATCCAAAGACACAAAAGATGATCTTTATTGGATATTGGGATCATACCAAAGGCTACCGATGCATAATACCAAATACAAGAAAAGTAATAAACAGCCGATATGCTACATTTCTTGAATCTACCGTAAAGAGGGACTATGTTCCTGTAGAAATATCTGAGAAGAAACTTGAAACAGATAGAGAAGAAGGTAATAGTAATAACTCCGAAAAAGAGATGGATTTAACTACAAGTACTTATGACACTGAATACGAAAATCCATCTACTTCAGACAGTGAATACATACCTGACATTGGAATTGATTTCGATAGTTCACTAGTCAGCAACATCAACCTGAGACCAAAAAGGAAAAATAAAGATAATGGCTAACCTAGATAATTCTGTAGAAAATACTTACCTGTGTCATCACGAAGAGGTCCTGTCAGATGTTCCTATGACTTATACTGACGCCATAAACTCTATAAACAAAGAAAAATGGAGAAAATCCATCACTGAAGAAATGGATTCTCTATAGAAGAACAATACATGGACTTTGGTAGAAAAACCTACAAATGCCAAAGTAATAGGATGCAAATGGGTGTTCCGTGTAAAAGAAGAATCAACTGGTCACGCCTGTGTGCAAAAGGATATGGACAAATTGCAGGTATTGATTACCAAGAAACTTTTGCTCCAACAGTCAGGTATATTTCAATACGTTTGTTACTATCTACGGCTGTGCAAAACAATCTCAAAATCATGCAACTAGACGTAAAAACAGCATTCTTATATGGAGAACTTGAAGAGACCATATTTATGACTCCACCAGAAGGGTTAGATCATGGCAAAAGCATGGTATGTAAATTGAACAAGTCACTATATGGGTTACAACAAGCCCTTCGCTGGAATACCAAATTCGACTCTACACTGAAAAGATTTGGTTTTGTAAACAGTAAAGTTGATCAACGTGTGTATATTGGTCAAGTCAATGAGAAGAAATGCTACCTGTGTCTCTGTGTTGATGATGGCCTGTTATTCTCAACTGATGAATCAGCATTAAATGAACTTACAAGAGAACTTAAAACCACATTTGAGATTAAATTATTGGAAACCCCAAGTAATTTTGTGGGAATGCAAATAGAAAGATTCAGTAACTGCATATTTATACATCAGACTAAATACATAAAACAAATTAATTTAATCATGATAATAAGTTCAAAAATTTAAATTATATTGAAATATAATTCAAATTTACATCAACATTTTGCGTCATTTATATTTTTGTAATTTCTGTTAAGAGAAACATTAGGTACTATGTGGAATACATGTAAATAGTTGCATTTTATTGTAATAAGGGTATTTATCTAATATGTTAGTGTTGAAATTAAGCAAAATTTTGAAAAAAAAAATAAATTTAAAGAAAGTATTGACCAGGGTTGGCATGAATGAATCATTTTGATTTAAATCATGATTTAAATCAAATGATTTTTTCAATAAAAACAATGATTTAATCGAAAATGTTTAATTTCACTTTCTTTCACAGAAATCAACATAAAAAAATAGATTTAGAAATTATAGTTAAGTTACAAACTAGGGTAGTTTAAATCTGAGAAATCAATATCATTATTATAATATTTGAATAAAAAAACTAGTTTTCCAGCCTTTTCAATTCCCAGTCGGTTTCTTAATTTGCTCTGAACAATTCCAAAGGTGGAAAACACTCTTTCCACAGCAGCTGAAGAAGCTATCGCGCCAAACAATTACTTCACCACTGGAAAATTTTTTGACTGTTCCTCTTCACTAATGTAACTATACGCAGGGGGGTACCTTAACTTTCGTCAAAAACAAGAAAAGAAAAACAAATAAAATTTACCTTTTCAAAAAATCTTTATTTAATTAATTAAATCGAAGAATTTGGCTGTGAGTGTGAATCGTCTAGCGTTAGGACCTTTTAATTTCGTTGTGTTAAAAGAATGTAGTAAGATAGATTCTTTTATGAGTTCCGTACAAGTTATATGTGCTAACAAAGAAAACACAAGAAATTTGAACCACATGATTTATTTACAATTATACATATTTGCAATTGCCCTTGGTATCGGTTCGGGAAGACAAGCAGCTTTTTATTTTACCATAGAATTTAGGGTTGGGACAGATGTGCCATCAAAGACATTTAATTACCAAAGTTATGTGTTGGTACAAAGTTCGAACATCGTCAAACAGTGCAACAACGAATTGTGTAGGAAAAACCCTCGCATGTTCGTCTTGAACTGGGAGAAGGAAAGTCGTGCAGATCGTGAACTTTAACCGTCGATATAGCCACAACCGCTGTAAGCCCATGGGCTACCTTGGTAGGCCATGTTAAAATACCTGTTGTCTGAAGATGCTATGTCACGGGAGTTTGTATATATAGTTTGTTTGGTGTGAGGAATCGAGCACACTTGGTAACCACGAAACCTTTTATAGTTTTTTGTCGGACACGTTACACTTGGTGAACATAGCCCTTTATTTGTTTGGCGAGACACGTCACCTTGGTGAACATAGCCTCTAATTAAGGTGGATCGAGACACGCCACTCTTAGTGGACGTCGCCTCTATTTTATGACAGTTCAGAACAACAGAATATGTCAACTTACTCGACTTCCCCCTCTCTGATTAAGAGTTCTTCAATTAAGAGTTTCGCCTTAATTTAGACAAATTGCAAATCTGCTATCTTTTTAAACACATCTGTTACCAAGGCAAAACCTTGAGATGCTCAACCAGTGTTAGTGATTCAAAGATCAAACCAAAACGGATACTTTCAACTGAAAGAATAGATACCGCCAAATTGATTTAATACGGTAGCTACACGCTCACCTGAATCAATCATAAGAGCGTAAACCGTAGGGAGATCCTTCTAAATCCCTGCTGGTAGTTTTACTCCCTCAGACCGATTTAGTCAACATCTACGTTTACGTAATTTTGTGGTAAATATACCAAAATTAAAATGAACCCATTCTAAAACAGCTGATCAAAACTTCTCAGGCTATACTGATTTAATAAACCAAATTAAAGTGCTTGTCATACACCTCCCTAGTACCAGGAAGCAGTACATGAATCAGTGAAGAATTGTACATGGTCCATAAAGGACTCGAATTAGACAATTGAATCTTAAAATTAATGACACAAGATAATCACAAATCAAACAGGATAATATCCATTTAAAACCTGAAGGGTAAAATACTACAATGGTAGCAATGCAATTCAAAATTAAAAGTGACAATATATAAAATGACAAATCTGGCAAAGTAAAACGACCTCAAAATACGAATTAAATATCGGTCAGTAAGTTACCCACCTTTGTATTTTATGTCATCGGCGTCGGCACTATCCCACTCGGGGTTGATGAACGAGCTATAGCAAATGGGGTAGTTTACGGTACCGGACAGATCGGTCAGGCGGTGGCGTCGAACGGTACGACTCTCGGACAACGTTTGAGATACAGGCACCAGTGGCGGGGTTGTATACGACTTAGATCAGGGGTGCGGCGGTCAGGTACCAAATTACGAACACGGAACCAAACACGAACAATTCGAATGAAAATGTGCGCTTTGATAAATACCTATTGGACTTCACTTCCGATCAGTTTAGAACACTACTCAACTGCCCGCATGGCGCAATAACTCTCTGAAACCTCTGACTTTCTAAATTTTACTCTGTAACTCTACTACAGTAACTCAACTGTAACTCTGTTTAACCCTCGGTATCTACTTTCCAAGTGCACCTTCACACACTCTAAAGGTTAAAAAAATTATTAAAAAAAAACTCAAAAGAGTAATTACTTAAAATATAAGGATAGTACAATAAATTCTGTGAAACCTAACTGTAACTGTCTGACTGTAACTGTTGGACTGTGACTATTTGGCTGTACCTTCTGACTTTAACAATCAGACTTTAACTGTTTGACTATACCCTCTAATTTTAACCGTCTGATTTCAACTGTCTGTCCTATTAAAACTTGCAGTGTTTTATCCCAAAATTTTGCCCTCACCAACACACGATTCTGCATCTCGCGAGCTTCCCCTCGCTTCTCTACATCCCTAAGATATCTATCGTTCGAAACTAAAGACACAGATATTTCTACTTCAACACACCGATAGTTGACTCTAACATGTTCACATTCCACTGACTTGGTAGTGGTTGAAAACATCCCTTTTCCTCCTTTACGTCCCTACACACCCTCTGGCTAAACACATGACCTCAAATAGCATTCCGTTGTACGAAAGTTGTCACAAAATGCCAGTTTTAAAGACATATTCCGTCCTTTTCTTACTCATTAAGTCCGAAAAATATTTTAAAAGAAATTATTCAATCCTATTCTCATTCCAAATAAAATCAGAAAAATAATCGAATAATCCAAATCATATTAAGATCCTTGAAAATGTACTGTATGACTTAGAACGAAACATCTGCAACAGATAGAATGAGAAGGGATTATCCTAGTTATCTGAATCTTCATAAACAACGTTATCATAACTGCCGTTAGGTTTAATTTTCTTCAGGGTCAGTTGATTTTCATAACTGATCATCTTTAGTGATGTCTAGTAGTAGATAAAACTATACTGTTCTTTTTCCGCATAAATGTCTATTTCTACCAACTATTGGGTATCCATTTCTGAGTCTCTAATGTGCATCAGATTAAGTTTTGTGTAAACACGGAAATGATGCACAGCAATACCTAAAACAGAACGGTTGTGGTGCGCAAACATTTAACAAACGACACAACTGTTTGCCAAGCAGCGCATTTGACCCTGCAAAGTAAACAAAAATTAATCGACTTACCACTGAAACAGTTCGTATCGAATCGAATCGAATGAAAGTTTAATGAGCAAAGGATTGAAATTGAGCATGACTAAACTTTCGAGACGTGGAATGAATGTGGGTGTAGAAGGATCAGTTATTTGAATTAAGATCAGTAAATAGTTGTAATAAAATTTCAAACGATTTGTTACTCTTTTTAGGAATGAATTTTTGGCGTTATTTATTATTTAACCCAAATTCGTTCTACTTCTTAATTAAATCAAAGGGGGATGCTCTCCGGCTATCACATTTCTAGTAACGATATTAAAGGTAGTGTGGGAACACTCAGTATCGGTCGTAATATATTAATTATCTTTCCAATCCAACGGTCCTTATTAGGACCTCTCTCAACACTTACCTTCAATGTAGCGCTACAATATCCGCTACAGTAGAAGATAAATGTCATATGTCGTACTTATATTCATAAAGCCACAACGAAACCTTCCATTACAAGGCAATAAGCAAAGTACGGTCAAGCTTTTGGATAATAAAAAAACAGGCAGTCAAACTTGTGTTGATTGCATCACATATAGTTGCAGCATACAGTGTGACCGAAATTCGAGCCTCACCATTGGGCTCCGGCTTAAGTTTAAATTGGGAAGGATTTGGGGAATTTTAGGGTTCCTTTAATGATGCTTTCAAATTTCCCGTAGATCTTTTCGTTTTAAAGATATTAGCGAATTGTCAATGGTTGAATATCTTAGTTCTCATTAATGTATTAATTAAAATCACCACTATCACGTATTTAATATTTCATCGTTAATAAATATTAATAATAATATGTGTCGCGGCACTTTTGTGTGCCGTCAAATTCTTAAAAAGTGCCGCCAAATTTTATAAATGCCAACAAAAAAATTAATTTATAAGAATCGAACGCGATTTTACAATTCCTATGTAAAAGTGAACCGAAAAAGTGAAAAAAAACGTTTTTTTTTAAAAAAAAAAGTTATTTTAAACATTTAAAGTATGAAAACTACTAAAAATATTGATTCTTTTTATTTTTATAATTCTTATCCTAAATTCGCCGTAATAGGGAACAATTTTAAACAAATCATGTAGATTGGTTAATTTGTCTTCAATTCCACTTGACAAATTGGTTAATTTTTGCGTTGTAAAGACCAAAATTTTGTATAATGTTTAATAGGTAAGTAAAATTATTTTAAGTTGTCAGTGTGTGACGCCAAATTTCGGAATTGTTGAAAGTATGCCGCAACAACAAAAAGGTTGAGAACCGCGGTGATCCACTGGATCAAGTGCTAACCACAATGAATGAACGAGTCCGTTCATTCCTGGGAATTACCTCAAACTTGTACTTCGTACAATTTTGACCCTTGAATACATAGTATTTATGTCAAGATGAATATTTTAGGTTTACACTGTCTGAAAAGTGCCTATATCCAGAAAATGAAAGACTGATTACTTGCATTCAATTAATGGTTCCTATGGCAGCGTAAATTAGGAACAGTATTAAATGCAGATTCGAAGAGAACTGGTCCTAATATTTCGATTTCAACTATAAAATGGAAAAACAAGTTCCGAAATACAAAAGGTTTAGATATTCGGACGACAGTATACACAATTCCTTAGATGAAATGAGGAAAATGACCTTATCACTTTTGCAGTCAGCAGAAAATGCGAAATACCTAAGGGCACTCTTTGTAATAAAATTAATACATTTTACATGATACATTTTTAACTGTTACTGAAGAAGCGAATTTAGAAAAATGGATTCTTGAAAAGGCTTCACTGGGTTCTACTATCCATCCAAACGAGGTGAAGGCGTAAGTTGAAGACAATAAATCGTCCGAATCCATTTGTAGATTACAGACCTGGCTGAAAATGGCTAAAATTGCTCATAGAGGCATCCAAAAATCACCCAACGTAGTCCTGAAATGTTATCTAAAGCGAGAACTGCAGTTTCAAAAGAAGGTAGGTATTCGCAGGAAAATGATTATTTGCAAAACGAAAATTGTTTAGACATTTTAAATAACCCCCATAGAATCTTCAACGCACACGAAACAGGACTACAAATTTTCTCCATAAGTTGTAAGCTTCTGGGCCCAAAACAGTTACAGAAACTTTTAGAAAATTGCAAGTGAACCTGAGAAGGAATACATCATAGTTCATTGTGCATTTTCTACGTCAGGTGATTCTGTACACCCGATGATTGTGTTACCTTACACGCGCATTCCAAGAGACATAGCAGCAACTTTGCCAGACAGGGTGCCGGCCGATCTGATACTGGTTGGATGACAATCACCACCTTATACGAATATGTAGCGAAATCTTTTTGCTATGGGTTCAGAAACGTCAAATCAAGTTTCCAATTTTGTTATTGTTCGATGGTCCCATACAGGTACGGACCTGTACAACCAATGTACTAAGAACGGAATTATGTTGTACTGTCTATTGCCAAATGCAACCCATACATTACAGTCATGTAACGTTTCAGTGTTCAAAAATCCAAGGTATACTGGAATACGATTGCCCGACAGTATAAACAGAAAACGACGAAATCAGTTATTATAAACATATTTATAGATATTATTTTTCAAAGAAGCGTATGAGCAAGCAGAGTAACTGCATATCAAAGAGAAGAAGGACAGACGAAAAATGTAAAGAAAGGTAAAGCAGCAGAAACTGAAGCAGCTATGAAGGTCTCTAAGGCACTTGAAGAGCCTGAATCTGCAAAATCGAGAGGATCTAAAAGAAAAGGGGCAGTGAAAAAGCAATTGTGAATAATAATTATTATTTAATGTAATAATAAATAAGTTTTTACTTTTGTTTCTTCATTTTGCTTATTGGTTATTTAGTTAATTTACTAGACCAGCTTGGTTCGGTATCGGTATCGGATATTCAATTATTGGTGTTTTTGCAATAATTTACAATTATGGTAAGCTCGTAGAAAAAAGCAAATATCAGAAAATTTATTACAATCCTATTGCAACACTACCTATATAGGGATCAAATATAAATAAGGTTTGTGAACAAATCTTAAACGGTTCACTAACGCTAATAATTCCAAGTTTGTATTTTCCTTAAGTGTTAATTCACTGGTACCTACATCACTAAAAAGAGAAAAAAATGCTCATCCCAATTTTGAAGAAATACAATATAACCCGGAAGAAATAAGAAAGTCAGTCATATTTATTCGAAACAAATAAATATAAATTTTATCTGATAAATCCATGAGAGGCAGACTAAAGAAGTGTTCTGATAACGTAGGTACCCATTAAAAAGTGGCCACAGATTAAATGAAAAAGGTTTAGCAGTTTTCTTATACTGCCAAGAAGAGTATTTTCCTTAATATCCATAAAACTAAAAGAGCTATAAGTAATTTTAAGCGGTATTAAAGCGACTTTGAGATTCCCAAAATCGTTCCCCATTTAAGCCTTTTTCCAGCTCTAAAAAAAGCGAGATATCAATGGTGGACGCACAGTATACGTACTTGGAGTGCAAAAACACTTAAGGAACTGTTTCAATAGCTCTAATACTATATTTATAAATCTTTAATAAAACGCTATTAATAGCTAAAGCTGCAATATTGCTGTTGTTAACTATGTTCAGATCGTTATTAAAACTACATTTTGCGGATGCGATATCATTAAAGTTGATGGCACATATGTAGGGAGGTATGCATCCATTAAAACGAGAAAATTTGTTAAGAGTTTAACTTTTCGTAATGGCGATGAAATTGTAGATGTAACTAGCCGACAACTCGTTAGGGGTGAACTAGTTTGGATTCTCAGCGCGAGATACTAGTTATGAAGTCGGTTCTCGAAATATGACTTTCTGACGGGAAGTGTTTGCTTTGAAACACGGTATACAAGTTTTCGTCGTCTAGTAATGTAACGACAAGTAACCAACGTACGTACGGGTGTGTACCATACGTAATAGTCATTATAATTGGCAACGGATTTTGTAAGTGGTACTCGCGGATACTTTTACGAGGTGTCACATTGCTTGTAAAACAGATCGTATAAATTTTTTCCGCTTTTGCCTTTTCTTGAGATTTTTAAATTTCTGTTTTCCTGAATGTTGAAAGAAGGGCATAAATAAAAGTACTTTTAACGTGTCGAATATTTTTGGAAATGTCAATTTCTATAAATTAAGGAAGAGAACTGTTAGAAAGCCGGAAATTAAGAGGAAATAGGAAAAAGAAATATCTACATACCTATATGTAAGAAATTGATTTTAAACTGTATATCGATATCGTTCTTTATAATACATTGAAAACCCCGATTGGTAAGTACATACAATATTTTCTTATATAAAATTCTCGTGTCACAGTGTTTGTTACCGTACTCCTCCGAAACGGCTTGACCGATTTTTATGAAATTTTATACGCATATTCAGTAGGTCTGAGAATCGGCTACTATCTATTTTTCATACCCCTAAGTGATAGGGGTTATCCACCCCTAACATTTTTTTTAAATTTTTTGGACACAAATTGTTTTTTTAATTTTTTTTATAATGTGGCATTATAAAATACATACAACCCTAAATTTTCACCTTTCCATCACCAACCTCTATTTTTTAATAGTTGTTTTAGTAATTTAATCATTTAGGTGAGCACCAGCAAACCCTGCCCTTGGGAGGCGGGTACAATGTTGGAAGGGGCAAGCACTCTAGCTATTTCCTGCGCTCGATAACTGATCAATTAGGGATCCTTACTAATACCCGTGCGAAGCCGGGACGGGCCGCTAGTATCAACATAAAAGTTTCGCCTACACAACAGTCTGTGTCAAGACGAAAATTTTGGAACATATAATTTTTATTCAAATGGTGTAAATCTGTTTGATACAAGAAAATAGTTCTGTCTTTTCACAAATTCTCTAGTGCTCTAAATAGAATAAATATCTACATGTTAAATTTTTTACAGTTCGTTCTTTTTTTGGTTTCATTATGAATTATTATGAATACACACGAGTACATCCCATTGTAAATAACTTATTATTTAAATAAAATGATAAAAAGTACATAATGTTTATTTCGATATTTTAGATTTTGAAACTAGAAATAAAGTAAATATTATTATCGATAAGAAATATAAAATTCAATTTAAGAAAGTTAATAAATTAATAAAAGTCAATAACTAATGAAGAAAGCCAAATTGATCATAAGTTCTTTAGTGGATTCATCAATTTGTGGAATATACAATTTTGCTCAAAAGAAACGCAGTTATTAGAGAATGGCTTGAACTATAATTTATCAACACCATTTAATCTTAAAAATGCTCAACTAATGGGTATAGATACATAATTAGCATTAAGACAAGATAACTTCATTAATAAATCTTTAGCAGCAAAAATAATTAAACAGACAGTAAATAAAATAGATAAATATAACTTAAACTACGAACCTTTAATAAATCATTAAAAACAAAATTTACATAGTTATTACTAGGGCAGACAAGGGCAAAACAGTAATAGCTTTAGATAAAAATATTTATATTAATAAAACTATGGATTTTTTAAACTCTAATGGCTATACAAAAATAAAAGATCCTACAGAAAAATTTTAATTAGCTTTAAAGCAAATAATAAACAATTCACAAATAATAATTTCAACTTATAATAAATTTAAACTGATTAGCATGAATCCGCAGCCTCCAAAATTATATATTTTCATAAAACTACATAAAGAAAACAAACCTATCAGACCTGTAGTTAGTTTAGTAACGGCACCTTTTTATAATTTATCAAAAACACTTATTCCAGTTATAAAATAATACTCTAAGTTTAAGAATAAATTATCAATCAAGAATTCTCTAGTTAGTCAATAATACTAAAGATGTTTAATTTGCCCCAGAATTGTAAATTTGTTTCGTTCGATGTAACTAACCTCTTCCCCTCGATACCCCCATTAGAAGTCATAAATATAGTTAGAAATTTGTTGGAAATTAATAAAATTAATCCTGTAACAGCAAATGAAATTTTGGACTTATTATCTGTGTGCTTAGAAAAAAATTATTTCTAATTAAATGAGGAAATATTTAAAAATGATAATGGCTTAATTATGGGTAATCCCTTAAGTCCATTACTTGCTGAAATATTCATGTGTAATTTGGAAAATACCATTCAAAAATTCTCGTTATTTAAATATCGTCTACCTATATTGGTACCGGTACGTTGATAATGTTTTAGTGTGTTTCACGGGAACAAACAGACAATTAGATCAATTTTTAGGACTATTAATAAAAATGCATAATAACATTAAATTTACAATAGAATTGAAAAAGGACAACAGCATTAATTTTTTGGACCTCACAATATCTAGAATCAATAATAAACACAATTTTGCTGTATATCATAAACCTACACATACTGACACTATCATTAATAACTTTTCATTTCATCCAAAACAACATAAATTCGCAGATTTTCATTTTATGATACACAGACTTATACGAATTCCAATGAGTAAAACAAATTACACTAATGAACTGAATATTATTAAACATATAGCTATTAGAAATAACTACAATTTAAACATTATTGAAGATTTACTAAACAAAGTTTCATTTAAAGTAGCTCTAAGTACTATTTTCCCAATTATTAAAGATAATACTCATAAATTTAAAACTATAACATATTTTGGACATCCTTCATTAAAAATTAAAAAGTTCTTAAATAAAAATAACATAAATATTGCTTTTAAAACCAACAACACCCTCAGTAAACACATTAAAAACAATAAAGATAAAGTAAATAAAGACAATAAATCTGGTATATATAAATTAACATGTGGATCTTGTGAAAAAATTTATATAGAACAGACTAGAAGAGCATTTAGGAAACGTATTAAGGAACATGTAAATTCATTTAAATATTTACAAAAAGATTCTTACTATGCATCACATTTAATTTCTGAAAAACACAGTTTAAATTAAAATTTCGAAATTTTACACACAGAAAGTAGGAGCCTTAAATTATATTCACTTTAATCAATGGAAATCAATAAATATAAAAATAAAAATGTACTGTTAAACGACCAATAATTAGATCTTAATTATTCCCTCCTTCTTAATTTCAACTTATAATTGTAAATTGTAACTACCTGCCTATATATATAAGAACTTCTAATTTTAGTTTAAGTAAGGTTTATACTTCTGAAGAAGGTACAACGTAGCGAAACGTACGTCAAGTGAAAATAAATTTGTGGAAATTAAAAAACAGTGTTTTTATTATTTTTATATTTACAATGAATTTCCACCAAGTAAAAGTGGAATCAATTAATTTCAATATAGATATATGTAAAATATTCAATATCATTAAACATGCTAAGAAGTTGCTTAAATTAATGGACTTCAGTTCATTTTTCTTGAACAGGCCTGGCCACCAAAGTAATGTTTGAGATATCATGTTGAAGATTATAGTCCCCTCTAATGATAAAAAATAAGCAGAGTTAAAAAAATATTTTAAATAGTTAAATTGTTTTACTAGCGATACGATATGTTTCAGGTGTTGTTGGAGTAGTTCATATTTTTAAAAATATATATATATCGCCAGAGAAATTGATGTGCAAAATGTCCGTAATTTGTCTCTTGTTCGTGCATCTTCTTTATATTATTATCACTATCCACGCCGTTTTTCTATATCCTATAATTGGTTTTTATCACCTTTAATAAGTTATAGGATAGGTATCTATCCCGCCTTCCTCCTTCTGCTTCGAAATTTACTTGAATTGTAAATATTGCTATCCTAACTTTAAACAAAGGCCTGACTACACCCATAAATGTATAATTCTTCCTATGTACGGAATGAGAATTTATTTTTATCGTCAACATAAGTTGCTTGTAATAAACGTGGTGACACGACAGGAATCTTTCAACTAATAGCTTTTTAGAAACGCACACGGTGTAGGTAATTCTTTTCCGAGAAGAGTGGTTAAATATCTTCTGTATCTCATGGCGTCGCGTCGGTCGTTTCTCTAAGTGCAGTCACGTAGTTTAACCTACAAACTATTTCGCGTCTTCATGTTAGAATCATCCTTCTGTTCTCGAATTGGAAAATTGTCAGCTGCATGGCGAGGAAGGAGGAAATTGAATTTTCACTCGCAATAAGCGGCGGTCGTTAGGGAAAAAAACGAACGAAAAAGAAGAAAGGCAGAGAAAGAGAGAGGACTACGGTGGTGTGGGGGTGGTGAAACAATAGATGACGGGACGTAATAACCACGCGTTCCTTTGACATAATTGAAGCCAGCGAAGCACTGGAATCACGTATTGGCGAAGACAAACGTGACTTATTACTGAACACTGGCACTTCTACTGGGCGGCAACTTTGAAAAATTGCAATCGCGTCAAGTGAACTGTAACTGAGTTTCGGATTCGTTCCGGAAAACAAATACGAATCGGGAATGAAAGCTGTTAGAAACGTGGCACAATTTCGTCTTTGTTCCTCACTGTTTATCCGAAAACAAAGTTGACTGGGCAACGAACAAATAGGAATTGAATGGATGACGCGATTAAAGATTGTAATTCCATATTTAAGAGTAAATGAAGCACAACGTACTATACGTACTACTTATTGATACCACAATAATTATTTCGGCACCCTGTGCCTTCTTCAAGTGGGGAAGTAATTTGCACTAAGACTATATATTTTGACTTACAAGACAACAAGAGAGTGGAAGAAAGCTTACAAATTTTCCTAAATATTTAACAATGGAGTATATATCACATCAGTTTATGTTTTTGGAAAGGAAATCGCGCAGCGAAATTAAAGAGCGCTTAGATGGCAGACCGCCGATTGAAGGTGCGGGAGATAGATGACACAGTTGGCATTTCAAATGACCGTGTGGGTCATATCGTTACCATCGTAAGAGATGGCCAGAGTGCAGATGACGTAACAGCTAAACATGGCGGTGATAGTTGGCCCATACATCGTGCTTGTGGTATGCGGCGATTATGGAACCAAATCAGTGTTTATAAATTTTTTGTTGTGCCGATATACTTTTTCTTTAAGCATACATATGTAACGAAATGAATGGTATAAATTGATTCGCTGAGCACGCATACCTAATTGGCATCGATCTTTCTCAGTTGCCATCGACTCTTCGATTGTATTTCTTATCAATTGACCGCCCGAGGCGTCATTAGTTATTACTGTGTGAAAAAGCATTGACAATAATTGTGCAATAATTATAAACGGTATATTAGGTAGGTACTTGTTTTTAAAGTCAATATAGATACATTATGCCATTTAAGTGCTGTGTGCCGGAGTGTCGAGGAAAATATAGAGGTGAAAAACGTGTGCATGTTTTTGGTTTCCCCAAAGATGGTGATTTGTGTAAGAAGTGGCTTCGGGAAATTCACCGAGATGATTATACAGTGACAAAAAATAGTAAGATTTGTGAACGTCGCTTTAACAAAATCAGTATTATTTGGAAAACCACACATGCAGATGAAGAAAGCGGGAAAGTGATAAAGGTAAAACTGAAATATCCCAAACTTAAGGTCGGTACCTACTTCCCCAACAATTTTTCCAAATTGTCCAGCTTACTTATTAAATCTGATAATATTAATAGAAAAAGTAGACAAGAAAAAAATTTATTAAAAGCGATAAAATAAAGTGCCGAAGAGTATTTAGCATATAAAAATCGCTGTTTCCTACCAATTTTGAGAAACAAAATGTTGCATTAACATTACAAATTTGTGATCCAAAAATTACTTTTTCAGAAAACATGTATGGTTGGAAATTTTGAATCATTGTCATACATTTACAAGAAAATTAACGCCACAAACTTTTGCCGCTTTACATCATACAATTTATGGCATGCTGGAAATAATAAAATATTGTCTTCAAGAACTAAACATGAAGTATGTTTTACTAGGGTCAGTACGATATTTCTGTTAGGCAATTATATGAAAGCAAAAAGAGACTGCGGATTCAGTCATTAATGTCTTTAAAATCCATGTTTTAGTTCTATAAAAATCGATTGTTTTTATGGTGAAGATACATCGGCTAAAGAAATATCATGCGAAACAAGTACTCTAAAATCAGATTGGTTAAACATTGACATTACCATTTCTGAACAAGATATCGAAAGTGTGAGGGAACAAATCCCGGTCATTGCATATTTAGGAGGATATTGCTGCTATATTGTTTTAAAAAAAATTAAATGCGTGGCATGTAAGGAAAATTTAACATTTGCAGACCACATTAACATTGATGAAAATTCGCTGATCAAAAATCTTTTCCGAAGTAGCCTTAAGTTTCCAAAAGATGAAGTCACAAATATAGTTATTTCAATATATAATTTTCAATAAAATCCAAGATCAGTTTCTTAAAGTTCACAACAAGAAATCTTTTTATCAACAATAACTTTAAATTACTTTAAACATAATAATATACTTTTGCATTTTCCTCAATGTAATCTTCATACTGCCGAAACTATTATCAAAATCATAATAAGTTTCGTTACAAATTTGCCAGGGTAAAAATTTACGCAAATGCTCTTCTCATCAACCTTTACCAGAATTCGCAAAAAAAAGAAATTGCACTTTATATCCTTTTGCAACTCAACTAAACAGATTCTGTACATGAGAAGACTGTCCAATCGGTCGGAAAGGTTGTGGCCACCGTTTTCCGGGATTCACAAGGTGCGATCTACATCGACTACCTGGAGAATGGCAAAACGGTCACAGGACTCTACTATGCCGAATTATTGGGTCGATTCGACGCCGAATTGCAGAAAAACGGCCCCATGTAGCGAAGAAAAAAAGTACTCTTCCATCATGACAACGCACCGGCTCACACCTCCGCTGTCACCACGGCCAAACTGTTTGGATCAGGTTCTAAATTGCTGCCCATCCACCGTATTCTTCAGATTTGGCCCCGTGCGACTTCTTGTTTCCAATATTAAAAAAGTTACTCGCCGGGCAGAAATTTGAGTCGAATGAGGGAGTATCGCCGCCACGGAAGTCTACCTTGCAGACCTCCAGAAAACGTACTGAAGGGTTAAAGAAGTTGGTGCATCGCTGGGTCGAGTGTATCGAACTTAAAGGAGACTATGTTGAGAAGTAAATCGCCACTTTTCCAATATTTTCGTTTTTCTTTTCTAGGCTAAGTACTTATCGAACCGCCCTCGTATATGGCTGATTTGGATTCTCTTTCTTAGTAGAATCTTTACTATTTTTAATGAATTTGCCTCAAGTATTGTTGGTTTTGAATGAAACAAAGGTATCGGTAAACTTGGGTATAAGTTTGCCTAAAGTAATTGAAATGTCGCCTCAAAAAGCACTTAAGCACTTAAACACAATTTAGAGGATTTTATTCTATTTAGTGGGTAAACTAGGTTTAAAGTTCTATTTAAAAGTTTTTTGTTTAATATTGAATTGACTAACGAAGATTCATACCCATAATTAATAGCAATTACATAAATTCTGTTAAGTTCTTTATTATAATTCTCGGTAGACATAGGTACATTTAAAAGTCTATGCAGACTGGAAGAAAATAAGACTAATTTATGAAATATGGGGTGGTATGACTTGGAATGTATTGTGGTATCTGTTTGCTACTTTTCATGGTAAATACTGAATTAATGTTAATTTTTGAATATTTAAATCTAAAATGTCAATAGATTTGTCTACTTCTATTTCTAATGTGAATTTGATTCTGACGTAGATTTTTAGTTTGTGACGTTGTCTAATTACAAGTAGCGGAGTACACATTCTAACTGCTAAATACTACTACATCGCCGGACATTGCAGCAACATACGTCAGACCGCATTTCTCCTCCATTAAACTAAGTTCGTCTTCCATGAGTTCACCACATTGAACATTTCACTGCCGAACTCTCTGCAATGAGCCTGACGAATCGGAAAAGTAATTCTTTTCCGAAAAAAAAACGTACGTAACATAATATTGTCGCATATTTACTAGTCTATTCTTATTTAAATGCTTTTATTTAACACTACATACACTTTTATAATTTCCAACAATTTAGCTAAGACAATTATAACTCTAACTGTTTACTTGGTCACTAATTATCAATTTCTGTTTGCCTTCTTCTTCTCTTCACTATCGCTCGCCACGTAATCACCACTACTACTACTGGTGCTCTACTATCTCGGCACCTGCTTATGTAGGCTGGATAGTCGTTCTGGATGCTTCGAGGATGTTCTACGTTCTAGAGCGTTCTATCAAGTTCTACGCTGTTCTCGATGGGTAATACATCACAAGCTGATCTTCATTTGTTACGTGTATAATGGGTTGCCTATATACTATGCTGCCCTCCGCTTACACGTGATAATACAATAGAAGGTATTATTACGTCAGCTGGTTCAACAGAATACCTATACAATATAATATTTTCTATTATTATTTTATGTTTAGCGCGTTTCATGCAGATAGCGTTCATATGTTCTCTGTGGTATTTTATTGAAGCAGATATGGCGAGGTTCCACCTCGTTTGGTCGTACTCTATCCAAGCTATCTACGACGTACTGATGAGAGCTAATAAGCTTGAAATCGCGATCCGGGTCTGGTAGTTCGTCAGAATACCGACCATACATAATAGTTCCTAGTACGAACTAATATATAAAATATTTGTATAAAAAAATATTAAATATCTTCAAAACCCTTAAATAGAGGCTAGTTAAAATAGTTTTGGTCTGGTATTCTGGTCAGTCGTTAGGTAGAACGAATATTGAAAGTAACCATAGTTTTTTGTTTCGTAAATTTCATAGTCATTTTAAGAAATGTTACCGTTTCAATTCTTGATCCGCCACTTACGAAAAATGATTGATGAACTCTATAGGAAGGAGGCGTTAATCAGTCAAATTCATATAGGTCAGACTGGCTGATTTTTACGAACCAGGTTTGAAAAAAACTCATGTTTTTTTATAACAAAGGCTAATGAATCATACTACAAATATATATTATCATCTATACTCTAATACCATAAATAATGACACAGATAATGAATTACCAATATTCTCTCTTAGTTTGACGATTACTAGAATAAAGTAATGAAGCCAGCAAAGGATTGAAAAGTTTTTCATGGTTTTGGCCTTCTATCTATGCACTTTTGCTTTAGTGAAGACATTCAACATGTATTTTGTAACTGTATGCAAACTAACCAAAGCAATAGAACCGTGAATTTCCTTGATATTCGTTCCTGCCACGTTCAAATGTTGATTCATCATCTATTTAAGAGAGAGATTAATCGTTTATTAGGACTGAATTTGCGTGTCCACGTACATTTAAAAAAGTATGAATGAATTAGAAATTATGTGGCAAATTAAGAACCGATAAAATGGGCTTGTTTAACAGAGGTATCCGTAATAAGAATTATTACTGTATGTACATTATTGTGAATTAAATTACTCAATAGTTTTTTAAAAAACAAAGATTTTCGATTACATAAGACGTAGTGTCACTCGTAAGCGGAGAGTATCGTAGAATATAGGCAACCCATTATACATGTAACAACTGAAGATCGGCTTGGGACATATTACCAAGCAAGAAAAGAGTACAACGCTCTGCAAACAACATTTTCGAAGCATCCAGAAGGACTGTCTGGGCTATATTTATAAGCAGCCGTCGAGTGAAGAGAAGAAGAAGGCGATCAGAAAGCCAATAATTTGAGTTATAGTTGTATTAAGTGAATTGTTAACAATTACAGAGTGTGTGAAATGAACGTATCTATAAAGATCAGACTAGTAAATTCGCGACACTAGAATGGATTTAATTGGACCAATTTATGTCTTCAGGTGTGTAATTATCGATACCCTTTTATTTGCTTCCACCATACCTTCATTTGACTATTTTTAATTGCAATGTCTACAAGTGGGCAGTATAATTACAAGATCATTCAGTAACTCAGTTTTGCTGTGCAATATACTGCTCCAAGAGATAGAACGTAAACTAGGCCTACAATTGGAATCGATTTACTAACTCTTAATTATCTGTCAACTTAATTAAATTATCCATTTATTCAATTCCATTTGCGTAATTCCGTTTCTAGCTTCTTCTGTGATTGGTTTTAGTTTATTGCATCTATAGTTTTGTATACAAATATCCCATCTTTGTATATTCTCCGTATTTGTATGTTATAAGTTAATCTTCAAAGCCAGAATCGAAGTTGAAAACTTGAAGAAATCCTATTACAGATTAACAGAAAGCAACTGAGTACTTCTAGATATTACTATTCCATTTAAGATATCACAACTTCTCCTAATTTGATATGCAGAATCTGGTTAAGCAACCATAACCTACGTATTTATTAAAAAGATACTCCTATTCTTGAGCTGCTTTTAAACAATAGCACAATTTTGGCTCTGCTATAAGTTTCAAATAACAGCAAGTCGATATAAATATAGGGTGTTCCAAATTTTTGTGTAGATACAGAAAGGGTTACTACATTGGCTTATTTTATTACAAGCTCATACGCTTTTTTACCGATTTACTGGGCGTTGAAATTTCAAGTCTTTTAATTTTTTTCTTTATAACTCCAGCAGTTTTGGGATATTCAGTGCAAATTTACAATACTAGTTAAAAAAATGCTATTTTATTATTATTTATGTTGATTAAATAGAAACCGGCATATTTACTACTAGAACTATTTTTTAACCTAATACTATTAATTAACTAAAAAATTAATTATTATTTACAAAAGCAGTCACAGAAAAAAGCCAACTCAGGCCCAAGAGTTAAAGGTAATTGTGCAGTCTGGGTCAGTATGTTGTTATTGTAAAAAAATAACACAGGGTTTCCCATTGGTATAAGACTCCCTCAGGGTAGGTTTCTCAGTTAAATTGCATGTAAGTAAAAGTAGTGCTGTTTTTGCTGAGATGGGTGTAAAAAACGCAATTAAAAACTAAAGCATTAGCTACAATAATTGAAAGAGCAGATAAAGGCAAAACTGCGGAGTCGAGTTAAAAAAGCTAAAGGTCATTTACCCTTCTCTGACTCGAATTTGCTGTGACTTTAAATGGTTATTATAACTCAAAGAAAATAATTATTTTAAAAGTATTTGTCTCATAAATTCATGTTTGGTTAACATTCTGTGGAAGCGGCCAGATACAGATCAGGATTTCAGTCTGACCGGCTCTCGCCAGCTAAGTAATCTCGCTTCTTATAATAATTAGACAAAAGTGATTAACCTTAATACTTTGACAGTAAGTTTAACTAAATTACGCAGATGGCGTTAAACTTACTGTATGTATTTGTGTACATAATTATTATTATTCACATTTAGATTGAATAAAATCTTCAAATTCATATAAAATGTTGAAATTGTCAGTAAATTTCGATTACATTCCCCGTAATTATGTGTTGATAAGTGGAAATTAAACTTTAATGCTAATAGTTTTTGCTTAAATTACCGGAAGCAATTAATGGAACATATTTACGTTCGATAGTATAGTCCAACTAGAACCATGCAAGTTTAGAAAATGCAAATAACTAGCCCTTACTGGGTCTAAATGGGATTCTATTCCCGTTTTTATTATTACATAAACAAATTCTTTTTTATTAATATTAATTGTGTTCTGGCTTAACTCTTGGTGAAACATTCAAAATAAATTCAAGAAATAAATAATACACTTGGTTTTGTTTCACTATTTTTATTTGAAAAAAACTAACATGTTTCGGCTATTATGCCATTTTCAAAGAGTTATGAAGTAACTAAGTCAGAGTGGGTAAAATTTTTCCTTAAATAGATCGAAATACCTGGATTGCTAGTGATAATATTATTCTGAATCTTCTCTGCCTGTAACAACTTTTAATAAAGGGGAAACCCTGAAATCTATTTGATCGTTCAATAAAATTTTGTTATTGTTATTTGCTCTTGTAATTTCAAATATTTTTGTAAATCTAATCTTTTATCTTTATTTTGTGTATGTAGCAATTTGAAATTATTTATGTCTAATGAATGATTATTTTGAAAGACAGAAATAGCTTGGCCTCTCACATCTCGAGAGAACGCGCAAACGATAGAAAGAAAGCGCATTCGGAAGGAAAGACATGAGTTTGCCGCGTGAAATTTGTGGCATATCTCAAATCGGGTCCGTATTATATAAGTAAACTCACCCCACGGTGTCTTGATTGTATCGGTAATATTTACAGGAAAACTGATGTTAATGCAGCAGATTTTAAATAACTTTTCAAAAGATTTTATCCAATTCTATTTACTAATACCTATCATCATTGTGACTATATATAGGTAACTCACCCACCATTATATTAGTAGTAACGAAAAAATAATATTTAATTTAACGGTAGTAGAAAAGCAATTAAGGCGCCATGCAGGTAAAGGATGGATTAAATGAGCAATGCTGTATCCAATAATATGTATGCAAAAACGAAAATTAACCCTTAAATTTAAGCTTACTTTCTGATAATAAGTGGAGAGTTCATATACACCCCGACATGTCTTCACTAAAGTACTGAGACAAATTAAGCTGTTCCCACTACATTTCAGCTATGTCTATCGCGCATCAGTTTCTTATCGGTGCTGTTTCTGTCAAGTTATAGTATTTTTTGAGAGTTGAATTATTATTTTTTGATGCTCAATCAAGCGTGTTTTTATTGAACGACCAGTTTGACCTAAATATATGGAATTAGAATCATTGCATTTTATTTCATATACACCACTCTTTTCAGTTTTTTCTAGTCGTTCTTTACTGTTTACTAATAGAGAACCCAAATTCTTTTTATTTACTACTATTGGTCTGATATTATGTTTCAATAATCTATTCTTCTTTTTTACTTTTCATGCTTTAGGTACTATTTTTCGACTCGGAAAATACTTGCCGACGAGTTTGTTTAAAAGGGTATTTTTCGTTTCAAAGAATTGACCATGTAAGATTGTTGTCAAAGTTAAAATCGAATTTTAGAAAATCATTCGACTGATGAATTCGCCTCTAGCACAGTCAGTGATGTCGACAGGCTGTAAAGTAACTTAAAACTTCGGAAAGCTGTGGTATTACTAAGGACTTGAGAAAAGAAGGCCTGGGGAGTGGATTTATATGGAAATAGAGGTTGCTTTCGCGACAAACTTTGGTTGCCTTTAAGAGTTTTCTCGATCACTCGCACCTAAACTTTTAGTTTTCATAACTCTGGCCATTTTTATAGGTTCTGTGAATGACAGAAAAGAATAAAAACTTTAATAGATGGATCAACTGTCGTCAGTCGTTTCGGATTTCTGCTTTTTATTGCCCATTTCCTCAATCTTTTTTTTTCCACACATGTTGGTAATTATTTCTTTTCAAAAGTTTAAGTAGTATACAACTAAATTGTTTAACATTTCTTTTACTGGTCATACTTATTTATGAAACTTATTTTCAAATTTCTGTAAAATTCTTGGACTCAATGTTGCAAATATGGGGGCTACATAAAAATGATACCTGTCTTATAATACTCGACATAACCGTCGTTATATTAACTATTCTCTACGAAATATTGACAGCATGTTGCTTATTAAATTTCTATGTCTACGTAAGGTAATTACATTTTTCATGAAAAAATTGATTGAGGACGTGACTTTCATCTGACCAAAACCGTTTCCTAGTGCAGGTATTTGCATTTATTAAGGATATGTTCAAAGACGACGCTTTGTCAAGGGCCTGGCGCTTTCCTGTTTTTCAATAATGGACGGGAAACCATTGAAAACGTGGTCAGATCAAGGCGTCTTTCAACCCACCAGGGTGTCCAGTGAAGCATTTGAAAGAATTTTTTGTATTACTTAACAATATAAATTTATGATCAATAGAAGCTACTATCGTCAAAAACAAACAATTATTAAAATCACTTTAATTATGCGACGTTTCGATCGTCTAATTTGGTCATCATCGAACAAACAAATTACATCAATAAATTAATATTTATTTATTTATCAATTCAGCAACAAAATTATATTCTTATAAATGAATATTAATAATATAAACTTAATAATGTATTACGAGCAATCGTTCAAAGCCTAGGAATGGGGATACTTTTATACAAAATTCGTTTTAATAGTGTTTGTATTTCTAAAAGTTTTCTTGTGCAAAGGAATATTTATCTGAATAGAATTAAGCAGCATTTTACGACGTAGATAGCAGATAGATTACGTTGAACCTTGAAAGCTCAAGATAAGGTATTTAAAAAAGCACAATTCTTTAGAAACTTTTTGCAGCAGCAAAGTGGAGAGCTTATTTCAGAAGGTAAATAGGTATGAGTTGAACTTACGGTGCCTACCGCAGGCAGCTGGCAAATCGTTTCCTTTTTTGTTACAGAGGCGTTTGGACTTGTCTAAATTTTCCATTTAGAGGAAAACCTCAACTTGACAGGAGTAACGTGGAAAGGCGACCCGTTTCCAAGAACGGAAAACCTATTATGTTGGATAGCTTTCGAAATGAGTAAAATGGCGAACTTAATTAGTTTCAGACTTAAATGACGAATGTTTTTCTTTATTTTGTTATTCTTGCTTTTTTTAAGTACGCGTTCAATAACCAAGCTACATCAGACACAAAGAAAATATTAAATCTCAATTAGATTTTCTTTTTGAATTCAATAATAATTCATCTAGTTATTTTAGAGAACCACTACATTTGAGAAAACCAAGCCTTAAGTAAAATAACAACCATTCACTTATTATTTGCTTCAGTTTCTGAAAAGGACAACCTTCTTATCAAAAAGTGCTTTTGGCGTTGGGGTTTGAGCGCTTTAGTGCATTCTATTAACATTTCTACTAATCATTGACTACAATTTCTATATTTTTTTGCAGGGTGTTTCAAGTTTACTAGTCTAAACTCTGAATTTAGGAATCCAGAACAACAAAAAACCACAAAGGCAAATTCAAAAACGCTTCGTTAAAAAGTTGCACTATTCTAAAGAAGGTGGACCAGAATTCGGATTTAATTTTTTTCCAAATTTAAAAATTTATGCATCCCACAAAGTTGTCCTATATTATTATTATTAGTAAAATGTGCAATCGCCATTAAATTTTTCAATACAAATGAAGTTCTAGTAAAAAAAAATAAATGGTATTTAGGGTAGAGGGGTGGTACTATTACTATGTTTCCATGTATCCCTTTTGAGAAAACAATTAAAGACCAAAAGACCACGCGCACCGCTTATGGGAAATCGGCCATCCGTTGATTTGGCTGATTTTCGAGTAGTACAAGGTCATCTGAGTAAAAGTTTTCAAGGGGCCAAATTTCGCCTATGATCACCACCTGAGATATTTATCTTCGAAAATCGGTCAATTCAACATTGGTATTGAAGATAAACGGAAAAGAGGAATGGCTCTGTATCGCGTATCTCAGATAGTAAGGGTTATTAAAAAAAATTATTTCCACCTAAGTGGTAAAACTTATGAATAAAAAAGTATTTATTGATGACCCTCCTGTTGTCAATAAATATGACCTTCATACCTATATTAATGACATTTTCTTAAATAAAAAAATAACTATTATTATTATTAAAGGATACATTCAAGGAGAATACCAAGGTCACCAGGAAGTACGTTCACACATGTTCTACCACTTTCGTGTGAAACATTTTTTTCTGCATTTCTTATTTTCTAGATATAGAGCCACTGATTTTTTCCATTTATCTTCACGTACATTGAACGGACCGGTCTTCGAAGTTGAAATTATGGACTTTAGCCTCGTGAGAACTTTTTCTCAGAAGATTTTGAACTACAACATGGTCGAAAATATATTAAATCCACGGATAGCCAATTTCCAATAAGCGGTGTGTGCGATTCTTTTATTGTTGGAAGAGCTTAATTAGTTAAGGAAGCGTTCCTACATATTTCTTCATAGGAAAATATCTTCTTCCTCACTACCAGCAGAGGACAAACGAACTCTGATGATATCAAAAGCTCTGCCGTCTAGACTCTACGGTCTGCCAAATATTCACAAACCAGGCAAACCTACGGCTTGCGAAGTTTCTCTGCTTTTACTTTTACAACCCCATGTTGGCTTGAGTGACTCTTTTTTTAAAGACTCCTCCCATTTTATTGAAAAGCTAAAGTCTCTGAATATACAACCTGGAGACATGCTAGTCAGTTTCTATGTAGTGTCCCTCTTCACCATGGTCCTTTTTAATGATACTCACGATTGCATTCAGCAGATTTTACCTAAGGATATCACAACTCTCTTTTACCATGTAGTCACTACCACCTACTTCCAGTTGAATAACACCTTCTACAAACAAGCAAATGGGATACCTGCGAGAAGCCCTCTCAGCCTAAAGTCTCCAACTTTTACATAGCGTTTTTCGAAAAAAAAAGCACCTCTCCAGCCTAAATGCTGGTTTCGTTACGTGGATGATACCTTTGTTGTCTGCATTCATTATGATAAAGCCAATTTTCTTCTCCACTTCAATGCTGAGCAACGTCGCATTTGGTTTACAATGGAAAAGGAAGATAACGGAAAACTTGCCTTTCTAGACTTTCCTGTTACTAAGAACTCCGACGAATCCATAAAACATACAGTGTATCGTAAGCCTAATACACACATGATCGTTATCCCAATCATCATCCATGATAAATACCTTTATTCACCGGGCTAAGCACATTTGTGAATTTTCAAGCGCTCTGCCATCTAGATCAAGCTCTCCAATCCAACGATTATACCCGGAAAGAGATTAAACGTGATCCCAAAAGGACTAAAATACCCCAACCACCGTACACAAGATACCTACTTAACCTACATATAAACGGTTACAGATTGCATCGGGAAGTTGTTCAATCGTCACATCATAACGGCCTTTAGACCAACAACCAAAGATCAGCTACGTAACCTGCATACAACAGCTACAGATCCTAGAGACCCCTTGACTTCCGTCAGTGTTTAAAGAAAAGAATACCCTGTTTTTGCGGACAAGTATACATTGGAATAACAAACCGCAGCATCAAGACGAGAATAGCGGAACACAAACGCATCTGCCGATTACTTCAATCTGAGGAATCTGCTTTAGCTGAACATATTTTGAACAATGACCACCATCTTGTTAAGTACGACCAAAAATCTGTTTTGTCTACTAATTCGGAGCTTTACCCCCGATTGCATAGGGAATTAATTGAAATTCTCAAACACCCTATGAATTTCAACAGAAAGGAAGAAGGACTTCGTTTGAGTAATGTATGGCATCCAGCGCTAGAAAGAATCCACCGACCTACCATTCTGACACTCCTTCATCTGCGACACGCCCGCCGCAGCCCGGAATAGATATCAGCTGCAGTCAGCTCTCCACTCATTCGGTGTCGAGACTTCGAGGCATAACCTTCGCTCTAATCAACAGCCGCAGTTGCTGACGAGACGTGTGAGTTAAATAGTTCCTATGGACCACGGCCTACAAGCTCAAACCTTAGTTTCTCTTTGGATTCTGGCCGCGAAAGCTTATTTTTTTATATTATCTTCTTTAAGTTTTACCAGTTATACTTGAAACACCTTTCATACATACGCTATGTATTCAACGTCCGCGATTAGTATGTCATTGCAGCTAAAGCGAGAGAAATTATAGATTGCTTGACTATTAATGATAGCAGTGTATAAGTAAAAGCTGAACTGTGCCAAGAAGGCGTGGAAATTCACTATACCATCCCATGGGATGTAGTTACAAATTTTTGTCTCATTTCGAATGAGTTCGGCAGCGTTTGGTTAACACTACCGCATCTTGTTTACCAAATATTATGTGCGATTAGTGGTCAAAGGAGAATTCCCACTCCCGTTTACAAAATTTGTTGTTTTCATGCGGCTAATTCCACCCTCATGGAATGTTCTTTCCCACACAATATATTATATATTCAACTCCAATGTGATGGGAAAATTAATTTATTTAATTAATTTGCTAAATTAGTACTTTAAACACGCATTTGGAGACTAAGGATGACTCCAACTGCGGATGGCACCTTGATGTCGCAACGAGGAAATTGCGTGTACTATGTTTTTAATTTACAGTTAGTTTTGTTCTACAAGACTGGTTCTGACTTTTTCTGGCAAAAGTTGCTAAAAATTTAATGGGTATCCATTCCAAGAAAGTGAAACTGTTTTATTTTTAGAACCTTCTGAAATTATCGGTATACTTACTATAGAAATCTATATTTCATTTGGACAATATTACATGGTAACTAATCATTCAATTACAATTTACACATATTAAAATTTCGAGTGTAACTATTATTTGACGTTTCTATATGTGGTTTGTAACCTAATAATATTTGTCAATCGGTGTGTAATTACTTAGATATTAATAATTATTCAGTTAAATATATATCCTTTAGGTTTTTCAGAGAATGGGTCAAGACTCGGTTCTCTTCTACAAATTGTCCACTTGAGCTCATTTTGGAGTGAGTTTTCTACCAGCGGATTTATAAGTATTGAATGACAAGACTGTTTCTTCAAAATGTTTTTGAGAAACGAGGTTGAGGTTTGTCCGGAAAATCTGTTTTTCTTAAACGAACATTTCTCCAGCTTAAAATTTGTTGTTATTCCCCAAGGTGTATTTACGATTTTTAAACTGTTTTCGGGTTCAGTTGTGCAGGAAATGGATTCCTTGGTTTTAATTGTTGCTATCGTTTGCGTTTGAAAAGACAATATGAGTGACAAGTCGAGCTTGTTTCCTTTGCTGCTCATCTTAGATGATTTTACTTTTAGTATGTCGCCCAATTTACTTATAAGATCTCTGTCGATCGCCTTTCTCATAATCGATAAGTCCCCGAAATTTGAACTTACAAGATTACATCTATACGTTACTGATTCCTTTTTATTGCGATTTCTGAAAGTATGAATGGAGGGGCACTGGCATTCTTGAGAATACTTAATGGTCGTTGTTGTATCCTCCACGTCAATTTCGCATTCCTGGCCTTTCTTAAAATTCTCACAATTATTACCGAACAATAATCTATAAATTGCTTCTAACACAGTTTGTCTCCATGTCCCGATATTTCTAACGGATGACCCCTTCTGATCGTTGGTAATTCTGGAGGAAGGCTGAACAACATTTTCTTTCGGACCGTCGAATGCCACTAGTGATGGACACGAACAATATTTACATTCACAATCGTCAAAATCTCCTTGGAAGTTATTCTTTCTTCTATTTGAGTCTGAAACTCGATCATATCTTTGAGGCAATTGATTACATCTACAAATCGAATCAGAATTTACTCGAACGCCAGGGCGTGAAAATGTTCTCGGGACTTTGACACGATTCGCTTTTTTATGGCGGGGTGGTAAAAGATTGTTTACTGGTGTAATATGACGGCTCAATGAAGTCTTCTCTATTTTCCCTCCGTATTCCATGGAAAGTCGTTTCGAATTGGTGTCTATGTCTGCTGCGGAACGGAAGACCTTAACGTTTGTTGAAAAGGAAGAAACAATTTCAACAGATACTGGCAACTTGTATTCATCACTTGACGTTGTTTCGTCTTTCAAACGTTGTTCTATCGCTGCAGCTGCGGCTTCGGGAACCTGAAAGTAATTTCACAGACAGGTACTAGAAATAAATTAATGCAATGTAGTGGATGATGAAAAACCCGTAGATAGAAAATGTTAAAATAAAGGAAGTTGAAGTAGGGGACGCGTCGTAAGTAAAATGGAGTTATAGGACGGTACGACACTTTGTAAAAGATGAAAGGCTGCTTAGAGACAGAATCAAGGGTAAAGGCCCTACATTAGATTCTTGTTCGCAAATAGTGATCAAAGTTGGATGTACTGGTTTTCGGGAAATGCGACGGTTAAGTAAGAACAGAAAGAAGTGGAGGTGCGTGTCTAACCAACCTGCAGACTGATGACTTCGTGATGATAAATGACGATACCTACCACTATTTTAATTGTCATTAAGTCTTTATTGCCAGTGCCTGAAGTTCCAGCTGTAGGAGCACCGTTGGCACTACTTTTCACTACATTGGAACTTTCTTCACCAGTTTGTATTTGAAGCGAAGAAGCATCTGCGTCTTTGTTGGATTGAGATTCCTCTTGTGTATCTGATTTGTCATTATCAGAACTCTGATTTGTTTGTATTTCAGCAGTATCACGATTACACTTGCATTCAGTGGATGTAGATGTACTACTGCATATAGTCAAAATTCTGCGAGGAAATAAGCATTTCTTTTCCGCGGTACTTTTATCTTTATCTTCTGATTCCTGATTGACCCCATATTCCTCCCGATAAAGTGAAGGTTGATTTTCATCTAAAATGTGTATGAATATTTTCTGAATCGTATTGTCTCCTTAACAACGTAATAACCTACCATTAGTTTGAGTGGCTGAGTAATTAACAGAACGTTCTTTTTCTAGTTCGGAATTGTACATTTCTGTTAACGTTTGAGTTTCTTTACCTTCGTCTGGGCAAAGTACCCTTTCTTCTGTTTGAATGGATTCTGGCATTTCAATAAATGTAGACGAGTCCATATACGAACTTTGTGTTGCACGACCACGGCAGTGTTTACTACACATGATGTACTTTTTTTCCTTGAGATCTGCATTTGATCTTTCAGGAAATGAAGACGTGTTTAGAAACGAGCTTTGTGCTTCACCACTACAACATTGTTTGCTTTTATCACATGAACCGTATCCTTCTTTTTCTTGTAAATCATTCGGTAAGCTTTTCAAGCGTTTATTTGGTTCTTTTAAAGCCGGTTCTTGCATTGATCCTATAGATTTATCAGTTTTATGAAAATAATTTGAAGGTGAATTAGACGTCCGAATTTGTTGACTCTTCAAACAACCACGAAGTATGCTATTTGAAGTTCCTTGAGTTGAATCTCTACATATTGCAGGAAGTCTGAGATCTGACTTTCTTAAGTTACGGCTAGTTTGAGGTGAGTTTGAATTTTGAGAACTGAGTGACTGTTCCGACCTATGCTGTAATGAAGTATCTTTCAGTACGGTATTTGGCTGATCTTCAGTTTGTAATGAACGCACTACCAATTCTTTTAGTGAATGTTGTGAAGCTTGAATAGCAACAGAGTAGCTTCCTTCTTCGTCATATTTCGTATCCTGTCCTTTCTCATCTTCACTTTGGAGCGCTCTATAGCACTTACAGCAAACGTTTAATGCATTTGGTTGGTTAATTGACGATTGTTCGACCATGCCTGTTGCATTTAAAGCTGTGTAAACCTTAAAGCTTGTTTCAGATGTACCGTTAGTTGGTCTACGACATGGTTTAGTTTGATTATGGATGAGAGTGTATTTTCTCGTTAAAGAACCGCAAGAAGAAACTTCCAAGTGAGGATCACTGCATGATTCTAATGATTTACTCAGTTCTATGTCTTTTTCAGCAATACATATACGAGTCATATAGTCAATAAAATGAGTTTCAGTGACTTGAGAGGTTTTATGGGCTTTTCGATAACTGTCATTGCCAATGTTGTATTTGAATTGGAGAGCCTCTTTCTGACAACCCTTGATATCACTAGTGTTTAGTAAGCTTTTCTGCTGATAACTACATTTTTGTAAAGAAGAAAGACTAACAGATTGATTGGAGAGTTTACTATCGAGATCAGAGTCCCAGATGCCATTCTTACCAGAAGCTATGAAGTTTTGGTTACCAATGTACCCCTCGTCACAATTGGGGTAAAGATGTATATCTCCACTTAAGCATTTAGAAATTAGTGATTCCGAGTCAGAACCACGACTTTGAGATTCACGGCCTTTCATTAAATTTAACGTTCGAGTGTTTTTGGTATAGTTTAGACAAATGAATGGGCATGGACCATCTTGCGTAGTAAATGCATTTTTTGCCTTACAAGTTTTCAAACCCTCCGTTTGTGTATATGTGTTTTCAATTTTTTTTAATGGACTTGCATCAAAATTTTCAGAAGAATTATTAATAACGTCTTGTGATGTTTCTCCAATGGACCGTTGCTCTGGTTTGACAATAAAACCGCAATTACAGTCTGTAGGATACGGTGATCCCCTTTTGTAATGGTTTTGGCGATCGAGAATGACGCTGTTAATAAAATTGGAACTTTCTTGGCCATTAGGGGATCTATCATCGCTTGCTGTTATACTTAAAGGTTTGCTTTTTTGAAGAGACCTGACCAAATATTCTTTTGTATTCTAAAATACAAAAACCTTGACATAAGTTATCAAATAAATCTTATTTAAAAAGAAGAGGACATCTCATTATAAAATATTCAATTGTTGTGGCATTTACTTGTTGAAACTCCATGGTGTACCAATAAACACTAATTAAACACAATTTAAGTTTCAAAACAAAATTTATTGATCACTACGATCGCTTCACAACAGTGTGACTTTTTCAGGTGAAGATACACAAAGATAAAAACAAATAACTGAGATATCTTTATATACATAAGAGATGCATAACTGAAGAGTTGAGAGAAATTTTTATATTTAATAACGGTGAATTGTGTGCTTCAATTTGATAATTTAAAATTCCACTGGCACACAGTGAAGACTGTGATAAGCCAAATTGGCAGAACCATTTCGGATATATTTAATAAATATTTTAAGTTTTAAGTTCAAGAAAGTGCACCTCTACTTATGCCGGCCATCTAATTATTTTTAATTGTAATTGTAATAAGGCATTCAAAATTTTACCATATGGAAAACAAAAAATTAAACTTTTAGAATCTAGAAATAAACCGTTAATTTAAGAAAAATGTAATTTTAAAAGATCAAATTGAAACAAATAATTCCCCGTTGTTAAATTTAGAATTTAGAAATTTCCCTCCCCTCTTTAATTAGATATCCCTTTCATAAGGATATCTCTGTTATTTGTTTTTATCATTATATATCCTCACTTGAGGATGCCACAGTGTGGTGAAACGATCGTAGTAATTAATAAATTTCGTTTTGAAACTTAAGTTGTGTTTTATTTAATGTTTTTTATCTTTAAGAAATATAAGAGGAACTCAATCATGAAAATATTTGCGTAGTTCTTATTGTTAAAAACAAATCGGAAAACCATAAAAAGAAGATATTCGTACATTTCCTTTGTAGTGTCATAAAAATGTATAATTACGATTTTTACAGTATATTGTAATGAAAGAAGCGCTAAATAAAAAGTGGTAGAAATGTAGATATTTTCTTATTCAGTTCCTCTACTGGAAATTAAAAGCAAATAGAAGATTCATCTTAATTAAAATTTAAATATAAAGTACGTAATCACTGTGCTTAATAATGTGCGAGTTTTTATGACTAATATTTATTACCTATCACTAACCTTGTCCATTCTAATTTGGATAGGTCTGCCGTCGATTTTGATGTCCATTTGTACGTTATCCTTCGAATCAGCAAAGCTTATGCTTTTCCTCTTATTTTCGTCCTGTCTACCTTTTGTGCTATTTTCTTTTGGTTTTTTGCATTTCTAAAAGAAGAAAATGTAAAAAACTATTAAAGATCATTTAGAATCGTTTACCTTTTTACAGCATGAAAATAGACCCTTCTTTTGACATTCCTTAAACTCATCAGAGACTTTGCACTTTGTCTTACTAGCCTTTGAACATTCCTTATAGCTTTCCACTTCAGTCATTGCATGTGAAGGCCTTTTTGGAGGTTTAACACTTACTCCTTTGCATTCTTGGTCTTTAAAAATTGGAGCGCAGACTTTACTTGACCTGAACTTTTTGGACTTGCTTTCCTTATGGACTTTCCGTTTGTGTGATAGAGAAGCTTTTGACGCTGCAGAAAGTTTTCTCGTAATTTCTATTGAATCAGAATCTTTGGGACTAAACTCATTTGGTTTATGTCTCCCCTTCTTTTCCGCATCTTGAATCACTGCTATTGTGCATCCTAATACTTCATGGAGTTGAATTAACTCCTTTAGTACGAACTTGTCTACATAAACCTTTTGTTCCTCCGGACTGCCATAAGGATCATCTTTATTTACTAAGTACAGGGTATTAACTATAACTTCATTAAAATAAGAAAGTGAATTTGATGTTGTGTATGCTGGCAGGGAACATCGCTTTCCGGGAAGTTCCTCAACCACCTAAAAATTGGAATAAGGGAAATAACATTTTCCATGGTTCATTTTTAAAATCACCTTCAAAAACATGTTAATGACGTCAGAGGTATCCTTGAATTGTTTGGCAGTAATGTAACAGATAGGATAGTTATCTTTGCGAAATTCCTGAATTTCTCTAATGGTTAACCGTGAAGCGCTTAAAATTATTTCGTTTATCACTGGATCTAACAAATCACGCGCCTTATAAAGTTTCTGTAAAGTATTTGAGATATCTTGTACATTGGTTGTAGATTTATTAACATTTTCAATAGCTAAAGCTTGACTCGTTAATTTTTCATATTTAAGGTTTAAAGGACCGAACGACGGTTGACTTCTGATTATATGTGGTACTAATTCTCGTTGTTTTTTAGTAGTTTGCAAATACATAGGACATCGGTAAGAAATACTACCATCTTCACGAACTTCGGGAGAACAGAAAGGACATCTTAAATTATTATTTTGAATTAAATTCACTTCAGGGACTATAATTCTCTTAAGTTCATCAAATATTCTTTGTTTGGCAATTTGGGCATTTGTAAATTCTTCATCTGATTCAATTTCTAACAAGGATCCTTCTGACTTACATCTTCGATTCACGTTCATTATTCTTCAACTTTACTATGTTCGAATCGCAATCGTTTTCCTCATATTTAGACATTCTTATTACTTTCATGCATTCTACTGGAATTTTGAAATACTACCATTTGGTTATTTTGACATATAGGGTTAATTTTGACAAACGGTGTGGTTTCTTAAATCAATTACGGAATCACTTCTATTTTATGAACTTAATTGACATATAAATCGTTAACCTAATTAATAATCCACATATTACGCACTAGATGGCTACAAACTGCTAACACATTTTCCTTATTCTTTGTAATTTCTGAAACACCTATCGTATACAAATTTACTAATATCGGAGTACTATCATAAATCGATTAGTTGTGTTCCAAAATACTGTGAATATTAGTTACTTTTTTGGGAAGAATCTATTTTAAATTATAATAGATTCGTTACATTTACGCCGACAAGACGAATGCAACACCTCGATCTTGTTAGCTTTAACTTTTTGATAATCACGTTTTCCTAAATTCAAGCAAAAATACTACAGTGCACATTCACATGACAAATGCGAATAATGCCTTTCGTGATAACAAGGCAGAAAGGCAAGCTTGCTTTGTCAGCACTGACGAGCTAAGATGTATTGTTACACTTAGTTGTAAACTCATTTTCTGCTCCGTTTCTTTCCTGAGGTGCCATATTTTCTGCATAGAAATAAACTTTTTGAGCGAATATGGTCATATGAAACTGTCTCAAAATCTTGAAATTATGTAACCGGCAATGTACGCTGTGCAGTCATACCTAGGTTTACTTAATCAAAGTGTGGATTGTCGGCTCGTTTTAGACAAAGTCCAAATTAACAAGCAACTGCGCACCTTAACTCCACTGTGGTACGGCAATCCTAAATTTGCCAAATGTGTGGTAGATTAAATTAATTAAATTCGGAAATAATATGCCAGTCACAATTTACTATCGCTATTATGGTTGTTCTATTCAACGTACGATTATGAAATTCAAAACAATTTTTAATAATACAATTTAATATCTCTTCTATAGAAATATTTTTACGTGTAATCAGAGGGCAGCGTACAATACAGGCAATCCATTATACATGTAAAAACTGAAGATCAGTTTGTGACGTATTACCAAGCGAGAATAGCGTAGATCGCTTTGGAAACATTCTTATTTTGGATTCGTAAAATGGAGGAATCGAATGAAAAAAAAAATACAATAGTTGTCATCATGTTGTCATTTAAAAAACCAAATAATTCTTGTTTGAAGTTTTCTAACTTTGGATTTGCTTTTATTAACTCCTTGTTCAAATTATGAAGCTTAGTTTTGGCTGGATTTCAGCACTCCGAGTCACTTTCTCCGAAAGTTATGATTTTTTATTGTTTGGGTAGTGAATTATTTCTATAAATTAAATTATCTCAAAAACTGTTCGTCCTGGTTGTGCAAGTTCTATATTAAAATAACCTTAAAATTGAACGTTTTATTCGAATTTGTCATAAAAAATATACCATTCTATTCAAAATAACAAAGTTGGTATGAACTTTCGTTATAACGGGAAGTGCTAAAAAATTCTAAATATTTTAAAAATATATATCATGAGTTACGACACGATTTTTTTTTTCAAAAATATTTTCATTTGCTTTCTATAAACGTCACTGAATTTGGACCATCCAGTGTATATGTATCATCTATTATAACATAACTCTACATCATGCAAGTCGGTAATTTATACAAAACGCTGTGGAGGAGAAATTAACCTTATTCAAAAATAGAGATTTTTTGATCTGTTTGGAACGGTGACGTTACTTATACCCTAAACTTTGTTGTTTCTAAAGCGTCAAGAATAGTACACACATCTATTTATAACTGTACAAAAAGTGTATGTAATGCACTAAACTTAACCATAGTATAAAAACAATTAAGAAAATATAGTTTTTAGGGCCACAAAAATTAAAATACATTCTTTGTTTTTACGAAACTATAATAGGAGATTTAAAAACCCACTCGTTTTATATAACAGCTTTTTTTAACTGTTTCATATATTCTTGAAAGACAGTTTTCTGCATTTAATTCTTCTATCCAGCTTCTTGTATTTATTTATGGTATGTTAGAATTTTCAGACATATGTTATAGCGTTACTTCACTTTCTCCACATATTTTAAATTTCTTTTGTTCGTGACCAAGCGAAATAAAATTGGCCTTGCTTCTCATTTTAAGTCTAACAGTTAATTCCAAACCTCTTCTTCAATTTTTGTTACCTATTGTGGTTCGTTACAGCTGCTAATCACTTTTGCCTTTATATGTCCTTTACTACTACTACTACGTCTGTTTAAAAGCTTCCATCTTATTTTAATTTAACTTTTCAATAACTTTTCTAAATATTTCCACAATTTCTTAAATGTCGGTTTTCGTAACTGCAAATTGTGCCACATCATTTGCAGACGAAACTGATCATATCTTCTTCCCGCATATGTACAGCTAAGAGGGCTGTGCTGTGTGAAGATCCTTGCCTCACTAAAGCTTTATGTATATTGCTTGTAAAACATAACCTAAGTCGTTCGCCTTTCTTTTTGTACGCAGTGCCCGTTAATGTAATTCCTTTGTAATGAGTTGCTGTCCTTTTAGATGTCTCCTGTCTCATGTACAGAAGAGAGATTTCAAATCACATTTACATTTCTTTGGAACTTCCTTACCTTTCCAAATTTCGTTTAAAATTCCTTGGAATCCGTATTATAAATCTTCTTTTCCTTATATCCAAGCCTCATTTGGTTTTCAATCTTCACCTGGTGCTTTTTTCCGTTTAAGATAATATAAGCTACCTTAGGGTTAGTTATTGTAATAATTTAGGTTTAATTTCCTTTTACAGTGAAGCATTGTTTTATCTTTTTCTATCTTTTACTCTAACTTTGCTTCAGTCATTTACAAATTCTTCTCCATGTATTTTAAAACATACACTTATTGATTTTCCTATGTTTGGTTTTATCTATTTTAAATTCCCTTTTATAACTATTAGCATACATCTTTTGACTCTTCCTCTATTATCTCTTTTGTCGCGTTTATTACTTTCATTTCATAATCTGCGAACTATTCAACTATTCGACACTTTTATTATGCAAGTTACTATGAAGCTTATAACATAATTTTCTTTTCGGTTTATCTATAGCTATAGCTTTCATTGACGGTATATATACATACGCCTATAAATAAAGTATTTCCTAATTTCCTTGGATTACAAGAAATTTTCATTCGCAGAATACAAATCCTAACAAACAACACTGGAAAAAATATTGTGTTGTTTAACAAGTTGACAACCCTTACATTCTTGTTAATGTTAATGAAGACCAAAACTAAAGTACATCATATATACAGAAATTAAAGTATGTTAATATTGAATCAAAAGTTATGTTTAGAGTAGCAATAATATGTACGTATGTACTTCCGTAAAAACCCGTGTCTACTCGATAGGCGTTTTAGATTTATTATTCGTTTGATAAAAGTATTATGGGCCAGGAAATAGATCGGCCAATAACGCAGATTTTTAAAGTTCAACCGGATGATAATAATACATATATAGGTATAATTATAATACCCAATTATTAGTTTTTCGTACTTCTTTAATTGTTTTATTGACGCATTTGAAACATAATGGAAGAATAAAATTCTTCTTTAGTAAATGTCACTTATGATTTCAAATAAACTATTTATTTACAGTTTAAGTTAACAAATTCGTAAATTTAAATAAACGTCTTCAATCTCAACATATATCCAGTGGGTTAAAGAACGTGTGAAGAACGCTAGAGACGACATACAATAACGACGAACAGCAGACTATATTTTTCTCACTCCGTTACATTCAGTTCTTGCAGGTTTTTCTAATAGCGTGACGGATCAACCTTTATCGCTAACCACGAAAAAAATATGTGTGCAGTGTATATGAAAATCAGCACGGATCTAACCCAACCTGACCTAAGAAAGTTTACTGTTTACTCAGAAAATATTGAAGTCAGTCATTATATTTATTACAATCGGTAAATAATAAAAAACACCCCAACCTAATCCGTCAACTTGCACTACTTGCGTGAGATTTATTTAAGTCAGCCTTACATTTTTGTAATTGGATACTGAATAAAAAAAAAGAAAGTACATCCGATTTCATTAATAATGGGAACAACTGATTTGTCCTAGTCTAAACAACTTCGTTAGTTCATAGGTTACTTTGTTGTCAAATTTTCTAAATGACTAAACAGGACCAATAATAAACCTTGATGGATATATCTGCAGGTTCTGACTACATATCGTGTATTTTTTGAGTCAGTGCTTAATGTTTATTGTAAAAAAAACAATGGTTGAGTTTAACATCTCTTGGGCAGATAGTGAAGCTTGTTGCATAGGTTAGTGCTAGTTTTGACCATATTTCTTTTTTTTTTTTAGTTAAGACTTTCGTTAATGCAACGTTTTGTAATATATATTGAAAAGCTGCGTTTCTTTTAGTCAATTTTTAATGCTGATTATAAAAATAAAAATTGTTGGCTTCAATATCTCCGTGGCAAAAAGTGAATCCTAGCCAGGATTTCTATTATACATGTGTTTTTTACCTTTAGTTTGGGATGTAGTCATTCTCTCCATAATTTGCCACTAATTCTCTCATATATCACTTGAATGTTCTTTAGTTAGAATTACCTCCTCACTTACTCACTGTACCTTTTGTTTGAAGGCTAGTTATCAACGTCGTTTATAATTAAATTAAAGCGTTCGTAATCCATTTTCAGACGTCTGCCGGAGTAAACTTTATACAGGTTGTACAGTTGGAAATGTCCCCAAAGGAAACGTTAACTGGTAGCGTAGTTTGTGGTTCAAATACATAATTTCGTTTTCCCGTTGCTAATAATAAGCTATTGTGTTTAATTGGTGCACTTGTGAAAGTGAAGTTTGCACGCTAAAGACAGGTGCTGAATTTTACCAACGAATGGCGTTCTCGGCGACGAATTCACCTTTGTCTCGCAGCCTCTCGTGTTTAGACGCAGTGCAGCAGGGTTGAATGCTTTCCGCATTCGTACTCGCTGGGCTGATTTTTTATTACAGGAATTAAGAGGAACAGGAATTTGTTCGTTCATTCAAGAAGCAAAAAAAGAAAGAAACAGTCACTTTGAATACACACTTCATGAGCTTTATGAAGATATCATTGAGTTCAAATAGGCCAAAATGCATTGGTTCTACCCCGCAGGCAGAAAAAGCGATAACTGAATCGGTATTTTATGGTACACTAAAGGCTCATTTGGAAAAAGGCATAGTAGGAATCAAAAGCTCTGAAGAAGCAATAATTATATGAGATTAGCAACATTAGCTTTTACGGCCGGAATTGTAGGATTCGGGCTTGTAAGCCGATGTCGATATGAGCTATTTTTCCAATCTGCGGCTGGCATATCATCTGACGGGAGCGAAGATTAAATTTGAAAATCTCGCCAGCGAATTAATAATGGTTCCTATTGACCAGGGTCTACAAGCCTAAATCATAGTACATATTACTAAGAAATAATTATGTTTGGTATTGAAGGTTTTTCTCTGCTGAACGTAACATACATTTAATTTCGGTAATTTAATTTTCTACATCTCCCATCCACAAAATGGATCCCTCTATAAATTAAATTTAAAAAAAAAAAAAAAAAGTAAAGAAACACTTTTTCCACAATGTTTATTAAAGAAAATTAAATCTTGACGACAGTCGTTTCGGTTGTTGTACCATTGTCAAAAGAGTACCAACGTATACTAATTATTACTTCTTACGGCTAGGTTTTAAATATTAAGGTTTGATGCTAGCTTTTAAAGGTGGGGATAAATTGAAATCTATTTGGCCGTTAGTTACCAATTTGTTCTTACAAAGGGCTTTATTAATTTCGACCACTTCGAGTAAATTTAACTGTCTGCCCTTGTGGATATTGTGAAGTAATTTGATATTTTCATGATATGATGTATGATTATTTTTCAATTTTCAGCGAAGCCGCTACATAGAATTTATTGTAGAATCGTTTGAGTTTAATAACTAAGGAATTAATGGTGCAAAATGCTTTCTCATATCGGATTCTATCTTTTACAGGTAAAAAATTACAGCGTTAGGTAGATGTTTTAAGTATAATGTGTTGTTGTATTTAATGTAATCACAAGTTATTGTTGATCAAAATATTTTCTTATTATGAATTTCGATCGTAATTCTCTGCAAAAATTTTATTGAAAATTATGTTGCACTGAATGTACGAAATAAGCAAAAATATAATTATGTATTGTAAGATCAACGGACATTAATAGTACCCATGTAAGCTTTAACATATTCATCACAGTTATTAACGACAGTTCTTTTAATGTTTTAAATGTTCATTTATGAATCTATTATATATCACTATAATGATTTAAAAAAGAAATATTGGGAATCTGAGAGTAGAACTAGAGAAAAACAAATACCGATTCCTTTAATAAAGAAGGAAGTTGGCAAAAAAATGAGTTACTATACTGCAGTTTTCAACTTTAATAGACTGAAAAAGGAACTTAAAAATGTTAAAAATATTAAAAATGGTAAAATAAAAATTAAAGATTGGATAGCACACAACTGTTGATGTTCTTTTGACCTTTTTTTTTATATGTATACGATTTAAATGATAAAATTATGGAAACTAATATTATATTGTGCAATGTCAGTATAATGTAATATTTAAAATTTACTGTTACATTTAAGATTAGTTTGTAAGTAGTATTAATAGTGTTATTTTCATTGTAAACAACCAGCCCGGCGAACAGGTAAACTGCGTTTACCTCTGTCGGATTTACTTTAATGTATCTAAATTTACTAGTTCAATAAACAAATAAACAAAAACATGATAATGCTCTTTATTAGAGTCCTTGATTCTCCCACGAAAGATAACACTCATTTATTGTTGAATTAAATAACAAAGTTTACTTATACAAACCGACATGAAAACAATAAATGTATGCTAATTAATGTTACAGAATTAATGATAAAATTTTAAACTGTTGTATTTTTTATTAAATATCCAATATACCCTAGTCAAATAAAATTGTTGGAATAATACCGGGATTAAGTTTGGTATATTTTAATGGTACTTATAATACTCTCCCACTTTTTTATCTGCACATGATCATGTAAGGGACATAATATTATTTTCTGATTTTTATAAAAATACTTCTAAATGTGAACGGTTGAAAACTCTAGTCGAGAGAACATTCCTTGACGTTAGTGTAAACAACTTAATAGAGCAAGTTTGGTTACCTAATCCACCCACTTGACAGAGGGGTTCCATCCCTCTCGATGAGGAACGAACTAATTGACCTCACATGTGTGTGAAACGTTGTGTCGGGTAGATCTACATTTTGTGAACTGTTATTAAAAATAAGTGTTTGTGTCTTACACAATTTTCCTGTAATTCAGGGTGAGTTTTCACTGAGTACTTCAAGCATGCTTAGTAATAATTTTAGTAGATCGTCTGTGGGATGATGCTGATTAATAAGAGTATTGTCTGTCTTTCAAAGTAATTGAAGTAATATAGGGACGCTACCTGGACTGTTAGCTGCGGTGACACAGTCTTTACTTTAGGGCTGAGATGTAAAGCGCTGCGGTGCAATGAGGACTGTTGGCTGCGGTCATACAGTTATTATTTAACTCATTATTTGTCTCAGCCCGTATTTTGGGCAGAAAGGTCTGTCTTGCAGAGGTAGTGCGGGAGGAGGGTGCTTGCCCTTTCCCAAGAGTTTGTTTTTATACAGCAGCAACTGTTTAAAGTAGATGATAACACATTTGGCTGCGGTCAGTGTTTATTATTTTATTGCAATAAGGCCTTATGTACAGTGAGATGCATGATTAATGCTAAGTTGAAGGTATGCTTGAGTGCTCACCTGTATTTCTTTTTATATTATTAGACGTGCCGATTCTTTTGATTCGGAAGTAATGAGATTCGCCGAAAGCCGGGCTTGGCAGGTGATAACAAAGTAAGTGTTCGTTAAATATATCTTTATGTATAATTATCTGGTTACTCTCTGAAAGCAATTAACGCTCAACCATCCTAGACTGACTGTTTATAGAGCATATGGGACACGCCCTGTATACTACGTTATGTGTTGCGTAGTTGTGATTTCTTATTATCACAATCTCTCCCTTACAATCAATTATAAACTCGTCGTTTATAGTCTGTCACAACAAAATCACTGCGATGAATTCTTGTGTTATGAAGATCACCATATACATAGGTACACAGCGTTAACGTGGTTATAATTTCCTTTACACCCGGAGCACAACACTTATGTATTTGGCATTACGCACAATTAAATTGTATTTAAATGAACGTCATATAATTGATTTTAAATAATTGACCCAATCTATAAACAGCTATTAAAGCGTGTCGTCCTTCGACGGTTCGACAGTTCGCTAAAAAAAAACGGCGTGGTTGGATAAATCATCGATAACATCGTGCGATTGTGGAGAGGGTTTTGATGAAATTCTATGAATGTGTAAAGTTGATTCAAGCTTAAAAACCAAAATGGACTTACCCCAAAATACCACAACACTTTTTAAACGCAAGACTCTTGCGTTGAAAATGCTCACAATTTAAGTGAGCGAAACACGTGTCCGCGTTTAAAAAGTGTTGTGGTATTTTGGGGTAAGTCCATTTTGGTTTTTAATTATTTCCACGCCACAGTCTCCTTATTCTTATATTTGATTCAAGCTTCAAAGGCAGGATAGTTTTGAACTCGTTAAATGGCGAAAAAATTCTAAATTTTTCCAGATCTGTAGTCCAAAAATACGTACAATCACAAACTAACTTACACCACTCACCCCCTTGCCTGCGAAATTGCAATCAGGCAGTTGGTTTAGACATGATATGATACATCGACAGTTACCAATTCGACTGTGTACTGTGTGTTTTGATAACGACTTTGTGATAATGTGTTTTGTAGTTCTTAGGCTTTCACGGCAGGTGTATATCGATGCGGTGTTGTTTTCCGGGCTTTTTGGCCGTGGTCCGTGCAATTTAACATTTCCAAACGTTTCGCCGATTTGTAAACTCATCAGTTACGACTCAGCACCTGACTAGTCACCACTGAAGGTGCCGTCAGCAAAGATCGGCGAAACGTTTGGAAATGTTAAATTCCATGGACCACGGCCAAAAAGCCCGGAAAACAACACCGCATCAGTATGTGTTTTGATTGAAAGGTTACAATTGTAAAAGACAGATTAAATACAATTTAACCAGAACTTCTTTTTTTTAATTCCCATTCGTTGACTATCATGCCCGTTTACAAAATTTCACTGACTTATATTTGAAAAGATATGGGGATTTAAAATTAGCAATCAATCGAATCCCAGCTATGTCAATTATGTATATGTATAATGTAAAATGAGGAAGTAACCGTAAAATCATATAAACCGTACCTATTTAGTTACTCTTTTTTGGTTTCAAATTCTGTCGACAATATTAACTATAAAAGCGGCTGACAAGTGATGATTGATCGTTCCAATTTGTCACGAAGGAGAAGGCAATTAACAAAAAATGTCACTCGCAGTTTTTTCTATTAACCGAAAAAAAGTTCTGGTATTTTTTTCCAATAAAAACAATTCATTCGTTCATCGCCAATAACAAAAACTAAGAAAGAGAGTTCGCGTTCAATTTCCTAATAGTCAATTATAGTTAAACCGCTCATTTTATACGTGGGGGTTTTTAGTGAATCGAGCGCGCTCCGTCCATTAGCAAATCGCTTTTTCCCGCGCGCGCTGTTGAAATTAGACCACGAGGTAAACGAACCACCCACACCACCGGGCCAGCATCACAACCAGCAGCAGCAGCCGTAACATAGCCACCCCCGAAATCGATCGTACATTATTACAGCACCTAAAAGAGACAAATGACTTGGGAAAGCTGTCGTCTCCTTCGTCGCCAATAAACAACGTCAAAATAGCCAGGCATACGTCCTCTTCTGAACATTAATCACTAAAAGAAGCGTCCGCCGTACGATTTGAACTAAACACGGTATGAAATAAGCTTTAAAGTCGATTTCTACGCCAAGAAACAGACGCGAAAACCACAGAAGAGTCGATCAATGTCGACGGCAAAAATGACAGTGGGCCCGTCGCTTCGTTACGCTCCCCGTAAGATAAAACGGAATTAAAGAAAAGATAAAAGGGGCTCGTCATATTAGGGGAGATCAGATCATAACCTTACCTCTAGGGAATGGATGCAAAATGCAAGAATACTATGTGGCATGGAGTAGCGTAGCGGTTACCCTTCTTACCGTGTTTCCAAGGAGGAAACAATCTATCAAGCAGTAATACGGTGCCAGATAGCTGAGGGAGCTCGCACAGGAATCACTGCGGTCTAGGTAGGTAAAATCTCGAGGTTTTCTTCCGACGTCATCGTTTGTATAGCGTGAGCTCATGCTTTGGATGCCACGTTAAAATTATCATTTAGACAGATATCTATCTCGTCGGGGGAATGGTAATTGACTGACTGAATCGTGTAATCTAGACGTGAAGATGGTGAATAATTCACAAGAATCGTTAGTTCTACCAGAGTATGAAATCGATTGCTTTGCTCCGGTTAAATTTATGATTTAAACTGTAGAAAACTATCGGTACAGTTATTTATTGAGTAATATATTAGTGTCAATTAATTTGCGTCCACAAAACCTTGAATGTAAAATTTAAACCTCTGACATTTTTAAACTGAAAAGTGAATCGTTTTTTTCTACATTAATTTCAAACAAATACATTTTTAAAAATGTTTAATTTTAATGCAGTAATATAACTACTCTCGTTTTAAGCAACTTTTTGTTTAGTAGTATGCAAATCTTCAATGCCATGTCGATAAAAATTGATTGATTCTCGAGAATGTATAGCGACCGGAATAAATTGATATACAACGTATGGTAGTTGCATTTTTTGATCGCTTGATAACTAAAGACGCAAAGAAAAACGCAAAAAGCATTAGATATCTTTGAATGAAATATGGTAAAGTACAGTTAAATCGGGATTTAAACCCCAAAAAGGTACTTTAGCAGAGTATTCGTTAAGCCAAACAGTCTGAAATGCCGGATCCTGACTACAATGTGAATGCAGGAGTTTAGTGTCACCAATCAGATCAAGTAAATTAATATATAATAGAAAAGTAGCCAGCAATTTCCGACAGAAAAGATATAACTTTTTAATCACGATCATTCAAGACTGTACATTGTACTGCGCAAGACGAACTCCAAAAATGTTAATCCATAGGAAAACATACGCACACGGACAGATACTTCAACAAAATGTCCATTCACCACCCCCAGTAAAAAAGAGGTGTAATAAAAACTCTAACAGATAGAGCAAAGCGCATTTGTGATCCCTCACATCTCTCGAAGGAACTAAGTCATCTACATACAGCACTAATGGTAAACGGCTACGACAAAAAAAAGAAATACGAAAAGCACTACGTCCGAATCAGTCAAGTATCATAAAACGAGAAGAATCTACACCTGAAGGTATAACCTTTCTACCTTATACCACAAATAGAATTACGGACCGAATAGGAAAATTACTGGGAAAATATAACATCCGTACGGTGTACCTACCAACAAGAAAAATAAGCAAGATTCTACTACTAAAGACAGCCGTGACCGCCTGAGTAACTGCGGCGTATACAGAATTCCCTGTAGTTGCGGGAAGTACTATGTAGGCACCACAAAACGTAAAATTACTACCAGGCTGGTCGAACACAAAAGATGCTGTCGCTGACAACAAACGGAAAAATCTGCTATAGCAGAGTATGCCTTGTTGCAGGATGACCACGAAATTCTCTTCGAAAATATGAAAGTATTAGCCACCACAAGACACTATTATCCTCGTCTACATCGTGAGGCTATAGAAATTTATGAACATCAAAATATCTTCAATAAAAAGGAAGAAGAACTTAAGCTTGTCAAAACTTGGTTCCCAGTACTACACAATAGAAAGGTATGTGCAGACACGCCCCCTCCTCGCACCAGCGCCAACCAAACGCAAGCGCGTCATGGGATAGGTATAAATACAGTAGCACAACCAAGCACGAGCGCATTCTTCCGCAGAAGAAGACGAAACGTGTGGTATTTTCAACCAACTTAACTCGGAAAATATTTCATCAATAGACACCGGCCGTGAAAATTTTAACTGTTTACACATGTAGTAGAAACCGAGAAGGATATAGAAAACAGTGCAGTGAAGAATCAAATTTTCTATAAAACAGTGATACAGCTCTCTGAACGCATCCTTAAAAGTCGACTGTACTACTAACTTCAGTTTGGGACAACTATTCGGGTTGCGACAGTGTACCTTTAGGGTACTAACGAAAGTGAGTAAGAGAATGTGATATCCAGTTGTGGCGACTCATATTTAATTAATTTTGTATATTTTGTATATTTTTTGTGTATATTTTCTTGTTTATAAACCTTTCAAAATTCTTCGTAGAAATTCACCTTTTATATCTATTGTCTGTCAGTTTATTATTCTTCTATTGTAACCCTCTGTAATTTCCGTCTGTAAATATCTCTATTCAAATTCTTTTAAATCCTATTCATCTATCTTATTAAATTTATTACTTGGTCTTTCCTATAATCCTTTAACAATTCCATTTCGCTTACTAACCGCATGACATCTATAACTTTCATTGCTTCCTAATTGCAGTTTTATGATGGGTAACTTTGGTGATTTTGGGACTATTCTTTATTTCTTAGAATTTCTTATCTTCAGTATTTCCAACCTTATTACCTTCTGATTGGCACCCTACTTTCACCCTGTTTTCTTCTGATTGGCACCCTACTTTGTTTCACTATCTTTTAACTCCTCCTTCTTAGTTTTCAAAAATAATTCTTTTTCAAAAATAGTCAGTTCCTTCAGAGTCTTTCCTCCTTCAACTTCGATCTTGCCTTCCCCTAGTTAATCTTCCTTTTTTGTAAATAAAGTTTTTAAGTTTGTAGTACGCGTATTATTATTTCTCACTACCAAACGCCAAACAGTAAATTAAAAACAAATCACCCTGACAGTTTATTGAGTGTTTTTTTTTTTTGCATAGCCTACAGTTAAACGTTAAGGTGATCTAATGTGGTACTGTCTTCTTTTTATCTCTGGATCTTCTACCCCCACATGAACTTAACTTAGGTTATTGATTGAGTTTAGTTTTGTTATATATTTTAACAATACAATAATGTTAACCAAAGGCTGTTTTACGCAAAAACAAGATGTTGACTTATTATTTGGGCTTTTTTTAGGTATAGAGCTATTTTATGCTTTATCTTCAATGATATAGGGTGGTTACAAAAACTGTATACAAGTTAGCTCGAAATAGGGCGCCATCATGGATTGCTTCTCGTGGGCCCATAGCAATACTACTCGAATACACGACAAAACGTACCACGCGACAAAACGTAACACTTCTACCTGCCAAGGGTTCTGCTAATTGCTTAATATATTTTGGATGCGACAAAACGTACCACTTTTATTGACCAACATTGAATCTTTTTAAACAATAATTTAAAAGCGATTTTTACAACAGAATTTGATTCCCATCACACTTTTTTCAGGCTTTGGACTGACAAAATTACCATTTTGGCGTGTTTAATATCTGCTGTTGTGAAGCGTTTGTCATTTTTTTTGATTTTTTTTATATTATTTTATTTTTTCTAAATACCAAATTAACTATTACATTAAAATTTTGGGGTGTGGGGTATGTATATGTGAACACACCCACCCTCTACCATAACCTATTGCAGGAGAGAGGGAATTATTACGATTTTATTTATTTTTATGAAAAATATATCTCCCCCACCTCTAAAGTGCATTGTTGTCAACTTTTAATAAATGAGTCTTTGGAAGTAGCCGTGATACGTTTTGTCGTCGTTAGATTAATTAATGACCCTTTGCAGGTACAAGTGGTACGTTTTGTCGCAAAAAAACCGGTTGTACGTTGTACGTCAACTAGTAGATTTATTAAAAACTCTACAACTGTTAATAATAAATAAATCTGAAAATTAACAACATGAATTCGAGGATAAGAAAAAAGTTAAGCTTGATCTCCTTATAAGTTTGAACGGTTTGATTGCTTGATGCAGATGAATTTAAGCGTAAATTGAAACTGACAACCTTAAAAAAAAAACTTTGATATGTTCATGGATTTAAATTACTTTGAATTGAAGTTTGTTAGCATATCACTTTATTTGTAAACACGTCAATATAATTTACTTGTTCCTTTAACATTTCTGGTGTCCAAAAATATTAATCCATTCTACCTAAATTTTTTGTTTGTTTTGATAGATGAATAATTAGGTACTGGAAAAAAACTTTACTACATTTTCACATTTATGTTAGGCTTTTTGGGTAATTTCCATTGGATTATGTAAGTATTAGAAATAGCTTAAAGGTTTTAATTCAATGAGTGATTGAATGAAAAATTATTTCGTTTTTCGGATTAATAACGTATCGATTTATTAAAGCTCCTGGCATAAGAGCACCCCACGCCAAGCAAAGACGATTTGGTCATTCCACTGCAGTATGATATGCTAATCTTATATGTAGGTATATCTTGAAAATCTCAGTGCACAACAAAAAAGAATTCAGAAGTTTTTCGCCTAAGTAATTATGGAGACCTATTTAAAAAAAAAAAAACACAACTTAATGCTCTAACTCAAAAGTACATCATTTTTTTAAAAAAATTGTTCGACGCCGTTCTATTTTACATTAAAAAGTACCTGAAGAACGAGAAAAATATATTTCTTTAATTTAACAAACATATTTCAAGACATATTTCAAAAATTTCTACATTTTCTTATAATTTGAAAACAATAGCAATTTTTTTGAAACGCAAGTAAACATAAAAAAACATAAGGGGTGGAGGATTCGCTATTCCATTTTTTTATATTCATGTTTTTATATATATATTTTTTTATAGGTATGTCTCAGAAACATCGAAATTGGCCTATGCTGTATATACGTGCGTTTTGTACAAATATATATTGATTCAAAAGAGTAAAAACATTGAAAAAAATTTTTTACAACTTTGTGACGATTTGTAGAACTTACCACTATTTGTACTAAATGCAGAGGGTGGGGTGTTAAAATATTATGTTTAATTTAATAAAAGTGTATTGTTCATATAAGCTGCTGCCCTGATATGAAAACTGTTTTTATTAATGGAATCTATTTCGAAAGGCAATGATTATTTCAAAGTAAGGTTGATTCTATTTTACGATATATACCAGCGGAACTTTGTGGATTTGACTCGTAATACATGACGTGGGTGAGCTTTGTATTTTGAGAACCTAGCGTTTAAAGGAATTTAGCCTGTAGGGTGTTTTTGGTTGTTTTAATCCCCGCTGCTAATAACACTATGTAACGTTTGTTTTTAAAGAATATTTTATCTTTTACCTAAAGTATGTTACTGTAATGTTGTCTGATTTATTATACTAAATATAAAAGCCTTATTCGATAGAATTGATCTTTACAGCTGCGTTTGTATATTATTGAGTCACAGAGTGGTTCTTGTTTTGTTTACGAAATAATGTTCACGCTATTGCGGGGTGTGAGAGAGGGAGAGAGCCCTAGAAACACACGAGATTTAAGTACACAGTGGTGACTTGTGACTAAAAGAAGTAAGTTGTGCAACTACGCTGGTTAATCGTCGGGTCCGACTTCTCAGGTCTTCTTCTCCAGGACGAGGTCCTGGAGGAGCTGGAAGGGAGGGTTATCTCGGCGCTTTAATTAGTGGTATGAGCCAGTGTGTTATATGCAGGTTATTAATGTGTACAGAGATTTAAATGATCAGTAAAAGTAATAAGCTATTAAGTATTCAATGATCATATAGGTAGATGTAATTGTATATGTTTGCGAAGTTGTTTAAGAGCTCAATTAGCCCTCTGGTGCACATGTGCCTGGCAAAAGTGCCATGGTTCCTCGAGAGATCCGAAACTCATAATAAGGGCGTTATGAGATCCTCGTTGACAAGTATTCGTAATCCTCGGGTTACGATGCATTGGGATGCCATGTACAGGCGTCCGGGGAAGCCTCTACTTTTTCAGGTGACTCTAGCTAGTAGTTGAAGATTGAAGATAACTACGATAATATGTAAAATACGTAATCATTAACTTTAAATCCTAGTTAATGTCGATATGATAACTGGATAACACGATTTAGACATATGAATATTGTGAGGGGGCAGAGGACCCCCGGTGAGTACTTTACGTAAACTGTATTATTTACAGAACAGTAATTTTTATTCTTTATTACATGTAATTAATGTTCGTCTGTCTGATTGCATTAAATCGAACACTGCCGGAGGTAAACTGCTCTGACCTGACCCACGGAGGATTTTCAAATATTTCCAGTGATTAGGTAAAATAAAAGTCAAGTTTACAATTATAGTTTGAGTAGTTCATTAAGTCTCACTATCCCTTGTTTGCTCTTAAATGTCCTCAATTTGTTATATGTCAAAACTCCAATTTGCGTGCCAGTTCCAAATGTATTTAGCTAGTAATGTTATTATAAAGATTTCACCATTCAATTCGAAGACAAAGAATAAATAAATACTCTCGTACTAAGAGAACAAAGCAACATTCTTGTATTTTCCAGCGTATACGTTTTGCAGACTAATTAATATCTAGCTTACACCCCCGGGCGGTTTGAATTACTCGTTGAAATAGAAGCGTACAAGCGTTAAAAGGTTGTTACAGTGCACTTATAACTAACGCTTGTATAGTTCCATTTCATTTTCTGAACGAGTAGTAGAATGTTCTTTGTAGATGTGAAAACCTTTCACGAATTGTAATCTAGTTGATGCTTAATTTCGTTCTTTGCGGCTTTATAGCTCTTTTTATTTAATAAAACAGATAGGGTACTTGACACAGTATATCGAATAAGAAATGAGATAGTGTCAATCTGTAGGTTGTAACAAAACTCTCAGTGTTGACTGTGAAATCAGTTTTATGGTCACAGTTGGTACACATATTGAGCCAAGTGATTCATATTATAGTAATGATCGGGGATGATTCCGTATCGTTTTTCAAGGGTAATTATTTTTTTATATAATTAATTCTTTCTGATATAAAGTACTTTAGTTCTGATTATATCGAACGGTATTGTACAAAGAAAACTTGCTAAATATTTATTTTGTACTGGTAGCTCTGTTCAATTTAGAAAAATTACAATTCTGTAAGAGTAACTTTCCACGCTTCCAGAGCGGGAAAGGCCGGAGCCTAATACCGCTGAAGACCTTTCTTTCTTTAACAGTTAGGCCTACGAAAAATTTGCAGTCGATGTGATTTTATTACATTTATGTTAATTAATACCGATCATTTACAAATGACCCCAAATTAATAAGGAAAAATTGTTTCTGTTGTGCTCTCGCCGGCATCCGAACGCGGGCCTCAGACTTTACGTGCCATTGCTCTAGCCACGACATCAGCATCGATTTTATTCTCATTGATTTGGGGTTCCTTGAAGATGACCTGAAGTAATTAACATTATTTTTTTCCTCGCTGATGCCATTGTAATGTTCCCTTGCTATTTTTCCCGCCAAAAACAAATCTAAAACCCGTTTGTGGTACACGTCAGGATTTATTTTTAACCTCAAAAACACTTCAAAATCGACCGAAATCTCAAACTCATTACTTTATCAATCTAACTATTCCTAAAGCCTCATATCCACATAAATTCATAACGCCATGACCCATCAACTGGATAACTCCTTAACCCTACAACAGCCAAAGTTCCCGCAGTGGTACGGAAAATAAAAGTCTCGCGTACGTATCAATTAGAAGATTATTCACTTATCCTTAAAACTTTCAATCCACACAAAAGAAAAAATATAATGATAATACTATCCTTTGACCCCACAATATCTAATTACATAATCCCAGAACCCTCAACCCAATATCCCTCGCACATCCCACATGTTTTTACTAGACTAGCAAGAAATTTCGTGAATATTCCAATTAGCCAACAACTTTTTACGCTTTTCTCTGTTTTTCATTCTGAATAAGTCATATCATACGACCAATAGGGTTATTATTCATGTTGAATCACTGTAAGTAAATCCTACTACTTCAAAAAACACTGGGAATTGTGACACTGATTCAGTAGAACATGTGTAGAATGACCCACTTTTTAATTCTCTGAGGTAACGGAAGGCAAGGCGATGGCGTGGTGCCATGTAGGTGGATGGTAGGATGTGAGGATGAAGCTGTAGTGTGTCCGACGACGAGTAGATAGTCAGAAAGCTCCCAGACACACTCCTAAGAAGGTGTGGGGATTATCACTCCTAGGCCGATAGACTCAACCACGACCGGAACGGGATCCTTACCACGTGGACTGATTAATGGAAAAATTTCAATATTTTTAAAAATCGTTGGTTCAAATCTTTTGAGAAATCTGCACCGAGTTTCTAAGAACTCCCATGTGCGTGAGGTTTCGGAATTATAAAATTCAAGAGGTATTCTGTTAAGGATTATGGGGTTAAGAGGTTAAGAAGTTATATAGCTAGATGATAATGTTGTCATAAAGTTTTCTTCTTTTTCGGGTTTAAAGCTTTTGGTTTATGTGAGTAAATTACTTACCACATCTCCGCCCTGCGTAGTCTTCGAGTGTTATTGGGTTAAGGAGTTATTCTTTTGGGAGGTGTTGGTGTTACGTATTTATGTGGTTACGAGGTTTAGAAAATAATTCGACTGATAAAGTAAAGTATTCGTTTTGGCCAACTTTGAAGTATTTCTTGAGGTTAAAAATTGATCCTGACGTGTACTTACATGTTCGCGTTCAGCGGGAAAAAGAATATAATAGAATATCATTTTGGGCCTGTGCTATGGAGGTACAGGATCCGCAAGTGAATCTGAAACTTCTGATAACATGGTCCCACGATACAGTTTGGAAGATGGATCTGCATGGGTTAAAATCCCAGGTCTACTACAGTATAATCCAATTTTTATATAACTGTAAATGAAAGTATTGGTCTATTTCCATTTATTTCCAAAAATACAAAACATATCGTCTTAACTGAGGCGGTGGTGAAACTGATCTCCTTATCTCAAAAATAGAAACATTTATTCTTAAAGAAGAAGAATTAATTGAAACTTTTCTTGGCATGCTCCGTATTTTTTGGATCACTGGATTTATTTACGGTTTATAGTGTTAATATCCAATTTTCGATTGTCCAGTAGCATCAATTACGATGCCAAGTAACCGATTTGAACAAATTCTAAATTTTTTGAGATTCCATTATATTGAAAACCGCCACTAAAGAATAGTAACAAATTGGTTATTGAAATTATTGGTAACAAATGAAAGCAGCGCATTTTTTCTTTATAAGTAATTATCGTGTTCATATTTTTCATTTTGTGTAGCTGGCGTTTAAAATACTGGGTCATGTAGGATCCATTTGTACCCCGCTCGGTATTTAATGTAATTTACAGACGTTGGGTATTACGAATATTAAGAAAAATACTAAATTCTTGTAAAAAAATACAACGGTACAAAAAATTTAAACCAATCTAAAAATAAGGATCAAACAGCCTTTTGCGTTAACAAAAACTGATTCTTTTAGACTTTCATTTGCTACTGAAGTTGTTTTTTTTTATGTACTGTTTCATCACAAAAAAAAAAGAAAAGGGAAAGATGTCTCTGTGTCGCTTGGGACTTGAAATCCTATTTTCCGCTAAAAGTGTGCTTCTACATCCTTGTGCTTGTGGTAGAGGTTTTTGTTCCTATTGTTGAATTTCAAATGAAGATGAGCTATCGCGGTCTTTCAAAAAAGGGGTCATGTAAAGATTAGTGTTACAAAAAGCCTAAATTACATATAAGTATAGGCTTTAAAACCATTCTGGAAGGTAATAAAATATTTTACCGATTTCAAAAAATAAGCTTGGTTTTTAAAATATTCTATGATTTAAAATATTTGTACATGCTTGAGGCATTTATAAGTTTGCCTGTCATGAAAATTGGAGTTCTTTTGAAGAACGCAGTGTAACATGGCTGTGAAACGTTCTTTATCATGACAAATCTCACACGCTGACATCTGAAATTGTAGCTCTCAATGGAAATGGGATAAAAAGGGTCAATAGGATGTGCGTGCGATTCAGTTAGAGGATACCCTCGTTCAACTTATTTTTATATCGGTAAATATTATTTATAATTCGTATCGAAGTACGGTCACCTTAAGTAAAAGTACGAGACGAACAATATTAAACTGAGAACTTTTCATGCGAATCATTAATCATGATTTCACTAAAGCAAATTTGCAGTTCGAAATATCTGCAAGATACAATCTGAGTAGCACCCTTTTTTAGAAAGAAATATTCTTACAAGTAGCGTATGCGTTGAGACATTCCATTGCTTTACCTTTCATTTGAATTGTAGACATTGTTTTGTTATAATTTGAATAAGATGTAGCTAAATTATAAATATGTTGGGATCTGACAAAATGGCGACTGTTGAAAAGGTGGTGGCGGTATTTCAAAATTGTGAAAAATTTCGATTGAACAACATTCTATATTCTCTTAGACAAACACCTTTGGACCAGGCAAATAGAATCAACCATTTTCAATTAATGAATTTAATCTTGTTGGTATTATTAAATTTTGTAATAACAATAAAAGCTAATCTTGTCAATAACCAATGACTTATAATGGATAATTAGGCTACGTGTCGACCGTCAATTTCGGTCATCGGCAGGCTAATAGTTATGTCATAATTTATTATACAGTAATTTATGTTGCGGATTAACCTGACGGTGGCGGAAATTGACGGTCGAAACGTTGCTTAACTATTCATTATAAGTCTTTAGTTAGGTTAGGTTAGGTTAAGTTAGCCTGATGGTGACCGAAATTGACGGACGAAACGTTGCCTAATTATTCAGTGTAAGTCGTTGGTTATTGGCAAGATTAGCTTTTATTGATCTTACAGTACCAACCATTACTTCAAACAGTCTATCTAGGCAAATTTAACTAGTAGGTACAAAATAAAAATAAGAATAAAACAACCATGATTCCCTGGTAAGCTAAAAGTCCAAACATTTTCCTAACTTTTTGTTGGTTGAAATCAACCAACTGCATCTTTTAAGTTCGTCATATGTACTTGTTTATTTGCACATAATCCAACCTATCCTCGCCAAATCTATAAAATTTCCAATTTATATTTTTTTTTGCAAACAAATACAAGGTTTTATTTCTCTCACCTATTTTGTTATTTTCCATCGAATGGGATAATATATTCCATTAGGTTAGCTTGTATTGCTTTACAATACAATTCGATACAGTCGGTCAAATTTCGACAATAAAAACCAGAGAAAAACATGCAAATACGTTAAAACATGATTACAGCTATTAATAAAAACGTTTTGTTTTCAGTTCGTACCTACGAGTATTATCAAGAATAAATTTGTGCGTTTCTTCAAATCACTCACAGTTTTTCTAGAAATCTGTTAGGCAACAAATAAGATTAATTTAGTAAAATAATATATGCCTAGACGAATAATTTGAAATAATGATTGAAATAATTTGCCAGGTCGAAAGTTATTTGTAAATGTTAATGATGGTTGGTCTGGGGTCTCATAACCATTTACGGAGTTTTCGCTTCTTTCTTGAGAAATAAGGTACCTTAGATTAAATTCTTTAAAAAAGTAAATCACAATTGGGAACACAGCAAACTAATTTGTTTGGTAATTTTCACTAAAATAAAAATTCATTGCATTTTGTTTCAGTGTTTGATTAAAATACATTATAAACCCTTTACTTAAAACTTTGTTTTATTTTTTTTGAACGATATAATTTTAGAATTCATGTGCTGTTAAACTGAAATTGATCCTCAATAAAATATAACTTCTTTTCATTTCCCAAAAGAGCTTACCTAACCGTAAAACATACCTTTTTCGGTAAAAACATAAGTGAATAACTTTAGAAAAGGAAAACCAATTCAGTTCCGAAACGCCATGGATACGAAACTTCACCGTCTTTAGCAAGGGAATCGCTTACACCTCCAGAATGAGCAAAGAACATAAAACAAGAAATATAAGTTGAGCAATGTCATCAGAGTTATTAAGAAAAATGGTAATAATATTGGAGGGTGGCAGGAGCGCGTGTCGTGGAATTTGTATCGGAATTCGTCTGTCTTCCGATCGACGGGCGATATGAGTGAAACTTGGAGCTATAAATTCCTGTTCAAGGAGAGGAAATTCGCACACAAGGCAGGCATCGTCGGAATGTTATCTCTCGTCGCCGCGAGCTTCAAGCAGAAGAGATTCTCGGCACTCACGTGAAGTGAACAAACGAGTTGATGTCGCGTCGCAAGTAACGTGGAGTCGTCGCGTCGTCTCGAAACTCGGTCCTGGGTTTCCGACAGCCGCGTTACTTCAACCCCTGCGATAATGCCACTTAAAAGCGACGAGCCACCTCTAATGAACTGGGTGGAGACTGCTACTTGTCTTTCGCGTGTCAAGAACCACAAGCTGTTGTCGCGAATATGTATTTTAAAAGCCAGACTGCAACTAAACAGGCATTTTCACATGTGCAACGGACCCATTTGTGAACTGCTTTCTGTTTTTTGATTACTTGAAGAGCAGGTATGAAGCGACTTTTTATATTTCTTATACTTAATACCCGATACGATCTAGTTGGACGTATTAATCGAAAATTTTAATCTAAGGTTATGGGTACATTAATATGAATTAAATTCAAGAAACATCTACAAATTACCTCAAATTATTGAGGAAAAGGCTATTGCTGTCATCATGCCCCTGCCGGGATTCGAACCCGGGTCTCTGGCATTAATTTGAGGTAATTTGTAGATGGTTCTTGAATTTAATTCATATTAATGTATTTAAAATCACCACTACTAAATATTTCTCGATATTTCATTGTTAATAAGGTTATGGGAATTTTTACCATTATTTATGGTTTCCGAAAAGATACAACTTTTAATTTTATTTATAATTTATTGAGAGGCTATATATTTTCCGCTTCATTTAAGAATCATCCCCAGTCACAAAAATGTAGTGGTCGAAAATTGGTGGCGTGGGGGGTAGAGGTAAAGTTGATATTTTTGGTAATATATCTATAAATGAGTTTATAATAAAACCCTCGGTAGGAGAGAGGTAGTAAGGGGCGAAGATGGTAGAGGAAGGTCCAAGGACTTTATTCCCGAGATAAAAAGTGGTGGTGGTTAAAAAGCAGTTGTGCAGAGGGTAGAGGTAAAAATTTATATTTTAGGTATAACATAAATGGGCTTGTATGCTATCCATTATTGAGTGTCATATAAGTCAGTAGGTAAAGCGAATGAGGTAAGTAGGTGAGGGTGGTGGGTGGGGATGGGTGTTTAAAGCGCATCAGACAGTGAATCGCGCGATTCTACTTTCTTCACAATCTGATGTGGTTCCGGCACCTACCTACTTATCTTACACTTAACGGCGGATATTTACCTTACGCATAAAAAATGCAAATTAATAGACCCATTTATATGTTCCCATATTTTAAATTTTTACCTCCCACTTCCACGCTACCGCTTATCAACCACCACTTTGAATCACTTAGGATGAAGTTATTAGACCTTTCCCTATCCCTTATACCACCCGCTACCCTCTCCACCAACGGTCCCATCGTAAATCCATTTAGGTATATGTTACCAAATACACCAACTTTACCTCCATCGCCCATGCTACCACTTTTCGATCCCTACATTTTATCGCGGCCCTAGGACGGGGATAAAGTCCTTTCACCATCTCCTACATCCTCCGCCCACCTCTACCCCCTCCGACTGACGGTCCATTCATATATACAATTACCAAACTTAAAATTATTTTGATTATTGAGTAAAAACAAAAGACGCTTGGGGAAATTGTTTTTAAGTCAAGTTTAGAATTTCCGGGGCGCTACCAGTTGATAATGGATTGTGATGAATCGACCCAAAATAAGGCGAAAATAAAAAAACAAATATTTTTATCTCTCCCTTTGTTTCCGAGATATCGATACTTCAAGTTGTGAGTTATAATTATTGTCTAATAACACTTCGTACTCAAAAACAACGCCGTCAGTCTTCAACTAAACCCAAAGGACATGTTTCCTTGCATTTACTGAACTGTTTTGATAAAATAAGAAATTATTTTTCTTTGACATTAGCCCAACATAACATCACTATAAACTAACTTTTTAAAATTATTTCTTATTAATGATATTGTTTCAGATATACGTATAACACTTCTACAAGCTTATTAAATATCGCAAAAATCTGGAATCATGCCCTTTTAGTCTAATTAGTGTTGTTTTTGTGTACGAAATACTACTAAACAATAACTACCACATTGATAAATTACAGGAATGAACTCGTATCTCGAAATATCGAAAAAAATATTCCTTATTTTCGTCTAATTTTGAATCAGTTGGTATTAACGGAGATCCAAATAGGAAATTTAGTCATTCAATAATTACGAAAACAGTAAATAGTTTAAAATATGGAAGAAGGTTTTAGTCCACTGTCAAACGTTTGTCTTCAGTGCATTGTGAACTCAGTTAAATTATCACTGGTATCAATATAATTTTTGAAATAAAATGTTGCATGTATAGTCCATCTGATTAGAGAAGGCACAGAGGCGTCATCACTACTCTGCGCGAAAGTGACGTAATTGTTTTAAAATGACTTCATGAGTGTAACATACGGGTTTTAACAAAGTTTATTAACGACAAATAAGAAAAAAATAATACCGAACTGACGCTACTGAATCTTCACTTCAACATGTCTGTCAGCCGTTTTGTGCTTAAAACTCGACTTTGCGTATAACGTCATCGATTATGCTTTGTGCCTTCTCTAATTAGATGGACTATACATAGAAGTTTCAACTGAAGTCTGCAATTGAGAATTGTAACTATCTCATTTAAAAAAATTAGGTCGATTAACGGAAACTACAACAATTCTATTAACAACTAAAGGAACGTTGAATCAACAGTTTTTTTTTTTAATAGCAGATAATCAATTTGATGTTAACGGTTTGTTGTTTCTTCGAATGTTCTATTTTCATCCAAATTAATCTTTATTTAATTTTTTTTAATGGTCATACAATGCATCTGTCGCATTGATGATAGTTAACACAAAAAAAAACGTTGAATTATGTAACTGGGTATTGGTTGATTTAACATTTTTTCTCAGTATTGCATTTACCTGGTTTATAAAATTCATTATTGTTAGATAATTTTATAATTATTATGTAGTATCCAACAAGCAATATTCAACTTTTGAAATTTATAGAATTATATGTAGTGACTAAGGGTTTTTCAGGTTAGACATTGTCCAATGATTTGCTTTAATAAATTATATTAACTACAAAATTGTTAATAAAATTATTGTTACTTCTTTCAAAAGCACCCATCGATTTATAACGATTTGTTTATTCATTTGGTGCTTAACTTTATCAACTACAAAGATATTTATTTGAATAATTGTGTATTTTATAACGATATATAAAACCAGAGTGCTGCACAAAACTAATAAAATTTTGTTTTACTTTATCGAGCTTAATCGGGTAATGGTTGGTTTTATTTATTTATATTTACAAGTTTCATAAGGTAAAATCTTTTACCATTTGATGTAAATTGTAGAATTCATAAAAGGTAAATTTAAACTATTAGTTGTTGGGGCATTTGTATTATATATACATTATACGTAATTTCCGAATTCGAATAATGAGCGAATTTTTTTACCTGGACCGCGTTAACTGTGCCCCAAACGCGATGTGGAAAACTTTTAATATACTCAATGTGTTGAAGATGGAAATTCCGGTCTTAAGTGCTATTTGATGTCCAATCTATGAAAATTCGTTCAAACTGCTCAACATTGTTTTAAATGTAGCAGGCTTGCAGCATAATTAAACTAAATGTAAGCGCTGTCTTTCAAAAGGTATACATCATACATACATACATATATGTAGGTATATTTAAAATTAATATGAAAATTTTCCACGGAAGTTCGTTTCATCGGAAGAACGAAAACGATTTTCCTTTGATTTCAGTATAGCGCCCTCTAAGGATCGGAAAATGCAGGAACGCTGTCACAGTTTTCCAACGCAGCTGCTTTGTAGAGTCCCGCCACAACGTATTGATCGTTGATACTCGAGTCATGTAGTTCCACTAGATGCCACTAGAATGGACTTGAGACTTGAGAGGGTATTTCAAAAATTATAAATATAAATGCAAGCAATTTTATCAGGATCGACTTTTTTATTTTGCCCGAAAGAATAACAAAAATTGATAATTAAAAATTATTCTTATTTTTCAGTCAAGGTATTCTATTTAGTAGGGCGGTTAGTTACCCAAATATATAAGCAAGTCCCGCCTCTCACCTTACACCTTACTGATATTTTATATTTTATTTATTTAATTCTTCGTTTCGATTCATCAAGTTGCATTGAACACGTTATTTCTGAACCTGTTATTATTCCTAGATGCACTGTTTTTTTACCAAATAACAGTTGTAAAATAACAGATCGTTAAATAACAACCCATCTCTAATCCCTACCAACAATTAGTTTCATTAATTTGACGTCCTGCTGAAAACAAATGATTTTATTTATTTATTTGAATTTCGGTGAGGGTGCTCTGAACTATACAAAATGCTTTGGAGTTAATATTCCTTCAGTCGTTAACTGTTTGTGAGTAATATAGAGTTCTAGTGTTTATGTAATTAAGTCTACAGTACTCCACTTAATGGACACGTATGAAATGTGCTGATCTATTAATTTAATCAAACTATTCTATTTAGGTCAGTGACGTCGTACTTAATTAATATCAAGCGTATTAAATTTCTGTGATTTCGAATTACATAATTGCAAAACCTTTATAAATTAAAGCGCAAAGATACTCAATAGATGGTTACTTAGCATACATAACAAGAGTCTCAGGTCGCTTTACCTCTGACTAATTTTCAAATTATTACACCCAAGTAATCGGGTTCGAAATTATTCGCAACGGGTAATTCCCCAATGAGCTGCATTGTTCGCGTAAGTAATTGCAAGTTGCATTACCTAACGGAAACTTGATCCGGACTGCCTTTGATGTCTAAGAACTAAAACCACAGACCGACGCTTCGCGTCGCAACGTGCTGCTCCAAGTATACATATCGAGTGTTCGGTTCCAAGGCGAAATTTAGCTTATTACTACCTCTGTGAACTGTCCCTCTTTTAGGTGTAATATAATGAGGTATATATACGTATAATTAAGTGAAATAGGAATTACTGGTCCGTAGGATCGTACAAATAACTACGCGGTTAATTGGATAATTATTTAGATACAAAAATGGGGTTTGTATTACTAAATATTTAGAACTGTGTTATAGTTTAAGCTTTTAGGTATAGTATCTAAGCACGAAACTTACTACCGCCGCTTGAGGGGAACAAAAGACTATTAGATTTGGCTATCTAGAGGGTCAGCTTGGATTGGCTTGTAAACAGAATGGTGAAACCAATAGTCAAATTGCTTTGAACGGCGCACTTAAAGACAACGATGCGAATTACAACCATAGATAAAATACAAGAATGAATAGCAATCAGTAAGAACAAAGAACAACGGCAGTAACATTTTGTTGACAACATGTCCCAACTTTCCCTATATTAAGAATTCTAATTGGATTTGGAGTAGAATAGAGAGTTTGATCAGCTTGTCTACGTCATTTTGTATCCAAGTGAATCCGAACTAACCCTCTAGATAGTCAGTCTCTATTCTAGGGTCTGGAATTGGCTTATATTTTTATCATTATGTCTCACTAATAGAGACAATACTAAAGACTGAAAGGGTAAGGATGTAGATTGAAATATACATCTGAAACAGAGCGAAAGAAAATCAATTGATCCTTTTCCATCTTTGACCACTTACTTTTCTTTGAGTCTTCATTCTGCCAAAGTTCTGAATTGAATCTAAATCGCGGCAGGAATCGCCAATTAAAGACTACTAGATAATGATAGAGAGAGGTCAACGGGACTTGAGGATCGTGATTCAGGATTGGCTCTTCACCTTCAGTGAATCCTCAGGTCGAGATCGTTGTCCGACGTCCCCATAGATGTTAGCCAGAGCTGCTATAGCGAAACATTGGACAACAATTTCAACCCGAGGATTCACTAAAGGTGGAGAGCCAATCCTAGATCACCGTCATCAAACCCGAACAATCAATTTTATTCCCATAAACACCTTTTTGTCATATTGTTTTGTTTCTATTCAGTGCTCCGAAATGTTGGGAGTTTTCACACAAATGTTACAAAAGATTTCTGAATTAGTAAAAATGTAGTTAAGAAAGAAACCTTTAATGTATAAAATATAATAACTTTAAAAATTACACTTATCCTGAGTTTTTACATTCCTAAAGAGGGTTACCAGTTTAATTGAAAATAGCTCATCATTGGCTGTTAAGGTATTATTTTTGTTTTCTTTTAAAGCTGCAACAAAATTGAGTTAGAGTATTTTATCTTCTATTTTCGCTTGGATGGACGAAGTTGTTGCGAAACCGTGACTGTTGCAACGGAATCGACTAAAATATTTCCAACTGCTTATAAGTACGTATTTTTCGTAAATACTGCTCTGGAAATATTCTTTCGGCATTTACCTCCTAATCTGTTTGTAAGACAGCGTTCCAAAATTCAATTGCGAGATTAAGCTGCTTTTGAACTTGTTCCAACTTGTCTGTCTCCCTTCTGTTGTGATTCTTAAAATCTCTCGATTCTGTGAACTCGGTTTTGGAAAACGATTTTCTGTTTCACTTAATTCTCTTACCGAAAAATATTTTCAACTCTGCGAATTATGAACTGAAACTCTGGGGGCGAATGTCATTTGTAGTTTCGAAAAAAATAAATAAATAGAACTACGTATTAATTTCTGTCTCTATCTATCTTCGAGCGTTAAATATTAATAACTTTTGTGCTAGTGAATGGTCAACTGTTTGCAGTACAACTCCACATGGTTGCCAAACGTTTGATATCTGATATAACCAGCCCAAAATCGCATTATTTGGCCCATAGATAATTTTGTAATTTTGTTTTGTTCTACTAGGAATATGATTATTGTTCCTAAAGTTACGGTTAATAGAACTGCGTAGTTAGGTAAAGTCGATTATTTCTTTTGTCCCTGAAAAAAAGTTGCAATCTTACATATTATTGCAAAAGGTGGCTGAGTCAAACATGAAGATAATCGATGAGAAAGAAAGGTTAAAAATGAGAAGGTGAGCGTAAAGGACGGGAGGAATGATGCTTTCGACATGAAGGACTACTACACATAAGAGCCGGAAAAAGAGTAGACATGAGTCGAAGAAAACCGAGATTAGATCATTATTTGCAAATAGATATGGATGCTGAATGCTTTCTTCTCACGGAATGAGGATATACAATCAGAACAAGAATTGCGTATTCAACTAGTCTTTAGGCTGACAACTTTATGATAATGAACTATCTCAGAAAGCGATAAAATGTTGTCGTATTCATTAGTTTATTCAGTGCAATTAATTTTATTACCAATAAGTTTTTGAGACCATTATGCTCAACATTTTATTTATGAAGGTGTGTCAGGTTTGTATCAGAGAAAAGTTTTTTGTTATTTACAATCAGGAAAAGACACTTTTTATAATGATCTCCTTCAAATGACACCGCCGTAATACACATTTATTAAGACTTCGAGTGTTTCATGTTTATCCTGTATTTTTTATGAACTAACCCGAGTATTAACTATGGCGTAAGCCGAATAGTGCGCTAGATTTGTTATAGAACATATGAAGGACCATTTTCTTTTTAATTACGGCAATCAAAACAACTAACTTTCTCTCATAAATCCTAGTAAATGATTCTGGTGGATTTTCTACTTAAAATTTAGCCTGCAACATTTAGTCCCGCTTTGAACAGCAAAAGTTAATTGATTCCAAAACAGAACAGAAACGAGAAGATTAATTATTGTTAATCTACCAATCTACCACTTCAGCAATGTATTGGAAATATTATAAATTAATCAACATAACTTTTATTCGAAAAAACATATCACGAGAAACTTAACACTTTCACATTAATTTACTTTGCTTGTACTAATTTTTTTCAATTATATGAAATTAATTTTGTTTATCTTCACCACCAAAAGAAGATATTATATGCCAAAATATATATTGTGGTAGAATCAAACTTTTTTTGTAACTTATCTGTGTATTTATTTGTGTATTAATTTTGATGGTAGAAATATAATATTGTAAAACCAATAGAAGCTAATCTTGCCGTGATCTTCTAATTTTTTTGTTTTCATTTTTATTGCCCTTAACGATAATAAACAACAGATTTAGTAATTCAAAAAAAAAAGGTTTTTTTACATAATCAGTCGTTGTTTGCTTATACGATAAATGTCCCACATGTGACAAAAATGTTTATGAAAAAGTAAAAGTTAAAATATGATTAATATTTTTGTAGCGAACGTAGCAGCCAGCTACCATGAAGGTGCGTGTAGAGAGTGTGGTCCTAATAAGGACCGTTGAATTGGAAGCGTATTTCCCACATTTTGATTAATAAATTCATGTTCAATCATCATCTATATCTATCTATACTATATAATAATGTTCTAGTGTATGGATGTTTGTCTGTCAAACACTCAGTTAGCCATGGAAAAAGTAGCGAAAATTGCACTTTTCGATTAACGATTGTCGAAAAACTGAAAAATTAGCTAAATGCCGTAAACGATATCGATTAAGATTAAAACGAAGTAGGGTTTTGCAAAATATCATACCGATTTATTAGGCGGTTTAAAAGATATTAGCAAATGAATATGGGGAAAAACGCGTTCTTGGTTAGGTTCATAGTTTTCAGATCTATCTCGTCCGAAGATTGGATAATCTGGAATTTGTCGATAATTAAAACGTCCAATTTAAGGACTAAAAAGCTGCATAGGCCTATTTTCGAAACGGAAAGTGGTGTCGTTTAATTAGAATTTGTAATTAAAAATCGTTAATTTTGACATGTCATGACTGCTCAGAGGGATATTGTTATTACTTAGACGTGTAGATTCTAATCATGGAAGTTTGACGTTTATCAAAGAACGTTTATGAAAGATACATAAAAGCAAATAAACAGACGTGCAAGTCAAATCGGTTCGTAGCGTATTGGCTAGCACCGATCTCGCTACCGGCTTATCTCCAGCAGTAGTTGGTTTAAATCCTATCCGACATTTTTTTTTTCCTTTTAATTTTACGCTTTTAACGGTAATGGTGGTCTTTAGCCCGCCAACTTAGATTACTTTAAGCTCGTAGTATGTTGTAGAGCATGTTAACCTGAACAAGACTATATAAATATACTGTAATGATATGTGAGATAGAATACAATTTTTTTAAATAGAAATTATTTTATTTAATTCAAATATTAAATTTATTAATTCGAGCATGAATATTTTTCTCAAAGTGAATTCCAAAAAATTAAATTAACAGAACCATTTGTAGGTTATTCGAAAAAAAAATATATACATATATCTGAATTTTGCCATGAACCGGCGATAGGTTACGGTAAATTCGTTAAAGGCTATGTACCACCTTACAAGTTTTGACGGGTAGTACTATTACCGTAAAATATGTGGTGTTATGAAGGTTAGCGATCATGTTAGAAAACTTGGTAATTGTACGCTTTTACCTTCACCTTCCCGTTTCGATTCAAATATTAGTATGTTGCAGTACTTATCGCCCCTAGCAAGATTATACATGTGTGCTGGGCGCAGAAACCACCCCTTCTCATGGTTTTTCCACTTTGAGAATTCAAAATCCAAACACTCTGAGAACTTCTTGCAGGATAAAAGAGGATGAAGGTGGTGTTAAAATCAAAATTTGGGATGGGTTCGAGGGTGTAGTAGGGGGAGAGTTCTGGACGCTCTTAAAACCCCCAACCCCTACAACCGCTACCCTTTGTAACTACCACCTAGAACGCACTCATTACTACCCCCACCACCCAGCACAACAGTATTCTTAAATTTTTTCAAAATGACAAGGGAGAAACGGTTACTATAGGGTGTGTATGTGTGTGTGTATCTCCGAGCATGTTTTTTTTTGGAGGCGGGGATATTGTCAAAGATGGGAATCAAATTATGTAAGGGTTGAAGGAAGTTACGGAAGCGGGTGAGTGAACGCGTAAATATACATAGTATTCATTATAGCTTTAATGCTAGCCATAAAAACATAAATAGATATGTAAATCAATTAATATATAGGTACACAGTAAAATGCTAAATATTATTAACTTTTGCGCAAATAATTGAATAATAATAAATATTTGAAGCAATAGAATGGTAAATGCATTATGTAGGATACGTTTTGGTATTTAAGGGCCTTTTTGAAATAATAGGATGTCCTTTGCGTCATAAATACTAAAAGTTAGGGTGAAGTATGTTACGATATTTAGATAAAGCAAAATTAAAAAAATACATATGATTTTCGCCATAAACCGCCGATAGGTGCTATGCACCAATAGGGTAAGTTCAATACACTAATAGGAGAAGTGCTATGCATCAGTAAGGTAAGTGCTATGCACCATCGTCCAAGCTTTAACGGATAGTATTCGTAACAGTAAAAAATGGGATGTGTGGTGAAGGGAAGCAATCAGATTAAATAGAAATGTATGCAACAATTCTCAGAGATATGTCAGTTTTCTCAAAACAGCAACAGAGATCATGTTATTAATTTGTCAACCTAATTATAATTTCTTAAATGCTACGGGTTCAACTAGTAATAAAATAAAATAAAACTCAAAGCTTTTTATTTCGACAATTTTTATTTACTTGACAATTATTTCGCACTCTGTGAGGCTTCTGCAGAAGTAACACCCCACTTCACTTCACTTCACTTCACTTCACTTCACTATCAGTTAAAAAATAATTTGTTAATTTTTTGTTAATTGCGGTTAAATTTCTTCTGAAAAATTGTTATTAAACATCGTCCTGATAAAGTATCGTATTAATTGTTCCATTTTGAGAACAAGATCTATTTCAATTCAAGCGTAAATGAAAATTCAGCAGGAACACCTTAACGAAACCACCGAAATTTGAAAGTTTTGCAACAGTAACTTTCGATGTCTTTTTCGCAGTAAAAGTGGAAGTCTGATCGTGCCCTCCAAGCATTTGCAAGTATTTTCCAATTTAATGTTGTAAATTTAATTAAACATGCAAAATTATACGAATATTAAGTTATTTAACATAGCGTATTAGTTAAGGGCAAACTCAGCATTTCAAGGAATTTAATTTCAAGCAATTAAGCATCTAAAATTCCCCTTACCTACTTTGGTTTCACTGTATTTATATTAAATTACATAACGAGAATAACAAAGTCCATTGGAATTGCTTCGGGTTTCCGAAATTTCTGAAATATTTCCGCAATAATTTTGTCAAACGCATTCTTAGGACGGCAAAACGAATTATTGGCAATTAAATATGCAAATATAGCTGAACTTTGAATATGTATTCTCTAGTTAACGTCGTATTGAGCATTTATTAAAACTGAATACTAAAACTTCATCTGAGACATACTTACCTAGTCGTATATTTTCGCTTTTTGAAATGGAACTGGTTATGAGCCAATCAAGTAAAGTATGCTGATGCAACCATAGTCTGCGACTGCTGATGTAATTTTAATGCAAATCATAAAGAAGCAAAAAAATCGTAATCTATTTGTATGTATATATTATCAATTATATAAATTTAGTTTTGTTGATATGAATAAAATATTGTAGGATTAATAACATTTGTCAATGAAACACTTTTCATTGATCGACTCGACAATTGGTTCGGCCTTCGGCCTTTGGCGAGTCGTTCAATAAAAAGTTTTGTGAAATTAAGCCAAGTGTTTCATTGATATATGTTATTAATCATCATGTTTCACAATGATTTTACTCACCAATCTTCGGAAATATTGTAGGATCAATAAAAGCTGATTTTGTCAATAACCAGCTACTAATATTAGTACATAATAATCTATTATTATTAATATTTAAAGATGTTGGCTGAGTGGGGAAAGTAGCAAACCCAAAAACTAAGTTTAGTTTCATGCTTAGAAATCTTCCCGCCATTTATTCAACGAGAAAAATTGCTGCCCACTTAAAATGAAAACCAACTTACGTTTTTCCATTTGACCGGCTTAAACTAAAATTACCCATAATTCGCTATTTTTGGTAATATTATAACAACGTCAACAGCAAACTTGATACATTCGTTTTCCTTTTTTGATTTTGTCGTCGTACATAAGCTAATGGATTTTTAACGAGGGTTGAATAAGGCCTGCTGTCGTCATAATCGTTGGGGTCGAAGTAGATTGTGCGACAGCATGGTATATACATTAACTGAACGCTATGAGAAGATACGAGGGTACCTTCATTCGGTTCATTCACTACAGCAAACGCAACACAGTATCATAAATACGTAAAACACCTTTCACGTATAAATATTTTTGTAGTTTGATGTCAATTTCGCCTTCTGCGGATCGCGATTTCGAACTTGTTTGTTCTGATCATATATGTAATACTCCTATATTATAGTAGGGGTCTGGAAAAGGACGCCGACCCAACCGTGCAGACATACATACATACACTATAAACAGCGTCAGTGATTTCCCACTATTCTTGCCCACTTTCCCACTACAGTCCTAACGCTTGAGCACAACGGATCGAGTATGAAAATGTGAGGTACAACACAAAGGATTGAGTATGAATAAATGGATAGAAGAGTGGAGTTGCTTTCTCTCTTGGTGGGCAAAACTTCCACTTTCGGGCAATAGCAATACAGCAGTATTATTTATATGGTTCTGATCCCTTGACCTAACCAGACTTTCCATTTTATAGCATATTGTCATGGATGGTGTTAACTTTGCTATATGCGATACTTTATTGATCTTTACTATTTAATAGAGACTCAGCTTAGTCGTTACTCTGTTGGAGCAGCCTATAGAGCGCTGATGATAACAAACATGTTCGAAATCGCAACCCACATCTGGTAATTTCGACAGAATTCTGATCAAACACGACCCTTCCCATCTTTATTACGAATATACAAGGGTGGTCTGAAAGGTTCTCGGCCTGATGTAGAAAAAAGCGTTTTATACCTTCAAAATTATTTTTATTCTTCGACATAGTCTCTTCTTATCTCTACACACTTGGTCCATCGATGTTTTAGAGTCAGAGTTCCGTCTTTAAAATGATTTTGAGGGAGTTCTTAAAAGTACTCATCCACAGCAACAGTCACTTCTTCATTCGATGAAAAACGTTGCCCACTAAGACAGATTTTGAGTTTTTTGGAACAGGTGGAAGTCCGACGGGGCCAAGTCAGGAGAATAGGGTGGGTGCTCCAACAATTCGTACTTCAAATGGTGCAATTTTGCCATTGCAAGTTGCCCTTTGTGCACTGGCGCATTGATGAAAAATAATTTTCTTCTTCTGCAATCCTGGTCTTTTTTCACGAATTTTCAGATCCAGTTGAGTTAAAAGGTCAGAACAATACTCCCCACTTATGTTTTTATCCTTTTTAAGATAATTCACAAGCAGAATGCCTTTAGTATCCCAATAAACAGAAGCCATCACCTATCCTACGGAGGGAACTGACTTGTCTTCCTTTGGTGCAGAGAACCAGGCTTCATTCCACTGCTTTGATTTTTGTTTCGATTCCGGTGTATATTGGTGAATCCATGGATCATACATTGTTATAAATCTGAGCAAAAAGTCCACTGGATTTTTGTTATACAGCTCCAAAGCATACTGTGACATCGTCATGCGGTTGGGTTTATGCTCATGAATAAGCATGCGCGGCACCCATCTTGCACAGAGCTTGTTCATGTGTAATTCGTTATGCAAAATGTAACCTACGAATACACGTTCCACTGAGATGCCAACAGCCTACAGCCTCGGCAATTTCGCGCAACTTCACTCTCCTGTCTTCCACAACCATATCGTGTATCGCGTACACGATCAATCAATTCAGGAGTTGTTGCACTTTTTGGGCGCCCTTCACGTGGGCATCTTCAATGCTCTCTCTCTCTCTCTCCCGTTTAAACTTAGCAGCCCATTCCTTGACTGTGGAGTATGAAGTGAATCTTGCTTGTAAACTTTAGCAAACCTTTGGTGAGTCTCATTCGGACATAGACCTTCTTTTACAAAGAATTTTATCACCGCACGGTACTCAAGTTTATCCATGTCTTACGGTGCTTCACACTACACCCACTGTGATCGACTGTCAAAGCCAAACTGTTAATCGGAATTAGATGGAATTTCATCTGAGACTCGCAAAGACTTATACGAAGGTGCACGTGAATGCTGCAAGCTTTACCGCGCGTGATTCTTGTTAAGATCGACCTAACTGCATGTATTTTAGGCATTAAATAGGTGTAAAATCATCAGTATGACGTTTGTGGTTTTTTTTAAGGACTTTTTGTGCTAATGTTCGGCGAATATCTTCATTAAGATAAGTGAGTGGTAAGTAATTGTCTTCATGGTAATTAAGAAGTGCACCGTAGTCTCCATTGATTATAAGTTGTGGGTCTTGTTTTTGTAAGAAAACTCTTTTTGAATTAAGGATATTTAAACTTGTGGAGCTGAACTTAAGCATACCTTCTCATCATCTGGGCATCGTGACTACAAACACGACCTCTTCAGTGGAAATTTTTTAATAAACATTTTTACCTTTGTACACGCTTTGCTTCGTATTCACAATATAGAACCTTATAAAAGAATTAAGCGGATTTAGATCCGGATTGCGTTCTGGCGAAGATAAAGTGCTCCATGTCTAATTTATCGACCAGTAAACTGTTGATCTAGAAACTCACACACTGGTCCAGCAATGTGAAGGGTACATCACCATGCTAAACGCACTTGCAAGGGTGCGTACTTATGTATACTTATATGTACAATCGGTAGTCTTAAAAAATGAAAATTTATAGGCCCTTTTAAACGCCCTTGCTGAACTAACGGTCGCATCAGCAGATCTTCAAAAATACAATAGCATACATTTAGCGAAAAAATTGAAAATTCAAAATTCGGTCTCTCGTGACGCAACACTCTACTGAGAAAATTGGGATTTGCAGTGCCTTTTTGTCAAAATCATTGACAGAAATCTACCCGCATTGAGATTCATTTTCCTGCAAAGTTTTGACTCACTTTAAATGAGTAGGCAACAGCAACTGTTTCCTTTTTTGCTATTGACCCTAGAAATCTTTATTTACAGACAACACGTATCCTAATAAAAATATAAAGCTATTTTTTTTATACTCCTTCTTAAAGTAAATTTTGTTTATTGGGATACAATTGGACATACTCCTTAAGCTATATATTATAAGGATTTGAACCTGCAACTTCTAAAGACAGCTGTATTGTAAAAAATGATTATGTAAGCTAAAATTCCGCATGCTGTAAGAATAAATAGAGAAGTATCATTTCCAAAAACGCCAACAGAGGACTAATACAGCGAGGACACGAAAAGAAGAAGCAGAAATATTCTCGTCTTTTTTTCCAAATATATCATTAATATAACCTTACAGGGATAAATAGCAAAAGTGATTTATATTACTCAAAAAAGTCCATATTAGCCTCCTGCTTATTTTAATGTTCATTCATGGTAATAAGGGACTTATTTACGCTTAGTGGAGCTAAGATCCAATTTTGTTTCGCCAAAAGTATCAACCACGATGCTAAGCCATTAATTTGTTGATGTTTTAATATTCCATGGTTGTTAAAGCTAGTCAAGGAACAAGTAGTTGTTAAATTAATTTTAACAATAATTTTCTTCTTTGTTACTAATATTTTAGGTGTATCATTTCCTTTATACAGCTGAAAATGGGTTTCTAAAACCATCGAGGTTTGAGGTACGCTTGTAGACGGTTCAGTGTTTAGCATAATTTATGGACCTTGATAATACGAAAGTGAAAAAACTTTTTCACAAAAAAAGAGCCAAGATATAAGTTTCCACTTATTCGAGGTGTGCATAAGTAGATTTCAATGTAATTTCCTTCAATCGTAGTTTGGGTATTTGAATGTACAATATTCTGAAATAAAACCTGAAAATTTTTGTTGAAAAATTAAATTTTGCCATTTCTCACTACAAGGTAATTTGTAAAGTTTGAAGGTCTTTCCATGGTCTCATTTCCAATTCTAACGGTGTAGCAGATTTTGCCGTTGCCATCTCAAACAAAAAAAAAGTTGTCAGAAGCAGCATAACAGTGAGCCATAGAATCGTGGACGTGGTTCGAGGCCAATGGCGATGCGATGCGACGGGTAGTTCGGCGGGAGCAAAACATTAACAGCTAATTGAAAGTCGTCCCGGCGAAAACTGATTCCGACCGGAGCTGGTTATGCGAGAGGGTGAATAAAAACAAGGGGCCAACTTTTCAACATTTACGTCACGTAGGAATTCGAGTAGGCTGCATCTAAGCAAATAGAATTTTGTTGGAAATTCGTTGTCGAGTTCGTTTCTTGTTAAATTTTCAGTTTTTAGTGTAACCAACAATCGCGAATTGAGTCTGTAGGTCTATTCTCACCAATGAAACCGTGAAGAAGTGTAATAAAATAGAATGTCTTTCAAAAGAACAAAAGAGAACTGTTCTGAGGGTTCATTCTATAAAACAATGTTTTACTTCAAAGGATTTCAAAAGTGATTTTATTTTTAACGCTACTCATTTATGTCGCAACTCTATAGAAAAACCAGAACTCACAGGTTCTTCAATGGTTATGAAATCGGATAAGCCAAGATGGAAGGATTGACGCAGTACCGAATTGCTTAAATAAATATGACTCAAAAACAATATATATATATGTGTGTAAGTTTAGAGCACGGCTCTGTATGAATTCGAAAGTGGATGGTAGTTTCGGTTTCTCTACAAATGATTATAATAATATTCATTGATTTGCATACTTACGTTTTGAGTCTCTTCTGAATCGAAAGGTTAACTACTTCATTGGTAGACATGGTTTTGCTTTTTCCAATTCGTAAGGGGAATTAGTGTTGAAAGTAAAAAGGGATATTCCCGTCCTTTGTGTAAGCATTTCCCTTAGAATATTGTTCAGACTGCAGGATCTGCAGTTTTGTAACTTTCTCGAATTAACATAGAAGAACAATAAATAAGAACGATTTTCCATTCGGTTGCGAATCGACTGGGTGAACATAAAATGCGAAAGAGGAGGAGATCATCGCATCATCACATCCCTTAACTCGTTAATGCGCACATGGTCCTGAAGGCACTGGGACCCTTTTAAATTTAATCGCTGTTTTTGACAAGCAATTTTATCTTTTATCTGGATTGGTTTAATAAAAATTTAATTCGTAACGATTAAACTAAAACAAGAGAATTTGAAATTACCTGCGCAATACACGTTTGAGGAAAGAAGGTTTGCATGAATGCTTGTGTGTAAGAAGCTGAAAAACAATACTGCCGTTTTTGGGGGAAAGTCGAATCGTGTTCGACTGTTTAAACGATGCATCAAAGGGTTCCCTACTCCTACCATTAAGGTCTATGATGATATCGCTTAATCAGAACTTAAAAGTCACCAATTTGGCTATTCCAGTCTACATATAAGTACTCAATACTATAGAAAGACCAAGCAATTCTAACCTCAAAACTTTGACATTTTTGTAGCTGGTAATAGCAGTTTTCTAACTACATTGCCTTTACCTCATTTATCTCATACTTATAAATTAAACACTAGCCATTTTCTAACTACGCGGTTAGAGGGTAATAATAATTGTTATCTGATCTCCTCTGAGGTCCTACGCACGAAGTCATAACTCATTTTGACTCATTTGAGGCTGTTAATGGGCAAAGGTAAATAATCTGATAAATTGCCCCGATAAAACGTACCCGTACATGTGTGCCGTAGACTCACGTAGACTTCAATTTCAGCATATAGGATACTTCATGCAATCAAGGATGCAAAAACAAACGGGCACGCCGCGTCGACGTAATCGTCCATTCGACGTCGCGTTGCGACGCCTCGGCCGTCCGATGAATGAGAGAACCCCCAAAATGCGTGTATCGTTAAGCTACAAAACGACTTCGTGTAATTCATGGGAGAACAATGGACCGCCACTACGGAACAGACTGAACAAAGGCTTCCGGTTTTAATAACTACATTACTTAGGTTAAGTACGCATTCTATCGTAGAAATGACAGCCATTTACACGGAATTTAATGAGTTTTGTGAAACCGTTTAACCTGCTGATTTTGTATCTTGTAGTAGTCTTACAGCTATAAACCGGGTTCAACGAACTTTTCCCTAAATCAATTTTTATCTAGTAGTAACTAATTTACATGCTGTAAGATCGGTGATACCCACGACTTTTGAGAATCCGAGACCTAGGATGTTACACATCAATAGAATCGAACCATCATCAGTAATTTAGGAAAATGTATCGTAATAAAATTAAGAACAGGCGGTTGTTGCAGTCTTTTTTAGGGGGGGAGGGGCGGTAAAATAAAATAATTCTTTTTCACTTTGATAAAAAAATTTTTTTAATCGAGTAAGAAGTAAAAAGTAATTTTATACTGATTAAGAAACAAAATGGCGCAATGAGCAAATAAAAAGGAGAACAAAAATTTAGTTACGTTAGGTCGGGCGCTACTCTGAACAACTCAGAGAAAGTAAAAACCAAAAGATAAGATAAATGCCACGGGAACTATAAGAGCTATGGGGGGTTCGATGAACAAAAGTAGAGACAACTACAGGGTACGAAAATTCTTGGAAAGAAACACACAAAAAATTGAGATCTATCAACAATTTAATAAATAAATTAAAGAATTTGACATTACAAACAACAAAAAAAAAGTGTTGTATGACCCTATGAGGTCTTTGGGAGCTCCTTTTTCGGGGCCTTCGGCAGAGACCGAGGGAAACCATTGGGGTCCACCAACAACCAGGAGCGGACTTTCATCTAACAAGTAAAGCCGAATTGCTTAGATGTATAATGATGGCCAAAGTGGTTTAGATAGCACGACGGAAACAACTTGTAGCAAAGTCCAAATCAATTAAATGATCCTGATGCCCACAAGAGGTGTTGTGGGTGGTTTCTCCCTTCAGCTAGACGGAGTCTTCACCCCAAGAGCTCTTAGACCCTGGGTCTCGCTTGAGCCTCCTACACTACAAAACCCAATAGCCAGTGATAGAGGAACTGTACTTGAAGAGTTTAGTCCTCGTAAAAATTAACAAAATACACAAAAGGTTACAAAAAAATTAAAAAAGATACAAAAATTAGCTCTCAAGAAAGGAAAGGGAGAGGAAGGTAACGGAAAAAGTCAGGTCGTCGTTGTCATTGTCGTCTCAGAAAAAAAAACACACGTGGTGCAAAGCTAAATATAAAGAGAACTGCCAAGTACTGTGGCAAAGAGAATTAAAATAAAAACACAAACGTGGCTGAAGGCTCAAAAGCTAAACACGTGATTAATGAAAATTACCAAAGAAGTAAATTAAAAAAAGGTTATAAGTACTATTGTAAGATAATGATCGCCAAAAAAATCAGAAAATTAAGGGAAAAACACAAGATGAAACTGGAATCAAAACTTTATCACAACTAAGACCTAAGCACCACGCTGAAATTACCAAACAAGTCGTACGTCCGTTGCATTCAAGGGTCAGGAAGAAGATTCTTTCAGTCCTAACTCAGAAACAACTCTCGAAGTACGGCAAAGAAATAGAAAATTGCGCAGGACAATTAACATCGATCAAAAATCAATGATAAAGGGTCGAACAGGAGAACGGGACAGCTTCAGATACACGATCACTAAACTGAACCGAGCAATTCGGGGCTAGGTGTAACGTTATTTTTCGAAGCCTAGAAATAAAAAAACTTTAAATTACTAGCATTAAAAGTCTTTTTTTCTTTTAAACTGGTTCGTATGGTTTTAGACAAAAACTTTTTGTCTAAATTTGAGGCCGCTTTTCTTAGTTATGTATTTTTTAACTTTTCCTTTCATTTTATAAAACAGAGTTTAATCTGCTTCACTTAATGTAATCAATAATTTGTTGTCTCTGTATATTTATGAACATTATTATTAACTGTTATTAACAATTTTGCTCCGGGGACAAGGCTAGGCAGGAATCGCTACTATCTCGACCACCTCCCCCGCCCTGGATCAGCTCATGACAAGGAAATAAAAATCAACATGAAAGTTATTTTCTGAACCACAAAATTTTGGTACATTATGGGCCATAGCAGTCCCTTTCATTTGAACTACTGGAAGCGAATATGAAACTTTTTGCCCACAATATAAACCTCTGCAACCCCAATTTTTTTGTTTCAGTATTCTACAGTTGAGGGACACATGTAGTTTAAGTTTATTCGGGTAATAGAGCAGGGTGTTTGCAAAACTTAACGGTTTGATTAAAATTAGCCAGGTCGAGTGTGTACATGCACGGTAGGGTGGATATTGGATAACGTCGAATCATGGTGACTTGCACAATTCGCCCTGAATATTATCGCGCCGTGAAAGGGTTACAAGTTGTTAGGCTGATGTTGTGTGGGTGGGGTGGTTTTTTGTTTGCGACCGTCGTCGAGGGCTTTTTGCACCCGATTTTACCACCTGCCATCGTGGCGTCGCGACACCTCTTGTGCCCTTCAACGATGACGCGAACGAAAATTTAGATTAACGACGTGGTTTTATTAATAGAGACGCGATCGCCTGGTACGTCGTCAACGCTTGCGAAGACATCGATGACATATCGTCGCCGGCGTCGTACGAGCTTTTAAAAGGCATTTCCGTCGTTCTAAACGACGCTATCACTGGAAATTTTCAAGTAGTTATACTGCAAGGAGTTTAAATTGAACCGCACTTGGTGATTTGTTTGTTCTCATCGTTAAAAAAATTTAAACTGACCAGATTCAATCTCTAGCTGCTTTTTTGTTTTTTGTTTTTATTACAATTAATTTATGACAATTTAGTTGTTAAACTATAAAAAAATTTAATCAGTAATTGAAAATCATTTGCGCTCAAACTTCCCCGTAGTATTAGAATCTCGTTATGAGTTCATTTTCTTCTTTATGGAGCTTGTTGAAAAAATTCATTATCGTGAATTTTCAATTTCTCTTTATTTTGAAATTTTTGAATGAAAGTCTAAATATACTCGCCTACCTAATGAGTAGATAATTTTGATGAAATAATTTCCTGCTGCTATTCGATCGTTTCAAATGCAGTCTATTGAAGTTAGTGTTTTCTCTCTTCATAGAATCTAGTATTCAGAGTTTCTTTGACAACGTTTACATTTCTGAATTCAAGTGGTGTTCCTGAACCGGATACTGACTTGTACTCAGAATGCAGCCTTTAATGAACCATCTCGAGGTCCTTATCAGTATCTATGCTTACTCTAATAAGTGTAAAGCAAACGTGTATATCGTTCCTACATGCGACTTGTAGGTAAATGTAAACGCAATTGTGACAAGAATATTAATTATTATTGTAACATAATGTTTAATAATAAATCCAAACAAACAATATGTAAAGGTTTTACAAAATTTAATGAGATTTCTCTTACAATATTTCGGCTTATAAGGCCATTATCAAAGAGTTATAGATAGAAACTAAACTAAAAGTAAGAATACGTCAATATACATATATACTACCAATATGAGTGGGGGAGGTTACAATTTCTGACAACGCGCTAAAAATATAGGACTCTTATGCCCTTCACACTGCTCATTCGTAACAATTTTATTTTGAAAAAAATGCTTTTTGTATCTCTAATTTTTCTAAAAAAATTGAGTCTTTTACTTTTATTTATACTATTTTAGCGTTTGAGGGGTATAATTAATAAGAAAATAAAACGCCAATAATAAATAATTAACAGAATTTATATACAACAAATGAATATGAAAATAGAACGAAGAAATATATACACAAAAGACGAATAAAAGAATAGAAAGTTAAAACAACACAAGACAAGTAACAAAAATAACAAGAAATAACAACAATGTAGAAAGGCTAGAAACAGTACTTACAATAGTGCAGAAGAGCAATGGAACAGAGAGTGATACACTAATTATAGAATAGGGAAAATCTAGAGTATTTAAAGGAGTGTTAGAATAGTAAGACAATAATTTAGAAAGAGAAGAACTGAAGGAGTACTGACACTAGTTTAAAGAAATACTTAGAATTGAAGAGATTGGAAAGTACAGAATTCGGGTGGAAGTAATTAAGAGTAAAACCGGAAGTATGCTTGCAGGTCAGGGTGAAGAAGGAATTCTAGGTACAGGTAGTTAAGTAAACAATAGACTGAAAGGAAACAAAGGCATGTAAAAGATAAGAAGTTTAGAGAAAGTCTACATTGTTTCGGTTTTGGAATATTTACAAAATATACAAATTTATAAAAATAAAATTTCTGTTTTGCCACACTATGTAAAATTTTAAAATTCTCTTCACTAAAATTATGGTTATTGACAACACAATGTTGCGCGAAGCCAGTATTACATTTTCTATCAATAATCGACTTTTTATGTTCTTTAAGCCTAGTTTTAAAGGATTTACCAGTCTGTCCTATATAGATAGCCTGGCAGTCCGTACAATGAATCTCACAGACACCTGATTTACAAAGTTTATCAAAATTTGAAATTTTATTGTTGACTAACATATTACCTTAATTTGTTTTGTTGGAACAGAAACTAGAAATACCTAATTTATTTAATCTTTTACAAATGGTAGTGCTGATATTATGATATTGGTTAATGTAAGCCCACTTTTTACCTTCTCTATCAAAGTTTTTTCCCTGGTATATACGATTAAAAGTATAATTTTTAAGTTTTTTATTAATAATCTTGTCTATAATATATATACCGTAACCATTATTGGCAGCTAAAGTTTTTAGTAAGTGAACCTTTTTTTATAATTTTCATCACTTAGAGGGAAAGAAATAAGTCTATGAATTAAACTATTAAAGGGTGACATTTTAATGTTGTAATTTTGGTTTGAACAAGCTGGAATCATTACATCAGAAAAGGTATTTTTCGGTAAATATTAAAAAGGAAAGGTACTAGGAGGCAATTACAAAATTTCTTATCACATTTAAATTCTATCAACAAGAAAATACAGTTTACTCTCGAATTAGAATTAAATAATAATTTAAACTTTTTAGATTTATCTGTAACACATAACAATAATAGATTAGATTTTAATATTTCTTTTCGTGGAGGAAAAAACTCTGCTGTCAATGAGGTTGTGTAATGTGGAATCCATTCTAAAGACGTCCTCGGACCTACAGACCAAAACCTTCTGCGCTACGTATTGGATGATTATGTAGAAATTTTGTTAGCAGGGATCCTTCTTTTCTAATACAATTCAGTGAATATTCATATATTTCGACGGCTTCACATATTTCCACTTTCTTGATTATTTGGCCATTCCTAAGGCGCCAGCCTAACTGATTAGGCATATAACCTTGCTCCTTTCCAATCTTCGAATATTACAACGTCTAACATTTTTAACTAACTTTGTCCATCTTGTAAGGTTTTTTTTTTTGAAACCATTATTGTATTTGTGAGTTTCTTACGTACCACTTCTAAGAGGTCTTTGGGTTCTTTTGCTTGACGATTTTGACGTATTTTTTGTGATTGTTTGGCCAATCTTGTCTAGTAATAAATCCTTCTAGGGCCTGGGCAGTATTTCGAAAGAGGTCCTTCCGCTGTGTCCTCGCTAGAGGTAATTTCTCTGATGTGATCTCTCACGATACACCATGTGCTTTGTAGGGATGGTCTTAATGGTTGTAACTTTGATGGGGAGTGGCTTTCTATTTGTTCACATTTTGGTAGTCTGATTCCGCCATCCTGGTCTTGGTGTTTGATCCGTTTGATGACCATGACGAATTATCCATTTTATGTAGTCCCGTCTTGGTTTTATTTTGTTAGAAACATTAATCATGTTTCTACCTTTAAAATGCCTCTAATCATAACTATAATGTCGTAAAATCTTAAAACAGACCTTGTAAGTGTCTTTCAAGATCCTGTTTAAATTAATGTTATTTGTACTGTCAAATTTTCCAAAATTTTCCAACGTTTCGTCAAGATTAGCTTTTATTGATTGAAGTTTTAGTCTTATACATTGATTATGAATTAAGTAATCGAATGAGCCCGTTGTTTGTATTTTATATTTAATTGACTTATATATCACCTTATTAACGTAAAGGTAATGTATTTTCATAAAAAGCGATGGATAAAGTGATACGAACAGAAGTGTCCTTTTTAAAAGTGTCCGGCGGGCTTGATATTAGATTGAGATTTAAGGAGACTGAAGAGCAAAGGTCGTCACGTGTTTCTCTCTTTCTCATACTATACCTAACCTCCATAATGGCAAGATAATCGTATTGAAGGGTCTGGATTAGCGAGATTTTCCATTCGATATGGTCGTTTATACTCGTTTAGGGATGCAAGGGAGTCTATGCGTCATCTCCCTCTTTCTGTTTCTTGCCTTTTCCATTGTTCTCTTTCTTGTGACCATGAAAAATTAGCTAGTCTACAACACGATGGTCCTGTCAGTTGTCTCATCAATTGTTAATTGCAAATGGGGCAATAAACAATATAGGGCGTAAAAGCATTGCATTGACTACATGGCGCCAGTTTTCGAGATATTTATGACACACTTTAAAGGTCAGTTTACTTTGTTACTTTGGTATAGTATTGAATATTATCAGTAGTTAAATGATATAAATTGAATGTTAGCACAGTGAAATGTAATAACATTCATCCTGAATTCTTAAGAAAATTCTTTATAATTTAAAACACGTAATTCAAGACTAAAGTATAGCTATGTGGCAATAAGACGCGGACTTTTAAGACACATAATTCCATCTAACGAAGAAATGCATCCGATTTGTAAAAAAAATATCTAGAATGAGTTCATTTGTTAATTATAAGGAAAATAAGACCTGCGAAATTACCGCTGATGACATAAATTGTATTTACATTTAGGGTGAAATCGTTGAAAATTTACTGAATTCGTACAATTATATCATATAATACGTTGAGTAAGCATAAAAGAGGCACATGGGAAGGGGGCAATGCAGAGTACCTTCCAATTTCTCGAAACCGTTTATATATCTTCTGGGGCCACCTCCAGTCGACGTTGTACGACTGGGAACTAACTTCCCTTCAACGAACTGAAAAGGTACGGGTACTAAGTTATTAATACTTCAACAGTTGTACAAGTATAATTAAATCTATCTCACCAGTGACATTTTCAGATTTTTCGTGAAATATACTGCAAAGGCTGAATTATGCATTCTTTGACAGTGTTGATAACCAATGCTCTTTGGTAAATAATAAATATATAATAAACAACCCGTTCCTAGAAAACTAAAGTTCCAATACATAACCTAACGCTGCATTTATGGAAGCAAAGTAGAGAAAACCCTCAATTCAAGAATTCTTTTGTAAATGTTTTATCACAACCTTTATTCAGGATATTCCAATAGTCAACTAATTTTATTGCTAAATTTCTATTTTTCAGTATCTGAAATCGACTTCTTTATTGAGTTGTGCGCAATCTCTGGATAATTAATTGTTTTGATATATTTTGAATCCTCTTGTGTGATGTGGATGTGCAACCACTGTTCGAAATCACCGAAAGAATTAACAGGAAAAAGCAAATTCGAAGAAACTAAAGTTATATATCCGGTTATGTCGATAATAAGAAGTTAATTTTTCAATTCTACTTAATTAAAGACATTTTAAAATTGCAAAAAATTGCTGAAATGCTTTGTTTTAGAGTAGCAATTTCCAATTTTATATGTTTCGACATCGAAGGAAAGGTAATATTCGAAAGGCAGTTCTCATTTAACATGTAGTAGCCTGTTCGAATTTAATGACGATTGATCCAATGGTCCGAGCCGCTATTGCCCTTTTAGGACGACCTTATATTTCGGACGAATAAAAGTTACTGCGGCTGTAAAAACGACATCTATAAATTAAATATCGTGATGAAAATAAAAACGGGTGGCTGGCTGTGCGAATCCACCTTTAATACGTGTATTTACGATTTTTATTGTCTACTAAAAAACGACAATATAAAGTTGTCGTAAAGGTTTTAGCTTTAGGACGGTTGCGTGAAACACGATTTTTGTTTATTGCTGCCCCACTTTCTTGAATCTTTCGATTTTTCTTTCTGAACGTATAATTTAAAGAAAAAAGAAATTTAAGGTATAACTATGCTTTATCAGCTTCATCACGAAACCAATTCAATGAGATTTCAGGAATGATTACTTTCTCCGCATTACTTTAGTCACATTAAACTTATAGGAATTGCCTTATAAAAGGATGATAATTTTGAAATTTGATCTTCCTCGGTCGCGAATAAAAATACCAAGAGAAAGACCTTGTGTTTGATATTTGTTTGGTTATCTCCTTAAGGAATCACAGACATACGGAACAAAATTTGCTAGATCAATACACCACTATAAGCGGTCCCGAGAAAACAACGATTAAACCGAATCTTCTGGCTAACATGAAGAAATTACTGAACTACCGCAGACGGGCAAGTGGACGGCATATGTGGCGATTTACTGCTGGCACTACTGAACCTACAATTTATAACAACATTGAAGAGCGTTAAGCGTAATGTATTGTATGAATCAGTTCAGTGCAGAGTCAATATACATTACCCTTTCATTCCTATTATGGAAATTTTATGAGCTCTTCCTTGAGATAGCTATATACCAGAATAAAATATTGCCACCAGTGAACGGAAAGCAGCTTAGAATATGGGGAACTTGTGGGTAACCCATCATACATTTAATAAATGAAGATGGGATTTTGACCTATTACCAAGCGAGAGCAACGTAGAATGTCTCTGGAAACAACATTCTCGAAGCTTCCAGAGCGACTATCCAGCCTATATAAGCAACCGTCGAGATCGTAGAGGATCATTAGTAGTAGTGATTACGTGGCGAACGATACTGAAAAGAAGAAGAAGGCGATCAAAAAGTGATAACTAGTGATCAAGCGAATAGTTATAGTTATATTTAAATTAAGTAAATTGTTGGAAATTATAGTTGTGTATTTAAAGTGTTAAATTAAGACCAGACTAGAACAATATGTTCTTCGCCAGTACTCTGTCGAAGCAACCAGATATAGATTACTATTTCGAGATTGTCAGCTCTTATTAGCGTGACAGAATACCGACCAACCAATCTCCTCAATCCAGAAGTGGATTAATATGCGGCCACTGATATCAAGAAAGCGCCATCTGTAACAAACGCTATAAAATATATATACTGTAATTCCCGTTGAGGTTCCTTTCTCATTAAGAAAATTGCTTTATAGGAATGGCCACAGATGGCGCTCCCTTGGCGTATGTAGTTATGTAGCTATAGTAGACATGATTTAGAGATGCCCCAATAAATTATAAGAAGTGGTAAATATATTTTCTCATTCTCACGTGGCGTAACCTATCTTTACTACTTTTTACAGAACAGTCTCTTACTATACCTTCAAAGACGACTATCTAAACCTAAGGAAGACGTTGCTTTTACAGTTACTTTACTCTGTATTAGTGAGATAATAGAAGAGAGAGATGAGACAGTTATATGAAGGACTATGCCACCTATATTCGTCTCTACTATATGTATATTCTACTACGTTCTTTTGAAAGCAAAAAATTAGAAACCCTACGTTTCATGGTATATAGGTGCTTATAGTATACAGGCTGAAATAAGTAAATCATTAACGTAAGGGGGTTTCTCTTTTCATAAAACGAAACAGTCAATTCAATTTATGTGGGAAATGTAAGCAGACAGATATATTGTGTAATCTCTTAATTTATTTTCCTTCGTAAGGATTCTACGATATTTAAAGGTGCGCTTTTTTAAATTTGTATCGCAAGATCCCTCCGGTTCCTGGAATCCTGCAATTTTTCCAGAGAAGCCAACTACGGATTACGATATCCAATTTGATAGCTTAACCGAAGCAGATCGGAACGTTTTATTTTCGTGAGTGCCATTTTTTTCATTTACCGTAACGGTAACGCGGTGATCTATAGTCAGTGACAGTCAATGAATTCGCTTTAAAAGAACTAGACTAAAATCGTAAATCTGTGAATGATAAGTGTATTCAATTACATCAGAAAGGAGGAGACTTTTTATCTACATTCGATTTTGAATGTAATGATCCACTAGAAGGGGAAGTGGTAATTTTAAAACGACAATACAATCTGACAACAGTATACTGTATTAAAAGGCAGGAGCTGATAGATAAGGAAAATAAGTTTGCATATACTGAAAATTTGTCCAATGATAATGCTTTGTTAATACATACCATTTCTTACAGTTAAGTATCTGCGAGAAAATCTAACTAAGTGTCTCTGAAAAGTAACTAATCTCTAATTCAAAATTGACCTTATTTGAATCAGTGTGTCTTTATTCTTTCACTTCATATATAAACAAGCTAATGTAAACCGAAATTAAAAATTCTAAAAGAAAATGGGAATAGAATACCGTGAAACGCTTGTGGTGTTTGTAAAATTGGATAAACTTTAAATATTAGCTTTCGCTAGAAACAAAAACATGTACTATAGATAAATAATGTAGTTAGCGTCACCCGAAAGACCGATGGTCAGCGTTTACAATTTAATTTATAAAAAAAACGCAATCGCAGCTCAAATTATAAATCATTGTAACTTCCATGTAATCAATTGTCCAAAGCACACTCTCATTTCGCCAAAATTAGTAAAAGTACCGATTCTTAAAATCCAAAAATTACCCAAAATGCCATATGCATGGAAAAAGGATGAAATAGGAATCGATCGAATAAATAAAATATGATAAGGCCATTTGAAAAAATGAAGTTACTGGTGTTTGAAGTTTTTAAACTTTAGAATTTTTTTGAGCGCCCTGTATAATTTATTAAATTCGATTTTATCAAGGCGTTAGCTTACGCATTCAGCACTGTTCATCAATAGCAATAATTGGCTCTCGTCAGTGCGTCGTAGGGAGTACCACCAAACAAAATCCGGTAATTATGTACAGTAGCTTACCCCCTTCTGATTTTCTTGAAAAAAAAAAGGATGTCGTAGAGTTCGTAATACTGATCAAGAATATAATAATATGTTCGACGCGGAAACCACCCGTTCATGGTGTCTTTGAGCTTCTTCATTTCGCGTATTTGTCTTCCATATCTATTGTAAAACGCGATGATTAGTAGTGGTTTGTTGATTTATTCGAATATTCGGATCATGTTCTGTATGCTTATTTTGTAGATTAAATACGGGATGATTTATAGTCTATGATACATGATACTGTTTGTTTGTTTAAACTTTGAAAGAGGTTATTCTTAGAGTGTTACGAATACAAATGTTGTGAAAGGTTGAGAGGTATGTAAATGTAAACACACCCATCCTGAACCGTAACCTATTGCAATACACTCGGAAGTATTACGACAGGTTTTCTGTATTTTTTGAAGCTGAAAACCAGAATGAAGACGTCATAAAATACAGAAAACTGTAATACTTTCGTGTGTATTGCAATAGGTTACAGTTCAAGATGGGTGTATTTACATTTTCATAGGTACCTTCTCCCCACGGTTATTACACTAATACGGTTGCCTCAGTTGCCGCCAACCAATCAGAGCGTACTAGCCGATGACGTATCTCAGAATGTACAGCGTAGAGGAAAGATATGCGAAGTAAATGCAACGTGAAATATAATTGAAATTTACCGGTTTTTTATTAATTCTATCGTATTAAAATATACCTACTTAAATAGGTGCTTTTATGTATTTTTAAGAAAATGTTCATGTATGTTATTAATAATATGTAATTACGTTAATTGACAATTCGCTTGAATTTCTTTAGTCTTCGAACTTGTCGCTGTTATTTTTCGTTTCAGAGATTTTTCCTGAAGTTGTTAATTTAAATATTTAATTTTTATAAATATTCTTTGGCGGGGTAAATTCATGGATGATACTTGAATCAGCTGTCTCGCATTCTTTTTTAAAGAAAACGTGCTGTTCTTTTTGGAATATTCTTTCCATCCCTAATTCTTTCCGTGAAATTTATTAAATAGTTCTTCTAAATATTGAATAATAAATCAATTTTTTAACATTTTACGTAATTGTGACCAATGTACGAGACAAACCTACCATGAACTTTTAATTTTTTTTTCCATAGGGAATGTTTAGAAGTTCTGCCTTCAAATTTCTTTCAAAATCTGAAGGTAAAAAAGTGAAGGCTACAAATCCGGGCGCTTACTACATTATTTTATCGACTCGATGACATCGATTTATCCATTCTTTTTGTAATTGAACATCTTTTGGGAATAAAAAAGAAGACAAGTCCTTATTTTTTACCTGTTGGCTCTTACAAGAACCGACAGACACTACAGCGTATTCCACCTCCTACCATTTTATAAATGGTTTACAAGTTGAAGATAACTTAGCTTAATTCATAATTGCATTATTTTACAGAAAGAAAATTTGTTGCCCAGATAATTTTAAGTACTTAGGTAGTTTTATTTTTACATAAATAGTTGCCAGTTAGAATAGACTCAGTTATAATTTTATTTGCATGTAGGTAGTAGAATTATTTTTATAAAATTACTAGCGGCCCGTCCCGGCTTCGCACGGGTATTAGTAAGATCCCTATTGGATCAGTTATCGAGCGCAGGAAATAGCTGGAGTGCCTGCCCCTTCCAACATTGTACCCGCCTCCCAAGGGCAGGGTTTGCTGGTGCGCATCTAAATGATTAAATTACTAAAACAACTATTAAAAAATAGGGGTTGGTGATGGAACGGTGAAAATTTAGGGTTGTATGTATTTTTTAATGCCACATTAAAAAAAATAAAAAAAAAAAATAGGGGTGGATAACCCTTATCACGTAGGGGTATGAAAAATAGATAGTAGCCGATTCTCAGACCTACTGAATAGGCGTATAAAATTTCATAAAAATCGGTCAAGCCGTTTCGGAGGAGTACGGTAACAAACACTGTGACACGAGAATCTAATATATAAAATTCAATTTCACCCTTCCATCACCAAGCCCTATTTTTTAGTAGTTGTTTTAGTAATTTAGTCATTTAGGTGAGCACCAGCAAACCCTGCCCTTGGGAGGCGGGTACAATGTTGGAAGGGGCAGGCACTCCAGCTATTTCCCGCGCTCGATAACTGATCAATTAGGGATCCTTAATATCCGTGCGAAGCCGGGACGGGCCGCTAGTTTTATATACAAGATTAAAATTAGGAGTTCGAAAAGTGATTATAACTCATTACTTACTTTGAATTACTTTTATTATTACTGGCGTCATTATTAGTCGCAATTATATAATATTGATAATAGGTAAATAGGTACATACAAGCTTATGTATTTATAACGTCAATGGCTATGGAAATGTAAAATATTTTTGGTTCCTTTTTATGAAGTATCTATATATACCTATATATATACGGCATGTATACAATCTCTTAATTTAACCTACCCTTAAGCACTAGTTCAGTTTATCAAATACTTTTAGTATGGTATTTTAAAAGTAGTCTATTATTAAAGAAAATTACAAGCGAGTAGCAGACACACTATTGGCGTTGACTAAGTCGCCCGTAGCTCGTACATTCTGAGCCGCGCCTACAAGCTGGCCGAACTGAGACAACCGTATTAGTTTAATAACCGTGCCTTCTCCCAACATTTGTATTCATAAAAGGCTAAAAATAATCTTTCAAAGTTTAAACAAACAAGCAGTATCATGTATCAGCTATAGGTAAAGACTATAAATTATTCCTTATTTAATCTACAAAATGAGCAAACAGAACATAATCCGAATATTCGAATAAATCAACACACCACCACTAATGATCACGTTTTACAATAGACATTAGACATGGAAGACAAATACACGGAATGAAGAAGCTCAAAAACACCATCAAGGGGTGGTTTCCTCGCCCAATATATTATTAAATTCTTGATCAGTATGATGAGCCCTCGAACGTACTTCTTTTTTCAAGAAAATCGGATGTTGGTAAGCTACCTATTGTACATAATTACCCAAAATCCTCTCTTATCATTAGACAAAGAAGATCACCTTAATACATCTTAATACATCGAACAATAAGTTAGCTACAAAGTAGGTTCACTATCAACAGGGTCCTTTGGGTTAAGGAAATGAAATTAATTTATTATGTTTGGTCAGCATTCCGTCAAAACATCTAGATGCGAATCAAAATAACATACGTATTTTAAAAATGTAGATAATGTGTCACATCAACCACATGATCCATTCACCTTGGCTCACCCTGTGCACATACACCTTTGATAATGGTCGCATGATCGAAACATGTAGTGAAACTTTCAACACTGTTTCATTGTGTTTTATAGCAAATTCATCCAGTGTAATCGATATATTTAAAATGTAACCAAACATTAAGTTTTTTGTGACTGACTACCATTACTAAAGGTAATACCAAATTCTCTCTCATTAATTACAATTGAATGTAATGAAGTTATTAAATTCGCTACCAAAAGCAAGACAATATTGTCGAACGAATTGTTTGCGAGTGATGGAAAATATATTTCTAACAACGTATAAATGTTTGTAAATACGTTTACCATATAATCAGTAGTGGATCCATGAGGTTCAGGTTAAGTTATAGGTGAGAGTAGGGTTACTTAGAAATGCTTTCCGTTTACACCTGTTGAAAGTTGTACATATGACGCATTGTGCGTCTGATTATATTTAACTTTAGTAGGAATTGTCAATATTATAGTAAATTGTCAACTCCAATACAGTTTATTAAAAGATAAACGGACACCCACCCTAATCTATACTATATAATAATTAAATATACTTTTAAACTTCTGCGGACACGTATTTCACCCACCTCTGTTGGGGGCATTAAAACACCCTTTTATTTATATCTACGAGTATTATTCTTTTTTTCTACTTTTTAATTATTGTTTTCTGTTGAATTTCATGTTTCATTCTTACAACGGACAGATGGAAAAAACGTACATGTATATCTTCGTCGGAATCAAATTCATGCAACAAAATCAGGATTAGCCAATGAACCGCCTTAATATTTACATAGATTAATGGGTGTTTGAATTTATTCAACATATTTCCAGAGCGTATTAATTTTAAACCCATAGCTATCATTTAAATACATCCATAAAGGAAGTAATCTCTGAAACTTCAAATAAAACAGGCTAAATAAATAGTTCTTCCGAAAATTATAGCACATTATTCACCAGGGGTTGTAATTGACGAGCAACAAGCAATTGCTGGAGGAACCTACTGAAAGGCATATAGAGCCCTGAAGTTAAAATAAAAATTCCTGGTCTATCACACCCAACTTGTATACAGGAAGGTTAATTGAACACACCGTAATGTCATACATGAAATTAATCAAGCGAAAAATAACGAAGCCGTTCATTTTTGGTAAAAAATTTACAATACAATACAAACAACAAATTACACTTTGTTTAAAACTCAACAATCAATGCAAGAGCTTTCCTGTTAATAAAGTACCTAACTATTTCAGCGTTAAAAAGTAGCAACTCGTTAACTAACGAATTGATTCTCTCTTGCACATTACTTCTGAGATCATTTGTACACATCTGCAGAGTCGTAGGTCTTTTTCAAATATGAAAGCTTTATCAATCACATCGCGTTAGTCTCCCTTGATCGGCGGTCTGGAATCGAGCAGGCTTTGCCCTCCCTATTCCTCGTTCGCCCCGGTTTCTCTACGAACCCCCAGCGAAAGACAAATCTACGTAATATCTGTTTCTCATGAAGTAAACCGCGTTCTCTAATGGTCTAGTGTCAAAGGGGATTATATTGTGGCCGTGACTTAAGACCATTTTTCTTGTTTCTCTGTTGTTGCTCTGTATTGGCTTCCTGAACGTCTTATTGTTTTTGTAAAATAAAAACCGATTTTAAACAAACAGTAAAATTGAAATAAAGACGTAGGTCTTTCTTTTATTTATACATATAGTACAGTCAATTTTCGTCGATATGGTCCAGACCCAAGTTTATAGTTGGACGAACTTTTATAATGAATGCCATGCTAATGACTGAGTGGGCATCATCTGATGAAGTTACTGTGTATCAAAAAAGTCTTACGGATTATAATATAAATCGACCTATAACCTAATCCAGCCCAAAACCTTTTGTTTTTCATTTTATATGATTCGAATCAATCTACGTGTGATTATCTTTTACATTAAAGATAACGAAGTTCAGTAGGCCTTACGAGTTTTGAGCACCACCGTGTTGCACATCGATGATTAATTGAAAACAGCCACCGAAGCCGGTCACTATTCCTGCTAATCTTTGTTAACTTCCTTGTTGTCTTTTGGAATAATTATGAAACAACCTAGGGCTTTTCCTTCCATATTTTTGAGGTTAAAAAATAAAAAGTACAACGTAAAGCCATTGCATAGTTGGGTCCTGTCGAAATTTCTGCTGTTCCAAAGCGAACAGCGAAATTAGTATTACAAATATCTCTTCAAATTGTACTTCTTACCACGAAAATAAAATAGTTAAGGTATTGCTGAGAAGATATCCAGAAGAACAATATATTATTATCTTAAAAATATTATGCTTGGTCAGCATTTTGTCGAAACAACCAGATATGGATCGCGAATTTGGGTTCATTAGTTTTCACTAGCGTGTCATAGGGAACATCGACAGAATAACGACCAAACTAGAGTGAACGTGTCGAAATCAAGCTCAATTAAATTAAGACAACAAAATGACATAGGAACGCCATATGTAAGGCCTAGCTGCAATTTAAGTTGAACACCAACAATAATCCTTTTTATATAAGGAATCATTGCATCACATATTATTATAAATAATGTGATAATTGGATGATTTTTGTAAAAGTGATTTAATTCTTTCTCATTACTTGAGGTTACTCGTAGTTGGAAAAAATTAATTCTCATAATGTAGAAAAATATGTCCCTACAGAGAGGGTAATGAGAGGAGAATGTCCTCCTGCATAAGGAAAATAAGGCTGACTGTATGTTTTCGGTCGTTAAGAATACTTTTTTTTTCTGTATAATTTCCTCCATTTGAAATATTTACGTTTTATATTGGTTTATTTCTAAAAATACCGCACGTCCGTATATCAAGACGACTCAAATCGAATTTTACAGGTTGATTAGTTAAATATTCAAAAGGCATCCCAAACATCTTTTCAGTATATATGTATTTTAAAAACAACCCTTTAAATATTTGATGGCAAACAGTAAGTGGTCCGTTACATCCTCATTTAAAAAACAAATAGGTACAGGAATTTATTGGGGCGAACAACGGAAAAAGAAAATGAGAAAAAACGAAAAAGTCTAAGTTCTAGTAGTGCTTTCAGGTTTACGTTCCTTCAATCTACTCTATAGAAAAGCACTTTACAGCTCCTATGCGTTTTCTGTTTTACCTAATCTTTGGAACTTGTGAGGAAGCTCGCTAAATATATAAATTTTTAAAAAATGAATAAAGGAAGGATTATCGTCTATAATAATAGGTTCAAAAAATTTAAAGTAGAAGATTGGCCAAGGAATGAAAATTTTTATTATTCAAGGCGCACTCAAAGTGTCATCTCACTTTAATACTTTCTCTTATTCAACACTTTAAATGCGCTACTACTTACGCACTTCCAACAATTGAATCAGTACCAACTGAACTAAGTATTAGTACTAACTGTTACTGATCGCTAGTGGCGTAACTACCATAAGACAAGTAATAATAAATATTAATGCGATTTTGTCCAGCGGTTTAAGAGAAATTAAAAAAAAAGCGGGACAAAAATTGAAGTTTTCGCTAAAACGTTTCGAAAAAGTGCCCTATAAATATATAATTGCATTTTATCACTTTAAACGTCTATCTATCTGAGATTAGTCGAGCAAGTAGTGCGAATTTTCAAAATTATCCTTTTATTGTAACAATTTAACACTTTTTACCAAATAATCAACGAGGAATACATCGTAGGTGTAAGTTTAACGTTGTTTTTGAATAATAAAAGGATGCAATAGCTAATGAAAGGTTATAAAAACTGTAACATGTTTTATATTATTTATATTATTTGCTACAATTAGAAACAGAAGAAGATTTAAATCTTTGATTCTGACTGTAATTTAGATCAATTGACTTTGTCGATCCATATATAAAACCAAAAAGAGTTGCAGGGTATAATTAATTGTTTTTTTTTTACAGAGGACATAGTCAAGTCCATATGCCCAGTTTGTAATGGATTACCGTATGAAAGTTTCCATTTATATGGCTTTTGTCGCCATAGCTTTCTCAGCGGAATTCGAGAATGAACCCATTGATAAAGGTAGGAATAGAATAGGTAATATGTATTTATGTACAGCACATCTTCGCAAATGTATGTGCATTAAGGAGAAAGGAACATCTACACTCTAGCCTTTTGGGCGTCCCCTAAGACGCATTCTTTTCACAACCGTATCGCCCTTTGAATACTAAAATTCGTTAATATACCTACCCCTCTCCGGCAGAGTCTGTTGCTGCTACTTTAGTGTAAAAGTTCGACATTTCCTTTTTTTTATATAAGTAAAATATTCTATCATCGTACAAGTACATACACCTGTATAAGATGTTGTTTTACGGGAGTTAATGTTAATAAAAATAATAATCATACGGATAAACGGGTATTGTTTAGCATACTTATACAGCTCTTAAATACAGTAGCATCGTCGTCATCACTGAAGTGAGCGTAAGTACAGTGAGTCAAATCCAATACGAATCACACTACGTCCGTTGAAATTTTTGATAAAAATCATAAATTGTAAGGTACATCGTTTTTATTGCAGTTAAGTGACGTGAGCATCACTAACTGATCTTCACGGTGTGCAGTGAGAAAGAATGAGAGAGACTACGTGACATACGTCAGCAACTAATTCGACCTTTTATCATGCTATTATACAGGATGTTCCACTTAAGCGAATTTCATTCATAGCTGACTTAATATTTAAAATACGAAAAAAATGTTTGAATAGAAGTTTCATCCAATTTGTATCTTCCCTTCATAAAATTATTTTAATTTATACAGGGTGTTCCATTACGCCTGGATGATATCAAACTTTGTTTTTTAAATATAACACTCTGTATATTTTTGAATTAAGTAATAAATTTAAAGGTTAGTTTGATAACCATACATTATATCTTACTGTTGTCGTTTGGGAGTTATTTCGTCATTTTGAAAAAATAGTACTCTTGCGCTATTCTCTAAAATCCACAGTAACCAAATTCAATAAAAAGCCGCGCCTTTTAACTAAGATTAAGAAGGGATAATGTTTTCACATCATTTGAAAATTTTCATTAGTCTTTAGGAAAAATTAACAATTAAAGTGATATGGTTTTTGAAAACTTAATTCAACTTGATTTTTTTAAATGGAACGATATACAAATTTTAGCATAATCAGGTGTAAAATTAAAATGTAAATCGATTTTATAGAAGTATTTTGGCGACTGCTTTCGGCAGTTTTCAAGATATTCGGGATTTAGTTCAATTTTTATCATTCTCGCAGTTTTTGTTTTAAACGCATTATTTTATTTATAAACAAAACAGCCGCTGATTGGCTTCGTTGTTTGTGCTCTGAGCTTTCGTGTATGACAACAAATTTTAAGTGTCCTTTTGACTTTTATTTTGTAGTTTTTGTGGTTTTATATGTTATATTTGGGTTAATTTTTTTTTAGTTTCTTCAAGAACCTGATTCTCCTTTAAATAAATATAGAACAGAGTCTACTAATACTTGATGGAGATCCATAGCATTCATGTATACTTCTGATGAAGCCATAGTGTGGCGAAACAATTGTCGAGTGTAATAAAATTCAACTGAGATTTATATAAATAGTTTTATTTTTCATGTTCTCTAACTTTACTGAAGGAGAAATTATGAACCATCTAAATGTTTTGTTAATTAATGTTTTTTATATTTAAATTTTGATACATTGTTGGATTAAATTTAAGGATGCAATTTAATTGAACATTTTTTATTACATTTGATACAGAATTTTACAGTTTTCGTTCAACGGTTTATTAAAGTTAACAATTTTTTCTTGAAAAATATTCTTTCTAAGTATAAACACGTGGTGGGACATTTTCAGTCTTGACATTCACTTTGTAATTTTTTTCTGAAAACCCCCCGTTCCTTATTTTCGGGGCTAATTTAATAAAACGTTGATTGAATAAATTCTACCTTTTCAAGTTCTTAATTCATTTATATGAAGAATTATTCACAACTAAAGTGTTTTAAGCTTACTTTATTTACAATATCTACTTAATAATTTTTTTTGGGTATACTCACTTTTGAAATGTTTGAACAGCTATTCATTCAATACCATCCTGGGGTTTTTGGGCAACTTTTATTATAATACAGTTTATGCTTCCTGGCAGGTTTTTTGTTACTGACGTATAGTCTAGAGGGCTGGAATTTTCGGGTGAACTTTCATGTAACAGGCGGGTTTTTTACTAATTCCTATGAATTTTTTTACCGTAGAAAAAGATTTTGGGGGCCCGTCCACTGAAATCGAATACTAAATTTTATGATTTACAATTTATGAAAGAAACCCTGTTTTTTTTTTTTTTTTTTCTTTTCTGCCTTCTTTTTTTACAAAATGAGCTCCGGTAGAGGACGCTAAACGCAACTGGCTCTTTAGAAATTACTTCCAATAGTACAGAAGTGCCGTTTTTGGACCATTTTTTACTCATAAACTATTCTATCTAAAAGTCTGAAATTTCTTGAAGGAGTCTATGTTGACCAAAATATGTGTAAAAAATTTGAGCGTGTTCTATCAATTACTTTTCCACTAATTAACGATACGGCCTTTTTTAATGTGTTTTCTTCCACAAATGGAATTAGCTGGTTGGACCAAACCAGGAAAATAAAAAACCTGTTCAAATTTACTATCCCGTTGGAATTTTTGAATAAAAAAAAATTGAACGGTTTTTATAACGATTTCTTTAGACAATATTAGTGTTCTAAATACAGACTCGCCTTCATGGTCTCAGGGTTCTCTTATTCAAAATTATCTTGACTGCTGTGTAAGCTAGGACAATTTCTTTATGAAGGTTTGTAAAAAAAGCAGCTTTTTACCTTCTAAAAGACGGTAAACATAGGAGAAACACTATATACTTCTAAACGAAGTTACGTTGAAAACTATAAATGTCAAAGAAATCGTTATTAAATTGATTTAAAAATTTCAACGGTATAATAATCTTTACTGTTTCAAACATTTCTCAAATTTTGTATTCACTGCTATTCTCCGCAAATAATAACTAAGTATAGTATTCATCGTTGAATGAACTAACAGGAGACATAACGATAGAGAATATATGTACCAGTTTGACAGTAATATATAAAAAAATCTTTTGCATTTAAATGAGGTCTTTGTACTTCATTAGCCGTTTTAACAGCGAATACGGAGTCTGTAATCTTCAGGAAATTGCTGTTTTAGCATCAAACTTTCGCGTTCGCATTCGCCCAGCTGGCTTTGATATGTATGCTAGTTTTAACGAGAATACCTGAAAGTACTGTCAGTTAAGATGTTTACGCGTCAATTTACGAGGTGTCTGCTGACGAAGGGGAGACCGTTGAATATTTTAGAGGCACCTTTCTTTGTTTATAACCGAAATGCTGTTCCTTCTCCTTTGGCACTCATCAAGAATTCATTGCTGATTGTACAGTTCTCGGGAATTTAAATTCCTTCCGAATATAAACTGCCTGGACAGATCGGAAGTTCTCTATCATTGAAAATTTTATTAGACATTTTACGATTTTTTCTCGTCGTTATTTCTTATAAACGAAATATGGTTCTTACCAAGTTATAAATTTTGTAAAGTGCAATTTGCTTAATGTATGTATATTAAATAAGTCCAAGTACCTAACTTCAATGAATGGCAGGCAAAATGTAGATACAGGGTTCATAAAAAACACGGATTGGACGAAGGAATAAGGATGACCCTCTTCTAAATTAAAATCAGATGAGGTCTAACATTTATGGAAGTCAAAATACGGTTGAAAAGTCAGATAGATATTATCACCAAAGAAAGGAACGGCTTTCAAAAATTGGACAATTGGCATCAACGGAAGAGTGAGATGGGATTAGGAAGAAACGTTCACAAAATTCAATTCAAATAATTTTCACAAAACAACTGGCAACTCAATCCAATATTTCATTAAATATTGTTATAACTAACATTCTTCTTATACTTGATCAAGCATGTTATGGAGTAATACCTTCTTTCTATGAACATATGTATATATTCTCTATGAGTGAATGTTTTGAGAGTTAGAGTAGATAGAGCTATGAATAAGTGTGGTAATGTGGTAGAGAAAGATCTTGTGTAAATAGATAAACTATATATAAAATAACGTAGAAGTCTCCACAAATAAAGATAAATGTAAAGAAAGTGTTAACAATAAAATATAATAAAAGAAGTTGGAATAGAAAATGTGTATCGATGATCATAATTAAAGCAAATAACAAAGCAAAAAGAAAAAAAGCCATCTCTAACCACTCTACTGAATTCAGACAACACCTTTAAGTTTACTCTCAGTTTTCTAACAATGATGCTGATGCTGATTTGTCCAGAATTCTACAACTGTATAAAAAATCAGTTAATGTTAACTAGCGTACCCGTGCAAATATTTCCCATTTCCATTTCCACAGAGAGTTTTTGAAAAACGTGCGAATTCTTTTAGGATGTTAGCTATATGTAAGGGACAAATTTGTTTTAAGAAAATGACAACATTGTATGTTCTTGGTGTGTATACTGTATCCTGTCGAAACTACCGGATATGGATTGCGATTTCGAGGTTGTTAGTTCTCAATCAGCTTTCCGTGGGAAGTTTCGACAGAATAGCGACTAAAAAAGACACCTCTTGTCAGAGATAGGCTAAAATACGACCGCAAATGGCAAAAGGACTCCAACAGTGGCAAACTTTATAAATGAACAGGTACACTAGAGTCCAACAAGATTCCTCTTTAATTAAGGAAATTATTTGTTGAATAATTGACCTTCGTACCTATAGCACGACTTGCATGATGGGCCCGCATCCCAAAACGGAACAAATGACAGCAAGCTACAATTCGAAGCTGGTTCTACGCGTGATTTAGCAACGCAGGTAGCTGTAACAAATGGCAGGAACAATTGAGCAATTACATAGACGAATGAAAACTAAACCGGGCCCGTTATCAAACGACGAACGTCAACATCGACATTACTTATTCCTTATTGAAGAGCCAATTGTTTTGGGTACAATACCACACACACATGAATGCTTTACAAGAATTACGAAATTAGAACCGCGGTGACTAATTAATAACAATAACAACGAACGATTGGAAAAATGTGTGCCAGTAGTAGTTTATTTCTTTTAGATGTCGCTTTGAAATGTCATAAACAAATCAAAACAATTTATGACGCCTTGTACTTTCATTGCAATAACAGGAACACGTTAACCCATTGCCAATGACCAACACTGCTGATTGCCAGCTGATCACTTTTAGACAGAGCCATTATAGACTTTACCCGTTTTTTCAAATCCGTTTTTCCGAAAACAGCGTACTTTCGGACCTGAAAACATTACAAATATTCATTTAAAACCTTCAGAATCCGCATTCATTTCGCTGTATGGTGACAGATTACTGTTGCATATACCTAGCATGCAAATCACTCTAATAATAATAATTTATTTGGGAGAAGCCATAAATTTAGTAACAAATACACAACGCATATTTTTCGAAAAAAAATCGCTATTAATTATGTGCGATTTATTTATTAAATCGTTGACTCAAAGTTGGAAGTCATAATGAATGTAAAATGTAACGTGTTAGTTGGCATTAGGTAAAATGGTTTTACTTACACAAAATAGGTAATAAAACGATTTTAATTTAATTAATTTGCCGACTGGTTTAGTAGCCAATTTTAAAATTAAACGTGCCCTAGATGACGTTTCTTCAACGTATTAATTGAGAACGCCCCTTATATTATACAGGCCTACCGTTACATCTTGTAAACGTTAATACCTCCTCCAATGTTGCCGTTCTTGGAGGTAACAGGTAACAGCGAATTGTTGTTATCCGATAATTTAACAAATACAGGCGGAGGCGACAACGTGTTGCAATTATTTGATAATAGGCGACTCTAGCGTCAGCGGTCAACCGCTGAACTAAAAGATTTTTTTGCCGGTGTGGGAGTATCCTTGTCACCTCCAGCCGAAACTTCTACGTGAGGTTGCCGTTGTCGTGCTGATGCCAGCTGATGCTCAAAGCACTGACAGACGTCGTGACGTTGTCACCTCCGAGAGCGGAGGTTGCAACGGTATATATGAGGTGGTAGCGCATTGTCGTTATCTACTTCGGAGGTGACAACGTACCCTCTATCAATATATTATGATCAGTATGACGAACTCTACAACATACTTTTTTTTAAAGAAAATCGGAAATCTTTTGTACATAATTATCGAAAGTTGTTACTTGTTTTAAAGGTTCAGTACCTATGAGAAAGAACTTACTTGAACCGATAGACAATTTTTTTTTTTCAACAATTTATGGCTCCTCTTTTCCACACATAACTCGGTTTCGGTTATCTTTAGTGGATGTAGCGTTGGTCAAAAAGCAAAACAACGGAAACTGTTTGCAGGCTATAAATAACCAACTGTCTCGCAGCGAGACCACTAAAACGAGTAAAAATTGTGCCCTGGGGTGGCGATGATTGCCGTACCTATCTAATTAAATACCTGAAGGGATACCGTGGTATGGTAGACAGGAAATAATATAGAGTAATATCTCAGTGGTTCGTCGCATGTGAATACGGGCAACTTACAGCTCTTTATTATTATTCACTTTTTCTCATACAGGTTTTTTGTCGTGTTTAAAACTGACGTATATGTCCATGTGATAATATAACTCCAGGGTATAAAGAAATAGCCCTCCTACCATTACGTTTTTGTTAATGAATGATGAAAGCTGATAAAACTGTTTTTATAAAAAGTAAAGGAACAATGATCTCAAATTACGAATGCAGGAATATGCTACTGTGTTTCACCCAAAAGAAAGTATGCATTTCATCTTTCTTATTTAAAAGTATCTAAAGAAAAATTTTCATAGATAAATTGATGACCCTTTGGAAGTTCGTTTGCATAGGGCGGAGGGGTCTAGGCAGGTTAAAACTTTTGGTTGTATGTACTGACGTATTGAAAATATGGAAAACAAATTAAAAAGGAATTTTTTTGAAAATACAGCAAGAATTTTTTGTGCTCTACAACGGCGCTACTTATCGGGCCCAAAATCATCCTACCTTTTAAGTCGTCCAAATTGGGTAGGCCAATGTATACGGTATAAGGGATCCCTGTGTAGAATTCCAAGTTTTGTACGACCTTGGGGTTTGGACTGTGCGTTTCTCAATGCACCATACTACTTTTGACTCCTTATCTAGGCGAAATTAAAAAGTAATGATAATAGGGTATGTGAGAAACTAAGTTTTTATTTCTTGAATAGAGGATACCTAACCTAACCTAACCTAACTACCCAAATGCTATCTTAAAGCTTTTTGTAGAAAAATCGATTCTCTATTGTTCTTTGTTTCTATCACAATATATGAGCGTCGATAGATCAAATAAACCATTTTAACATTCAATAGATAAATATTATGAATTTGCGCAAAGCTCATCTCATAGATCTCTTCGAATTTGCTATCGATATGCTACATTAATATATACGACAGATCTGAGATATACATTTAAAGGAATGATGGCACATGTTATTCAATCGGTCTTACACGTAAATAATACTAACAGGTTAGTAAAGTAGTGTTATTTAAACCTTTAAAACTACGAAGAAAATTAAGGTTTACCGAAAGTAGGGAATAGGTAAGAGAAGCGTAACGGAGGTAGATGTTTGTCGTGAGAACTTTATATTTGATTAAACGAGCCACTGTAGGTGTAATATCAGAAGCTAACAGTTTGGAACGTGTCCCAAGAGAGTGCTCGAATAAGATGATGTGTGTTTTGAAAACGTTCGAGGAATTAATGAAGTTCCATTTCGTGTTTGGTTTTTGTTCAAGTCTTAATTAGAAATAAATTTCGTTCTAACACTTGGGCGAGAGTCGGCTGTCAAGGAAACTCGTTCATAAAGGGTTGTTAAACAATGGAAGTTAAACCTTATAAGCTAATTCACAAGTTGGATGTCATCCGCAGTCGGATTCCGGATGTGATTTATATCTCTTATATGCCTTGAAAATTGCCCGTTAGGAATTATATCATCTATACGCAGCCAGGCGTCTTGCCACCGCCAACTTCGCTGAATGGGATTAATTAACCCCGAAAAACTAATGAGACATAAATAATCTGTTTCGACTGGTGCTTATTCTTTCCAACCTGACCAAAATTGGGTTTTGACCCGCTTATTTCATCACCAGTTCTGAAAACAAAAGGTCGCCGTTCACTATTCGTATAAAAGATGGCAAAAGATTACGCGGCTACAATTTACGTTACATTTATAAATAAGTTATTTTTGTGAACAATAGGAGCTAATATCGCCAATAACCAACAAATTATTAAAAATCATTTTAATAATGCACCGTTTCGAATATCAATTTCGGTTAAAATCAGGCGAGTAACATCAATAAATTAAAAATTGTGACATAAAAATGTTATTCACTACACATTCATGGCAGTTCATAACTTGATGGAAAAAAATAACGAAGTGAAAGCAATTATTTAGGTTATCATTGATTACGTTAGAAAGCAGCATTAAAATTTTTAAAATGCAATCTTATTGTAAGTTTACCAACAGGGTTTGAGGAATTCCACCATTCTACTTTTTGAAATAATAATTTATTATTATCAGCATATTAATTTATTATGTTGATTTGTGTAATTTACACGTAGTTCCCTCTTTTTGGCTCCATCCAACAGTGGAATTCCCTAAACCAAAGGATCCTGTTAGTGGTAAACCTACTTTGTAGCTACATTAAGCAGATGGCGTTAAACTTACTGTCAAGATGTTAAAGTTAATCTCTTTTATCTAATTCTAAGAGACGGCATTGCTTGGTTGTTGTTCTGTCGAAGTGACCTACGAAGAGCTGACGGGAGCCAATCAGCTGGAAATCGAGGTCCGCATCTGGCCGCTTCGACAAAATCATAACCAAGCATTGTTCTATTTAGGTTCGCGTGCCTTTCACGCAGTCGTAGCTATGCGTAGGTCTGGTTCAACAAGCATTACCTTAATAAAAAGGTATCTTGTTGAACACTACAGTACCTATTATTAAATAGCGTTGACCATAGGTGGCGCCCTAGTGTCATCTTTGGTCTTTATTGAATCCACTTCTAGTAAGAAGAGGCTTTGGTCGGTCGGTGTTCTGTCGAAACCATCTGCGGTACGCTGATGAGAGCCAACCAGCTCGAAATCGCGATCCGTGTCTGGTGGTTTCGACAGAATACTGACCTGAGAGCATATTTTGTTCAAGCATTTAAAAAATAACATACGACTTATCACATGTACAGGGTGGGCCAATTTGGACTTTTAAAGGGAAATTATATTTTAGAGAGGATATAGACGAAAACTGGTGTCGGTGTCTGAAGCTCAATTTTTATGAAAAGTTAAATGGTGCTAACTGTGTCTAGTTATCTATCACCATTTCAGAGATACAGTGTTTTTGGAAAATGTACGTCTTCGAAAAACCTCTACAACTTCCTTTCCTGGCGAAAATTTTATATTTTTGTAAATACATTCCAGAAGCACTTTTTTACGTAGAATTATGTTAGGTAAATTGTTGTGAAGTGAGTAGTTTAGTTGTAAACAACAAACAATATTTTTTTAAACGGAACACTATAGGGATATATCTTACTGTTGATAGTAGTGCAGGTATATGTTGTCCTTTACTTAATTACTTGTTAAACTAACTCGACGCTAAAAAATTGTTACAGTAAACAGCAACTACTCTGTTATTATTTTAACGAAAAATATAGATATACAAGGTGAATATCAATACCAATATATAGTCTATGAATTAATAAATTCCAATCGCTATACATTTTGCATGTAAATAATTCCTGGTAAACATAAAAATATTTGTTACTGAAAATGCAGAAGTTACTAAATCACTTTATTGCACTGTATTTAATTTTTTGTCTCGATTTGAAATGCCATTTAGCATTGGTGGATTACGTTCTTTTTATTCGAATTTATGTATATATGTATTGTACATACATACATAGTACATACGTATATGTCTACGATACACACGTTCACATCACACATTTTGCGACGTTCTTGACTGGGTGCATCGTACATATGGATCCGCAGTTATTATGAGAAAATTACCAGTTTAACGGAAAGCTCTTGCCTCTACTTCCGCTTGGCACTCTCGATGCACGATTTTCATAGCGAACACTCTTAGATCTGAAAGCTTTCACAGACTTGGAGTTTTACGAGCAATGGTCATAAGGAGTAAACTGTTAAATATTTAAGATCGTTGAGACTGCATTTTCTTCGTAACCGCTTGTGACCGAAAAATTTAAGGATGGAGGTTTCTACGACTCTTTCAGGTGTTTTTAACATATTAAATGGAATGGAATTTTAAATTATTTGGATTTGCTTGTCTTTTCGTGAGTCATATCCGCCTTAAAATAATTTATTTATTTTTTAAACTATTAATTTCTAATTCAGTTTATAATTACCTTTTTTTATTTTTCAATTTCATTTAGAATCTTGCATGACTTTAAAACATTTTTAACTGTAATTTAAAGAGGCCCACCCTTAAATATTGCAAACAATTTTCACAATGCGAGCACATGTTTCGCCCATAATTTAATATTGCCCAAGAAATCCGTTTGTAATATTTATGGGTGAGTCTCTTTAAACTATTTAAATGTCATAGTCTCATTCATTATTCTTTTTGCTTATCATATCTATGAGATTAGTGCTTTGTAATTAGGTATTACTAGTTTTAAAACAAAACCAATCGCAGTATTAAACAATTGAAGTAAACGTTAAACTTTAACAAAATATTACACTGATGATGCGTTTTTGAGGAATCTCCGAGAATTAACATGAAAACTGCATCTGTGTGTGGAATGCACCGAATGTGCAGCGATGTACGGAGCAAGATTTCTTGTCACCCATCACTTGCATAGAAAGGCAAGATGTTACTGTATATACTTCATACCTAGTCAATTTCTTGCTGGCCTAATTCTTGTATTGTAAGTTTCATTTTGTAAAGGTTAGGAAAGTATGGGTTGGAAGGTAGTAAAATATAAGTAAAGACGTAGTAACGGCTGAATCAATCCAATATGTAAAGACGTACGTTTATTTAATTCACGACAACACCCGCGGGGTGCTGTCAAACCAGCAGAGATCTTCAAACGTAAAAATGGATGCCAATATTCTGTTAATGAATGTGTGCGTCTGCACGGCTTCAAATGGTCTCTAAACGCGATAAAAGGAGGTAATAGCGACAGTGTGGTGACAGAGATTCATTCCAACGTGAGCACTTTGTTATAAGCATATAAATTAGTACACCCTGTATATTACTTAAAAACGGTTATTCTGAAAACTACGCTTCTTTTACCAAATTTTTACAATCTAGTACAGTTATTTTCTTTTCTTTTCTTCAAAGTCCCTTTAAAATTCAGGCCTTTTAGTTTCTTTTTTATTGCAGTATCTTTTCTAAATTCATCCCTTCAATAAAAGTTTCACTTGCCGACAACGGTCTTCAACCTTTTAAGAAACGTTACTTCCCTCTAAAACCGTCAACGGACAAACTTGTAAGATTCAAAATTTCAAATACTATTGGTGATTTTCAAAATTACCCCACCAAAGTACAACCAATAGTATCTCGGAAAAAGGACGCCAACTAAAAGTGTAAAAACACGAAACACCAAAAAAACAGGGCAGACAACACTGAGCACTTCATTACTAGAACATTAGCACTATAGGTAGGAAAATTATTATTATAAGGTAAAATAGTAAAATAAAAAGTAAAAATAAACAAAAAGTTAAAAGTCGTGTGTGTTTGTTTACCAAGTAAGTTAAGCAGTTAAGGAACCAAGTTCCTTACAACTTGTCAAAATTCGTGTGAGGTGCTCATAACACCCCGAGAGCATTCGTGCTATACTTTTACACAGGTCACTACATCAATTAGTGTTATCGAAAGCACGTAAGAGAATGTTGAATACTCCTACGACCAGCACTGAAGCGGAACCACTGTCAAAAAAGCAGTTTCCTGTTGTGGAAGATGAGAAAGATTTACTTTGATTGCTTAGAGATATTCTTGCTTTGTCTTGTTCTTACTCATTAATTTCATATCGTGTGCTTGCAGTAAAAACAAGACAAGAAGAAGAAGCTGGTGGAATTGTAATCCATTCCAAAATCTCCGAAGTTACTTTGCTAATGTCCATTTAGGAGAAATTGCTTCATAATTCGTCGAAATAATGAAATCGCTTAATAAATTTTCATCTGCGCCCTGCGTATGTTGCATCAAACATTAGCTTCTCCAAACTTGGTTACTAAAATCACTGTCATCCGTCTGTAGCGGAGGCAAATCTTGTGGGAACACTCTGTATCCATCTATTTATCCAAACTAGTTCACTCTGTAGAGCAGAACTTAAACTCTGCTGTACAGAGTGAACTAGTTTGGATAAATAGATGGATACAGAGTGTTCCCACAGGTCAATTAACTGACAATGTCGTCATTGTGAGTTTTGGTTATCTTAGAATAAAGACAATAAATTAGTTCTTCTTGCCTTTCTGCCTATCTTATTCATTTTAATTTATCACGGTTGTGTATTGTTGTGCTCAATACTAAAAGTTTGAGTAATTTCTTCAGGTATTAATAAAATTGAAAGAGAATCAAATTCAGTATCTGGTAGTGCCCAAAAATGTGTACTGTTCCATTTAAGAAAATGAAGTTATTGATCTTCAAAAGTTTAAAAACGGAAACTGATTTGTTTCATCTTAATAAAGGCGAATTGAATTAAATTTGGATATGCAACAATAGGCAATTTCTTTCTCAACGGAATGGTGAAACTCAGATCTTTCTATCTTGTTTTCTTCTTAATAAAATGCTAAATAGTGTCTATACGGTACGACTTAGGCCTAATATTGGATTAGGTAAGGTTACCAAAGTAACCTTTATTTTTAACGGGAAATTCAAAAATTTAATAATATGTATACAGGGTGTTACGTAACGCTCAGGGGAAACGATACACCCTGTATATTCGAAAATAATTTTATAGTTTGAAGAAGTTTGTTGCGTGAAGCTTTTATTTAAATCATTTTTTCGTAAAACTAATATTGACGACACAATCTTCCGTGCATTACACACTATTGGCATAACCTGCATAAACAATTTGTACTTATGATTAGACCTGTCTGTAAGTAGATAAATAAGTAACAATGTCTTTCTAAACACCGCTCATTCTTTGCTAATAAAATTTTAAAAAGGAACGAATCTATAAAGAGGGTACCATAAAATAAAATCCTTAACTCGTGATCTGTGCCAGTAAAAATGAGCGGTAAAATGTGAACTACATATACATATACACTCGGAAGTAGCCTAAGAGCTACTAAAGTGTTTGAGTTCCGGTTATAAAATACCTTGTGCGCAGGAACCACCCTGCAATACTTATCCGTAATCGTTCCAGCCAAGTGTTCATATCCAGTTCTGAGGGTGGTGTTTTTAAAGGGAGGAAGATCGACGTTTTCAAACTTGAAATGGTGTTATTTTCAACGTACAACTTCAGCCAATGTACCAGTTTGCTTTTCCATGTAATAAAGCTCGCCGTCTATTGCACCATAAGAATAATAAAATAGCTTACATCAGCTTTCTGTAGATAAGGTTGTTTCTTTTGACGAGCGATATTTTTTTAACAGTAGGTAGAACAATCGGTGTCCTTTTTAGTAGTTTGGAAAGTTTAAAATGAAAGTGCGAATTGGACTACCTAATAATGCAGTATTCAAGATACGGCAATAACTAAACTGGACAACAATGTTGTTTCCTTTTGAAGTTAAACGCATTCAAAACTAAGGATACAATATCTTCTAATGTGGTTTTTAGGGATTCGCCGATCAGTTTACGAAGCTGTTTATAAAATTGAATTTGCATTTCTGCATATCAACTGCATAAAATAAATGCAGTAATGAAAATATTGTAATGGTGGCTGATGAAACATAGACAGAGCCAAAAGTGTAACAATAAGGATAGAGCGAACGGGTAAATAAATAAGGCGGACATCTTAAAGAGATCAGAAGGGAATCAGTTGACCTCCGTCTGCCTTGACGCTTTCTGTCGGCAGACTTTTGGCCTCTATCTAATAGTGTTTTCGTTATAGTAAAACACAACACGCGTTGTACTTACCTAGTTATTGAATCGGCCAAATAATTGCCCAATTTCCCAAACGTGTACCAGAAATTTACATTGCAGTAAAATCGGAAATATTCATTAAACACAACGCATGTTGTATTTTATTCTCTCGAAAACACATGAGTGATAGACTTACACATTTATTTGTTACCATCGAGAAATTAACAATCCAGTCAGCTTCTACGTAAAATGCCTGATGCGTCATTATAGAAGATTGATTCAACGGTACCCTCTTAATCTAGTAGTCAAAGTCTTATCTTACAAAAAATATTTTGATTGCGGATTCTTCTAGAGTGAGATGAGAAGAGTATTTGTACAAATTTTTAACATTGGCGAATAATTGTTACTGTTGTTTATTTAATGTTAAAGTTTTGTAAAATGGGTTTGTTTACATTTTGACGCTTACGTGGCGAAACCCAAAACTCATCTATCTGTTACAGGTAAAAAAGTACAGCGCTTCAAATACGCGTTTAAATTGTGGGCTTGGTAAACAATGTTGGTGGCTCAGATGGAAATTTAACTTTACGAAATAGTAATTGAAGACCATCAAACCTCAAACAAATGTAAAGATAAAGAAATTACAAAACTGTAGCTAATACTGTAGTTAATACTCATTATCTATTGGTCAAATTATTTTATTGATGATTGTCATGAAAATGGAAAGATTTCCCAAAATTAGTAGGTTTGCAATTAGTTAGAATGTTTATTAATAATAAATTAATCAAGTAAAATAATAGAAAGTAAACCACGAGTTATTAACAACAACTGAATTGAAACCGTGTTAGTATTGTGTAAATTATCTAACTCGAAGGCAACTTGGTAAGTTTCTTAGATTTCCTTCTTCGTTAAATAAATGGAATTAGATCAAGGTCTTTGCTGAATAAATAAGAACAAATAACTTCAGCTGAAAGTCCTTCCTCGAAATTAATTCAACGTTCCAGAAACAGTGACAAAAAGAAGGCCTGCTTCGCGATAGCTTACTCTATTTTATAAATATATGCCCACATATATAATCTAAAATAAAGATCGAGAGAGTAAGACCTGGACGGCTTTATAAATACTGCTCTGGAGAGTCTTCCAGTCTTATCAATCATCATTTATTTCATTTACCACCGCCGCTACTGCTACGAACAAACTTCTGCGAGTCTGAGAAAGTCAGTTTTCGACTTGCAATGTGGTAGAACTTTACCGCATTTGCCCGGGGATAAATTCTACTGCACTTTATCAGACAGTGTCAATCATCTGAAGAAACTTACTTAACTTTGTAACTCTTCCCTTTATTACTATTGTATATATTTACATAATTTCTTCGCTGCACATTTCTTCGGAATTCATAGTCATACCTACAATAACTTTTTTTTTGTTTTACAAGGAACCGTTCTGAGGTAACCGTTTGCATTTTAGTTAAATCTATAATATGCTCAATAACACATTCGTCAAAAATGAGATAAATACTTTTTTAGTTTAGTGAAAAAACATTTTACGAGGGTAAAAATTAACATCTGAAGTTAATATTTCATAATGCGGTTTTCAGTTTCCACACATATCTAGATAATTCCTCTAAAACGAACCACTGAATTGAAAATGAAATGAGAGGTGATAGAAACTATTTCGATTCGCCTATATAAGAAACTAAAGATAAGTCCTTTAAGGTTCCGAATAAAAAATTAACAACAAACTGTTCATTCAAAAACTATTAACTGTACTCCAATATCACCAATCCTAATTGAAAATATACTGGACAAGTGCGAGTCGGACTCGCCTACCGAGAGTTCCGTACATAGTACGTAGGATAAATATTATATATACATAAATAGTTCAGGAAACGAGTGTCGCAGTTTTTTCCGAGCATTTTCTGAAATTCAGTTTCCAAAATCTGTACATCATAAAAATAATTAAAAACCTGTTTTAGCTTATGCTTATGAAGCCCTTTCATATGATACCCTGTTTTTTTGCAAACTAATTAACACTTTACGGCTTTCAGATTTTTCTCTTCTGTACCAATTCGAAAAAGTTTATCGAAATGTATAATTGTGACCGCGCATACCGTTGATTAAATTCGATGATCGTCTACGTACTTTAAGTAGGAACTATATATTTTTATAATTTAATTATAAATGTATAGTTTTCAGATTTTTCCCTGTATTTGTAGTATAAGGCGATATTGCTTGCCAAATTTTATAATTCTAGATCGACGGAAAGTCGTACCCTATAAATTTTGATTCCCTTGGGAGTGTCAAAATATACGTTTTTTACGGCATAAACCTGCATAAACGGCCGTATCTGTATTTTACGTCAACTTAGAAGTTTTATTATTTCACAGCTTGAAGAGACTGCGGACCTGAGTATTTTGGTTTAATTTCAACTCGATACCTCCACGCTTTCCAGAGATAAAGAGTCTTGACAGAATTTTTAAAGTGTTTTGACCATAATAGAGTATTGAGAATTTGAGTTGCTTTTCTTCCATGTTGGCTCTATTTTGGAGGTCTGTTTTTGAGTTTCCTACTTATAGCTTGTTGCTCTTTTTATTCCTGTAATTTGCAGCTCTGGATCTTTTTTATGTTTTACTTCTACCATCATGTATTCCGTTTTTGCATATTGAGATTCAGTCCCCTACCTTCCTTCATATTTTTTTGCACCCTTGCAGAACCGTGGTCAAAACATATGAGTAGGTATACATTTGATGAGCAGTAATCATAATATGTACAATACGTACTTTTGACAAATTTCTTTTTCTCAACAATGTAGGATTCAATATAGGTATGTTTTTTTTTAGTTTTGAAATTTCAGTAATGACGATACCAAATTGGTTTTGGCAATTCTAACGTTAACTCTAGCTTGCATGCGCTTCCTGCAAATTGTACTCAAGTAAATTGACCAATTTTTGGAGGCAATGCTGTACAAAAGAAAATTTGCACCAATTAGAAGTCTATCAGTTTAAATAAGCAGCTTAAAGGATTAACAAAAAACAGACGCTCATTATCGTTACCAAACGTTTCGAACGCTTCCGAGACCTGGTATTGCGATATTTCAAAAGAATCAGCCATCGTCCCCTCCCGACGTAATTATCAGGGATTTTCAGTTTAAATTTCCTCGTAAAAATTTGTTTTCATTAAAGGGGTTCAATTATTGTCTTGTCAGCACCACCGCCGACAACCCTCTCACAGTAGTTCGTTAAGGGTGGCCGATAATGAAATCGGCAAAAAGAAAAATGATGCGAATTGGGAGATGTTTTGCCCGATGTGCTGGCAGTAGAAAAGAACACGGAGTAAAAGAAGAAGATGCAATCGAGTGGCTGAGGGCGCGCGTTGTTCCTCCAACCCTTAGCTAATACGCTCTAATGAATAACGTAAAAAGTAGTAATGCTCATGTAAGGGGGTTCGTTCCAGTTTAAATGGAGACGGGATTCAATTAGGTACACAAAATTAAACGTCGGAGGCACTGGATTCGGTTAGTGCTGACGTAACGTGTTAGCATGAGTTATGTTTACTCTGTCTGCAAGATTTGTTGGTGGAACGCATCATCTGCCGTTGCCGAGCCATGTTGCGTTCTCGGCAGCGTTGCCGAGAACAATTTCTACCAGGATTTTGGTTCGATATGGAACAACGTTACGTCGAAACAGTTTAGTATGGTAAACTAATAAATTACTAAAGCGCCTTCCGCTTTTAATTTAGAAAGACAAGGAAATAGGCTCAGAAGTAAATTTGACGTTTCTGCTCGTACGTTAGTCTTTGTTCTTATTTACAAAACCAATTCTTAAACTATTGTGGATCAACAGGAATCGTGAAAAAAGAGATACAAAAATAATCAAGGGGTTGTTTATTTCAATCCACGGCGATTGCTAATTATTCTTCTATAATGCTTTGTTGTTATCTTATTTTCGGTTTGCAACGTAACTTCCCAATATGGAAATTATTGACGCCAGTTATACATATGTTGATAAAATGTGTCCATAAAAAAGTTATCCTTAAATTTATTTCTATTAAATCTACAAGAAAGTGTTTAATTTATTACATAGGGTTGTTGTCATAAAGTGGATAAAAAGCCTATGTAATGTTTACATACAACTGAAGTGAATTGATACTAAGTTGAATGAATCAGAAAAGCGAAATAGAAATAATAGATTTAAAAATTTGTAAATAATGAAACCCAGTACTAAGTATTAAGGCGTTTACAGAAAACTAGTTAAATGACGTAGAAGATATTGTAGAATGAGAGGATTTAATCAGGACCTATAGATATACCGGTTTGGTCTCTTTGGTGTCAAGTCAGATCAATGGATTAGGTTTCAATGAAATGGAGAAAACTGACAGAAAGTAATTCCATATTTCCTTGAATCAGAAGGTGTTGGTTAAATTTTTACCAATTTCTATTATCTATTTGAACTAATCCAAGTTTTTATATGATTTATTTACGTTTTCCTCTGTAAAAAAAACGGAATCGGTAATAATTTAGTGTCAGAAAGAAATTTGATCAGTGAGGTTGATCTTGAAAAGTATGTAGACTAGTTTGAATTATTGTTCCTGCAAATTTACTATTGCTTTGATCCCAGCTGCCCTAACTGTTGATTTTACATTACTCCTTCGTCTGGTTGAGCAATGTAAACACTGAGAACATTGGTTGAGCTTGGTATATATAGGAATTATTACGAGCAACTTCAAGCAATTTTCAGAATATGGCTTCACCAAATTTTCGTCATCAAATTAATTTAACAGATCATTATATGGAGCTATGGATACATACAAATTATCATATATTCACTGCCATTAAAATAGTTCATATACCAAAAGTCTATTTAACTTGAACCCTGCATGAATGCTGCTTTAAAGATTCAAAACAGTTAAGGAAAGTGGTCACAACCATTATTATCTAAATTAGAAACAATTATATCAAATTAAACAATCTTCTAGTACAGGACTTCGGAAGTCTCATTTATTATTTTTTATACTTTGTTAAGCATCTGATGAAGCCATGATAGGGAGGATTTAATACTGCTCAATAACTTTTGAGTGAATGAAAAGATGTTAAGTAGCTAAATAATTTTTAAATTATAGTCATTTTTTCCGGAACATAATTCTTCTAATTTCACCCCGTGTATTTTTACACATCTACGTTATCTTTTTTCTTCGTTAATCAGTATACTTTGAACTTCCGGTTTCAATAGGGGATAATTTTTTAGCTTATTAAACTGAATGAAATTCGTCCTTCCAAGTAAAAGAGTAATCAGAGAGACAGTGGAAAAGAGTGATTGCCGGTGTATTGTGCGCTGATGGTGGAGTACGGACACTCCATGGATAACAGGATTAGACACTGTTAGACGATAATAAAGAGGAAGTTCCTTAGAGAAGAAAACGTTGCGTTAAAAAGAGTAATTGTTCTCCGACACGGCCTGTATCCATTGAGAGCATCACGTTGTCAGGATGAGTTACGAAGTACTCTATTAAAGACTTGACATTTCATTTTGCGATTTTATTACTTTACTTCAGCTAGATTGAGTGGGGGCGTATGTTGTACGAGAAGGAACATTTCTGATTATTTTTAACTGACGTATATAGCCTCAGAAAATCAAAGACAAAAAGATATTCTTCTTTGGATCGCTTCTTTAAATTGAAATTTTCTACGTATGTATATTGGCCATTTATCTTTTTCAACTATTACAATATCACACCAATCCCTAGAATAAATAATCTGAATGTGCTCGCACACAGGTTTTAACTTTCTATAAATGTAAAATCACGTTCGGTTGCAATGTATTTTCCGGGCAATTTTCCTATGGTCCTGCCTTTCTCCTCCACTAAACGTTTCGCTAGTCTCAACTTACAAAATACCATGCGAATGTGGGAAAGTTTACATCGGCCAAATAAACGAAGCATCAAAACACGACAGCAGGAACACGAACGAAACCTCCGTCTTCAACAGCCAAAAAAAATCAGTAGAGGCAGAGCACGAAATTATGGAAGGACATCGAATTCAATTTGATCATACTAGAGTATTAGCCAGAGTGCAAGGATATCACCGCCAATTAAGACGAGTGGCAGTAGAGATACAATGACGCCTTAATAACTTCAACCATGACGGCGGTTTAAAGCTAAACAAGATTTGATGATTGAAGGTGATACATGTTGTAAACGACATAATCGAATAATTTAAATGAAAAGACTTGTTTCAATAAAATAGTTTAATTGCACAACAATTGTTTAAACAATTTTTACTGAAACAAGTCCTTTTATTTAAATTCTTTAAACAAGATTTGATCTAGCGTACTGGAAAGCAACACCGTTATGCAACAACGACTCCCTCTATCGCTACCGGCTAATCACGGTCCACCAGTACTGCTCTTCAAGAGTAAGTATAAAAGGTACGACTCAAACGCGATCTTTTCAGTATCAGCAGAGGAAGCTGAAACTGAAAGATGACAGCATGCGGGACTGGCGAAAAGTCATTGTAACCGAATTTGTATGGATGTAGTCTTCTACGACTGACGTCTATTCGATGTGATAAGCAGAATAAATATAATGAGTAATTCCAAACAAGCCAGAGATCTTCAGCCTAGAATACCCTTCACTAGGTTATTATGAAAACGTAAAAAGGAAAAACCTCTATTCTATCGACCTTTTAAAGCTTTACTTGAAAATAGACTTCTCTGTTATTTATTTAATCCATAGAACCTGTGAATTTTGGTACTTAATGTTTCAAAAATTAAATAATAGCAACGCTAATACGAAATGGTGTTCACCCTAAAATAATTTAGCTGACCGTGGGAAGATGCTGGACTGACCCCTCGTCAACCGCATAGGTTCCCGCAACAACCCTGGTTGCGACAGACTGGCTTAAGTCCATGCAATATGCAAAAGCCACCCTACAGACCGCTGCAAATCTGACCCTTTAAACCTTATTTAGTGCCTTTGTGGACGAAATATTTTACGCTTTTGCTTTCGGATTAAAGCAGAGCTGGAAATTTAAACTTATAACACTTACAAACTGAATCAGTTGGCACCATATTGCCAGTCGCAATGCTCATTGGAGTTATCAAGTGAATTTATTTCCTTAATGATAATATCGTGTTACAGTGGTGGAAAATGAACACGGGAACAATTTCAGCACTGCGTGGTTCTAGTAAACTGAACCAGAAGTAACCATTTGTTGGGGTGCTATCAGGCATATATTTCTATCCATTTTTAGTAACAAGGTGCTCTGTAACAGTAGAAAAACATACTATTATACCATTTGAACTCATAAAGATAGCCAGAATGCACATGCAATTCTTTTGTAACCGCTCACATTTAATTCACTTAGATGAGTGAGACAAAGAAGATGGCTCGGGAAGAAAAAATTGTACAGAGTAGTAATGCTGTCAAAACAACATTGATTTTCATTTACTAGAGACGTCATAGATATTGTTAGGAAAATTGGGTTTCTTTATCCTTCTTTATCCTTCTTATTAAATAAAAAAACACACATAAAGTGTGTCTTACGTCAATTCCTTTTGTAAATTATTCAGTGTATGATATGCATACGTCGAGTTTAAGATTTACAGGCAAACAATTTTGCATCTTTCAGCAGTGTTGGCGTTGATGCGGACGAAGAATTGCCTCAGTTGGCAAGTATTTGAAAGTCGATGGTTCAGACATACGATTTAAGTAGAAACTGGCAACATTTAATTAGAAAAGTCTAGTGCGCCATCCATGGTCTCTGTTCCTTTTTTCGGAACGCAAAACGAACTCTCTGAGAGAGAGTTTAATCTCGTCGCTCCTCTGCTTCTTTCATATCAGATCTAAGTGGGTAGGAGAAGGGGAGGGAGCTTCATTTGCTGCTGCTACCACCACTGTTTCCCCCATAACTCCCTCTCCCTTCTTGGCGTACGCGAATTATATAGCAGTGAAACTGACGCGAAACAGCATTTCACTCCGACAAATTTAATAAACGAGTTTATGAAGGAACAGACATATCCCTTCACAACAAGGACAGAATGCACTTTCATTAAGCAAATTTCCATTTTTGTCCACACTAAAAATTAGTTCCTTACATTTGGAAAATGAGAAATCGTGTTGCAGCATCTAAAAATCTAATACAATTCGTTATTTAATTCTCACGCCACATTTTACGTCTACTTTCCGAATAATGTGGTACAAATGAGATGCTTGTTAGAATTATGGAACGGCGCGGATTTACAGTGTCAAGAATTTAAGCCGCAAAATGTAGAAAAGATATATAATAATTAATTTAAAAAAAAGATATGTAAAGTTTTTAAAAGATGGTGTGGAAATAAATAATTTAACGACATATAGCAAGTATTGTACCTCTTATTGTAACGAGCAAATTATCTGGACTTACCTTCATAAAATATGCTTACGAAACGACATAATCTATAAATTATACATAGTTATTGTTACAGAACGCGATTAAAAACCTGTTAGTTACCATTTCTTCCCACTGATAAATGATCAGCTCAACTGGCTTGAAACAAAGTAGGAAATAATAAATAACGATCAACTTACTTGCTTGAGGTATCTGCATTTAACAGTCTGTTTGATGTTTCGGCTTTATTCATGGAATGCAAACTATAATTCGGAATATCAATATAGGGTAAATGTCTCGAAATGCTTCAAGAACAACACTTACTTTAATTAATGTTTGGTAAAATTGTCTTACAAATTTTGTAGACTGTGTTCAGCTGGAAATTTTTTCTTGAAGCTACTTCTTGACTTGAATAATGACCACGTGAAGATCTTATCCATCGTGGAAGTAATTCGTTATTTTCTCCAATTCAAGAAGAAATAATAACGAAGTCCATTTTCTGACTTACAGCACCTTGGAGGCAACGTTTTTCCGGCAAAATATGTGGAAGATCCCTCTAGATTGACCTGACCTTACGGCTTTATGTATTCAGCGTTGCTCTCGCGACGCTTGGAACTCGAGGGGCGTAACCGCCTTGAAAATTTGTTAGTCAATAAATTCGGCCGATATGAAAAGTAACGTCTATTCTGTTTCTTTTCCTTATTTTCACCGTCTCGCTCGCGCTTATTTCGTAACTCTGGTGGAAACTGAGAATCCACACTGAATAGAGAACAGTAGTTTCCAGTCGTAAAGTTCGTGGCACCAGTTTTGAATACCAACTGCATATAATATGCTCCAGTTTCGGAATACAAAAGGAAGAGCAATGCAGATCGACTTTCCCAATCGTAGACGCTTTCGATGAACAAATCTTTGTGCAGCGTTGTCATAACGAGCTTTCTACTATTGTTCTCTTTGAAGTTAAGTATTCGCTGCGAAATCCTTCTGCGGTTATGCTGTTGCACAATAGAGAATAACTGCTAACTGAAATATTAGAAAGAAATAAGATCAAAATTAAAGTATGTATTTAGTAATATAAAATTTCAAATTTAATTTCTCCTGCTAAAACTTTTGACTTATGGCTGCTTACGGCATCTACGATAGCTCCTCTTATCTGTTACAGGTAAGAAAAGTGTAGCTATCCAAATACCCGCTTGAAAGTCGACAGTCTTCGATGTTCCGGTAGAATGTGCCTTTATGAACGCTGCAGTTTTTTGCCTGTAAAAGACATAGGGGTGCTGTCTCGGACTTTTTTGCACGAAATTCAAGGTCTCTTTACTTTTTTATCACAGTTTTCGCTACGTAAGCATTTTACAAAACTTACAATAAATATGTAATAGTAACAATCATTTGCCAGTGTTAAAAATTTGTACCAAAGCTCTTCTGATCGTCCTCTACAAGAATCAAAAACATTTTTTCACGATTAATCCCTTAGCTACTAGACCAAATGGGTTTCGTGCATTGACCACTAGCAGTAACGTCACTCTTCATCTATTAGGCCTTTCTACTATCGACAGTAACGAGTGTACATCTTAAAGAAAAGGGCTTATCATGTTTGCTCGCTAATTTCAATCGTTCGACTATTTCCATTGAACGATACACTAATTATAAGGTTTCGTATGCTTCTGTAGAAGGTAATGGTTGTGAATTTATATGTTCCTCCGGTTATCATAGATGATACGTTGACAATAGACAAATTGACGTGTTGCAAACCTATAGTAAATTATACTCTCAATTTTAGTATTTCCACTATCAGCATACAATTGAAATCGGCCAAAGGTCAATGACGAAAATTTAAATTATTCAAAAAAGTTAAAATATCCAACATAGATAGTCTATTCTGTTTCTCTTGATCGTGTTCTATAGTTCTCATGATTACCTACATGCAGTAAGCACTTGTTTCATTTTCTAAACTAATTAAAACTTTCTTTTTGGAATTCTCACGTGACAGTATGTTAATAAATAGCAGTGCAATGAATCAGCTTCTCTCTTTTCCCGCACGTTCCGAAGTTTACAATATACTTAAGGATTATACAGAGTTCATAGCGCTCTTCCTAAGTAGTTTATTAATTCTATTTGTGTTGTGCATTCTACACCTGTACTGCTGAAGTTAGTCAGCATAACGTGGTCGCTTTACTATGCATGTACTTTTTTATATTAGATACATATTTATGTAAAGTAGATGGTTACGAATTAAGTACCAGAAATCTTCCTTAAGGAATAATTACTAATTAGCAAAATCAACTATGTATACCAAAAGCGTCCATAAGGGGAAGATTAACTGAATATGCGCACGTGTTAAAGTGAAAACCCGTTTCAAGTTACATTACCTTTTTATTGCAACTAGTTAATTCTGGATGCGTGTGTTTAAACAGAATTTACTGCTGCACAAATGTAAGATAAAACCACACTGATGTTTTCGACCATCATTGCCAACAACCATACGAGCCGCTTCAAAAACATCGAAAACTACACATAAATTGAATAGATGAGGCTTTTAACTTTTGTAACTCCATTTAAAATTGAATAAAACAAAACGTGTAGTTTTCAGTTATAACATTTTTATTTTTAATACACAATAATTATTTCAACTCACAGAGTCTTCTTCAGGTGAAGCTTAATACACTAAAGTAAATACGTACTATCTTATATACTAATTTACACACTAAGAGGTTACAGTAGGGGAAATCATGCAATAACAATAATAGTTTCTAAGTCTCTTTAAATATTTAGGAGAAATGAATTTCAAACTTCTAATTGGTCATTTAGGGCAATACCTTTTTTATTCAGTTTGTTTATTTCAACTTTTTCTAACAAATTCAATTTTAGGCTTTACTTTAGTGTATTAAGCTTCACCTGAAGAAGACTGTGAGTTGAAACAATTATTGTGTATTAAAAATAAAAATTTTGTAACTAAAAAGTACGCGTTTTATTTTATTCAATTCTACACATAAATATTATTCATTAGGTACCATTCTTAACACTAACCCAACCTAACTTAGAAACACAAAAATAAAAATATCGACTAAATAAGTTATAATTTATACTACTCGTGGTACATTCTCGGTTCATCATATTTTCATATTTTACCAAAAAAATGCAAAAATGGTGCAAAGGCGCCAGCAAAATTTCTTAATCTTGAACCTCCTCCATGAAAGTGATTTGGCTACTTGGCTCTTATCTAAAGATAAAGAATTCCACAAACAAATTACATTAGGAACTTTCATGATACAGTGATAGTTATTAAGGAGGATACAAAAAATACCTTCGTTGTATTAAAAAAAGTGGACAGCAAAACGACGTTCTAACTGCAGTATTGGATGCAGGTAACAAATGAGTGCAGGGTTTCTACAAATTATCAACTCTAAAATGCTATAATGATAGGCTACAGAAAGAACTTAGTTTAAATGAGTCAACTTTCAGGAAACTAAATTATGTAACTATAAAATAAAACCTTTAATATAGACCCTCGTACGGTGAGATTTCAGTGGGGCAACTGAACTTGGCTAAATTCTTAGTCCAAAAATTAAAGAAAAGTCGTTTCAAAAAATAGCACCAAGGACAGGTATAAGGCAAGTATATAAATTGTTAGGTACTGATTTGCTGATTAAGGAACTAATCGTAAGGAGAATTATGTTAAAATGGAACATTAATACTATTGATATTAAAAGAAGTAAATTTGGATATTCAGAAATCCTCTAAAAAACTAAAACCAAAAATACAAAAAGTACAGAAAACACTCAAAAATGTCTGAAGAAAAACTAAGGTTTGGGCTAATAGGTCGTGGTGGATATGATGTTTCATCGACAATTGCGACTTCTTCAGTGGAAGCTGTGTTAACAACGAGAGCCAATATTCTACGTGAATCAGTCGCTGTCAATACTTCGTGGTACATTGTTATTGCTTTCGTTATTAACACAGCTCCCAATGAAGATGTCAGCCCCAATTGCCGACTGAACGTTTGGACCTAACAGCCTTGGTTAATTCAGCAGACAAGGCATATTTAAATTACATTGAAATACATTAATTTATTGATTTCTGTAACCCCTACTATGACCTACACCACTAGAGGCGTTGGTCATACCAACAAGATTATATTCATATATAATTAAAGTTGGTACAATTCTCCATGATCAAACTTTGCTTTGTCTCAATGTCACTATGTAGATTGTAGGGTAGCCATTCCACCTTTATCATTCAATAAAATTCGATATAGTAGACATGACCTTCATGAATAGCTTTCGTAGTTTCACAGACGTTTTGTTTTATGACTCCCAAAGTTCTGCATAACTTCGTAAAGGACGGGTTATGAAATACTGTTCTCCTAGTTCCACAATAATTTACCAAATGCGTTTGCAAATTTTCGGAAGGCACGATCGATGGTAGAGGCTACGGAATTTCCAACATCTAGTTTCGACTGGGAAACGTAGGCAAACTTCCACCACGGATTGTCCGTCGGTGGTCCAGCGTGAACACCGCTTCCCCGCGTTCGGAATTCCATCGCGCTCTTGCGAAGGATTCTGCAGATGCCAAAGTTGCAAGGCATTAATGGCAATGCACAAACCAACCAGGCGAGGGGTCACAATGCCATAAAACAAACGTGGTGTAGCACATCTAATTTCCATAGCGCGATTGCTAGCCCCTCGGCTTTCAGCCTCCGCCCTCGGGTAACTGCCACCGGCCCTGAATTATAGATGCGCCGTCGGAACGCAATATTGTTTGGATGCCGGACCCAGGTACCGAGGTCGTCGCCAAAGAGGACGATTTATGTTCGCCTCTCAAGACGAACGCTCGAAGGGGTCAGAATTGGTTGTTTGGCAGGCAATACAATTCCCCCTGCGTAACGACACCACAGCCACTGACTGGGGATATAACCCATGTAAGTGTAGATGTGTGTACGTGCACAAATACAATTCATCCAAATTCGAATTCGTATCCGAAGTGCTCTCTGACTACTTTTAACGACACTACTCTTTACATCAAGAAAGAATTGCGCCTACGCTTGCGGGGATTCGAATATTTATTGCTGAACGTACATTTCTTATTCCATGAATCTGAAGAACAAATTAATTAATTAATTAGTTTCATATGACGTCAGAAGAAATATGAAGATAATTGGTGAAATTAAAGAAATTATATTTATACAGGGTGCTCCAAATTGGCCCCCTTTCACTACAAGAACAATCCATTTCCCGATTTGATAGAGCAAATTCGACTTGCAAGTTATGGGCTCGATTTTTAGAAGTGTTTAATGGAAAAACCGCATAACGCTTCAGTATCAACTGATATACAGAGTTTTTTCATTTTTCGGCTATACTGAAAATTGTCCATAACTTCTTTATTTATCGGAATACTAACATTCTATAAACACAATCGAAACATTTGTTTAAAAACAATCCAGTGGTGTACACAGATTTTTTTTTATCATCACCAATTTTATCAGGAATAGATAAATACGACTTATATTTTTTAATAAAAACCATTATTATGTTACTTCCTGCGTCTGTAATAACCTAAACAAAGGCACTCACACAGTACCTATCAATATAACAACAATTAAATCTGGTCCAAAAGTAGCTACAAATACTAGAGATGAAAATAGGTATAAATACGAGGATGAATCATATATGAACGAGACTTTTTGCTCTGCGCGCGCCATATTGAAACCAAAAGGCTTTCCACTTCAGCGGTGATACGAGAAAGGTGGAAAGCAGCCGAGCGGCGTTGTTGATCCGCCCACGCGTTAGTAATCACGATGTTTGAGGAATAAGTACCCTCCTCTGTTGAGCAACGCATTATTTTTAAGTTATTCACTCCAGAAGGTGTAAGCAAGCCGAAATCCTGAGGCTATTTACTTATTCTAAATCACATTATCACCACTGATGAAACCTGGGTGCATCATTTCACCCCTGAGTCAAAACAAGCAAGTAAGGAATGGAGAAAGAAGGGAGAGCCCACACAGTAACGGCTACCAGCTAGTAAAGTCATGACAACTGTTTTATTTTTCAACCGGCGTGGCTTGTTGATTTTTCCCCCAAACGTCGGACAATAAACACAGAATACAGCTACAAGGTTTTGAGTGAGGTTAGGTTGGTATATTGTCACAAACGACGAAACTCATCTGTAAGAAACGTGTGATTCTTCTACAAGATCAATCTCGTCCCCATACGCACCCCTAACTCTACAAGAATGGGAAGATTTCACATTTTTCAATTTCATAAAACAATCAAAGTTCTGATGATGCAGAACAACGTGACTACTAAAAATTTAAAAAAAATAATAATTACCGAATTATAAGCATTTAACTATTCACCGAAGTAGCGAGGCTATAAAACGGTACCCAGTAGCAAGGTTAGCGCTGTGGCGTCACAGGTGCTCTCCGCATTGCTCGTCGAAGCGTGATTACGGCCGGTGTCTGTAAATCGTCGAGTACTCTGCGGAATTCGCCTTTCTACGAAAGTACAACTTATAGAACTCCCAATAAAATATTTGTAACAGTGCCAAGGGACAAGAAGAAAAAAAGACAGTGGTTTGCGGTTGCAAGACGTTTAAATTAAGTCATGTCAGAGCGCGAATGAAGTCAGACGTGGTGCCGCACTTTTTCACATGTTAGACTGATAAACCACAGTCGTCTACCCGCTCGTATAGCGAAAAATAGATTTAGGAGAAAAGAAATAACTGAATTGTTACATGGACACCCTAGTTAATTAGAAGAAGATGTTGAAGAGCCAACGGCAATAGACATGGAGAAAACTACAGATCGAACAACTTGCAGCACTGCGAAAAAATTGGACGTCGCTTGCGAAGCCCACGTTTCCCATTTTCGAAATGAAGCAATACAAGTCAAAATTACACCGAGTAAAAGACATGCTATGCTACCACGTCCCCAATAAAATTTGCAGTCTCAAGACGAGCCACAGAATCCCCCGGAAAACGTTTGCGGCTCATTTGGTTTTTGGTTGTGTACTAATAATGGGCAGATATAAGAACTTTGTTTTTTTGTTAACTCGACTACTTCTTCTAGGAAACCCTCTGATTCTACGGAAGTACTGCGAAATGGTTTCGTTTGTTTTCCGATTTCCACAGATTTTATAAATTTAATTGTGCTTCCAATCCGAGTCAAAATCGGTTTCTTCCAGTAGCATTCACTGCATTCACTGTAGTGGGTGCAGGTCCTCAGATCTTCGGTGGATCCACATTAGAAATGCCGAATAATCAAGACATTTAATTTCGACAATTTCTTGCCTTTTTTCATTAATTTTGCATACCACACAGTAAGGCTTTGTTTGAACTCTGTGTTCTGGGAAAATCCTTCCACGGATAGTGCATGTATCATCTTTTTTCACGACTTGCACGTAGCCTACAGCCGTATCTCCGCAAGATTCTTTACCAGACCTTTACCGAAATTAAAACTTCCAATCATATGAGTAAATAAATAACCTAAATACAATTTTCAAATTCTTCCGATTCTTTCTTGTAATTAGAAGTGGCCCAGAATATCGTTTACGTTCCCTAGCACATGCAACAATAGGGAGTTTTTGCATACCGTGTTCGAGAAAAAGGTAAACGATAAAGTCACGTGACTTATAACGGTATTGGCAAATACCGTGTGCTGCACGTTTTGTGTTTTTGGTTACCGTCACGGTTACCGTTAAAAGCGTGTCGTCTCCGCGTCGCAGTATCAGACCTAACCTCGATTCTGTATTGAATGTGACAGTTCAACTGACACCTGTTCGGCTTTAAAAAGTGATTCAAAACTTCATACCAACCTTTCAGAGGTACCAATGAATTATACATAAACTCCCTATTGAAAATGCACGTTAAATGAATACGTTATTCCACATCAGATAGCGGGGCACGGTAACGCTAAACCTATACGATAAACCGTACACATGCGCACAATCTTCTTACGTGACTATCGTTTACCGTATTCTCGAGCACGGTATGCAAAAACTCTCTAATGTCACTTAAACGAACATTTGAAATGCGCTGAGAACAAGAGGTTGCGGGTGTTTTTTTTGAGAGAGACTCTTTAGTAGGTGACGTTGTTTTTGGAAGACATTAATTGCATTATTTACGCGCGAAAACCTAAATTTCTAAGACTGTCATTGCGTTACAAGTGCAGTAATGCTCATGTACCAATGCAGGCAATAAGATTCAAGAATCTTACTCTCTGCGGGATCGTAGGTCTACGTAAATAAAATAGATCTGACTCTCACTATAATTTATTTAATAAAGGGAATATTTACAATTATTTCTTTGATTAGACGTAGCGGACGTAATGTTTAATCTTTGGAGGTTCGAGATAGAGTTGCTTTTCTGTATCTTTTTCTCAGGGTACCTAGGTATTTCTGCTTTTGCCGTTATACTACCAAAGGTTCCCTTCACCCCTCTGGTCTTTTGGTAGTATAACGGCAAGTTAGCGACTTAAGTCAACCTTGAATATTGATTTTTTTATTGCAGTACCTGCTAAGGGACCAAAAGGGACAAGTTGCTGTACTGTCATACACTAGCTTAGGATTTTATAAATTTAAGAAAATTATTTTATTAATTAAGAAAATATATTCGATTTACATTTTGTAAATGTCCGCTACACTCCCTACTTTGACACCGGTAAAATTCGGATTTTCAGCAAGAAAATCCCACACCATTTCTACATGTACACGAGGTAGATTGTGCTGTCGGTTTTTTGGAAACATGGTTCCATTTTTAAAAATCGTTGTAATGTGTGACAGATATAACACAACCGACGGTGCGTAACAGTCTTGCATTAATGAGTTTTCAATTAGTGTCAGTGAGAGGCAGAGTTTCGGGAGCGCTACTGACGTCAATCCAATTAGAGAACGTTCTGCCACGTGGTGAAAATATTCAAACTTCTTCGACGGATTTTGAAGAAAGCGCTAAGAATTTTTTAAAGTTTCTTTCACTTTCACGTTTTGTAGTTAGTATTTCACAATATTAGATAAAAATTTATATGTGTTACATTTTTTGCAACCTCCCCATTGGATAAGCTAGGCTGGAAAACACTTCAGCACCCTCCCTATAGTCCAAACAAACAACCTGTGGGAGATTAAAGATTCAGTAAGGACTCTGAAATTGAAACCCACATATACAGTTGGCCTCAGACACGAAATTTTGGAAATGTTTCTTGACAAAAAAAGCAACTGTCTTTTTAGGATTGACGAAATTTACTGGGAACTAATAGCGTTCATTATTAATTTTCATCATCGTAGAGTCTTCAATCCGAAAAGTAGTTGGACACTGCCTCTACTCGTTTCTATTCCAATTTTACGGAAACGTTAAACATCAAACACTTGTCCTTGGCTAGATTTTTCCAATAAAAATTCAATTTACTATTTATGGTGTATTATTAATTTTACCTATTTTCCAGACGATCTTAGTCGGTGTTCTGTCGAAATTGCCTGTGGCGTTCTGATGAGAACAATCAAGTTTGAAAGAATGCTGACCAAGCACGTCTGGTTCCATCTAATGCATTCTTATTTCTTTTATATATGATATTTTTGTCACTCGTCTTAAAGCAGTACATATCAAAATGCTTATACCTTCATTAGTTTTCCCGTATTTGATTTTAGGTGAGCGCAGAAATGGTTTAGTACCGTCAAACTATTCATTAACTTTAAAATATCAGAAGGTTTAAATTTAATTCCCTTGTGGATATGTACGTTTTATTTGACAGAAGACAGAGCAATTTAAATATGTTACGCATGTCAGAAATACAAAATGAGAATTTCTAGCACTCACATTTATTAAAATAAAATCTTAATGACAATATTCTGCACCACCGCAAAACTTTGACAGTGAAAGGTGGATATAGTTCGTATGTTTCAGTTCGTTAATTTTGCTAATTATGCAATGGGGTAGGCAGATGACGTATGTGTGGGTATATTATGCTCGTTCACCCGTCTCATATTTCTGCATTAGGCGAATTAGCGGAGGAATTCAAAATTACCAAGTTGCGCCGCGTCGCATCGCATCGCAACGTATTATAACAACAAAATCGTCCGTCCGTTATACGGCTCTTTTAATTAGCCTGTGGTTTTTTACGACTGCTGCAGCACAAGTGAGATTTCGGGTTAACTTTCTAGCCCGTTCGTTTAGTTTGTGCATTCGTTGCGAAGCTGGTAATTTAATTGAATTTATCCGTGGCTGCAGAAGACAACTGTGAAAAATCGCGCTGCAACCGTCGTAAAAGGACCAATTTTATGAATTGCATTACTTGGAATGGAGTCTTTGTGTCCGCTCAATTCTATCTGACGAAGAATTTCTGCGATTTATTGATTTGTTTGTAAGAAATTTTCAACAATTGCGTCTTATGGCATTATGTCGAACCATGAAAGTCAAGAATAAACCGCAGTGCCAAAACAAGGTAAATTTTAAGTTTTCTATATGAAATATTTTAATGTGGCCCCTGCAAATGGAAAGATACGTAACATAAAAAATACTATTTATTTATTTGTGTTAAAAAAAATACACATGACAGCACGTCTGAAATTAGAGGAACCAAGAAAACTAGGAGAAATTCATAAAACATGTTAACAAATTAAATTGTTATTATGAAGAAAGATGAAGCTGAAAAATTTACCTATGTACATACCTACTGCTTTTATAGTATTAATAGTTTTGATAAAAAAAAGACTCACTTTAAGAACAAAACATTAATGTATTTCATAAAATCATAGATACTGCATATATATTTTTTTAAATAATGAAACATTAAACATTTACTACATTTGCCACTGGTTTAAAATTAAAGAACTGTCATTAAAAATTGAATATGACTCAGAAAATACTAACTAGTGTACTTTTTTATATTTTTGCTATGCAGGTTACTATAATCAAGTGACCCCGTAATAGATCTTTTTGTAAATATAAACGTATTATCTGTCCTTTTTTTGTTAATAAGAAACGTACCTATATAATTAATAGAGAACGCTGTTACTTTGTGAAATTCCATTATAACTTGACTTAATTACGTGAATTTAGAAAAGTTATAAAAAAGTCAACGAGAAACGTACCTGGTCTCAACAGGGGAATAGAAGAAGAATTTTTTATTTTGTTGGTGTTGAGCTGGAATTGTAGCTCGTCCTCAGAAATAACGTTCGCATCCCGTTTATGGTGATATTTTTATCTTGATTGCCCAAAAAAAACATTTCATGGTCGTTATTTTACCGAAACTACCTTGAATCCACTTCTGGCAAGGAGAGGCTTTGGTCGGTCGGTGTTCTGTCGAAACCATCTGCGGCACGCTGATGAGAGCCAACCAGCTCGAAATCGCGATCCGTGTCTGGTGGTTTCGACAGAATACTGACCTGAGAGCATATTTTGTTCTATTTAGGTTCGCGTGCCTTTCACGCAGTCGTAGCTATGCGTAGGTCTGGTTCAACAAGCATTACCTTAATGAAAAGGTATCTTGTTGAACACTACAGTACCTATTGTTAAATAGCGTTGACCATAGATGGCGCCCTAGTGTCATCTTTGGTCTTTATATAATGCTTCTAATAGTTTTATTATTGGTTTCTATTGCACATATGTTAAACTTTGTTGAACAATTTTTTAATTTAGTAGAAATATTATTTACAGAATTAAGGCAACAATATTCTTGTTTATTTGTTATTTCTAGATCCAAACTTTTTTGATCGGATTTTTTGATTTTTACATTTAATCATATAATCTATTAACGTCAGATTGAAACCATTGTTTAAAGCTATTTTTTGTATTGTGTAAACTTCTAACCTAAAATTTTGTACTGACACAAAAGCCTACGTATAAGCGAATGGAAAACAGCTAGTTTTGTTTGTTTTGGGTGCAGTGAGTCAGAGGGAATGATAGTGTCAGTATAGGTTGACTTTCAAAAAATATTAAAAGATAGTTCATCGTTACAATTTATTACTTTTTTATGAATTTTAAGAATAAATCAAGCTTTCTACTGTTACCTAACGCCAAATACGTCATCAGCATAACGATGCCAGGAAAATCATTTCTAATAAGGTTGTTGTTCAAAGAGAATAATACTTATTCTAAATTAGTCTTGTTTTTTCGGATAATATAGGCGATCATCTTGTTTGCAGCAAATATTTTTTTAATTAAGGATTTATTTATTAAGGATTTTATTGAGAGGCCTCCGAAATTATCAAGTATTATGTATATAAAAGAGGGACCAGAATGGATCTCCGTGAAACGCCAATTTCCATGAATACTTTGACATTGTTCCTCACTAACTATCTTGTGCCCATTAGGGGTATCCATATCAAAGACAACTTTATTTATGTAGATCTTACAACTAACGAGAGCATTATGAATACTTAAATATCTAGAAAAGCTCCTAAACTTTTGTAAAGTTCGTTGTTCCTTATTCCCATTCTATAATTCGCAACGCAATGGTAACAACTGGGAAGTTACTGGATCTAATCGGAAAAATTCTTCCTTAATTTTCCAACCATTCGTTTCGGAAGGGGTATGTTTCAAACGGTAAATTATGCATTATTAGTCCCCAAACAGTAACAATCGTTCTTTATGGCGCTTTTAATTTATTTCTCGTGTTCGAAAGAGTCGAATTAGCAATGCACAATATCTTGAGAAAATTGACGCCTAACACGCACCACTATTCAAATCTACACGAATATTGCCAGCTACGACTTGTTTTTGCCGTCATTATTCTTTATCGAGATTTGTAACCAACCGGTGACGCCTACGCGTATTGAAATAATGAACCGTATCTAAGCGCTGCATTTCCGTATTTTTCTGTTTTTTTTTTTTAAAGAATTCGTTTCAAATAGAACATTGAAACATTATAGAACGAATTCTGCATTTAAAATTACAAGTTTGAATGTGCCGATTACGTAGGATAAAGTAATTGGTGTAATATCGACGTTTTCCGGCAATCTAAATTGGTCTATTCATGTAGCAATAGGCATAAGAATTGAATGTACTCTTAACGCATCTCAATTTATCAGTAGTTTTGGTGCTTTTTATCTAAAAACATAATGGCTATTTAAAATGATAAAAAGTTGATATACTCTCCTAATTGTTAGCACAGGCATCAGAATTTGAAACAAAAACAGGGAAAGAATTGTACTGAAATGAAAGGTAACTGTTGTGATATATTGCCACCACAGATTCTTTAATCTCTAATGAAAATACAAAATCATGCCTAATGGAATGAATCATTGTGATTGAGAATTGAAGTACGTAATTGTCCTTAAACTAATAATTTCAAAAAGTAACAACAGCCATTAATTTTCAATATCGACGAAACCTTCGATGTCCGAAATCCGGCAGAGGGCAGTTATAAGTCTTCATTCCAACAGAATAACGACCAAGCTAAGTCCCTTTTAGGTAGTCAAGATCAGTATAATAACACAAACTACATATGCGAACACGATCTAAGGGGATTAACTATAATCCGGGTAAAGCTTGTTACATAAGAATAGCATCAGTTATTATATTCACAAATTATCAACTACTGTTAGTATAACTAATGTAATTGTTTTTTTTTTCAGTAAATACCGTTAAGTTTAACATGGTGCGTGTACCACTTTTATTTCATAATTCCAAATAACAAAAACAATTGGTTTTTTTTTAATTTTCAATACAGAATATCCTTTTAAAACTACCACTGCTTTATGTGTATATTTCACTTATTTGTCATAATTAAAAAAAAACTCGCAAAGAAACGTATTTTTATCACTGCAGACAGACATAGTTACATTGGCATTAATTGTTCGAGCGCGAGTGGACGAGACCACGTGGCCTAATCCCATCACAAAAATGAATAGGATGTGATTAAGAATACACCGTGTTGATTGTGATGCGATTAATGAAAGCGAATGTGGATTAGCGCCGGAAGAACCCTTTCCATTCCATCCCTCCATTCGAGGCCACCTCGATTTTTTCTCTTCCTCTCCGACTCGTACTGGATTTAATTAACAACTTGCCGCAAGCAGATTAACTAGGACTGTTCGAATGGAAGGGGGCCACGTTCGTATTTTTCTTTTTACTTTTGTAATCCTGTTTTCAAATACTACGTAATTCGAAGTGATTTAAGCCATGTTTTAGAGTGGACATTTATTGAATTCAATACTCACTACTTTATTGGAATATTACAGATAAATACTCAAAATCAGTAGAAACAAATCGCATAAAAAACCCTTCGTTTGAATTATTTTGTAGAAGGTTACAAAAAGGATTGATTAACGATTTTTCTTTTGCTCTGAGTACGGTTTGATATAGTTTTATATGCATATGGAGCAAGATATCGAGAACGTCAGACTTAGTTTCATAATGTAGAGGCTAAAAATTCGTCGGTTATGGATTTTGGGTGATGGCTTTGAAAGACAACAGGTAGAAAAGATGTGTAAAATAGTTGCCCAAAAACGTCATATTATAAAGCAAGACTTTTTAAAATTCTTAAATATCACGTCATTTACTGACCGACACTTTGTACGAAGGAAACCTTTCGCCAACTATTTTTAAATGTTTCCCATGCAGAGGGACAGTTTCGAAGATTGCAAGCAGCATCTACAACTGATCTTGAACCGTCTGGGAGCATGAAAAATATCTTCAGACATCTAAATCAAACATAAAGTAAAGTTCTGATTTTATACCACAACGGGAATACAATTGATTATAAATGAAAATTAAAGGATGTCTGGTTCCACCGTACAGTGTCCGTTAGTGGATGCATGGATAGTATCCCGCAAAAAAAATAACAAAAACTCACGTTTCACACTAAGAGATTCTTGTGCAACCAATTTATACACTTTTGTCACTTCAATTTAAATTAAAAACAAAAAAAATCTAAAATTTCGGCTACATAAGAAACATAAAATAAAGATGGAAAGGTTAGTGTAGAAATACGGTAGAATGAATTATAAAAATCCTACGTTAAGTATACTATTGAACAACGTTTAGTATTGCAAACGTACGTGCCCAGAAGTAAATAAAACATAAAAACATGAATGTAATAATTCAACATGGCTGAAAAAACTTTGAGCCTTACCAAAATTTACACAAAAACGCAACAACCACTTCTACAAGTTCTCTCTAGAAGGTAACCTAACCTCATTACCGAAAGGTAGGTACTTGATTACATTAATGAGGAACAAGATATTTAACCAACTACAATAGTAATAGCTTTTTCCTCATTAATTTGAGGTAATTGGCAGTTGGTTGGATATCTTAATTCTTATTAATGTATTTAAAATCACCAGAATCAAGTATTAACACAGCATACTGTAACTCAAAGCAGGGGGGTACCCTCACTTTCTAGTTAAAATCGAGAAAAGAAAAACAAACAAAAAATTTTACTTTTTCAAAAAAATCTTTATTTATGTAATTATTTCGAAGCATTTGGCTTTGAATTTGAATCGTCTAGTGTTAGGACCTTTTAATTACGTTGTGTTAATAGAATGTAGTACCTTAGATTCTTTTAGGAGTTCCGTACAAGTTATATGTGCTAACAAAGAAAACGCAAGAAATTTGAACCACAGGATTTATTTACAAATATACATATTTACAATTGCCCTTGGTATCGGTTCGGGAAGACAAGCACCTTTTTATTTTACCATAGAATTTAGGGTTGGGACAGATGTGCCATCAAAGACATTTAATAGCCAAAGTTATGTGTTGGTACAAAGTTCGAACATCGTCAAACAGTGCAACAACGAATTGTGTAGGAAAAACCTTCGCATGTTCGTCTTGAGCTGGGAGAAGGAAAGTCGTGCAGATCGTGAACATTAACCGTCGAAAAAGCCACAACCGCTGTAAGCCCATGGGCTACCTTGGTAGGCCATGTTAGAATACCTGTTGTCTGAAGATGCCATGTCACGGGAGTTTGTATATAGTTTGTTTGTTGGTAGGAATCGGGCACACATGGTAACCACGAAACCTTTATTATTTTGTCAGACACGTCACACTTGGTGAACATAGCCCTTTATTTGTTTGGCGAGACACGTCACCTTGGTGAACATAGCCTCTAATTAAGGTGGTTCGAGACACGCCACTCTTAGTGGACGTCGCCTCTATTTTATGGCAGTTCAGAACAACAGAGTATGTCAACTTACTCGACTTCCCTCTCTCTGATCAAGAGTTCTTCAATTAGACAAATGCAAATCTGCTATCTTTTTGAACACATCTGTTACCAAGGCAAAACCTTGAGATGCTCAAACAGTATTAGTGGTCAAAAAATCAAACCAAAACGGATACCTTCAACTGAAAGAATAGATAATTGGTCTAATTACGGTAGCTACACGTTCACCTGAATTAATCATAGGAGCGTAAACCGTAGGTAGATCCTTCTAAACTCCTGCCGCCTACAGCTTCAGGCCAGTTTAGTCAACAGTTACGTTAACGTAATTTTGTAGGTAAATATACCAATGTTAGAATGAACCCATTCTAAAACAGCTGATCAAAACTTCTCAGGCTATACTGATTTAATAAACCAAATTAAAGTGCTTGTCATACACCTCCCTAGTACCAAAAAGCAGTACATGAATCAGTGAAGAGTTATACATGGCCCAAAAAGGACTCGAATTAGACAATTTAATCTTAAAAGTTAATGACACAAGATAATCGCAATCAAACAGTATAAATTCATTAAACCTGAAGGGTAAAATAAGACAATGGTAGCGATGCAATTCAAAATTAAAAGTGACAATAAATAAAATCATAAATCTGGCAAAGTAAAACGACCTCAAAATATGAATAAAATATCGGTCAGTAAGTTACCCACCTTTGTATTGTATGTCATCGGCATCGGCAGCGTCTGCCTCAGGGTTGATGGACGAACGACCGCTAGTGGGGTAGTTTATGGTACTCGACGGATCTGTCCGGCAGCGGCGTCGAACGGTATGGCTCCTCGGACAATGTTTGATATCCCGGCGCCAGTGGCGGGGTTGTATACGACTCAAATCAAGGGTGGCGACAGTAGGAAAACAGGTTACGACCACGGGAACAGACTGAATTAAACCAATCCCCAGGGGATGTTGGGCTGAGCAAACCAACAGCCTTTTAACTCGTTCAATAGAATTTAAATTGCGTTACAGGACCTCTTATACTGCAGATCGCGATAGGCCTTTTTCCGACCAGGTCTCGCAACAGTTCGATTCAAACGTAATGCGTTCAAAAGACTATTTGACCTCTTATCCTGCAGCTCGAGCTAGGCCGTTTTCCGACCAGGTCTCGCAACAGTTTGAATCAAGCCAGAGATAGTGAGCCAACAATATTCAAGCTCCCCATGCAATCCTGTTTTTTTTTTTTTTTGTTTTCGTGGAAGAGGGGAAATCTTCAAAAGACGCCCTGCTGCCCGATGCGACTGGGTAGTGTCGGATTCCTGAGGAAGGTGTCCTCAGACCTACCGACTAAAACCCCTCTACCTCTGGCCGTTATAGGTCCAATGATTGGACCTCTTCAGCCGACAATCCTGTAAATACTCGCGGCTATTTATACCCAATTTCTACCCTCTCCATCACACGAATCCTGCATCTCGCGAGCTTCCCCTTACGTTCCTACATCCCTAACAAGCCTAACAAGCGACACCTCGAGCGCGGATATCTCTGTCTCACTTTTGGATAATGCTCTCTCCTTCGTTCTTATTGAAACGTGAATTCCCAGCGTCTGAAGATATTCCCTTTTCCTCTCTACACCGTTGTCCATCGTCTAACAGAAAGATCAGATTCGCAGACTTTCCCTTTCGCTTCTCTAAGGCCCTCTCGCTCATTCCTATTACCAACCCGATTTACAAGCGCCCTAAGATGTTCCCTTTACCCCCCTATATACCAGCAACTACCTACGGACGAACGACCCGACCATCAGATTTTCCCTCTCGCTTATTTACCAGAAGATCCCGTATTACTTTCTCTCTCCTTCAATAACCACATGGTGGTGACCCAGAAACTCCGAGGTACGCCGTTTACGCAAAGTGCATGTTTCCAGGGTGAAATCTGTCCTTTTCTTACTCATTAAGTACGAAAAATACTTTAAAAGAATTTATTCAATCCTATTCTCATTCCAAATAAAATCAGAAAAATAATCGAAATTAGAAATATGAAATAAAGGAAATATTGAGACGAAGAGACAAAAATACCTGCGATCCAATTACATAGAATTATTATCAGATAAAAACCACCTGCTAAATAAATAAATAAAAGAGAATTATTTATAATATTGTAACACCCGGGTGCGGGTGGTTACAATACTTCTAAGGGGTATGGACAATCCGTGTCGAAACATTTGATGTAGCCTGACCGTTCTCAGGGATCTTGGAATGCATTGAAACTCGTTGGCAATATTCTTGGGTGGTAAATGAATGGCGAGAATTAAAATCTTGCTTTATGCTACCACCGGGAATTACTGGATTTGATTACAAAGTTCCTATTGCTTCGAAGTAAACATGTAAAATAATTATTAGTTTTTTATAATTTCTAATATATAAATTTTGAATATGTGAAATATAATAACCAGAAAATGACCGAAATCGACGTTAGAAACATCACTCAATAAGAAAGTAAAATTCTTTTGGTAATTGTTGCCGATTATTGACAACAGAAAATTTCTAGTAAGCATTTATAAATTTATTGCTAATAATCACACTGACTAAATTAAATCCTTAGCTACATACGTTCACATGCATTGTTAAAAAAATCGGTCTGGAATCCGTCAGAGCGTTTTCCTGTTTCGAATGATCACACACCAAAATATGTAACAAAATGGATGGCTTAAACTACTATAGTACACAAGATAGATTAACGATGCCAAAATAGAAACCTATATTTCGAAAATCATTAAATATGTAAAAATTATTTGTAACCTAAATTGGAGGTCCTGTAAAACGTAGGATTTGTTTGCAACCCCTTTTTTCCGCTTGGAAGTTTATATTGTTCTTAATTATATTTTACGCGCACTCCAAGCCACATGGAGCTTAAGTTGGTCCTTTTAGTTTTACGACCGTGAACTGGGTTCACGACCGGCTTCTTGTTTCCCTTTGATTACTTGTAGCAATTCCCCGTTACGATCTCCCCTTTAATATGGTTTGACGCAGGAAACTCGAAATTTTCCGAACGTTGTCAGTGAACTTTTCAGAAGTAGTATCCAACTTAACCGGGTCCTTTTGAAGTATACTGGCCGTTTAATCCTGTAATCTACATCTATAATACTTAGGTGTTTAACTGAAAACAAGTTGAAAAGTTTCAAAAATTTAGTGTTTTTCGAATAGACAATTTTTTTGATCTACGAAATTGTTTTTAACTTGTAATACATGACTAAACACAAAAACTTTAAAGTCGTACTTTTATAGACCATCTAAAATAAGAGGGATAGTAACACTACCTAATTCTAATTACATTAATGTTGCTGTCGTCAGGTCTTCGCAGCTTATTGGTTAAAGCTTTGGCGCATAAGGCCAGGTTAGACCAGTGTTCGAATCCCGGCGAGGGCATGACGACTGCAACAGGCTTTACCTCATTAATTTGAGGTAATTTGCAGTTAGTTGAATATCCTAATTCGTATTAATGCCTTTAAAATCACTCTATCATATATTACCACAGTATACTTCTAAACACTATAGCAAATCCGTGTTGAAACTTTTGATGTGGCGTGACTGCTCTCAGAGACCTTGAAACCCGTTTTCCATCTTCTTGGGTGCTAAATGAACGGTGGGAATTGAAATTTTTGAGTTCAGTTTTGAACTATGCTACCACTAGTTTCGCCAATGTAACTAAAATTGTATGGGTGATAGAGAATTTGTAAATATTATTTGCAATTTGCCTGGTTCTGGTATGATATTGACTTCAATTTTTGAGGTTGACTTTATTGTTTCTTTTAATTGAGGTGTTAAATTATTAAAATAAATTTCTATAGTTAGTGCTTACATTGGAGATAAAATTAAAGTAGCAAGAGGTGTTGGACGATTTTGTTGAAGGTTAATGTTTGATGTACAATTAGCTCTTGAAGAAGATCTCACAAATCGAAACCAAATCAGTACATTTAACTATATTTAATGTGTGCCCCACACAACGTTTAAATTGCAAATCAAAATAGTGTCTAACGCAACGCAGAATGAGACAGTTACAGCTCTAACTGACTCATGGATTTCTCGTAAGAAAGGTTTTTGAAAACTGAAATTCAAAAGGTACTAAATAGCTCAAACCCTAACGACAAAACGTAGACCAAAAATATAAGGAATACCAGGAGTCTAGGGAAAATGATCGCTACTGGGATGATAGCATAAAAAAGTGTTACAGTCTAGGACGTATCTATAAAAGGGTGACTACCTACTGACTGGGCAAGCGTGAATTTTCGAATAGTACTAACTAAGGGTACACAATATGATTTGAAAAAGACTTAAGTACGAGGAATGTAAATAAGGGTAAGAATTCCCAACAGGGTTTTGCAACTTCTTTTTAAGTCAAAGGAGTTGGTTTTCTCAGTTTCTACAGTTCTTGGAAGATATTAATATTTTGGCTTGCCTGCAGCCCTGCTGTAGTCCCAATACCTGTGTAGCTCTATTTAAGCCAATTTCACAATCTCTTCCTTCATAATGCTGCTTCATATGCCTACAAGTAGTTTTGGCTTGATGAGGCAACTTTTGGAAAGGTCGTCCACGATTTTGTATCCTTTTAGGCCATTATGTCTAGGGACCTAAAGCAGCATGACATTAATTCATAGAACCAGATTATTAAGGGCTGTGCGATGGTCCCTTACTAGTAAGGACCTTAAAGAAAACTATTTAAAGGCATCAACAGCACTTTTTCTCTCAGTGCAGATGAATTTGCACCTGCCACTGTTTGTTTGCAAAGCTGACCGAAAATATTAAATAGGTAATGACAATTATTTCTGCCTTTCCCTTAGTAAGACCCAAAGGCCGTAATACCCTACTCCAACTTTGGCGATTGTAAATGCCTGCTCCGTTTCCTATCGTGTTTTTAGACCCATCGGTGTACCTTGGGTCTCTGCCATACGGAACGGAAGCTGCTTTTGTGGACCAATCTGATTGGTATTTAATAAAAAACAAATACAAGGAAGTTGTGGGTCGAAGGTCTTTTGTAATCACCCTTTGCCTCACAATTGCTTTGTTGTTTTTTTTTAATATTATTTCGCGAAAAACTACTACCATTGGTTTTTAATGGTTTCCATATTCGCGAGGAACAACAGGAAGAATAAATTGCAAATTTGTTATAACTTTTCCACTTGACTATACCTAGATACCTACTGCTTCACAGTTTCGTAATCCGTCTGACTTCATGAATCATGATTCCATCAGTAAGGTTCAACATCAGTTTGTTTATTTCTTGGTATGTCTTACTCTCTACCCCTCATTCTCTTATTATAGCAGTGAATGCTCTGAAGTACGAACAGAGTGCCTGAAGCTAAGTCGTATTTACCTGAAGCAGTCGGTCAATGAATAAATGAGTTCGTGCCCGCAGAACTTTAAAATTTTCCTGGTTCACTCACTCGCAAGCATCTTCTCATTCCTCGCTCGCAATTAATATTAACGTCGAACTTTCCAGTCCTCAAACTTCATCATCGCATTCACTTATACAAAATTCACTTTTATGGCCCAAGGAACATTCCTGCTCGTTTTTCATATCTGCGCCACTTCACGTCTTCTACATCTTCTTAACGAAACATAATAACTGCGGTCCAACTTGACTTTTGCACATCAAACGCGAAACTAAATTCGTACTAATGGAATTTTAAAAATGCAACAACGAATATGGTGATCCGCATCCGTATGCTGAAAATTTATTTCAGGCTTATTTCCACTTTCATAACTGAAAATCAAGGTAGAAGGTTCATTGTAGTTTTCAGAAAGTATTCATTTTGTCACTGTTCTTTTCAGGCTTTCACAGCCGGCGTTGTATTTAGATATATGTACACTTTCCGGGCTGTTGTGTCGTGGTCGACGTCTTCCTCCTTCTCGACGGCACAACAGCCCGGAAAGTGTACATATATCTAAAAGTATTCATTTTGTTAAAAATGTATGCAAATAAATGGTGGAATTTTCGAACAACTACTAAACTGGCACCTCAAACACGTTGTAATAGTTTTCCTAGTAATGATTTTTTGTTGATCTTCATAATCCTAGTTGAATTTATTTGTTGTTTTTCGTAATTATGTTTCATAAATTTGTAGTCCTTTATAAACTTTTGTCTTCCTTGGATTAATTCTTTAAATAACCTAAGTAGGGTCAATTTGTTATAATCCCCCCCCCCCCCTATAATAGAGAGTAAACAAAAGAATACCAATTTAAACATTTTCTTAAAGTTAAAATATGGTGTGACATATTAAATGACTCCTAAAAAAGTGACTCAATCTATAGATTTCCAATATGCCCCTTATTTGAAAAAAGTAAATAATTTAAGTGTTTTCCGCCTATCATAGAAGCTAACAACACCGAGGTTTTTGTAAATAATGCTTTAGGTAAAAGGTAAAATGGTAAACAAATTTTCGAAATTGAAAAGAAGCGTATTGTGAATTTTAAATTTCTGCAATTTTACTAAATTTAACTGGTTCCCTCTCCTCTAAAATTTTAAAATTATTCTTCGTAATCAGTTTTTAGTTTAATGTTTGTTTGCTTTACATTTTCGTTAATTACTTTCTATAACTATATATACCACACTCTACCTAAAACTTTCTCCCAGAAAAACGCCTGGTATATATCATTCAGATAGACACCGAGGTATCTTCTAATTCTAATCTTGTTGTAAAACGTGTTATTTTCTTTCTTCTAATTCTTTGCATTAAATAGAGATTCTTGGTAAGCGATGAATAGAAAAAGAAAGAGTGAATGAATCATTGTTCGCATTTCCCTGCGGAATTTCTCCCGGATATCCAGTTCCCGATTATATTCCTGTGTCGAATTGAAAGTTGTCCTCACGTTTCGTCGTTTTTTCTTCCTGTCGACAAGTCCACGACTAGGGTCACTCTCTTTTTTATCTTCCAGAAAGTGTCGACGGATATTCACAGGCACATTCTCGGACTGAATTAATATTAAAAGAAAATGCCGAAGCCGAGAAAATTCGCGAGATTCGAGAGATTTACGGGATTGAAATTCAAATTAGAGATTGCTTCCCTTTTTATACGTTGAGGAATGGGCTATGTAAAGCGTTGCCGTAGGGCCAACAGCGTTAATGCAAAATAGATTTACGATCGACAGGGTCCGTGATTGTTGTCGCGAAAAGTTTACCAATGAAAAACTATCAAAACGTTCGTTTTACTAGGTCAAGAATACTGATGACTTAAAACGAACGAAAACTTGTTAAAAAGATGCCAGAGTTCAACTTTTTAATCTCATAACTTTTTCGATGTTAACTTTTAATTTCTTCGTTGCGCAACTTCTTGAGTAATGTTGCCAAAAAACTGTTACTGTTGTGCAACAGAAAACGGATGAAAATTACGTGTAAAAATAACAAACGACGATCTCCGCATTTATAGTAGGTATGAGTTTGCCAAGGGAAGATTGAATTCTTTTCTAATTACCCGTCATGCAGATGTTACTTTTCAATTGGAAAAACATTTTTAATGTTCTAAAACCAAATATTATGCAACTAGAGGAATATTCTTCTTTAACCAATGATAACACATACATACTAGTTTATTCAACTACTGCCAGTAATACCAAAATGAATGACAATTACATTAATATGAATTAAATTCAAGAACCATCTACAAATTACCCCAAATTAATAAGGAAAAAGCTATTGCTGTCATCATGTCGCCGTAGCTTAGTGGTTAGAGCAATGGCGCGTAAAGCCAGAGACGCGGGTTCCAATCCCGGCGGGGCATGATGACAGCAATAGCTTTTTCTCATTAATTTGGGGTAATTTATAGATGGTTCTTGAATTTAATTTCATATTAATGTATTTAAAATCACCACTACTAAATATTTCTCGATATTTCATTGTGAATAACAATGGATAACTGATTATTGTTATGTAATAATTATTTCTATTTTCACTTATTTATTTATTTGAAAAGATAAAGAAGTAGAAAAAATTAGATGATACAAAAATATGTATAAATACAAAAGAAATAGGAAATCTTCTCATAACAATTGAAGCGAACAACATTGTGAAATTTACCTAATTAGTCAAATATTTGGTATATACAAATGTAATTCAAATTTAAAATTAAAACGGAAATCATTGAAAATTACGTAGGGAAATCGAGTGAATATTTCGAATACCGGGTTATTTGGAGACAGATTACAGTTGCGTGTAGAATCTAAACTATTCCAGCCAACATCTGTCATTCATATTAGTTAAACAGATTATTAACAGATTGCATTATTAGTTGAAGATACACATCATTATCACAGTATCGTCCTTAGACTAGGAAAGAGAGGGGACAGGTAATAGTCGACTGCAAATTGAGGACGATTGGGATCGCGAGACAGCGCTCAGTATCGCAACAAAATGTTAAGAGGGAGTTTGTTTTGTTACCATTATTCGTACAATTATCATTCCATACAGAGTATCAATTGTTTATTTGATAACGTAAACAATTATTAAGAACTGTTGTTTTGCGTCTTACGTTACTAAGAAAATATTATTTATTTTATGTCAAAGAGAATACATGTTCAATGAAATTAAATGCAAAGAATTATTTTATTAACGTTAATTAACATGATGTGGCGGAACTAATAAACATTAAGACGAATTTTATTAATTAATTAATTTTACTTTTTTAGATTTTTATAACTAAAAGTGACGCCGCCTATGGTAATATTGTGGTAAACGCATGCATCTTACAACTTTGAAAGTATTTTTTGTTTCTCTCACTATCAGTAAACCATTCCAACAAAAAAAATATGATGCATTAATGATTATTGTACGTAAATCATAACATATTTTAAGTAGTATGTAAACAATAAACAAATTAAACACGATTTTCTTTGCTTAACCTTACTACGTAAAATTCTTTTTACTTGTGAAATGTGATTTCTGGTTCATTTCTTTCACTGCGGCTTTTACAGCCGTAAGAAGAACAAATCAGCATTGTTTTAAATAAAAATCCACTAAAACCTAATTACACTATTTAATTATTTTGACACTTTTACACAACGCTGTCAACACACTGTTTGGGATCAGTAAATGGAGGCGGTACCAAAATATTGCGTCAATTTTCGACGTACAGTCGGCATAGGAGTTACGTGTCCCCTCTCTTTCCTAGTCTAAGGTATCGTCAGTCCGAAGACTGGACACATCTCTACCCTTTGCTATCTTGAACCAGTTTTTGCAAGCACCGAGAACTAGAACTTATAAACTTTTGTGAACGATAAAATGTCCCTTCTTATCCCTATTATTGAATCTAAAATGTCGCTAACTAGTTCTTCGTGTCTCAGAAAGAGTCTTTCATCCTATCTCTTCTTTTCCGTATTATCTTCAGCGCCGCTCTTTGATCTCCTGTCCTTATGTTTTCTCTATTATAACGTTTTACAGTTACACAATATTTTCAACCACATTTTTCTTTTTCGCCGACCGTCTAAGTTTTGCATCTTACAGAGCCGGGCTCGAAACCTATAACTCTTTCTTAAATCTGCAATTTGGTCGCGAGTACAAAAATAGTTTCGTTTTGTCGATAGCCCTTGTTCCATGTAACTGCCGCTTTTTCTATCATCATATCTATCTAATCTTCTAGATATCGAAAATCCATTAATTTTACGCACCCAATTTTAAGATTACTTCTAAACGTAGCTTAACCTCCTCCACGTACAAATACTTTTGTTATATATATACAGTGAAACCTGGTTAATTGGGATCTCAAGGGACCAAGACATATGTACCAATTATTGAGGGTTTCCAATAATCCAGTTTTCCAATTAAGCAGGTTTAAAATTATAGTTGTCTCATTTACAGAGGCCCCCGCTTACAGAGCTCGAAATGTGCCGTTATTCCATTTTTAGAGGTGGAAATGATAATAAAAATGTGTATTTTTGGTGTTATGAATTTAATGTAGATATGAATGTACATACATAATGTATGTAAATGTATGTATGTATAAAAACAATACGGTAAAGTAATCGGTAATCCGAATTTTCTCGTTGTTTTTAATAATTCTACACAGGGTTGACTTTGGTATGTTATTCTCCCTAGATAGTTCATCATGCGACTTTCCACAATCATAATCTGATAGAAGTTTTAATTTTTCAGATACTGATAACGTCTTATATTTACGTTTAGACCTTTTGTTCCCTTGTTTTTAGGTCAAAACCTGACAAACAAAGCATGCGCGAAAGACGATGCGAAATTGGCGAAATGTATGTAAACAAACATGTCAAAACGTGTTAAAACCTGATTAATTTGTCTCACTTATACAGGTAATTGAGTTACAGAGTCTCAATTATAGAGGTAAACATCGAAAAAGTCTTAGAATCCAATTCTCATTTAACCAGGTTCAAAAAGTCCCATTAATAGAGGTAATTTAATGAAAAAGGACCGGGACCTCATTGCAATTCTCAATAATAGAGGTTTCTCAATTATCCAGGTCCCACTTAACCAGGTTTCACTGTATATATATTTATTACATTAACTTTAATTAGTTCTTGATTTACAAAAAATTGAATTAAGAATCCGGGTGTTATATCACCATTTACATAGAGACTTTTATTCCTTATTTAGGGTGTCAATTATTAAAAAAATGTACTCCTCTGTTATCTCTAATGTAACATGGAAATATAGTCATTCTTAATTAGAACATTCCTTTGGTGTAGACATCATTCGGTAAAATTGTCCAGAAAATATCTTCCTTTAGTTTAAAACATAGAAAACAGAATATTTTAAGTAAATGTTCATGTGATGGGTTAGATCTTCTAACTATTTTAAAATTACTTTAACTCATTCCTTCACTGCTAAAGGATGCAAATAAGGAAATTTATACACAAACTAAATAATAGCTATTTCTATTCTAAAGTTTTTATATTTCCCTATTAGAATTTCATATTACGAAATTCTAGAATTCATTGTTCAAGGTTTATAAAAAACGTTGTTTCCATTTCTTATTCATTAAACAGGCAAACCTTTGAATTTAATTTAATGAAATTAACGAATACGTTCTAGGCAAGAAAGTTAAATTTGGATCTACTATGATTTTTTTTTTCTTTCTAATAGAAGCGTTAAGATATTCAGCTTAATCTTCAAACACTGATCCATTTTTATTTCGGTCGGTGTTACGGCTTTTTTACGCAACTTAACTACCCTGGTGGTTCATTTAAGCTAAACGTGTAAGTGTTTAGTCAAGGAAAGGACCAGCCATTATCAATGATTCGCTTTTCTAAACTCCCTCGAGAGACCCTACATCATCGTGGCTACATGGGGCGCCGGGTGATTGCGTCAGTCGCTATGCAGAGTTACCAAACGTTTAACGTTAAAGATAGCGGGGAAAGAAGCACAGTAAAAAGTCGGGGAGAAAGGAAATTTGTTATGCTACCCTTAAGAACAAGAAAGCGCCCATCTGCCTCGTTTAACGAGTGGGACGGATTCTCAATAAATCTGTCGAACCTTGATAAACACTAGACCCTTCTGGACAACATCCTTGGGGTAGAAAGCGAAGGTAAATTTTCGGATATTAGACTCGTTAAGGAGGAACTACGCCTTTATACCTCCTCCTACGAAATATTTCCTCACATAGTAAAGTTTAAAGAAAATGCAGTCATGAGTTTCGTAAGTAATTTTTTTTGTTATTGTTCTTAAAGTACGTAAAGTTTGTAGGTTTATATGCTTAGAGCCCCCGCGCCAGGTCGCGCGTCAAGGTCATTACATTGGCTAAAATTCTACACCGCGCACTTGACGGACAATATCAGCGGCGGCCTGTAAGTCGCGACAGCCTGCGAGATCCGTGGCGGCCAATACAGCGATCCTGCAAATTCTTTTTCTTAATGAGGTACCATATAACAAATGCTTGCTCGAAATACATTTCACCACTGCACTGACCGACTATTTGTATTAAAATTCACTTGCCGAACACGCTCGGTTGGCCGCCTTGAATTTTAGAACCGCGACCCGGCCTGACCGACCTGGCCGCTAGTGCGCGGGGACTCTTATTATTGTTAGTTCAGGATAATCTCAGTATTCATAGTAAATTCACAGAACTGTTTTTTTAAAGCAAAGTGTAAATTTTGATTAATCCTTTAGACATGAAATATTTATACTATGCATACTAGAAGGGCAAACCATATTTTGAAATTCTGAGATTCTACATGTACTCTTGCTTCATTAAGAAGTCAGTTATAATAATTTTTGATGTGATAAGAATTTTACAAAAAGCAGCGGTTAGTATCTAAAATTTGTAAATAAGGATGTGCAGTCATCTTTGATTTGAAAATTTAAATAAGTATTAATTGCAAACCTAGTGTTTTATTTGTCACATTTTTAATTTTAACGTCTATTTGAAATATTTTAAATCTTTCTGATGTACCAGGGTGGTCTGAAAAGTTCTCGGCCTCAAAAGAATCACGCGCGCTAGAACTTGCCGTACTCACGTAAACATTTATGCAAATCTTAGTTGAAATTCCATCTAATTCCGGTTAGCAGTTTGGCTTTGCAGTCGATCACAGTGGGTATAGTTTGAAGCACCGTAAGACATGGAAAAGCTTGAGTACTGTGCGGCGATAAAATTCTTTGTAAAAGGAGGTTTATCTCCGAATGAGATTTACCAAAGATTTATTAAAGTTTGTAAACAAGATTCACCTTCATACTCCACAGTCAAGAAATGGGCTGCTGAGTTGAAAGGGGGGATAGAGCAATAAAGGTGACTCACGCGAAGGGCGCCCAAAAAGTGCAACAACTCCTGAATTGATTGACCGTGTGCACGATACACGATATGGCTTTGGAAGACAGGAGTGAAGTTGCGCGAAATTGCCGAGGCTGTTGGCATCTCAGTGAAACGTGTACTCGTAGGTCACATTTTTCATAACAAATTACACATCAGTAAGCTCTGTGCAAGATAGGTGCCGCGCATCCTTACTCATGAGCAAAAACGCAACCGCATGGCGATGTCACAGCATACTTTGGAGTTGTATAATAAAAATCCAGTGGACTTTTTGCGCATATTTATAACAATGAATAGAACATGGATTTACCATTATACGATACACCGGAATCGAAACAATCAAAGCGCTGGACTGAAGCCGGGTCCTCTGCACCAAAAAAAAGGCAAGTCAGTTTCTTCCGCAGAAAAGGTGATGGCTTCTGTTTTTTGGGACGCTAAAGGCATTCTGCTTGTGGATTATCATGAAGAGGGTAAAACCATAACTGGGGAGTATTTTGACCTTTTAACTCAATTGGATCTGAAAATTCGTGAAGAAAGACTAGGTTTGCAGAAGAAGAAAATCATCTTTTATCAAGACAATGCGCCGATGCACAAAGGGCAACATTCAATGGCAAAACAGCACCATTTGAAGTACGAATTGTTGGAGTACCCACCCTATTCTCCTGACTTGGCCCCGCCGGACATGCTCCCAAAACTCAAAATCTTTCTTAGTGGGCAACGTTTTTCATAGAACGAAGAAGTGATTGCTGCTGTGGATGAGTACTTCTTAGAACTTCCACAAAATTATTTTAAGGACGAAATCCTGGTTCTGGAACATCGATGGACCAAGTGTGTAGAGTTATATAGCTGTATAATTTGGGAAATAATTGAAGCTTCCCAAACTGTTTAATGTCTACTCAGAAATGAGTAATAGTGAGATTTAATTGATAACAAAGCCATTCGAATTGTATTGACGAGAAATCGAAGCAGATAAATGTATATACAAATTAAATAAATAGATAATTAGCTATATTACCATATAAAAATATATGTATACAAATAATTTGGTTTTAATTTAGTTTCTTATATTTCTTTCTTATTTCTTCTCCGTAAGAGGTTCTTCATTCTTCCCAATATTGTTCTTTCTAAGATTTGTTGCTTCCAATATGTTCTTGTTGCCATGATTCTGCGTAGTCTATTCCTTTTAGGCTACCAATGTCCGTTTTGGAACTGAGTCTGAATTTAGCGCTGATCTCTGGTTCCTTTCTTATTCTGTCGTCTCTGCAGACTCCGGCACGATTTTTCTGTATTCTCTCGTATACATATATTGAATTTGCAAGTTTTCTTTCTAGCACCTATCTTTCTAAATTTTTGCTCATTTCTTATTTCACTTTCTATTTTTATGTAGTAGTACTCTAAGGACCATCCTCTTTCCTCTTGTTTCTTCTCACCCTTTTCCATTTTTCTATTGACTCTGTTCTTAAATAACTAGAAATCTTATCGTTATTGAAGGAACTCATGCATGTTATCCCACATCAAAGATTTATAATTATATGCATTAGAAGGATACATCATTTCCAAATAACTTGGAACTACTAAATTTTGAACAGGGTCGACTGGTTAAGTATGTATAACGATCCCTTGATTGCAAATATGGTGATAATGATGTCCAAGCTCATCGATTTTCTAGGTGAAGCAACACCTGGATGGTCGTAATGCGATTCCTCCGGTAGCAGGTTATGGACTTCCATTCCATTACAAATTATACAATATGACCCCGAGCGGCCTTTTCGTGTGGACCTAAGCATCCTCCGGGGGACTTCCCTAAACTTATTAAACCTCACCTTATAGTACCCTAGAGACGTCCTCTTACTATCTTTAATTAGTAAATTCAGCGAAATATCTTCAACCTGATTTTACACTTGAACTGTTGCCTACTACACTTACTTGCAGACCAGTTTCAACTAAACCTGCGAAATTTCATACATTTTTTTTTGAATCTGTATCAATCGTACCTACTGATTAGGTAGATATGTGTCAATTATTATAAATTATTCCTTTTTTCGACTTGGGAATGAGATTGCCACTTTCTATTAGTTATTGGAATTCAAAATATGAAAATTGTCAAAGGAAAAAGTAAAAATTGCTTTACAAAGACTGTTTTAATTTTTTGAAAAGAAAGACAAGTTGAAAATCTGTGAAGAATTTAATTTTGTGCTACTTAGTCAGAGTCGTTGTTATTTCAATTGTTCTTATGTTTTGTAAGTTAGGTACAATACTTCACCGATTTCTGGCACCTGCGCCCGTTGCATCTGACCCAGTAGCGTAGGACAAAATCTCAAGAATCCTCACAGTATCAGGTGGGGCAATTCCTCCATCCCATTTATAGATATATTTTGTTCTTTGGGTAGAGATAGACCCTCTTGGGTCCGCAAAGTAAGTAAAGCATCAGCTATAAGAAGTTAATTTTGCTGGTAATATGATATAATTATTTATAATTAATAGAAGCTTATATGGTCAATAATCAAACGTCGCGAAACTTTTTTGTTATTGGCGGTATTAGCATCTATGGTTCCACACATTAGTTTGTCTGATGATATTATATAAACTGTATGTTTATTAATTTCTATAGATATTATTCTGGGTGGGTTTCGAATGTTTTAAGTGCTCAAAGCAACCGAGTAAATTTGTTTTTGAAATATGTCAAAATCCGAAAAGATTAGTGGATGCACCTGACTACTGATGTGCATGCTCGTTGCATCTGACATGTCAGAGCTTGTCCCGAATTGACTCCTAAGATATGGAATCAACTGAATTCACTCGGTGAGGCGTGAGAGATAGACCGCATTATTCAAGAATGGAACTTGGCGTTGCTATATTGCGAGTATAACGTAACATACAAAAAATAATAGAATTACGAATTCAATAAGCAAGATTATTTTGCCTTGTAGTTTTCAAAACCTAATGTTTTCATAAAGAAATTCTAGGTTAAAACTTTTAAAAGGAATTTTCCCAAAGAGCCCAGAGTTAATTTTAATTAGAAGCTAAGGTAAAGATGAACGGATGTCACAATGTATTGCATCAAAATTTTGTAAACTCGTTAGAAATAGGACCTTTATGCTTTGGAGAAAAGGCTTTCTGGATTTCTTTTTTTTCCTGAAATATCCAGTTTTCTATTATTAAAAATGTTTCAAAATATTATAAAAGTACCTTATGTGAATGATTATGCTTTAGTTAGTTTAGTAATATTATGCTCAGTTTAAAATAAACAAAAAAAATATGTAAAATGTAAACACTACGCGTTACGGGGAGATGACGGTAAGACCAGAGACGCCCTCAAGTCCTTTACTGAGACGAATTAATTAAGTGGTCACCGAAATATATTTCAAAAAGTAAATATGGGTGTAAAACAGCACGGTGTTGCGGGAGAGGAGGTTGCACATACTTCACTGGTGCTGTGCCTATTAAAATAACGTTTACTTCTGCTTAACAACGTTTGTAATAAATGAATCAAGAGCCGTTTTGACGTAAACAAATGATTATCAACATCGGCAGGAAGCACCCTTCCTCAAATGCATCTCATCGACTTATATAAAAATACAGGATTAACTTGAATTCTAGTGTCGAATGCTTCAATTTTACGTTTCGTTAATTTTTGTAGTTTGATCCATTTTCGAGGGGGGCTGCGGATATCTGACGGCTTTAGCGGTTCCTGCCTGCTGCTGACAGCAAACAATCTAACTGCACTTGAAGCTGCAATCTGTATTTTATGTTAATCGTAAATTACGGATTTCCCACTGCTATTTAAAGTGTCACTATTACTGTGTAACCCTGAGCTCATTTGCAGTTTTCAGTTTCGCACTCGTTTAGTTTTAAAAACGACGTGAATGATTTGTTACAGGAGTACTTATTTGGAACTGAAATCGAGCAAGTTGCTTACGCTATGTTATTGAAGGTTGGGAAGAATATGTTTAAAGAATGGGGCACGAAAAAAGGTGTTTGAATGATGACTATTGCTAATTTGAATGTAATTGGTTTGTGAAATTTGGCAGTTGAAGGAATAAAAAGAATTAATTGTTCAAAGAATTTGAATGAGTAATTATTTCCGCTTGATTTTTTTATGGCCATATTTTCTTTTGTTTATCACTGTTGGCCAGAATCTCAGAAGCTTTAAATGTTATATCGCTATCGACATCAGTTTCAAACGCTTGCTTTGAAACAAATTTGTTTTTCCGGTTGTTGCTCTTTGAAAGCTCCAATAAGTGAAAGTGCTTAACCTACATTTCAGTTTTGATTATAACAAAGAGGATATTTAAGAGAGAATGCGACAGCTGGTAAGAAGCTAGTGAGAGAGATGACAAAACAAGAGGGTCTGGCAACACCACCGTTAAAAGCTTCGGAAGAGCCCCTCACTGTTCATAAATTCCCAATAATTAGCATCCCTCGAGCAACTGCGTTTTTGTAGGAGCTTCGTCCGTGAGCTTGCCACTTCTTAAAAGCTCGTTCATCAATCATTTAAACTCATCGTGGAAAACTCCAGTATTTTTCCGTTAAACTCTCGGTAACCCTCTTCGGCCACTGTCTCATTCAGCCATTTACTGCTTAGGGAATCAAGTTTATCGTAAAAGTCAGTTAAATGCCTTCCATTGTTTTTTTTTTCTGAAAATGGCCCAATAAAAGTGTTATATTCTCTTAAACCTGTTTATTTACAATGACTTCCCAGTATATAAGGATTATTAAAAGAAGTTTTTATTAATGTCGGCATATCATAGGGTTAACAGTGCCACATTCAAAGTGGATAAAACATGTGTCTACATCAACAATATTTATTTTGAATACAGGCAGTTATGTTAAAAATCTACAAACGTAACTTTAACATGTATTCCACTTCTACCAAAGGTAAGTACCCGTTACTACCATAATAAAAATTAGGAAAAAGCAATGTTTTGAAATTCGTAATTTCTGGTTTATGATATCATTTTTTATTATTTACTTTTGTACCAATGGCAAAAGATTCTATCTCCAACACATCTATTTTCATATATATATATATATACATTTTATTTTACATAACAGACTATATTTTCCATTCCCAACCCAGCAATAATTTACAATTAAATTACATTCAGGGGTTCGAGAATTCTTAATGTTTTACATTGCCAGTATCACATTTAAATCCATTTAACTGGGTATTCCCATCACGCAACCCTGTTCATATGGATTCCGACGAATTTGAAAAAGATCTCTCATCTTTCCAATACACGACTTTCCACTTAGGCACCTGTTCGCAAAGCCGATTTCGATGTAGTGGTTTCTGACCAAAGAAAAAACCACACTTTTGGTGACTTAACCAGGCCAGTCCGCTGGACTAGAACTACATGAATCATTTAATACCAGTCGAACAATAAATGTCCATTTCAATTAGAACTTAATGTACGTTTTGCGAATTGACGTTGTCCAAATGTATCTACCACTTAAATTTTAAAATGCGGCGATCCATCTATCCATTGTCATTTGTGGTAGACAATATTAAACTCATCGTCGAAAAACCATGGACATCCCTTCCGTTTTTATTTCATGTTTAATAGTTTTACCATTTATAAAAAACGTTGAAACGGGGATAATACATAAACAAAATTGTTTGTTTTTGATTGATTACTAAATATTAGCTATTTTCTTAAAAAGGAAAAAGTCTAACGATCTGAATTTCCTATATCCTTGGATATGAACTTGAATGTCTTCTTAACGTGAACACCATGGAATTTATACATGCTTTAGAGTTTTTTAAAAGTATTGTGTATATGTGTTTGTATTTTATGATAATAATGATAAATTGTGTTTAGTCAGCATTGTGTCGAAACAACCAAAAGGAGCCGAGGTTTCAAACTTATTAGTTCTCATTAGCGCGCCATAGGCAAATTCCAGAGAATAACGACTAAACAGTCACTCTTAAGGAATTGAGATCAATATAATACCACATGCGACATATGAACGCTATCTGGGGGATTAGTTACAATTAAGGCTCATCATCAACAAGGATCGTTTGGTTTAAAAACATTCACTGCTAGAAGGAACCCGCAAAGCCAGCTGTTAGAGTTGAACACGTCGTCCTATCTCTTATCATATTATAAAAATAACCAAGTTCTTAGACATAAAGTGACCTACAAGGTTCTGTGTCATCAAAACAGTCTTCGGTTCAAAAACTGATTGAACACGCATTTTATTCTGAAATTGAGATACTTTTGACATTCCCCGAAAACAAAAACGTTCGTCCCATCATGTCCTTCCTACATCACGAACGTTCGTATCATGTAATGTTTATTTTTTCTGGGCTTCCAGAAAATACGTTGCACATAGCCCCGAATTTCACTTATTGCTCGGTTCAGTTTAGTGCTCTCCCCTTTTCTCCCCCTTTGCAGGTTGCAGGACTTGTAGAGTTTGCGTCTGAATTTTGACTTGAGGACTACCTTCCTGCTCGACTGCGACGGTCAAGCCACGTTTTTACGTTTTCGGTGTGGTGCTTAGTGTTTTTGAAATATGATTAAGCTTTAATCCAATTTCATCTTCCGTTTTACTTTTTTACATTTTTCGTAATTTTTGCTGTAAATGTTTTAAGAGTATTTTCACCTAGTGCCTCCTGGTAATATTTTCGATGAGTACTCGTAACCTTTTTTTAATTTAAGTTTTGTAGCTTGTCTTTTCGATTACAATTACATGTTTTAATCTTTTTGCTTTTGGGCTTTCAGCCACCTTTTATTTGCTTAATTTTACCATGTCATTGATAATTCATTAACTTTGGGTCTTCAGTCTCGTTTTGCTCTTTTTTTAATTATTGGTGCCTAATTGCTCGACAATTCATTGCTTTTTGATGAATCCCATGCACCCTTTTTTGTAATTATAGCACCACGTGTGTTTTTTTGTGGCGACGATTACTCTACTGGATCCGTTCCTTTCCGTATTCCTTTCCTGAGAGCTCTAATTTTTGTAAGTAAGGTTTTGTGCTATTTTTTCATTAATCAATTTTTTCATGTCAATTTCCTCCCTCATATGAAATTTGGCCATATTGTAATTTTAAGTATTGTGTGGGTTGTAGTTAATTTTTCCTGAGGACTGAACTCCTCAAGTTGAGTTCCTCTATTACTTGTTTCTATTTTAGATCTATTGTAGCGTAGGAGTCTCAAGCGAGACCTAGGGTCTAAGTAGGAGCTCCTGGGGTAAAAACATCTTGCCGCAGGAAGAAACCATTTTGAACACCCCTGTCTTGGGCATCCAGTTCCCTTAAGTTAATTGGGCCTTGTCACAAGCTGTGTTTGCCATTCCAATTGACCATCTAGGCCATCAGTTATCCATCGGTGCATTACGATGTTTGGTGTCCCCTACAGTTGCCCTTGGTCTGGTAGACGTCCCCACTGAAGGAGCTCCCAAAAGACCCCTTTGGGTCTCTTACTTTGGCTAAGTACCTTTTCGTTACCAACCCATTTTTGTCTTATATTGTAAATTTTAAATTAATATGTTAAGTAAGTTTCTGTTATTCTACTTATTATGTTTTATTTCAGGGATTTTCGAACCCTGTGGTTGTCTATTAATTGTTCATCGAACCCCCCACAGCTCTTGTAGTTTCCGTGGCACTTACCTTTTGTTTTTTTTTTTCTTTCTCTAAGTAGTTCAGACCTGTCCTAACTAAACTAGATTTTTTGTTCTCTTTTTAATTTGCCTATTGCGCCATTAATTTTCTCAAACAGTACAAAATTACTTTTTAACTTTTTACACGATTAAAGGGTTTTCTTCAAAATCTTCTGTGTACAAATTACTAAAACAAGTTACATTAGCTATTATCTATATTTCTAAAGTCTAGTCAATGAAATTTTACTGCGATCAATGCAATCCACGCAAATATCTTTATTGGTTCTACATTACATAGATACCATATAAAAAAAATCGGATTGCTGATTTATCTTTTTCAATATGTGCAGTAACTAAAAGAAATAAACTCAACAAAAAATGCTCTCCTGCCATTAAGTCTTGACCATCAGCAGCCTAAAATGCTTCCTGAAGTAGTACCGTCTACGATATACCAGCTTATTATCCTTTAGACAAACATCTTCCATCATGTTTATAGGCCCTAAATGTCGACAATCTCTTGTGCTATTTACCGACGGGGAGTCTTGAGGGTGAAGCATATGCCATCTCTCTTTCCTTTCCCATCTCTGCTCTTTCTGTTTACTTATCCTATATAGAGATTTTTTTTATGTCATTCATTTACGCTGCATACAACCAATAAAATACAAACTGAAACAGTAGCATGGCATAATTTACAACTGATAGTAATTATTGTTATTTGAATTAAGGCGTTTACGTACTTTTTGTGATCACCCTGCATACACGACTTTAATTGACTACCTAAACCTAAGAGTTAATCATCCGGTGGAAGTGCATTTTTTCTACTACTATTTGTTTCCGTGTACAGTACCTTTGCCCACAATTATTTTTTAAGTTTCTGGTCACTTTCAATTTAATACTTCAAACTTTTTCGCATAAAATGAAATAGAAGAATTCTATCTTGCACTTTAATATCCGCACGTTCCCTTGGTTTGACGATAATTAGGAAAAAAAATAAGTCAGTAAATAGTTTAGAATGGTTTTATTTCAGGAAAATTGACAGTCATGTTCTACCTTGAAGAAGTTTTAAATCTAAGACAAAACATAGGTGTCGGTTTTCCATCAATAGAAACATTCTCCACTGTTTACTGACTTAAACTTTTTCCACCATTTGCTTACTTGACTTTTTCCCAATATTTTGACTTTCACCCTCTTACCATCATGAACGTCGAAACAGATTAAAAAAATTAAATAGGTGAAATTTATTGGCCGTAGCTTTTTCTAGCTGTAGTCAAATTTAAAAATTCAAAAACTATTGCTACCTATTTTTTTTTTACGTATATCTTTCTTTTTTAGTGCATTAGGCATTAAAAGATAGTGAAATATTTTATTTAATTCTCATTATCCATTGTAAATGATGGTCACTAAAATTTAAATTTCATTGTTCACTAATAACTACTAACTTTTTTTATAAAATTGTAGATATATAAAAAAAATAAGTAAACTAAAATGGCGGTGGGTATGCTTGAGGGAATTTATTGAGTCTATAATATTGTTTCAACCCTTATTGGTTATTCTTCTATTGAGATTTTTTTAAATATTTTTTCACAACGGTTGCCGTACTAATTCCATTAGTTTTATAATAAAATTGTCTATTCCATCAAAACAATTTTTTTATTTCCAGTTTATTCAAAAATATTCAGTAATATGCTATGATAACACTATAAGTAAAAGGAAGCTCCGTTTTCTATGAAATAAAGCCCCTATTGAAAACGTTATGTTTTGAATTTTTAGCCACTCTAGATATCCTTTTCTAATTAAGGTAAGTGATTCATGGGGTGAATGTGAGGAAGTATGATTTCGATGGTGCATTTAATTCATCCGCTTCGCAACCCAGTTATATACAAATGTGATTTAGATAAAGAAGTAGAGCACTCAACTTAACGCCTTCTTGGATATTCTCGAAATCACTCAGTGCGATTCGCGGATGAGCAGAAAAGCATTACACGGTTCAGAACATTAGGCATCTTCTTCAAATATTCATATTCACCGGTCCTTGATCGTGCCTGATGCTTTATGGAATATTGAGGGTTTATTTAGGGGTGGCGCGTAGACTTGATATTGCGACTGTTTACGGCTAGTGCATTCCGTATATTCAGAAAGCGTGGAGGTGTGATATAAAGCGTCAGCTTGATATCTCGAGCTCCTACTTCGCAGACAACACGTCGAGGAAGACGCAGCCTGCGAAGACGTTCTCGCAACACAATCATCGTCATATTTACTTTCCTATTTCTTTGAAATTAAATTTTTGCGGTGGATCGAAAAATTATAAAAGTTCCACCATTTATCTGAAACTCTTCCACATATGATGTTAGCATTATTTTCGCTTCTTCCACTTTGCCCTACATATAATACATGTATAAAGAAGATGTAAGTTCTGATGCACGCCTTTTTATCGTTCATTCTAACGCGTCTTCCATTTATGTGGCATTTGCATCGTAAATAAAACGTTATGGGAATTGTACTTCATAAATAAGGCAGGACCATTTCAATTCCTCCCGCACCATATACACTGGCAAAGCTTTCGGAAGAACTTATTGCCATTTTATATGTTTTCTCCTTTTCCCGTCAACCGTCTCAAGGACTTAGGCACAGCACACTGAGACGACGTTGCAAGATTATACGAGATCTGTTTCCCCTTTAAAAAAAACATCACGCGAAAATTCATTACATCCTGACAGTATTTTATGTTATATTAAAAATGTCACACAGCAGGTCGTAATTTTGGCTCATTTTATGAACGCGCCAGGAAAGATTTCGGCGAGTTATTAGGAAAAAAATACGGCCGTGCCGGTTCACACTTTTGTTTTCAATACCTACTGTACACGATTTACGACTTGAAGTTTGATATATTACACACGACTCTTACCGTCAGATCACCCAGCATTAGCTAACTTTGTTTGATGCGGTGATTCCTGCCATTCGGCTTACTTACCAAGGCCCTCGAGGGAGCGTATATTGGGATACACCCAATCAGTGCGTGGAAGACCTAATCAACCACTACCATTTTCTTCTGGAAGTTTGAAAGACTACTGGAATCCTGCAATGCAGGCGGACCTACCTAATCCCTACCAGATTAAGCAAGCTTGGTACCCGAGCGGATATGACGGTCACCCGAAGAGGCAACCTTGCCTCTCTTCTAACTACTACGGGTTCATTCTTACAACAGCCGGGCAGGCAAGGAATATGTCCCTGCCTGGAAGTGTCCCGGACCTCCCGTAATACCAATTGGTCGAATATTCGAAGATTTCTTACAACCCTTATGCACTGGTAAGCCCCTGGGACCCATTTATGGCTGATCGTGAGCTACCTCAGCCACCTGTGATGAGTGAAGGTCGATGCCACTTTCGTGGATCCTCTGCCACACCTGTGTGCTGAGGTTACGGGATATCTCAGTTTTATGAATGAATGACGTAGGCATCAAATGGATCGAGTAATGGAACATTAGGAATAGGACTCGAGGTAATTAGTACCCCAGTTCCAGCGCCTCAGTTCTTCGGGGTCGCCTCAGACACCTAAAAGGACTACCCGATCTTTTATCCGCATAAGGTCCCTCAACAGCCATGTCAGCCGGCCTACTCCAGCCACCTTTAATGAGTGACTTTCTCTACATGAACATGTGTACAATAGAGATTACCTATTGGTAATACATGTCGAGATAAAAATAACTGTTGTCATCTTCAAATATTTGCTGCCAATTATAGCATTTTACCGTATAATGTTTGAGAAACCCCTAGTAAACTGGCTAGGAGCCAACTCAACCAATTTCAATAAAAATGAAGAGGAACTAGAGAAAATAGAGAAACAAAGGGCGTTATTGAAACCAGATAGGGTAGTTGGACACCTTCTGAAGATGAAGGGCTAGTTGGAGGCATATAATAGGGTCAAGAGTGGTAGAGAGAGACTCATATCGGATTACTGTTCTCAGATAATTAAGGAAATTAGGGAGAATATACTATAGCATTTCTGAAATGGATCTTAGATTTGAATGTTCCCAATATTTCCTAACTTCAAATTTACTGGTACCTACATGCTTTACAGGAATTTTATAGCATCCTACAGACACTGGAAAACAAACGTTAATATTTAAATAAAATACAAGCGACCTTTGAGGTCCATATGAATAACTTCCCACTATAACAAAGAGTAGTTTTCATGAACATCAAAAATTTCAACATATTTGTATGTTCGTAAGTCACTGCAGTATTTATTTATAAATTATCTTTGAGAGATTTTTGTGTGGTGTAATATTTAATAGCTAAATTATACAGGTTCTTTATGTAATGTAATAAAAAACTGTATAAGAAATGTATCAACATTATCATAACTACACTCATACTTGTCAAAAATAGATGCTTAAGGGTCCATACCAGGCGAATTATTGAATTTTATGATCAGATTTCTTGTAAAATTTATCCAAGCAGTTATTATGTGTATATATTTTAAGAACGCTAAGTGATATGGACAAAAACTTGATCCAAAATTAAGGTTCTCATGGAACTGTCACAAGAAAAGTGAATTGTGTATACGTTTATGCAAATCCCATTCACATTTACCTATGTATGTGTAAACAAAATAAACAAACGAGGCGTATACAGTAATTTATGTATGTTTTCCGACAGCATCAAGGCACTGAGAGAAGAGCCACTGAAAGTTTCATACTTCCCTTAAAATATTCTCGGCAATCCATCATATTCTTAGAAAGCGTAAACCGAATGTTTATCTCCTAAATATTTTGTCTATCTTTCTGGAGATGCCGGAGTAGATAATGTTTTATATATATTACTAATAAGACGAGAAATGATAAAATTTAATATAATTTTTTTTCACACAACGTAAAAAGCTGTTACAGGGAATAGGATGAATTTTCGTTTATTCCATTTTTACAGTCTCCAATATGTAAAATTAATAAATAAATACTGCGAATATTACCTACATCCATTGGTCTGGCGACAAATTGCAGCTATGCTTAGGATATTAGTCACTAGGAAGCGCCCTCGGTTAGGGTTTTAAAATTCATATCTTTAGCCAATAGCACTAATTTTCAACATTTTATTCTTCGTCACAGCAGAAAACGTAATATTTAAAATAATATGCCGATCAACAGTAATTTTGGCCAAGTATAAAGAAGATGAAAGAAACCCTTCATAAATAATATAATATAACAGATATATCAAATGTTTTGGGCATAGCCTATCATCAAGAGCAATGAGCATACTAAATTGGAAAATGAAGTTGCTTAATTTGTACCTCAATAGTTATAGTTAGTTATTAAGTTTACTAGTTAATCATTTGTTTGACCCGTAAACCCAAAACAGAACCTTCACAAAGATTGTGCGTATACTAAAAAGCATGATTTAATTAAAATTAAGTTTATGTATGCATCGTTAAATCATTTTTACATAATTAATAAGAGATGGGCCCTTAATCCCCTATTCTCTATGGATTACCATTTACGAACATGGCAAACTAATACAGCATTTATGACGCTGAGTGTAGTAAACTTCATGCTGTTAAAAAAAATCAACTCCAGGTGCGCTCGCAGCGTGAAAATTCACTCTAATCATTTTTCCATAACGCACCAAAAGAAGTATGACTTCAAAAAGTGCTGAATTTTTCACCAGATATTGTCGAACCTTATTTTTTATTTCAAGTTGCCGTTTTTAAAAAAATGTGTTCGTTTCAGCTTTATTGTTAAATTGAATATCGGTCTAATATATAATTACAAAACGTGTAAATTTTATTACGTGTATTCGTACGCTGGTACTCATCATAACCACGAAATGAAAATAGACACTTAATTATTAGTTGAATTTTTGATTTATTTTACCATTAGAGCATGTTATGTTTGTTATTTTTAGATTGCTTAAAGAACGATTGAATGTGTTATACATATATGTATGTGTTGCAGGTTGGGGTGTGTGTATGTGTTTGTGTGTATGTCTGTGTGTGTTAATGTACTTACTCGCAACCACAACTGCAACCTAGAACGCTACTACAAAAATGAACACTTCGTCGTCAAGTGTTCTTTATCTAATTTACAAATTAAACATGAGATAGTTGTAGAATTAAAATAAACACAACAATATAGCTACTAACTATGTCGTTATCGCGTTCGCACACACATATTGAAACAATTACTGCAGTTTGTTGGAGTTTCGGAAACTCAAATGGCTCATTTCCGTTCCCAACATATACCTATATGTATATACACATTCTTGTTCATCATGACGAACTCTGCTACATACAGTATTTTCAAGAAAATCGAATGAGGGGTCAGCTTAGGTGAACTTTATTTTAATTACTTTTGATTTGATTTTGATTTTCATGTGATAATTTGGACGAAAATTCGTCCCTTCAACGAAGAAGCTTGAAGTACAAAACTAATTACGAAACCGGTGGGATGTTGGCAATCTCACGCCACGATTTTCATGAAAGTAATGTCTGACGTTGCGTCGGTCGCGTCGCGTCGCGTACCGCTGTCGACGTCTTCTATCCTTTTATCGCAGCTGATACCAGTGCCGTCATAGATAATTCGATAATTACGCGATGGCGAAGTGGCAAGGAGACACAACGGGTGCAAGACAGGCAGACAAACTTTCCGACCTTACCTAATTGATAAACACAATTTATTATGCGATAGAGGACAATTTTCGTGTAATTAAATTTCGCGCGACGACGCGTTTTGTGAAAATGCCTTTAATTAATAATCCTCTGAACTGGCATGCGACCCCTTATGTCTCTCTATCGTCCTTTTCATTACTTGCTTGCTTTCTTAATTGTAACGTCGCCGTGCCATCAACATCACGTCAATGTTATCGTCCCTTAATTTCACAAGAATGTCTTTTAATTGACACATAAAAACAAGCAGATGAGCTGGTAGGTTCAGAAACAGAAAAGATTCGAAAAAATTAGCGATAACGCGCAGAGGAATGAGGAAAAATCTATTGCTTAATTTGAAGTAATTAAAAATTGATTGAAAAATTTATTTCACATTAATGACATTTTGTTTGCTAAGTTCTCGCGACATTATATTACTAATTTCCCTTGGTAAATTACGTACAACATCACGGCTGGTGGCTCTTTTTATAACCCTTCATTTAAGGTTTATTGGCGAAAAGATTCTACAGAAGAAACCTATTTGAGTTTAGACTCATTTTTATAGTCTTCATGGACTAGGTGTAACGTAAATTTACTGTATCTGAAACTGTACCGATTTTTCGTCTCAACTACGACGCTTCGTCAGGGCTAAAAGGAGTTGTTATGTTAATTTCATAGTCTTTATCTGTAGGTGATACATGATACTGCTTGTTTGTTTAAACATTGAAAGCGGTTATTCTTAGTGTGTTACGAATACACATGTCGGGAAAGGGTGAAGGGTATGTAAATGTACACACACCCATCTTGAACCGTAACCTATTGAAATACACATTAAAGAAATACGACAGTTTTTTGTATTTTCTGAAGCTCAAAACCAGTATGAAGGAGTCATAAAATACAAAAAACTGTCGTAATGCTGCCGTGTGTATTGCAAGTGGTTACGGTTCAGGATGGGAGTGTTTTCATTTACATACCCCTCACCCTTTCCCAACATTTGTGTTCGTAAAGGACTAAGAATAACCTTTTAGAGTTAATACAAACCAAGCAGTATCGTGTATCATCTATAGATAAAGACTATAATTTTGTAATGAGCGTATATGTGTGTGCGAGAGCGGCCAGTGTAACAAGCGTATATGTGCGCGAGAGCGAGCAGTGCAACGAGCGTATATGTGTGCGATAGCGGCGACGAGATCCGACAGCAGAATGCCGGCGTCGGTCGGCGCTTTGATGACGATAAACAAGGCCATAAATTACAATAAGCACTCCAGTAAAGACTAGTATGTCATTCTGGAACTTTCTGGATTGTTCCTAATCAGTATAAATACCTGTTGACGTGGCCAGTAGTAGTCAGTTCACAGTGAGCTTCCGAAGTAATATAAATAGCGAACTACGATATACCGAGTGATATAAATACGCATTTTTCTTGTGATATAAATAAGTCGTTGAATTATTATTAGTGTTTAAGTATTCTATTAGTGTTTAAGTGTTAAATAAATAGTTGTAAAATAAATATCCGTTAGATAAATAAGTTTAACTAGAAAAGTTGTTACAGTATGAATTCTAAGTGTTGTCCAAAATCACCATATTCTCCATGCACTGTGCATCGCCCACTTACACACTTCCAGGACGCTAAGTGTTAAATAAATAGTTGTAAAATAAATATCCGTTAAATAAATAAGTTCTACTAGAAAAGTCGTTACATTGGTGTCAGGTGTGGGGTGCTCAGCCAATCGATCCCCCAAAGAAGAGAATTTTCTAGTAGAAGAAAAATAGTTAAATAAATCAAAATGCCGAAAAAGTTGTTGGAGTTAAAAGTTGCCGAACTGAAAAGTGAACTCGAGGAGCGAGACGAAGATACGTCTGGTAACAAGCTCACCTTACAAGGGCGACTTGAGGAAGCTCTGATACGAGAGGGTTTTGATCCGAATACCTACGAATTTGAGGATGAACTAGAAAAGAAATTGGAAGGTAAACTGAAAGAAAATCTGGAAAAGAAATTAACCGAAAATTCAAATGAACTAAAAGAAAATCTGGAAGAACTGAAAGAAAACCTGGAAGTGAAATTAACCGAAAATTTAAAGGAACTAAAAGGAAATCTGGAAGAACTGAAAGAAAATTTGAGAGAAGAATTTAAAGAAAATTTGGCCGAAACAGAACAGAATTTTGCAGGAAAATTTCAAGAAATAGATTCACGAATTAAAGAAATAGAAGAAAGGTTTCTATGTACGACAATGTCCGAACAGATCGATAATGAAGCTAGAAGTGTGAAGCAGGAGAATGGGCACGGGATTTCATCGAAAGCATATACGAAGCCCCCTAAGTTCGACGGAAAAACATCATGGACCACTTTCCTTAAGAAATTTGAAACGGCCGCGAAGTCGAACGCATGGACGTTGGAAAATAAAGCCTCCGAGCTGGTCTGCGCGCTGCATCGTAATGCCGAGGAGATTTTGGATACCATACCACCCGAGAAGTTGAACGACTATGAACACCTAGTAAAGAAGTTAGAGATGCGGTATGGTCAGGCACATATGATAAGCGTCAGTCACGTGCAGCTAAGAAACCGACGTCAGAAGACAGGGGAAAACCTGCAAGAATACGAGGCCGATATCGCTCGTCTGGTCCGCCTCGCGTATCCAGGTACTCCCGACGACACGCTAGAAAAGTTGGCTGTCGACTCTTTCATCGATGGGTTGAGGGATGACGACATACAACAGCAACTCCGATTAGACATGCCAAATACACTCGCTGACACGTTGGCTCGGGCACTGGAGTATGACGTCGATAAACAGGCATTGCAACGGCAAGGTAGAGTGCGTGAGCTAAGGGAGGAGCCCGACGGTCGATACGAAGACAGACTAGAAGAAATAGTTAGCAGGATAGTGGGAAGATTAAACAAGAAACCGAGACCAATACGATGTTGGAACTGCGGGAAATTGGGACACGTAAGAAGCGCTTGCAAGAACGAAGAGGTTACTCAAGAGCGCGTGCCCCCAATTTCCGGAAAACTAATCAGGGACGACGCGGCGGGGCAAACGTCGGTCCCGGGACAGGAGGCCCCAGGTTTAGTAGCACTGACTAAGACAATGAAAGATCGAACTGACAGCCTTTTTCTCACTGGACTCATAAACAGGAAGCAGTGTTCATTTCTGCTGGATACTGGAGCTAGCAGAACAATCATAAGGCCCGAAATATTGACCAAGCCCAGTAAACTTCTGCCAACGCAATGGAAGCTCCGTACCGCCACTGGAGAACAAGTAGTAGTCAGGGGCGAAAGTTACGTCAGCATCCAAATGGGAAGAACGTCTTTTAAACACTGCGTGTTTGTGGCAGAAATAGAGGACAGTATAATACTTGGTTTGGACGTCCTCCGAAAATATGACTTCTGCTTGAATTTCCGGAGAAAGAATGTGTCACTGAACGGCGAAACATTCCAGTTACACGCCCAGGACACTGCCATGCCACAAGTTAAAAGATTGAGTTCAGGGATGCGCAAAGTTCAAAGTATTCCGGAGGCGTTGTTAAAGCTGTACAAGGAGGCGGGTGAAAACCGTAATCAACCTGAACAACGTCGAATAAAGGAACTCCTTGTAAAGTACCAGGACGTGTTCGCATTGGACAACGGCAAGAAAGGGCGAACCAACATCGTCATCCATAAAATCAACACTGGCGAAGCGCAGCCCATCCGTCAGAGACCTAGGAGACTACCACTGTCCAAAAAGGAAGAGGCCGAAAAGATTATAAGCGACATGCGGAAAGACGGAATAATAGAACCATCGACCAGTCCATGGACGTCGCCGGTAGTTTTGGTCAAGAAGGAGGACGGATCTACACGCTTCTGTGTTGACTACCGCCAGCTAAATAATGTCACCAAGAAAGACAGCTACCCCTTGCCACGCATCGATAATACCTTGGACACGCTTGCAGGGTCGACAATATTCTCAACGCTAGACCTTAAAAGTGGATACTGGCAAGTAGACCTGGATCCAGAGGCGAAAGAAAAGACAGCATTTTCGATAGGAACCGGGCTGTGGCAGTTCAACGTGATGCCGTTCGGGTTGTGTAATGCGCCAGCCACATTTGAACGACTCATGGAGACGGCCTTGAACGGCTTGATTGGGAAAACTTGCCTGGTATACCTTGACAACATAATCGTGATCGGAAAAGACTTCGACGAACACCTGAAAAACTTGGAAGAGGTACTTCGAAGGCTGCGTGATGTCAACCTTAAATTAAGCCCCAAGAAATGCCAGCTATTTCAGGAGACGGTGAACTACCTGGGGCACGTAGTCACGAAGACCGGCGTTTCAGTCGACCCGCAGAAGATCACAGCCGTACGAGAATGGCCAGTACCTACTGACGTACATCAGGTCAGAAGCTTCCTTGGCCTGTGTACTTACTATAGACGCTTCGTTCCTGGATTTGCCAATATTGCCAAGCCATTGACTCGACTAACCGAAAGTGGCAGACCATTCTGCTGGGAACCGGACTGCCAAGCAGCCTTCGAAAAGTTAAAGCAAGCTCTCGTTTCCACACCCGTGTTGAGTTATCCGATACCCGAGGGGAAATTTGTTCTGGACACCGACGCTAGCAATGTTGGGTTAGGCGCAGTACTCTCACAAATACAACACGGAGAGGAAAAAGTCATCGGCTATTTCAGTAAGACCCTATCCAAGCCCGAACGAAACTACTGTGTAACCCGACGAGAACTACTGGCAGTAGTTAAGAGCGTGGAGCACTTTTATAAGTACTTGTATGGAAGGAAGTTCCTGCTCCGAACAGATCATGCTGCTTTACGGTGGTTACTGAGTTTCAAGAATCCAGAGGGTCAACTCGCGCGTTGGATCGAAAAACTCCAAGAGTACGACTTCGACGTACAGCATCGAGCTGGAAATAGCCATAAGAACGCCGATGCTTTATCCAGAAGACCATGTTCCGAAAACTGCAAGCACTGCAAGCGCCTGGAGGAACATGAATAAGTCCGAAGGATAACCGTGACGGATGAACAATTGCATCCTGATAACATCAAGACGGAACAGGGTTCTGATCCGGTCCTGAGCTTGTTTCGGAAATGGAAGAATGAAGGCAGACGACCGACCTGGCAAGAGATCGCCGCCAAATCTGGGGAGGTGAAATCGTTGTGGGCCCAATGGGACTCTATTGTTGAGGAAGATGGACTCCTGAAGCGAATAGTGGAAAACCAGAATGGTACTTAGAGCAAACGTCAATTGCTTGTACCGAAGTGCCTGGTAATAGAAGTCTTGAAGTGCCTCCATGACGTGCTGCGGGGGGACATTTTGGTGTTAACAAGACCCTTGGGAGAGTCCGTGAGCGGTTTTACTGGGTCAATTGCAAAAAGGACGTTGAAGACTGGTGCAAGAAGTGCACAACTTGTGAAGCCAGCAAGGGGCCACAAAGACGACGGCGTGCTCCTATGCGCCAGTACAATGTCGGCAGTCCATTCGAGCGGATTGCCATTGACATCGCAGGACTGTTTCCAGAGACCGATGGTGGCAATAAATACATCCTGGTGGCAATGGACTACTTCACAAAATGGGTTGAAGCGTACGCACTCCCAAATCAGACAGCCACCACAGTAGCGGAGGAGCTCGTAAAACACCTGATCAGCCGGTTCGGCGTGCCCATGGAGCTTCATTCTGATCAGGGTCGGAATTTTGAGTCCGCCGTGTTCCAAGACATCTGCAAGACATTAGGCATTCACAAAACCCGGACAACACCTCTGCATCCTCAATCAAACGGCATGGTAGAACGAATGAACAGGACCATTAACAAGTACTTGTCCAAAGTGGTCTCCAAACACCAAAGAGACTGGGATCGCCATCTGCCACTGCTTCTTATGGCGTATCGATCATCGATTCACGAAACTACTGGACAAACACCAGCAAAGGTACTGTTTGGTCGGGAGCTACGGTTACCATGTGACCTGAAATTTGGCTGCAAACCTGGTGAGGACGTTGCCGGAGAAGACTACGTTAGTGATCTTCGCAGAAGACTTGACGATATCCATGAGGAAGTACGTTCCCGGATGCAGATAGCTAGCGACCGCATGAAGGACACCTACGATATACGGGCCACTGATGGAGGTTAGGTATGGTGTGGTTATACAATCCACAGCCCCGTAAAGGTCTTTCGCCGAAGCTACAGCAGCACTATGAAGGTCCATATACAATCGTCAAGAGAATAAATGAGGTTATTTACCGGATTCGACGCACACCAAATGGAAAACCGAAGGTTGTCCATTTTAACCGTTTGGCCCCATATGCCGGTGAGAATCACGAAGAAGCACGGATCAGGCTTATGCAAGCTCGTTCTCCGGATCCCCAGTATGACGAGTTTATGGCCACACCGAGCTTATATGCCAACTCCAGATTCGGTATCACCTCCGAGAGATCCAAAGATTTGTTTTCTGCTTCGGACTCGCTGGTTCATTGTGTGGCCAAAGACTTGAGGATGGATCGCGGTATTGCCATCGTATTCAAAAAGAAGTTTGGCCGCTTGTCAGAGCTGCGGGACCAACTCGGAGATGGAAAGAAAGTGCTAAGTCTGGTGGACGGGAACCGATCCATTTAATACCTGGTTTCTAAGGAGGCGTCGTCTGAAAAGCCCACCTACCGCTCGCTATGGAATTCGTTGGTGGAACTAAGAGACCAACTGCTATCCACAGGTACCACAAGGTTAGCCATGCCAAGAATAGGATGTGGGTTGGATGGACTGAACTGGAGAGTGGTGCGGAGCATGTTGGAGGTCCTGTTCCGGTGGAGCGGCGTCGAAATAACGGTATACACCAATAATCCCCAACGAGATCCCGCACAGCCAAGGACGGTGGATTGCTACTTCCATATGCCGACTGGGTGCCTTAGGGGACAGAATTGCAAGGACCGGCATGATCCTTTAAAGGAACGGCTGAATGCGATCCGGGACGGATCACCCTTAAGGAGGGGGCAGTGTAATGAGCGTTTATGTGTGTGCGAGAGCGGCCAGTGTAATGAGCGTATATGTGTGCGAGAGCGAGCAGTGCAACGAGCGTATATGTGTGCGATAGCGGAGACGAGTCCGACAGCAGATAAGCGGAGCTCAAAGAATGCCGGCGTCGGTCGGCGCTTTGATGACGATAAACAAGGCCATAAATTACAATAAGCACTCCAGTAAAGTCTAGTATGTCATTCTGGAACTTTCTGGATTGTTCCTAATCAGTATAAATACCTGTTGACGTGGCCAGTAGTAGTCAGTTCACAGTGAGCTTCCGAACAAGTAATTTAAATAGCGAACTACGATATACCGAGTGATATAAATACGCATTTTCCTTGTGATATAAATAAGTCGTTGAATTATTATTAGTGTTTAAGTATTCTATTAGTGTTTAAGTGTTAAATAAATAGTTGTAAAATAAATATCCGTTAAATAAATAAGTTCTACTAGAAAAGTCGTTACAATTTATTTCGTATCTAATCTACAACAATAAACATTACACGATCTCAATATTCGAATAAATCAACAAACTACTACTACTAATCGCGTTTTACAATAGACAAGGATGACAAATACACGAAATGAAGAAGCTCAAAAGCACCATGAAGGGGTGGTTTCCGTTCCCAACATATATATGTATACCTATCTATCTATATAATATATAAAATTCTCGTGTCACAGTGTTTGTTACCGTACTCCTCCGAAACGGCTTGACCGATTTTTATGAAATTTTATACGCATATTCAGTAGGGCTGAGAATCAGCTACTATCTATTTTTCATACCCCTAAGTGATAAGGGTTATCCACCCCTAACATTTTTTTTAAATTTTTTAGACACAAATTGTTTTTTTAATTTTTTTATAACGTGGCATTAAAAAATACATACAACCCTAAATTTTCACCCTTCCATCACCAACCCCTATTTTTTAATAGTTGTTTTAGTAATTTAATCATTTTTCATCGCGCTCAATAACTGATCAATTATCACTTGGTAAGTTAACCCCCCCAGGGATATTTATACAATGGTAGTAGGATATATTTATTAATAAAAAATTAGGAATCCTTACTACTACCCGTGCGAAGCCGGGACGGACCGCTAGTATATGTATATATTCTTGATCAGTATGACGAACTCTACAACATACTTTTTTTCAAGAAAATCGGAAGGGACTAAACTATTGTACATAATTACCAACAATTGTTTAGAAATTAAAGGGTTGAAGTGGAATTCTATTTGTTTTATTTACGATGAAGTTAACCATGTTAGTGAATCTCCATAAAGTATGCCGATTTAATTAAATATTTGAAAAATTAAGATATAGATGGCCCTGAGGTATAATCTTTTGTAATAATTTCCCATATTATGGTCTTTTCCCATTTTTATTTTTAATTTTACATTTTGGTCAATGCTGGTAATCAATTTGGTTTAATATATCTTTGAATATGTCACCTTATATTGCACATTAGGTATCGACGAGTAATTTGAAATTTTTTGTTTGAATTTAATTAGTATATTGTTCTTCTAATGACTGTGCATGTGCTTCTCGTAAGATCCCTGACAGCGGACTCCCCATTGATAGGCCTTTCTCTTGTTTATGCAGGGTGTACCTGAAAGTTTTATGGATATTGCAAGTAAACGTTAGTAGGGCCGAAGTTCACAGTTTTCAGAAAAAAAATTTTTAAAAAAGCAGGTATAATCCATTCCGGTCTTTCTTTAAAGGTATATCCTGCAAAGCCGCATTCGATAAGCTGGTAATTACGTTAATGTGTTACCTACCGTCCTTGTTATAAGAGTATCAGAAAAATAAACACCTGCTGCCAACCCTTGCGAACATTTTCTTAATCGTTCGTTATTTTTGTTACTCGAAAGTCATGCTCACGTTATTTATATAATCAGAATTTGATGATGACTTAAAAAAGGACCGGTACTGATAAAACAGTTGTTAGAATGACATTTACTACAACAGATGTGATATAATACTTCTTTATAGGGGGTTGTATGAAAAAATACGTGTATCAAACGCCAGTTCATCATATAAATGATCTGTACTGCCGTGGGATCATCCCTGCAAACAATATTCTCCAAATTCTGAACAAATTTTGTAATATACCATGTGTGCACATATCGCTCCTGGAATAATTACCTCGCCACTTCGATAAGTCAGCAGTGAGTAGCTGATGCTTAGGTTAGTCGTCCGATAACAGGCCCGATTTCATTTACATCCGTCAATTTCAACAGCTTAATTGTTCTTGTAATATATTTCAGACATCAACATTGCCAAATGATGCGCAGGACCGGCTTCGGATTATTAAATGTTTCTATTTTGTTAAAAAAAGTCACTTAATTTCGCTGGTGTAATCACCATGTGATAATAATTACGTCTGCTTGGCACCCTCTATATTTTTGCACATGTTTCACTTATATTCTGTATAATTTATTATTGAATAGAATAAATTCTATTGTAATATTTTTCTAGTAGTTAGGCAGTTTACTTTATTCTTGTGTTTATTTCACTGTTTCTATAAGACTGTTTACGTGTTCTTTCTATATCAAACGAATTTGAAGAAAATAAACCAACTACCGGCAACCACAATTTTTTCTCATTAATTTAAGTTGCTTAAAGAGTGTTTAAATTAAATTAACTCCTCCATGAATGTAAATAAATACTAAAAATACATGCTAGTTAGAGGACGACACCTTATTTGTACAATCAAAATTTTTATTTCGTTCAGCAAGATCACCTGATTTATAACTGTACCAGTACATTAAATACATTCATAATAATTGAATAGGCTTCCCATATGATCATTTGACGAAATCCCTTTTTAAAGGTGGTGTTGTTAAAAATTCGATTTTTCTATTTATTTTTGGAGATTACTGCTGTCTCCTGGGAGCGGACCGTCATTTAAATTTAAACGAATGGTACACATTTAAGCTGATGCCACTCAGTTGTTGGAAGCAGATGAAAAGCAGAGTCCAGATGAGGACACCTAGTTCAGCGTCTGTCATCAAGTTCAAAAGAGGATTTTAACATGTAGATTACGGCCTGTCAAATGAAATAATCGTGCACCTCACTCTTCCAAAAACACCTGTGCTGTTAAATTAGTATCCGGGAAACATTGAATGAGTCAAATTAAAAATGCAGTCTCGTCTAGATATATTTATAGCCAATAGAAGCTAATATCGCTAATAATTGTTGTTTATTGGCGATGTTGATTATAAATTCTATTGATTATAAATTATATCTTCTAGAAATTTCGACGTTCCTTATTGGGAACAAAATATGTTCTCGGTCAGTATTCTGTCGAAACCACCAGACACGGATTGCGATTTCGAGCTGGTTGGCTCTCATCAGCGTGCCGCAGATGGTTCCAACAGAATACCGACCGACCAAAGTCTCCACTTGCTAGAAGTGGATTTAATAAAGACGAAAGATGTCACTAGAGCGCCATCTATGGTAAACGCTATTTAATAACAGGTACTGTAGTGTTCAACAAGATACCTGTTATTAAATAGCGTTTACCATAGATTGCGCTCTGGTGACATCTTTGGTCTTTATTAAGTTCCTTATTGACTTAAAAAAAGAATCCACAATTTATTTTAAGTCATTCATGTATAATAAAATATTAATTTGGGGATTTTCAGGATCGAAAGTCCTCTTTTCCGGTAAATATATGATGGATCTATCCACCGTTCTTTAATAATAAATTCAATTTGGTTATTTGGTAATCTTCATACTGCGATATTGTTAATTTATTTCATTTTATTTTGTTTCAGGTAAGCCCCAATACATGCAAGTAACATTTAGGTAAGTGATAAGTTAAATTTTATGTAAAATAATTCAAAGCCATTATATTCCTCTATGATCTAGGTAGGTTGTACATGTACACTAAACCCGCGTAGTTATTTTCAACCCCTTTCCTTTCATTACGATAGTTGGATGAAAAGCTAATTAAACAGTGCTTGCATGAAAGTACATGTATATCCCTTAGTGTTAAAGGATTAAGTGTCTTAATTAATATCTCGCTTGAAGAGGTGTCAAGTTGTGTTTTACCCTCAATAGGATTTGAGGTGTTAAGACAAGTTTGTACGTATTCTATTACATTGCAAATCGATTCTTCGTACCAGCAAAACTATCGCGGGGGTGGAATTCCCCCAACATTTAATATGAAACTCTATCCCTGTTTTACAAAGACGGTTTCAGAAATAACAGTGTGAAAATGAAGCCATACCAACGTACAGCCGAATATCTTGCACGTATTGTTATAAAAACGGTTTGACGCCTTGTTTTAATTTAATACTTTTAAACAAACCAAATAAATAACAACAAAAACATTACATTAAGTAAACAGAGAAACAGTGACGAAAAAAAAATGTTCATTCTGAAAATGTTTATTGTGATGTGGTAAATTACTCAAAATTAATAAAAGTAAACAAATTACGGTTATTGTAGACAAGAACCAAGGAAAACTCCATTATTTTTACCTGTCCATCGGCAACAGCGTATAAATTGGCATTAACTTATATAAATAAGGATTTTAAGTTTCCGAAAAAGTAAAAATAAAATTGATGAGACTCGTACTTGTTGTAACACTACACAAAACAAACACAATTCGTTATTACAAAAATTATATTTATAGAGAAATCCGCAATATTATTTGGCCACACAGTGGATGTTCGGATAAAAGAATAGATTGTGGAAAAAGGTAGTATTGACAGATGAGAGTTTCACGTATCATCTGTAGAAGTGATTGGGAATATAAATTGTGGCGCAAAAAAACAAATGCGTAACCATAAATGTAAAATACAATTAGAGATTTTACATATAGTGGAGGTGAGATTTTAATTTGGGGATCATAAATCCCCGCGATAGCATCGGGAATTACTGAACTGGTCTCATTGATGGGAATATGCATTCTTTGGCGCACCTCGAGATTATCCACCATGAGTTAGTTACCCAAACCATTTGTCGACGCTCGTCATCGGGGAACCTGGAGCGATAATGCTGTCGTTTATGATATCGTTCGTGGCCGTCCGCTCTCCGTTGCTTGGACCTGGACCTGCGGTGATCGCTTTCTGAATTCGATCGCCCTCGATGCCGACTTCATGAGGATCGGCCGCCGCCGCTCGTGCTCCGGTAGCGTTGTCCATGCCCGGCGTCGTTTTTCGCATTCGCGAAGTTCGATGCATTTTCCGCTACGCACTCACCTTTTGTTTTTATTTTCGTCTTTTTTTTTTGGGCACACGAGTTTTAATATCCCACTCCTGATGTCAAAGTTTTAATATAGAGTTTTAAGAGTTTTATTTTGGATTTTAATGATAAGAATAGTCACTGAACACGATACTAGTTTATTTGAAATTAGACAAGCTTTGTTGTACATGTGAACAGGTCGAATTGAGTAATCAGAATGCCGTTTTCTTAGTCATTTGCGAATTTCACCTCTGGTGTCCCGGGTCTCTCTCGTAATTCCCCACAACCAGTATTTGTTATTGTTTAGTCAGAGCCCACGCTCCTGGCGCAGTAAAGCATAGTCTCAGTCCACTGTTTATTTCTTTCGGTACTTACGTATTAACGCCACCGCGGCAAAAATTTAATGGCTAGCAAGTGTGGACAACCTAAACCTAAATTATTGATGAGTAAATAAAAAATGTATGTTTACCAATAGAAGGGTTAGACCTCAAGGGTGAGGGATATGTAAACGTAAACACACCAACCCTCTACCCTAACCTATTGCAATACACATGGAAGTATTACGACAGTTTTCTTTTTGTATTTTTTGAAGTTCAAAACCAGTATGAAGATGTCATAAAATTCAAAAAACTGTCGTCATACTTTCGTATACATTGCAACAGGATACAGTTCAGGATGGGTGTGTATACATTTACATATCCCTCAACCTTTCCCAACATTTGGTTTAGGTTGTCCACACTTGCTAACCATTAAATTTTTGCCGCGGTGGCGTTAATACGTAAGTACCTTTCTTTCATATACACTGGTTGTTCAGAATATATATAGTACTTATACTTAGTAATTGAGTATGTTTTCATCTACTATAAAATTAATATAAATGAAATCAGTTTTTATTAGTGATTATTTAGTTGGGACCCTTTCGTGACTAACTGTATACACGTACGGAACAGATAAAAATTGGTAATTATGTACAATACCTCACCTCCTTCCGATTTTCTTGACAAAAAAGTATGTTGTAGAGTTCGTTATACTAATAAAGAGTATAATAATATGTTGGGCGCGGAAACCACCCCTTCGTGGTGTTCTTGAGCTTCATCATTTCATGTATTTGTCTTTCAAGTCTATTGTAAAACGCGACTATTAGAGTGATTTGTTGATTTATTCGAATGTTCGGATCATGTTCTGTTTGCTTATTTTGTAGATTAGATACGGAATTATTTATAGCCTTTATCTATAGGTGATACACGATACTGCTTGGTTTGTATTAACTCTAAAAGGTTATTCTTAGTCCTTTACGAACACAAATGTTGGGAAAGGGTGTGGGGTATGTAAATGAAAACACTCCCATCCTGAACCGTAACCACTTGCAATACACACGGCAGCATTACGACAGTTTTTTGTATTTTATGACATCTTCATACTGGTTTTGAGCTTCAGAAAATACAAAAAACTGTCGTATTTCTTTAATGTGTATTTCAATAGGTTACGGTTCAAGATGGGTGTGTTTACATTTACATATCTCTCACCCTTTCCCAAAATTTGTACTTGTAACACACTAAGAATAACCGCTTTCAAAGTTTGAACAAACAAGCAGGTTCATGTATCACCTATGAATAAAGACTATAAATTATTCCGTATCTAATCTACAACAATAAACACTACACGATCTCAGTATTTAAATAAATCAACAAACTACTACTAGTGAAGGCTTTTTACACATGCAAGATGTATATAAGAAATTATTAAACTCAAAAAGAGCATAATGGGGTGGTTTTTGAATCTGAAAACCTGATGTGCATCGCTTTTAACAATTTAACAAGCTGCATGCAAATTTTACAACAAAATGAAAATTCAATAATGAAATGTATTCCAAAATTAATGACTACCCTTACTAGGAAATATTTAATAGTGGTAATTTTAAATACATTAATCCGAATTAATTTATTCAACCAGCTACAATTTACCTAAAATTAATGAGGAGAAATTTGTTGCTAATGTTATGTCGTAGCTTAGTGTTTAGAGCAAAAATAGTTTTAAATATTAATGTTAAGATAGGTATTTTACGTTTTGTTTCTTTTTTGTTTATATGTATAACTTAAATTCTGTTATGATTTAATTAAGAGAATAAAGAAACAAAAAAAAGTCAAAACTATAAGAAGAACCTGTTTTTAGCCAATTTACCACTGATAATTTCACTTTTAGTTGTAAAAGTCTAACAAATAGAAAAAATAGTGCTGATTAAACAAGATCTCTCTATAAAGTTTACTTTCATCAACAAGCATTAATAACATGCAATCTGTTTATTTAAAAAATGAGAAAAAAAATTTCCTATCTGCCGGTTTTTACATTACACGATTAAAAAATCACTATTTTTCTAATTTCAATTTATTTGCATTTTATTTCATTGATCTTTAGAAGTTTAAAATAGTTATGTAAAACACGTGCACATGCAAAATAATTTTTGACTTAACAAAATAGATTGTACAGATTTTTTCAAAACATTTTTAATTCCACGAATAACAATGACAAGGTTATCCCCTTTTCAGTATTAGGTGTTGCGCTACTAAGCTAAGCGGCCTGGTGCCAAACAGCGACAGCTTTCTGTCGACGTTTTTACGTCCGTTCTGTTTCCTAGTCTAAGTTTCATGCCTTCTATCAATTGAAAATTCATGATGACTATTTGTTTAAGGCACTCGCGGTAATTGCGTGGTTGTAAAATAATTTTCTTTTTATGTAGTTGTTTTAAAAAGTCTGGATGTTTTGGAATTTCTTTAGCATCTTGACCAATCTAAATAGCTTTTCTTTTACAAAAGACTTACACCTTGTATAGTAAAGCATGGAATTTTATGACTCCATTTTTGTATTCTAGTTGAATGTCGATGAAGACAAAATATACGTATATATGTAGGTTTAAACTTAGTTTAACCAGTTTCTTACAACTCTTGTCTCATACGTACTTGTTCAATAAAGCAGCCGTTTTCTTCGGGCAATCTGATAATTGGTCTAACTTTGAATCCTTGCAGTAAAAGAGAGAAGAGCGACCAATGGCGGCGGCTTCGCTGGAAAACAGTTTCGAAACTCGGTTTAAAGTTGTTTTTTTAAAACTTCAACCATGAAAAGAGCGAAATCGGCGTTTTTCTTTCGAGAAACTACCACGTACTTTTATTCGAATACAGTTGAATACAGTTATTGCACTACTTCCGAATTTTCGATTCAAAATGTTATTTTCTGACGAATAAAGTCAAGAGCATGTTAAAAATCTGACAAGAACTTTCATATATGTGATTGAAGATGTCAGTGTTCACTTTAAAAGTCGGTCTTTTGTTCTGTTGTCTTATAAAAGCTGTTAAAATTCGAATAATCCTTTATATTATATCACAAATTCTCACAGTCTACTTTTTGACTGCAAATAATGTGATAATGTCATCAACATCAAATTCTATATCTCTATGAATTTTCTCTGAATCCACGCCTGCCTTTGTTAAACTTCTTTACCAACGCCAGTCCTATGTCTGGAAACGGTGAGAAGGGAAGTCAATTTATTTATTCAATAATTTTTACAAATTGCAGCTAAAATGAAGATGCTATTTTAAAGATCCATTTTGATATGATAAAGTTTCTTGCCCTCTCTATCTAACCTTAATTTTGAATTATTGGGTATTTTAGAGTAGGAATTTATGGTGAGGGTGGTTTCACGATCTCAGTGGACAATTTCAATTTACTTACTGTAGCAACTATTATTGCGACTGATCACATATAGATGAAAAAATGAAATCAGAAAATTCGCCATGAAGAAGCCGAAGAGGTTGAAAAATATGAAATAGTACATTGTCCTCACCTACTTACTTTATTACTAACCTGGGCCTTCAGTTCCACAAAGTTGAGAAAAAAAATACTCGGAAATTTTAATTTCCGCACCCACGATATTTCAAGAAAAATTTTTTGGTAAGTTGGTAGGACTACCTTTAATCAGGGTACTAAAAATCAAATGATATGTGCAGCACCTGGGTAAATTTTTGAAACTCGTTAGTGACTTAACTCATTAGTGTCACATAATTTTACAATGAATAATACCTCATTCGGCTTTTCAAGGAGATTCCACTGAAATTTCTCGTATATTTCTTAAAAAAAAAAAAGAATTAAAAAAGTTGCGGCCTCGGCACAAGAGATTTCCATCAATTGTACAAGATAAAAATCTTTCTCAAAAACTAGTTCACTAATTCTTATGAAAGTATCAGTTCATGCCCAATCATGGCACCTTACGTATCGAAACATACTTCAAATTTTTCATACTTTCATTTAAAATTGGCTGTAAATTTAACGAGAAATTTAAAAAGTTCACTTTGCAACTTAAAACTATGTTTAAACATACATAATTCATACGTCTTCATCGACATTCAACCAGAATCCAAAAATTGCGTTACATAAAAAACTGTTTGTTAAAGAGCGAAGCCGCCGCCATTGGTCGCTCTTCTTTCTTTTACTGCAAGGATTCAGTTAGACCAATTATTAGATTGCCCGAAGAAAACGGCTGCTTTATCGAACAAGTACGTGTGAGACAAGAGTGTAAAAAACTGGTTAAACCTTAGACTAGGAAAGAGAGGGGACAGGTAATTGTCAGGGGCGAACCGAGGCGGGGGTGTTGGGGGTGTGACACCCCCCCAAACTTTTGTACCCAGTCGGCATTTTTGCCTGAGTCGGAATTTTCATGTCGTAGTCATCATGCTTGAAAAATATGACTGGGAAGTCGGGTAGTCGGCAAAAAAATTTTCCGATTCAGCTTATTCCTGAATGTAAATCATTGAGGAAAAACGAGTTATAAATATCGAAATTCAAATTAACGCGCGCGGAAATATTCATGCGCACGAGCACAGGACTATACCGAGTATGAGCTTAGACCCTTATAGTCAGCCTGACTCGACTCTCGGCCCTCTCACTCTCTGGTCCGCCGACTTCGCCGACTGCCGCCGACTATATGACTCATTTCATACTTATATTATTCGCCAAAAAACTTCATATTGATCCAGAAAGTCACTTTGCTGAACAACATCGAAAACGACGAGCACCAAAAAAATTCGACAAGAATCCTGAAACTGCATATACATACTTTCGATCTTTTCACGTTTTACCGTGCAGAATTCAAAGCTGTGTTCGACGTATTTACGTCAAGCATCCGGAAAAACTTAGAAGAATCTCTTTCAAAATTTGAACCCATCCAGACAATTTTTGAAATTCCAGCCCACAGTAGAAATTGTACTGTCGAATCAATACATTCTATTGTGGAATTACAACCTGAATCCTTTGAAAAAGAACCCGAATGCATTCAGGTAGAAATAAAAACGTTTCTTGAGTCGTGTGGTCAATGTGAAAATTTCGCTGACGATCGTTTGGATTCTCTGATGCTACTTTTTTCCGCGAAGGATATTGTCGACGAAATAAACGTTCCAAAAGTTGTTCAAACCTGGTCTCACTTGAAACACCGAAGAGTTATAACTTAACTTGGTTCGCCGTTTCATTATAATAGTATGTAATTTTCGTTGTGGATGAATAAAAAATACTATTCAAAATAAGTTGTTGTTTGAGCACATTTATAACCAACTCACAGTGACAAAGAATCAAAGTAGAATCACTACACCTAATCACAATTTTTGAATGTGCAGTCAATTTTTGTTGTGTAGGTATAAAATAATAAATCTGTGTTGTACAGTCGGAAAATTTTTCTGACCGAGTCGGCATTTTGAACACCCCTCACCCCCCCAAACTCATGAGGCTCGGTTCGCCCCTGGTAATAGTCGACTGCAAATTGAGGACGATTGGGAAATTGGGATCGCGAGACAGCGCTCAGTATCGCAACATAAAATGTTAAGAGGGAGTTTGTTTTGTTACCATTATTCGTACAATTATCATTCCATACAGAGTATCAATTGTTTATTTGATAACGTAAACAATTATTAAGAACTGTTTTTTTGCGTCTTACGTTACTAAGAAAATATTATTTATTTTATGTCAAAGAGAATACATGTTCAATGAAATTAAATGCAAAGAATTATTTTATTGACGTTAATTAACATGATGTGGCGGAACTAATAAACATTAAGACGAATTTTATTAATTAATTAATTTTACTTTTTTAGATTTTTATAACTAAAAGTGACGCCCACTATGGTAATATTGTGGTAAACGCAAGCATCTTACAACTTTGAAAGTATTTATTGTTTCTCTCACTATCAGTAAACCATTCCAACAATTAATGATTATTGTACGTAAATCATAACATATTTTAAGTAGTATGTAAATAATCAACAAATTAAACACGATTTTCTTTGCTTAACCTTACTACGTAAAATTCTTTTTACTTGTGAAAAGTGATTTCTGGTTTATTTCTTTCACTGCGGCTTTTACAGCCGTAAGAAGAACAAATCAGCATTGTTTTAAACAAAAATCCACTAAAACCTAACTACACTATTTAATTATATTGACACTTTTACACAACGCTGTCAACGCACTGTTTGGGATCAGTAAATGGAACCGGCTACCAAAATATTGCGTCAATTTTCGACGTACAGTCGGCATAGGAGTTACGTGTCCCCTCTCTTTCCTAGTCTAAGGGTTAAACTATGTTTAAACTTAGGTACATATTAATATGCATTCGGAGCACTAAAAATACGTCTTCAAGTTTAAGGAAATATTCTTGGATACCACGTAAAATTCAATTTTATTCTCATAGATACGAAGCAAAATTTCAAAGACTACCTGGATCCAAATGTCGAAATTAAATACAAAATTTTGTATATTTTTTAAAATTTTAACAAAACTAGGAACTATTTACATGGAACGAAAGCTCTTTTTAAAATAAAAATTAACTATGAATTACTATTTTCCTTGAAATTACTTCCTTCTATTGAAAATTTTAATTGAAAATTCTAATGTCAAAACATTCTTTAAATTTATTTATTTTTTTACATTTTGCTTAATTTCAACACTTTAACATATTAAATCCTCTTATTACAATAAAATGCAACTATTTACATGTTTTACACATAAGTAGTACCTAATTTTTCTCTTAACAGAAATTACAAAAATATAAATGACACAAAATGATGTAAATTTGAATTAAATTTCAATATACAGTAAAACCTCTGATAACGGACACCTCTTAAAAGCGAACACCTCTACATAACGGAGCTAATTTAAATCCCCAAATATGTAGTACTCACTTTGTACACTTTCTAACCTCTTGACAACGGACCCTCTAAAAAACGGACACGGACAGTCGGTTTTGGTACAAATATATTTGTGTATTTGTGAAAACACCTCGTTATAACGGACAACTTTACTAGACCCGACGATATGACCAGATATTTTATAATTATCTAAGAACTTTGCCGTTTCCTTTTGTGTGGCCGCTCGCCGCTGGTGATTCACAGAATGCGTTTATCGTCGGAAATACCCGGGAATCGGTAACCATAAACCCCTAATACAATGTACAATTTTGTTTATTCCCAATAATTTCAATTATGTATGTACCTGCTCTTGAAATAATATTTCGTTCGTTCAGTTGTCAGTTGTTCCGAGTTTGTCCGATTAACATGGCTGCGAATAAAAGAACTTTTGCTGAAATTATACGTATTTGTTTATAATGTTTGCCCGACTTCTGTATTTTCAATAAAAATATTTTTGATTTTATACATATTATTTAACTATCCCTCTTAACTACGGACACCTCCCAACGACGGACATTTTGCCAGGTCCCGCCGATGTCCGCTAAAGAGAGGGTTTACTGTAATTTAAATTTATGAACTTATTATCATGATTAAATTGAATAAGAATGTTTAAATGCAATTCCTGAACTAATTTAGCAAATTCAAACTCTTTTACAGAGGAATTCCATATATCGGAAGACTAAAGTATAGAACTTCTCGACAAGACCAGAAAATATTCCCTGCAATGAATATAAAACGTTCAACCTTGATGTTAGATGATAAATATAGAAAAAAACATATCCTTTTTCAAAATTATTACATAAAATCGACAAATTATACAAATTATAAATGTGAGTAGTAATCGTAAAGTGGTACGTAAAATCTTCAAGTAATAAAAGAAATTAATATTTCTATGACATAAAATCAGTCCATAATAAGTTCCATAATAAACTGTCAAATAAGGAATATTAAGTTGACTTCCACTAATTTAATAAAGTTAAATCTCAAAATTTAAGAAAATTCTACAAATTTTAGTAAAAATGTGTGTCATAATTGTTGTGTCTATTTTATGTATATTTTATATTTAGATTTCATAATATTATAATTCGAAAGTCGCATTTATGACAATATATACGTATTTTTTGTCTTCATCGACCTTCAACTAGAATACAAAAATGGAGTCACATAAAATTCCATGCTTTACTATACAACGAGTAAGTCTTTTGTAAAAGAATAGCTATTTAGATTGGTCAAGATCGTAAAGAAATTCCAAAACAACCAGAATTTTCTAAACAACCGCATAAAAAGAAAATTATTTTACAACCAAACAATTACCGCGAAGGCTTTAAATAAATAGTCAACCTGTAATTTCAATTGACAGAAGGTATGAAACCATAGATAAGTATGAAACCTTCACTAGGAAATTGAGGTATGATACTCTACTTCTGTTTAAAATAAAGGAAGGACTATGATTAGGAAATTATTTTAGTTTTAATAGTAATTATTAGTTGTGGGGGTTCAATTAACTGTTAGGAAATCTGACAATGATAAAACAGTTTCTCACCTAAATCGCGAAATGCTGAGCTTTTTGTTTACTTACATGTGTTTATTCACTTTATTGTGAGAAATTGCTTTTCGTTTCGTTATAAAAAGCACTCACTATTAGATCTTTCTTTTTCTTATATTCTTATTTTTTTCTTTGAAAATGAACTTTTTAATCAAAACGTTGCTCTCAAGGAGTACGCGTTCTTCAAGTTGATGTTTCCATTGTTAAGTGGACGGATTACGGGTTCTTTCGGGCGTGAAATTCTTTATCTGATATCTCGCTTTTTGGTAAATTTCACGGCACGCAGCGTTCTAGAAAATAGGGCGCAGAAGAGACGCACTCTCGCGAATATTAAGCTCTTCATCCGCTATTTATTTTTATTTAAGGAGCCGCCAAGCGTTAAAGCAAATCGACTTCCCTTCTGTATAACAACTGCAAACAATATCACAGATCAAAACTTCATTAATCATTACGTATCTATTTTGAATTGATGTTTCTTTAATCGTATTCATAATGTGGATGAATAAAAAAATATAAATAGAACCAAAAATGTCGTTTCAATTTCTGAAACAAAAAGTTCAAACGGATGTGCAAAAGGAAGCAAACAAAATGAAATTCCAAGTTGCCAGTTTGTCGAAATATCAATTGTAAGCCGTATTTCCGAACTTGTTTCTAATAAACAACTTAGGTACCTACCAAATAAACACCATCCTGTTCAAACAACCAGATGAGCAACTCATTAGTTCTCATTTCTAAATTCAAATATCTTTAAAAGTGCAACAGAGTTATTAAACATTAGTGAACCTACAACTTACAGATGGCGTTCGCTTACCCACCCGTGATAGTTTCTTAATCTTACCTGATAAACAGCAGGTTCAGCTTGGTCGATATTTTATCCCAACTGTTTATGGTGCGCTAATGAGAACCAATGAGACCCAAATCGTGATCAGCCGCTGCCAGATGCAGTTCGACAAATTTTAATAACCTTAAACCAAAATAGACCTTGCTGGACGTTAGTGAACCTATCTAAAACCTTTAGCAAAGTGCCACAGATGGCGTTAACATGCATTTTGTAATGGTTCATTCTCTATTTCTTTTATTTCGTTAACAAGTAACTGACAAACTAACTGAAAATAATTGACAAACTCTAATCAATTAAGAATCAGTGAAATACACTAAAAATTTAACCCTGCAAAACATAGAATAGCATCGCTATGTTTTTAAAGGAAGGGTAGGTCTCTCCTTTTATTAATTCATTAGCATAGCTGGTCGTAAACATTCTAATTAAATTTATAACGTTTTGTAATGCGATTACTAGTTTCTACATTTGCTTGATGGAAATTCATATTTAATATTAAAATAAATTTTAATAAAAAGTGTTTTATTTCCACAATCTTTATCCACTTTGTAATGCTTTGGTTTTGTAACCAAATTTATTCATTTATTTTAATCAGCGTAATGTAGAGGACATTTAGTTGCCAGCCATTATTTGTTGTCGTCATTTTAATGACAAAAGAACTTAAAACTACAATTTGTATCTATAGAGATCTTAACACTTTCTTAGAGCGTGCAATTTGCATACCGGAAGAGGAAAACTATAAATTTCCGCAAAAGTTCTTGGTAAGAAGAGCCGGCCATTTCGTCTCGCCATAACAACTCATTATGCACTGTTCACTCTTACTTCGTTCACGCCGAGACTCACTTTTCGGCGTCGCTTTTTGAATATGAAAATGTATGGAAGCGATGACGACGGCGACACTGCGCGTCGCCGTCTCTTTCCTTTTAAATAAAAAAGCAGTTGGCTGCTGTTTGGAAACGCGAAAAGCCGTCAAACTAATTTCGAAGAAAATGTTTACTTTATGTCGTGAACATCAGATGCTAAACTTTTTTAATTGTGAATAATCTCTGTAGACATGGAACAAACGTTAATTCTATGCGGCGTACTTATAAATTTTCATAGCTATAAATCAAAGTCGAAAGTGTTTCTTTTTGACGATAACAATAAATAAATTAAATTAATTTAGAATTAAGATAGGGAATGCTTTGGATAATTGCTTAAGTTTTATTAACTTATCCAGTACAATATAGAACTATTCTAGGTAGGTACTTAAATCTTATTTAAAAACTTCTTCTTTCACTGTTCGAATTTATTGTCATCAACATTCTTTCAGATTAATCTTATAAACCACAACTTATCCTAACCTAACTTTACTTCGCATAATACAATTTAAAGCTATTCTACATAATGGAGCTTATATTTCAGCTAAATATAGCTAGCAATATCTTTCAGACCACTCTCAACTGTCTCAACCTATCCTACTCTACCTCAGTCTAGTCTAATACATGTAGCCTTCCTAGCTACTAAAACTTAAAACTGTTCTTCGTCCACTGTTCTAATTTGATGTGATCAATACACATTTAAACCAATTCATTGCCAAACCTAACTTAAACTCATTTTCAAACTTATTGAAAAAACTGTATTTCCATTGTAAGATTAATAAAATGTAGTCCTACAATATTTTATTCATACCAACAAAATTAAATTTATATTCCTAAAGTAACCGGATCTCTCACACTGACATGCCTTAAGTTTATCAATAAAAATAGGGATTTGACCCATTGGAGAATTGTAATGAATGTGGCTGCTCATACATTTGCACTAGCATAGTAAAATGTAGTGTAAACCATATAATATTGTATTTTATATTAAAAGCAGCCAATCCGTGTGAATATATATTGTCATGATATAAGGATGGCTACAAAACAATTTTAAAAATATTAACAAATTTAGAAAATGAAACAAAAGTTCCTAAATATTAAAAAAAATATATTAAAAAGAAAAATGTCTTTTTACTAGTGATCTTTAGTAGTTTATTAAAAGTTTTAAATTACTAATCTTGATTGCTTAAAAAAGAAAATTAAATTTTATTTGAAAGATTAAGAGACTGGAGATTTTGTTATTGTTACTAGGGGTTGAGACTTTTAGTAAAGTGATTAAGAACAGAAATTTAGAAATTAAAATAAAATAAATTAAATCAAAAGAACATTATTAATATAAATGGAAGATATTTAAAAGTGATGAAGTATTACAAGTAATATTATGAAGAGAATCAAAGTTTATTGAATATTTTAAGAAAAGCAGCTTCAATATAATCATACAAGTGGAAGAATAGTAGTAGAAGAAGAAGAAGATTTAGTTACATAAAAAGAAAAGAAAAATTAACATGGATTTGGTTTTATTTCATATGTTGGTAAAAGCTGATTTTTCGAATGACATTGTGACAGTGAGTGAATAATATGTCTCCATAATTTAATAGAAAAACTTTTGACTTCATTAATTTAAAATTTCATTTTTTAAAAAAAATTGTTGATAGTTCCTAATTAGTTTTAGTTTAATAGTAGAATTTTGAGTTTAATTTAATATTAACACGTTCGCGACGGCAATGTATTTAGGGTATATTGCTATGGGCCGGAATTTTGTAATTTGATTTTTTTACTTCATCTAAATTTCTGTTCTTAATCACTTTACTAAAAGTCTCAACCCCTAGTAACAATAACAAAATCTCCAGTCTCTTGATCTTTCAAATAAAATTTAATTTTCTTTTTTAAGCAATCAAGATTAGTATAATAGTTTTGAAATGCTACAGTCATTTCAAAACATTTTAAAATTAAATTTTATTTGTTACAATTTAAAACTTTTAATAAACTACTAAAGATCACTGGTAAAAATACATTTTTCTTTTTAATATATTTTTTTTAATATTTAGGAACTTTTGTTTCATTTTCTAAATTTGTTAATATTTTTAAAATTGTTTTGTAGCCATCCTTATATCATGACAATATACATATTTGAATTATATATATGCAACCACCAGGTGTTTTAAATGCCAGTTAAACTGGTTGTCTATAAGCTGGGAGTATGCAGATGTCATTAAATATCACTAAAGTAAATTTATTTAACCAGAACATTAACTTTAAACTTTTACGTTCTTATTCGCCAGAAGAGGGCACCAGTCTTCGAAATGATATTACTATCATTAATTTTGAAGCCGTATTAAATACAATATGGAGATGAAAAGCAAATTTTTGATCGAGTTAAGCTAAAAATTTTACTGCTAGTCTCTAACTGAGGATGGCACCTTGGGTGTCGAAACGCGTTTTAGATGTCTAAATGTTGTGTGGAATTTAGGGCTTCTTAGTTTTAAATACACTGTAGGTTTCCAAAAATTAACTCACGTGGCTTTTAGACTTTTTTATGAAGGCATTGTAGTTTACCCCACGAATGAATTACAAACCACAAAGTGAAAAGCAACTACTTTTATCTGCACTGACATCAGTTAGACCTTCTTCAGTAACAAGATCACCACAAATTGTCGACAATAGATTATTGAAGGTATGTATATATGTAGTAGGAGTGTATGTTTGAAACACGATTATACACGGGCAGGAGCGTTACCATCAGGAGTAGAGAGGCCCGACAGCTTAGGCGTGACGTTATTGTTAGTGGTTAATAAACGGAATCCTTTTAGTGTAATTATTCATCATGCAAAAAATTTTTTGATTGCGGATTCTTGTAGAAGTAAATGAGAATTTGTAACACTGGAGAATAATTGTTAAATAATGTTATTTGTATACTGTTGGAGTGAGTTTAACATGAATTAGCTATAAAGTAAGCTTAACACCAACAGGATCCTTTGGTTTAATAATCGTGGAAGAGGCAATGTAAATTATGACGGGAAGTGGTGACATTATAGACCAATGAAAGTACCGTGGATTGAAGAAGCTATCGTTCAGGAGCCACTAAAGTGCAAAAAAGAACAAAGAGCGAGAAAATGCTGCGGAACTCAATCAGGACCAGGAAAAATAAGGTAGATACTGGGACAACTTCTAAAACACAGAGTGCTTGTTAGTTTCATGTTCCTGTCAAACTAATCATCGAACTGGACTATTGCTAAGAGAAAATTCATTAGAAAGAAATCATGGTGTACGATATTACTTAAATTTGGACAGGGAACGGTAGGACATGGGTTTGTTAAAGATACGAGATGTGTTTTGATTTTTTTTTTGTTGATTCTATTAATTCAAGTATTGTATTGAATTTGACCTTCCGGTTTATTAAAAATCAATATACAGTAAAGTATTGCTTATAATAAACGATGCAGCCGATAAATTATCGATAATACGTAATATACGTCGGTGTCAGCAACCCACATTTTTCAAACTTACGGTTCACTCAACATATTATGATGCGCTAATTTAGTTTTCATTTGATGTCGACAAAGACCACAATGCAATAAACATGGTAGATTATTGGTATGCGGGTATCTAATTATTATTAGTGCCGTTGGTTAGAGAATCACGATAGAGGATCGTAGTGTGCGTGCCGATCGTGCTTTCGCTTAAGCATGCGGACTTACGTTTAGCTTAACGCCAAATATATATGTAGTACATACAGTTAGTTACCTGTGTGTATGGGGGCGGTTGTATATTTACAACAACGCGATCATATGTGTACTCATTTCTACATGTATGTGCAAATGTGAGAGTGAGAGAGAGAGAGAGAGAGTAAATGTGAATGTTATGTCAGGAATTTCGATGCTTCATAACAAGCTTCACATTTGGTTATCGTTACTGTTATGGATTGCAGGGGTGGCGTTTCATAAATGCGGCGGTTGGAACGATTTATGGACCATAGAGGACGTTTTAACAAAAGAAAATTTCCTGATAATTTCCTTAAGTACAGTGTTACTTTACCAATGAGGTGTTTTCGAAATTGCTGTTTTTTTTTAAACGATGTGGTATGTTAGAGGGAGAGAGAAAGCAAGGAATAACCTTTTTCGAAACAAAATATTAATACTTCAAAAGCAATTTGACCACTATCTGGAAATATTTTCTTTAAACAAGATACAATTCTTCATAATCCTAATTTCATTTCATATAATACCACCTCAACTTGAATAATCTACAGTTAGAAATGACACGCCGACTAATATGCTAATATTTAAGAACTTGCTGTAACTTATGAAGTGAAAATTTAATGTCATCAGTGCTGTGTTCTGTCGTGCTTGTGTAAATAAGTAACTTCAAGATTTTTGTGAGCGATTTATTGAATTATTGAAACTGATTAATCAGGAATTATCATTAAAGTATATAAAGTATAATTTTATATATTAGATTTAAAATATTATTAAAACAATGCCACGTAAATGTATAATGTGTCCATCGAAAACTACTATCAAAGATAGCTATATAGAATGTAAACATTGCAAAAATTGGTTTCATCCAGGTTGTGCCAAACGTGCTTTGAATGATAATAAAACTGTATTACCATGTGGTTGCAGTAAGACTGATTTTCATTTACAACCTGTTATTAAGGTTAGTAATAGTGATGCAAACATTAATGTCAATAATCAGTCAAATTCTTCAGATGACTTTGATACTATTTGCAATTCTTTAAATGATAATATGAAACCTGTTTGGATATTTATTTATAATAAATTATCTTCAATTGACACAAGACAATATAACCTCGAATCTGCAATTGAATCCTATGATTCTAGAATTAGTGTGATTGAAGATAGAGTACAACAGGTTGAGGATTCTGTTATTAATCTGAAATTGGATGCAGTGAAAGAAATTAAAGAATTACAACGAAAGGAGAATAATGTAATTTTGTATGATTTTAAAGATAAACCTAATTCCAAGGATTCAGATATTATGGACATCAAAAATTTATTTTTACAATCTGGTCTTGTTACTCCTTTTAATCTTGAATTGATTAAAGTAAATAATATTGGTTATAAATACTCTGAAGTAAAAAATAGACCTCTACGCTTGACATTGTGTGGTAAAGAAGATGTACATTGGATTTTTGTTAATAAGAAATCTATTCTTAGTGACGAAGTGAAATTATCTAATTATTATTTATACTAAACTACAAAGAGAATATCGTAAGAAATTAAAAGCAGAACTTGATAACAGAGTTGCTAATGGTGAAGCTAATTTGATTATTAAATATTTTAATGGTATTCCTACAATTACCAAAAAGAAGCAAGAATAGCTAGATGGGAGTTCTCAATCTACCAAAACATTAGAAGTCTAAAAGGTAGAGTACATGAATTTGGTACCAATGTTAAGCTATTCAGTGAATTGGATGTTATCGCACTAACTGAAACCTGGTTATGTGATGACGTTAGTTCTAGTGACCTCGGATTAGATTATTACAACGTATTCAGGTGTGATAGATCAGTATTCACAAGTGATAAACTCAATGGTGGTGGTGTTCTTTTAGCGGTTAAGAATAACATTAACACGTTCACTGCTCATGACGCATACCTTGCGTCATGTCGTTCTTTCAGCCAGTACTCATGACGCATATGTTGCGTCTTCCCGACTATTGCTTTAAATCTCTTGTATAACAGTCAGCACGGCATTTAAGCTGTCGGCGCCATAGGAGCACCACGGTGCGAGTCCAAGTTATTGTATTTCACACGTGGTTCGGGTTTTTTGCCGTTCATTAGTTTTTTATTACTTTATAATGGCGGAGGAGGCTATTCCAGGACCTTCGGTATCCAAAAAGTTGCGTCTTAGAAGTTCTAAACCTCTAAATGAGGAGGAAATGTTGCAAATGGCTTATTTTTCGGATTTCTCTGACGATGAGCTATTTCAAGACTCAGATAGCGAATGGAGCGGGACGGAGAGTGGTACGGATGAATCGGACGAGGCGGCTGTAAGCCCGGAGATAGAAGCATCCACGGCCGAAAACGATACTATTATAGAAGGGCCACACGATATTTTAAATAATATGAAAAATTGTATATGGGAAACAACTCCAAATTTGAAAAATATACAATTTTCCGGAAGGCAAGAACTAAAGGTACCAGTGCCTGGCCAAGGTAGACCTATTGACTTTTTAACCTTGTTTTTGATGAAGAGTTTGAATGATTTGATGCTATGACGCTACATATGCGTCATTGAGCACCGCTCATTGAAAACACCGGCGCAGTGCTCATGACGCAACATGTGCGTTCTTATTTTTTTAGCTATAAAACATTTGTAAAAATACTTAAAACCCATAAATAAGCAACCCTTTCTACATTTAACTTTTATATGTGAAATTTCGGATGTCAGCACTTCAGTAAGTCACTAGGAACGGCATGAGCAGTGAACGTGTTAAGTGCAAAAATATTATAGTAATTGACAATTCTTTTGAGATTTTGGTTGTTGATATTCAAATGCAAGATTCTAGTTCACTAATTGTACTTGCATATTTACCTCCAATTGGACCCAGGAATTTTTCAATAAATTTGTTGATAATATTCAGAATTCTTTAAAAGATTTTGTAAATGTAATGAATAAAATGATTTTACTTGGAGATTTTAATATTCCTGGGTATAAATGGATCGATCTCAATTATTCATATGTAGCTGTTGGTAATCATTTAAACATAAATATAAGACATGCGGCAAATTTATTATCTAAATTTTGTGAGAACTATTTTTTGTTACAATTTAATACTTTACAAAACATTTCTTGTAATATTCTTGATTTAGTTTTTTCTAACATAAATAATTTAACTGTCATGGAAAGCAATGACTCAATTTTTGTTTGTGATAATTATCATGCTCCCTTAACAATTTCTTTTGATTTTGCTGGCTTAACACATTCTTATACCAAACGTACAATAGTTGATTTCAAAAATGGTGATTATGAATCAATAAATGATTTAATTAAAGCTTTTGAAAGTTCTAGTCTCAATAATTCTGATCTTGATGTAAATGAAATATCTATTGTTAGAACAAAAAATCTCTGAATTAATTCAATCGCATGTGCCTAAAATTACAATCACAGAGCATTTATTTCCTAAGTGGTTTTCAAAAAATCTAAAAAATCTTGTTAGACAAAAGAAATATTATCATTTATTATATAAAAAGTAAGACTCAACCTATTATTATGACCTTTTCAGAAAAACCAGAGCTTTATGCAAAATCACTGCTAGAACTGATAAGCAGAATTTTGAAAGAAATTTTGAGAATCTGATAATACAAGATTCTACTTTTTACTACTATTAACTGAAAATTGAATTTTGTAACTCCATTGCATAAAAAAGGAGATTCTTCTGATGTTGAGATTCACAGGCCTATTTGTAAAGCTAATGTATTTGAAAAAATTTTTGATTCGTTGGTTGCATATGAATTACAAAATTATATATGAATTTTTTAAAAACAAATCTACAGTAACCAATTTAGCTGTTTATGTACAATATTTATCTGAACAATTATCAAATGGATTTACAATTGATTCTATTTATATAGATTTTATCCGAGCATTTGACACAGTAAATATTAAATTACTACTTAATAAACTATTTACTTATGGTGTTCAAGGATCTTTGCTAAGTTGGTTCAAATCATTTTTATTTAACAGAACTGAAAGAGTTAATCTCAACGGTTTTATTTCTAATCCTATTATTGTTCATTCTGGTGTAGGTCAAGGCACTCATTTGAGTCCCATTTTATTAATGACATATATCATGTAAACAAACACTGTGAGTTCCTTTTGTATGCTGATGATTTAAAAAATTTTAGGGTTATAAAAAGTGGTTTGGATAGACAATTAATTCAATTTGACTTAAATTATTTACATTTATGGTGCTCATCTAATGGAATCTAATGAATCTATTGGCAATAAATTAATTCAAAATGTGATCTAGGTGTTACATTTGATTGTAAATTAACATTCAATGATCACATTCACAATATTAGCATTGTTGCAATTAAAAGATTGAATTTCATTAAAAGATTTTCTAACAATTTTATCAATCAAAACACATTAAGAACTTTATATTTTTCATTTATATATCCTACGTTAATCTATTGTTCTGTCATCTGGAGACCATATTTAAATTATCAAATTGAATTGTTAGAATCTGTTTTGCATAAGTTCCTACGATTTACAGCTTTTAAAATAGGTAGAGACCTATGGGTATAACGAATCATGATTACACTAGTATTTCTAGGCAATTAAATATTGCAAATATACAATCAAGTATGTTAAAGAATGATATTATTTTTGGTTTTAATTTATTGAATAACTTGGTTGACTGTTCACCTTTATTACAAATATTTTGTTTTCATATTCCTGGTAGAATCACGAGAAACATGAATAATTATTTTTATGTACCAACTTTAACTGATAATATTATATTACATTCACCAATATCTAGAGTATAAGTATTGAGATTAATTTAAACTGCTCTGAATGTGATATTTATATGTCATTATATAATATACTAATGGAAACCAAAAAACTATTAAAATTTTGTTAAGCTTATAACTTAGCGGCACTATTTTGTTAATCCTAGTTTTTTTTTAATGGGTTTACCCGTATATTAATATAAAATAAATAAATAAATAAATAAAAGAATATTTTATGTACAGTGTTTATCAACCAATACTGTACGTTTAGAGCACGGCTTAATATGGGCGCAAAACAGATATTGGGCGAGGTGGAGAATAAATAATTGAAAACATTTGAAATGTGGTATTAAATACGAAAGACAGAAGATAAAATCTCCAAGGATAAAGAAGCTTAGAAATGAGGAGACATTAGAAAAGTGGAACGAGAAGGGGCACGAGAACTCTATGGTGTCAATATGGGCATTTTTCATTGGCTTGTCTACTATATGCGTATTATCTCTATGGTTCAACTAGAGAAAACGTTAATTACATAATCAATTAAAAATTCGTAACTTAATCGAGGAAACTTAAACTTAATTAGTAAACCACAAATCAAATTAATTAAAAAATTTTTGGAACAAAAAATCCGCTTTAATTTTGAACCGCACGTTTTGAAATCAATGTACTTGTAATTTACAAAATACTTAAATCTATTAACAGTGATATATTGAGTGGTAACTTTTAAATACATTAATGTGAACTAAATTGTTCAAGCAACTACGAGGGTGGTCTGAAAAGTTCTCCCGTCTTTAAAATAATTTTGTGGAAATTCTAATAAGTACTCATCCACAGCAACAATCACTTCTTCATTCGATGAAAAACGTTGCCCAGTAAGAAAGATTTTGAGTTTTTGGGAACAGGTGGAAGTGCGACGGGGCGAAGTCAGGAGAATGGGGTGGGTTCTCCAACAATTCGTACTTCAAATTGTGCAATCTTGCGATTGCAAGTTGTTCTTTGTGCACCGGCGCATTGTCTTGATAAAAGATATGTTTCTTCTTCTGCAAACCTGGTATTTTTTTACTAATTTTCAGATCAATGGAATTAGAAGGTCAGAATAATACTCTCCAGGTTATGGTTTTATCCTTTTTTTAGATAATCCACAAGCAGCATACCTTTAGCGTCCCGAAAAGCAGAAGCTATAACCTTTGCTGCGGAGGGAACTGACTTGGCTTCCTTTGGTGCAGAGAACCAAGCTTCAGTCCACTGCTTTGATTGTTGTTTCTATTCCGGTGTATCGTATAATGGTGCATCCATGTTTCATCCATTGTTATAAATCTGCGCAAAAGAGTCCGCTGAATTTTTGTCATAAAGCTCCAAAGTATGCTGTGACATCGTCATGCGGTTGCGTGTTTGCTCAGGACTAAGAATTCGCGGCACCCATCTTGTACAGAGCTTGTTCGTGTGTAATTCGTTATGCCAAATGTGACCTACAAGTACAAGTTCCACTGAGATGCCAACAGCCTACAGCCTCAGCAATTTCGCGCGACTTTACTCTCCTGTCGTCCAAAACCATATCGTGCCCACGGTCAATCAATTCTGGAGTTGTTGCATTTCTTGGGCGCCCTTCGCTTGGGTCACCTTCAATGCTCTCTCCCCCCGATTAAACTCAGCAGCTCATTTCTTGACTCTGAAGTATAAAGGTGAATCTTGCTTGTAAACTTTAACAGACCTTTGGTGAATCTCATTTGGAGATGAACCTTCTTTTACAAAGAACTTTATCACCGCACGTTACTCAAGCTTCTCCATGCCTTACGGTGCTTCACACTACACTCACTGTGATCGATCGACTGTCAAAGCTAAACTGCTCATCGGAATTTGATGGAATTTCATCCGAGACTTGCAGAGACTTGTACGAACGTGCACGTGAGTGCTACAAGTTCTAGCGCGCGTGATTCTTATTGAGGCCGAGAACTTTTCAGACCACCCTCGTACAAATTACCTCAAATTAATGAGGAAAGATCTGCTGGTGTCATCATGCCCTCGCTGGGATTCGAACCCGTTTCTCTGGCTTTACGCGCCATTGCTCTAACCACTAATTTACGGAGACATGATAACAGCAATATATTTTTTCCTCATTAATTTTTTGCGGGAATTTTAAGTTGTTTGAACAATTCAATTTATATTAATTGTTAATATTGTTAATACAAATATAGATCAATTTCGACGATTCAGTGACTTAGTATCTACGTTTTGTTGGTGTTGCTATCATCATGACTACGTAGCTTAGTGGTTAGAGCAATGGCGCGTAAAGCCAGATACTCGGGTTTAAATCCCGGCGGAGGGCATGTTGACAGCTTCAGATGTTTCCCCATTACTTTGAGGCAATTTTAAATTGGTGGAACAATTCGATTCACATTAATATATTTACAAAACAATTTCTAATTACATAACTATTTAATTGAAAAGTTGATTCTAAGAATTAAAATTGATCATATCTTCTGGAATTCCAAGAAACTCTAAATTGTTGATTGTTTCACTAGTCACTATTTGAAACTTATCCATATTAATAAAATGAAAGAACAAGAAAAATTTTAAGTTTCAAAGTTTCAAGTTTATAGTATCTATAGCGAAACGGCCGTAGTATTACAAATAAACGTTTCTTGAAACCTTTCTGGTTTTTTTCATTTTATTAAACTCTAAATTGTTTTATCAAACCCTGTATATGCTTTAAGAAGATAGAGATGTAATCGTATTTTGCAGCCGACTTACTGCCACGGTAACATCAGTTAGAAACTGATTAGTCCCTTGAACTATGATACCGATTACAAGTTCCACTTGGCTGGAAATCTTTTTATCCTGTCTGATGTCGTGCCGCCTTCTTTGACGGCTTTCCATTCGCCCTTGGAAACTTTTTAATTTGGAAGGGGGCTAATCAGAGTTGCGACTATGAAAGATTATCTTGAGCTGAATAATAAAAAAGGGATTGCTTTAATGGCTCAATCTTCTCTTCCTGTTTCTCAAGATGTCGCATTGTTATCACAATCTAATCCAATTATTTCCAGAAGCGGTTCTTATGGTGACTCTCTTAATCTTAAACGAGTTGAACAATATCTGGACACCTCTGTAGTAATCTTTCTTAGTATTAAAGCCTTTTCGAGGCCGTAAACTGAAATAATACAATTTTTTTGGATTAATGATAATAAAATAATTCTTCTTACCTTTCTGCCTCCATTATTCATCTTAATATATCACGTTTTCGTATTTTTGAACTCAATACTAAAAGTTTGAGTAACTTTTCCATTTTAAACAGTATTCACTACTCAGACCTTTCCGTAATACCTGTAAACGCCGCCACTGGAATTCGTCTAGGGATATTTGAATTGATTTTAAGTATCTTGTACTGTTGGTTACCTAAAATCGGAGGTCACGTGGCTCTCGGTCATTTATGAAGGCATTGTAGTGTTGCGATTCATTTTCCAAGCGTATCTCGTAAACAATAACTATTATAAATGCCTGAGTATGACTTTTGCCATTGTCATGATCACTTCACTGCTCAGGATAACGAGATGGCTATCAGGCCACCGGCTTGTAGCTTTTTATTTGTCTAGCTCAAAATATAAACACAATTAACTTTTGTTCTCAATCAGATTTATCATAAGTAACAACCCATGTTACTGGCGGTGTTTTTTGTGAAACTTGGCGTCGGGTGAGACAAATTAAATAAATGTTCGATAGCATGAAACACGCTATATTCGACGTAATATTGGCTTGGGGATAGTTTTTTGCCTCGCGCGCGTATTTCCATCAGATTGATTTATTTACGAGGTCGTATTCTGTCTGATAGTGACTTATAAAAAGTTACTTTATCGGTTATTTATTATATACGTCATAATTTGAGCTTAGTGACCAAGAAGTTAGTTTTTTATTCGATCTATTTATATCCGCCCGTTATCGAATTTGTCGCTTATTTAATTGGCAGAACTGTTGGTTCCACTTCTATTGTATTTTTAAATTAAATCTAATTGAAGTGGCAAAATTACGTCCACAAAATCATAGCAGTATTTTAGCAAATGATGTGCCGCTAGAAGCATAAATGTAAAGTTTAGCAAGTAGAAACTACGTCTTAAAAGGGGAATTTTAAAACTGAAGACGGGAAACTAGCAGAAATGACATCCTTTTTATTTAGAACTGAAGATAACCTAATGTGGAAAATGGTGATAGGGATATTAAACAATCATTTGTGCACTGTTAGCTCGCTCCTACGCTCACAAACGACCAATCTGGAAATTCAAAAAGAACATCTGGAGCATGGCTATTGGCTAAGACTGTGAAACGTGTACGATGGATGTGGAGTAAAATAAAAAGCTAGAAGCATTTGTAATGTACAAATAATGAAAACACCATGGACGAAAAAAATTGGAAATAAAGAGGAATCATAGACAGCAGGAGAACAAAACTCGCTGCTCAGTAAAGAAAAGGAAAGATGAGTAGATAAGTGGGATACTTTCTGAAACATGGAGGGCTTGGTACATAGATATTTGAAGCAGAACTAGATTGTTTTATTTTTCGTTAACAGTTAAGGACGATGGGTGTCCAACCGTCTTTGAACTAGACGAAATGAAGATTGGGGTCTTTAGTTCCTTACCGGATCAAGGGGCTATCCCTAAATATGCTGTCAGCGAAGTAATGTAAGACAATTTTTTTATGATAATGTCCGTAGAATTTCGTGACCAACTAACAGTCATTCATTTTAATTTAATGATTGTAATTCTAGGCGTGAATTTGTATGAAGTAAGAATTAGTAAATATGTATATGTCACTGGGAAAATCCGTTAACAGGCAGCATTGCTATGAAAGTTATACTTGGAAATTGTAAATAAAAAAGTACAATGATATACAATAACAGTTAATACCTTTATTTTTCCGCCTTCAAGGTGATCCTCATTTTACGAAGTACACACATGTAAGTTTTCTTCCCGTTCGTGATTCGTTTATTGTGAGTACTTTCTGGTAAGATCTTCAATTCCTTCTACAATTTTTTTATGTTATTATGGCATCTTGATTGTTTATATAGTGTTTTTGATTTTAAATACGCTCATAATTCTGGTTGTATACAATGGTTCTTTATCGTCGTGCAAAACTCACAAATTTCTCTTCCATTATTCTGATTTTTTCTGGTAGTTTCTCAGACAACCGTTTTAAGGTAGCCAAACAGGCGTTTGTCCCTCCTAAAAACTTCATGCACCACATGCAGTCACGCTTTTCGATTTAATTTCTACTGAGTTTATTATCCAACCTATAGTTCATAATGGAGATGAAATGTCCATTTGATTGTAACTGAAAAACACAACGAGGGGTAACGAACCTTATTTATTATTAATCAACACCAGGGTTTCGCTCAATTACTATGTCTTTTCAAAGCTAAACGATAATTAACGATGTAAACTTTCAGATTTGAACGAGCCTAGTAATTTAGGGGAATTGTGTTGATTAGAAATAAATTAACCATTTTACCCTTTACTTAGTTTTCCATTCTTACTATGCTCATATCAGGGGAAGAAACACTGCCAACGTCCACTTTATTTATCAAAATTTGATAATATCTATCGATTTTTATCCATCGTTAGTTGTAAAATATTTATGGTGAAACCTCTAAAGGTCTTCCAAAAGATTTTTTAACGATCTAATCACCGCTTTAAATTGCTCTTTTCAAAAATACCTATAGGTACAACATTTGTTTTAAATCAAATTGTATTATTCTGGGCCAAATAACTGCAGTTACAATTGGATTCCAGCATTTTTATTCAATTACAAAACATTTCTGTTCGATTAGAAGTTACAGAATAGACTTGATTGGCATGTGACTTCAAAAGGCATCTAAATGTTGATAAACCTGAACTATTAAATAAATTAAATTCAGCAAAGGAGGAGGGAATGATCAGAATTTGACAAGCAAGAAACGTTGTCTTTGGATAAATTAGAGCCTTTCTGGGTTAGGTACCAATCATTTATAGAATAATTTCACCCGCGTGCTAATGTCTTCCGGAAATTATCGCCAGTAATTTATTTCCAAACATCGAATTAGTAACAGGATCAACTGAATCCTGGCACTCCAACCGCGACACTATCCGCTTTATACCATCAGCCCTCGCCTTAATTTATCTTGTACTAATTACTTCAATCGTTCACCTGCTAAAATTACACTCAATGCCGTTACATCAAATCATTTATCAATGAATTAATTTTGAATTCGAACTAATTTGTTTGTGACTAAATGAATTGAACGTTTTCTATAAATTTCATGTACATAAATAACCAATTTTCCTGAATTCCTTATGTGTTATTAACAAGATTGAATAAGTGTTGACGAGAACACAGATAAAGGTAATTTCCTAAATAATCCTTTAATTGAATTCAGCATGCCTTGTTGATTCTTTCAACTCTCTTTTTACGTTAAAAACAAAAAGTAATATATCCCACAATTTTAAAACGGTTTTCAGAAATGAAATGAGTCAAATTAGAAAATATTGAATGAAACCAAATCTAAAGCTATTAAAGTAATGTCATCAATTTTTTTTGTCAAAAATAGACAATTTTCAGAACATTTTATAATTATTGATCTACAAATCAATAATTTTTAAAGCTTAATTTGATAGTTCACAATATAATTCAGTTAAAACAAAAAGTGGCAGTTATGAGTTGGAAACGATCAGGATATAGGTACCAAAAATCCCTTAATGTGGCGTCATATCGAAATTGAAATTCTTGGCTTTTATTTTCGTAATAATAACCAGGGAAATATTCACATAAAATAATGAAAATACCATATGAGTTTATAGTTTCCTTCTTCATGTACCGTATCAATTTCGGAGGTTGTTTATCATCATTGTTATCTTTATTTTGAAAATGCAGCCTTAAATATATCGAATGATGTGATATTGAATCATTTTAACGGGTTACTAAGCTAGGACATTCTCTTTCTTCGAAAATTTTTTTACATGGATTATACATTGCAGGATCTCATGACGTGACGGAGATATTGCAATTTTCTTTCATTTACTTCCTATAGGATTTCTGCGCTTTTCTTCATTCTTCTCAGGACCTCTTCATTGGTCATATGTGCTATCCATTATATTCTCAACATCCTGGGGTAGGGACTACCGGTGTGGGACACATACAATACGACTGGGCAGGCACACAACACCTGAGCATCCGAGTTCTCAGGTTCAGGCTTAATGCAGTTTTTTGAGATTCATAAGGACCGCACGGGCTTCCTCAATCTTTATTTCTGAACAATAATATAATCTATGGAGCACTCGACTCTCAGCATTTCGGCGTTCACATGTAAATGTACATTTAGTACTTTAGTTATGTTGACTGATGCATTCAGTCTTCGTGTGATGATTATTATTACATAACCTGAAGGTCTTGCATGTTTTCGGTGAGAACTACTGTGTCGTCCTCATAAAGCAAATTGTTCAATGTAATGCCGTTAACTCGTATTCCACCGGCATCATTTTGGAGCGGTTTTGTGAAGATTTCCTTTGAGTAGAGTATATGTTGAAGATTAGTGGTAAAGGAACGCAACCTTGTCTGACCCCTCTCTTAATTTCCACTGCTTTCGTCAGTTCAGATTGATTCAGACGCACTTTGGTTCAGGTACAGTTTTACTACAATTTGTGTATCTTTTGTGTCGAGTTTTTTTTTCGTTCCAAGGATTCTTTTACTTTCCGACTCAAAATTTAAATATTAAAACCTAAGGATATACTATAGAGATGAGCTATTTTTCATTCATAATAAAACAGCTAAATGATGAACTAATGCTTCCTTTCTATTAACAAAAATGCGTGTTATAAAAATATTAGGAAATAAAACACTTCACAACTGAAATGTTATTAAGAAATGGCGAAAAATATATATGCGCAAACAGATTAGTTAGCATTGCTCCTTTGCCATCAATAAAATGTAAAATCTTAAAAGATGCTGTCCGTGACTCGCAGGTTATTCATCACGAATCTAAATGATTTTTCTCAATGTATTTTATAATTCTGAGGTTCTGTAAAACATCTGTAGATTTTAATAATGACTAGGGGTTGTCGATAACTGAAGGGAAAACTGTTACGCAATAACTTTTGCTAGGTAATTTTTGATAATCTTTAGGAATTGTACTCTTTGAGATAATTCACGGGTTTCTTACATAGGAAGGTACTTTTTTCTTGGATTTTATTTCTGCAGTTAAAAATGACGCTTTTCGCTTGAACAGACAGGTTTAATGCTCGAATGGATATAATTTCATTCTCAGTACCAAGGTTATCACACAAAGGCGCGATGAAATCCTACAACTTTCGTATGAAACATATGTTTCTCAAAGGCTTTAATTTCCGATATATCGACTCAACTCGAATATTTTGACGAGAATTGCTAGATATAGAATTTTTAATTCTCTACTATGAAAGTCTACATTTTCTGCATCTATCACGATTTTCGTATCATAAGTGGCGAAAGTATAAATGAACTAGTTTCATATGTTAAAACTTTTCACAAACACTGGTCTCACCAAACTCTAATTTTAACTCATACACAATCAGATATCCCATCACCTGAACTATCGTGAGTGATAACTCCAGCGCTTCATGATTTCTGGAATCCTCCATTTGGGCTCTTATACGTACGTACCTGCTAAATATCGCTTATATGGAGGGGTATTCACAGGTTGTGGTCTTGGTATTCAGTGATTACTTGTATTGCGTGGCCAATTGATCTTCAGTCAAGATTTCGACGACTAAATTTCCGGAATGTACTTATTCGAATTCGATTCTTGCCATCGAGAAATAACAAGGCCAGACAAATTCGACGTAAAATGTCAGATAAGTCACTATAGGTGGTAGATTATACGGAACCCTTTCAATCTGGTAGTCAAGGGATTTAGAGTGCACGATCGCGGATTCTTGTAGAAATTGTGTAATTTTTAAGTCTGGTTAATAATTGTCACTATTGTTTACTTGATATCCTTTTTCTTATATAAAAGAGAGGGGGATGATGTCCCGGACTTTTTTTTGTAACAAATTCAATTCTCTACAAAAATATTTTTATACATTTCTTGTGTTTAAAATTTACACATAATATCTTCTCTTTGACCTCTACAATAAACCGCCATCCGAAAAGAATTTTGCTCGGTGAATCCCTTGGCTACAAGACTAAAGGAGTTTCGTATATTAACCACCAACAAGAACGTCACACTTAAGCTGCCAGGCCTTCCTATTCCCGTTGATAACGGTTTAGCGGAGCCAACACGCCAATAGATGCATCACTTCAATCAATTTTAATTTTTAATTGCGTAGACATCTTTCTTATCTATTTTCGATGACTTCAAAGTAAAAGTTTTAACTTAAGTTTAATCTAAATGTGTGAAAACTTGGAAATGGGAGTATGATATGCTAATTTTGTATTCTGTCCAATGTAAGCATAATATGACAGTGTTGTTTTCAGGCTTTCACGGCCGGCGTTGTATTTAGATATATGTACACTTTCCGGGCTGTTGTGCCGTGGTCGACGTCTTCCTCCTTCTCGATGCGACGTTTCGCCAGATCTAACTTCTGGCATCTTCAAGCAGTGTTACGTTATCTCGATGATTTGTAACTGCCTTTTCATCCCGTATTATTGAAGCAGAATTTTGTGACGCGTCATTTTTTTTATACTGTTCATGCACATATACATACCTACGACCTCACCCATCAATGCTTTACCGACTGGTTTGAATCCCTAGACGGTTGGGCCTTCTCTCTCCGTCGTTTCGCGCTTTATTTATAGGTGAACCACAAAGGCAGATCCAGCCCTCCCAAGTCTTGCGACTAGATATATGGTGTTGCATGTGCATCTAAACTTTCTACATAAATTCAAGTTCGCACGGGGCAAAATGAAGAAGCGAACACCAGCAACTTCATTGCAGAGGCCATCGATAAACTTCAGATACAATAAATTAAAGAACTAGCCATGCCGTACGTACGTACGCTAGCTAGGAACTACTAGTTACGAAGGTTGCCATTATACATCAACTTAATGTTTGTGTACGAAAGCTACTTATACCTACGTTAAACTGATGTATGTTTTATAGGTAGGTATACGCTTGACTAATTGCTTTAGTACCATCTAAGGCAATTCGTTTCAGTTACTTCTAACGTAATTTACTACCATTTACGTTATTTTTTACGTTTGTAATATTGCAGTCAATACACAATGAATAAAATGTAACACTTTGTACTAAAATTTAATAATAATCATATAATTTGTACTTATAAGTGACATGAAGTAAAAGATAGAGAGATGCTGCCCTGGACTTTTTTGTAGAAAATTCAGTTCTCTACAAAAAAGGTTTCTACACTTTTTTCGTATTTTTCGTTATTTTAGCTACGCAAGCATCGAAAGTCCAAAATGCGCATTTTACAAAACTATAACATTAAGTAGATAATAGTATTAAATATTCTTTAATATTGAAAATTTACACAAACGTCAAACGCTCTTCCCAACGAAGTCTCCAAGATTCAGCTATCAAAAAAAAAATTTTGCATTGTGAATACCTTGCTAGTTATAACTAAAACGGTTCCCTACATCGACTTCGATGAATTGCTTCACGTGTAAGCCGTCGGGCCTTTATATTCTCTTAGGTAACTAAAACTAAAATAGAGTAATAATTTATGTTATCAATTTGTGTCCTACAAAGAAACTTCGTATTAAATGGGATTTACAATGGTTTTATCTATTCATACAATAACTACAGGGGAACCGTTTAGAAATACCGGAAAAGCCATAAATAAAAGCGATGAATGGGTGGCGTTTGACGGTGATTTGTAATATTAACAAATAAAACTTATAAATTATGAAATACAAATTCAGATACTTATTAATACAAGTAACTTTATAATTGCCATTTTGGGAAAAGATACAGTGTTGTAGGTACTTAATAAAATTAAAAAATTATGAACATTTGAAAAATTTGTAAACAAACAGAATTTAACCCGAACTCATCGCAATCACCACCATCCCTATTATTTCCATAATTGAAACTGATTAGGGATTAAGTTGCAGGCAGATTAATCATCAAATCAGTTTTACTGATTGTAACTGACTGTAATTAAGTTTAATTCTGTTTATTATGAAATTTGGAAAGAAATAATTTAAGTTATATTTGTATGTATATTTTACGTGTCTATTTATCAGGACAATATCCAATTAAGTAAATTTTATTAACTTTGCGATTTACAATTTTTATTTATTCATATTAAAAATTACCACCAGGCTCCACTGCACGGCCAAATTACTAAATTGTATTCTATTGACCAAAAAACAGGTGGCTGTTACCGTTATTGTTATTGCCGACTATTCATCATTTTTATTTATGGCTTTTTCGTCAGCTCCAAACAGTTTCCCTGTACTTCAACGCGATGCTTCATTCTTCGATATTGATACATAAATGCATTTGTGAAGTGCAATTTAATGCAGTTCGGTTTTCAACCCTTCGTAGTTCAACTGATTTCCAACTTAATCACTCAATATTTTTATGGAATTTATGGGTTTACTAAAAATTCACGCTTTGCATAAATATTAAATAACTATCTCCCTAAAATATTAACCCGTTCTTACTAACTCTCTGTTGTACATCATACTTATTAAAAGCTTTTCCTTCTGCCATACAGTCTGTTACTCTGTCTGTTACTAAACAGCAATTATAAGAAAATAACAGATATACATGTGACCAAATTCACACATACATATATATGTCAAAGTTATTGATTCCATAAAGACAGCTTGTCTGTCAGTGGCTCACGAACATCTAAAATATTGAGAGAATGGGGCTTCTTCGTAAGCCGCTGATACTATATGTTTGTTCAAGCGAAAAGGTCGACGAAAAGGGCAATACACCTATTATAGGTTAAGATTATGCACACACTGGTTTAGAAAAGTTCACTTCCCGAGGGTAAACATGACATAAAGGTCAAAGCGGACAGGATCATTCCTAATCCTACGATGGGACCTATCAATCGTCTTTTGTCAAATATTTACGGTAATAATGGTGAGAAACATGGAAGGTAGACATTTATTGCTTATATCAATCTACATTCAAAAATATGTCAAACACACTTATAATTGTAGTTCCATAATGAACCCTCTTTCTGCGGTATGGAGGGTGGTCGTTGGTAGGTAATCCAAATCTTCAAGCTGATAATTTTTCGACTAAAATATACATCAGTTCCTTATCAAAAATTTGTTGATTTTTCTGTCATAACCATTATCATCAACCTGCATGTTCTGAGATTTCTCATCCCTGCACATAAATAGCATTATCTCCACATCTCTTAACGTTGAACCTAACCTGACCTAGCCTAACTAAGCAACGTGCACCTGTTGAACAACTAGCTTCAAAATCTCTGCTGCTGGGTTCCCCTAAAATATTCAAGTGTGGGAATACTCAATATCACTTGTAATTTGGAAAGTAGCACACTGTACAGCAGAATCAAAATTCTGCTGACAGAGAATTGTAACAGTTCTGGCCACAAAACTAGCTCAGAACAATTACGCACACTAGCGTAGATCGCTGACTGCACATAGCCATAAGATCCATGTAAATATTTTTAGTATAAATACTGTGATTTATTTTTAAAAAGTTAGTCTAATCCTGACTCGTTTATCATTGGAACCTGAAATACGCTTCCAATACAACGGTTCTTATTAGAACCAACCTCGTAACACGCACCTTCATGGTAGCTGCTACGTACGCTACACAAGATTCTGCTGTGATATCTTTGGACCATTTAGCCAAATGTTGGGGCGGTAATATTCCGCTGATAGGTGCAAATACATACGCAGAAATGGAATAATAAGTTTTGTTGTCCTGATTCTAGTTTAGTTCGATACAACGAACGGTCATTCCAATACAATCCAATCAACATTCAACGAGCAATTTTGTATAGTAAATATTCTTGTATAACGAGTAGTACAATGAATACTGTTTCGACGTTTTCCCAACTATTTATTTGTTCCATACTCAAACTTAACAAACACTTTTCTCAATTAACATCAACAACACAATAAAAACACTCAACAACAACTTAATTACATTAACAGTACAATTCTCTACTCAAAATAACCAACTCGTTCTTCTATCTCTCTATGGTCCGCGCACTCGCGGCCTCTCTCATATTACTGTCACTAACTAACTTACTTAGATTCATTGGTCGCCCTCCTTTTATAGTTTTTCGATGTTGCGTAGTGACCACTAAAAGTTCCTCGAACGGTCTCTAGACCGTTGCTAGAGATTTCGACCAGAGACTGTCCACAACTGTGTACATGTATTTCAAAGGTTTCCTAAATCCGTAACAATACGAAATAGAAACAATTCTAGTTATTAATTAACTACGTCCATGTCTCTTCCGCATATTTATAGCTACAAATTTAAGAATATTCCCATCTTGTATTGAACTCCCCATCAGATATTTGGTCTAGCAATATTTGGCAAAAATTAAATTGTAGCTTCAGCGAAACATTTAGAGTTTAAATTGAGAATCAATCTTTCTAGAATTCTTGAGCACCACGTAGGCATACCAGGGAACGATTCTCAGCGATATGAAGAGTACGTAAAATAGAGACAATAATTAGCCTTCAATTTGGCAGATACACCTAACAATTTTTGGTTTTTCAAGTGTAATAGATTGCGTTTTTATTTATTAAGATCAAACACATAACTACTTTTTAATTAATTTTTATTTGCTTTTAACCCCACTCATGTCTTATAGTTAACGGTATCTTAGTATCTGTCTATATGATTACTTATTCAATAATGTCTACACTAACTTCTGAGAGTGAAGTCCATTCTCTGTGTCCTTATTTCTAAAACATTAGTAGTCAGTATTTTTATATGAAAAATCCTGACTTGGTATTCTACTTACTAGGTCGGTGCAATGCTCTGTTAATTGCCAATTAATTGTAACAGCTAACCGAATTAATTAATTTAATATACAGAGCGTTACACCTTCCTTTCCTAGAGAATGACCTTTGTAGTGGCCATCTACAAAGGGCATTCCAAATTTTAGAAGCACACAAAATGACAAATAACAACTCTTAATTTACTTATTTACTATTCAAACGTTAACCTTTGTACATTTCAAATATGCGTTATGCTAACAAAATATCATAAACAGTTACAAAATAATACTAAGTAAGCAGATCTGCCACAAGCCTATAATTAAATATATTAGGTTAATAATCTACTTATTGTACGTATTTACACGTGCGGTTCTTATGCACTGTCATGAGTTTTCCTTTTTTATTTTTTATGACACAATTTGGACCATGAGTGCTTACTATTGAAAACGGTCCCTCATACCAAGAATCTAATTTATTACGATTTTCATTAGTTAACATTACTAGATCTCCTTGTTTTAAATCTGTTGATGAAGCATTTCTGTCGTATTGAATTTTACGATTTTGTTTAATTTTTTCTAAATACTCTCTAGCTCTACTGTGGACTAATTGTAATTTAAAACGAACCTCATGATAATAGTCTTCGGTGTTGTATAGTGGATCAACACGGGATCCCATTGATTCAGGGATGTTGGCTTTTTTGGCAAATACTAACTCAAAAGGCGTGTATTCATGATATGAACTTGGAGTAGTATTATAACAAAAAGTGTAGTACTTCAACCATTCATCCCAGTCTGTATGTACATCATTAATATACATCCGAATATATTCATTAAGAACTCGATGATTTCTTTCGCAACCTCCAATACTCTGACTGTGATATGCTGTTGACATTTTGTGCTCGATGTTTAACAATTTTGAAAGATTCATAACAATCTGATTGTTGTACTCTGAGCCCATGTCTGTCCTTAGCTGTTTCATCGGACCATAAACGAGAATAAAGTTATCAAAAATGGCTTTAGAAACTGTAGAGGCTGCTTTATTTGGAATTGGCACAATTACTACATATTTTGTCAACTCACACTGTAAAGTAACAGCGTAAATATTCCCACTTGAAGTTATCGGAAAAGGACCAATAGTATCCACGCAAACAATATCAAACGCTTTTTGGGGGGTGGGTGTGATTATCAAGGGTTCAACATTTTTTATTTTTATCTTATTAACCTGACACTTATGACATTTTTTAATAAAATTAGCAACATACCGCGACATATTTTTCCAAAAATAAAAACTTTTTAATTTTTTCAACAACCTTTTCTGACCGCAGTGACCTCCTGTCATGGGATCTTCATGAAATTTTTCTATTAATTTTGATTTTTCGGCCTCATCATCAATTACCTTGGGAACATTATATAACACAATACTTATATTCTGTAATATTTTCTGTCCCATTTGCTTGAATTCATTTACTGTGCACATTTTAAATATTTGATCATCAATTCTTAATTTTAATTTTCTATACTTACAAGCACCAGCCATTGTTTGTAGCTGAGACAAGACTTGTTCTAGAACAAAATTGCCATTAATGCTTTGAATAGTTTGAGCGCTCTTTTTCTTTTTATTATTGATGATTAACTTAACAGACGATGGGCGAATTTCAAATTTAAGTGTCGGTAATTTTGAAATGTCAGAATTGTTAATAGTTTCGTATACAATGGGTTCAGGTGACATAGTTTCTAATGTTTGTTTGTTACTATCATTATTAAGAGAAAAATTGGATTTAGTTTTAGACCTAGTTATTGCAAAAACATTTAATGTACTACGATGTATTTCCTTCAAGTCGTTTACTGAAATACGGGACAATGCATCGGCGCAGACATTGTCTTTACCTTTAATGTACTCTACATCGAAATTATACTCTTCTAAATCTAATCGCATCCGAGTCAATTTAGAAGAAGGATTCCTCATAGAAAATAAGTACACCAAAGGTCTATGGTCTGATCTAACTAAAAATTTATAGCCATACAGGTACGGTCTGAAGAATTTAATTGCCCAGTGTATAGCTGCTAGCTCCTTCTCTATCACAGATTTGTGAGATTCTCCTTTTGTAAAAACTCTAGAAGCATAAGCAATTGGAAATTCATTACCCTCAAAATTCTGAGATAGAACAGCTCCACAAGCTTCCATAGAAGCATCCGTAGTAAGAATGAAAGGTTTTGAAAAATCTGGATAATGCAGAATACGAGGATTAACTAATGCCGATTTCAGATAAGTATAAGCATTGTGACATGCCTCAGTCCAATTAAAAATGGAATTTTTTCTAGTGAGTTTGTTTAACGGCTGTGTAATTTTAGCAAAATTCGGTATAAAACGGCGATAATAGTTACAGAAAGCCACGAAGCGTTTAACCTCGTCAGCATTTTGGGGAATCGGGTAATTATTGATGATGTCGTACTTTGACTCGTCAGGTAATACACCTTTATCGGTTATTTTATGACCCAAATAAGTAACTTCTTTTCGAAAGAATTGACATTTTTCAGGATTTAATTTCAAATTATACTTTCTACATGTTTCGAACACTTTTTTAAGATTATTTAAGTGATGTTTTTCTGAACAACCTATAACGATCAAATCGTCCATATAGAGAAATGCTGATTCGGGAGAAAGTCCTGTAAAAGCGAATGTCATCATTCTTTGAAAACTGTTCGGACTTACTGATAGTCCAAAGGGGAGACGAGTAAACCTAAAAGAGCCTGATTCGACACTAAAAGAAGTCAAATCACGAGAATTTTCATCAAGAGGAATCTGATGAAAACCGGAAATTAAATCAATGACTGAAAACCACTTGGCTCGTCCAAGTTGATCCAATATATCATCGATACGGGGAAGAGGGAATTTATCTGCAATAAGTTTCTTATTTAATTGACGAAAATCAATGACCAAACGCCAAGCTTTTTCTGCTGTAACTGACTTTTTGGGAACTAATAGGACTGGATTATTATACTCTGAAACGGAGGGCTCAATGATATCATTATCTAACATTTGTTTTACTTGCCTATTTATTTCTTCTCTATGTATTCTAGGTGTACGATAATTTTTTATAAAAACGGGTTTATTGTCAGTTAGTTTTAATTTTTGTTTGTAAAATTATTTACAGTAATTTTATCTGTTTTTAAAGCAAAAATATCAGAAAAATCTTTACATAATTGAATAACATCATCTTTAATAAAATTTGGTATATTGTTTGCGTTCAACTGTTGCATAAGTAGATTGTTTCTGTTTTCAAATTTACTTTGTATACTATATATGTTAAAGTTATCAAGAGGTACTGTTTCCAAATTGACATTTTTAAGTGTTACACTCTCAAAAAGTGTGTTGACTATTCTAACAAATGGACTTGTAGGGGAAACAATTGTTCTCGCTACAAATACACCTGGAATGAGTTCTTGATTATGTACTAGGACATCTTGTTTAAGATTTTTTAAATCGTCTATTTGTCTTATAACTTCACATCTAGGAGGAAGAATCAAAATGTTGTTTGCGGGAGAATTATGAATTGAAATGGTTACATTTGTAAGACCAATGCGTAGAGTCATCGTCCAGTTGGAATAATCTAATTTACATCGGTATTTTGAAATAAAATCTCGTCCTAAAATGCCATCAGCTGGAATTGGAAAATCAGAGTCGACTATTTGAAAACAATGAACTAATTTATATTTTCCTACTGAAACATTGGTTGTTATACTCCCTAATGAATGAACTATACCATCCGTGACCCCTTTTATTGTACTCGAGTTAGACACATTTATAGTCGAGTAAGAATTTAATTTGTTTCGTTTGAAAATCGATATATCGGCTCCCGTATCAATTAAGAAGGTAGCTCTTGAACACGTCATTTCAGAAGAGAGAAATACGAAATTAGAAAGTGAAAGATCAAAATGAAAAATGTTTGAGGCTAAAGTTGAATTTAAACGTGAATTTAAACTTCCCCCAAGTTTGTACCTTGGGGGCCCTGTCGGTTTTCCGGAGCTGAGTCAGTTTGGTAAGACCTAACATTGCTAGAAAAATGGTTGCTGTTGTTTCTACTAAATGCAGGACGGTGTTGCCTAAAATTTCGTCTGCCTCTGCCGCGATTATTGTTTTGCCAATGATTATTAGAATTGTTTGGATTTCCTCGAAAACGATTTCTATTATTGTTGCGTCCCTGGTGTTTAACATAGAATACGTTGGAAGTACTAGTTTGGGAATTAACATTAACAAACTTGGTAATTGCATCTTGAACATTGGAAAAATTTCCAACCTCCATTACTAACCGAGTTTTATCTGAGTTCGCGTTCTTACTCAAAGATTGTACTACCGAATCAGTAGAGTACTTTTCTGCAACCGGATGTGGTACACCCTCACTGATGTACGCTCTTTTTAAGCTTGCAGCTAACGATTCAATTTCAGCAGCGTACGTAACGGAATCTTTTGAGTTTTGTTTTAAATTTTGTAATTTTGAAGTCAAAAGCCTGGAACTTTCGCCTTTAATGCCATTTTTTAATGTTGTTATTATGTCTTCAATAGTTGATTCATCTGTTATCAAATCTCTGGCACGTCCGATTAAACGTGTTTTGATGTACGCGACTGCATTCTCAGTATGATTATTTGAATTATTTTTGAGAAGGGTCAGAGCATCTACAAAGGATTGGAGTTTATCAAAAGAACCATCGAATTCCGCAGGTACTAACTTACTAGCTAAATTAAAAAAATCTGTTACTGACGTAGCCATCGTGTCTATTTCGTCGTCTTCTTCAGATTCTGAATTTACTATTAGAGGATCTATTATCTCTATACAAGACAGTGGTACTTTAAATTTAATATTTAATAATTGAAATGCTCTTAACACTCTATCTCTTAATGAAAGAAAAATTTGTCTAGCTGCTTGTTTTTGTTCGCTTTCTAGAGCTGCCCAATGTAGTGCTAGAGTCTGAGTATAATTATTAAAAAGCTTTATTAAATTATTGGAAATATCTTGCTTCACCAATTCAGATTTAGGTATTTGTTTTTTTATCGCTCTTTTTGATTCCTTGTAAACTTCTTGTCTAATACCTAATAACGTTAAATGTAGCTCTTCCCAACTGGGCAGCATTAATTAAATTATAATTTACTTAAAATAATATAAATTGTAATGATTAAAGTAATACCTAGTTAATTGTATTTACAATAAAATGAAAAACTATTCATATCCTAATTCATCAACCATACGACTACAAACTGCTGACCAACATATTATATAGAACAAAAAAAAATACTTAATTGTAAAAGTTCAATAAGTAACTTACTAATGTCCACATATCAATGTACCGTTGAAACCACCATTATCTCTTCCTATTTTTCACATTTACACTAAAATGATCATAAAAGAAATTAAAATACTCTCACTAATCGTAAGTCACTGTACTATTCCCAGAAGTATCCAGTTGAATTCTGTAGACGGAAGCAATTCACTCTTAACATCTAGGGCTGCACTGCTAAGTCTCGTCGTATTTGACGTCTAATCTGCTTCTTATACATTTTGAATAATTTCAAAAATACTTGAAATACCATTATAGTGACGATGATATACAGAAGAACTTTAACGTCGAAGGTAACATTGAACTGTTTCTCCTGCACTATAAAATTTGAATTGACTACCCCAGTGTCAGTAACTTCTTGAGAAGTCGATTTAGTTTGACCCATCTTCCTTTGTCACAATTTTTTAAAATAAATCCTGGAATCTTCTGATTTGAGAGGGTTGCCGAGTTGGCAGGGTCGCCATGTAATAGATTGCGTTTTTATTTATTAAGATCAAACACATAACTACTTTTTAATTAATTTTTATTTGCTTTTAACCCCACTCATGTCTTATAGTTAACGGTATCTTAGTATCTGTCTATATGATTACTTATTCAATAATGTCTACACTAACTTCTGAGAGTGAAGTCCATTCTCTGTGTCCTTATTTCTAAAACATTAGTAGTCAGTATTTTTATATGAAAAATCCTGACTTGGTATTCTACTTACTAGGTCGGTGCAATGCTCTGTTAATTGCCAATTAATTGTAACAGCTAACCGAATTAATTAATTTAATATACAGAGCGTTACACAAGGTTGACTTCATAGGTTCTTCTATATTAAGTACTCGTAAAAATTTTTCGACAAAAGTAAGTCGTATCTTGACGTTGCCCACATTAGTAGTGGTTGAGACATATGTCGGTTCAGTAAACTTTGTTCTGGTGTATGATAGGTGAGCCTCTTTTCAATTTTTTTCCAGTGGTCTTGTAGAAAAGTCTTCTTTAAATTTTAAAGTGTTTAAGTTACCCTTTTTACCATTGGCGTTATTTTTATCGTTAGATAGGTATAGTCGGCCCAAAAATATAGTGCGGTTATGACTCAATTGCTGTTTAACTTACGGAAGACCCTCGCCGCAGGTGGTTATAAACCATAATGGACAGGCAAATCAAAGGTCTACGATATTCAAGGACAATTTCCATCAAATTGTTTTACCTAAGGTGGCATTAACAATCGATGTTGATGCCTTTAGTTACAATCACCATCCAAATTACTTTAGTACTAACAAGATTAACGGGTAGTGTAAACCACTCAGTAAGTCAAAGCCATAACCACACTATACCTTTAGGGGTATTATACTATACATTCTATTGTATTATTATACTACAAAAACATTCCCAATAAGATATCAAAATTTTTAAGTTAGACGAACATGATCATTAGAGATTTAGGTACATTTTATTAATTGGGAATAATTTATTTGGGTAGTTCTGTAATGTTTCTCTTTGAATAATATTTCGCAATATTTTAACTTTGTTAACGAAATTTTAACAGAAACATGTTAATAAAGTACGTTCACAACTCGATAAGAGTAAAACTTGTGTTGACCCTATTTCAGGAAACGAATTCAAGCTGAAATTCGTCGATAACGATTTTATAACGCTTTGACGATTTTACGATCTCCTCAATAACTAAGATTATTGGACCTACAAAATATTGCTGCATTGGACTCAACGATTCCGCAACATTTTCTTTATTATTACAATCAAAGGAAGTGTGGGAACACTCTGTATGCATCGAATTCTCCAAAGTAGTTCACACTGTACAGCAGAAATTAAACTCTGCTGACAAACATATTGTCATTTTGAACCACAAATTAGGTTAACACGCAAATACACATACTAGTGTAAACGGTTGACCATGCATTTGCCATAAGACCTGTGTAAATATTTTTTGTATAAATAACCGTAATTTATTTAATAAAATTAGTCTAACTCTGACTCGTCTTCATTCCACTCCAGTACCGCAGAAGGTATACACCCTAGTACCGTAGAAGGTACAGATGATACATCTTGGATGCTGGCATAATCACTGCATCAAATCGGTTCTTCTTAGAACCATCAGCGCACGCACCCTGTTCACGTTAGCGACGCACACGTTCGCTACATTGGTGACCAATATTGGGAATTGTCCATAACTTTTGTATTTTGTGGAATAATAAAATTGTGTAGAAAAATCTTAAGAACGTACATTCAGGGACGTACTCATATTTTTTCATATCATTGTCAATTTTAGAAGATATAAATGAAACATTATTTTTTTAAATAGAAACCATAGAAAAAATGATGAAAATTGCGTTTATTCAAACATTATGAATCTAAAGGATACTATTCTTAATATTTCGAATAAAAAAAATGTTTAAGTGAAAAAATATGGGTTATTTTCTAACTAACCAATTCTAAAAGAATTACGAAAAATTTTAAAACAATATCCACAGGCAATACTTTAAAAGCAATCGCACCACACAGCAACTCGTTTTGGACATTTACTCTTGTGAGGAATCAATTTATAGGGTAATTTTTACCTCTTAAAAATATTATTGCTATTTACTTTCAAGTGTTTGATTATACGATGATTATGGTAATTAATAAATTATTAAGCAAAGAAATCATCACAAAATTGAAGCAATAAGGCTCACTGCGGCATAAAGAAGAAACATCTTTTATTTGAACAACGACCAAAGATGTCACGAGAGCGCCATCTGTGGTACGCTATAAACACAGAAAAAGGAATCTTGTAGAACAAAACAGTACATTTTATTTATAGCGTTTACTACGGATGGCGCTCTCGTGACATCTTTGGTCGTTGTTGAATCCACCTCTGGCAAGAGGAGACTAGTTGGTCTGTATTCTGTCGGAACCTCCTACGACACGCTGATAAGAAACAGCAAGCTCGAAATCGAAAACATATTTTGTTCTCTTCTAGGTATTTCCATTTTTGAAAATAACTATCCACAACCCAACATCAGTAACAAGGTCATTTTTAAAAGCCCTCAAGACAACTATGGTTTCTATTTAACGAAATTGACGATGATATGAAAAAATCTATGTAGAAATGTGTTTAATATTCCGCAAAATAAAAATCTTAAAGGCAGTATTCATTATGACCGAAAAATGGAAAACGCTCTGTATCTTGGTTGTCAGTGAAGATAACGTCATATGTTATTTCCATTCAACATTTCTTAAAAATTAAGCCCATGTCATCTAAGTCGACTTTGCTCTATCAAGTCGAGAGAAAGGTTTCCCTGTCAGAGAAGACAAATTTGAATCACCCTGTACAGTTTATTAAAACATAAGTAGACATTTAAGGGTTAACAAATGCAATAACAATTTAAACGGTTGTTTGTAAATCTCACGATATGTACACCTCGAAGGTGTTTAACCAGCTGTGGTAATCATGTAAGCGACGTCGAAGGAGCGATTTAACTTGAAACCGCCCCTTTCCAAGACCTGTAAAAGGGCTCGTAAATGCTGTAAGCCATTCGTACACGGAGGTGTCGCACAGAAATTAAACAATAAAATTTAATGTTTGCGCGGCAACGAATCCGAATAGCGGCAATGCCTTTCGTAACGCATACAAGCTGCGGTTGAATAATTCCAATGGTAGTGGACTTAGCCCGATAATAACACCGAGTTTAATCCAGTTGGCGAAGAAGGACTTAGCACGCGAAGCTGCAATGCAGTAATAAAAATCTTGTTGCTGCATAATCTAATTTCGGGCGTTCAGTTTTAAGCTGTAACGTGCCAGGTGAAAACAGGCTTTAGTGGGAAGAAGATTACCTACACGTGATACCAGAGGTAAGTAAATTCCACCCCTTATACAAGGAAGGAAGTTACGTGGAATACGTGGCATCATCGCCAATTAAACCTGGGTACTGAAGACGCCATCATTACTATAAATGACAGGGCAACATTTGGGACAAACCTAAAGGAGCAAAAGGTTAGCATACTTATATCAAGCAAAAAAGAACTACAGACAACAATATTAATAAATAAAAGAGTAGAGAATAGAAGTTTTGATACGTAGAGCAGGTAAAAGTGAGGTTAGAACTAAAATCGATTTTGGAGGCATAAAATTAGAAGTAACGAATTTTCGATTTTAAGGTGTCAGGTATTTGGACATGTAAGAAGCGGTAGAAAAGTGTTAAACCTTTACCATCAAGAATACAAGGCCAGGGCACTTTGACGTAACAAGCGGTGTAAGTAGCTCCAGGACGCTAGCACCCCATCCAACGAATTTCGAAAAAAAAAATGTGTGGATCTAATAGGTCAGAATTAGTCAGGTGGTCCCATTAATTGGTCAGCGATAGGAAATTAGTAAAAACAACTGGATTTTTTTGTATGAATATTCGATACTGCTGGCACCTCATCTAAAGTAAAATAAAAAAATTTCAAAAGCAATCGATTTAGTTTTAGATGTTTTGAATTTGGTCAGGCCTAGATAATTAAAAAAAAAAACAAGAAAATATACTGTTTCTACAATACGCATGCGCAAACATTCTATGTTGCTTCTATGATCTATCAGTTGATAGGACGGTCGATAAAAACTAAATTTTTGATTTTTCCTATCGCTGACCAATTAACGGAACCACCTGACCAATTCTGACCTATTAGTGACCTATCAGATCCACACATTTTTTTTTGGAGGTGCTAGCGTCCTGGAAGTGTGTAAGTGGGCGATGCACAGTGCATGGAGAATATGGTGATTTTAGACAACACTTAGAATTCATACTGTAACGACTTTTCTGGTTAAACTTATTTATTTAACGGATATTTATTTACAACTATTTATTTAACACTTAAACACTAACAACAATTCAACAACTTATTTATATGACAAGGAAAATGCGTATTTATATCACTCGGTATATCGTAGTTCGGTATTTATATTACATGTTCGGAAGCTAACTGTGAACTGACTCTTACTGGCCACGTCAACAGGTGTTTATACTGATTAGGAACAATCCAGAAGGTTCCAGAATGACGTACTAGACTTTACTGGAGTGTTTATTGCGTTCGTTTAATTCATGGCCTTGTTTATCGTCATCAAAGCGCCGACCGACGCCGGCATTCTTTGAGCTCCGCTTTTCTGCTGTCGAATCTCGTCGCCGCTATCGCACACATATACGCTCGTTACACTGCTCGCTCTCGCACACATATATGCTCGTTACACTGCCCGCTCTCGCACACATATACGCTCGTTACACTGCCCCTTCCTTAAGGGTGATCCGTCCCGGATCACATTCTGCCGTTCCTTCAAAAGGATCATGCCGGTACTTGCAATTCTGTCCCCTAAGGCACCCAGTCGTCAGATGGAAGTAGCAATCCACCGTCCTTGGCTGTGCGGGATCTCGTTGGGGATTATTGGTGTATACCGTTATTTCGACGCCGCTCCACCGGAACAGGACCTCCAACATGCTCCGCACCACTCTCCAGTTCAGTCCATCCAACCCACATCCTATCCTTGGCATGGCTAATCTTGTGGTACCCGTGGATAGCAGTTGGTCCAACGAATCCCATAACGAGCGGTAGGTGGGTTTTTCAGTCGACGCCTCCTTAGTGACCAGGTGGTAAATGGATCGATTCCCGTCCACCAGACTTAGCACTTTCTTTCCATCTCTAAGTTGGTCCCGCAGCTCTGACAAGCGGCCAAACTTCTTCTTGAATACGGTGGCAATACCGCGATCCATCCTCAAGTCTTTGGCCACACAATGAACCAGCGAGTCCGAAACAGTAAACAAATCTTCGGATCTCTCGGCGGTAACACCGAATCTGGAGTTGGCATATAAGCTCGGCGTGGCCATAAACTCGTCATACTGGGGATACGGAGAACGAGCTTGCATAAGCCTGATCCGTGCTTCTTCGTAATTGTCACCGGCATATGGGGCCAAACGGTTAAAATGGACAACCTTCGGTTTTCCATTTGGTGTGCGTCGAATCTGGTAAATAACGTCATTTATTCTCTTGTTTTGGCGGCGATCTCTTGCCAGGTCGGTCGTCTGCCTTCACTCTTCCATCTTCGGAACAAGCTCAGGACCGGATCAGAACCCTGTTCCGTCTTGATGTTATCAGGATGCCATTGTTCATCCGTGACTCATCCGGACTTCTTCAAGTTCCTCCAGGCGCTCACAGTACTTGCAATTTTCGGAACATGGTCTTCTGGATAAGGCATCAGGGTTCTTATGGCTATTTCCAGCTCGATGTTCTATGTCGAAGTCGTATTCTTGGAGCTTTTCTATCCAACGCGCGACTTGACCCTCTGGATTCTTGAAACTCAGTAACTACCGTAAAGCAGCATGATCTGTTCGGAGCAGGAACTTCCTTCCATACAAGTACTTATAAAAGTGCTCCACGCTCTTTACTACTGCCAGTGGTTCTCGTCGGGTTACACAGTAGTTTCGTTCGGGCTTGGATAGGGTCTTGCTGAAATAGCCGATGACTTTTTCCTCTCCGTGTTGTATTTGTGAGAGTACTGCGCCTAACCCAACATTGCTTGCGTCGGTGTCCAGAACAAATTTCCCCTCTGGTATCGCATAACTCAACACGGGTGTGGAAACGAGAGCTTGTTTTAACTTTTCGAAGGCAGCTTGGCAGTCCGGTTCCCAGCAGAATGGTCTGCCACTTTCGGTTAGTTGAGTCAATGGCTTGGCAATATTGGCAAATCCAGGAACGAAGCTTCTATAGTAAGTACACAGGCCAAGGAAGCTTCTGACTTGATGTACGTCAGTAGGTACTGGCCATTCTCGTACGGCTGTGATCTTCTGCGGGTCGACTGAAACGCCGGTTTTCGTGACTACGTGCCCCAGGTAATTCACTGTCTCCTGAAATAGCTGGCACTTCTTGGGGCTTAATTTAAGGTTGACATCACGCAGCCTTCGAAGTACCTCTTCCAAGTTTTTCAGGTGATCGTCGAAGTCTTTTCCGATCACGATTATCTCGTCAAGGTATACCAGGCAAGTTTTCCCAATCAAGCCGTTCAAGGCCGTCTCCATGAGTCGTTCAAGTGTGGCTGGCGCATTACACAACCCGAACGGCATCACGTTGAACTGCCACAGCCCGGTTCCTGTCGAAAATGCTGTCTTTTCTTTCGCCTCTGGATCCAGGTCTACTTGCCAGTATCCACTTTTAAGGTCTAGCGTTGCGAATATTGTCGACCCCGCAAGCGTGTCCACGGTATCATCGATGCGTGGCAAGGGGTAGCTGTCTTTCTTGGTGACATTATTTAGCTGGCGGTAGTCAACACAGAAGCGTGTAGATCCGTCTCGCTCCTCGAGTTCACTTTTCAGTTCGGCAACTTTTAACTCCAACAACTTTTTCTGCATTTTGATTTATTTGACTATTTTTTTCTTCTACTAGAAAATTCTCTTCTTTGGGGGATCGATTGGCTGAGCACCCCACACCTCACACCAATGTAACGACTTTTCTGGTTAAACTTATTTATTTAACGGATATTTATTTACAACTGTTTATTTAACACTTAAACACTAATAGAATACTTAAACACTAACAACAATTCAACAACTTATTTATATGACAAGGAAAATGCGTATTTATATCACTCGGTATATCGTAGTTCGGTATTTATATTACATGTTCGGAAGCTAACTGTGAACTGACTCTTACTGGCCACGTCAACAGGTGTTTATACTGATTAGGAACAATCCAGAAGGTTCCAGAATGACGTACTAGACTTTACTGGAGTGTTTATTGTGTTCGTTTAATTCATGGCCTTGTTTATCGTCATCAAAGCGCCGACCGACGCCGGCATTCTTTGAGCTCCGCTTTTCTGCTGTCGGATCTCGTCGCCGCTATCGCACACATATACGCTCGTTACACTGCCCTCTCTCGCACACATATACGCTCGTTACAATACCTTTTTTGTTATGCCGATATAATTTTACTTTACGTAACTAGATTTAACTAAAATATATACAAGTATGTTTCCACAAAACGTATACGGGGTGATTTAAAATAAAAGTCTATTTACATGGTGTTAAAAAATAACAAACGATTTGATGAAAGAGTTGAATAGTAAATCTACCTAAACCTTTAAATCTGAATTTAATTGCTGTTACTATTCGATTCAAGTGTTAGAATGTTGTTAAGCAAGAATAAGTATATTAATTAAATGCTGGGCGTAGAAACCACCCCTTCGCATACTTTTTCCATTTTGAAAATTCAAATTCTTAACTTGCAATCAATTTTTCTGAAAATTGAGAGCTTTGATCTGGGCAAAGAGGGTACAGTGGCGTAGGGTAGAGTTGGAAGTGGTTTAAATTTTAAGAATGTAGTAAAAGATTGAGGTGGGTGCAAGGGTAGTTGTGTGGCGGTTTTGGGTAGTAATTAGCTCCAATATTTTGTCGATGAAATTTGCCAAATGGACTCGAGCTAATGCGCTTCAAAAGTATATAAAAAATACAAGAAAGTTTCGAAACTATTTGTTATCGTTACGGCATTGTTAAAAAAAATTGTTTCACAGTGAATGAGTGTCTGTGATATGAACGAGTAGGCAAATCCTGAAGTTAATTCAATTATACAGCAAATGGTCACCTTTCCTGTTAACCACAAGCAGGAGATCCAGTTGGATTGCTATTCTGTCGGAACTGTCTATACCACGCGGATGAGAACTAATAAGTTCGAAATCGAGACCGGCGTCCGGTAACACCGACAGAATTCTAACTATGCAAGACTTTTAGTGCCAAACTCTATGGTTAACAAGTTGGCTGCGCTTGGGTTCAACCCCACATGTTTAAATACTTTACATATTAGAAAGTATTGTTGGATATTATTAAACTCACAATTTACAGCAAACTGCAACAGTGTTCACATGCTCATTTATGGCAGCTTTTAGGGTTTTGTACGTCCTAATAAAAAACGAATCCCAGGTGTAACTGTCTGTCCGCCTGTCACATCTAACTTGCTTAGAATCTAGTGAAGTGATAAAATTGAGGTATTTAAGATAAGGAGATCACTTTTAAAGAGCAAATTCACAAATTTTAAAAAAATGACCATATGACATTTCAAATGAAAGAGATTGTTGCGAGGGTCTCATATATTTTTTTTTATAATTTCAAAATTAATAGTCTTATATTTGTTTTATACAGGGTGGTTCTGATATAAATACGGATTTTTGGAGGGTGTCAACTAGATGCAATATATCATCGAATGGTCACTACAGCAGCGCGGTGATAAAACAAAAAAATTTTCAAAATTTTTGAAAAACATCTTAACATGAATTAATTTGAATACGGTCCTGTGCGTTTTCGCTTTGACTTAAGCAACACATTTGGCAACTGTCACAAAATTCTGATGAACTAAACGCCATTTTTGAACACACTTGTTTACGTTACAGTGGTTACAGTAACCGAGTAACCTCATTCACGGTCAGCTGATTGAAGACAGCGTTGCCACTACACACGACCAGGTCAATCGAGGACACGTCTTACACAGGACCGTACTCGGTTTTGCCTGTATTTTCACATACGTTTTTCTCGAAAACAGTAAACTTTAGGACCTGCGAAGTTTTGCTTAATTTTCTTATTTTCTACTGCCCTATCACCTCCTTAAATATCCGCAGTTATATCAGTAACATCCTGTATATTCGTTATCTTCGAAACCACTGATTGTAAGTCTGAAATTTTAAAGCACATGCAGAAAGTAGTTCTTTACTTAAGCACTTCATAAAAGCATCGATGAAGTCTACGGTCTTAAAGCAATATGACAATCTCTCAATTTTGTATAAAGAACCAAGAATATCGCAGTCGAATGCATTAGGAATACAAGGGTGACTTCAACATTCATTTTAAGGACAAATAAAAAATTAAAAATCAGAATACCCTTTCTATCACTCAGTTTTACCTTCGTTTTAGAAATATACAAAACAGAATTCAACAATAGACAATATATTCAGAAATTTCCCTCTAATGTTACACGTACTTTTTTAGTTAATTTGGTGGAGATTTGAAAATAAACATAACATTTAATATATCTATAGTACGGAACCCAATCCACGCGAGTTTAACTCGTACTTTTTTTTTGTCATTACGATTCACAAAAGTAGTATAGGTACATATTTCAATTAACTTGTTCTTAATGTATGCCCGTACCTTACCCAACCTAACATTATCCATTTTGGTTAACACTTACGATTATTGAAACTAATTAAGTAGCCAATGAATTCAAAAATTGTAAAATAAAACAAGTGCTTAGTTTTGAATTTAGCACGGAATTTATTAGACAATATTTCAAATTGTTTTTCGAAAAGATAAATCCCCTCAAACGAAAACTCTTAAATATTCTCTGTCTCACATTTTGACTGTAGGGGTGTGCTCCATGCCACTGATTTTATTTACAAATGAGAATTAGGATATTTTGCCAACTGAAAATTACCTAAAATTAATGAGGAAAAATCTATTGCTGTCATTATGCCCCCGCCGGGACTTGAACCCGGTTACAGCAATTTCGCGTAAAGCCAGAGACACGGGTTCAAATCCCAACGGGGGCATGGTGACAGCAATGGATTCTTCCTCATTAATTTGAGGTAATTTGTAGTTGGTTGAATATCTTATCATCGTATTTAAAATCACCACCATGAAGTATTATTTAATATTTCACTGATTTTATTTTTAACGTCCATTACTTCGTTAACTACTGGTTTCTCCACCGGTGTGGTTGTTTTAATGAAATATTCGTTAAGCGTAAGCACCAGGTTAGAACATTACGTACTTCGTTAACCCTAATGTTGCCGGAGGCTTTTTTAGCAAAACGTTCCATGCAGAATTGTTGCCAAAATAACTGTTAGTAAAAGAAACAAGAGAAAATCGAATTCTGGTAAGCAATTCTATGATGAGTCTGTGATGTGGGTAGTAGCCGATTCAGTGCTTGTCAATGTGAAAATTGAAATTTCGACCAACCGACAGCGGCAAGAGTAATTCCACTTTGTCGGAATGTTTTTCGATCTGTCTGCCATTATTTTGGAGCATATGTATGAATGCCTAACTCAATTTCCGGCGTGAGCGATGCGAGGTGTTTTAAACTTCCTCCTCATCTCGCACTGGATCGTTTTTGACAGCTAAATATCCTCTTCATTTGGTATGTCACTGTCATAGATAGCACAAAGATATACACGAACCACGACAAAAACTGAATAATTGTCAGTCAACCATTTCAAAACTCTGATACCTGTACACCATCTAAAAGTGAATTTTTTTCACAAAAATCCTGCTGAAAATCAAATAGATAAATATCGATGCAATGTATTAATCTCGCTATCCGCCATGAACATCTGCTCACGATATTTTTCTATTATTATGGAGTAATGGTTCCATTTTTTATGCAGGCACGAAGGAGCGAAACTCTCCATAAAAGTCATCATCAGTTGTCCTAGTTTATAACTTAATCAATTATTTAGCTGTGCAGTAACTTATTATAATACTTTTACTGGCTAAATTCCAAGTTTAAAAAATTCGACAAATAGGCTGCGTTTCTGTTTAGTCAACAGTTTTTATTTAATCAGAGATTCAAATATGTAATTTAATGTCAACGGGACATACGACTTTTGTTGAAAATCTTTTTCAATTCAAATGTTCTTTGAGCTTAGGAAATAGATAGCAGTTTAACGGTGCTAAATCGTCAGAATATGGCGGGTGAAAAAAAAAATTTTATCAATAAATTGTTTGCAATGCAATCAACTAATTATGGAAACTGCACTGTATACCGAATTGAACTGAGCTGAACTCTGCTGTATTTACTTTCTTTTGTCCGAGCTACTAGGTAGTGTCGGGTTCCCGAGAATGGTGACCTTGAACTTACCAACTAAAACCTCTCCCCCTCAGGCTATTGTAGGAGTTTTCACTGGTCTTCAGCCGTTATGTGTGTGAATTTGTGGGTGAAATTCCGATGAGTGTGTGTGTGTGTGTGTGTATTGTGGTTTGGTTCTATGTTTATTATTTTATGGAAATGAAGAGGACTTCAAGGTATGTCTCGAATTCTTCTGGGAGTAAGGGATAGGAGTTTAGCTGGTGGAAAGGGAAGTTTGACCTTTGGTTTGCGTGATGTCTGTGTTAAGGTCGGATTATTATTATCGATCAATCGTCGTGATTGAAGGGTTTCGATGCGGTCGAGAATGGGAGCGATGTTAATGTCGTTAGGTAGGGTTTCGATAGGATGGATCTATCCAACCGCGCTATTTTGCGTAGGATATGTCTTTCCGTCTGAGGTTATGACTAGCTATTGTTAGTGTGCTTGTGCGATACTCTATTACGGGCCTGATGAAGATTTTGTAAGTGTAAAGAAGTGTGTTCGTATTTCATGTTTGGATACGGCCGTTTTATAAGTGAGAAGAAGTTTTCCCATGAGCGGACTCTGTCGAGAATAATGAAGATGTCTCTAGAGGGGTTCATTGTTTGTCTGAATGTGATGTGAAACCAAGGTACTTTATTTCGTCTCGTAATTGAATAGGGACGTTGAAGAGATTAATATTAATATTATCGCTAGAAAGTACTCTCTTGCGTGAAAGGTTCGGATGTTTGAATAAGGTGAGTTGGGTCTTAGTAGAGTTAGGTTTGATGCGCAATTTACTCTGATGTCACATTCCGATACTGTTCACACCGTATTCTCTTTTTCTAAAGAAATCCAGTAAACATCTTGTTAAGTCCAGAGCATTCTTTTTTTTTACAAGTCTCACGAAAAGTCTGCTTTTGATTTATAACTCCGATAACGCTTATTTGCCCTGCAGCCGGGATGTCATTCTGAGAACTGGTTTAAGGGCGCCGCTGCCGACATTGGTCGCCTGCGGCTTCTGCTCGCAACACTATCGTTAAAGAGAGTAGAGTGGCAGATCAAAGTAAAGAATCTTTTTCCAAGGGAATTACTTCATGGAAGTTGTGCTAAATAGTCTTCAAGGGTGATATGTTGAATATGTTAGTTTTCTTTTTTAAATATTATGACTTTGTATATTGTAGACCAGATTGTCATATGACTTGTTTATCCAAACGAACTTATAATAAATTTTAAACTTTTTTTGTTATTAAAGAACCAATTACAATTATTATTGGTAATTCATTTCCATTGGCAATTCCGAAATTAGCTATAAACAGAGCGTCGCGTGACTAGGGATGCGCAGGGCGATAGGGACTAAAATCTTTATTAACAATTAACTAAAATCTTTGTTAGTAAATATCTTCTACCTTTTGATTTTATTTTTAAGTGTATCACAAATAGGTATCATTGCTCGCTTCCACCTTCTGAAGCATTTACTGGTCGTAATTGTTTACAAAGAAGGCGAGCACAACTATAACCTTATATCTTTGCCTGAACTAAATAAATTGTAGATAGTCTATTAAAATGCGAAGAAAACCAGAAGAGATCACTTTAGTCATGTACCACAAGCGCATAGATAGATTTAATTGTTTTCCTTGTTTCGTCACTATACTTTATCACTGATTCAAATTCAAATACATAGAACAGAAGCAAGGAAACTTGCTGGCTCAGGAATTCCCAAATGGGGACAGTAATTTGCAAAGGCAATTGCGATAGAATAATAATTATGAAAATAATTATCTCGGTTAACATCTGCTGTGGTTTGCTTTAAATTGTAAGTTCATTAATGTCCAACAAGACCTTTCAGTTTTAAGAATATTTATGCTTATGGCACGCATTCCAAAAGTTCAAAATCGTTATCTGTATCGATGAAATTCTGTTCAAAAACTCATTTTGGTAAACGTGCTTACCACTCAAGTTAACTAGGCGTGAGTTCAGTTCCATAAGTTAAATTAGAGAAAAGCCGTTTTAGAAATTGGTGAACCTACAATTTATAGCAAATTGCCACACTCGGTGCTAACCAAAAGAATAGGCGTCTATTATTATGATTCTTAATCTGATGGTGTGGAAATTACTTTATTTAGAAATAAAACCTGTCATCAACTTCAAAAGATAACTGCTCATAAAAAATTAATGGGGGCATTGATAATACTATTAATACGAAATTGAAAAAGCTGGCCAGGTAATATTAATGCAGTCTATTGAAGTAGTTTATAGTTCTTTTAGATAGATACTTTTTTGAAGTAGTTTTTTGTTTGTATATTTTATTTTATTTCTCTTAACGCAATAGATCCTACATTCAAGAGCTATCATAAATTGCAAGAAATTCGAGTTTACTTCTCCAAAGAAATACGAAATATATAAATTCAGGTCCCGCGATAAAACCAGAGGGTTATATTAATATACAGCTTCTTTCTTAGCGGAGCCCATTCAAAAAGATTTAAAGGCTCAGTATGGCCTATTTCGTTAAAGAAAATGTATTACTTTATTTAAGAGGAAACACCTGCAATATTTAGAAGAAGAAGTCCCAAATTGAAAGTGTTTTATTTGTTTTGTTTCAAGATAAACGTGCCTTAGAATTAATACATGGACGTAATAAAAACAAAGTTAATATTTTTATTGCCATTTTGCAATAATATTTAGTTCATTTCTATAAAAACTCAAAAAGAAAAATTTTCCATGTCGTTTCTTAACCAAGTGTTTTAAGTGGAAGTGTTGCGACAAATGTGCAGCTTATGGCAAGAAAAACTAATCTTTGGCCAAAATTTAGGCATATCCTAGGATCGAGGGACAAAATCATTTCAAGACCCCACAACTTTAATTTTTAGGTTATCAATATCAATGTACATCCATACACCACATTTCATCTTAATGACTATATGAATGAGAGAATGGGAGACTTTTAATAACCAATTGAAATTCCTAAAACATTGATTTAAACTTAGATCCATGATTAAACGTGAAAGTGATTTTATTTAATTGCAGCAATAATTAAAAAGAAGTTTAAAGCTTTGTTCTGTTCAAAAACGGTCAAAATGGCATACCTTTCTAGCCCAGGATTTAAACGATGGTGTTAGAAGAAGTTTGTTATCCGGAAGAAGTTTGAAGTTATTGTTCGTAATTCGGAGGATTGTTAAAAATTTATTATTCAGAAATCAGCATTTTAAATTTGCAAAGCATCCCCTTTACCTACGTACGTACGTATGTAGAACCTTGCCGGGAGCAGGAAATAGAAGCAGTAGCCTGTATGTAAATTTCGAGATAGCGACAAAAGAAGGGAAACACGGTGGAGGCTGAGCCTTTGCTCCCCATATTCCACTAAATTATGACCATCTCGCGCATGCAAAGCTTATTTATGGCGCCCTTCTGCTCCAGTTTGCAAAATATACGATCGTCGTAATGTATGTTTATGGAACGCTTTGAATTCCCAAGGAAAAGGCAACAAGCCCCCAATGGTATATAAGGCAGTCTGAGGATACTCTTAATCGCTCACAATTTAAAATTGGCACTAATCGTCTAGAACAACTATGTACCTCAATATAACTGCTGAAACAACCAATAGCTTTTCTCATTCACTAGAAATCCATTAACGTCTGTTACTATAACAATGATGTTATGATTAAATGTTCAATTTCAGTGAATAACTTTAATAAAGTAAAATAATTATTGGATAATTTTATCCACTGTTCTGACATGTAATGAAGTTTGTGGACCATTACATATTTTAATTAATAATAAAAAAAATATTACTCATGAAAATTTAATGGGAAAATGAAAAACATTGATTAACTACATATTAGAGCGAATTCAACTGATAATTAAAATTATTTATTACTCTCCACATTTACCTTCAACGGATTATGTTCTTGGTTAGTTTCGGTCGAAACTAGCAGACGCAGATCACGACTTCGAAATTGGTAGTGCTCATCAGTGCACCATGAGTATTTCATTTATCCATGGATACAGGATACTTAGACTTATCAGTATTCTGAAAAAAATATATCCCATTATGGCATTTACCATCGAGAAATAACAAGACCATGCACCTTTTGCGAAATATTCATTTTAGAGGTCGATGAGAAGAGCATTTGTGCAAATTTTTAATACTAGTAGCTAATTGTTACTATTGTTTACTTAATGTTGAAGTTTTGCAAAGTCAACAGGTTTCGCCGTTCCGAAAGAATTTGTCGTTGGGTCCTTTACACTAACCACAAACAATGACGTCACACGTAAGCTGTCAGCCCTTGTCATTTCTTGATGGTGACCTATAATTGAAATCGTGATGTGCATCTAGTAGCTACTACGGAATAATGACCTAGAATATGTTTTGTTATGGTGTGCGAGCCTACCACACAAGTTGTGCTATACAGAACATTATCCACTCATAAAATTTACTACAGATGGCACTCCCTTACTGAATGTGTTAGTGTTTAAATTATGGAACCTTCTAGAACGTTTAGTGACTTTGGATTTGAGCATGGAAGGAAACTTGGTTCTTCTTATTGCTCTTATATTGTATTTCTAATAGTATTCATATTAATTCAATACACATTTGCATAGAGTTGACTGAATCAATTATCTAAGTCGTAGGTTTGTATTGTTTAAAAATCATCTAGCACACTCAGCATAATGACAACAGCAGTGGTTACAGCAGCAGCATTAAGTTTCTCCCTTCGTTTTTTGGTCTCACAATGAGCGGCCTTTTGAAGAGTGCTCCAGGACAATATGTGTATATGTATAATTGTGTGCACATGTCGAGACGCTACCCATTGCCGTTAATGCATGTCAGTGTAGTGTTGTACCTTCATGTAAAACATACAAGAGTGTAGTTTGGTTCACGCCTCGAACAATACGTGTGAATAGCCCTTTTGAATTTCGTAAGTGACTGCGGCGGAGAAGGTGCGAAAAAAAAATGCACTGCACGACGTGACCGGAAGTAGTAAAAGGGTCGTCAACGAAGGGCGGGGGGAGTGGAAAAGGATCTCCCCGGTAGTTTACACAACCCTTTCGAACGAGACGAGGATACAAAAGATTATGAGGATAAACAAATCCACCGTTCGGTCTAGAAGATGGATATTTTTAATAGGGTGATATCTAAAGCTGAAGTACCTACCTTTTTCGTGATGTTTACATAACATACGCAGCAGCTCACAATAAAACCGTTATTTGTTTAAATCAGTTCTGCAAAAACAATAAAATTCGAAGGGTTTGGACTTTCCCTGCATTAGTTAGATCACTACAAGTTAAAATAATTGAATATGAGGGAGTCCACAAACTGACATGTTGAAGAACAAACTGTATATTGAATATGTAAGAAGAAACCACCTACTCAAAAATAGAAATCTTTTGGTGCTGTCAGTAAAATCCACTTTTGCATAGTGGCTAAATATAAAAAAACGATTGTCAGATCTAAAACTTCTACTAAAACTCGAAACTTACTGTTGCATTGTGTGCAACTCTTAAGATATTGTTTGTTAAATGAAAAATTATATGGACGAATTTAAGAAATCTGGGTTTTATAATCTTAAATGTACAGAATGTGATTACACTTACATGGATCAGACTGCAGCATGGTTTTTAGTCAATTTATTTCGCTTACACGTTGACGACAACGATTGCCTCTAACTATTCGTGTTTTCTTGTCGCCTAAGAGGAAGGAAAAGAGGAAGTTTTCATTCCTGCTTACAGTGGTGGTTATTATAAGGTAGGCTGGTGCGACAATTTTTTAATTTAGCATTAATAATTTTCTTTAGTAGATAATCGATGCATCATTAATTTATCGCCTTTCCATATCCCTAGTGTTAATGTCATCCAAATATTATTCGGCCGCCAGGCAGTGGATATTTTCTACCTCGAATTCTACAGGCGCGGCGTGACGACGGTATTTAACAAAGAACGTGCTTCTAGGGATATTCTTACGATCATTATTTTAGTGTAAAATTTAATTAATCATATTTGGAAGATTAAGTTATTTACAGGAATATGAGCGCATAGTAGGTATTTCATAAACAGCAATGCCCGAAATCCCAAACATGACATGTAACGCGTTTTGACATCCAAGATGTTTTATGCAGTTAGAGACTAATTGAGGATGACGCTTGTGCCTTGTGCGTCGAAACTCGTTTTAGATCTGTATACATTTAATTTAGGGTTTAGTGTTCATTTAGTTTAGTTTCAAGCTACCCCTCTGATTTTTTTGTACTAGTGATTGATTCCTCTTGTTATCCTTGAGAAAATGATCCTTGATGAGTAAACGCACAACTGAACTATCCAATAAAGGTTTTTATTTTTGAAATTTTCAGTTATCATCAAAATTATTGTTACACTTTCAATTGCCATTCAAATAAAGAGCATTTTAAAAAAACATTTATTTTTAGATTTTATACGAAATAATAATTTTATAAAATAATAATTTATACGAATGTTTACGACTTCTTGAAATAATTATTTCAAATTAACAAGCAGCCTCTTTCTCTAATTACAAAAGGAAATAAAATGTTATCCGAGCAATAATTTCGAAAATGAACAAAATTTGTGTAACGAACGTATCACTAAACACAGGAAGTAAGATTAATTGTCATTGAGGCCTTTACTGCAAAAATTCCTTCTCCAAGAAAGGGGTCGATGAAAGTTTTTGTAAATTATCTTAATTGAGCTTCCACTTTATAATTGTGATATGAAGTCAACCTTAAAAATCATTACGATCTCATGGTTGTCAGTCCAAAGATTGGTTAAATACGTATTGTCACTTCTTCCTATGCCTGGTTAATCTTCCCATTGCCTGAAAACTAAAAGGCCTATTATCCTTACAAAAGAAGTAAACGTTGTTATTTTGTAGGATTTTAAGAGAAACAGATATGTCTAATCCCTATTTTTTCTAGACACGTTTTTCTTTCTTTCATTTTTCTTCTTTCTTTTACTACGATTGATGTTTGTCATCATCATCCCAATCCAAATCCGTTAACTTTTTCACCACACAACAGGTGTCTCCCACACAGTTCTATCCCTCTCAAATGTAGTGAAATACGATGTATGAAAACATAAACATACCACTACAACGTACATATATAAGTAATTAATGAGTGCAGGACCGTATTTGCTGCTTTTTCGTGCTCCCACAAACATGTGTCAGTACTTCATTGTATGTGTACGTGCGAGCAGAACAGTGACCGGAAAATTTACCGGTCAGGACAAATTTTCCGTGTGCTTAACTGGTTTCATTTACACATACATAATGGGGTTTTGAATAATGAGGTAGGTCAAAGAGATCACGGGAATAAAACGGTTGAAGTGGCTTCTTGTAGCGTGTCGTTATACGTCTTCATTTACATAAACAGCTCATGATTAAACGTATTAAAATATTTTCACGTTGTGGAATATGTAGGATATCGTGTAGGTAAAATTGTTTAGAAAATAAAGTACCGTTCATGTAATGTCATAATAAATACCTTCCCTTATTAAAATGTCTTCTTTCAACTCAGAAAACTACTTTAAACATTCTTGATTAGTCATTACATTACATAGAGTACAAATAGAGACAGGGCTTTCTATGTGAGTCCTTACTTTTCTCCATAACTATCTACCTACTGCTACCCATTCCCAGTGGTGATCGATATCATGGTTCACTCTTTTCTACGTTTAGGTAGTAACGAAAAGTTATAGTTGCAAGGTTGGTTGTACCCGCGAGTATTTACAGTCTACTCCAACTTGCGTACAAAAATGGCAAATAAAAGTTACTTTATGTAATACGTACAAAGATACCGTTACATACTGTTATAAAAAATGTATGTGAAGCGAATTTTACCACACATATTGAACGCCTTCATGGTTCCGACACTGAACACCAGAATAGAGCCATTATCGCCCACAAGAGCTCGAGAATGGGAAGCAATGCGGCCAGGCGGCGTTGTTTGGGGGCGAGGTCTTATTGACTAGAAAAAGTTTTTTGCAAAAACACAAGATGGCATTTAAAAAATTTCAACACTGTTTTTTAACCTAACCTAACCTAACATAACCCTAAACAAATTTACAAACTGATGATCTTTTCACTAGTCTCCACCAACTAGAGCGTCCTACTCCTACTAATAGATTTGTTTAGATTGCTTAGACTACTTCCCATTGGTTAGGTTGATTATTATAAATTAGTACATTGGCTAGAAAAGAAAATTATTTGTCGGTACCAATAAAACTATTCATTGGTGATGTTCAGTTGTGGTGTTGATTATTATCATCCATTGTAATTGTCCAGATTAAATCGGGTAAACGGAGGAACAGTCGCTTGGGGTGTCCTGTAGGTATGCTCAGTTAAGACTGTTATCCAGCGAGTCCAGCGAAAATATAGGAGCCGAGATGGAGGTGCTGGTAACCTTGGGTCCTATTTCCGGGAGCCACTCATCTGGTAGCCGTTTGAGGTGTTGGACCGAGCGTGTGCCTATCATAGTAACTGGGATTAGTCTCTGTATAGTATAGAACTGTGGTAGAGGTTTCACGAAAGTAGCCTCGACCGTCACACACAAAGCAGCCGTTTAAGGTGACGTGGAGGTTTAATAACCGACACGACCCCAGGGGACTGAGACGCTGGAACTGGGGTACTAGTTACCTCGAGTTCTATTCCGGATATACCATCGTTGGAGCCGTTTGAATTTTCGGACCAGGCGCGTATTTCCTATCATGGTATCGGAGGCTAATCCCGCGGGCAGACCATACGTCGCGTAGTTTACTCACAAAACTGACATATTCCGCAACCGATCCCATTTTACGTGAGTAAAAGCCAAGACTTCCGTAGGGAGATGTAGTAGAGGATCCATGAAACTGGCCTCGAGATTCACTCATCACATGTAGCTTAGCCGACAGAAGTGCCAGTGGCTTACCAGTGCCCAAGTGCTGCAAGTATCCTTAACCAGGAGGAACCGCAGTGGCACCAAACATCCAAACAATGATGCAAGTTGTTACTGCAGGAGGTCCGGAAAAGCCCCAGGCAGGGACACCTTCCCCGCCCGGCTGACTGAAATGAGGTTGGACTGGTAGTGGCAAAGGTTGACCCAGTATGCTAGGGAAGAGGCAAGGTTGAAACGAGTAAGCGGCGTATTCGTTCGGGTACTAAGCCTGCTGGTAGGGATTAGAGAGGTTCCACCCGCACCAGAGGTTTCCGGTGGTCTTGCAAACCTCCTGAAGAAACTAGTAGTAGTTGTTTTATTGTCTTCTACGCACCGAATGGGCCAATTGGGTCGTGGTAAGTAGAAATTAGTACGCAAATTAGACTGCAGATGGTTGCAGGTAAGAGTTACCCTCCCTCCTCCTTCATACAATTTTCATTACTTGTACTCAAGTTGATTACTTTTTATAGACGTATACAGATTTACTGTACGCAAATAAGAGAATTTGGGATATGATATAATAACAAAAGATTTTTGTCGTGATGAGTGAGTCACAAAAATGTGTAGTGAGATATATATATACACAATTTTCTGCTATGTAGGTAGTATTTTCTATAAATCGGTCTTTGTCTAAAACATTGTATAGCTATAAATCGAGTCAAAAATGCTTTGTGCGGCGTTAAGTATATCAGTGAGTAACAAAGAAACATGAGAATTTTCCACAGAGTTCTAGAAATGGCACCTCATACCCTGCAAGCCCCACCACTTATGCATATAACTGAGATATTACAATTCAAATTTCTAAACTGCCTGTAGTTATTTACGATGGGTAAAATTCTGCAAATCTGACCTAGATTATTTATACGGTTATAGAAATAATGTATTTCAACAAGATGCTTATTAATAAATTCATAAATGGCTGAGTTAAAGTTAAATAAGTTTTCAAGCGCGTCGCTCACAGCAACTTAATCGTGGTTCCGCTTTATGACCAAGCTAAAATGGGCAGTCTCTTTTCTAGGTCAACCGATAAAGTTGTTTCTTTCTCGAATCTCGAAGGAATTGTAAATAATGCAATATTTTACCAGAATTGATCGAATTATAAAGAATTCGATCTCGCAATACAGATTACCACTAATAATCGACGCATGCATTTATCTACAGCACCCAGTCGAGTTGTCAATACATTTTATTTGTCACTAGTAGAACCCACGCTTAACCATGTAGTACATATGGTAGCTTAATTCCACTTCAAAATAAAAACGCATATTCCAACTTTGTTACTACCACTTTACGATTTGAGTTACTTTATTTGATTAGTATACGCCCGACACACCATTGGTATGCAATTAGCAAGTAAAAATAATGAAATTATAAAATTATTCATTAGCGTTTACAAATACACCCAATTGAGTTTATGACACACATTTTCTCATATATTTAAATTGTAAACACATAACAATTCGTCTTGCAGGAACTAAAAAACAGGAATTTCTATTGAGTAACAAGGCAAACATTCACTGACAAGGGTTAGAATTAACGCATTATATGACGTGACCTATAACCTTCTAAGCCTTATTTTCGTGGGTTATTATCTGTTGTAATTTTATTCAGTGGTGTTGGTAGGTACATTTTTGGGTATCTATCTTATGCTCCCCTAAAAGATGATTTAATAAGCTGAGAGTACGACGAATCAGAAATATTTGGATCCAACAGGATGGAGCTCGTTTCACAGTTTTGATCCACACAATTAATTTGGTGGACTACATTTGTTTGATTTTTCCTAGATTGAAAATGGTAACTTTAAGAACAATACCATATGTAAAATTAATTAGTTGTTTTAAAAAGTTCTATAAACACTTCTTTGTAAGTTATCGAATGTCTGGTACAATCTGAATTCATTTCTGGACAGACATGTTGTTAATACGCTTGAAGAGCTTTCAGGGAATCTTTTATTTCATATCCTGTGTGGTCACCTTTGACCTTAAAAACATCAAACGAATATTCCTCTCGGCGCATATTACATATTCACTCTCATAAAAGCACTTATCGAAAATGCAGAAATCTTTCTACTACATCAACCGCCTCTAGTCCATATTTATGAACATAAACTCGAAGTGAGGTGGGGTGGTTAGGTTTTCCCAAAATGAACACATAAAAAGAGCGTTAGAAGTACTTCAAAAGTCTGAGCCTGTTTTGTAGAATGATCTAATAAAAAAATATTTTATATCAGTAAGATTTTTTACATTGAATAGATGAAATATTTCCTTAAACTTGAAATTAAAATACGAATTAAAGCTGATGCTTTTGAATTAAATAACTAGGGGTTGAAAGAATTTCGATGGTTTTTATAGAAAAACACTGAAACGTTGAAATTATATAGGTATACAATATAGTTCTAGCTGAACTATGTAATTAATGCCATGTGTTCCGAATTGTTTTGACTATAGATTTTACAAAATTGCAACAAAGAAAGCGAACAGCCGTTGCTTTAATGCACTATATTTGAATACTGTCACAATTTCTTATCAAGTTACTGCACAAACATTGTTTCGACTTACAAAAGCATCTTCAGAAGCTAAAGGTAAGTTGGGAAGTTATTCATACTTACATGCATTCAATTTCACTTAAAACTGTTTCTTTTTTACTATTGCCTGGGTATGTCTTTTTCTTTTGAACGTAGGCTATTTAGGTTGGTACTCTGAATAAAAATTATTTTCAATTCATTTCTATCAATACGATGTTCGTGGTCCCTCATCCCATAATCAAAGTAAATTAGTACAACCAACTCTTTCAGCCCATTTAGCATACATTCACACATTCACAAACTTTGAGGCTCGGTCACTATTGCAATAACAATTGATGTACGTGACCTTATTAACATATAGGACTATTAGTCCTTGAGCCATCCAGCTTCCTACCACTTACAAGTTTTTAGTCATTCTGGTTTGGGTTGCCCTCCACAGTGTCGGTTGCATCGAACCCTATGCTTCAATTATTATTATCTAGCTTTATAGAATCGCCAATGTAGGTTAGAAACTATAGTGACCCAAGAATGGTTTCTTGTGGAACACCGACAGTTAAATCATGTTGCTTGCTATAATTATCCTCCACCCCAACATACTACATCCTGTCCCATGGACAACTCCACACTTTCAGAAGTAGCAATACCCATTTGAAAGCTAAAGTTTTTCTTAAGGAGAATATTAAATTCATTAACTTGTCCCTGGTTTTCAAGAAAATCTGTAGATTGACTTGTGCTTTTTAAACGTACCTATTTATCTGTTCTGCTTTCTTGTTTTCCACATTCTCCTTCTGTATTAGTCTCCTCCACCTTTTGTTTACTTTCTTCTTCTATTTGTTACTTTCCATTATCCTGTTCCTTTTCGAGTGTCCAATCAAAAACTATAATCCCTTACTCATGTTTTTACATCCTCTTTTGTTGTTTTTGCTCCCCTTTCATTCATTTATTTCCTATTTCCTATCCTCTTTTGTAAATTTTCTGCCATTTCTGCAGTCACTTCTTTTCGGCACTCCATTTCGTATCATTGCCTATAGGTGACGTTTTATGTTGTCGCAGACTCATTACGAACGTATACTGCATGCAACATATAAGTAAGAAGAGCTATAAACAGCATGCTGTACGTGAAATTTTAGAGCTCCTCAGTCTCGCGACTCGTTAATTTGCCACTGTGAGGGCGAATATGATCCCCTTTCGCCCCGTGGCTCCCCAATCTTCCGCCTGTCATGCCATACCGACGACGATATGTGTATGTATGCTCGCCTTTCGAAAATGTTATCCTCTGCACCGAATTAAGTTATACGACGAAATTGAAGAACATCACTTCTACATTAACGCTCTCCAGTAAGAGAGAATCTTTGCAGCATATATGTACCTGTTTGGCATAATCTCATCTTTGAGGACGTGAATGGAGAATGCTCTGCACTTGAGACCTTAGGGTATAAGATCGCCCTTCTGTCGATGTAAAGAGCTTAAAATTACCACCCCAAACATACACATATCCCTCATAAATTTCATGTTAAAAAGGAGATTTAAATATACTTGCTGAGTTCTATGATATAATCCAGAAAATGTATTGTGACAATGAGTAACACATTGCAGCTCAGTTGTTTGTGCTTTAAAGGTTCAAAATCAATTATTTGTAAGTTAATCTAACCTAACTTTTTAATTTCTTCTGATAATGGTCGATAAAAATTGTTGCCTGTATACATTTGATTGTATTTTGAGTACTTTCAGTCATCAACATTTCCCTAAATAATTTGTAGAATCATCTTCTTCGAAATTTAAAAAGGTTCTATATAGTATTAAAATAGCTCACAATTAAGTATGTACTTACGTATATGTATAGTTATTGTGAGTCAAAATTTTTATCTGCTTAACTTCCAAACAGTGGCTATGAAGAGGCTCTGTAGTATCTACTAATTGCTAATGCGGCAATAGAATAGTTAGGGCTATTTTTAAGGTTAAAAGGAACAGTTCGTTAACAGAAGTAGCTATTGTTTAAATTAACAATTACGCGAAAAAAAGTCACTGTTCTACTTCAAATGACACTTATATTTTTTAAATTTAACATTAAAGTTCGTTAATGCAACACCATAAAATTGCATATTCAGTTTGGTAAGCTATTTTTTATTCTACAAATTACGTTTCGACACCGAAACATTGTTTTAAAAGAAAGAAAATTGAAATTACAAATTTATTCGCTATTAAAGGCAATAGAACATAACCTAACCTCACTAACTTTTTAACTTAAAAAAGCTACGTACATAAAAAATGCTAATGTATGAAACACAAATATATCTTATACACTAGTGATGGAGTAAAACAGGCGAAGTTAAATAACTTGCATTAGAACAATATTTTTGTATTATATGCACTATACACAAGATATCTTTCAAACTTTTTTACGGCATAGGTACATTTTCTAATAACAAATAAGCCGAATTGTGACGTATCACCAAAGGAAAACAGCGTAGAATGTTCTGGAAAAAATATTTTCGAAGAATCCAGAACGGAGCCGTCGAGATTGAAAAGGATCAGTAGCAGTAGTGATTACGTGGCAAGCGAAATTGAAGAAAAGAAGAAAGCGATCAGAAAGTAATTTAGTAACCAAGTTGTAGTGGTGGATACCCCTTGGTCTTCTATTGTGAGCAAGGGAGTTTGGTCGCTTTGAGTAAGAATGGGTGGTTGTTGGTGACCAAATTTTGGAAAACATATTTCTGTCCTTTTCTATCACATAGAAACTTATCTAGAATATTCTATATTTTGCGGAAATATACTACAGAACCTCTAAAATGATCTACTATTAACCAAAAAATTTTAAATGATACAGGGTTATCTGTCATCGTCCAGAATGTCCTTTGAAAATTCCGGAATGATTTAGGTTAAACAAAAATATTTCAAAGACATTAAAATGAACTAGCATTGCCTATTATCACCCATAATGCTCCCAAATGTTCTATAATGTTCATGCTATTAAACATGCGATGTATCATAACATAAATGAACCTGCTTGATACATTTAGACACTATTATGGACTAGATAAGTCTTATTTACGATGTTGCTAAATATTGCTTACCAAACCGAATAACGCCTAGACTAAGGAACTTTGTAAAATGTAGGTCAGGTTCTGTTAGAAGGGTTCCTTGCAATGCGGGAAGTTTGACAAACAAAGTAATGAAACTGACAAGGCCGTTTTTTATATATATGAATTCGTTGTAACATTTATTAAGCAGCACGGTAGGGGTAGATGTAACGTCGTAAAATGGTGCCTACCGTATAACCATTAATTTCCCCCTGCTATCGCTTTTAAAAGCTGGGATTTTTTATGATTGAAACTCATTATACTTTAATATGTTTTCAAGGATAAACAATACAATCGTAAAACATTTTACTTGTTTGCTTTTTTCTTTTTCCTTTGGTCCTGAACTTGGAGGTGAAATTTTATACTTGTACGGCGTAATTTAAATATTTAAAATTGTTTCACTTCCCGTCAATCATTTTTTTAAGGAATATGCTAACTCACTTCCGGCCTAATATCGGAGAGAAGTTCTTTTCACTATAATGGATGGATTAAACGTACATTAAATAAATCTTTCAATTACGGAACTTGGAATTGAGCCAACTGCGATATTATTTCCTCAATTGACGTTCGATATATTCGAGGTTTTAATACGGCTAATAACACAGATATTTTGTTCTTCCAACGTTGACGTGAATTCGGCAGCTTTTTAATTAATCTGTACCTTCCTGTCTATTCTTGGATTACAATATGTAATGAAATTTTAAAATTATCGGCTATTTTAACGAATTTTAATGCAAATATTGACCGGCGTGCTTTACATTTATAAATTTTTTTCCTACTCCCTCAAATAAGATAGTGTGTAGATTGAATTGGAAGTGCCTACCTACATTTGTATTGTCTAAAGAAGATTGTAAGAAAAAATCATTTTTCTTTTACAATCCTAAATTTCGTAAAAACCAATTTTCTGTCTGCTGTTACAATATTCAATATTTACAGTGTAGATAATCGGCGTCTTAGCTTTCAGATAAACACCGCCAAGTCATAATGCAATGACTACATACATATACACGCGTAGCTGCTCTACAAATTAGGAAGAATTTCAACGAACCCTTTTCCACTATTCAGTTTTTCCTTTGTTTTCCGTTTGTGTTTTTTGTTTTTTAATTTAAACTGCGTATTATGCCTCATTTTGAGCAATAAACGTGCTCCCGCAGGACGCTATGGTGTATTATGTTCCCGTTGGAAAAAAGGGTCACCAGAGTGGCACGAGAGCTTGCGTGTAACACGGTATGACTCTTGCAAACAACAATTTTCGTCGTACTAGCGCTTCTGGTCTCTTGTTTGTTATGATGGTTTGTAGAGCGATACGGAAATTTTGTGCTTTTTTTTTTCATTTTTTAGCATACTTAATACGAACACGAATCCCTGATATCAGAGTAAACCAAGTTTGCACGAGCTGAGCCCCGTAATTGGAGACAGAACGCGAGGCACGTTTTTTGTTTGTTTGTTAGTTTGTTAGAAATTACAACATACGAATAAACCAACAGGTAAAAAATTTAATGTTGAGAGTATTTTTTAACACGTTTTCCCAATAACATTGGTGAGATGCGTGTCGGATAAACATTTTGTTTGGCTAAGAGAAATATAAATTTGTACCATCTTCCTGAGGTGAAACAAACAATATTTTGAATAAAAAACAACTTGCAATTGCTATTAAGCTTAAGTAATTACTGAACGAAAGGAAAAGCCAAATTTCAGTAAGAATAGTAATTTGGACAATTGCTAGCGTTCCTGCGCATCCAAATCCATTTCAAACAATGGCTTCTTGGATTAGTCGAAACCTACATACAGTACGTCAATACATGCAGCTACTGGTCTTTTGTCACGGTAAGTATGGCCGATTCAGGCAAGAAGGGCTGTTTTGATGACAGTAGTTAGGGGATTTCCATTACTAAAATTGGGCCTGGAAATTTCCGAGGGCTCCATAAAATATAAAGGGAGAAGAGGGTCTTTAAAACTTCTCATGAGAAAGAAGGAGGTCCCACCTAATTTTACAAAATTTCGCTAAAGGGGAAGGAGGGGTTCAAAAAAAAATCAATTCCCATAATCAATGGATGTCTTTTAAGCAGTTTATATTCGTTTGGAAAACTAGATGATACAGCTATATTCAAGTATAAAATTAAAATTGTTCTTTTTAAATTTGTCTACAAACAATCGTACTCCTTTTTGTTTGACTGAAATCAAAATTCTTCGAGAATTTTTTAAAAAGCCTCTAAACTGTGGCTTTGATTGACTGTAGGACAAATATTTTAGTACTTAATTTTTATTGTCATACAACTATCGTATATTTTGTATTAATAAGTTCAAACAAACCAATTTCCTCATTAATTGATTTTGCTTGTAGTTGATATGAATTAAATCACGTTAACGTATTAATTAAAAATTGATATTAATGATAACATGTATTAATTTAAATTATCCTATGACTGCAAGTACCATTGTCGATGCTACTGTCTCGCTTAGTGGTTAGAACATTGGCGCGTAAAGCCGTTGCCACTGAAAGTAAAAGGCCTAAGTAATTACGTGTGACGTCGATAATCCAGGCTAACGTATGGAACCGTTTTAGTCTAATAACCAAGGAATTTATCTTATAAAAGTTTTTTAAATTGTATATTCTTCTAGATATCGCTAATAAGGGCATATCTGCCAATTTTTAACACTAGCGATTAATTTTTATTGTTATTTAATAAACGTGACGTTTTGCAAAACGCATTTTATCGACGCATACGTAGTAATCGCCGTGATAGATATGAAAAAAGTTTGTGTCAGCCCCGACACGCGACTGGAATTTACTCCATGAGAACTTTTTTTCATTTCAAGTCGATACATTCAAATGTCCTATTAAATAAATCAAATTATAACTAATTGAAATAAAAATCTAATAATAAACAGACAATCTAAATTATTTTAAAATATGATGATATGACAAGTAAGTTATGCTGAACCTGTAAGATTTTTCACGTAAGAAGAGTTAGCGTCAGACAATGAGGAGCTCTCAAATGCCCACGACGCGACGCTCCACGATATTTCTAAAATACATTACGAGATTAATCAAATCCACCGAGCCAATCAAAACAAAGCAATAATTTTCATTAAATATTTTTAATTTTTGGCAAGATTAGCTTCTATTCATAGTGCCATCTGAATTATGAAATGGAATCACGATCGGTGCTTGATGTATTAGTACGTAGAGATAAGTTATCATGTGGATATCTGGTGTAGAGGCTAACCCTACAGCTTCACATGCTAAGGTTGACTTTGATTTTGTATTCGAGTCACGGAACGGGTTCTTTTTCTGTATTTTCTACAAGCAGTATGAAGTTGGATTAGATTATGAGTTTAGTTTAGGTACGCTAAGGACGTCGTGTATCTTCGTGCTCCTCATGGTCTGACGGCTAGACTCTTGTTTCCACTCACTCGCTCTAGTCAGACAGACCTAAACCAAAGTATACTTCTAAGCGATATGGATAATCCGTGTCGGAACCTTTGACTGTTCTCAGGGACCTTCAAACCCGTTGGCCATATTCTTAGGTGTTAAATGAACGGCGGGAATTGAAATTTTAAATTTTGTTTTAAATTATGATACCACCGAGAATTTCCGATTGCTATCGAACTTGCCGAAAACACTATAGTATGTGTTCAGTATAAGATGATTGGGGAAAGCATATAAAAGTGACAACGGTAGTTCCGTTACGCTTACATCTTTTACGTTCACTCTATTTTACCCTCCATATTTTTCATATTCCGGGCCTTATACTGATTCTTAAGGAGTAGGTAAGCTCTAAAAAAGTAATAAGTCCTTTTTTCAGAAACAGAGACAGCACCCTTTTAACTTTTAAAGGCAAAGAATTTCAGTGCTCCAATCCAGTTCAGCAGAACAGTAGTAACAGTGCGAACATCTTTTTAGTGCTGCACTTTTGTAACTGCAAGAGATGAAGGGGTTCTGGCGCGAACTGTTTTGTAGAAAAAAAAATACTATTATCTACAAGAAAGGTCTATTTACGTATTTTTTTCTTTTTTTTGTATCTATAGCGGTTTTATTTCTCGCTACAAGAATCCGCGTTGAAAAAAATTTTGGGCGAAAAATCCCTCGACTACGTACTCGACTACGTACTATACTATACGTAATATATTAAAATTTCCTTCGTGTTGCTTTAAATAAGTAGTTAATACGTGGTCCTTACGAACAACAATAGCCTTTTATAACAGTTTAAATTTTTTTAGATTAACATCAGCAAAGTAAAGGGATTACTTATTATCTCCGATATCTTCTTTAAAACTTAGAAAAGCGTTCGTCGTTTGCATTTCTCCTTGGCAACTACGTAATGCCTTTTATCTTTATTTTCTATTACATACGTACGTGGTATTTGCTCCTTAGAGCTCCTTTGCTGAAACTGGCGCTTCGATGGATGAACGTTGCGCTTGCTTTTGAGATCGGTATTTCTGTTTCTTTTTAACGGTAACGAACCAAAACGGCACATGTAACGTCGTCGTTGCAGGCTCCATTGGATCCATGAATGGGCTCTAATAGAATTACCGGACTTGACTTCTCCAGTAAATTCAGCGAGCGATTCAATTTACCTTCGCAACTTTAAATGCGAACTCTATGTATGTGGGTCAACGGGAAAATTGACTCTTTATGCATATACGATGAATTATGGTTACAGGTCTCTTCGAACTACAATATAATTGGTATTCTTGAATACTAAGAGTATAATGGAATTATTCTATTTAACCAAATAAATAATGAGTTTCCCTCAATAAATCTAAGTCTCATCGATCATTAAATTGAAAATTTTCTCTGAAAACCAACAACGCATCAATTTTATTAGGAAATATTGATTATCCTTATTTATATCATTGAAATCCATAAATCACTTACATGGATGAATAGTGATCCCCATGTCTCCAATCAAAATAACGAATTAAATCATAAGATGATTCTAAAACGAGTCTAATGTCATCATCACATGTTAGATACAAAAAAAATTAATGGCGCATCCTTCATATCTTCTTTGAGACAAAGTTACTACTGTTCTCCAAAAATTGCAGTCGTCTTTTGTTCTCGTGTTATAAACTTGTATATTTTTGAAAAGAGTAAAAAAAGTATTTTAACTAAAGCAAAGGCAACTATGATTCCCATTTAAAACACAAACTTTATACAACAACTCTAAAGTAAAAATCTTTTTCTACACCACTGTATTCTCCGTAAAAAAAAATTCTAAGAACGTGAAAGTCGGTTTTTTTCTAAATTGATAGACAACTTAGATATGGGCATATTTCGAAAAATCGAAAATTCCAACTTGATTATAACACGAAAACAAAAGACGACAGCAATTTTTCGAAAACAGCAGTAATTTAGATTCAAAAAAAAAAAGACACCGAAAATATCTCTTATAGTTCCTAAGTTTTCCCCTATAGAACCTAACCTAACCTAACCAAACCGAACATAACGTAACCTAACCTAACCTGACCTGACCCACCCTGTACAACCCATTGGGGGAAATCAATAAATTATTAAGGTGAATTGGATGAGGAATTTCCTTAGTTTCCATTTTTACATTAAAAGTGAGATTCTTCAATTAAAAGTTGAACGTCACTCACAAAACATGTCAAAGTAAACACAGAATAGTAAAAAAAAAAAATTGTACCACTATTCTACAAAATCTTGTATTTCACTTTTTGAATAACGGTGTTAAATTTTATGTAGTTCACAGACAAAACAATCATAAGCTTTAAGATCCAACAACTTTTGATAATTTAATTTATTACATACTTTGAAAGTATTTGATGTTGTGTTTAGCCTGACGATGACCGAAATTGGCGGTCGGAACGTTGGCTAATTGTTAATAAAATGTTGTTGGTTATTGGCAAGATTAGATTTTATTGATCTTAAAATATTTTATTTCTACCAACAAACTTAAATTCATTCATTGGAAATCATAAGTTTTACTTACATCCCAGCCTACTGACACGAAAAAGTTGTATTTAAATTCTACAGGATATTTCAGTGGCCAAAGTTTGATTTTTAATTTTTTCTCTATTTTTGAAATAAATGGAGAATCGATTTTAATAGACCCCTTCCACTGATAGGACCATTTCCAAAGCATATTTTTTAAATCATGGTCTACTGTTACAATTAGTGAAATTTGGAGATTTCGAATTTTTATATTTATTGTAGGTACATGAATTTTGGATTATAAATAAAAATCCCTTGATCCCGATTTCTCATAGAATTAAATGAAAATATTATTTGTGCCAATCTTAAACACTGGCAAACAGTTGTTACTATTAATTATTTAGTATTTTGTAAAATATATTTTTTTTTTACTTTCGGCGCTGGCTAAAAGAAATCTACTACTATTTCCTATTTTTCGTGTTTTTTTAAAAAGGGAACAACTAATATTTTATTTATTATTTGTTTATTTAATAAATTCGAAATAGCGTTCCATAGGGGGAGCTTTAAATGCCCTTAACAATCCCATGTACACGTCTCTGAATAGAATTGCAGATTATAACGCCTGTTTGATTAATTTAGAAAATATTTGTGTGAGGCTTGCTATTTGAAAAGGAAACGTTTCATAACACAATAACACGATAGATTTTACCACAATCGTAGCTATGGGCATCTGTTTGGGAAACAATACGTTACTGTTTCGTTAAAACCACAAATTCTATTGGACAATTTTGATTGAGGCCTGCAGATCTTTTATGTAGTCGATAACACACATGGTATTGGAACACAAAATGACAAGGGAGTGCATTACGAATGCGGTTACAAACGAATTGACATGCGAATTGATATGGGGTACTAATACAGTTTCCATTACAAGTTTGTTTAACTTCCGTTGGATCTATTTCAATTGGTAAAAACCAAACAGTTGTACATATTCACATTAGCATTTTCCAAAAAAAATTATGTCACATAGTTCAAGCAAATACTGCCTTCACTAAATATGTTGACTAAAGTAATTAAACGAAATAGAGAACTGAAGAATCTAAAACCGCTAATTTGATCATAGTCTACGTATAAGCAAGCCCATAGTGATATCCAGCCTTCGAGGTACGTACACCAAAACCAATGAGATGTAGAGACATTCAGGTGGTCAATGCTGGATTAACACTTGGCTATTAGCTATTCTTTGTCTAAATTTTATTATTGAAACTATCGCTTATAACAAAGAATGAAGTGCACTGAAACATTGGAGTATGATTAAGAAGTATTTTGACTGGAAATAAGTAAACTAGAGATATCCACATTTAGGTCTAGAGCTCTAAAGGCCCTTGTCAGTTGAAGTTGCTTCCTAACGTTATCCTAAGGATCTGAAACTGATCAACACAATTGTTAGGATCATACTACACACATTTCAGTTTACTTGGGATTTCTTCACTTCATCCCTATACGAAATGCGTTAAATTTACTGCCTTCCCTTAGACGTTTCTACTCCAACTACTACAAATTCGTTAACATGTGTTGTTCATAACTAAAACAAAAGTATATAGAATTAATTTTTGTAGAATTAATATTATAATTCCAACTGTGTTGGTCAAACCGAAACGATCGCATATGAACCTTTATATAACCTCACTAATTTTACCCTAACCTAACTTAGGTTTTTTGTCGTATAATTTCATTTCACTGTATATCTATTTACTAGTCCTTTTTTAGACCTGAAGAAGCCTCGTATATAAAGGTGTTGTTCATTGTACCCTAATAAATAGACATTCACCGCACGATTTTTTCGTTTGATTTTCTGTTATTATTTCTTGGGGAAGAACTAACTTCTATTTCTAAAATAATTCAATTGTAAAGTTAGTACACAATATAGATGAAATACAAATTAACCTGCGATTGAACATTGTTTTGTTCATGACGACAACCGCGTTCCTACGTTTGGCCGTTTACACACATCCAAAATTCAGAAGTTTCATTTCGAGCTATAGCTTTAACGAAAACTCCCTTCTTAGAATCGACGTCCAATGACCATCAGTGTCTTCAGACTTTGCGCCCAGCATACAGTTACAATCATTCCGACTATCACTATTCTGCATTCTTTTAATTTTAGTAGTTTTATTATAATATAACTTTATTTTCTAATCTCAACCAACCACATGTTGTTTGCTATTCTAAAATTAGTTTATCTAAGTATAGGTAATTTGGTTTCTGTAATACCAATATATTTAACTTTTTGTTGTCAATACTTGATAATGGTCGCAAATTTTTGATAAAAAGTCCTTTTTTGATTTATAATAAAGAAATAAGTGATACCATTTGAATGTATAATCAACATTAAGTTTATATTCACTTATGACGGCATCATATTTCGAATTATGTTACGTATATTGCACCTAAAATAGCATTGTGGGAACACTCAGTATCGGTCGTAATATGTAAATTATTATACTCTTAGATACAGCAGAATGTAAATTCTGCAGACAGAGAACATTGTCAGTTTTAGCCACAAATTAGGTCAAAACTCAAATATACACACCAACGTAAACTGCTGAGTTCGGTATCTCCATAAGTCTAATGTAAATATTTTTAGTATAAATACCTGTGATTTATTGTAATAAAGTCAAGTCTAACAATGACTCGCTCTTCATTGGAATCTGAAACACGCTTCCAATCCAACGGTTCTTATTAGAACCAACCTCTACACGCACCTTCATGTTAGCTGCTATGTTCGCTACAGCATTATTATAAGGCTGCGTCTGGATGAAATAGATCATTGAAATATGTCACGTAGTCTCTTTCATTCTATCTCACTGAAGACCATGCAAATCTATTAGAATGTACGTTAGCTCCACGTGAAGTTAATTATGACTTATGCTCACTCCACTTGGCTACAGTGAAAACGATGTAACATACAATTTTCGAGCGTAGCGTGATTCGTTTTGGATTTGGTTCTCAATTAATGTAGTGTTAAAAACTTCAGTCTTAAAATAATGCTGTTTTATGTTGATTATGTTCATTTACCTTCATTGACAATTTTCGTTTTGTCTGGTATACATTATATTTAATTTACGTTCAAATTTACATTGGCCATCATCCTACTTCCTCTTAGACGACGTTTTACACAGTAGCACACACTGTACCTCTAAACTGACTAGAATTAGTGTTTACATACGCAAAGGGGTTAGGAATTGTATAAATATGTAAATTGGCGAAAAGTAGTGTATCAGATATTCGCGGTTCTGAATCGGAATACGAATGTGGAAAACAGTTGGATGTATTTCAGATATGCAAATGAAAGTTTATAAGAGTTTCCGAGCTAGTATTTGAGTAACAAGATTGTATTACTGATTTCGCCAATGAAAATGTGCAGCGTCATGTCAGTCCTACAAGAATATTTAATGTACTTACACAAATTGTTTTCAAAGGTTGTTAATCTATTTTGCTAGTTATTAAACCCCTGAAAATAAATTAACCAGCATACGCAGAACTAATATACAAAAATTATGACAGAATAAAAACCCTTTACGAAAATATATCTATCATGAACATCTTTCGGAGAAACCTGTGTAAAGTAAAAATTTTCGCTTTAAAGAAATTTGCAAACTAACTTAAGGAAGGACATGGCAATTATAGACGAAGAACTGACTACAAAAATGTGAATTGATTGAAAATAGTGGCGATTTTTTTTGTCATAAGATTCCTATATGACGTCATCTAAGGAAGAGACCACCTTGCAGAAGTCAAATTTGCTGCAATCAAAAGGGGCGAGGATCAAATGAGCAATTTTTTTCCGCAAAAAAAATTATCGAATATGTTAAGATATTTTCAGCAAGAGGCAGTAAATTAATTATTGTAGACACATTTATCAGAAATAAGAGATTGTATTACAGATCAGTGAAAATAAAACAGATATTGTCCATTACATGAATATACAATAATGCGTGTACAAAACAACTTAAACCGGAACTAGGGAGAGAAACAAAATGTAGACTGAAACATGATTGGTGTGACGTTACGTATTTGGCGGAAAGATTTAAATCTAACACCTCCCTCTCAAAACGTATGTCACTAGGAATTAGTATTTATCAGTCCTAGTGTCTGAACACATTGTTCATGATTCACACGAGGCAATTGCTTTGTTAAAACATCAGCCACCATTTCTTGTGCAGGAACATGCTGCACATCCACCAACTTATCCTTGATCGTACTGCTAATGTAATGAAGCTTAATGTCAATATGCTTAGTACGTTTATGGAATACTGGACATTCTGGAGATTTATGACCAAACACTCCACATTTATAACAACGTATTTTACTTTTCTCTTTGTTACCCTTCTGACTAGACTTCTTATACTTCGAACCCTTAGAGTTTAGTATTGCCATTGCTCCAGCAGCTTGGACTAGTTCTTCATTACATTCAGATTCAGCATGCTCCAATATCCTTGCTTTCAGCACATCTGCAGAGTCTAAACTGCTCAAAACTAGCAGGCATGCTATATAATAAAGCAACTGATACCACATCTGCGTGAAAAGTAATTTTCATTGTAGTTAGCTTATCCAATGCACCAAGAAAGTGACGAATCTGTTCACTAACATCACCTCCATCTTGAAGTTTAGTAAACAATAAAGTCTTTAGTAATTGTACCTTCTTTAAAGGTCCTTGAGGAGCAAAAACAGACTCCAACTTAAGCCACACATTCCTGGACGTCTTATAGTCACTAATATGATGTAGCTCATCACCACCAATTGACAATATTTGATCAGCTTTAGCAATCTGATCTTTTTCATGCCAATTTCTACGTTCGTCTTCTCTTGAAGCAGCGTCAGCTCCACTTAAGCTTGAAGGAATAGCCTAACTTCTATCAACATGTGCCGACCATACGTATATGTAGGTATGTTTTTTTATAAGTGAAATTTGTGATGTGCGGCGACCGACAAAGAAATGGTAGCGGCGGTGAGTTTCGCCGAAAGGGTTCAAAGAGGTGTTGTTTATATAGGTAGACGTTGCACAATTTGGACGCGCATAAGAAGGTATCTTTTGGAGAGTCAGTCGGCCTAGAATCGCCGAACTCAACAGACCAGCGATTCTATTCGTTATACAGTTATATCTAAATATTGAATAAAACTACAAATGTAGTTTTCATCATCAATCAAGTAGGAAGAGTAAGTTAAAGTAAGGAAGGAGTAGACGTTTATGATATAAAAGGCAGATAGTGAGATAGAAAGAAAAGGCGTAGTTACATCGAGGGAGAATATACCTATATTGGAAACTTAATAAATTCTCAAGGAAGAAAAGTACGCGACTTATGAGGTATATTTAAGGATAAGAAAGACATTGACTAAAGAACTGTGAGTGATAATAACTTTTTAGTTTATCGTTTCTTTTACATTTTAAATAAATTTGTAATGAATGTATCTTCATTATAATCACATAATAAAAGTATTTTGGAGTTTATATCTGAACAAGTTTCATGAATTACTTAATAAATTTTTAAATAAATTAAAACGAACCGGCACAAACATAACGCCAAACGCCATTCTTGACAAGCATAGCTTGAGCATAGATTTTCCATGAATCATAATTGTCCCTCTTTAATTCACAAATCTTGATTACACTCACCTTAATTCTTTATTTGTTTGACGGCACGTGTTAATGTAACCTCAAATTTGTCGTAACCAATTATCAGCACTTATATCACTCCGGGGCCCATAACCTGTTAAGATATTTTCAGCAGGAGGCAGTGAATTAATTATTGTAGACACATTTATCAGAAATAAGAGATTATGTTACAGATCAGTGAAAATAAAACAGATATTGTCCATTACATGAATATACAATAGTGCATGTACAAAACCACTTAAACCGTAACAAACAAAATATACACTGAAACATGATTGGTGTGACGTTACGTATTTGGCGGAAAAATTTAACAGAATATAGTTCTGCAAATAGGTGTGCAGTTTTATTTCTTGCTAATACAATTTAGAATAATGTTCCCAGAAATGTAGGTGGTAAACTAACTTCTCCCATAAGCGATAATGCGATATCGAAAGTGAATGATAAATAAGACAATTAAATAATCCTAATTTCATTTATTGTGAAAAATGATTATTCATATCATATAATGAAACGAGTCTTCATCTAAAACAAAAATGTTTATTGTTTGTTAACAAATGAATAGTAAACTGTAATTGCAAGAGTGGTTTAATAAGTCCGAGAGTTTTCCAATTTCCTGCGCAGTAGCTTTAATGGCAACACTGCTCCCGTCAACAACCATCTATCAGTGGGCTAATGTACAATTATTGTACATTGTGTTTATACTTGACAGCCATTGAAAGCAGTTGACTGTCAATTTCCACAAAAATGGAAAAAAGTGAATTTCGTGTACTGATTAAGCATTGCTTTTTACGCAAACAAAAAAATACCGAAACCAAGTAGAAGATTGATAAATACTGGTGACTCACACTGTCAATTAAACACGTTACAGGAGTATTTTAGGATGTTCTGCCGCAATCCAGACGAATTTTAGTGCCGTTTCGTTACCGTAGATGAGACTTGGATCCATGACATCACACCAGAGGCCAAGTAACAATCGAAACAGTGGGTTTCTACAGGTGAACGTGCACCAAAAAGGGCTAAGATGCTTCACATGGCGGCAAACTTGACTCATCAAAGCTTTTTTCTGAACGGTTCATTCAAATTTTTGATAGTATAGTTTTTTAGAAGTGAATCAAATAGGCCAGAGTTGACGAGAACATTTGCTTTTACCATAAGAGGTCACTGATATTCAGAAGTTGTCGTTGCTGATAATTACTGATTATTAAGGGTTGTTAGTTATTAGAAAATAAGTAAGGGTCGTTACTGATTGGTCACACGTTAGGTCATTTCAAACTCAAACCTCCGCAAAAACTTGTGTCCTCTGATCACAAGTGGTCACATCTGGTAACTGATAGCCAGAAAAGGTCATTCCTGATAATTGATGGCTATTAGTCAGTAATTAAATAAGGTTCGTATTGATAAGACACATTTTCTTACTTCTAATTTTGAAATAATTTCAACCCTTTGACAGAAACGTAAAGTACAAAATATACATTAGATTTTTTTACTGATACACTAAACTTTTTGAATGGTCCATCCTGTTTATTTGACTCTGACTTGACCTTATAGTCAGAAAAGTCAATTGCTAATGATAAGTGGTCAAATTTCAAGGTCAGATTGAGTGTCACTATTATTTTCTAGTTAGTCTCAAAAATAAATAATAAATGGCCCACCCTGTATAAGTCATTTTTTTCAAAATAAATGAAGTTAGGATTATTTAATTACTTTTTAAATTATTATGTACTACGCCATCACGATATTTGATCATTTATCAATTAAAAAAGGATCGTATTATTGAGTATCAACCTTAGACTAGGAAAGAGAGGGGACACGTAACTCCTATGCCGACTGTACGTCGAAAATTGACGCAATATTTTGGTACCGCCTCCATTTACTGATCCCAAACAGTGCGTTGACAGCGTTGTGTAAAAGTGTCAATATAATTAAATAGTGTAGTTAGGTTTTAGTGGATTTTTGTTTAAAACAATGCTGATTTGTTCTTCTTACGGCTGTAAAAGCCGCAGTGAAAGAAATGAACCAGAAATCACATTTCACAAGTAAAAAGAATTTTACGTAGTAAGGTTAAGCAAAGAAAATCGCGTTTAATTTGTTTATTGTTTACATACTACTTAAAATATGTTATGATTTACGTACAATAATCATTAATGCATCATATTAATTAACGTTAATAAAATAATTCTTTGCATTTAATTTCATTGAACATGTATTCTCTTTGACATAAAATAAATAATATTTTCTTAGTAGCGTAAGACGCAAAAAAACAGTTCTTAATAATTGTTTACGTTATCAAATAAACAATTGATACTCTGTATGGAATGATAATTGTACGAATAATGGTAACAAAACAAACTCCCTCTTAACATTTTATGTTGCGATACTGAGCGCTGTCTCGCGATCCCAATCGTCCTCAATTTGCAGTCGACTATTAGGTACCTGTCCCCTCTCTTTCCTAGTCTAAGGTATCAACAGAATCGGTCACTCATCGTCGTTTTTGGCTTCTGCAAATTGATCTATAGGTTTATCGTATGTATTTTTATCTTGATATAAAAAAAGTTGCAGAACTGTATATATTGTTATGATATGGTATGAGATGTGGGGCAAATAAAATATGTTATGATATTTTGGATGATATACAAAACAATTCTTTAAATAAAATTTTAATTTAATTTACTGAATTCAAAGAGCATGAAAATTCTTTACTCGGAGTAAGTTCCAAAATATAAACAAAAAATTACAATTACCTTTTAAAAATTAATTTAAATTCTAAAATTCTACTACATAGGTATATAACTAAATCTAATTAGAACTATAAACAATTGTTTTAAAAATATGAAAAGTTTAAATTAGTAAAGTCAAAAGTTTTTCTATTAAATTATTTGGACATATTCTCACACTGTCACAATGTCAATTGAAAATCAGCCTTCACCAAAACTCCAACTCCACATCCACATTAGTTTTCTATTTTTTTCTTTTGTAGTGGCTCTTCATCTTTATTTTCTTCTTGTACTTATTCTTCTTCAGGTATGGTTCTATCAATGCTGCCTTTTAAATAATCTCGAACTTTCTATAAACTGTGACTCTCTTCATAATATTGTTTATAATTCTTCTTCACTTTAAAAATCTTCAATTGAAATTGATAATGTTCTTTTGGTTTAATTTATTTTTTCTTTAAATTTCTAAATTTCTGTACTTAATAATCTTTAAGGTCTCAACTCTCAACCCTTAGTAACTACAACAAATTCTCTAGTCTCTTGATTTTTTCAAATAAAATTTAATTTTCTTTTTTAAACAATCAAGATTGATATAATAATTTTGAAATGCATCAGTCATTTCAAAACATTTTAAAATTTAATTTTCTTTGTTACGATTTTAAACTTTAAATAAACAATTGTAATACATAACTAATAATAATAATACATTTCTTTTTTAAAATATTTTTTTTTAAATATTTTGGAACTTTTGTTTCAATTTCTAAATTTGTTAATATTTTTAAAATTGTATTGCGACCATCCCTATATCATGACAATATATTTTGGGTTTACCGATTTCGACTCTTTCGATACCGCTTTATCGCTTATGGGAAAAGTTAGTTTATCACTTACATTTCTGGGAACATTTTTTTAAATCGTATTAGCAAGAAATGTAACTGAATACCAACCAATTAGTAGAACTACATTCGATCATTTTTTTGTGACAAAAATTGCTCGTTTAACCCTCTCCCTTCCTTGAATGCAGCAAATATAACTTCTGCAAGGTGGCCTCTTGCTTATATAACGTTATAGGAATCGTATCCGAAAAAATAGCAACTATATAGAATATATACAAGACGAGCTTTACTTAGGTTTGTGCATTTACTTCTAGCATGAAGTCACCACAAAAGGAAACATAATCGCTCGTGTTCAATATTTTAAATGGTTAAAATTTTGCCCCAGCAAAGGAACTTCATTTAAGGTCTAATGCACACTGGTGTGGCGAAGGATGGTGGCACGGTACAGGTGAGACGACTGGCATAACAGTTCCACGCCTTGTCTATGCATTCAAATGAGTCACTGAGGCGCGCACCTTCCTTCAAATCTTGTTCAGTTATAAAAATATGAACGGTAACATCCCTTGACCACGAGAGTAAAACAGTTACCCGTACCAAAGACGCCAGCATCCATAATCTGTGTGGCCTTCTATTATCGAAGGTAACGCTATCGTCCACGTCTTAATAACAAATAATATCTTCTGAATGAACAGCTCCTCACCAGTTTGTGTTATTCTTGGTAAGGTTATTTTTTTATAAAGCTAGAAAGCAATAGAAGCATTGGAACATGCTTTGGAGTACAGTTTATATTTATCAGTCCTCTCACTACATCAAGAATCCCACTTTGGCATTTTCTTAACCATCGAAGGTGAACTGTTCAGGTTTGATGGAAAAGCAAAGGATCTAGAACATTCTTCTCATTTTGGTAGTTCGAATATACCTTCGTTGATAAACAGGCAACAATGTTTGTTCGGTCATTTCTGTGAATCCTACAGTCGCCTGTGAATCGCCTCGTCTGCATGACGCCGCCACTGCGCCTACACACTTCGCCACATCTGTGTGTATTACATCTTTAGGCACAAGAGAAATGTAAATTCTTGTGGACTAGTACATGTCCTTCAGGAATTCATTTCAATTTTAATATTGGAGTGATTATGTTAATAGAAGATGGCATTTTCTGAGTTCTTGTTCGATAACTCAATATAAATGTAACAATTTTAGTACAGACTCCATATTTATATCATTGATATTTAACAGGTGACTGAGGAACATCATGAACCATAATTGACAGTATTGACGTCGATAGAGTACTTTATTAATTTGACGCACTACATTACCAACTATTTCACGTTCTCAACTAATTTTATGCAATAAATTCATGTCGCATTAGCCATTTCCACTGCACTATATTTCAATATTATCTGTACTCATGCTGTTTATTAACAAACACTCACCAATTGGGATAACTAGTTATGAATTAATCATTAATTGGTTGTTATGACGTGATTTGGTATACAAATATACAACACATTCCATAATTCAGTTAATCGGGGCAATTGTAAGAGGAAATCGGAGAATTTGGACAAATTGTAAAAATCAAAAGTTTTGTATGTATTGTATTCTCGTACCGAATTCTGCTAATAACCGAAGTTTTATCTGGATCGAGTCGTCAACTTCTCACATCAGGTTTAGGGTAAAATTTGTATGCCCAGAATTGAGCATAATCAGGATGACCCAAAAAGCGAATTAATCATAACCAACACAATACGTTCCAGGCAAAGATTTCGCTGAATATTTGAATTCGACAATTGGGTATAACGCCTGCCTCTCAATCATAACTGACGGTAGGAACGACATATTTGTTTAAACCCTTACTTGTTTGTTCGTTAAATTCACGGGATGGAAACAACTCAATTGAATGTTATCAATTGGAAAAAAATTTAATGCTCTGGAGAAAATTCTGGAAATACGCATTCCAGTCTAAATCAAACGAAGTTACATTTGCTTATGATTTGCCTGTTTACTTGACTCGACCTTGCAATTGAAATCAAAATCGAACTGAAACAATTTCAGATTCATTGTAATTTCAAACTTAATGAATAAAATCTGTTCAAAGAGCTACATATGAAAATAAAATTTTTACTGCACCAAAATGACGATTTTGAAAACATCCGAGATGTGATGGATAGGTACATGAAAAAAATATATGTCACACTCCTATATTACTAGTGCTCGTAAGAGGAATTGTTGCCCCCAAGAGAGACATAAACTGCATTCTTCTATCTCAGTTTGTCATACCCGATTCGTTGTGCGCAAACGTTGCGACTGTGGTGGGGAAGTGGGCAAGTGTAGTGGGAAAATACTGATGGTGTATACAATTCCGTTTGTAAGCATGCTCTAGTCTCGGTCATGCGTATTAATTTTTAAGTCTAAATAACGGATGCAGACGGGCGATCTGAAAAGTTTCTCAAAGTTTCAGCCATTTTGGGCAAGCAGTTTTTATTTGACAGTCGTATGAGTGAGTCGATGTGAGTATTTTTGTGAAAATAGAAAAAATCGACTATCGAGCTATCATAAAATATTTGTTTTTGAAAGGGAATACGCCTACGCAAATCAAAGATGAGTTGGACTCTGTGTACGGGGACGGGGACTCTTCACCGTCATTTACCACAGTGATATTTTGGGCAGCTGAATTTAAACGTGGCCGTAAGAGCTTGGGAGATGATTAACGTTCGGGACGTCCAAAAACTGTAACTACTGACGATAACATCGCTAAAGTTCACCAAATGGTGTTAGACGACCGCCAAATTAAAGTGAGAGAGATAGCAGAGGCAATGAAAATGTCCAAAGAACGAACGTGTTTTTCACATATTAAATCAAGATCTAGGCATGAGAAAGCTGTTCGTGTTCGAATAAACATTTCCAATGCTCTGTTAGCGCAGTTTAGGCGCAATAAATCCGAGTTTTGGCGCCGATTAATTACTGTAGATGAAACTTGGATACACCACTCACTATACGGCTGAAACAAAAATACAGTCAAAATAGTGGACTGCAAAGGGGGAACCGGCTCCAAAAAAGCAAAATCTGTTTTTTCGGCTGGGAAAGTGATGGCGACTGTTTTTTGGGATAGTCATGGAGTTATCATAATCGATTATCTTCAAAAAGGGGAAAACCATTACAGGAGCATACTACGCATCATTACTTGATGCTGAGCTGAAGACAGAAATTGCGGATAAATGGCCACATTTGCAGAAAAAGAAAATCGTGTTCACCAAGACAACGCTCCGTCTCACACCTCAACAGTTGCCCTGACGAAAATCCATGAATTACGGTTTGAACTGGTTGACCATCCACCTTATTCACCAGATCTAGCCCCAAGCGACTTCTTTTTGTTCCCTCAACTAAAAACTGCGGTCGGAGGACAAAGATTTTTGTCAAATGAGGAGGTAATCACCTTCCTGAACAATTATTTTGCAGAGAAGAACGCCGAGTACTATTTGGACGGATTAAAGGGATAGGAGCATCGCTGGGAGAAGTGTATAGAGTCACATGGAGACTATGTAGAAAAATAAAAATAAATTTCAAAATAAAAACTCTTGTATCTAGGTTAGGTCGGAAACTTTTCAGACCACCTAAATGTGCACCTCTTCTAGCAATATATGAGTATTACATATATGATGAAAACGGAATGAACCTTATCTTATGTGTCTGTGCTTAATGTTGACGTAAGTACTATCAAATCATGGAGCGCATTGTTTTTGTTAATTTTTAAACTTGATACCTATATCACCTATTCAGGTCCTAATGTATAATACCAAAATAAATTATTTTTAACGAGTTTTAAACGTTGTCACATTTGTGGCATGCCATCTACCTCCTTTGTTTAAATCCTACCAAACTATACAATAGATATACCTACGTACATAGCCTACGTACATGTGTGACGTACGCTCTCTATTATTTTAAAGTTGACACAGCATTTAGTTTATGACTTTCTGGAGACGTGGGTGCTTATCCAACTTTTCCTTTTTTTTTTTCGTTTAACTGCTGAGTCCCAGATTCCTTTTATTTTGAATAGCTTCCTCTCTTCCAGAGAGTCATCGTCGGGTTCCTTTTGGTAATATATAATGCTCTCGACCGAGCCTACTTTGCATTTTATAGGTCATAAAGCGCCTTGATCGTCCATTACGCGATGAATGACCGATTTCAATAAATTGCATAGACTTTTCCTGGAGAAATTGAATTAGTTTCGGTCGAAATGTGCCTTTATACATCCCGGTCCTGGGGGAGATATTAATTCGACGGGCTATAGCGAGCCTACATATTTATAACGTCCCGGAGGCAGAAAATGTAAAACGGGGGAACAAAGTAACTGTAATGCAACACAAAATACGTAATCAGAGGATGTCAGCAGGTGATGACAAAACGGAACGACCGAAAGGGGGTTGTGTGTCGGGAGTAGGGTGGTGGGGATACCGGATGGAAATGAGGACGAAATGGGGGGGGGGCATGCTTCCCGACGAACACTCACTCAGTTATCGAATTGAGACCGAAATTAGTTTGAAGAAGAGTCACAAAGCTCCGATAATACGCCCCATTCGAAATAGCCTCGTGCTTCGTACAAATTAATGTGCTGAACAGGTAATCTAAGTAATTCACCTTTATTACGTGCGTTTCATTTTGGATTCTCTTTGACTGTATAAACTACGGAATATTAAGTTGGAGTTTTAGCGAAATTTTCTAGAAAACGGGGTATTTATTACGTTCTACCACTCATAAATGAAATTTCCTTCATGTTATTTGAACCGAACCTTTTTTTTAAGTATAGTTGACTATTTATATTATAATATCATTTTTGTATGATATACCTACATATACTTTTTTGTTTCTTTACAAATGAAAAAAGAAAATCTGAAATAAAATTTAAAGAAAACTTACGAGTGAAACGGTAATGAAGTAAGAGTAGACAGTAGACAAGATTGAGGACCGAGTTGCGAGCGATCAACCTGGAGTCTTAACATTTGTTTAGAGGACCGCTCTGTGGGGATGCGAACCATGAATGGTGGTCGCAGCGGAAAAGAAGAAGTTACAAGTGTTGAAGTGTTTGGAATGTGGTGTTACAAACGAATGAATAAAAGAATATTGAGTGTATAAAAAGTTGAAGGACATACTAGAAACAGTTGGAAAACAGACAGAGTGAACGCTGTTGAAATCAGTAAAAAAAGTAAGATGGTAGGACATCCTCTGAGACCCTAAAGACTATATAGAGACATAGTAGAGTCACTATAACAGGAGTAGACAGAAGGAAACAGATTAAATCACTTGTCCTAATGTTTGAGATATGTGAAGGATAGCTTAATATAATGATAAAATCAAATAATACCAACGTGAGAACATTTTATCCAAGGAAAATGCATTGATCTAGTTTGATTTATTACCGGAGATCTCCAAACTGCAGAGTGCTATCGGTCTTCGTAGGTCTGCAACGTCCAAACTTAAATTCTATGGTATCCTCTCACTCTACTCTTATGAGTGTGCAGGTATGGCAGAAGATTTTAATAAAACATTTGAAGATCTTCAAAATGGTGTAATTATACTGACAGAATCAATAATAAGTCTCTGAAGATCTTAACTTTAACCACTAACCAGTCGATACCTGCAGCTACTCTTGCGAAAATATCTCAAAAGCAGAAGATCTACATCTGTCTATGTGACCCATTTTCCACATCTATAGAGATCTCACTAGACCTCGGTATTAACTACATTAGATTATATAATAATGCATATTTAAAAAAATAAAGATAAATTAATGCGTTTGTTTAAGCTTTATTGCTTTCAAAAAAATATTACAATTAGTTTTTATTATCGAATAAAACTGACCACTTTCAAAGGTCTTATGAAAAACCTCATGGTGTGCGCGCGACCATCACTAGTTTTTTTTGAGTCGGGTCGTGCGTTCATACCAAAACAAAAACTATGATAAAAAACATTCTGCAGCTAAAATTTCCTTCTTTTCACCAGTGATTTTTTATCACCCAATTCCATTTGCGCAGAACCGATGAACGGTTTCCTAAGATCCCTACTCCTGAAGGAACTGAAGAAAAAGACAATTTCCCTAATCTAGTTTTCTGGTATCCGGCTCAATGTCTAATTTCTTACAAATTCTTTTTGTGTGTTTAATAAACTTATTTTCAACGTTGCATTAAAATTAGTAATAATGGAAATAGAGTTTCAGGAGTCAGCACTTTTTCATTGTAAATTTCCACCCCTTTAAGCGCGTTTTTTCCAATTTGTGCTATCACCTATGATTTTTGAGATATTTACGAAAAAGCTAAATGCCTTCATTTTCTCATCTTAATATATAACATTTGTAACTTTTTATGTGCTAATATGATACTTTAATACATTATACTATGTATACGTTATTCCGAATCCAATGAACCATCGCATGTATTTTTAGGAGCTTAAGCAAAGCCTCGTAAGCAGTAGTAGGTAATAGGTGTCCTCTCCCAGTCACCGGTTGCAAACGAGGTAGAAAATACCCAGCGCCTGGCGGACTCGTACGTCGTAACGCTGTGGCCGAATATTATTTGGATGGTATTAATGCTAGGGATGCGGAAAGACGATAAAGTAGAACATTGTCGGTAGTGCGCGCGCACCGGCGCACCTTATGATCCACCGCCACTGGTTTGTCCCTTTCATGTGAAGTGAAGTTTTTCAATTATTTAACTAATTCAATATAATTTTTTTGTAGATATATTTGACAGTTTTGGAAAAGATTCGAATTTATTGTAACTTAGTCTGTAACTATCGTCTTTTTTATGAATTTTTGACGATGCATATGATTTAAGTATACTTAGAATATCCACGATGCATTACAGCTTTTTATGACTTTAACTTTAATTTTTGCGGATTTGTGTTACAGACCGCATATGAGGACTTTTTAATTAAATGTGACACACATTGTACATCCCCTTTGTCTGATTTCAGATAATAACAATCCTTCTCTTTTAAGGTATTCATGATGGTAACTAAATCTTTATTAGAAAATTTAACTAGTTTGCTGTTGAATTATAATGCGACAGTGCCTTCATAAATGTCCGAGAGCTACGTGACCTCCGTTTTTAGGCAATCAACACAATATGAGGTGCACAAAATCAACTCAATTATCCCTAGACGATTTCTGACAAATTCCAGTGGCGGCGTTTAAAGGTATTACAGAAAGGTCTGGGTAGTGACTATTGTTTAAAATAATACGAAAACGTGATAAACTACAATGACAAAAAATGCAAATAGGCAAGAAGAATTATTATACTACCTATCTTTAATCGAATATAACCAAAACTTACATGGACGACTTAGCATTCAGCTGATAAGTGATACTAATTTTAGTAACCAACCAGTAACTAAATTCAGTGCGCCAACCACAAATCAAGAAATACACTGTACGTTCCCAAAAACAGGGTTACGTTATGAACTGTATTACCTTTCTTTTGGAGTATTAACTACACTATAGGTAGATGCTTTTGACACATCTCAGCCACAATGCTTATTGCCCATAAAATATTCGGTATATTTGCCCGTATTGCACACATATATGTACACCTGCTCATATAATCTACTCTGATATGCCTTTACTATTTCATTAGGCGATTGCGGTAGTTGTAGAGTGAGAACAGAGTCGCGTCACCATCAGTCTCTACACAATCTAACTTCCATGCAGTTTAATTAAAAATTAATTTATTCCAATCCCACAAAATATATACTTGTGCAACGACCCAGTACGAATAGCAGTTGTACGTTCATTTCAGGGGAACATGTAATTTGAAAAGTTCGACGATAAATTCCGAGGCGCTCAAGACTGGGCTTGTTCGCGCCAGTGGCAGCGCGCGGCCGTATCCGGTAGAACTTTACAATTATTCCACTACTAATCGCATTAGTTATTTATTTTTAACCGACGACGCGGCCGACGCATCGCATCGCGTCCCGACGTCCGACGTTGACTGCGTCGCCGATGTCGGTATTCAAATGGGTTGCAGATAAGGGCTGAAATATGGCCGTTCGAGTCGCTAATGCAATTGCGAAATGTACGCTTCCTTTCCAAAGGATAAACGAGAAACAATTTCGAGTTAATTGGAAAAAGATTAACACGTGAAAATTGTCAAAATTTGCAACTGAGTAAAAGATTCTCTAAAATTTAAGCGTTCGACGTACCTATTTCAAGCAACGCACAAACGCTGATATTCTGGTACCTATATAACGAATTAAAATGAAGATCATTAATTGCTTTTTCCTGTCAAGATTAACAAATTTTTGTTTCATTTTCATTTTATAAACTGGAAATAAGCTGATATTAATAACATAGGATTACTATATGGAATTAATAAAATTAAATTTCTGGGCTCAATAATATGGGACGAGGTTTGTACTCAGTGTTCCCTGTAATCTAGAAGTTCGAAAATCAACAAACCTTTGCATTTGATATGTCATCCGGTATAGTTTGCAAAACTTTCTTTTTTTAATTTTCCCTCTAATAGTGACTTTTTTTATGTATATCATTTCAGCTGTCAACCTTTTCCGAAAATTGCTTTCTTTTTCTATAATATTCACATTATCCCAGTCAAACTCGTGATTATAATTAAGTTTGTGTTGATTTATTACATTATAATATTTTGGATCACTACGTATATTGAAGTCTACTAGTACTATTTACAGGAAAAATATTGTGTAACGTCATCAGAGGATATTTAGATGCAAATAGCTCGCTAATTACTGCATATTGTTGGTTTATCTTTTAAAGATAATGAATATCGATAATAACCTTTCACTTGGTGTAAAAAATGGATTTTTGTAGTACCTACATATTAATAAAGTTACGGCTTTGGTCACGCCCCTAAAAGCGATATTTCTGCTACTTCAAAATATCAGGCCGATTTTCTATCTCACTTTTTTCATGTAGCTCTGTATACTCCCCTCTCTCTTGCCTTTCAAAGTTATCTCACTCTTTCGCATTTAGCTTCCTTCATACCCTTATTTCTTGCCTGACAGACTATGAATTTTGTTTTTATGGATTTTTATCAAATTTTACTCCTGAAAAATATTTTTTTTTTAATTAAAATATTTAATTTATTCTGTGAGCCATAACTAGATTTCATTTCGTTCCCAAATAGGACTTGGGACTTTGAGGTTTCAACTCTTTCTTTTACATTGGGAATATCACTTGAGAATGTGGACTTTTTTACAGACATGTCTGTTTTGTGCGGTTGTTCCCTTACCCTCGTAGATAATTTTCGTTTAGTTTGTCCTAAGTAGTTGTTTTTGCAATTTTTACAAACAATATTTGAATGAGTAGAATTAAAACTTTTATGACATTTTGCATTAAACGATTTTTATGCGTATGTCGTTCTAAAAATACTATGGCTGCAATCTGCCTAAATGCCTCGTGAAAAATTAGAAGATTGTTCTACTAAATAGGGCGAATGGAAAGGATATCATATTCATATATATTTTTTTTTGTAAATTTGTAATAACAATCATGTGAATACTCAATTCCAAAACAATGTTTGGTAACAGAATATTGTACATATTTATGTTCCTGTTGTTTAATTATTAAAGATTATAGATCCCCCTACCCGGAGTGTAGGATTTTCCGGCAGTTAGGATGTTCACCTATTGACTAATATTGTCATGTCATAATTTATTATACAGTTATTGACGTCGTTATACGTTAGCCTAGCGATGACCAAAATTAACAGTCGAAACTTTGCTTAATTACTCGTTAAAAGTCGTCGGTTATTGGCAAGATTAGCTTTTATTGGTCTATTCGTTAGACTCATTCGGTTACCTACTTTGTATGTTGTCTCGTCGTGTCATCATTGTTCCGAATCCATTCCGTATTATAAATTCTTTATGAGAAGATATCTTTAAAGTCGATATCAATCTTTAATGAAGGAGTTCCTTTCTTACTCCTGTTTTTCTCTCTAATTTGCACCTTTTTGGATGTGATATAGTTTTCACCATTCGCCTATAACACCACCACTCAAACGTTTGTAACTTAATTTTTCCTCTACGCTCACTGCCCATATTTGGAACCCGTTCATATTCACTTAATCCTTTGCTGATTTATTCTGTACCAACCTTCGCCGCTTTTTCCATTTTGAATTATCTGACTTCATAAGTATCGAAAATCCACGGTTTGTCTAGTTTCGAGTTTCTAATTCCGTTTTCAGTCCTCGCCTTACTTTTACCTTCTCTCATGCCAACATTTTTGTTTTTACTGTAGAGGCTAAAGACTGGGAAACACTGCAGAGACTGGGTACACCAACTTATCGACCTTAACAGGAAAAGTCGTAAAACCCTAATAGGAATTCTTGCTGGCCATGGCCAATTACCATATCACAGACACAAGCTAGGCCCCCAATCTTGGCCTCTCTCAGGCTTCTGTGAAAAAGAAGTGGAAAAAGCCACCCAAATACTTTGCCATTGTCCAACGCTAAATGACTATAGATCCCGGTTTTTGGAACGCCAATTCATACACGTAGAAAACATTGCTACCCAGCAAACCCAGAGGTTATCTTCCTTTCGGGGAGCCTCGTTTGAGGAGTGCAGAGAGTAGGTATACCATACATTTGGGGTCTGATCTCATGTTTAGAATGATAATAATAATTTATCTATTTTCATCCCTTACATTTTTGTCAGTATCGTTTCCATATCACTACCTTAAATCTTTTCTGGTGCATCCTTTCTAGATGACAAAATTCGCTATTTTATCTTTGTTGGAATAATATCAATACGGGATAAATTCTTCAACGGATCTGCATCTAAAAAAATCGTATTTAATAATTTTAATAATTAGTTGAATAACTTGTTTTAGCCATAAAATGGAAAGTTCACGACCTGGCTAATTTAAAGGTAAATTTCATTTTCTTTTTTATGAACTTCCAGCAAATTTATAACGAAATAAATCCTTCCAGCTAAATCGTCTGGTACAAATTTTTGAATTTAACGTTTTTTTCGTTGGTTGATAAAAAGAGTGGCTCTTAAAATTAAATTGAAAGAGAACCCTTTGTTACTATTTTAAGAAATGAATAAACGAAATAACTCGTCGCTCTTCTCATTAAATAGGATTCTCAAGAAAACCTCGTCGTGCAGAAATTTAACGTTCAAGGGGATGTTTATTTTGTTTGAATAAAAAATAAATTACCCGAAAGAATGCGAGGAGCCTTTAGCATAATGAATAAATAAGGAATTTTATAATTGGGAGAGGGTAAAAGAGAGAAGCGGACATTGGTGTAAAAATTATGGCGCATTTCGAACCATGAAGCACTAGTTATGATAATTTCAAATTAATGGTTAATTTAGAATACAAGAAATCTCTTGAACATTCTTGAAAAACAGTTTCTTTTTAAAAATATGAGAGTACGATTCTCGAAGGGAATTTCTATAATGAGCGCCAACATGCATGTCAATCAATTCCCTAATATTTTCACCAATATTTTGTTCATTTCCAAAATTTCATATTACACATCATTGATCACTAGTAAGAAGGTCCCTCAATTTTTATTTCCCTTTTGGTATTTGTCCAAACGTTTCACAAATTTCTAATTCCAACTCGAAGAATTATCTGTGATACCGGCACGTTTCTGTAGTGCCTACTTAACATTGTTTTAGTCGTTGTCGAGCGCATCAATTTTGTGCGATTCGATACCTTTCACGAGCTCTCTTATCTGCAAAATCTTTTGCTTTCGTAGCGCAAACAGGGACAGATCTGATTGCGCGGACACTGGATCAAATGGCCGTAAATTGATTTCTCGAGCTGGTTGACGTAAACGAGAGAGATGGAGCGGTGGATTTGAAAGGTACCGAGTGGTCGAAAGGATGTATGGGGTTGGGCGGGGTACGAGGACGTGAAGAGGGACCCAAGTTTTCCTTGGACACGTTCGGATATTTGCTGCCTTTTGATTACGGATTCCGAAAGTGTAACGAAATGTTTGACAAGGCAGACAGGAAGAAAAACGAGGAGTTGGGGCCGCTTCCGGGCTTGCCAGTTCAGGTTTTGTCCAGGTCAGACGATCCAATCGAAAGGAACTAATGCCCAAGTGATTAATGGATTTTTTTTGTCGCAGGCATAATTGTTTGCTAGTTCTTTTTCCAAACCATTGTCTTATATTCAACAGAAGGCACGAGGGATAATCGAACTTTTACCCCTAGTATTGATATGTTCAATGGAAAACCACGCACATTTTCATTCAATTTCAGTCGACATGCTATCAAAAACGCTACACGAACAAAAATAATTTATTTTAAGGTTGAAAAATAATCTTTTAGATACAATAAAGTTAAGAGTCTTTTTTACAATGTTTAATATAATATTATTAATTATTCTAGGATGGGAATATATTTTAGTACGAAGGAAGTAGATACCGTGAACCTTCTATTCAGCTTCGAATCGGTCCAAAAAAATTAATAAACAAAGCCGAAATTAATGTTCAAACTTAAACAAGTATCTATATATTCGTTAATCTTAAAGCTGCAATCTTTTTCTGGCTTAAATTAAAGCCCTTGGAATATTTATTCTGTAGGTAGGTATTCTTTTTTTTTTTTTTTTGCAGAAATGTATACGTTTATAAAAAATAACGAAGATCGAACGAAAGTTACGCAGCCACTCAAATTAAGACAAATTACCAAAAAACAATATTAAAAATTTAAAAAAAGGGTATTGTAACGATTGTTCATTATAGGGGTACACTTCCTTCATGTGATCCATATAGAGGAACCATAACAGATCGATATTGTGTATTTATCAGCACTTTGAAGTTTAGTGATTTTTTAAATTAACAAATTAGTTGTAAAAATACATTTGAAGAAAACCGGTACTTTCAGGAGAACTGTCATTTATTGAGGAAAATCGGACGAGCATTGATAGAAAAAATACTTCTGAACAGCGTTCTAATTTAACTTTTTTTGCTAAAATTTAGTCTAGGTCTAGGTCTAGTCCAAACTTTTCCACACAAAATGCTAATTCGCCTAGGCTACTAACATTCACCATAATACACCAATTTAAAAGATTATGAGCTAGGTACACAATTCTGTTCATTTTAATGAAATTATGTTTTGACATGACATATTATTTGTTAGATAACGAAAAACTTCGATGTATGAGTCAAATTCGCAATTGTCCCCTTTTTCCTATTATGTTACGTTATTCTTACAATATCAGGAGTAAGATATATTAACAGCGAAAATCTATTCCGCCCTCCGTTCGATTCCACAGAATTAGCGAAGACTCTCGATTTTCTGTTTTACTCCCTCGCCCGCAATCATTTCCGTTGGACAGATTTCCTTAATCAAATTTATCTGCGGAACAAGATCAAGTGGAAAGTTTCCAATGGTTCATAAAATAACGGGGCCGTCATAAAACTGGTCTGATTGAAAATCTTTCGAAGAAAGTGTATTTAAAGCGCAAGCTCATCCGAATGCGAAGGGCGAATGTAAAGGTTCCGCGACGTGCATATGAAATCTTTATGAACAAGTTCTACAATGGTTACGTACTGTACTAGCGTATAGGTCACGCTCCTGCAAAGCGTTTTATGGCTTGACCATAAAACGGCTCAGAACTTTACTTTGTCTTAAAACTTATTTTGTCCGGAATCGCTCAATCACAATGATGGACTAGATGCAGCTACCGCTACGTTTATAACACTGTATTGTCCTTGCATCCTCTGTAACGTGCTACGGTTTTAGGTTGATTGGGCTCACTAAATAATTGAAACCGCAAAATACGGTTACAGCACACCATTAAGATACTTTATATCCGTCTTTAAACTTTTTGATTGCCAATGTAGTTTACCTTATAATGATTCAAAGGCACCAGATGAAAATGACCAGAATCGATTTGAGCAGCAGTAAATAAACTGTAAGGACTTATAAAACTCAAACAAATAAAGGATAAAAATGAATATGAAACCTTTGACGCTCATTGAGTCCATCAGAACCGTCAATTTAACTTGAATAACAAGACTGACTAGAAACAAGAGAAACAGCTACTCCGAGGGCTAATACCCCTACCGGCATTGAATTACACTAATGAATCTGAAGGTTTGTGTTTTGCCAGCGCCTGCCTGAAGAGACCCAATAGGTCGAAACCGGTTGCAGGATGTGGTCTGTGGTTCGTTGTGTCTATTGTATAGAACGCGTTCCAAATGTGGGATTTGTAATCCTTAAATATTTAGACGTAACAGGAATTTACCTGTCTTTTTAGATTATTAGAACCGTCAATTTTAATGAGAAGATGTTCCATGACATGATATCTGTAGTTAACTCTACTGCTAAGACTGTAGACGTGTGACATTAAAGCTGAACATATTTTAAGTGAAAATACATGGAAAATATCTTGTTTCAAATAAAACATCTCTAGCAAGAAAACATTATTTCATGGGAGATCAACCATCAATATTTGGATAACTTAGAAGTTGAAAAGTCTCTCCTGTTATTTTTCTTATCACAGTATGCATTAATAATTTGCCAAAAATTTCAGTGATTAGCTTATTATTATACTTAAGTAGGCACACCGGAAGTCCAGAAAATGTCGCTTTGGCGAAAGTGGAGATACAACATGTTTCATAATGTCGATGTCTGATTTGAACCGATGGCGCGCGGTACAACGATCTGATCTAGAACCTGAACAAGACCGATGTACCGCACATCGTGGCAATCGTTTTTGAGCATTAGATGGCCGTTTCGATCGAGCGAACATGAGCTCGAATACCCATTTTGGGTATTCAACTCCATTTCATCCTATCAAGCTACCCTTCGCGTTCTCCAGAAATTAAAACGTCCAGTAGTTCAAAGTTTAAACTATTTACAAACAATTGGGTTTGACTTCCACTAATCTTGTTTCAGTCTGTAATATCACCCTAATAATGCTTGTAAAACTATAAAGGCGTCCTACTATCTTTTCTATCCTTTCCCTTATTAATTTCCAAAACTTACTGTTTTTCCACTTTTAGTACCCGCAATAAGCAGTACTACAAAGGTCAGTCGGTCTCCAAATTGCCCGTTCGTAAGTCCAAAAAAAAGGCCATTTTAATCTGGTAAATTCCCACGGTCAAAGTTTACATTTTGCCCTGTGGTTATAGAAATAAACCATCATGTTTTTATAATCGCACTTTATCCAGGAGATATTTAAGTCAATCATGATATTTTTATAATTATCAATGAATACTGAATCAAAAAGAAAACAGTCAAAAACCAACACAGACCCAAGATAACCTAACCTAAGATTACCTAGTCATCCTACAAATGTTACCTAATCTACTCTAACCCAGTCCTAACTTTACCTCATTAAAAGCATATTAAGAAAAACTACCATGCACGACAAGTGTAGCCAGTATAAAGGACTGATTCTGTTTCCGTAAGTTAATACAATTTACGCAGGGTTAGGATTCAGACGAAAACGCAGAATTTATTTCGAAAACATGACGTTGCAAAACATACAATTACCAAGCTCCATGCAGGGTTTGAATATACCTTTTTGGTTCGGTATGTTATGCTGGCTATAAAAATGTAATTGTTGACTTGAATAAACAATGAACCATGACTACTTAAGTTGGGTGTGTGCAGGTTTGAGGTAAATTTTTTTGATTCAGTATTCAATGCCGACCACAGAAATGTATCTAGTGGTTGACTTCAATAACTTAGAGGTAAATGGTGAGCTATGTTGGGTTAGATCTGTGCTAATTTTGACTTCTTATACTTTTTTCATTCAGTAGTTAATGCTGATTCTAAAAATATAACAGTTAACTCAAACCCTCGAATTTCAGACATTTCCATAACTACCAATTCTTCAATTTATTCAATTTTTCCAAAATGTCCAATGCGCTATCAACTTTCAATAATCCTAAATTTCTCATTTTTCTTCTATTCGTTGACACTACCCTTCTGTTGAATTGTATTTTTTTTCTCGCACGAAAAGGCAAAATATATTTTAATCATTTTATCAATATCCTGTTGGCGTGGCGGTGCGGGACGGCAACGCTTTTTTTCGTTATCGTGGCGTTGCTCCACAACATCTTGACATCTACCGCATTAATCTTGGGCAACACGAAGAAGAACAAGAAGCAGAAGTGATGGAAGACGAAAGTGGGGGGCAGGTAGCGATTTCCATTAAACGGACCGCTGCCTTAATCAAGAACATCATCGCGATTTACCTTAGTGAACTCTTTCCGACAAGGAAACACGAGCCCTTGTTCGCAATTTAGAAAGGCGAAAAGCGTGTAATGAAGTTATCCGTCTTAGTCATACAGCAAACGGTTTAACAATATCAACACTTTAACTGTAAAGGAATCTACATTCTAGTCACAGCTTTTCTTTATTTCTCTTTGCAAAATAGTATTAGATCATATGATTTGTTAGAAAGTAAGGCATTCCAAAATAAAATTAATTAAATCATGTAGGGACATTTGATTGACCTTAAATCATTCTTATTAATGTGAAAAATATGAATCTCCCCAAAACAAGGTGCTCGCAGTTAATATTTTTTTGATGAGACAGCCATTTGGCACATTCTAAAAAGATAGGAAAACTTTATTTGGATTGTTACACTTTTGTACACAACCTCCAAAGTTATTGAAATACGTTAGTTGAATTCAAATAGTTCTTGTACTCAGCTATCTACTCTTGTTCCTAAATGGTTAAGGATGAAGGAATGAAGAATGCGAAAATCCTCTGAGAATGGGACAAGGCTAGAGTATCTGTCCAACCAGTCTTCGGATTGACGGTCCTGACTCTTAAAAAATCTAAAAGATGCTTAACCTTGGTTCACTTACATTTTTTAAAGTAGAGAGTAACAACGAGGTACTGAAACCCAAAAGACATGCACTTTGTGTGCTTTATTTTGTGAGCAGCTCACTTACGTTTCCAACCACCAAAATAAAAATGGAATTAAATAATGAAATAAGAACTCTTAGGCTAGTCGCGCGCAGAAATAGTAAAATATGTAGCTTTTGTCGAAAACGTTTCTGATTAAAAGTTCCTAGGTCTATGTTTCAATGTAAATTAATTAGATATACGATGGTCTCAAGTCTAGAAAAGCGCCTAATGTTGCTGTCTCTCGTGAAATTGGAAGATTGTTTTGATGTGTCAGTTTGTGATGGGATGGCATTAAAAGTGGAAATGATAATAATTTGCATGAAGGGAAGTCCTGACGTTCTGTTGCTGATGCGGTTGCTAAACGAAGATGTCAGATTCGAGACAAGGATCTTGTCTCGCCTTTGTTGAAGAGCTTTTAATATCTTTTTCTCGTTGTACAAAGTATCAAAAGCGTACGGAATATTACATTTTGAGTACAAAGAGAACTACTCATGTTAGAAATTGGATATTACTGCTGTAGGTCAGAATTGTTGGAAACAAAGCCTCATTCCTGCAAGCCTGTACGAGATAATTTAACAGAAATATTTCTTGAAGTGGAAATATAAAGTAGGCCAATAACGAAAACCTCGTTAACTTGTCGTTAATAATTAATGAACGCTGATGTTAGGTTGCTTTTAATGTTCTACTAGTCGACTTGGAACTATATTTATAAAGCTGACTTCTGAAGTGGATAACGCTTATTAACTAATCTTAATAACGTAAGTATTAAAAAATCTTCAAAGCCAAGCATGTTTTTGATAAAGAATTTTAGATAATCAAATTATTTTCAGCAACTTCAATAACCTTCTTTAAGTTGATATCAAAATGCACAAAGAATTTTCTTAGAAATTCCAAAAGTAACCTACTCAAACGATAGAAAATTATAGGAGTAGCAGTTAAATAGTTGTCTACATGTTAGAGCTTTAATTAATTTTTATTTGTTAATAGATATTAATAATAATATACATTAATTCGACGATTCGGTGACTTAATAAGTACGTTTCGTCGATGTTGCTATCATCATGTCGCCGTAGCTTAGTGGTTAGAGCAATGGCACGTAAAGCCAGAGACCCGGGTTCGAATCCCGGCGGGGCATGATGACAGCAATGGATTTTTCCTCATTAATTTGAGGTAATTTGTAGATGGTTCTTGAATTTAATTCACATTAGTGTATTAAAAATCACTCCTACTGAATGTTTCTCGATATTTAATTGTTAATTATATTTAAAGACGGATGGGGTCATTTGACCCCTTATATTATAAACAGTATTATTAAATGTTTTTTTTATGTAAACACTGTCAACTAATTAAGGCTACTTTAAAATTAATAATATAAAACAAAAAACAAATGTATTAGGAAAGTTGGGTACTTTGCAAAAAAGTACCGTAATTTCCTACAAATAAAACCTTTGACTTTGATTAATATATAAATGGACTTATGATGGAACCGTCGGTCGGAAGAGTTGATGGAGAGTAGTGGGTGTAGGGAAGAGTCCAAGTACTTCATTCCCAGTGATAAATGGTAGAGGTCGAATAGCGGTGGCGTGGAGGGTGAAGGTAAAGATTGATACATTTGATAACCTATAAATAGGCTTATAAATTTGTATGTAAGGTAAACATCCACCGTTGAGATAAGTGAATAGGCAAAGCTAATGAGGTGGTAGGCTGGGTTGGGGGTTGGTGGGAGTGCTGAAAGCCGGTCAAATTGTGAAAAAATAGATTCGAGCTATTCAAAATCTGACGCGCATTCAGCACCACCATCCACCCCTCTACCCCCACCTACCCACCTTATTTGCTTTACCTATTCACTTGTCTGGCACTCAACAATGGATATTTACCCTACATACAAATTTATTAGTCCATTTATATTTCATCATTTATATCATTGTTTACCTATCGCGGTCCCCTCGTTTTTTGGCTCTAGAAAATTGAAAAATCATCCGATTTCAATCAATTTTTTTTTTAAATCTTCGTTATATTGGTTTCAGTGCTTTAAATGTTCATGAAAATGCACTCATCCACGTATAATTGTTGATAACTTTTTTACAAGTAACCGAATAAAGTTATTAAATTTTTTTTTCATTATCTACACAAAAAAACAAACAAATTAAAAAAAAATTATACAAAAATGTTAGTTCTTTATATCTAAAGAAGTGCGTTTATGACCACATTTAAACTCATAAATTTTGAAAGCGGTTATTCTTAGTGTGTTATGAATACAAATGTTGGGAAAAGGTGGGGGGTATGTAAATGTAAACACACCCATCCTGAACCGTAACCTATTTTTTGAAGCTCAAAACCAGTATGAAGATTTCATAAAATACAAAGAATATTTGCAACAGGTTACGATTCAGGATGGGTGTATTTACATTTACATATCCCTCACTCTTTCCCAAAATTTGTGTTCGCAAAAGACTAAGAATAACCTTTCAGAGTTTAAACAAACAAACAGTATCATGTATCACCGACAGATAAAGACTATAAATTATTCCGTATCCAATCTACAAAATAAACATACATGGTTTTAATATGATAACATTTAAAGTCATAAAACCATATGAAATCTTTAAATGAGATAAAAAATTAATAAACAAACATTTTTTAATGATTTTTTTTTAAAATGTTCGTTTTTTTGTGTAGATGAACAAAAAAAAATATATGAACTTCGTTTAATGCTTTGCAAAAAAGTTATGAATAATTATATTCGAAGAAATGCATTTATGTTCACATTCAAAGTCATAAAACTATAAAATCTTCAAGCCGTAAAAACGAAGATTTTAAAAAAAATCATTGAAATCAGATGATTTTTCGATTTTCTAGAGACAAAAAACGAGGGGACAGCGATAGTATAAAATTACCCCAGAATTTTTCAACTTCTATTTTTTCTCACTGGGAATTAAGTCCCACGGACGGTGCCTTTATAAGACCATTTACTTGTTATAAGATATATAAACTTTACACCCCACCCCTCACGCCGCCGCTTTTCGATCCCCAATTTTTATCACGGGGGGTGAAGTTCCTGGTTCTGAAATTGAAGTAATTTCATTAAATATCACTTAATTCCAAGCCATATAGATAAATAGTATTTTAATTATTTGCAATGTTATTTTCAAATTGGGCCATTTGACCGCTGTCGGCTATCTAGTGCTAGATTGGATGTCAAAATGGTTAAGGCTTTCGCGGCCAGTTGATGAATTGGCGTAGTCCTGATTCGGGTCTATAGGCCGTCGTTGGTTGGAATTACTTCCTAACGTTTCGCTGGCGCGAGTGGCGAGCTTCTTCAGAGGTCTTTCCATCTTCGATGTTGGATGTAGACTGACAGACTGTCAGACTTCCAACCAACGACGGCCTATAGACCCGAATCAGGACTACGCCAATTAGATTGGATGTGTTGCCATGTCCATAATATGGCTCTAACGTTGCGCTTTCAATTTTCCATTTGCTTCGTTCTATATTTAAAACCTCTTAAATGATAAAGTTTTTTATGATGCTGATGATGTAAAACTTTATTTAAGTCAGATCAATAAAAGGTAATCTTGCCGATAACCAACTACTGTTGATGAATAATTATGCAACGTTTCGATTACCCATTTCGGTCATCGTCAAGCTAACTTACAATAACATCAATAACTATATAATAAGTTATGACATCAGAATATGAGTCAAACTATGATATTCCGTTACCCACTTGATTTCAATGAATGATCTTATAATCTATTGTTGATCATGCAATATTTTAATAATACCAACAAAATTAAATTCATACAATTGAAAATTTATTTGTCAGTTTTTCCTGGAGCCATAATTAATACCTTTGGGGGTTCAAGGGCAACAAATGCATAAAGTTGCGTTGCTATCAGAGGTGACCGCTTTTCGGAAAAAGAGAGAATTATTCTATTTTCCAACTACTATGAATTATTTCATGCAGTTGTATTATTCTTATTGAAATAATTCTCCACACAAGTTCTTATTTTCTGCCGGACTATGATGCCGTGGTCCACTGAAGTTTACTTTTCTAAACGTTGATTTCTTTGTGGTACTATATATAAGAATTTTTTCCATATTCTGTTAGTTACTATCTGTAACTATAATATTAATTATAGGTGTCAATCAGGATTGGACTGACAACAATGACAATATCTTGTCACGCTATATCGTTTAATATTGAACGTTTAACGTGCGTAGATATAACTGGTGTTGTCATTCATCGGCATTCACATCAGGCGCAGGACATTCAGTCCGGTCCGTTCAATTACGTCCGATAAACAATCATAATCAAATCTGAACAATTCAATTATAATGTTGTCTATGGGTCAGTCGGAGCAATAATGTGTCTGACCCTCCAGGCCTTATGTAAATTTGCTGCTAATTCGACGAGAGGCCACCACACAAACGCACGAAGACGGAATCTTATCGGGAAACCGGAGGCGACATGTTATTAATTCCGGGATTAGTAGGTATGAAAGCGTGATCCTGGACCGTTGTTGGTTACCGACATCTGCTCTAAGGGATATTCCAAGGTGGAGAAATTGCGTTGAAGGACTGTTGATTCTAGGTAATTGTCGTTGAACAGTACTACGTGACAGATCAATATCAATTACACCTAAATTGCTTAAGCTTGATTGATATGACGCATTTCGTTAGTGAATCCTCAATGAATCGGATATCAAGATTTAGAATAATTGAGAAAGTAAGTAAGGATTTTAAAATCATACCACCAGTTTGCAAAAGTTCGAATTTCTAATATTTCGAAATGATGTACGATATGAAAAAAGTGTATTTCGATGGCAAATTATTTATTCACACTAATGTGAATTAAATTATTCAACCAACTACAAATTACCTCAAAATAATGAAGAGAAATCTACCTCTACCGGGATTTGGACCCGGGTCTCTGGCTTGAAACATTGCAGCAACACCAGAGACCCGGGTTCGAATCCCGGCGTGGCATAATGACATCAATAGATTTTTCCTCATTAATTTGAGGTAATTTGTAGTTGGTTGAATAATTTAATTCACATTAATGTATTTAAAATCTCCACTATCAATATCAAGTAATTCCTAAATATTTCATTGTTATATTATTTATTTGCTGAGGATTGGCCTTTTAAGGCATTGGAGAAACAGATTTAACAGACTCAATGTTATTATTTTCGATAGACGTATTGGTGAATTTTCTAAATTTCAGAGTTCAGGCTTTGAAGTAAAATTTAGGCCTGTACTTATATAAAGGTCAAACATCAATTATTACCAAACTTTTAAAATCATTATGGAAACACCTCGAATGTTCCGGAATCTTCTTTAACATTTCAAGTGAATCTATTAAAACGTAGAACATTTTGAATCATTCTCCAACATTCCAGATCACTCTCGGAAGATCTATGAATTCTAAATCATTCTTCAACCTTATCAAAGTATCTGCTACATTCTAGACCTCTCCCAATCGTTCCAAATAGTTTTTGAACTTCCATAACTTTCTGATCAACCTACCTTATTTTCGATGGGAGGCCAAGGACTAACAATCGCGTTTAGGTGATCATGAAGAATAATGAGGACAAACAGAATAACAGATAAGTTACTGAAAAACATTTGGCGAAACCTCTGCCCTGCGAACAAATACTAAGACTGTAAAATAAATTTCGTAACTATTTCACTGATATTGGAGCAAAGGAAGTATAAGTTTGTAAATTGAGGATACATTGGTCGTTAAACAATTCCTTTTAATAAATGTTATAACTTTTAGGTCTCAAAAGAGTCGTATTTTTCTATGAAATATTGTTTCCAATTGTAGTGGATCTGATCGGAAATCGGCGGACTTATTTCGTCATTAAAAAGTTGTAGTTCCAATTCGAGTTTCTGCTTGCTTTTACCAGGGAAAAATTGGTCGCGTAACTTTTTTAATTTACTTCTTCCCTTAAATTCCGCTAATTGTCCGCATGATTTATCGTTGAACGGAGAAGGTTAGTTCGACGCGAATAAATTTAGTGTTTCGAATTCCTTACACGTAACCAATTGTTATTGGTTCTGACAGGGATTTTAGGTTCTCACTGTTTTGCTTTCTGTCGAAGTCCCACTTTTCCATTTCCGAGTTGTTAATTTATTTTTCTGGTTTCTTCGATTTATTGTGCGCCAGCTGAAAGCCTAATTTGTTCAATTCCAATGAAAACAATCTCTGTGGTTTTCCACAGCAATACATTCTTTTGTAATCTGTTAAAATCTTCAACTTTCTAAAAAATAAATCAATTATTCTATTTATAATCAGTAGAAGGTAATATCGCCAATAATAATAACTGTTATTAAAAATTACTTTAAATAACAATTAGAGCAGAAAATAATCTACAATTTGAAGCGAATTTCCACAAATAGCATAGATTTTCTGTCTGTAAAGTTGTTTATCTATCCTGACAGAATTTTGACCATAAAGAAAAACGCACTATTCAGTGTAAATTAAACGCAAATATGTCATCAAGGTTTTCCAAAAAATGGCAAAGCAACATGATGAATTCAATGATTTAAAAGATAATCAACACATCGATTAGTGCAGAATGTTAATACTTTTTAAGTAATTTCCTACTTTATTTTTGTTTGAAGAAACAGTTTTAAATGCGGGGTGGTATTTATTATAGGAAGTTTGAGTTTCTAACCGACGAAGTTAGTCAGATAAAAACCTAATGACTTTAAATATCAAAATCAGCGTCAAATTCGCCATTCTTTGAACGTTTTCAAGGTTTGGTTTTGGATTGGTCGCTTCCTTGACGAGATGTTGAGTTGTGTTTTTTAAAATGGTTGTGCTTCAATTGTCCTTTAAATATTATTAAAAAAAAAAAATGTAATACCGTTTCTAACATAGGATTTTGTGTTCTTCGCAAATAAACAATCTAAAATGAGGGTTCACTTTATCAATTACGATTTAACCTCAAAATTTCTTTGAAGTTCGAGGTCAAGTACAAAATTAAGTTCATCAACTTGTAACGACTTTTCTAGTTTAACTTATTTATTTAACGGATATTTATTTAGAACTATTTATTTAACACTTAAACACTAATAGAACCCTTAAACACTAATAGAACACTTAAACATTTATATCACTCTGTATGTCGTAGTTCGGTATTTATATTACTCGTTCGGAAGCTAACTGCAAACTGCTGTTACTGACCAGGTCAACAAGAATTTATAGAGACGTAGAATAATTCCAGAAAGATCGGGAATGACCTACTAGAATTTGCTCGTGTTCGTTTTATTTATGGCCTTGTTTATTGTCATCAAAGCTCCGATCGACGCCTGTATTCTTTGAACTCCGCTTATCTGCTCCCGGATCTCGTCGCCGCTCTCGCACACACACACGCTCGTTACAAACTTAACACCACTTTAAAACTAAACGGCTTTAATTGTAAAAGTTATTTTTGAATTAGGCGTTCTCGTAATGAAATATTTAGATGCGTTATTTAACATTGGACACCCTGTATAATAGGGTGCTTCGTTTGAGGCGATTATCTTTGATGGAATATTGCTCTAAACATATCAAAAAATTTAAATTTATGTACTCGCTAAATGAATTTGAAATTTTCCCATTTAATTAACATGTAAAAATATATATAGGTATATACATATTTTAATTATGTATACCTTCGCGAAATTCTATGCTATTCAACTGACCATGGGTGGAAGTCCTAGAGCCCTCCTCTTTAAAAGCTCTTACAGTTTACTACACCGCCAATAAAAAATTATAGTTGATTTTTGCTCAAAAATCATGTTTTTCTCTATTTTTCTCCAAATATATCAACTTTAGAGCAAAATTTTATTAGAGCTTTCTTGTAGAGAATTTAATTTCCTGTAAAAACAGTTCAGTAAGCTGAAACCGTGGAACTTATAGGTTACGAGATAAATTCAGTTAATTATAAGAAAACTCTATATAGGGTTATTCATACGAGATAGTACATTACACCATTAAACATTTAGGGAAACTAAGCATATTAGAGATTTGAAAAATTGACGGAAGGAGCTAGCGAGGATGATCTTTTTAACTAAAATACTTTCAGCCATTTCCGGTTATACCGTAAGTTGATGCCAACTTCTCTATTTTAAATGCAATGGTATATTTTTTGAGACGGATTCGGATAAAGCATGAAATTTTAGAGTAAGTTTAACAACCTACTTGTAGGTATACGATGAACAGTTTCTAATATAATTGAATTACTAAAAAAAAAATCGTCAGTGCAACCTACACCATGAAAAATCATAACTTCCTAAAGCATTAACCAAAATATTGAAGTTTTTATTCGAAAGATTTTAAGTAATTTTGGATTTTTACTTAAAATAGCTAATGTCTCTAATATTCGCATAAAAATATTGTAACAATAACAAGGCGTTTGCCTCGAATTTCGGTGTATCCTCTCTACTTTTATTTCCTTTACCTGATTAGGTACAATATTTTTCGTTTAACGTATTCCTATTGTCTTCGTTTCAATGGACGCAACTGCAGACTAAAGTCCTTACTGCAGACAGTAAGTAACAAAGCGCCATCTAAAGGAACCGGTATATAGGTACTATATGTCTAACAACATTTCTTTCATATTAAGAAGCACAGCACAACTTCCCGGACTTGCCGAAACTACCAAAAGCAGATCGCGATTACGAAGCTGTTGGTTCTCATCATCTCGTCATAGGCACTCCGACATAATTATAATAGGCTAATTTAGCCTAATGAATAAAAGTTAAGCAATTGCTTTTCCTTAAAAAGTATAAGCAAATGCTTAAAATCGGATGAATAAAAGTTTGAGCAATTGCTTTTGCTTTAAGCAATTGCTATAAAAATAAGTAAAAGCTTTTTAGTCGACCTTTTGCTTAAAGAATGTGAGCAATTGCTTGCATTTACTTAAAATGGGATGAATAAACCTAGCAATTGCTTTTTCTATGTAGCAATTGCTTGCAAAATTTACAAGCTTGGTGAACAGCAGCTTGAACGCCTTTAAAATTATCATTCGTTGCTTTTTCGTTAGATATAGCAGACGTTATTATGGCTGAATTCTTGAATATTTGCAAAAGAATGTCTTATAGTGAGCGCAAAAGTTGCAGAAACGATGATTTTCGAAAATTATATAGATTAGAAGAAGAAAATGTGGAGTGGTTGGCGCAATATTTTTTTGGAAGACAGTGGCGAAAAACTGGGTGGTGCTTTATCACATTTAATGAAAATGAAAGTGTTTTTAAGAAACATATCCGATTCCGGGTTTCAGAATTCAACTGCGGAAGAATCAGGAATTCATCAAAACAACTGTTTGTAAAACAAGTAATTTTGTATTGCAGTAAGTGCTAAATAAGGCAAATATTTGGATTAAATTTCCAACAACTGCAGGTGAAATTGTGATTGCCAAAGAACAGTGGGTCCAGAAATGTTTATTTCCAAGTGCAATTGGGGTAGTAGGGTGATGAATACATAAACAGAAAAGGGTATTCCAGTACAAATGTACAAGTAACTTGCAACGTTAAAGAAATATTTACAAGTATAGATTGCTAATGGCCTGGCTCAGTGCACGATAGCCGAATTTGGAAAAATTCTGATATATACATAACCTTTTTAAACAGTCCTAAAGAGTGTTTGTTATTAGGAGATGAGCGCTATCCAATAGCACCTTGGATTATGACTCCGTGGCGAAATCCAGCTAATCAGCAACAACAAAATTATAATAACATATTGAGTAGAGAAAGGGTTATAATCAAAAGGTGTTTTGGACAGTTGAAAGCTAGATTTCCTATTCTACAGTACAAAATTCGGAACAAACTTGAAAAAATTCCCGCGACAGTAATTTCCTGCGTTGTAGGTACTTCACCTAACCTAACCTGACCCGTAAGGCAAAAAGAATAGACTTCTGTTGACTTCAGTTAGTAATTGATAAATTTCTTTCAAAAAAGTTTTTCAGAAAATGAAACTTAAATGAATATAAAAAGTAGGGGTAATTCTAAAAATTTAGTTTGACCTAATTTAAACTGAGGAACATCAGGAATCTACAGAAAATGACCGGAAGAATGTGACAAGAAAAAAAACGCTGACTTTTAACGCATTTAAAAGACAGAAACATATTGAACTACCATTAGACAAAAGAGAACTGAAATTTAAGAGTCATTAAAAAGAAAAAGTTAGTGGTGAACAAAAGGGTAGTTTGTTTGCATCGAAAGTAAAAATGTTAAAGCGTATCTCAATAAGGGTACTAAAGGAGCAGAAATTAGAAAGCAAAGTTTGGAGAAACGGGAGTGTGTGGAAGTAGAAATACATCCATATCTTATTTAGAACCATATTTATGTAGCAATAAAAACGCCACTGTCAGGGTAAAAATACATATGTAGGTTTTACTAGTTCATTTATACACTTGCAGTTCGATATAGATCTTGACAATCTTAATAGCAATTGCTTGAAATTGATCCGGATATGCAGCAAAAGCAGCAATTGCTTAAAAATATTATTCATACCACAAGTTAGCAATTGCTTTAGCTAGTAGCAATTGCTTATAGCATTTGCTTCATTTTTATTCATTAGGTTAGGTTAGCAGCCCATTATGCGATGATGAGATCTAGCAAATCCGACATCGCTATCCGCGCATTGTAGTTTCAATAGAATACTGACTAACAACATATTCTGTTCTATTCTGATGGACATTTTTGGCGCATGTTTCAGAATTAACTAAAATTACTTTACCTAATACATTGACTGAGCAGGACATAAATTTCGTAACGTATGTATAATCCGACGAAACGTTGCTTTCAAATGAAGCTTTGTATATAGGTAGTCGCTTCTGCTGTCGTTATTAGTCGATTTGGCAATCAAAGGGTCATAAAACCTTTTTAATTGCAGTTTGTTTAAAGAATTAGGTATTTAAGTAAAGAAAGAACGATGGGATTCGCGATGGCACAACGCTTTACTGTCGTATAAAAAAAGAACTAAAATAAATCGTTAAAGCGAACGTATTCTAATTCGATGTCTAAACGGGCGGAAGAGCACCAATGAAAAATCCGAAAAGTACAACACTAAAGTTTTTACGCAGTCATTACTTTTATGGCGTCGCTTAATAAAACGAAATGAAATAGATTTATAGTCGCTAAAACGAAATTCTCTTGTGTGAGGTATCTGCTCGCAAGTTATGATGCTACCGATGATCTTGTTTCCATCGTGTCATCGGGGATACAAGCTGCTCATCTCACACTCCTTTCATTATTCATTTTATGTTTTTTTACGGCGAACATAACTAAAATTTTTCTCCATAATGAATGGGTGATTAAACGAAACATCGTTATCATAAATTCCGAAATTATTAGGTATAAAGGGTGGTCCTGAACCGTTGATTACCAATTCATACTCCAAGGCATGTTCTAAGGTGGAGCATTTCCACTGAAAGGGTGTTTATTATTAATAATTATTTTTACGCTTTACCTACTTCATGACAAATCAAAATCAATTCCCTCTAAATTTAATTAACCATATCGTTAATAAATTCTGAAATCGATTTATATAAAGAAAATCAAAAATGAATATAAAATTTAAATCTATGGTGTTTGAAGATAACCAAAATACAGAACCAGAGAGGTGTGCAAGAATAAAGTCAATTGAGCTATGTTTGAATATTCAGATAATAATCCTTATCAATCTAACCTAACTTTACCAAACCCGCAAGTTGATGCTTGGCAAAATCCAGGAAGTCTTTATGCTAGATAAAATTTTTTTCTTGTGGATTCACTAAATAATACCAGTTTATCAAAAACGAGATCTAAGTTAATGTTTAAGTTTTATGTCGCTATAAAGGGATACTTTGTTAACAGTGACGGACTGGAATGTTCTACCAGCTCGGGTGTACCTAGAGCGGCCCAGTTATTTCTCAAATCCGGCCCATTCTATTATAGGCCCACCGGGATTTTTAATTTAATCCAATGAATCTTTAATTTTCGACATCAAACATTTATATCCTTTTTTTTTAAATTTTAAGAATAATTGATTGGAACGGCCGTTTTGACAACGGCCTACCGGGGGAACTCCCAAAATCCCTGTGGCCAGTCCGTCACTGTTTGTCAAGGTGAGTGTACTTTATTAATGGATAAAAGAAATTCCCTCATTAATTGAGATACCTGTAATTTATTTAAATAAATTCATCCAATAATGTACTGCCAGAATATTTAATTTACTACATAATGATTATCTTCTTCTGATATTTTACTAAATTCCTGAAGTTTGATCAATGGGTACTCAACAAAAATCTACCGATATTAATACATGATATCTATGCTGTATCGCTACAAAGTCTAACGAAAGGGGTACTCTATTTTACACTTTATTTTAACTAATTAATCGTTTGGAATTTTAAGTTTACACCCAATTGCCACAGGGTGATAGATTTCAGTAAAAAATTTTGGATAACAACAAAAAAGCTAAATTTAAATTCACATCAGTATAAATACTGACATGAAATTTTATCTGCAACCCAAATCAACGTCAGTGCTCCGAAAATCGTTCAGTTATTGGTAACATTCTGTATTGTCTCAAAAATTGGGTTCATTCAATATGTAATTGGTTTAGACCTAACCTAATTTCTTCTGCGAGAAAAGAACGTGCCCTAATAAAATACGCACCAAAACAGAATGTGTTACATCTCAATAGGGTGTTTCACATCCGGTCTTAATCAGCAACCATATTTGAATTCGCATTTTAGAGGTATTCACCCAATTTAATTGAGTTGTACAACATGTTCTGATTTCGATTACTTATAACAAAATGACGTACTTAAATTACCTAGATCCGACCCTGACGTCGTTATTACTCCTAACCTGTTCAATTCTTTGAATTATTATAACTCTGGTGTCTTTATATTTTACCGAGTTGGTGCTGATATCTATCTTGTCAACGTTTATAAGTAAAACATTATATGAACCAATTCGGGAGGAGGTGTAGGAATGTTGAACTTGTGGTTGTATACGTATGGAGATTAGAAATCTGAAAACATTTTTTTTTTGGATATCTACAATGTCAAATTAGAACCAATCATTGATATCGGTTGGACGGTTTTTGAGATCAGAGTGAACAAACATTCTAGTACGTGATATTTATATACAGGGTGGGCCAATAGTGCTTGCAATAAAGATTTTCTCGTTAATATTAGTTTTACGAAGAAATGATTCAAATAAAAGTTTCACAGAATGAACACTTTTATACTCTAAAATTATTTTCGAATATACAGGGTGTACCATTGCGCCTGAACACTATAACTTGTTTTTTTTAATAGAATACTCTGTATATTATTAAATTTTTGAATTTCCCGTGAAAAATAACGGTCACTTTGGTAACCAAATATTACACCTAAGTCGCACTGTATCGTCACTGTTTAGTATTTTAAAAAAAAAACGAACGTTTTCAACGTCTCAAAAAGAAAACCGTATCTCCGAAACGAAATAAGATAGAAAGATCCGGGTTTCACTATTGTGTTGAGAAAGAAATTGCCTATTGTCTTTTTATTTTCTTAAAAGGAACGGTATACATTTTTGGGCACTAGCGGATGCATAATTTGATTCTCTATCGATTTTATTAATACATATTGGGCTTTATCTCTGACCGTTTCTGAAATAATCGGAATTTTGTTATTTTCTGACTGTTGAAATTCTTCTTCCCATGCGATCCTTTGTTTAGAATATTCTTTCCAACGTTTAGCCGGTGCCTGTAGCAGGTATATACATGAATTACTACTAGAGACTTGTCTCAAATCGATTCCTATGGAATGGACCTCGACCATGTGTTTAACCCAGCAGCAAACCATGGAGGTGCCTGCCATATCTGCCGGCAGAATATTGAGAAGACAATTCTAACCTTAAAAACTTCGTGTACTATAAAATGTATTTTCTACAGATAGAGTATTAAATGTTAATATGTTAAGCACCACTTATATAATCATGTACCTAATGTAAATCAACCAAGACATCACTAGTATTGACTACAATTAATTAATGCCCTTAACTAATTACGGTTAAACGTCAACCTGACCCGTCTCTTATTCGTATATCCGAATGGTCCTGGTCCAACTTAATGAACACAAAAACGTTTCGAAATCATTCATCCTCAATTAAAGATCAAATTGCCTGATCTGTCAGGCTTTTGAAGCGTCATGTATATTCTTAATTAGATTATCTAGACAATTCAGTCAAACTTCTACTAAGACCATAAACTTCATAAAAAAGTAACCATCCTATACATAGCTGAAAGCCTGCAAAATAAGTGACAAATAGATGTATGGTTAAGAAGAATTTTCAAGGATTCTATTTTTTCCATTTGGCTATAAAACAGTAAAAACCTGGACTTTATATGAAAGTGCCTACATTAGAAAATCGCTGGTGTAATGTGTTATATTTTTCGTATGTTTGCTGCGTTAAGTATAATAAATACAGTCCAACCGAATGATTTAAGGGGATGCTGTTCAACATCCGCACAACAACTTTATTTTTTAATTCTTTGAGGCAATAAATTGAAAAGAACGTACTCTTAAATACTTGTCCGGATTTTCTGAAGGCAAGCGATTTCGCAGGCGCAGTTTGCCGTTCTGTTCTCGACGCTAAAACGTGAAAACGTTTGCTGCCGGTGTGGAGTGCCTTGCAATTTTTAAAAGGTTTCACCTGCTTTTAGTCCGACTAGAAAAAAAATATTGCTACCGTTTCAAAGCAAGTACTGTTAATTTTGAGGGCTCTCCAAGAGCCACTTTGAACACGCGAGTGCAACTTAAAATTTTATGTCTAATTCAGTTCGTTCACGAACATTTACGACGAATAGTAGACTCTGGTTTGAAAAGAAACGGAAAACCATTAAAGAAATCGAACTTGAAGATTACTTCAGAAGAATTCTCTCGTTGACGCGCTCTTAAATACTGTTTTAACCTTGCTTATTTTTTGTTTCCTCTACAAATTTGCTTTTGTTTTCGAAAAACCTAATTCCGTTACCAATTCAATAAATGTTCCTTGAAAAGCTTTAGAAAATTTATTTTCAACGTGGTTTTCATACGCACATATATGTATATTGTTCATATGTTTAACTAATTCTGTAGAAGTGCATTTACAATGTAGCTAAATCTAAAACAGTAAACAAAAATTACCCTGCGATAATGGGAAATAAGTTAAGTTTACGTAAAAAACAATTTATTATGTAAAGTAGTTAAAAATATCACAAATACCTTTAACAAGTATATTTAACAAAACTCGACAATTGTTTCGTCTAAACAGCCATTATCAAGAATACAATAATACTTGATTTAAATATGTAGTTACAGTTTATATACCTACACCCTCTTTTTGTCTCCCCAAACAAAAAAGGGGTGTTTAGAAAATACAATTTCTTATGATCATTAACAAGTTTCTATTTTAGGCTAGAGCTTTTTTGATTTTTGGAAGTTCCAGTAGCGTTAACTTTCCGCTTTTTGGTTGGTAATGTTCTTGTTAAAAACCTATATTTATTCAAGTTTTTTGTGTTTTTCTGGTTTTTTAACTATTAAACATTAGTTATCATCCTAGAACCGTCGAAATTTTATTACGTAACTAAGAAATAGGAAACAGAAAGCATTTGAGACGCGAAAATCAGATAAGGATAGATAGAGACATATCAGAGACAGAAACAGGAGTAGAGATTGACAGAATAAAATCGAGATTAAATTATTATCGTTCATAAATAGTAATTAAAAATGTATTAATGGATATATAAAATAATTAAAACACAGGTCTCAAATTTGCCATCAGAAAAATATGTAAACTTACATACAGAGCAAATATTTTTGTTTTATAGAAAAAGAGTATTTTGTGAAATCGATCATATGTAGGTTAGGAGACAATAGATACGTGCATAAAAGAACATATATTGAAACCATTATAGCATTAGAAAGAATGACAGATGAACAGAGTTTGAGTATCGTTCATGATATTGACATTGAAAAAGTTGAAGTACTGCTCAAATGCAGAGAAAATTAAAAAAAACCTTGTTGAGTCGTAATGTTGTTGATTTTTGTGTAACTGTAAAATTATTATACATTTAGGTTAAGAGGTGCATAATTTTTTAATACTTAATTTGGGGCCAGGAATGGTTGCTATATTTTTTACTATTCAAACCATCTTCCACGCAGATAAATTGTTTATTGTCTACAGGACTATTCTCATACAATGTCCTACAAAAATATTGCTTTTGTGTGTTCGTCAAGAAAAAAATTTAAGTTTACAATATAACTACTAATAAAATACAAAATTATATAATCCTTACAAATAGACTATTAGGTCTCTATGAGAATTTTAACAAACTCAGTGACTTATTCTTTATAGACCAGAGCGTTGTTATAAACACCTAACCATTCATAATAATGGACCATTTCTGTCCTATTTGTAGAGTTGAGTAATAAAAGAGATAGCATTCCATCTTAAAAATATTATCGGCACATAAAATTGAAATTTGTGAAGTAGTTCACAACAGTCTGTAAGTATGGTTAGTAATAATTTGAATGGCAAAAAGTGAATCAGCCTTATCCCTAGCGGATTCTAGAGTATAGATCGAAAACCTTTGATAAATTTCTGAAAAGCCGTGATTATCGATGCTCGTTAGATTTCTAATCCTAAATGCCTCATATACCTAAGATGTAACGTATTAAGTGATTCCAATCTTTAGTTGTGGCAGACAGCAATTTTGGATAAACAAAGGCAAAATATAACGTTCTAAAAGTTTTTAAGGATTGGATTTTACTGAGAATCTCTTTTTTTCTTTTTAACATTAATCTCTAGAAAGTTAATGTGATTTCTAAACTACATTTTGGTGTCAAGAATTGCCCCCAAGATAAAAAAAAATGTAGATTTAAAGGTAAACGAGATTTACCAAACCTGACTGAATGACATTTGATTGGATTACATTGTACACCATTTAGTTCGCACCAAATAATCAAAGAGTTGATATCACGTTGAAGTAATTGAGAATCCAAGGGATTTTTGATAACCCTACACAACTTGGCATCGTCAGCAAATAGTAAAATTTGACTGAACGAAATATATTGAGTAATGTAATTTATAAAAATTAGGAATAGCAAGGGGCCTAACCGTGTTCCTTGGCCAACTCAGGAGATTACTTCAATTACTTCAGATACAAAATTATTAACTATAACCACTTGTGACAACTAAATATGAATTAAACCATTTCAAAAAGTGATGAACGAGGCCAAGATCAAGACCAAGACCATAGTTGTCTTGGTCTTGACCTTGCATAAATATAACTTGGTCTTTTAGAATCGAGTCTTGGTCTTGTTTTTTGCAAAAATAATCTCAGTCTTGATCTTCGCCAATTGAGTCTTGTTTTTGATCGTGCACTAACCATGTTTTGGACTTTTAAGTTTCTCTAAATTCTCTAGTGAGTACATTAATTATTAAAATCGAGAATAATTTTGCTCATCACTAATTTCAATAACGATCAAAAATATCCTTTTACATAATATCCCCTCAAAAAATAGGTATCGGATGTTCTTCCGAATGGACAATTTTCCGCTCTCTCCATTTCTGGTGTCAAAAATATGCACTTGTATTTAAGATTTTGAAGTTGACCTTCCAATGAACTTCAAGTACGTGGTCAAGGTCACAATTAAGGTGTCCATTAAATAGCCAGAGAAAAATCGTACCATTTTTGTACTTGCCATTTTCTTAGAAAAATCCTATTGCGCGCAGCTTTTTCAAAATAAATCCCCGGAAAAGAATATCAAATTAAACCTTAATATGACCAAAAATTATGTAGATAGGTACCTACAAATAATATTAATTTGCAATTATTATTTTGTATTTTACGAATAATTATTAATTATTATTAAATTATAATTTAAATAAATATGGTAGGTGTGCCATTTGAATTTTATTCTAAATGCCCTGTATAAATCATTAAGTTTAATTTTGTCAAGGCGTTGGTTCTGAGATTCAGCTATCACTAGTAAAAATTTCAACGCTGTAGGTCGTATTTTGTGGTCGATATGATTTTTTTTATGATTTGGGATGCGGTAGCGATTTTTTTTCTATAAATGAAATTATAGAATAATATATATTATTATAGGTATTTTAATTGAATAGGACGTTATGGATAGCCCTTGATTCCAAATTTTCAAAACAATATACCAATGTGGTGTTCATATATTTTTAATGAACGGGTTAACTGAAACACCCTGTATAAGTGGCGTGTTGTTAGCGCCGTGCATTTACCACCGCGACCTTTTTGCGTGCAGTTATCGCCACGAAGGAAGCAGGTACGTAAAATTATTATCGTGCATTTAGCGCCGCCAGTATACCTATACCATTAGTATATAAGCCCATGCACAATGCTTTTATTTAATATTTTATATTAAGTTAATCCATTCTGTTTTCGTATGATATTTTAAACACAAATTTTTACTCTCCTTCGCCCCTTCATACTTTAACCAAGGCTTAGGATTGGCAATTTTGTTTAACAAAATAAGCCTGTTTAAAGTATAAGGATTATAAATATTATTGCATTTATGTCATATCTATAATTATACTAATTCAATTTATTCTAATGTTTTACCGAGTGAAACGATAACAATAATTAGCAAATAATTCGAATAAAATATTACGAATCTGATCATAACAAAATAAGATCATGTCTCTATATACTCACTGTTCACTTAAATCAGAATTATTTCGGTTTTGATAATGATTATTTTTGCAATGAATATTTAACGTATGTTTGCCGGCTTTAGCGTACACTGTAAGAAATCTTTTGTCAAACTGACCTTTTATTAACAACACGGTTGTAGTTAAATCTTTGTAGTGAATATTGACTATAATTTGTTTTTAAATAGGCATTACTGGAATTCCTCTAGTAGTTGAAACTGAAATTGTAACATTAACAAAATATATTCGTAAATATTACTAAAATCGGTTGCTTCATGTTTAGTGTGGAATGCGCACCATTGCAGTGAAGAATATACTGTAAAAGGTAGTTGCTTTAGCGATTTATTATTGCCACTTCGACTATATTTATGTAGTTATTACACCAATTTAGAAGTGTCGAATATGAAACAGTTATTTGCATTTTCTCAAAAACTTATTTGCGGTAGGTACCTGTACAATATACATACATTATGTTGGGTATTAGCCTGACGATGACCGAAATTGATGGTCGAATCGTTGTTTAATTATTCATTAAAGTTCGTTGGTTATTGGCAAGATTATATTTTATTGATTTTCTTTCTTCTGTTTTATTAAATAGAACAAACAATTTAATATAAGGGTAAAATAGGTACATAGTCACGTTTTTGAGGTAACAGACATCTACTTCAGCAGTTTAGGGCGATTATTATTTAATACATATTTTGTTTTCATTATTATAAAATCGAAACATTAATTATTCGATGAAATAATTAGCTCTGACGTCACGCTATTATACTATTAGTGAAGTTGCAGTTTATCTTACTTATTCAGAATAAAATAGGTAGTTGTTTAAATATTTTCAATTTTTAGAATTCACTAGAATATCGCAATCATTCAAATTTGCCAATTTGTCATTTACTTATACTTTCAGGTTGCAATTATGTTCGTTACAAGTATCAAGAAAAATTACAATGGTTTCATTATCCTCAGTAAATTTCGAAAACGTAATATACAAAAGTTTGTATTTCTCTTACTTTTAGCTTTTAAGAAAATATTTAATGTATCCTTTTAAGTAAATGAGTATTTGTTTCATAGATACAGTTTTCTTATTTCATAGATGAGTTATGTGTTGCTTTCGAGCAAGTTGTTATTATGAATAAGTTTCCAGCAAGTTGAAATTTAATTTAGAGTTAATTTTAAACTTATAAATGTATAGCGAACCGCCAGAGATGGCGCTCACATACCCATCTACGGTCGTTCAGTGAACTCGTTTTATGAAGGGGCAACGCAACGTAATCGTTAGTTGGAACTGCCTATGTGTGCTATTAAGAAGCACGCAGCATGCTTTTATTCTACAAAGCAAGTGTGCATGTACATTAATTTGTAGATGTAACAATTTTGCAGTGTTGAATTCAAAAAACACTTGTTAAACTTTATATTATGAGGTTGAAACTTTAACAAAATTATTTTGTGAATTCGACACTATAATTTTATTAAATTCACAACCCAAAATTGAAGTATAGACAATATATTTGATGTAAATCAGCTAATACATGAAGCATATCTAACTAACACTTCGTGTTGAAATAGCAATATTTTTTTGTTAGACTCGAAATGTAGATCAACTACAAAATCTAGCTAATATTAAAAAAAGTTCTTTCCAATTTTACAAAATAGAATAAGATATTTAAGGACCGTTCGTTGTTGTAAAGACAAAATGGAATAGTTAATTTCACTGCAATGTCCTTCTTACTTAACAAAATATTTCATAGTAGATTTAACTACAAACCTAGTTGTTAAAATTACTGTAAAACGGTGTGGACCTGTGGGCACATCCTATTTTTGTTAATTTGACTACAGATTTTTTACTGTGTACGTTCAAATATTAGTATATAGTATAAGTATAAATATGGCATAAATGAAATCACATTTGTAAATTAGATTTAAGTTCGTTGTAAATAGTATGAACTTGGTGTATAATCTTTAATACTTTACAATATGTCTGTTTTGCTAATCAATTTCTAAGCCTGGGTTAATACGTAAAGGGAAGTAAAAATTTGTGTTTAAAATATCATAGGAAAATAGAATGCATAAATTTAATATAAAATAATAAATAAAAGCATTGTACAAGCTTATACACTAATGGTATACTTGCGGCGCTAAATGCACGATATAATTTTACCTGCTTCCTTAGCGGCGATAAATGCACGGCGCTAACAATATGGACTCCCTGTACAGGGTGTTCCACTTAGGGGTATTTCTTTCGTAGCTGGCTTAATATTATAAGTACAAAAAAAAGTTTCAATAAAAGTTTCATCCAATTTGTCTTTTCACTTCATAAAATAATTTTTATTTATACAGGGTGCTCCATTACGCCTGGATGATACCAAACTTTTTTTTAACGGAACACCCTGTATATTTTCGCTTTTTTTAATTAAGCGATAAATTTAACGGGTAGTTTGCTCACCATACATTGTATCTTACGGTTGCCGTTTGGGGGTTTATTCGTCATTTTAAAAAAATATTAGGTACGTTTGCGGCGCTCTCTAAAATCCTCAATATCTCTGAAACCAAATTAAATAAAATGCCGCGCCTTTTAAATAAGTCTTAAGAAGGGACAATTTTTTCACATCATTCGAAAGTTTTCATTAGTTTTTTTAAAATAAAATGATGTGATTTTTGAAAAAATATCAATTGATTTTTTTAAATGGAACGATATATCTACAAATTTCTGCATAATCAGGTGTAAAATTAAAATATAAATCGATTTTGTGGAGGTATTTTGGCGACTATTTTCGGTAATTTTTAGCAACAGTAAGATACAATGTATGGTTATCAAACTACCCTTTAAATTTACTGCTTAATTAAAAAAAAGAAAAACCAAAATACACAGGGTGTTCCATTTAAAAATACAGAGTTTGGTATCACCCAGGCGTAACGGAGCACACCGTATAAATAAAAATAATTTTATGAAGTGATGAGACAAACTGAATGAAACTTTTATTGAAACATATTTTTCGTATTTATAATATTATGCCAACTATGAAAGAAATACGCTTAAGTGGAACACCCTGTATATAGCTACGTAATCTCCCGATTTCCTAGAATTCCAAGGTGGCAACCCTACTGTGCTTTGTTTATCTATACGTATAGGTAGGTACCTACTTGACATTTGTTTTACATATCTAGTTAAGAGGCTCTTCTCAAGCACTACGTCTTTTTTGTAAGATTATTAATGGTCATTAATCATTATCGTTATTGGGATTATTTTGGTACCTCCAGACGAAACAATTAGGTATAGTTTTTCCAAAAATAAAAAGATTAGTTACTTAATAAATATCTATTTATTTACTCTAATGTTCATAATTATTAAGACAGGTCTACAGATTAATGCGTGCGAAGACATTACCATTTATTAATCCTATTATTATACATTATACAGTAAAGCACTTGCATGTGTACACTTTTTGTCTATTGCCGATTATTGTTTAGTGTATTTGTAACATTTTATGTGTAATGAATAAACAATCAGTAAAGTGTGCACGTGCCCGAGAATGACTTTATGATAAATAACACAGATGGTTTCCTATCGCGCCGCCGGTCTCGTATTTTCTCAGCATGTGCTGGTTCTGGTTGGTGTGCATAAAATTCGTGTTAGGCCGAAGGAACATACTCCTCCCACAGCATACCTTTTCCGAGACTAAAACAACGTTGCAAGAGCACGAAATCATCGCCGTCTTCGGCAAGCCAGAGCGCACATTCACCCGACGACTCGCTCGAGTCAACACGAGGCCGCAACGAAACATTCCCGATCTGAACAAACCGGCATTTCAAGCGTTTTCAAACAATTCAGTTGGACCCGACACGGCGTGTGGCTTGGTCCGTTTTGCTACTTCATGCTACGATCATTCGTAAACAATGGATCCGATTAACTGATACCGTTCTTCAAAACATTCTTTTCGAATAATACAATAGACACTAGTTGAATAGGTGACATTGTCTAATAAATAAATTTTTTATTTTTTCAACGACATTACTTTGTATTTATTCTACTTTGTCATTTTCGTGTGTGGCAATTGATTTGGTGTAAGTTACAAAATGAAGCTGTTACTGTTGTTGGCGTTCATATACCATTTGAGGGTGGGTTTTGTGTTGGCGGAGTTCGAAAACAGCTGGATAATGTACAAAGAGCAGCCCTGTTGCAACACGGGAGGAAACCATCATCTTCGACATCACAGAGGTATGTGTCACACAAGGGCCAGGTGATGGCTGGACGGACGAGTGCTTTTAGGTCGTAGTACAATCTACCTGTGTGTGTATTCGTAACAACATGGACGTTAACATGCACAACCCATGGAAGAGTTAGTTGAGTTCCTAACCTAATTACGTTCACAATATCACAATGTAGCAGTATCAGTGCTATGGCAATGGTTCACTGACTCATTTGTGTTAGCTTAATGATTACCACCTGATAAATAATTTGTGTATCATTAGCGTTGAATTGCTTCGTTGCACTGATTATTACGCTGAAACATGCATTTGGAATTTGAAAATTGTATTGGTTACCAGACAACATTCTATGAAGTGGATTTCAACCAAACGTTTAAAACAGAACCACTTAGGCGTAAATAGCGCTCGTACTATGTAGTACATGTATATATCATCTCTTATCAGATTAGCTTTTCGATCATCCTTAATTCTTGAGAATGTTGTTTACACGTGTGTCACAAAAGGTCTCACTTTGGCGGTGAGAAAATAATACAGAATTTTCCTCTTTGTTTCTTTTTGTAAAAGCCAAAGTGTCATACTTCCCAAAACACGTGTCTTTCAGTTTCATCTCGTTTGTTACTGTAAGTTCGCAAATGTGGTTTCCCTTTCCTGCTTTTACTAGACAGAAAGGGAAATATGAAATAAACAAAGTCCTCAGGCGTAATAGAATAACGTTCCCAACGACTAGTTTTCTATTTAGCTAACAGAAAAGCTAAACAGCTAAGATGGTTTCACAGATAGCATAATAGCACTTCCTGGAAGCTCAAAATTTACGGTATTTTTGCAATGACTTGATATGTCTCCCTATGGTTTTATTGCACAAGAAGACAATGACAATTGAGACAATAAAGTACCCATCGAAAGTAAAATTTGCAAGAGAGCCTTTATGTGAATATAGGCAGTTAAAAAGGATAAGAAGTTCAACCCTTATAAAACTACCAGAGGAAGAACTATTTTAAGCCTTTGTTACAATTTACAACTCTATTAACAGTCAACGAGTAGATATTAGTGTTTCCAAGTAAACTTCCCCAAGTAATTTTGTATGATCTTTACCTACGTTACCTCTGTCTCACCTTAAACTCTTCTTAAACCTGTTTATCGATATCTTAAGATAACATCTTTGAGTGTGTCCATCAGTTGGAATAAGCTTTTGTCTTAAACTTGTCATTGTTATCGTTTTTCATTTTACATTTTTCTACATAGGAAACTTCTTTCTATTTATGGGCGACTTTAATGTACTAAGTAACATGTGTGGTCATCTGCATTTTGTGCATCATCCTGCAGCAATTAGACTTAATTTTAGACGACGACATAAACATCTATTAAAACACTGTATAGGTAAGCCTTAAAATTAGTTGACTACAAACTCGTTCTTGCTTGAAAATAGGCTGTATTTAATGTACTAATACTTTATCCTGTTCTATTTGCCTATCACTGTAATAAAACATGTCCATGACGTGACAACATACAGAAGCCGGTCGGTAGGTATAAGAGGAAATCGTATTATCCGAAAGTTGTCCGGAGTTTTAAGCTCTTATAATCCGCTCGAAAACCGAAATTAATCAGTGTTGTTCACATAGCGTCTAAAAATTATTTAAAAGAGCAATTAACTGAGGAAATGGAAATAGTAGTATTCGTAGGTAGTAATTAAAATCAAACAAGGACTCCGAACGAACGGAACGCGAAGAAAAATAAGTCCGATTATAAAGCTCGTATTTATAATTATCATTTATCCAAAGCCTGCTTTCGAGTGCGCTCGCTTTCGGTCTCGCAAAGAAATTGAAGAAATGGAACACGTTTAGTAATTTACGGCTACGATGTTCAGGGATGCTTTCATCAACCCCTTAATTTCACGCGAAACTCATTTAAACGTTGCGTACATAAATTGTACAGGTTTGAAGAGAAAATTAAAAACTAAGTTGCGTATTTGCGCGCCAACTTTTATCAACCGTACATCCTAAACATTTTCAAAATTACTGTATCTATATGTACATAGGTATAAATTATCACAAGCGGGCATGTACCTACTAACTGAGAATACCCTTCGAAACACTGCCAACTGAAGCGGTTTTTTCGATGTGGGGGATTAATAAGGTGATCACAAAATGCCAGCATTATAATGACTGATGTAAATGCAATGCAATGTGTATGACATGCAGTTTTTGGTAGATTTTTTACAAAAAAGCATGAGGTTACCAAAAGCCTACAAGCTTACATTATTGGTTTGGTTTAGTGTTGCAAAAAAACATGTTTTTTATCTGGAGCATGTTTTTTTTTCAAAAGCACAGAATCCAAAATTATTAAGCCAGTTACCGTTAGATTTTTTTAATTAAGAGTTTATATTGGAGGTTTCTGTTTATTTTTGAACCTACTATATCATTTACCTAGTATATTGGCAACATTTACTGACGTTTACATTTATGAAAGGGGACTTAAATCACAATTGCGTACGGAAAAACCCCCTTTTGATTTATGCTTGTTTGAATGAATATGCTTGTAAAATGTAAGAAATTAAAAAAATTGGAATTCATTGTTAACTGACCTAACATAACCTAAGGATATTATCGCTTTTTGTAAGCCATGGATGTAGTAAAGAAACTAGAGTGAAGCATTCTCTATTGTAAAGGAATTTGCCTTTTTGAGATGAGACTATAGGTACGCCTTTTTCGTGACATTAATTATCTATTAAAATTATACTATGCGGGATCGTAGGTCTGCGTAAATGAAATATATCTGACTCACTAATATGATTTATTTAATAACAGGAATATTTACAATTATTTCCTTGATTATTCGTAGCGGACGTAATGTTTAACCTCTGGAGGTTTGAGATAGAGTCGCTTTCCTTTTGTATCTTTTCCTCTAGGTACCTATTTTTGGTTTTACCGTTATACTACAAAAGTTTCCCTTCACCCCTCTGGTCTTTTGGTAGTACAACGGCAAGTTGGCGACTTAGGTCAACCTTGAATATTGATTTTTATTGCAGTACCTGCTAAGGGACCAAAAGGCACAAGTTGCTGTACTGTTGTACACTAGTTTTAGGATTTACATTCTGTAAATGTCCGCTACATCCTAATTGACTAGGATTTTTTATCTCGTGGAACTAATATGGAAATAAGTACATTTAAAATAGTTATTTCTAATACTAAGTATAATATACGATGCATAAGAAATACCATTCGATTTTGGTGTTGGTGTTTGGGGTAAAAAGTACAAGAAATGTAGGTACACAATTGTCATTTTACTAATAAAAGCTAATCTCTTAACGAACTTGTGGGATTTATGCATTTACCTAATAAACATACATCCCACATTTCAACTTGCATAAGTGTATTTTTGTCTAACAATTTCATTTCTATTTCCTTCCTAGGGTATATACTTATTAGATTATGCATATCAATCTTCAAACCTTGCCAATTATCAGTATAATAATGATAATGTTTATTAACTAACTAGGGATACGTATTCTTAAACAACCGATCGCGCTGACTGTCCGTCACGAACTATTCCTTTAAGTTAGATCTTACAAAAACTACCTGATGATGTGATGATCATGAAACTACCCTTAAAGAAAAATGACAAAAATACTTAGACCTACACATACAAACAAACATGGGATATACTTACCTAATACTTACTTATACCTATTTACCCAAAATATTTATTCATCGTTGTATATAGCTAAAAACTAACAAAATTTTATGTATCTTTTTGTTAGTCAGTTCGTGTCGGTAACGTGTTTCAATTGGTTACGGTTTTCTTTCATTCATTTCTCAATCGATGATAGATGTTCGAAATGAATAGACAGACTCGCTAAGAAGATCGTTAACCTACAGTGTACTCTAGAGGAGACACACATACATACAAAGCTTAATATTGTTATTAATTACTTTTTCAAATTGACTTTATAAGAGAAGTATATTTTCAATTTCTTTTGACTAATGAAATACGAAAAAATACTTAATTTATGACACAATAATATTTAATAATGAAGAGTAACATGCAGCTTAAAATTAGTATTATGTGTCCTTACACCAAAGAGTGGTTAAAATAGGGGTAAACAGCTTCTAGGGGACGTCAAAGTTGACTGAATCATACAAATGGGACGTGAAAATTGCATTGAACATATTATTATTATATTATATATTATCCTCAATAACTTTTTGAAGTTTTGAAGAAAGAAGAAATTTTTTTCCTATTCGATATCTACATGATATCTGTTATCACTTTTACGTCTTGTTTGTTGGATTCCATTAACTTTGATTTTTCGACTTTGGCGCTCTCCAAAGAACCGTTCCTCAGGTTTTAGAGAAAAACGCCCTACTGAGCCCTTGCTCAGGGTAATGTAATCTATCGATTCCCTGATGGAGCCACATTTGGTGTAAACATTGTTTTACCTTTAAGCTTTATATTGCCTTTTATTACTGGTTCTCAAAGCCTATTTTATTGGACTTCACTAAAACAACTCCACTTAAATAAAGGTGTCTATTGTAGAGTCCTTGTACACTGCTTTGAAAATATTTTGGAATTTTAGGCTTAGTAGAAATGTCAGATTTCTTTAAAAAATTTCTCCATTAAATAAAATAATGTAACAGCACAATAGGTCTTTACTGACATAAAAGGTTTAAAATTTACCTTTAGTTAGGGGATCAATTGTTATTGTGGAACTCAATTTAACTAAGTAGGTATGTAGTTGTAAAGCATTCAAGTTTGTTAATTATAGACATGTGAAAGAAAGTTATTAAACCAACATTAGAAGTTGAATTATGCCTAGTGTTTTTGTTGCGAGCAAAATTAAATTGAAGTGATTTGCAACTTTAATGGTAAATAAGAAGTCGTTGTTGAACCAAGTTTGTTTGCCCACCCGTTGTTTAAAAGTCATTAGTGGGAGTGCCATTGTTCATATGGATAATAGATTGACAGATACGTGTCGGTATAAATTAAAATTTCGATTAGAATTTATAATTATCTAGCAATATGACCCATTCCATTCATAAACAGAAAAAGTAGTGAATTTTTTATGAGAACTTCTCAAGTACAATACACCGAAAAAGTGTCTGACAAGTTTTTCAGTAATTAATATACCGAAATAGAAAAAAATAAAATTTCCGAAAAATAAAAATTTCCGCACATTTTAAGAGGATAGTGCCTCTTAAAATTTTTCTTTTTTATAGATACCTACTCCTGACTTACATATTTTTAATAATTTTCGCTAGGGTAGAACAGTGTTAAAAAAATATTGTTAGTATGTATGTATATACAGGGTGAGCCACGGCGGATAGAGTATATTAGAGGTGTATAGAAAATAAATGGTAGGAAAATTTTGAAAAAAAAATTATGTGTTAGTTTTGGCATATAATCTACATTTTTAAAATATTTTCAATTTTGTAGCACTTTTGATTGTACCGGAAGTTGATGCCAACTTTGTTATTTTAAATAGAATGGAATGCTATTTATTACAAATTTAGTTGTATGTTTGATAACCCACTTGTACGCCTAGGATGAACAGTTTCTGAAATAGTTTAATTTATAGAAAGAAATCTCGATCGCGACTAGAACTATACAAAATGATAATTTTCAGCAAGGATGTTTACCAGTTAAAGCCGAGTCTTAGGGCTAACGCTCTACCAGAACTAAACTTCATTATTTATGCAGAGCATTCAAAAAAATAACCAAAGTTCAAAAATTTCAAACACGAATAACTGCGTTCTTTCAAATAGCACCTTCCATATTTTATTTTTTCATTCGATTCCCCTCTCTACGCTCTTTCAATCCATTACGATATTTTATATAGTTTTATTTGAAAGATTTCTAGTAAATTTTCAAAGAAGTAGCAGATCTTATTGTTACTATTTAATTAATATTATTAAAAGCTAATCCCGGCAAGATTAATTTTTATAGAATATTTTATTCATAACAAAATTAAATTCGTTTAATTGAATACTATTTAATTAAGTTTATAACAAACAGACGAATGATTAATTAAATATTTTAAGGACTACATATATACATTTGGAAAATGCATATAGGTGATTTTTATTTATCCCAACTTTCTTTAGCAATTTAATGGTTGAGATAATTTTCTAACGACTTTTTGAAGGAAGTGAATTTAAAAAAAAAAGCATTTCATTTCATAAGATAAGGTTTATGATCCGGTTACTAGACTGATTTTATTATTTATTTCTAAGACACTTTTTATACGATTTTAAAGGCTTCTTTTTTTTTAATGAAATCATATTAAAATTCTTGTAGAGAAGGAAGAAATGCTGATTATACGTATTATCGAAATCCAAAAATTCAGCTATCCTAAGTATGTATTTCTTTACAAAAATATTTTTAAAATTCTTTCGCAAATCTAAGAAATTGTAAAATTATACCACATCCTAAATTCTAACAAGGTTGTGATATAAGTATTAATGAATAATTATAAATTATTCTAATTAGCTTTGCAGTGGACCAAAACAAATATATTTTATTTCAGTAAAACACATAAAAAGAGTATGTATAGCAGCCATTGCCTGATATTAATGATAAACAGTAAACGATTGTCTCTACTGACCATAGACCAGGGGGTAGCAACCCCGAGGAGAGGCAGAGGCATTCGAATGAACGGTTATTCGGTAAAAGAATCTTGAATCCCGCTTTATTGCCTCCTAAATATACCTAAGAGAGAAAAAATAAATAACAGTTTACCACCGACTTTATAATTTAACATGAAAGAAACCCCCATTTCCTAAAAACTTATTACCTGTTTATTTTAACTAAGAGTTAATTCTGCCAATAATTAACAATAATTGATGAATGTAACTTACATTATGAACACTAAACTAACCTAGCCCAACCTGATGACGATTGAAATTGACGTTTGAAATGTTGCACAATTTAAATTATTTTTAAGATCAATAAAATTTAATCTTATTTATGCCAACAAGATTAAATTCATGTATTGAAAATTTAAATTATTTTTATCACTTTGATTCTTCAAAATAATTAGGGTTCTCCTTTGTTGAAGAAAAAAAATTAAACAATTAATAATTATGCGTCTGCTAGGCATATTGGTAATTATGTAGCTACAATAACTTACCCCCTTTCGATTTTCTTGAAAAAAAAGTATGTTGTAGAGTTCGTCACGCTGATCAAGGATATATATATACATATATATAAATGTTGGGCGCGGAAACCACCCCTTCATGGTGTTTTTTAGCTTCTTCATTTCGTGTATTTGTCATCTATGTCTATTACCCATTTACTTTTAGTAACTTGTTTGGTTACTGAAAAAGCTGGTTTGGTTATGTATAACCACATCGATCTGTGTAGTCCAGTTGAAATACCGACAAAAAATATTTCATAAGCCCTTCTAATATTGACAGCGTTTTTATTATCTTAATTGGTCGGGCCAGACAAACTGGCGAACCCATGAATTTAACCAAATACCAACTGATAAATCGCTAAAGCCCAATGGAATTGAAATGTTCCTCGAAGTACGTCCATATTTGAATAAGTAATTCGCTTGTTATCATTGTTCAAACTCTTTTACATATTATAAATAATATGAATAATACATTTGTGTACGTTATGTCGGTATACATATGTACATGTGCGTTGTGCGTGTATGTATATGAGCGTATTTTTAAATGTTCGACAAGCACATTATTAAAATGTTGAAAAATGAGTCCATTAAGTTCCTGAAAATTTCCTGGGCTGCGGTGTGTAATATGCAAATTATTGTCAATGTGGAATCGATATATCTCTCCCGACAGATGTTGTAAACCTTTTGTATTTTGACAGAAGATTGGCAAGGGTTGGCACGGGCCGCTTTATAGAATGCATTGCGTAGCATGTTTTCGGCCTTTTTATAAACTGAACGACACACTTGGGTATCGTTGTAGTTATTAATCGTTGCAGAAGGTGTAAAGATTTTCCTCCCCATTCAGGGCCCAGTTGTAATGGTTTGGATGTAATTTCGTTTCTCGCTTTTACAACCTGTAAAGATCGCAACTGAACTCGTTAACTCGCCGTCCTCCTTCTTCCCGAGTTTCGGTTGAAAAATGTGTTGAATTAGATGTTTAAAAGTCCAGTAAATCTAAAAGACAATTAACCGTCGGCTCGCCCGTTTCCCTTCGCTCTCATTACAACGTTTTGCCGATTTTTACAGAAATCCCATTTAAAGTTTCTGTTTAAATAAAGACAACAAACAAACTGAAAACTGAAACAACCAAAGAAAACCTTCATATTTCTCACGAAAAGATTCATTTTTATCTTTGATAAAATACAAGATAGCTCGAGTTTTTACGTTTCTCGAAAGTAAAATCTTCATTCGTTGCCATCTGCAAATTCAGCGTTTTGAAAAATAAAGTAAAAATAGATTCAAAAGTCGTTTTTGCTATTTGTATTGTTACTGTCGTGAATACAAGGCCTACCAGCTTACGCGCGACGTCATTGATTAGTCATTCATGGAGATCCTTGCATGGAACTTGTTTTAGTCTAGTAGCCAAGTAGGAATATACTCTGTGTATCATTTTTACCTCTACTTTCGCTGCGTAAGCTTCGAAACGTCAGAAAACGCATTTTGCAAAACTTGATAATGATATTTACAATAATTTGCCAGTGTTAAAAATTTGCACAAATGTTCTTCTCATCAGCCTCTACAAGAATCGACGATCAAAAAAAATTTGTTACAAACCTTTGGCTAATAAACGTATGTGAAGCTAGCAGGGTTAAATGTGCAGAATCACTAATGCTTTAGTTCATAATTTAGTGCTAATTTATTGCTAATTTAGTACAAAATTTGAAATTTGACGCTCTAGACTGGAGGATTACTAAAAAAATGGGAATACTGCTAGCTTTTAATTAAGGTAGCGCAAACGAAGGCATCGGGGGTATACATCATATATGTAATTTCAATTAGTGCTGCCTGCCTATACAGCATTTTGAAAACTGCTATGTTGACAGCACTATCAAGCTGTAGCTTGATAGCAGCTCCGAATCAAAGAAATAAGCAAATTGAAGCGAGTAACTATTAAGAGCTAAAAAAGTGCTGCCTATAATTAATTAAATAATTAGCGTCAAACGAAAGCTACTAGGCTTTCAATTCTCTATGGTAACGGCTAGGATAAAAAAAAACGTATGTAACGTAAGTACTTAGAACTATGTACCTTGCAATTTCAATTTCGAATTTCCTATATAGTTCCTAAGTAATTGCAATTATTAAAATTGAGCTTTAGTAATAAATATCCAAAGGTATACGAACACGTATATACGTTTGCATATTTATTGATAAATCTATTGAGCAAGTTGGTCACAGTTGTATCTCAATGTATGCGGGCAATTTCCTTGGTGTTATTAAACAGCTCAATTGCTAGTGTTACGGATACGCCATAAAGTAAAATTTATGATACTACACACTGTGTGCAGCTATTATCCCAAACTCGATGGAATACAATATTTGTAGGACTGTTTATTGATAAATAAAATCATTCAAAATAACTCACTTTGAATATTAAGGCAATGACCACCATACCAGAAACTGAAAGACTATTGGTGGAAACTGACCTTTTTTCGGGTAGTAGGTTGCACTTTATGAAATTTCGTTGTTCTACCTCATGAAATAATTTAGTTACCAGGAAAGATGCCTCCCGCGAAGGCAATGAAATGTCCGAAATAACAAATTTCACTGCTCATAGAATTTTAACAACCCAGAAAAAGTTTCTGATTAGAATAATTGTCAATTTTGAATATTGACTGAATTTTTTATCCGGAATGCTTTGTGATTATTTTATATCCAGAACGCGATAAAGAGTACGTAATATATTCGCAACGTGTTTCATGCAAAAAATTCGTTTAGTGACCTAATTTAGTATTGAATTCCCTTACCTGATAGAAAATGTGTAAAATTGATAAGGATAAACAATAGATTGTGCAAAGATTACATGTTGCATATTATCTTGTTAATTAAAACTACAATTTTGCAAAAAATTGTGGAAGCATTGGAACAAAATCGCTTTTTGAGAAATGACGGCACTTGCAGGTATACAGATACTTAGAATATATATGTACTTACTCTGTCTATTTCGAAGGATTTTGACATAGGAATATGTGGAAAGCTTACTATTTTTTCATCGAAGGTTCCAAGTAAGGCCGTCGCCAGCTAATGAGCTTGAGGGGGGGGCACAATTTTTAAAATAAAATAGACAATAAAATTTTGCTACAACATAACCTTTTTAGATATTTTAGATGTTTTGTGAATTCGACAATCAAAATATTATTAAAATGTTCCATTAGGTAGGAAGCTGGTGACATTTTCTGCTTTGTTATAACGAAATCCAAAAAATTTAATGTAAATTTTAAGAATTTAATGCAGTATTAACAAAATGAGCTGAGCATACGAAAATAATATTCATTGTTATGATATGTAAAGTATGAAAATTCCCACTAACTACACTAGGTAAAATCAAAATCCGTAATAACAGTGAAAAAATGTTCTGTTACAAAATTTTACTCAAGAAACATTTATAAGATTTTATTTTTGAACCCGTTAGTCGAAAACTAGTAAATATTTCAACGAGAAAAACGAAACACTTTTTTTAAATCAAAGTAGTTTAGTCCATGGTCACTTGTTTTCGCTCCCTTAACTCGTGTTCTCTAACTTGCGTGCACCCATTTTGCGTACAACTAGAAAAAATGACCAATTTGCGTACAAGTAATAAATATGATGTGGAGCAGGGTAGCTTGGTACCTGCGACAATCTTTTGTCTACTCCAAATTATTATAAATTTAAGTTAGGAGGTTAAGTAAAGTTCTATAATTTTTTAATACTTAATTTGCTGCAGGCATGACTGCTATTTCCTTTTTACTTTTCAAACCATCGTCTGTGCAGATATATACAATAAGTTTTAGTTCTGAACCAGTCTGAATGATATACGTATATCTTTGTGCTTATGTAAGAAGAATGTGTTTACGATTTTTGTACGGAAGTTAGAGTAGACAACATATGGGGGCAGGTACAATCTACCCTGTTATCCCATCTTTTCGTTTGTTTTACGCAAGCTAAAAAGAGTGAACCCCTTGACTACGTCTCACTCTTGGTAATTCTAAGAACGAGACACTTACATGTTTACTTCCTGGGGCTACGTTATGACCTGACATGACAATAGCCATCCAATGGTTTTATGACACGATTGGAATTTTTTCGTGTATTTTGAAACGAAATATGTATTTAGTGGCACAAAAATTAATCGCTATAAAAATCCTGTTTACATGCTTCAATGCATAGGAATTTGACTATATTTTTTCAATCGCTAGGGGGGCGACAGCTGGCTGAAGTATTTCGTGATAAGAAGATATGATCTAAACCGTCAAGATATGGTCATAATTGGTTAGCGATAGGAAGTTTTAAAAAAAAAAATATTTCAAGGTTATTTGCTTCTCAAAACCTCTATGGGAATTGATTACTTCAGTATAAGCTAGTAAGTAGATTGTAGTTCATCTAAAATTATTCATCTAACTTCTACAAATTAAATGTATTCTTTATGATGTCTTTATAGTTCACCTATTAGGTACGACCAATTTTGACCAAATAAGTGCACACATTTTTAAATAAAATTCATCAGATGATATGTTAGCTTTAAGGATTGAATTGAGAATCATATAAATGTATTTATTATTATTTAAAACCTGGTTATTCACAGGTAAATAAGGAGTACTTTTCTTAACCTTCAAACTTCAAAGAGAATCTTCTTAATATACGTAGATATTGGAAAATCTCCTTCTTTAAAAACATGTTTTACACTTAGCAGAATTTATGATCTACATACAAAAATGTTGTCCTTTTCCTTGCTAAGCACCATTATGCAACTATAATTTCATATACGACCATACTTTTAAATCTTAAAGATTTCTGTACCTACACTTACGTGTTCTTCGCGTTTTCTTTCTTTTGGTGTGGAGTAGGTACTGAAAGCGACTGACATCACCAATGATATCCAAAAGATCACAATCTCTTGGGAAGCTTCTTCGCTTTAGGTTAAACTAAATTTAAGTAGATTTCAATACTGTACAATACTAGACCTACATTTAAGAATCAAAGGCCTTAAAGTAAGAGTGTGTAATAATAATGTTTGTATCATTAGATTGTATACGTATATAAAAGTTGTTCTGGACGTTTAAAGCACTCTCTTAACATGTAGATCATTTGCTGCTTCGTGACAATAATTTTTAAGAGAAGTTAAAAGTGGATAGGTATATAATATACAAAGGATTCAGAAAAATCTAACTTGAATTTAATCTGAATTTTTTATTAAAGCCAAGTAGCTTCAACTGCAATTGAGAGTTCAAGATTTTAAAAGAAGTCAAGTTTCTTGTTGCTAAGAAAAGTTCTTTCATTAATATGCTTGTGTCCGTTCAATTAACGCGAAAATTATGACTGCGCTCTAAACGGTCCTCGAATAATAATCAACAGCTTCCAAAGAAATTAATTTGCGCCTGGTTACTTGGAAAAATTCGAGTTTACTTTAAGGAACTGTGAAAATATTTCCGTTGTAATTTTCTTTTGAGTATTTCAAGTTTCACCCAAGCCATTTCGATCCATTGTTTAAGAATTTGTAACTTTGTTTCACTTCTTGGATTTTATAAGCTCTTGATTGTTCGTGACTCAAAAAGGTTCATTTAGAATTTAATGATCTCTAAGGAGTTTAATACGGTACTTAAAAATGTAAGTTCACAGTGGAAAAGGTAAAGAAATATAAGTTTTATGTTCTTTTTATTACATACTATCGCTTTGCTTCAAAGCGATCTTTTTGTGACAGATTATTGTTTATAGGTAACTCGGTACGAGGCTGTGCCTCTTTTTCACTTTACCTATTAGATTTATACATCTGATTTGGAACAACTATAAACCTCATTAGTAAAACATTTACTACCACTTTCATTCGGTGAAGGTTGGTTAAAAGGACAAAAGGGCACATGTCTATTTATATATTTTAAGTCTTGCATCTCAAATTCAATGATTTAGAATATATTGTTATTAGTTTATTTTCAGCTATGAATCCGGCTCGAAGGACCAACGAATGGTGCGTCATAACTTCAACAATTGAAGACGCCCTGTTACTGGTTCACTTTATTTGTGAATACCGGGTTGAAGGACGAAATTCTATTGTCCTCACAAAACAATTCAAAAAAATCGTGTTTTAATTTCACTCCTATATATCTACAGTCCAGGTTGCAAAATTTGGTTATAAATTTTTGTCGTTTATAGTTGACCTTTTCGTTTTCTTTCGAAAATTTTTTTGCTTTCAGGTGGGCACTCTTGATACGTTTTTTTCCCCTTGTTTTATTAACTATTTTACGTCTTTATTACAGCGGTAACGTGTTGCAAATTTAAATATTTAAAAATCTATTCGTTTTATTTTTAGAAACAATACGACCTCCAATTGTGAACAAAGAACGAAAGTCGAATGGTTAGGTTAGCGCCATACTCGAACATTCTAAAAACCGATGCAGGAAAGTAAATTCCAAGATTTTTCGAGAGGTTTAACTGTTAGATATAAAGAAGGAAAAAAGAATTATGGAGGTACCTTAAGGGAAACGGATAATCTTGTTTTATTTTTAACTCAACGGCACAAAGACGAGTTTTCGGTGTTTAAAGCCGTAGTTTGCTTGTTTGTGACATAGCCGATTTTGAAAGTCGATTTTGAAAGGATTTCAATTCAGTTCTTTTTTATTTAGAAGCCGACATTTTCTATATGGTTTTAGCTATTTCATCTCGAACATAATATCATATATAATAATGCTCTACTGTATGAAAATCTGGGAAACTGTCATGTACTTTCACGAGCATCATTCAGTTTGGCTAGGAGGTTATGGTATAAAAGGGTCGCTGCGGTTGGAATTTGCTACGTGATCACGCAATTAGCTTGCGAAGTTACGGTAGTAAGTCGTATTCCTGATTAGAATTTCTTAAATGTTATGCACTCCCATAAAAATTTGGACGAACTTTTCCATATATTTCGTTAGGATATTGTCGACACAACTTTAAGTTTGCTGTTAACTTATTTTTTTAACTTGAGATCCTCTACGACCTCTCAGTTGTATTTAAACATGAAAATATCTATAAACTTCCAGAAAGGGTTAGTTACTAGGGTATTAAATATTTTACGATTAAACATTACGTCGAATGCTCTGTTCAGTAAATGCAACCGGCCATCTTCGATCGAGATAACCATTGCTTTCCAATTCAACGACCAGGGACATGGCTTGCTTTGTGCTACCAACTTCACGGTAGACCAACCGATCGAAATGGCTTATTGTCAGTGTTTGCTGAAGTGCAGTCACTTGATTTAAGATATTTCACGTACGTGCACACACGTATCCGTCTATCACACAGGATGTTCTAATGTGGTATCAAGTTTGACTTAGCTGCTGACTAAAAGGTCTTAGTTAAGGAGTGTGGAAATGCATCTAAAAGGAAGTTATTGCTACCTACGGTTTGATTATTCCAAATTTTGAAAGAAACCATGTAGGCAGAACTTGCAATAATAATAATAATATTTCACTTTTTACCATGAATTGCTTGTGGGTGATTAGTTAGGGATTATGTGTATTCACCAACAGGAGAACAAATAACAAGTACTGATTGATCAAGAAGATGTTCCTCCTCAAATTTTAAGGTAATTATATAAATCGTTTAATCCAACTCGATTTTCTTGAAAACACAGTACGTTGTAGAGTTCGTCATGCTGAACAAGAATATACCGGGTGGTCCTTGAGACAGGCTTCTATCTCAACAACCGTGCCTTCTATAAAGAAAAAGTTTATATGAAAGTTGTTTAGTATTAAGGGGGAAAGAAGGTGGTGACATTGATTTTTCAGTGTGACACCCCTTTGATGGTTATTTCAAGGTCACTTCCCTTTTTTTTAATGAAAATGTATATTTTTTATTGAGATACAAGCCTGTATGAAGTTAAATAGATCACCCGGTATATGTTGGGCACGGAAATAAGCCGTTCATGGCGTTTTTGAGAAACTGTAGTAATTGTTTCTATGTATGTGTGTGTGCGAACGCGATAACGACGTCATTAGTAATTGTGTTCTTAATTTATTTCAATATTGGGACCATATAATGTTTGTCACTTGTAAAGAAGAACGATTGAATGAGTTTATATCTGTAGGTGATAGTGTAGTAGGTTGCGGTAAAGGGTGTGTGTGTATGTGTATGTGAAAATGTACATACCTCCTCGCATTTAACTGAAAAATAGTGAGCTATTAAATTACATGTATGTTATAATTTATTATATCTACAGTTAACGTTATTGTTATATGTTAGCCTGACGATGATCGAAATTGGCAGTCAAAACGTTGGTTAATTACTTACTCATCATCAACAGTTGTTGATTATTGGCAAAAGATTACTTTTGTTAATCTTAAACTACATTTACTTATAAAAAGGATGGCCTCGTGTCAAGTATTGGTCTGAGGAAACCTAATACATAAGGCGAAACGTAGGTGTCGGTTTTCCAATAATAAAAACCTCTTCAACCCTTTACTGGCTTGATTTTTTTCCTAATTTTTATTAAACCAAGTGATCACGATAATATTACTTATATCAATTTATGGAAGAAGATAAATTAGAGACCAGACGTTTCAGTAAAAAGTAAATAAGTAAGCTTATTATTTTTGGAGTAGTTTTGAGAAGTTATTAACTTATTACGAGTAATAAACGTTGCCGACGTATCATCCGAACTTGCTTCCTTGCTGACTTCTCTGCCTAAATTACTTCACGACTATAGTGGTCGTTAAATTAGACGTAAATCAAGCAATTTAATCCTTCCAGAGTTATGAGATCTGAGAGTAAATAGAATTTATTTACGCAAGAAGCTAGCGCACGAGAGCATGTTCTATTAAATTCTTGTTCGACGACAAGCTAATAATCTTGTTATCCAAAGTACTGAATTTAACATTGAGGGAATATTTTAATATTTTTCAATTATAACCGGCTATGATCCGAATATAATTTTAATTTAGAATAAAGGAACATACACATTTCAAAACGAATATACAAAAAGCTGTGAAAAATTCCCGTTTATTTTACGAAATCTGAAAAATACCATTTGTATTGTATTTGACTGCTTAATTAATTGGTATATGAATTAGTTATAAAAATAAAAACTAATACCAACGGGCCAATTACAACTTTTATTATTTAAAATACGAAAGCACCTATTGAAAACAATTTTTTAGGAAATGGTTCTATCTTTGAGTGAAATTGAGAACTTCCTGCCCGAGAGGGCTGCGAGCGCAGGAGGATCCTAACATTTATAGAAAAAACATATACTATAGATATATAAATTATTTAAAAAGACAAGAAAGATTACGTGACTTAGGTACAATTCGTTATTTTATCCATTGAGGATATCATTCACATTTTCCCTTAACGAAGAGCCCGAAAAACGATATTTTAATAATTAGAATTTCTACCCCCTTTTTAAATAAAATATGTATTAAGTAAGTACTTACCAGAAAATGCAAGATCAATTTTTCAAAAGCCTTAAGTTATTTTTTTCTAATTTGTAAAACTTGTTTCTGTGACGACCGATTTTTTGGAATTTACCGAAATATACATTTTGATATTGATATATTTGATAACTGTTGGTTTTTCAAAGAAGCGAAAAACGAACGTCTGAGTTTTTATATGCTTTGCTTTTCTGGGTATAAGTAAGTATATAATAGGTGTTGTGCAACAAAGTAGTTTTAACAAAAGAAAAATTTTGCATCATTCATTTCTGAAGAATTTTCTTTATGTAATTGGAGAAACCAGGATTACACTCGTATATGTTTAAACTGTTTATGTGGTAGATTAGTTTCAACTTTAACCCCTATATATTTTGTCACTGTGACCGTATCAATTTACCAATATCTTAAACATTTATCAAAGTTCTAGTATCTGCAGCTTGTACTTCGTATTTATAAATATTCCAAATTTTGAACGCGTTTTTCACCACCTTGCGTTTTTTTCAGTGTACAGTATGTGCAAGTCGTTTCGACAATTTTGGAGACCCTGTTTCATCCTCTAGGATTAAAAAGCCACTGTAATATATGCGGTTAAATTGTGTTAATTTGGTTAAGAAAAAATTGGTAGCATGTATTTTGTATCTTTTTTATTTTACACAAGTTAACACGTCGAAAACATCCAAAATGAGGATTTCGAACTGATGTTATGAGTGTAGTGTGCACTCATCCACGCACTTAACTGGTAAAAGCTACATATTTTAAAATAACCGGATAGTGGATTTGCATAGGCAGCAATGCTAGTTTATTCTTCTGTTTTTATTTTTGCTTAATGCCATGCATGTTGTACCTTTCGAAACAGGTCCCAACTACCTGACCCATCCGAGTCACGCAGTAGCGGTGTCATTTTTGCACTCTGCAAATAAATTCTCAGTAACGAGCGAGCCGGTCTTTTACGGTCACATTGGCTTTGAATTTTCATTGCCCTGCTGTAGACAGTCCCGTCCGTCGTCGCTATGGTCCGCTAATGATAATGAAGGGTTGCAAACATTGCCACCACCTTCATCGTCCCTAGACCAGACTAGAGCCAGCTTGCAACTTTTTACCTTCTCGTGTATGTTTCACGTACACGACAAGACATACAAATTCTAATTGCAACGTTGTTACCCCTTGTGCTGGCTGCTGCCCTGATTAGGAATGCGAAACGTCATTCCCTGGATGGAAAGGGAAGCTGAAATTGGATGTCGCCTCCCACAAACCCAGCTCGTGCAGTGCAATTAAGTGGTATGTGCAGGTAGCCCCCTTATAAAGGCTTTGGAGGGATCTCTTTCATGAGAATGCCAGTTTTATGGCTCCACATTCATGAAAAATTAATGAACGTTCTATATTTCACCTCTTTAATGAGTGTACTGATATTGGGCAAGTTTTTTTTTAGTAATAGGAAAACTGCATGCGTTTTCATTAAGAAAAAGAAACCATTCAACAATTTGGTCTTATTGTACCAGAAGTCCAGGAACTCACCCACCATAGACTATGGTTGTATAAAAAAAGATAATGTTCACAATAAATCCATTATTTAATAATATACTTACAGTGTGAAATCTTTTTTATCTCTATTGGGGTAGAGATTGGGCCTTATTGATACTCGATATTTAATTGACAGATTTTATAAATTAAAAAATTCAAGAGATTTAAAATATTGTAACTTCGCAATTCTCACTAATGAGTTCCGTTACATTGTCGAGCCTCTGTGGATCTCGTAAATTTCGTTTTAGTTTCTTGTTATCGATTGGAATGATTTTTGGGATGCACGGCTTTTCCAGAATCTCACCTGCAAGGGAAACTACATCCCCGTTCGCATATATTCCGGGGGTCCTTTGTAGAACAGAACGTGCACACTATCACATCTAAGCGATCGGAACAAAGCCAGATCGTATTAAACGTAACGTTCGGTACTGTGTGTGAGCCGGGTGCTAAATTCAAGCACCTTCTAGCATTATCATGGCTTTGATAGCGAGAGAAGAAAACAGCTTCGAGCTGTTTGCTTCTCCTACCTCCGATTGTATATATCTCTCTCTTTCTATTCCTTGTTCCTACGCGAATCGAAGAGAATCCGATTTCCCTTCGAAACAATAACTCCAAAGTGTTAAGTTTCTAGGGCATTTTCTTATCATGGTGCACAGAATGTTATCCGATAGTTGAAATCGACATCCAAATGCACCCACTGAGATGGATTTTGCTCCTTTAATACTCAATGAAAAATACTTTTGCTGCCACAATTTCTACTGTGAAGGGAACACTTTCTTGAACTTGGAAAGGAACGATTATCTACAGGTAAAGGCTAAATCTACTTGAGGGTCAATTCAGTGACTAATAAATGAGAAATCAAAAGGGACAAACTTTCAGTATTACGTTACGTTAAAAATTAATATATACATGGTGCATAAGCTGGTTTGTTCAAATAAATCAAAATATTAAAACATTGCGTAAAAACTATATATGAACAAATTCCAACAACAACACTTTGTTGCACCAATGACTTTGGAATAATTTATATAATTTTAATTTTTCTCAAAAAATTCTTTTATTTTTTTATTAATTTCAACTTTATCGCCTTCAAAGTATCTTCATTAGATTTATTGCACATACCTACTTGCCTTGTTCGTTTCAGATTTGCTTCTTCATGAAACTTACTTTGGCACGATTAGTTTCTATGCCAGTTATTATCCACTTAAAAACTATGAACCTTTGAAATAATTGTTTTTTTTTTTTGAGCCAAATGATGTGTCAACCATATATGTAATACTCCTATATTGCCAGTAGGGGTCTGGAAAATGACGCCGACTCAACTCTGCAGACACAGTTTTTTCCAACTACACTTATCCACTTCCCCACCACAGTCCCAACGCTTGCGCACAACGGAAGTGAGATAGAACACAACGAATCAAGTATGAATAAGTGAGATAGAAGAATTCAATTGATGTCTTTCGAAGTGGGAACACTTCCACATGCAGGAACTAGCAATATAGAAGTACTACATATATGGTGTCAACATTATTACTAATTTTTGTGTTGGTAGTTGTCAGTTGCGATCATCATCAAATTAAACGCCTAATTAATTTGTTGAATTATTGTACTTACCTGCAATGTCCCAATTACTGTTTTAAACAAATAGAGCTAATTTGACAATATCATGGGAGCAACTTTGACTACGTCTGTTTCATTTGTAAACATTAATTTTATTCATAGAATGAGGAATAATTGCCAAGGGCAGGATGGAAGATTTTTAATACGGTTTTGTACCTTATTCCATTACTAAGAAAAAAATCAGTACTTGGTTTGTCTATTAGCATTTTTGATCAAACTCTGTATATACCTATACATATGAGAAATAACTATTAATTTATTGTTATATTATCTCAAAATAGTTTGACATCGCATTTAATTCATTCGGTTTTGAAAACTAATCATGAATTCAATTAAGGCTGTGACTCAGGGGATCTATTTGCAAGTAGATTCTATATTTCACTGTCGCACTAAGTGGTAAGTAAGACAGGACGTCAGAGTTCATTTCGTTATTCCTTTTTTAATACAACTAGCTATTTTCCAAAAACATTTTCTCCAGACATGAAACAATATCTGGTTGAAAATCTACTTTTCTGAAACGAGTTTCTATTTTCATGGGTAGCTTAAAATTTCCATAAGGAGAAAAGTTCACGAAGGATCAGAAAGTAATAGTAGTAGGGGGTGAATAGTATTGGCAGTGGTATTTGAAATCGTCGATCCATCTAAACGAATCGGAAATCCTGTCATACATAGATAGCTTTAGTTTCATTGCACCGGAGGCACTCGGTAGTAATGGATGAAAGCTAGCTGATATAACATGCCTCTCGTCAAACAAACTGGATTTAATGGACTTGACAGAATTTTCCGCATCGTGCATTAAATCGAAAGAGTGGGAATCGATGAAACTGATGCATTTCATGTTTCCGCGCTCATGTTTGCGCATTAGCCTTGTTTGCATCATACTAAGTAAACCGCCGAAATTTGCTGTTTTTGGGGATATATCCAATATCTTCACTCGGGAACTCTTCCAGTACAGCATTGAAAATAACAAGGTTATGGTGAAAGAATCACAAGACAGAATTAAATTTTCAACACTTGATGTTTCTTAGAGTAGTGTTATGTTATTAATAATACAAGGTATCCGTGAGCCATTAGACCTTTTTGGAAAACTAAACGTCGGAAAATGTTTGAAATAAAATATGTAGAAATTACGACATATGGTCTAATATTTCTGAAATATAATTGCTACAAAATTGAAAATAATTTTAAAATATAGACCGTAAGAACTATATAATTTTTTTCAATTGTTTCCTACCTACTAATGGTTTTCCATAAATGTCAAGGTAATTATTTGGAAGTGGAGCCACCCTTCTCTTGGTATTCAAACATCGAAGAAAGGTTATATCATAATTTTTTTCATTTCGTTCGTTTTTAGCGGCGCATTTGTCATAAACAAAAGTTTTACGCGTAGCTTGTTTTCTCACAAGTATCCGTAAGGACCGTGATCATCGTGAGACAAGGCCTGCGCGCTGTTTACCTAACCACCAATGATGTGTGTGAGCCTACTATGATAGCACGCTCATGCGCAGCATAGGTGGTTACGTAATCAGCGCACAGGCCTTGTCTTACGATGGTAACGTAGGGACACATAGTTCTAAATTTGTAACACACGCCCCCAATCCCTGCCCACATACTATCGCCCACCATTAAGTCACATGGTGTTGATAATAGAAGTGGGTGGGGGTGTTCAGAATTTAGAACTATATGATCTCTGCAAGTAGCAAACTTATCTATGCGTTTACTTGAAAAAAATTAACACCCCTCCTCCCAACCTCTCCTGTCATCATGCTATCGATCTCAATTAAGTCACATGGTGTTGAGAGTAGGTGGGGAGGGTCGTTAAACATTATGGATACTTATGAGAAAACAAGCTAATGCTATGACTTTTATGGGGCAATCGCCTCAAAATTTTTCATAATCATAAATGCGCTTCAAGAACGAACAAGATGAATAAAATTTCTTCGATGTTTTATTACAAAAAGTAGAGTGGGCCACCTTGTACAATACCTAAAGGCTGATTAATGTGAAATGGCCCATTTATCGGTTATTACTTTTCAGTCAATGTTAGATTTTGGTGAGTATTATTAGAAAAAAGTTTCCCAAGGGAACACACGCCTTATTATTTAAATGTTTATCGACTTTTAAAAATGGCGAAGCATACTTTTAGAAACCCCGTCCTTTTTGTTTTCAATGATCCAATTACGAAATTCCTGTTTTCAAAAATAGATAACGTAATGTGCCTTAACAGGTTTCCATTGAGGAATTTCTTGCCGGTGTTCGTACGATTTCGTTATAGTTACCTACGTTACATGAAATAATGAATTTACCAAGAATGTAATAAAGTTTCACTGGAAGTTTCATAACGTTCGACCGATGAAGGGTCGACGTAATTTGTTCTCCGAAAGAAAAGTGTTTAAGTGCTTTTTAAATTGCTTATTTTCGCCACTTTCTTCCACCCCAACCCGAAGGGAAAATGGTAAACCAATAGCCGGAAAGCGATTTAACGTTCTAGCAAATAATCCCGGCTCATCTGCGACAGAATTAATTCGAAAAGACTGAACTGCATTCATCTTCTTATACGACCAATAACTCTAATATCGTGGTATAATAATCAACCGGTTAACGTCATTGCTAAATCTACCGCGACTTTCTGAATTTAAAATTTTATCTGAAAATGGATTTTAAAAGTACCTACCTACTTATACATTAAGTCCAACTTTTTTTCAATTGTAGAGACTTAAAAATGAAGTGACACTTAGAAAGGTTGCGGTTGAAGATTGTGAAACATATTAATAATCTGAAGGAAAAGACACTTCAGTTAAACTACATTGGCATTGCAAACAACATTTTCCTGGCCATACCAGCCAATATTTCGACTAATAAGGAATCTATTTCTTTATAATTAATATAAGAAGTAAAATTGAGTGAACGCAACGGATGTAAGCGTAACGGAAGTACTGCTGGTACTTCCATATGCTTTCCCCGCCCATATTATACTGGACGCGTAGGGAGAGGGAAACACGCTAGCACGTATAGGTCTGCCCGGTGACTAGAGCGAGTGCGTTTAGCGCGTTTCTATGCTTTATACTATTTGGACCTGTATTTGACCTTTAGGGGTCACAGTGTTGGTGTATTAAAGTCACCTGAATGTTAAATGTTCTGCTCTTTCCATTTCTGGTTTCTTGTATTTAAGATTCTTATTCGGCCAAGGTCAAAATTAACGCGCCCATTAAATAGCTAGAGAAGAATCCTACAATTACCATTTTTTTAGAAAAAAACAGGGGGGGGTCTTTGCTTTGCTTATTTTTGATTACATGGGGGGGGGGTGATCTAGATAGTGATTACGTCAGCAGTAATGATTTACTTTTTTACACATATCGCAACCCACACATTATCTATGCAGAAAACGAAATGCATTTTCGGGGATTCCAACAAATAATGAATACGTTTAGGTCCCTGCTTAGAACTGAGTAGGGGAATTACAGTCCTCTATTCCAAACCTATTCCTTATTTCTAGACTTATGCTGCTCTTAAATCAATCAATTGTACCAATGTTTACGTAAGGATGGAGGGAGGGGTTAGAGCTTTGCTTACTTTTACTGACGAGGGGGAGGGGTGGGTTAATAATTGCAAAAAATCTGCTTACGTAATACTTGAACGGCCCCTGACGAGTTATTGTAATGTTCCGGTACTTTTAGAACACTCGGTATGATTGTATACTATTCAAGCAATAGTCTCCATTTATTTCATGCAGTGGCGTAAAGTGCATTACTGCATGGATGGGCTCCTGTCCAAAAAACAAAAACTGGCTGAGATTTTGCGTTACGCCACTGCTTCCATGAATTTGAATATAGAATTAAATTAAAGCAGTAGGGGTTGTATGTGATGTATTTCTATTTAAAAACAACGGCCAACGTTTCGCCTAATTATGTAGGCTTTTTCAAATTTTCCTAGTTCTGATTTTATTATTCTGCAGACGACATATAACAAGGTAAGAGTACATAATAGAGTTGAATATTAAGAATTAAAAAAACAGATTAAGTGAGAATTAAAAACGATCTAACAAAAAAAAATTTTTTTGTCCACATGGTTTTTAATTATTTATTACTTTAATGTGGCTTTTGTTCTAATTGTTAATTTATTTTATCTTTTATTCATTCAAATCCATTCAAACCCTTGTGACAGTTGAGTCAAGTATCTTTTCATAGTTTTTTTTTTCTGTATTATGTACTCATGCCCTGTTTTATATCAACTGGAGATTGATAACCAAAACAAGGAAAGATAACCTTGATGAAATCTTTGAGGTTAGGCGAAACGTTGGACGTTGTCTTCAAATAGAAATATACATGTAGTTACAACTTTGATTAAATTCTATAATACAATTTTGTTTATTTTAATTGTGATATTATATTTTCAAAAATACTGCTGAGAATATGAGCAAAAAAATACGAAAAAGTCATTTTCTTTGGGTTCCTTAACAATTGATTTTTCGTCATTTGTTAAGTTGTCACTCTTCCATTACATCGATTAGAGATAAATTGCCTAAGGAACTTTCTTCATTTTTCAAATTTATCTCTTTAACGTGTTTTTAATTTCCATAAGCTCGAAGATTATGCGTAGGCTATATTCTGCAGTGAAATTTTATGGTTGTCATTACTCACGGCAGACATCCATAATCTAATTATAGTGTCGTCCACGTTCGTTGATTATTATGTATCTACACTCGCTGAATTTCTAATTACTGCCCGAAACAAAGCTTTTGAACGCTGCAGAGCTTCCGCCATAAGCTGGAGGCTTCTGGCGTTGTTGCAATAGTGAAATAAATAACTACACAGGATGCAGGTGCACACTTATTAAATCCCACCGTTAAAATTACATGGACGTATATGTAATAGTTTACAAACTTGGTCCACATACAACACACCCTCTTTGAAGGATTAACATTCTCTAGAATGTGCTAAAATAGTTTCCAAAGCAATTTAATAGACTGTGTTTATACCATTCAAAGAAATGTGAGGATGGATCACTAAAGTGTTGATTTGTTTTGTTAAATTAAAAAGCAAACTGACCTCAAAAACATAAAACAATATACTCTGAATTAAACTTTTACTCTTCTCAAATCAAGAAGCTTCTTTTTAAATTTAAAAAAGTTTTACCCTGTTTTCTTGGAAAGTTTGCAGCTGACTCACATTATTCTCTTAGTAGTAAAATTGAACGTCGTAGTTAAAAGAGAACAATTATTAACGGCCGCTTCTTCTTGAAAAATTATGTAAGTTCAAATATAGAAGGTGCATAAAATAAAAGTGCGATTCAGGCTAGACTAAAAATGTAAACTACGTTCAAGTATATTTTTTTTCAGGGTGTAAACATATTGAATGGATGTATTTTACTATCTACCTTGATGACAATGCTACTGTAGAGCTCGTACGCCAACGTTTGTTTTTTTGGGGCAAATTTCAGGTACATACAGAAATTAGACCCCTTGGCAATAGCCTTCATAGGCAAATTGCTTACAAGCACTGTCAGGTTGGAGCTCGCAGCTGCTCATACTATTTTCGACACCATTTTTTAACAGGGAGCTTTTCATCCCTGCCCTTTAACATTGCCAATGAGCATTAATTGTAAGAAACGTTCTCTGGCGTGACATTTCGACTATGGAACGTTAGGTGGTTGCATCAACACGAGGGAAACCCATAGTTTTTACTGCGGATAAAAATTCATAATACGTAGAAGGAATAACTTCACAATAAGTGGATTGGCCAACAATGTATTGTGTGCCTAAAATTCGAGACGAGAACAAATTATTTGCCCTGTACCAAATGTAATACTACTTTGATTATGCCCGAAACGAGAAAACAAACGCTTTTGCATTGGATGGTAACCACATTTCAGTTGATAAATAACAGAGAGATGATATTACCCTTACACTTCAAAATTGGTCAAAATCTCGAGTACATTGCTTTACCAATCGAATTATTCTCAAAACCTCGTAACCACATAAATCCTTAACGCAATGACCCCTCAACTGGATAATTCCTTAACCCTATAACAGCGAAAGACTACTCAAATAAATCAAAAACTTTCATGTACATATCAATAAGCACACTACTCACTTACCCTAAAAAAGAAAAACTTTATGACAACATTTTCACCTAGCTACATATGGTAACTTCTTAACTCTATAATCCTCAACCCAATACCTCTTGAATTTTATAACTCCGAAACTACACGCACATGGGAGATCTTTTTGGTGTACCTACATTTCAATAAGCTGATAACTGAGTTATCCCAAAAGTTTTGAATCAACGATTTACAAAATTTTTAAGGCGCCCTGCTATCCATCATGTGCGCGTTCCATCTACCCTGATAACGTCTTCCTATTTCCTTCATATCTTGATGAAATCGTTCTTTTTGTTCCTCGTTGTAATCCCCCTGATATTCTGGAAAGTCATCAAGATGGTTGGCTTCGTTACCTCAAAGAATTGAAAAGTGGATCATTTCACACATCTTCTTCTGAAGCAGTGTTACATCATTCCCAGTGTTCTTTGAAGTAGCAGGATTTTTCCTTATGGTAATTGAACATGAGTAACGACCCTATGAGTCGTATGATATGACTTACTCAGAGTGTGAAACAGGGAACTGCTTAAAGCTTAAAAAGTTATGGCCTTGTTGAAATATACACGAAATTTTTTACTTTTCCAATAACAAAGTTTTAGGGATAAATGAGTAATGTTCTGATTGATATGTACACGACATTTTTTGGTTTTCCGAACCAGATCTCCCCCCTGCGCGGTCTTTGGCTGTTGTAGTTGTTTAACCATTTAATCTAGTTGAGGGGTCATGGCGTTATGGATGAGACTTTGGGTATAATTCCATTGTATAAATAATAATGTATATGAGGTTTCTGTCAATTTTGAAGTATTTTTTGAAGTTAAAAATAAGTTCTGACGTGTACCACCAAAACGGGTTGGTTCGGACTCGTGTTTAGCGGGAAAAAAAATAAAAGGGAAAATCATAATGGCATTGTACTAATGTTTTGGCGTAGAGCAATATTCATTGACCCCCTGCCATATCCGTCCTGACTTTGGATCCGATGGGAAACCGTTTAAGGTATCGCCGAGTAGAAGGAGCAACGAGCAACTGCGGCAATCGTTCTTTAAATATTGAACGAAAATCTCCCTTTGAAACGGAACAAGATGCAAACGGTAGCGAGCCAATTTCGTGCGTTAAAGACGGGTAATAACTCGTGAGTTTATTACGGGATATTAATCACAGGGGCGGACCACCCCAGTGCAAAGATGAGTCATATTATGTATGCAAGAGGTCAGTAAACGCTTTTGGCAAATGTATACAACAGGCAAACATCCGTGCGCCGTTTTATTAAATGTTTACTTGCATGCTACGACATTCAAATTGAACGTTTTTATCCCTCCGTTAAATATATACAAAACGAGACACCACTAAATCGATTAAACCGCGACGCGTGCTCTCTCGACTTGCTATTCCTCTTACTCTCTCTCTTGACAACTGACGCTTCGTCCTTTGTTTATGACAGTATGGGGATTGAGTGAAAGTGCTTTCCATTAACAGAGATTAGAGGATTTCCCCTTTTTCTCCGTTGTGCAACTGATAGGTAGTTTGTATATGCTCAACATCCTTTTGCCACCTAGCCCAGACTCCGAGTCTGCAGCTACCAAAAAAACAGCAAAGCAATTTGCGAGCAAATACTGAATGAGTTCAACTTACTAAATAAAATTTCGTATTTTGTTGCTTAATAAGTCGTTAAGGAACCGTAATGTTTAATCATGACACTTTAATTTTATTGATAAGTTTTTTTTATTGTATTTATTTATTTAAATTATTTCATTTATTATTGACACAGAGATATTGTGAGTGACAATACCGATCTAGAAATTATATAATTAAATATAACTTCAAGAGCTGCGGCTCTTAGAGTTTTTGTTGAAGTTCTTGTTTTCTGAGAATTTGAACTTCAGTCCAATTAAATGTTTAGGGATTTTTTTTTTCACAGGCATCGTTTAGTTCCTTTGACGGTCAAGTTTATATTTTAATTGGAAATTTTCTATCAATTAATAAATTCCCAAAACTTTAGAAAGCCTCTGACGGAAAATTTAATTTGAGATCTCCTGCAAGGAGACTTTCATGGATTCCGTCATTCCAAATAATTTTTTATCATAACATTAATTTCCATTTTACAAAAATTTGTGGCTTATAGTAATCACAAAGAAAGATAAATTCTCAATTTGGAACTGTTCCACCGAATAAATATTTGAAAAAAGAAATTTGCTAATTGTTAAGTTAAAAAAAGTTTATCTAAGTGAGGACATTTGCTGCTGATTGTGCAGTGAAGTTGCAAAGCTTGATTGGTTATCCACCATTGTTCTTCGAACAAAACAAGTTTTACAAGACAGAAGTTTCATCTAAATGGCGTGGCTTGGATCGTTTTGTTTGTCGTTTTCGAAAACTAAACTGAAAGTGCTTAGGTAAAGGGGGAAGCAAGTCAGTTCAGAATCAACTGTGGCAATTAGAAAAACCTAATTAAAACTTCTGTTGTCTAAAAGAGCTGACACTGGCAGCACTTTCGAACTTAAATCCAAACCAGTCAAAATCTAGCTAAAAACAACCTCCTCAAAGTAAATTCTGTAACAACTAAAATGCCGTTCTAATTAACTGCAGAAGTGCAGGGTTTAACTTTCCCGGTTTGGATGGATATCGTTTTAAAACTGTGAAGTTGGCGATCTGGCGGAATTGTTTCGGGAAAATTTACAAAAGATTCCCGCTGAGTTTAATTATATTTCATAAAAGTACAAGTTCCCTTCAACCGTGATCGCAATGAATTGGACGACAAACGCCATGCCAGACAAAAACATAGGGAAACGATTCCTGAGCATTTCATAGCCTGATAAAAATTAAAAACAAAACGTAAAGTGTCATTCAGTTTCAGCAACTAACGATTAAAGTTTCTTCATTGTGCAAAACTTTGTAAATATCTAAATGAAATTCACCAGACGTCGTGTCATAAAACTCGAAATCCACTAAATGAATTTTTATACGGTTTTCACTGTTACGTAGAATTTTATTTCTTGAAACTTGAAACTATTTTATTATCATCATCACTAAAGGCGGCAAGGGGTGAATAATTTTTGCAAGCAGATGTTTCAGGATAATATGGTCCTGCATTAATTTCGATAATTTTCACTCTTACGAAGAACAATTTGGGAATTGAATTGAAGTAGTTTGACTTTAGACTCAAAGTTAAAACTGGATTCAGTTTCAGTCGAAAGGTATCGTTTCCATAAGGTAAAGATGCAGGCAAAAAATTGTCTGTACATTTTCAATATAAATTAAATGAACAGTTGTCAGTGTTCACTACTTGATTTGATTGACCTTTCACAGTTGGTCAATATATAAAAAAAATTAGTACTTATCAAAAGAGCGTGGCTTCTATAGACTAGATTATGAATTATCAATAAGGAATATACTGGTTAGATTTTCGCCATAACTTCCTGTCTTGGTTTACTCTAAATCATCCACACCTGGACAATAATAAAGTTTCTAGAAAGGTCTCTGCTGTTTGTACCTCAGGCGGTTCCCATCAGGAAAACCTGATCCTTCCTGCTTTTGTAAAATATGTGTCTATCCTATTTTGATGTATACTGGGATCCCAATAAAAAAAAACTCATAATTGTAATAAACTTTTTATTGCAGAAGTCGTTTTAAAAGTTTTGTTTCCAGTAAATTCTAGTCGGATTTTTATTGAATGAGTAGTGATGGAAGAACTGACATCAACTGTTGGGAGTGAAACTTTTTTTAAGTTTAGGTAATTGATCCACGAAGGAAATAGCAAATGTAATTTTCCCAACTAACCTAACTTTTCGCCTGCAGTATGACTCCTTCTTTGTTTTATGTTCTAAAATTGGATACTAAAAGGAGTAGGCCCTGGAGTTAGTTGTCATTACCTCTACAGCCATCGTTCATACTTTGGTTATGGCCACCATTCAGTACACAAATTGGATATAAAATTTTCGCATGTATGCGCACGCCAGTTTTAGTGTTGCAGGCCGCAGGGAAAAATTAACGATAGGTCGTTAACTTTACGAGATCTTGTTTGTCTTCCTGAACAACATACATCACACAGGCCATCTATATAGTACAACATACATATTCGACAGTAGTTTCTAGACAGAGATAAAAACATTTGCAGTAGTTGTAAATGCAAACATGCTGTACCATTGGAGCATCTGTTGTAAACCATACTCAATAAAACTGCATATTGTGCATAATATCTGCAGTGTCCAAAATACACATGAACGAAGGTGCTCTTCCAATTGTTACTTAGTAGTTATTTCAATAATTTTACTCTGCTGAATCAACATTTGGTGCTAGGAGATAAATGTACAATAATTTTCTTGAGTTGATGGATCTTTGAGTTTTATCATAACATTTAAGATTGATAGTAACACCAACTAGTCAGAAAAAAATCTTTTCAGTAGCTGTTATTTTGAAACCAACAGCTGGTACTGATTCTATTACAAACGAAATAATGACAAACCATCGGCGTCATGAAAACTACTGATAAGTTCAGAACCCAGAATGTCAACTTCTTTAATAGATAATAATCCAGAACGTCTGCTTTTGTGTTATGTATTACTAATGTTGTTGTTTGTTTGTTTCAGGTAAGCCGCTTCATTTTAATTTCCTTTATCCTGGAACACAAAATACTACATTACACGTAAGTCCCTTAATTTAACTCATTATTATTTAGTTCTACTTTTAGTTTTTGTTGAAGTGCTTCTAAAAGTTATACACCAAGATGTATAAGTATACAATATTTTTAATGTACCATTCAGAAAAAGAGGTCGAATAGTAACACACCTACATTTAATCAATTATGGAATCGAACTTTAAAATGATAGTTTAGAAATAGAACACTAAAGATTAAATTAAATGACGATCCCTTCAGCAATCACACTCGTCATAAAAATGTTGTTCTTGTTAAAGTTACCTGTTTAGTTATTAGACAATAAAATAATCGTAATGAAATATTTGACCGTCATAAATCATTACAACACCATAGAGAATATGAAATGATAACATTTGCTTGGATGAATTTTAACGACCTAGTGTGGTTCGCTTAACATGCAAGGCATACACATAAGAAGCACAAAAATTGAATAAATACATTAATAAAACTTGGAGGTATAACAATTTACAAATCATACAATAAAGAGCCTTTCTGGTTACGTATAGTATAACACTTTCACCACTATATTCTTAGTAAATAAGGTCACATGTTCATTAGCATCCATGATACATCATTAAAATTAATTTGACTTTAAAAGTATTGTTTGGTTTCACTAGTCCATATTACAAGAACATATGTAAAGGGCATATTACGATCATTGAATGTAGGGTATTCTCAGTTCAGTGATCTGAAATAATGTGAATTAGTTAATACGACAGGATATGATACCTTAGGCACCTAAAATGGTTCTAGGGAAGTTAAGTTAGGTTAGAATTTTAGAGCGCGATTAATTTGTTTTAAGATAGAGTTAATAACAGTCAGTTGCATGCCCCTTAAACCTTTTTAATGAAAACTAATGAGAAACATAAATTTATCTCACAATTGCATCGTCAACAAGGTGAAACTTAATTTGCTATTATATAAAAATGTCACTGCTCGTGGTTGCGTGACTACATGGTGATAACAATTATATTAAGAGATATACAATTCATGTCTAAAATTAATCAAAAATTGAACGTTATCTTTTTTTTACTGAATTTGTCGTTCATTGCCAAAATATCAAGTGATAATTGGAATAGATTAGGTAACACGAATATTTTCTATTCTTGAAGCCCCGACTCGTTATTTAGGTATATTTGTATCTAAAAGTACGTGTCATTACATTAGAGTGATATGCAAATTACACAAGTACTTCTAACCCAACATAATTTACCCTCAGGAACCACATATTTTACACTACCACAATCAGAAGCTATAAAGGGTGTAATATTTTCATGGCTGCATTGGTACAGAAATTATAAAATCGCGTTCAATTCTAGTAATTTAATTTTTATTGTTAGCATTTACAAAATTTGGCGGCAATTTTCAAAAATTTGACGGCACACAAAAGTGCCGCGGCACAGTGGTTGAGAATCACTCCCATATAGCATCGAGAATATGAAGGTCTTACAGTTTAGGCGTGACGTGAAAATTTTTAACACTGGCAAATAATTATTACTATTATCTATTAATTAAATGTTAAAGTTTTGCAAAAAGCGTTTTGTAACTTTTCGCCACCTATGTAGCGAAAACCGTAATACATATATACAAAAAAATTATACAGACCTTTTTTGTAGAGAATTGAATTTTGTACAAAAAAGTCCTAAATAGCAACCATCTATCATTTATAGGAAAAAAAATACAGCGCTCAAAAATATTAATTATTATTTTTAAGTTTTTTTTTCTCGGTTTAGATTTTTAGTTGTTTATTTATCTAAAATTATTTTTTTTTAGTAGTTTTGTATATCTTTTTATAATACAATTCGCCACGTACAATGTGTTGTAAAGTTTCGTCGTGTTTTCAACATTTTAAATATTTTTATGTATTATTAACCATAATTTTTAGTAGAGGTACAAAAAGTACTAAATTTGTATGGAATAATGGTTGTAAAACATAATAGGTTTGTTCGCGGATGCGATTCCGAACCAATACCGGCTTGTTGAACAGCGCATGTATGGTTATTAACTGATTCAAGATTTCTGTTTACCGCATGCGATTTCTGAATAAACAATTTCAAAACGTCGTCTATTTTCCAAACCATAGATAGTTTTAGTTGTAGCGCGTTAATTTTGTGCGATTTGATTGGTCGAAGTCTGTTAAATATTTTAAAAAATGCAATAGATACAGAAGATATGAGTGATTCTGAAAGACTTATAAACATTAAAAGAAATAATTAAAATAAACAAAACAACACAATAACCCAACGCTTTTCTCTTCTTTCTCCACAAACCGCTAATTTTTATCAAAGAACGGCATAATCACCTTCAGTTCTTACAAAGGTAATTATGTATAATAACTTAGCCCCTTTCGATTTTCTTGAACACACCACTACTACTAATCATATTTTACAATAGACATGGAAGACAAATACACCAAATGAAGAAGCTCAAAAACACCATGAAGGGGTGGTTTCCCCGCCCAACATATAAATATATATATATGTATATAAAGTTTTAAATTTTAGTGTAATTACTCTTGAAAATGATCGCAGTTTGATCGAAACAATTGTCGAGTTTTCGAAAATAAATCAATGAGAAACATTTTTACGTGTTTTTCTTTACGTTTAAATTAGTTTTGAATCATGTTTCACGAACATGCACTATCGAATCTATTAACAGAATTATTATTTAAAATTCTGGATTTTATGATTCTTATGATCTATTATAGAACAACCATACTTATAGTGCGGTTATGGCTTTGACTTTTTGAGTGGTTTACAATACCTCCTGATGTTTAAGGCAATAAAGTAATTTGGAAGGTATTTGTACCGAAGCTGTGAGGTTAATGGTCCGTACTAGGAAAAATTATTTGAGTAAAGTAAAGTATAAAAATTATTATAGAATTATTTCCATCAACGTGCTCGTTTAATTTTAACTATACCTAAACAGTAATGATCATCTTTATTTTTTTCTATTAAAAGTTTCAAGAGAAATTTATAGTTAAAATTCAATAATTTTTAAAATACGGACCTGAGATTACTTCAACAAGGGTGTTTGTATCGGTCAATTTTTATGACTGTCTGGGGTTGAGTTCTCATAAAATTAATTGAAAGCTAAACAGCAATTAAGCCATAACCGCACTATAAGTATGGTTGTTCTATACTATTGCACATGCGAATGATCCCTGAACTTGTTGAGAATAGCATCAGCGAACAAACCAAATATACGATAGGAGCATAATAGCCACTTATTCTAGATAGGTACAAAACCGTATATACCTAATTTAATTTATGAACAATGAAATTTTTCTTATCTAGGAGAAATATACTTACAGAAGATTACGGAAAGAGAAAATGGAAGAAACTTACTTTTATTATGATTCTAAAGACTATTTTTATAAAAGAGACAGACCATATTTGAAGTCCTAAGCTGTTTTCTTATTACATTTTCTACGAAAAATTTAATTCAGCGGAAAATATGTTTGAAGAGTACATTTTATTACGTTTTGAAGAATATTTTTTGAGTCTACATTACGATGTTTGACAAGGTAAAATCATACAGTTTAAAAAATAAATTAATTCTGATTTATACAAACAAGAAATGAACTGTAGCGAATCTTTAACCGTTGTATATTTATCCCCTTCCCACTCTTTAGTACTTAAGCTCCCATGCTCCCCTTCTATAGTCACTGAAACAAATACGGCAACGTCATAAATTACAAATAGTAAACCCGACAATCGTAGTTATTTAATGTCAGCGTCCTTGTGGTCATAATTTTCCGGACACCTGGACTTCGTTAGGTGTACACTTTATTATATGTGTAGAGCCTTGGAGTTGAAGGATACGCCAACGAAAGGTTCAAATTATATCAGCCAAGCGTTATAATCTCATTTTGTGGGAATATCTGCAGGAAATATCTCTTGGACACACCCGACCGATTACGACCTCACACGGGTAGATGGCTAGCCGCACACACCTTTAAAACATCCTTGAACTAACACGTATTCCACAAAAATCATTCTGAACTATGCTCCAAATAAAAGTGATAAATAAGGGTACGTAAGGGTTTATTGGTCTCTTCAATTTGGAACTACATCTTAAACATAATTATTTATAAAGCCGACAGCAATCTAAATCAGTAGTTCTCAACCTTTTTGTTGTTGCGGTACACTTTTAATTAACAATTACAAAATTTGGCGGCACACTACCAATTTAAAAAGAAATGATTTTTCGATTATTTATATCATTGCTAATATACCTACTCAATCATAGAACCAAACAATTTGTTTCTTGATAATGCTTTGCAAAATTATTTCACGATTTTTGTAGTGGTTTGGAAGTGGGGTTGACATTTGGGGTGGTCCCTATGTAGTTGGTGATGGGGATGGGGATGGGATTGCCATGTAAGATGAGTTGGAGCCGCGGGTGATTTAGAGGGTGGATGAAGATGTTGCAGAAGCTGCATGGCACAGACATGGGGTGGGTGGTTTTGGAAGAGGAGATGGTGTACCTAAATGTTAAGAATAGGGTAAAAGTTTGAGATGGCTTCGGATGAGTACATTTAAAAAAAATCATTCAGACTGGTCCATTTTTTGGTTTTTTTTTATGGCCTAAAAACCAGGTGACCGTGATTCTATATAATTACCGAATTATATGTTAATTACTGAGTAAAAGCCTAAATTGTTTCAGTCTTTCTAACCTAACATAATCTACCCTATGGAACAATGTTACATCTTTTATTGTTAGCTCTTATAAAATTTGGCGGCACTTTACAATCAGTCAAATAACATTTGCCTAACCAAATACTTTTTGAAAAGACAATTTCAAAAAGAAATACATGGAGACTCTAAAGAGAGGATAAAAGAAGACTCATCCTAATTACCGCAGACACTTAAAAACCTGCAGGTCTGTTTTTCGCCCCGTTCTATTATGAGCATGGTTATTTTCATTATGAAAACGTTTTATTTTTATTTTAAATCAACCCAAAAGAACCCACAATTTGTCTAGAAAACCGTTAAGCAGATGACGTTTGCTTAGTAAAATAGTATTTGCCCAGAACAATCGTTTAAAATAATTTTAAAAAATGTACGTATTGTCAAGAGCAAAGTGTCACATATTTCTGCATTTTTTAAATTAACGACCCCCCATCCCACCAATCCCACGTACCCTCTTTATTCTCTTTACCTACATACAAATTTATCTAACATTATTCATACCTTATCAAATATATCAATTTTTACTTCCACCCCCTCACGCCATCACTTTTGACCCCCACTCTTTTATCACTGGGAATGAAGTCCTTGAAAGTTAGGGCCTTAATATGTTATCAATTTTTAATTCATTTTATTTTATGTCGCGGGACAACAGAAGCAGGAATAGCACCGCTTGTCTGTTCGGGCCCTTTCTGCAGCCGACTGACTTTTTTCAGTTATTCTTTTTAAATTTATTTATTTAGCTATCAATTTTTTTTTGATAAATAATTCATTGTATTTTATATGTACGACACCCTAATACAGTAGATCACTTTTGTTTCATAGTTTATCAAAGAAACTTAATTTCCTAAGAATTTGTTTAATTGTCTAAATTGTTGAATCACTCATTATCGATGTGGCAATAAGCAAACATCTGTTGCAATGGACGCAGAATACATTGTCTATCCTCTATATCAACAATTTCAATGCTAATAACAATAACTAACGTTTTTAAAAGTACAATGTTATTGTCCTATAAGTACATTCTGAATTATAACATGTAAGTATGTATATGACAATTTTGTATTACCTTTTCATTAAGAGTATTTTAAGTTTTCAGTTATAAGAATTTAATTTGATTAGTATGATTAATGGTTTAATCAATAAAATCATTAAAACAATATGCAATTATTGATGAAAGTAACTTAAATTATGCAACGTTTTGACTGTTCCGGTCATCATCAAGCTAACAATTAGTAAATTGATGTTATTAACTATAAGCCTGATGGTGGCAGAATGATGATAGTCGAATTAATAAATAATTAAGGTTATTGTCTTCAATTATTATTTGTTATTGGCGAAATTAAGTTTAATTGATGAAGCAATTTTAATTTTTTTCTTTTAACTGATGTTCAGTTATTTATTTAATGTGTTTCATTTATATTACAATTGGGTTTAATAATAGTAAGTAATCTATATACATATGTTTAATTTGTGTTATTTGTACATTTCAATCGCTTTATTCAAGCTTGCAAATATTTTTTTTTCGGAAATTCCTGCATAGGTATTAGTTTTTATGATTGTAGAAATAGAATTTTCGTTTTTCTCTTATAATTAGTGAAACATTTTTAATAGTTAACAGTTGGAAAAAACAAAAATTGAAACACTGTTTTAATTTCTACAAACTTTATTATAACTTGACGCGGAAGAGGGGAAATCTTCGAAAGACGCCCAGCCGTCCGATGCGACTGGGTAGTGTCGGAGGTAATTTCCGTTTTCGCCAACTTTCGAATTTCTACCTGTTTTAGTGGCGTTTCGCCAACTGTATTTTATTGCAATCCTTTAAATTCCCGTTTTGCCAACTCTTGAAAAGCAGGTAGTTATATTATATACCTAAATACATATACTATTATATACACAGAATACTACAGTTTTTGTTTTTTTTATGAGATCTTCAGATTTAGTGATATTACGAGTCCTGCCCCTTCTAACTATGTACCATCTTAGGACGGGGTTTGCTGGTGCGCATCTAATCGTTAAGTCTCGGTTGAAAAATTTCACACTACCTTCCTCACTTTTAATGTTTGTAGTATTGTATTGTGATGTATTTAAAACTTGCGGTTTATTACTATTGTTAACTAGAATACAAGCACCAGAAAGTGGTACTTCTCTAAAGAAATAAAGAAAGTGTTTGTTCAACAATCTAAAATTGGGTTTTGTTAATTATTTCCAGAACTAACAGCGGACAAAATAGGTATTTTGTTCTCAGTTAATAAATTATATTGCGGTTGTTCAAAATTTACGATTACTGTTCGTTTTTCAAAACAAAGTATTATATTTAACTCCTTTTATTGACCAATAGCAAACATAATGCAAAGTCGGGCGTTGAAGATATGGAAATAGTAAAATGGTGTTTAATTATAAAATATAAATAGGGACTTGTAAACCGTGAATGCAAGCGAACAGACTGTTGAAAAGTAAAACGCCACGCCGCGCGGCGGTTGGTAAGCTATTTTTGTATGCAAAGCCCGAAGAATAAAAAAAATATGAAAGAGCCGCTTTCGATGGTCACGTACACTAATGTGCCTTGTGAGATGCCTACCAATTCATGAAAGAACATTTAAACTGCTTGTTTTACAACTGCGGAAGATGTAAATCTGACATTTAAATTTCATCACGAAATTTTTAAATGGACCGATTCTCACGTACGTTTCCATATCTTTGTAAATTTAATGAATAGGTACACATGTAAACATCAAAAGGTGTTAAAAAAAGTAATATTTGATATTAATTGTTTTAGAAGTGGATCATTACCGATAGGAATGACACCGTTTGAATTGTGGTAGTGGCGAAAATGAGATACCTACGAATTTGTTAACGAAAAGTACCATTAATTAGTACTAAAACAATTGTTTCAAATAATTAGCACCTAACTAATTAATACAGGGAACAGGTTTTCTTCCTGTACCACCCCGTTGGGAATCACTTCTTTAAACTAACACTAGATACTATAACGACTTAATTAATCACAGAAACTTAAACGTAAATACTACAACTAATACAACTAAATAGGCCATATAATTTTTAAATTATTCTCACGCTGTTTATTTATATCACTTTAAACTGCTGTCTGTTGTCATTTATCCGGTCAGAACTGTTGCGGCTCGACGATTCTATATTGGTTGGCAAATCTTTCCTGAAAAATCGAAAATCTTCCCAGATTTCTAAATAAAACCAAAAATAATTATTTATAGGTACATTACAGTGAATTATTTCTAAAACTGCATCACCTTATTGTAACGCTTGAGACACTTTTAAATTTATGTCGTTGTTTAAGACCCGACCAACAGTCGTTTGTGGTATTCTCGTCGAACCGCAGCGGGCATTTCCCCTTTGATTCTACAACTGCGTACTCCATTATTTATGGCCCTGTCGTGTAGAAGACTTACATATTATAGTAACTTCAAGAATGTCGTGACTTTTCGAATACAAGTGCCATATCTTCAGCCGTATCAACATAAAACTTGCCATAAATATATATATATATAACACAGACAATAAAAACAGTGAGAGTTTTCTTTAGAGCAGCCGACTCGAAAGTACAGATAGCAGTGATGATCCCAAATCTTTATTAGAAGAATGTACTTTGAAAAGGAAGAAACACTAGAGAATTTTATAAATTTTGGTAGTACCTACATGAATGCAGTGATTAAATTATTTTCGAAGTATGGATTAATAATAAATACAAGTTAATGGAATTCAGGATGTTGGCTTTTCAAAAATGTGGCTACACAGTCAGATCTGCACTGTAGGTTTACCACCTTAAGCGACTCTCTCACCCGAGCAGTACGTAACAAGCAACAAGTAACTGGCAAAGAGCAATATTATCAGCACGTCAGCAGGCAATAGAATTTTGTTATTCTCTAAAATTTGAGATTCTTTAAATTGGGAAATATGTGATATATATCATTTTTAAACAATCGAACAAAAATGTCAATTCTTGATGAAGACGGTGTTTTTTGTTAGTGTTGTAGCTTTTAAGAAGAAAAAGAAGGAAATTTTGGATACTTCTTGCATCAACACAATTAATGGAACAGTGTCAATTTGTGTGCTAAAGAACTTAGTTCGCATTCTGCATATTCTAAGAAATTTACTGATGTTAAAAAACAAAATTGTTGACAAGTGTTGCTCTAATAAGTTATAAACAACCGCATTGCTCTGGGGTGAGAGCGCTCTTATAATTCATTAAACAAAAATAATGATAAACAAGAAGAATGCATTCATAACTCGAATGGGATAAAATTTTATCGAAAAGAAGATGAAAAAAAAAACTATAATAAAAAATAGAAACTAAACTGGTGTTAAAATGTTTTTCGAGTTTCTTCTTTTCTAACATAAAACGATTTTTATATTTTCCACGATTCGAAAAATGTGACGATTTTTATCCATTCTGTTCTATAAAGTGTAAAAATGATACAACTAGACTGAAATATCATAAAATTATCCTTCCGCTCTGTAATTACACATAATATATCCGTGGAGTCTGGCCAGCATTGCCAAATAATTGAAATAATTATTAACGGAAGAGGAAAATACCCAATTGACGTTCTCAAATTGATTATTTTTATTTAACCATTTGAACATTTGGATTTTTAATTTTCTCACATTATGTTCTTTAGCAGCTCCTCAATTACCCTGAATGATACTATGGTACCCTTTAGTAGCCTAAATTTCCTTCTCAATCATAATCCGTCTTGGTCATCATCTTTTTTGGAGTTCAGCTTTGTATAAGTATCAGTTTTCCAGTTAAATATAATACATATTCCTATTATTTAACACATTATAGTCACACGGTCATGAAATGTGTAAAAATTCACATAATTTGAATAGAATTTATGAGTAGGTAGCGCCATACCCAAAATCAGCACCACACAGAAAAAATATTATCTACCTACAACGTACGCCCACGTTTCCGAAGAAAAAGATGTCTTGGAAGAGAAGACGCGTTCACTTCATTCTTTATCTTTGTGAGAAGTTATTGGCCATAAAAATAATTATCTACGGCCCGGTATAACCCGAAGAACTTCACGAGAACAATGCCAGTTAGGTGTGCGTTCTCTCATGGCGATCGTTCAAATTAAACTGTCACGAAGAGGCCGTGATGTCTTCATTCGCTTCTTTTCCTCGTACAGACATACATACATGCATATACACCAACGTGTTCTTTCTTAGTAAAGATGTATAACACATACGTATTTGTATGCATGTATAGGTATAACAAACACGAACGGGCAAAGACTGCAAACTTGTTTTCCAAGAGATGTTTACCCTTCTGTCTACATTCCCGCCATGCTGCAACGCCAGATTGAGTAAAAATATTCTGAAAAGCTCCTTTACACTCCGTAATTACTTGCTTGGTTAATGGGATTTTTCTATTTTATGGCCAACTGTTTTACACCCTTATGAACCCAGCGTGGATCGTTAAATTTCATCCTCCATCGTCTGATATATGTACCTACTTCCTAACTAGATGGACACAAGAAAAGTTTATTGAACATAAAAAACGCTGATGTACGAGGAGCTATTGGTATACAGGGTGACAAAAAAGTTCGGGCAATTTTATTTGAATGGTTTTCTGATTTAGAGATTGTGGTGCAGTAACAATTTTAATGATTTCAGTGAATTTTTTATTCAATTCTGGCCCACAAGTTGATGTATTTTTTTTTCAGTAGTGTTTACGTTAGTGGATAAGCTAGGACAGTAGTTTTTCCACCTGCGCATGCGCAGACTGATGACGTGACCTGTTCGAAAGCTGTTCAGAGGATGTTTAGAAGCTGTTTAAAGCAGTTCGTAAGCTATTCGAGAGGTCTTTTGCCGGTACCCTACATAACTTGTATGTGATCCTGTCTCAGTAAAACTTCTATCCCTTCATAATCATAACAGCTCTTAACAGCTTAGGAACTGCGCAAAGAGCCGTTTGCAAAACCGTGAATCGGCAGGGACTGCGGGTTGCGCGTTGCCGAATCCGACGCCATCCAGAGATGCCCATGCGAAAAATGGCCAAAATTCTTGGTATCGACAAAGATAATCTTTGCAATATTATAAGGGAGAAGCAATAAGTCTATTATAATTATCCCATCTTTGTCCCAGAAGAACTTTGCCAGCCGACTTTTCCATTCCACTCCTTAAATTAGTTTTGAATTGATTGACCATCCGCACCCCCCATATTCTCCCGTAAGAAATGCTTTACAGACCGAGATGATAAGACTTTTTGCCAAAGGGTTAGAATGACTCTATAAACGTTGTGATAAATGTGTCAGTCTTAATGGAGATTATGTTGAATAAGATAAATTTTGTTTTAAAATATTGTGGTGTTTTATATGATATGCCAGAGACTTATGAATACCTCCTCGTATACTTTAAACTATAGATGCAGTAGGACGTTATGATAAAATAATTTTATATATCGAACAATTTCGTGTGAAAATGCCTCTATTCACCTTTTATTGTCAGTCATGGTTAAGTGCGCTGCTAAATTTTTATTGGTTAGGTGACAGTGAACCATAATTTCCGTTTTCCGACAATATAAACTAGACTTCTCGCCAAGATGCATATTGGTCTCCTTGTAATAATCAATAATTTTATCACGCAGCTATATAAGTCATGTGAACGTGTAATTTTATAGTCTGGTGAACTTTATTTGGATGAGTTATCGGGCAATTTACTAATCCATATTTATGACACTGGGAGGTACATAAATTATGGATGTATTAAAGTAGGAAAAACAACGGAAAGTATGCCTGTAAATATCCACTACCGTATGTTGTAATACAATGATTATTCATCGGCTAATTCGGCTAATATGAATATATTTTCATAAAAATGTAAGACTTATAGGGTAGGTGTAGTACGGATATACAGGTTGTACCGTGTGATTAGCCCACTATGTTGCTGTTACGATGGAATTTGGTTAACGTACACGAAATGAGGGAGATCATAAAATTAAAATTGTGGGATCATGACCAACTGAGGCAACGCAGGTATAGTAACTGAGACTCATATTTATATGTACTTGAGTGCACTTTAGAACTTAAAAGTCCCAAATGCAATACATAAAATTAACTTTTCTTCCTTACCTAATAATCTTAATTCAACATTTAACTACTTCAGTTAAATTATGAAATAACATAAATTCTAAACAATTGTTAACATATAGAGATGCCTCTTTTTAATATACAATATACATATATATATATTTAAATATGTAATTGAATAATTAAATATAATTACTCTATTTATATGTAATTAAAGGCTTATCTGTTGAAAAATTACGATATAATTACAGAAAAGGTTTTTAGTTTTAGGCCGAATTGTATGTAAATGTTGGATTAGGATTCTGAGAGGTTTTATTAAAGCGGTAAGTTAGCGGCAGAGGTAACAATGAAGACGTCGATTAAGGCGGTAACGTTTTAAAGCACTTCAAAAGCTGACTTCGAAGAAACAGCCGATGTATTTATTATACCTGTCTTCTTTCATGTATGGACAACAGAAAACATCTGGCCCAACGAAAATACGAATATAATCCTAAAATAGGTGTAGGTACGTAAAGGAACAGTCACGTGGTGTAGAATGTAGAGGTTCAATATATAGGTCCGATACGTTAAAAAAATTATAAAAGATTAAGTATTAAAGTTGAAAGATCTTATACAATTGTTTACGTTAGACTCTACAGAATATACAAACAATAGAAAGATCCTTCAGGATCTTTGGACTTAAAAAAAGTATGATATAGGCTTCCTCCTTAAAAAAAAAAATTGACTAGTTAATAATCGCAAAACTCAGCAAAAAGAATTCGGGTTCTTATTTTGCAAGAAATATCTAAATGTTTATAAAGTCTTAATCGCCGATATAAAAATATTTGACTAGTGTAAGTCGAGCATGGGTGGGGAGGTTTAGGTTAGTAGGTTCCGTAAGGTAAATATTTGACTTCAACACTTTATCGTTTATCGTAAGTTTCCAAAATGCGTTCGGTCGTTACCACCAAGACAATGTAGTGACACCCACCACTTTTAAATAATTCAGAATATATTTAACCTTTAAATAAAAAAAAAAAACATTGACAATTAGAAGCCCGTCCTTATTCTCGGCAAAGCATTTCTCAACTGATAGCTGTCGTTGAAATTCATGGCCGCCGGTGATAGACGTAGCCAGTATTCAACGGCGAAGCTATAGGCCTGATCTTTGGGTGATAACGGTTCGGTACTTCACTTTAATAAATGTAACATCCTCTTGCTGCGGTCTATTTCCATAACGAATTGAGAGCTAAATATTTATTCGATTATTTCCATCCTCGAAACGCCAACAATTCACCTAGAATTTATACATTGTGACGCAAGAAGCAGTTGCATGAAACTAAATTAATAATTTTATCATAGAAAATGTTTGCAATCCATTTGTTTCAATTCCTAAAGAGAACGTTACATCTTTGCTTATTGTTAGTTTCAAATAAAAATAATCTACATTGTCATAATAATAGATGTATTTGGGATTGAAACCAAAGACTAAGAAATGACGGGACAGCCCCAGGGTATATGCAATTTCAATCGCCTAAATATTCTCGTAGACCATTAGGTGGTGAAAGAGAACCATAATGAATGTAAACGACTCTTTCGACGTTCCCTCAGAGCAATTAGCATATCATTGGTGGTCTTTGATATGGAAGAATATTATCTTTTTGATCAGTTACCGACCGCCAAAGAGACCCCTTTTTTATTACGAAGCCCTGTGGATATTTGAAGAATCCAAGTCCGTATTCAAAAAGTAAATAAGGTAAATTTAATTCTACGCATGTTAAATAATAAGTACTATTCGTTTGATGAGATTTTTTTATGTTAATCCTAAATATTTCTAATATAATCTTCCACTATGTACGTAGGTACAGGCATAAACTTTACCATTATATGGAATTATGTTGTATTAATAAAGTGTAGGTCATATAATTTTGTGCCTTTGTCATGAATTACATACCATTTGATAAAATAGTAGTAGATATATATTTTCACCCGATTGCCATTGCTCTCTGGCTCATTTATTTGCATTCAACCCTAATTCAGGCAATTGTACTGTGTTCAATTATTTTGGATATTTCGCCGTTTAATTCAACCCCCTTTTTCGTAGAACATTAAACACGCAAATTAAAAGGTATGAAGGTAACTCCCTTCAAACCGGGGGAGAAATTTCCGTTACGTTCCAGTTGAAACACCTATTTTCCTGTTAATGAACTATCTTTGTTATATATTCCTACGTAACAGTGGGAGTAAATGTTTCCAAATGGGTTGTCGAGAAATTGTCATCTATTATTTTCAACGTTTCAGTATCATAAACAACTGAAACAGGGGACGAATCTTGTTTCTAAGTACGATACACCTAAGATATTGGATTGGTGAAACTGATAATGATACAATTTTTGCGACATAAAACGTTTAAATCTACGTAAGGAATGTGACGGATTCAGAACTAATGGAGTTCATATACAGAGTTGTATATTGCCTTAGTCTCGCCCTGTAAGGAATTTAATAAAGCATTGTAATATTAAATTATAATAAAACACCTAACATTCTCAACCAGGAGTCCTGAAATACCTGTTGTGTTTTAAGAACTCAACACGCGGAAATGTGCTTTGAGATTCGTGACTCAATCAGCCCTATTTTATAACTCAGTAGAAATGTAGGCATCGAATCGAAATGTGAGCAAATCGAGATGTATCCAAATCTATTGCATCTTTCCACTTCGACTTTCGGTATTCTGTAACTGAAGTAGAAGAGGCGGTCAGTCGAGAGGTATGATTTTCGTTAGCTGAAAAGGCGGCAACGTTGCATTTTCTGTGCGAATATAGACCTTATTAACCAACTGACAGTTTTCTTCTAATCTAACCGAGGGATAAACAGGAATTTGTATTGAGAGACAGATACATCGCAGAAGTCCAGCAGGCAAAAATCCATGTCAGGTAGCTCGACAAAGTAGTAAAATTTCAATACGACCACTGCAACGACCAAACCAGTACTGAGCTAAAACAGCATGTGCGAATAGAGATTTTTACTTGGATATGTGATTCTGACAGCCCTGATGCAGTCGAAATCGACTTCTGTCACACATTTCGATCCGAGGAGTTACAGAATACCGATTTGATAAAATTTAGATTTTACCCCACCACTTCTATTCGATTGGAGGTTACAGAATAGGCTTTTATAAATTTTCGAAATGCGAGAGACAAAGGGGAAGAAATTGTAAAAAATGTGCGGCGACCGTACGACATTCGATGGGTGTATAGTATACTACTGTCACCCAATAGTGGTATGGCAAGAAAATTTAAACGCGTTTAGGAGCGCTGTATTTTTTAACCTGTAAAAGATAAAAGGGTGCTGTACTGGATTTTTTTGTAGAAAATGCTCTTAACGTCAGCCTCTTTACAAAATATTTTTTTGCACGACAAAATCCCTTCGTTACTGGACTAAGAGTTTCGTGAAAAGACTACATGCATTGACGTCACGCCTAAGCCTTTGGGCCTTAAATTCTCGACTTTTTGTTCTAGAGAGAAGCCAGCAAGCAGTCCTGATCTAAGTCCACTGGACCTGTTTTGTAGCATTAAATAAAACTGCGTGTATCAAAGGACAATACACAACGATAATAATTTGTTTAGGCGTATGAACATTGCTGCAAGTTACATTCGCGACTTTATTGTGAGTGAAAAATAATTTTGGTAAACGTCTTCTAGAGATTTACGGCTTACATTGCAAAAATTGTGAAAAACAATACGTAGGTCAGAGTCGTAGGGCCATAAAGGTTAGACTTGAAGAGCATTTGAGTCACCTTAGATCCCATTATTTTTAGATAATCATGAAATAGACTCTAGTTGCTTTAATTTGATTAAAAGTGTTGACAATCCTTTCCTTATATATGTAGACGCTTTTGAGAGTACCTATTGAAATATACAAAAATAAAGACAACTTAATGAACTCTGGCAATGGCCCTATTCCAAACTCGGATCTCTTCAGGTTGTCTAAACAGACTCCTATTCTACCCCCAGCAGGGATTAGTCGAAAGCATGCATTCGGAGGGTTTAGCCGTTGTTTATAGGATTAAACGACTCCACCAAATAGGTTCTCTTTCGTCTGTCAAACAAGGCGCACAATATATTTTTTAACTTACGGGCAGTTTAATGAAGTATACTTAAACACAGTGTATTTCTGTTTGATATTGAACGTTCGTCACTGTTTTACTATCACTAGTGTGGCCTCCCACAATCCCCACTCACAGTTTTGATCTCTCTTTAATAATTTCAAAATTTGGCTTACATGTCATTGGTTTTATTTTTAAAATTACAAAATTACTTAGAGAGGGATTTTAACTATAAATTAAACTTAATAATAAGGTTTACGTTTATTGTCCAACTGAGGATGACATCATGGGTGTCGAAAAACGCGTCTTAACTATTTAAACATTTGTGGAATTTCGGGTTTTTCTGTGTTTTGTTAAATATACTGTTAACTATTATTTACGGACGTATAGGGACAGTAGTCTGACTTCTTCTACCTTAACCCTTTTAAACACATTGGGATGTCAATTTTTGTTAACCTCTGCTGCACGTAAACCCAACCTATCATTCTTTTTGTTGTTGTCAGAGAAATATAAAACTCCCTGGCTGTTTTTTAAAAAACATTCATGGAACATGAACTATTCAATTCTCAGTTTGCAACTTAAATAAAACTACTCGATGTTAATGTTACCTATTTACAAGACAGTTCACTTTCCGAACAAAGTGATGGTCTGGAATCGTTAATGTCCATTCTCGGAAGCATTAACTGCATTTGTAATGCATGTTAGTGTTGGTAATAAATTGAAAAGGTATAATGTCGATGTAATTGTGAAGTAAATAAAAGAGATTTGCGCTCTCAACCGGTAGTAGTGGCGGTGGCGAATTTACTTTATACATGTGTATATAGAAAGCCGTCGCATTTTCTGCATTTGTTTGCTGCTTGCGTGTTGAAATTTACGTTTGTAATAGACTGAAAGGCGCCCATAGCCAACAAAATTACTACTGTCGGAAAAAGTAATTGCAAGATGCATTGCAAAAATGAAAATAAACATATACCAAACATGAAACATCATTTTCCAATTTTTCATATACGAAATTGAAATTGCAAACGTCAATTTTTTTAACCTCTTAAACAAGTAACCACATCATCAACAATTTATTTTTCTTAAAGTACACCAAACTGAACCCAACGGAACTTGCACCTTGGCAAAGTTGCAGTTAGCATAAATTATAGCTTGTAGCATTTAAGCGTCATCACCGTGAGACAAGGCCTGCGCACTAATTACGTAATATGATGTGTGTGAGCCTACTATAATACATAGTAGGCTCATGCACGGCATAGGTGATAACGTAATCAGCGCGCAGGCCTTGTCTCACGATGGTAACGATTTAAGTGACTTAAGGAAGCGGACCAAGTGTTTAGGCTTAATGGAGGGAGAGAGAAGGTAGTTTGTAAGAATCGAGACTCAGACGAGATTCTGAAAGAAGGCAGCAGCTCTTTCAGTACTCAGGGTGACAGAGACCATGGGGAGTCGGCATGGGACCTTAATGGGGAAGTACTAGTAAGTATAGCAGAACGAGGAGCTCTTTGGAAATCAATAGATATAGGAAAGGAGAGGTAGTGTGGTATGATACCTTCTGAGATATGAAGGGTTAATTAAAGATACCTTAAAGACAGAAACAGGAGCAATAGGGAGAATTAGATAAGATGATTGTTCGCATATAATGAAAAATATTGGATATTGTAGAGTTCGGGGAGGTGCGTGTCCAACCAATCTTCGGACTGACGACATTGTGATGACCATAACTATAGTATTCAAAAAAGGTGACTAAAATGAAACAAAACGTGCTTCACAACATTCTGTTGAAACTACCGAGTGGGGATCGCAAGCTTAACTTCATCAACGCGCCTTAAGCAGTTACAAGAACAAACTTCCCTCCAAGCTGCGCGGCCGCGCACTAACTTTTTAAAAATTGCACAGCCATTTTTGTATTTTGCGCACAATTTTTTTAAACATTTTATGAAATTATTGTAACTAAAAAAGACAAAAATCTAGATTTCACAAAAAAATGTTGAAATATTTTGAAATTTGTCTTTGACATTTAAAAAAGATTGATGATTTTAATACGTCCAAATGTTACAAGAAGGTTGTAGAAAGCTCGTGTAGGTACCAGCCACCCAGCCTAACAGGAACGGGATCCTGAATTCTGCAAAATTTTTGGTTTGAGAGAGAGCGGTTAGTTACCAGATGTTGTTAACGATACTAGAATTGTTAACGGGTTTTAATTATTGAAATTCAGTTACAAAAGTCTTTCCAATATCTTATTGGATCTATACTTAACGCACATAGTGTATTGGTATTTCCATAAGAGTGTAACTACTATCCCTACGGTCACAAAAAATAATCTAAAAGTATAACTAATACTAAAATAACAAGTTTTTATAAATAAATAAATAAAGTAAATAATCATTTAAATAAATCTTTTTTTAAAAACACTTAGGGATAGCATCGGCAAATAACTCTGTTAAACCATAAATATTGGACAAAGTTTAAATTATATTACCCTATAAAGGTTCAAAGAAAATTTATTTCTCAAAGCTCGCCTACAGCGTTAAAGAGCATTGCTTTTTTGTATGCATCCTAAGTTTGGTAGTTTAAATCAAAAGTGCAAATATTGAAGATTTAAGGTAAACTGTTTCAACAATTTGTTGAATTTCTGTATTACTGTTATATAAATAGAATCTTATTATTATTATAGTTGTGTTTATAAAACATAAACATAAAAGGTAGCACTATTTGCGAAACTGCATTTTAAAAATGAAAAAATAGGAAACAAAAACATAGGAAGTTGTTCAGTTTCTTAAACCATTATATATATTTCAGAATTTGATTCATTTGTGTATATTATTGGCTAGTGTAAGATATTTCCTTTGTATATATTTCTTGTAGTTTTAAGAAAGGAAATGTTTGTACAGAAGTCTAATAGGTATATTAACAAGGGTGGGCCTCTTTATGACACCCTGAACTAGCGAGCTGCAGATTCTTGGAATACAGAACCAACTTGTTCCTGTGCTGGCGATCTTTTCGGATGGTACCAATACCAACTACCTACAAGGGTGGACAGCTACCACTATGAGAGGTTATACCCATTTAGAGGCGTTGTCATGACAACCTATACCTACTTAAGTTCATGTAACAAGACGAAAGACAGATTTCGTCTCCCAACCTACCGATATACATAACCAATTTTAACCGATAATAATAAACCATTAAACCAAAGAATAGTTTTTTTTTCTATTATTTGAACTACGTAAATTTAATTTGGCACGTAGTCCGTCATTACAAGACGGTACAGAAGTTTTACTAAAAGTTATTGGAGAATTTCGACAAATTTGCTTCGACCCAAACGAAGTCATTTAAAGAGGAATACAGAAATTTGTCGAGGTTATCGAATAAATTTTAGTAAAAGTTCCTGTTTTTTATTTTCTATTTTTTCGTTGTAAAAGTAAATTTAAAGCACAAATTTTATAATAGCTCGCCTTACCTAATTAGGGACATATTTGCATATAGGCATTATTATTTCAGTTACAAATGTCTAAACGAAAATTAAACGTTTACGAAAATAGGGACAAGATAAAACTATAATGTAGAAATCCTTTTCTTGTTCATGTATTAATTAAAATACTTCAAAAAGTAATTATTAAAAAAACTATGGCACCGGACCACCCTCTCACTTGCACACATACATACGTTTCGAAAATTTTGCTACTATATAATTTTGTACGGCGCAGTCAACATAAAAATTAGAGGGAACATTGTCCAAGAACCATATCGACCAAAGTTAAACTCCTAAACAGGTGATTAATAAACTACCACAACGACAGGTGAAACGTCATCTGTGGCGGCATTGATGTACTTAAATTGAATAGAATTATAATTAGACACACCTTCGAGGGTACTATCTTTTAATAATTAAATTATCATTATGAATAATTATTTCTATTCAATTTTAGTGTTATCTGCTTAAAATAATTTTTAACGAATTCTTGTTTTTAATAAACTGTTTGATTTATTTATCATTGCATTTGAGCAAATATTTTCGAATATCTGTATTCGATTCGAACACTATCGCATATTTTTATTTTTAAAAATCTTGCCTAAAGATCTGTCATTTTTATTGTTTATATGCCTATTTGTTTGATCTGTATAGTATACACCTGCATGATATATTTTTCTTAAGAAAGGTTTGATTTAAATTTCAAATTTAAATCGTCTTTTCTCCACAACAATATCCGTTTGCAGACACTAGAATACATTGACAGTTGATGAACTCGATTTTTATCGTTGATATTTTCCATAATGTGGCGTCTCGTTCTCGACAATTTTCGTCGGAAATACATTCGGAACAACTTCAATTGCCTAAATAACAGTATGAATTCATATTCCAAGCTTGCATGCTTGGGCTTGTGGTGTAGAAATTTCCATTTCAAACGCGAAATGCACCCCAGTCGAATTGCTTTAGCCTTCGTGGCCAAATACCTGAAGCACATACGATGTTATTTGTTGAACGTAACCACCACCATCACCACCACTCGAGACGCGGTTATTACCGACTGCATTCTATCGCAGACGGAATTTCTTTATCGCAATTTTAATATAAACGAATGTCAAACAAACCCGACACGAAACGCAAGAAATAATAATTACGAGGGGCATAATGTAAATCGAAACGTACAATGTAAATTGGTGCGTGCTATTCATGCTTTCCCGCAATCGATGCAAAACGACCGCGGAAAACATCGTTACATGCCATGATTAATGTAAAATTCTTTAAGAAATGGAATATTTGCATGGGGGAGACGGGTTTCTGGGGTTGTAAGTATCTCTCGTTAACAGTTATTCAACCTCGATTAATCAATGTTCTAAGTACGTATGGAACGCTCATCACTCAAATTTTTGGCAAAATATAAAAGATAAATTAATTATTGTGTATTTATATGCATATACATTTTCACTCTCACTTCGAATGGTATCCTGGATCAAAGAGGAAATTTACACTTATGGGCCTGAACTCTACACGGGTAGGTACAACCATCCTGTTGAACAAGAGCACTAAATAGTCGAATTGCAATTCAAAAAATCGAGAGGGACAATTTTAGCATACAAATCAAAAAGTGAATTTACGGGGGATAGTAATATCGATACACAATTAGATACCCAGCACAATATGCTATGGGGATGAAAATTCTGGAGTGTATTTGTCGAAGTTGATGAAAAAAGAACCCAAATTTTAGGCGCAGTATAGCTTTTTTGTGAAATCCAAAGATTTTATTGTTTTTATTAGTCACATAGTTCAATAAATAAGTGGCCAAAGAAGAAAAAATCGTTAAATACAGATAAAAAGAATGATATGATATGAGCAGAAAATCATTTCGGGGATTTTCAAGATGAATCAAGTCCAACCGTTACCAAAAAGAAGGGCTGAATCTAGTGTGATACCTAAACGAAACTTTGATCTAAATAGAAGAAGAGTGATAATTCTATTGTTGCTTTGAGAGATTGAATTTAAATGTGAACTGAATGGTAGAATTTTGGCCAACGGCCCACCGGGATAAAGTTAACAAAGGGATAAATAGTTGTGAAAATATTTACACTTCATTAGGCACATTGCGGGCTCTTTTAGCATCTCTAGTAAGTTCGAGAGGTACCTATATAAATAAATCTTTGCGACTTTTATTTACGTCAGCCTTGATTTTAAACTTAGACATCGTATTTCAGTACACGCAGGCTCAGGGTCGTTCACTTCTTTCTCACTCAATTCATTAAGACATTCTGAAACTTAACAATGGCAATTAAGAACTCGTTTCAATTCGGTAATCTGAAGAATTGGAGGTGAAGGATGCTACCAGCCAAATAAAGAAAAAACTGGTCGTAGTACATCATGGGCGAAAATGCTTGAACGATGAAAAAACTCTGATTCGGTTGTTATGGAAATGAATCTATTTATCACGGTTTTTATCCTATACATCTACATGATATAGGTATTGTATTTGAATAGAAAAAAATGAGATAAGCAATCAGTAAAAAATGTAAATATGAAAAGGTACTTTTGTGTGGTCAGTTGAAACATTTTAGCGACTTTTTTTATTTAAATAAAGTATGCATACAATAGAAATAATATTGGCTTTTTTAATGAAAAAAAATGTCTCAGAATTGCAGATCACGAGTATTATATTAGTTTTTATCGTTTCACACGGACAAGAACACAATTCAATATTTAAAGTTCTTTAAAAACTTTGCAAAACAACAGGCAATTCTTTGGAACCGTAACAGATGTAGGTTCCTAAGTTAATTATTGTATTTATCTCCTTAAAATATTATCATTTTGTAAGAACGATAAGCGAAAAGACGGTTAAAGGGCCTTATTTGTTTGTAATCATAATCACACTGACGTTTTAGCTAATCCTTTTCAAGTTATATTATTAGAGAAGTCAAAAAATTAATTAATTGTTAGGTACCTATACCTTAAAAAAATCTACATCGTAGTTTAGGCGAAACGTCGATGTGATTTTTAATAAATAAGGCTTATATGTACCAATATAGGTAGGTAACAGATATTTTGAGCCTCTGACAAATAGACAGACGATATTGAAAGAACATCTATCTTAAACTCTTTATAGGAGTCATGGAGTCCTTAAAGCGATTTAATTTAATATTTAACATAGAAATTTTGAGGCTTAATAAAGAATGTCCAGACAAAAAGAGAATGATTTTTTATTCACGTCTTGGAAGCTAGAAAGACCAAATCAGCAGAATCGAATGACATACTTATATAAAACTTTTTAGTACTAATTTAGTACTAATTTGTACTATTAAAAAAAAATTTGTACCACGTGCCATTACAAAGAAAACAGTGGCGCTGCTAAGTTCATAGGGAGCTAGCAGGACTATAAGAAAAAATTAATAAAAAAAACCAAACAAGTACATAAATAGCAATAATAGAATTTGAACTAATTTGTACTAGCTATTAGAAAGCAATATTTACATTTATTCGTTTGAAAACATCCCTTAATAAATTTATGAACACTATAACCACCAAAAATGTACCACTTTTTATAAGCAGAATCGAATCGCGTTTTTTGCAATGAATACGGGATAATTTGTGCCGCAAAGATATGCAATGGCAGATTTTGTACCCTTTGCCGTTCACCGAAAACTACCCCGAAGGGACATTACGTATAAGAGTAAAGTACCATTTTTCACTAGCAGAATCGAATCGCGTTTTTTGCAATGAATACGGGATAATTTGTGCCGCAATGATTTGCAATGGCAGATTTTGTACCCTTTGCCGTTCACCGAAAACTACCCCGAAGGGGCATTACGTATAAGAGTAAAGTACCATTTTTCACTAGCAGAATCGAATCGCGTTTTTTGCAATGAATACGGGATAATTTGTGCCGCAAAGATATGCAATGGCAGATTTTGTACCCTTTGCCGTTCACCGAAAACCACCCCGAAGGGGCATTACGTATAAGAGTAAAGTACCATTTTTCACTAGCAGAATCGAATCGCGTTTTTTGCAATGAATACGGGATAATTTGTGCCGCAAAGATATGCAATGGCAGATTTTGTACCCTGTGCCGTTCACCGAAAACTACCCCGAAGGGACATTACGTATAAGAGTAAAGTACCATTTTTCATTAGCAGAATCGAATCGCGTTTTTTGCAATGAATACGGGATAATTTGTGCCGCAAAGATATGCAATGGCAGATTTTGTACCCTTTGCCGTTCACCGAAAACCACCCCGAAGGGGCATTACGTATAAGAGTAAAGTACCATTTTTCACTAGCAGAATCGAATCGCGTTTTTTGCAATGAATACGGGATAATTTGTGCCGCAAAGATATGCAATGGCAGATTTTGTACCCTTTGCCGTTCACCGAAAACCACCCCGAAGGGGCATTACGTATAAGAGTAAAGTACCATTTTTCACTAGCAGAATCGAATCGCGTTTTTTGCAATGAATACGGGATAATTTGTGCCGCAATGATTTGCAATGGCAGATTTTGTACCCTTTGCCGTTCACCGAAAACTACCCCGAAGGGACATTACGTATAAGAGTAAAGTACCATTTTTCACTAGCAGAATCGAATCGCGTTTTTTGCAATGAATACGGGATAATTTGTGCCGCAAAGATATGCAATGGCAGATTTTGTACCCTTTGCCGTTCACCGAAAACTACCCCGAAGGGACATTACGTATAAGAGTAAAGTACCATTTTTCACTAGCAGAATCGAATCGCGTTTTTTGCAATGAATACGGGATAATTTGTGCCGCAAAGATATGCAATGGCAGATTTTGTACCCTTTGCCGTTCACCGAAAACTACCCCGAAGGGGCATTACGTATAAGAGTAAAGTACCATTTTTCACTAGCAGAATCGAATCGCGTTTTTTGCAATGAATACGGGATAATTTGTGCCGCAAAGATATGCAATGGCAGATTTTGTACCCTTTGCCGTTCACCGAAAACCACCCCGAAGGGGCATTACGTATGAGAGTAAAGTACCATTTTTCACTAGCAGAATCGAATCGCGTTTTTTGCAATGAATACGGGATAATTTGTGCCGCAATGATATGCAATGGCAGATTTTGTACCCTTTGCCGTTCACCGAAAACTACCCCGAAGGGGCATTACGTATAAGAGTAAAGTACCATTTTTCACTAGCAGAATCGAATCGCGTTTTTTGCAATGAATACGGGATAATTTGTGCCGCAAAGATATGCAATGGCAGATTTTGTACCCTTTGCCGTTCACCGAAAACTACCCCGAAGGGACATTACGTATGAGAGTAAAGTACCATTTTTCACTAGCAGAATCGAATCGCGTTTTTTGCAATGAATACGGGATAATTTGTGCCGCAATGATATGCAATGGCAGATTTTGTACCCTTTGCCGTTCACCGAAAACTACCCCGAAGGGGCATTACGTATAAGAGTAAAGTACCATTTTTCACTAGCAGAATCGAATCGCGTTTTTTGCAATGAATACGGGATAATTTGTGCCGCAAAGATATGCAATGGCAGATTTTGTACCCTTTGCCGTTCACCGAAAACCACCCCGAAGGGGCATTACGTATGAGAGTAAAGTACCATTTTTCACTAGCAGAATCGAATCGCGTTTTTTGCAATGAATACGGGATAATTTGTGCCGCAATGATATGCAATGGCAGATTTTGTACCCTTTGCCGTTCACCGAAAACTACCCCGAAGGGGCATTACGTATAAGAGTAAAGTACCATTTTTCACTAGCAGAATCGAATCGCGTTTTTTGCAATGAATACGGGATAATTTGTGCCGCAAAGATATGCAATGGCAGATTTTGTACCCTTTGCCGTTCACCGAAAACTACCCCGAAGGGACATTACGTATAAGAGTAAAGTACCATTTTTCACTAGCAGAATCGAATCGCGTTTTTTGCAATGAATACGGGATAATTTGTGCCGCAATGATATGCAATGGCAGATTTTGTACCCTGTGCCGTTCACCGAAAACTACCCCGAAGGGACATTACGTATAAGAGTAAAGTACCATTTTTCACTAGCAGAATCGAATCGCGTTTTTTGCAATGAATACGGGATAATTTGTGCCGCAAAGATATGCAATGGCAGATTTTGTACCCTTTGCCGTTCACCGAAAACTACCCCGAAGGGACATTACGTATAAGAGTAAAGTACCATTTTTCACTAGCAGAATCGAATCGCGTTTTTTGCAATGAATACGGGATAATTTGTGCCGCAAAGATATGCAATGGCAGATTTTGTACCCTTTGCCGTTCACCGAAAACCACCCCGAAGGGGCATTACGTATGAGAGTAAAGTACCATTTTTCACTAGCAGAATCGAATCGCGTTTTTTGCAATGAATACGGGATAATTTGTGCCGCAATGATATGCAATGGCAGATTTTGTACCCTTTGCCGTTCACCGAAAACTACCCCGAAGGGGCATTACGTATAAGAGTAAAGTACCATTTTTCACTAGCAGAATCGAATCGCGTTTTTTGCAATGAATACGGGATAATTTGTGCCGCAAAGATATGCAATGGCAGATTTTGTACCCTTTGCCGTTCACCGAAAACTACCCCGAAGGGACATTACGTATAAGAGTAAAGTACCATTTTTCACTAGCAGAATCGAATCGCGTTTTTTGCAATGAATACGGGATAATTTGTGCCGCAATGATATGCAATGGCAGATTTTGTACCCTGTGCCGTTCACCGAAAACTACCCCGAAGGGACATTACGTATAAGAGTAAAGTACCATTTTTCACTAGCAGAATCGAATCGCGTTTTTTGCAATGAATACGGGATAATTTGTGCCGCAAAGATATGCAATGGCAGATTTTGTACCCTGTGCCGTTCACCGAAAACTACCCCGAAGGGACATTACGTATAAGAGTAAAGTACCATTTTTCACTAGCAGAATCGAATCGCGTTTTTTGCAATGAATACGGGATAATTTGTGCCGCAAAGATATGCAATGGCAGGTTTTGTACCTTTTGCCGTTCACCGAAAACTACCCCGAAGGGACACTACGTATAAGAGTAAAGTACCATTTTGCACTAGCAGAATCGAATCGCGTTTTTTGCAATGAAAACGGGATAATTTGTGCCGCAATGATATGCAATGGCAGATTTTGTACCCTGTGCCGTTCACCGAAAACTACCCCGAAGGGACATTACGTATAAGAGTAAAGTACCATTTTTCACTAGCAGAATCGAATCGCGTTTTTTGCAATGAATACGGGATAATTTGTGCCGCAAAGATATGCAATGGCAGGTTTTGTACCTTTTGCCGTTCACCGAAAACTACCCCGAAGGGACACTACGTATAAGAGTAAAGTACCATTTTGCACTAGCAGAATCGAATCGCGTTTTTTGCAATGAATACGGGATAATTTGTGCCGCAAAGATATGCAATGGCAGATTTTGTACCCTGTGCCGTTCACCGAAAACTACCCCGAAGGGGCATTACGTATAAGAGTAAAGTACCATTTTTCACTAGCAGAATCGAATCGCGTTTTTTGCAATGAATACGGGATAATTTGTGCCGCAAAGATATGCAATGGCAGATTTTGTACCCTGTGCCGTTCACCGAAAACTACCCCGAAGGGACATTACGTATAAGAGTAAAGTACCATTTTGCACTAGCAGAATCGAATCGCGTTTTTTGCAATGAATACGGGATAATTTGTGCCGCAAAGATATGCAATGGCAGATTTTGTACCCTGTGCCGTTCACCGAAAACTACCCCGAAGGGGCATTACGTATAAGAGTAAAGTACCATTTTTCACTAGCAGAATCGAATCGCGTTTTTTGCAATGAATACGGGATAATTTGTGCCGCAATGATATGCAATGGCAGATTTTGTACCCTGTGCCGTTCACCGAAAACTACCCCGAAGGGACATTACGTATAAGAGTAAAGTACCATTTTGCACTAGCAGAATCGAATCGCGTTTTTTGCAATGAACACGGGATAATTTGTGCCGCAATGATTTGCAATGGCAGATTTTGTACCCTGTGCCGTTCACCGAAAACTACCCCGAAGGGACATTACGTATAAGAGTAAAGTACCATTTTGCACTAGCAGAATCGAATCGCGTTTTTTGCAATGAACACGGGATAATTTGTGCCGCAATGATATGCAATGGCAGATTTTGTACCCTGTGCCGTTCACCGAAAACTACCCCGAAGGGGCATTACGTATAATAGTAAAGTACCATTTTGCACTAGCAGAATCGAATCGCGTTTTTTGCAATGAATACGGGATAATTTGTGCCGCAAAAATATGCAATGGCAGGTTTTGTACCCTTTGCCGTTCACCGAAAACTACCCCGAAGGGACATTACGTATAAGAGTAAAGTACCATTTTTCACTAGCAGAATCGAATCGCGTTTTTTGCAATGAATACGGGATAATTTGTGCCGCAATGATATGCAATGGCAGATTTTGTACCCTTTGCCATTCACCGAAAACTACCCCGAAGGGGCATTACGTATAAGAGTAAAGTACCATTTTTCACTAGCAGAATCGAATCGCGTTTTTTGCAATGAATACGGGATAATTTGTGCCGCAAAGATATGCAATGGCAGATTTTGTACCCTTTGCCGTTCACCGAAAACCACCCCGAAGGGGCATTACGTATGAGAGTAAAGTACCATTTTTCACTAGCAGAATCGAATCGCGTTTTTTGCAATGAATACGGGATAATTTGTGCCGCAATGATATGCAATGGCAGATTTTGTACCCTTTGCCGTTCACCGAAAACTACCCCGAAGGGGCATTACGTATAAGAGTAAAGTACCATTTTTCACTAGCAGAATCGAATCGCGTTTTTTGCAATGAATACGGGATAATTTGTGCCGCAAAGATATGCAATGGCAGATTTTGTACCCTTTGCCGTTCACCGAAAACTACCCCGAAGGGACATTACGTATAAGAGTAAAGTACCATTTTTCACTAGCAGAATCGAATCGCGTTTTTTGCAATGAATACGGGATAATTTGTGCCGCAATGATATGCAATGGCAGATTTTGTACCCTGTGCCGTTCACCGAAAACTACCCCGAAGGGGCATTACGTATAAGAGTAAAGTACCATTTTTCACTAGCAGAATCGAATCGCGTTTTTTGCAATGAATACGGGATAATTTGTGCCGCAAAGATATGCAATGGCAGATTTTGTACCTTTTGCCGTTCACCGAAAACTACCCCGAAGGGACATTACGTATAAGAGTAAAGTACCATTTTTCACTAGCAGAATCGAATCGCGTTTTTTGCAATGAATACGGGATAATTTGTGCCGCAATGATATGCAATGGCAGATTTTGTACCCTGTGCCGTTCACCGAAAACTACCCCGAAGGGGCATTACGTATAAGAGTAAAGTACCATTTTTCACTAGCAGAATCGAATCGCGTTTTTTGCAATGAATACGGGATAATTTGTGCCGCAAAGATATGCAATGGCAGATTTTGTACCCTGTGCCGTTCACCGAAAACTACCCCGAAGGGACATTACGTATAAGAGTAAAGTACCATTTTTCACTAGCAGAATCGAATCGCGTTTTTTGCAATGAATACGGGATAATTTGTGCCGCAATGATATGCAATGGCAGATTTTGTACCCTTTGCCGTTTACCGAAAACTACCCCGAAGGGACATTACGTATAAGAGTAAAGTACCATTTTTCACTAGCAGAATCGAATCGCGTTTTTTGCAATGAATACGGGATAATTTGTGCCGCAATGATATGCAATGGCAGATTTTGTACCCTTTGCCGTTCACCGAAAACTACCCCGAAGGGACACTACGTATAAGAGTAAAGTACCATTTTTCACTAGCAGAATCGAATCGCGTTTTTTGCAATGAATACGGGATAATTTGTGCCGCAAAGATATGCAATGGCAGATTTTGTACCCTTTGCCGTTCACCGAAAACCACCCCGAAGGGGCATTACGTATGAGAGTAAAGTACCATTTTTCACTAGCAGAATCGAATCGCGTTTTTTGCAATGAATACGGGATAATTTGTGCCGCAAAGATATGCAATGGCAGATTTTGTACCCTTTGCCGTTTACCGAAAACTACCCCGAAGGGACATTACGTATGAGAGTAAAGTACCATTTTTCACTAGCAGAATCGAATCGCGTTTTTTGCAATGAATACGGGATAATTTGTGCCGCAAAGATATGCAATGGCAGATTTTGTACCCTTTGCCGTTCACCGAAAACCACCCCGAAGGGGCATTACGTATGAGAGTAAAGTACCATTTTTCACTAGCAGAATCGAATCGCGTTTTTTGCAATGAATACGGGATAATTTGTGCCGCAATGATATGCAATGGCAGATTTTGTACCCTTTGCCGTTCACCGAAAACTACCCCGAAGGGACACTACGTATAAGAGTAAAGTACCATTTTGCACTAGCAGAATCGAATCGCGTTTTTTGCAATGAAAACGGGATAATTTGTGCCGCAAAGATATGCAATGGCAGATTTTGTACCCTGTGCCGTTCACCGAAAAATACCCCGAAGGGGCATTACGTATAAGAGTAAAGTACCATTTTTCACTAGCAGAATCGAATCGCGTTTTTTGCAATGAATACGGGATAATTTGTGCCGCAATGATATGCAATGGCAGATTTTGTACCTTTTGCCGTTCACCGAAAACTACCCCGAAGGGACACTACGTATAAGAGTAAAGTACCATTTTGCACTAGCAGAATCGAATCGCGTTTTTTGCAATGAAAACGGGATAATTTGTGCCGCAAAGATATGCAATGGCAGATTTTGTACCCTGTGCCGTTCACCGAAAAATACCCCGAAGGGGCATTACGTATAAGAGTAAAGTACCATTTTTCACTAGCAGAATCGAATCGCGTTTTTTGCAATGAATACGGGATAATTTGTGCCGCAATGATATGCAATGGCAGATTTTGTACCCTGTGCCGTTCACCGAAAACTACCCCGAAGGGACATTACGTATAAGAGTAAAGTACCATTTTTCACTAGCAGAATCGAATCGCGTTTTTTGCAATGAATACGGGATAATTTGTGCCGCAAAGATATGCAATGGCAGGTTTTGTACCCTGTGCCGTTCACCGAAAAATACCCCGAAGGGGCATTACGTATAAGAGTAAAGTACCATTTTTCACTAGCAGAATCGAATCGCGTTTTTTGCAATGAATACGGGATAATTTGTGCCGCAATGATATGCAATGGCAGATTTTGTACCCTGTGCCGTTCACCGAAAAATACCCCGAAGGGGCATTACGTATAAGAGTAAAGTACCATTTTTCACTAGCAGAATCGAATCGCGTTTTTTGCAATGAATACGGGATAATTTGTGCCGCAAAGATATGCAATGGCAGATTTTGTACCCTGTGCCGTTCACCGAAAAATACCCCGAAGGGGCATTACGTATAAGAGTAAAGTACCATTTTTCACTAGCAGAATCGAATCGCGTTTTTTGCAATGAATACGGGATAATTTGTGCCGCAATGATATGCAATGGCAGATTTTGTACCTTTTGCCGTTCACCGAAAACTACCCCGAAGGGACACTACGTATAAGAGTAAAGTACCATTTTGCACTAGCAGAATCGAATCGCGTTTTTTGCAATGAAAACGGGATAATTTGTGCCGCAAAGATATGCAATGGCAGATTTTGTACCCTGTGCCGTTCACCGAAAAATACCCCGAAGGGGCATTACGTATAAGAGTAAAGTACCATTTTTCACTAGCAGAATCGAATCGCGTTTTTTGCAATGAATACGGGATAATTTGTGCCGCAATGATATGCAATGGCAGATTTTGTACCCTGTGCCGTTCACCGAAAACTACCCCGAAGGGACATTACGTATAAGAGTAAAGTACCATTTTTCACTAGCAGAATCGAATCGCGTTTTTTGCAATGAATACGGGATAATTTGTGCCGCAAAGATATGCAATGGCAGGTTTTGTACCTTTTGCCGTTCACCGAAAACTACCCCGAAGGGACACTACGTATAAGAGTAAAGTACCATTTTGCACTAGCAGAATCGAATCGCGTTTTTTGCAATGAATACGGGATAATTTGTGCCGCAAAGATATGCAATGGCAGATTTTGTACCCTGTGCCGTTCACCGAAAACTACCCCGAAGGGGCATTACGTATAAGAGTAAAGTACCATTTTTCACTAGCAGAATCGAATCGCGTTTTTTGCAATGAATACGGGATAATTTGTGCCGCAAAGATATGCAATGGCAGATTTTGTACCCTGTGCCGTTCACCGAAAACTACCCCGAAGGGGCATTACGTATAAGAGTAAAGTACCATTTTTCACTAGCAGAATCGAATCGCGTTTTTTGCAATGAATACGGGATAATTTGTGCCGCAATGATATGCAATGGCAGATTTTGTACCCTGTGCCGTTCACCGAAAACTACCCCGAAGGGACATTACGTATAAGAGTAAAGTACCATTTTGCACTAGCAGAATCGAATCGCGTTTTTTGCAATGAATACGGGATAATTTGTGCCGCAAAGATATGCAATGGCAGATTTTGTACCCTGTGCCGTTCACCGAAAACTACCCCGAAGGGGCATTACGTATAAGAGTAAAGTACCATTTTTCACTAGCAGAATCGAATCGCGTTTTTTGCAATGAATACGGGATAATTTGTGCCGCAATGATATGCAATGGCAGATTTTGTACCCTGTGCCGTTCACCGAAAACTACCCCGAAGGGGCATTACGTATAAGAGTAAAGTACCATTTTTCACTAGCAGAATCGAATCGCGTTTTTTGCAATGAATACGGGATAATTTGTGCCGCAAAGATATGCAATGGCAGATTTTGTACCCTGTGCCGTTCACCGAAAACTACCCCGAAGGGGCATTACGTATAAGAGTAAAGTACCATTTTTCACTAGCAGAATCGAATCGCGTTTTTTGCAATGAATACGGGATAATTTGTGCCGCAATGATATGCAATGGCAGATTTTGTACCCTGTGCCGTTCACCGAAAACTACCCCGAAGGGACATTACGTATAAGAGTAAAGTACCATTTTTCACTAGCAGAATCGAATCGCGTTTTTTGCAATGAACACGGGATAATTTGTGCCGCAATGATTTGCAATGGCAGATTTTGTACCCTGTGCCGTTCACCGAAAACTACCCCGAAGGGACATTACGTATAAGAGTAAAGTACCATTTTGCACTAGCAGAATCGAATCGCGTTTTTTGCAATGAACACGGGATAATTTGTGCCGCAATGATATGCAATGGCAGATTTTGTACCCTGTGCCGTTCACCGAAAACTACCCCGAAGGGACATTACGTATAAGAGTAAAGTACCATTTTTCACTAGCAGAATCGAATCGCGTTTTTTGCAATGAATACGGGATAATTTGTGCCGCAAAGATATGCAATGGCAGGTTTTGTACCTTTTGCCGTTCACCGAAAACTACCCCGAAGGGACACTACGTAAAAGAGTAAAGTACCATTTTGCACTAGCAGAATCGAATCGCGTTTTTTGCAATGAATACGGGATAATTTGTGCCGCAATGATATGCAATGGCAGATTTTGTACCCTGTGCCGTTCACCGAAAACTACCCCGAAGGGGCATTACGTATAATAGTAAAGTACCATTTTGCACTAGCAGAATCGAATCGCGTTTTTTGCAATGAATACGGGATAATTTGTGCCGCAAAAATATGCATTGGCAGGTTTTGTACCTTTTGCCGTTCACCGAAAACTACCCCGAAGGGACATTACGTATAAGAGTAAAGTACCATTTTTCACTAGCAGAATCGAATCGCGTTTTTTGCAATGAATACGGGATAATTTGTGCCGCAATGATATGCAATGGCAGATTTTGTACCCTGTGCCGTTCACCGAAAACTACCCCGAAGGGACATTACGTATAAGAGTAAAGTACCATTTTTCACTAGCAGAATCGAATCGCGTTTTTTGCAATGAATACGGGATAATTTGTGCCGCAAAGATATGCAATGGCAGGTTTTGTACCTTTTGCCGTTCACCGAAAACTACCCCGAAGGGACATTACGTATAAGAGTAAAGTACCATTTTTCACTAGCAGAATCGAATCGCGTTTTTTGCAATGAATACGGGATAATTTGTGCCGCAATGATATGCAATGGCAGGTTTTGTACCTTTTGCCGTTCACCGAAAACTACCCCGAAGGGACATTACGTATAAGAGTAAAGTACCATTTTTCACTAGCAGAATCGAATCGCGTTTTTTGCAATGAATACGGGATAATTTGTGCCGCAATGATATGCAATGGCAGATTTTGTACCCTGTGCCGTTCACCGAAAACTACCCCGAAGGGACATTACGTATAAGAGTAAAGTACCATTTTTCACTAGCAGAATCGAATCGCGTTTTTTGCAATGAATACGGGATAATTTGTGCCGCAAAGATATGCAATGGCAGGTTTTGTACCTTTTGCCGTTCACCGAAAACTACCCCGAAGGGACATTACGTATAAGAGTAAAGTACCATTTTTCACTAGCAGAATCGAATCGCGTTTTTTGCAATGAATACGGGATAATTTGTGCCGCAATGATATGCAATGGCAGATTTTGTACCCTGTGCCGTTCACCGAAAACTACCCCGAAGGGACATTACGTATAAGAGTAAAGTACCATTTTTCACTAGCAGAATCGAATCGCGTTTTTTGCAATGAATACGGGATAATTTGTGCCGCAAAGATATGCAATGGCAGGTTTTGTACCTTTTGCCGTTCACCGAAAACTACCCCGAAGGGACATTACGTATAAGAGTAAAGTACCATTTTTCACTAGCAGAATCGAATCGCGTTTTTTGCAATGAATACGGGATAATTTGTGCCGCAATGATATGCAATGGCAGGTTTTGTACCTTTTGCCGTTCACCGAAAACTACCCCGAAGGGACATTACGTATAAGAGTAAAGTACCATTTTTCACTAGCAGAATCGAATCGCGTTTTTTGCAATGAATACGGGATAATTTGTGCCGCAATGATATGCAATGGCAGGTTTTGTACCTTTTGCCGTTCACCGAAAACTACCCCGAAGGGACATTACGTATAAGAGTAAAGTACCATTTTTCACTAGCAGAATCGAATCGCGTTTTTTGCAATGAATACGGGATAATTTGTGCCGCAATGATATGCAATGGCAGGTTTTGTACCTTTTGCCGTTCACCGAAAACTACCCCGAAGGGACATTACGTATAAGAGTAAAGTACCATTTTTCACTAGCAGAATCGAATCGCGTTTTTTGCAATGAATACGGGATAATTTGTGCCGCAAAGATATGCAATGGCAGGTTTTGTACCTTTTGCCGTTCACCGAAAACTACCCCGAAGGGACATTACGTATAAGAGTAAAGTACCATTTTTCACTAGCAGAATCGAATCGCGTTTTTTGCAATGAATACGGGATAATTTGTGCCGCAATGATATGCAATGGCAGATTTTGTACCCTGTGCCGTTCACCGAAAACTACCCCGAAGGGACATTACGTATAAGAGTAAAGTACCATTTTTCACTAGCAGAATCGAATCGCGTTTTTTGCAATGAATACGGGATAATTTGTGCCGCAAAGATATGCAATGGCAGGTTTTGTACCTTTTGCCGTTCACCGAAAACTACCCCGAAGGGACATTACGTATAAGAGTAAAGTACCATTTTTCACTAGCAGAATCGAATCGCGTTTTTTGCAATGAATACGGGATAATTTGTGCCGCAATGATATGCAATGGCAGGTTTTGTACCTTTTGCCGTTCACCGAAAACTACCCCGAAGGGACATTACGTATAAGAGTAAAGTACCATTTTTCACTAGCAGAATCGAATCGCGTTTTTTGCAATGAATACGGGATAATTTGTGCCGCAATGATATGCAATGGCAGGTTTTGTACCTTTTGCCGTTCACCGAAAACTACCCCGAAGGGACATTACGTATAAGAGTAAAGTACCATTTTTCACTAGCAGAATCGAATCGCGTTTTTTGCAATGAATACGGGATAATTTGTGCCGCAATGATATGCAATGGCAGGTTTTGTACCTTTTGCCGTTCACCGAAAACTACCCCGAAGGGACATTACGTATAAGAGTAAAGTACCATTTTTCACTAGCAGAATCGAATCGCGTTTTTTGCAATGAATACGGGATAATTTGTGCCGCAATGATATGCAATGGCAGGTTTTGTACCTTTTGCCGTTCACCGAAAACTACCCCGAAGGGACATTACGTATAAGAGTAAAGTACCATTTTTCACTAGCAGAATCGAATCGCGTTTTTTGCAATGAATACGGGATAATTTGTGCCGCAAAGATATGCAATGGCAGGTTTTGTACCTTTTGCCGTTCACCGAAAACTACCCCGAAGGGACATTACGTATAAGAGTAAAGTACCATTTTTCACTAGCAGAATCGAATCGCGTTTTTTGCAATGAATACGGGATAATTTGTGCCGCAAAGATATGCAATGGCAGGTTTTGTACCTTTTGCCGTTCACCGAAAACTACCCCGAAGGGGCATTACGTATAAGAGTAAAGTACCATTTTGCACTAGCAGAATCGAATCGCGTTTTTTGCAATGAATACGGGATAATTTGTGCCGCAAAGATATGCAATGGCAGGTTTTGTACCTTTTGCCGTTCACCGAAAACTACCCCGAAGGGACATTACGTATAAGAGTAAAGTACCATTTTTCACTAGCAGAATCGAATCGCGTTTTTTGCAATGAATACGGGATAATTTGTGCCGCAATGATATGCAATGGCAGATTTTGTACCCTGTGCCGTTCACCGAAAACTACCCCGAAGGGGCATTACGTATAAGAGTAAAGTACCATTTTTCACTAGCAGAATCGAATCGCGTTTTTTGCAATGAATACGGGATAATTTGTGCCGCAAAGATATGCAATGGCAGATTTTGTACCCTGTGCCGTTCACCGAAAACTACCCCGAAGGGGCATTACGTATAAGAGTAAAGTACCATTTTTCACTAGCAGAATCGAATCGCGTTTTTTGCAATGAATACGGGATAATTTGTGCCGCAAAGATATGCAATGGCAGGTTTTGTACCTTTTGCCGTTCACCGAAAACTACCCCGAAGGGACATTACGTATAAGAGTAAAGTACCATTTTGCACTAGCAGAATCGAATCGCGTTTTTTGCAATGAATACGGGATAATTTGTGCCGCAAAGATATGCAATGGCAGGTTTTGTACCTTTTGCCGTTCACCGAAAACTACCCCGAAGGGACATTACGTATAAGAGTAAAGTACCATTTTTCACTAGCAGAATCGAATCGCGTTTTTTGCAATGAATACGGGATAATTTGTGCCGCAATGATATGCAATGGCAGATTTTGTACCTTTTGCCGTTCACCGAAAACTACCCCGAAGGGACATTACGTATAAGAGTAAAGTACCATTTTTCACTAGCAGAATCGAATCGCGTTTTTTGCAATGAATACGGGATAATTTGTGCCGCAATGATATGCAATGGCAGGTTTTGTACCTTTTGCCGTTCACCGAAAACTACCCCGAAGGGACATTACGTATAAGAGTAAAGTACCATTTTTCACTAGCAGAATCGAATCGCGTTTTTTGCAATGAATACGGGATAATTTGTGCCGCAAAGATATGCAATGGCAGGTTTTGTACCTTTTGCCGTTCACCGAAAACTACCCCGAAGGGACATTACGTATAAGAGTAAAGTACCATTTTTCACTAGCAGAATCGAATCGCGTTTTTTGCAATGAATACGGGATAATTTGTGCCGCAATGATATGCAAAGGCAGATTTTGTACCTTTTGCCGTTCACCGAAAACTACCCCGAAGGGACATTACGTATAAGAGTAAAGTACCATTTTTCACTAGCAGAATCGAATCGCGTTTTTTGCAATGAATACGGGATAATTTGTGCCGCAAAGATATGCAATGGCAGGTTTTGTACCTTTTGCCGTTCACCGAAAACTACCCCGAAGGGACATTACGTATAAGAGTAAAGTACCATTTTTCACTAGCAGAATCGAATCGCGTTTTTTGCAATGAATACGGGATAATTTGTGCCGCAATGATATGCAATGGCAGATTTTGTACCTTTTGCCGTTCACCGAAAACTACCCCGAAGGGACATTACGTATAAGAGTAAAGTACCATTTTTCACTAGCAGAATCGAATCGCGTTTTTTGCAATGAATACGGGATAATTTGTGCCGCAAAGATATGCAATGGCAGGTTTTGTACCTTTTGCCGTTCACCGAAAACTACCCCGAAGGGACATTACGTATAAGAGTAAAGTACCATTTTTCACTAGCAGAATCGAATCGCGTTTTTTGCAATGAATACGGGATAATTTGTGCCGCAATGATATGCAATGGCAGATTTTGTACCTTTTGCCGTTCACCGAAAACTACCCCGAAGGGACATTACGTATAAGAGTAAAGTACCATTTTTCACTAGCAGAATCGAATCGCGTTTTTTGCAATGAATACGGGATAATTTGTGCCGCAATGATATGCAATGGCAGGTTTTGTACCTTTTGCCGTTCACCGAAAACTACCCCGAAGGGACATTACGTATAAGAGTAAAGTACCATTTTTCACTAGCAGAATCGAATCGCGTTTTTTGCAATGAATACGGGATAATTTGTGCCGCAATGATATGCAATGGCAGATTTTGTACCTTTTGCCGTTCACCGAAAACTACCCCGAAGGGACATTACGTATAAGAGTAAAGTACCATTTTTCACTAGCAGAATCGAATCGCGTTTTTTGCAATGAATACGGGATAATTTGTGCCGCAATGATATGCAATGGCAGGTTTTGTACCTTTTGCCGTTCACCGAAAACTACCCCGAAGGGACATTACGTATAAGAGTAAAGTACCATTTTTCACTAGCAGAATCGAATCGCGTTTTTTGCAATGAATACGGGATAATTTGTGCCGCAAAGATATGCAATGGCAGGTTTTGTACCTTTTGCCGTTCACCGAAAACTACCCCGAAGGGACATTACGTATAAGAGTAAAGTACCATTTTTCACTAGCAGAATCGAATCGCGTTTTTTGCAATGAATACGGGATAATTTGTGCCGCAATGATATGCAATGGCAGATTTTGTACCCTGTGCCGTTCACCGAAAACTACCCCGAAGGGGCATTACGTATAATAGTAAAGTACCATTTTGCACTAGCAGAATCGAATCGCGTTTTTTGCAATGAATACGGGATAATTTGTGCCGCAAAGATATGCAATGGCAGGTTTTGTACCTTTTGCCGTTCACCGAAAACTACCCCGAAGGGGCATTACGTATAAGAGTAAAGTACCATTTTGCACTAGCAGAATCGAATCGCGTTTTTTGCAATGAATACGGGATAATTTGTGCCGCAAAGATATGCAATGGCAGGTTTTGTACCTTTTGCCGTTCACCGAAAACTACCCCGAAGGGACATTACGTATAAGAGTAAAGTACCATTTTTCACTAACAGAATCGAATCGCGTTTTTTGCAATGAATACGGGATAATTTGTGCCGCAAAGATATGCAATGGCAGGTTTTGTACCTTTTGCCGTTCACCGAAAACTACCCCGAAGGGGCATTACGTATAAGAGTAAAGTACCATTTTGCACTAGCAGAATCGAATCGCGTTTTTTGCAATGAATACGGGATAATTTGTGCCGCAAAGATATGCAATGGCAGATTTTGTACCCTGTGCCGTTCACCGAAAACTACCCCGAAGGGGCATTACGTATAAGAGTAAAGTACCATTTTTCACTAGCAGAATCGAATCGCGTTTTTTGCAATGAACACGGGATAATTTGTGCCGCAATGATATGCAATGGCAGATTTTGTACCCTGTGCCGTTCACCGAAAACTACCCCGAAGGGACATTACGTATAAGAGTAAAGTACCATTTTTCACTAGCAGAATCGAATCGCGTTTTTTGCAATGAATACGGGATAATTTGTGCCGCAAAGATATGCAATGGCAGGTTTTGTATCTTTTGCCGTTCACCGAAAACCACCCCGAAGGGACACTACGTATAAGAGTAAAGTACCATTTTGCACTAGCAGAATCGAATCGCGTTTTTTGCAATGAATACGGGATAATTTGTGCCGCAATGATATGCAATGGCAGATTTTGTACCCTGTGCCGTTCACCGAAAACTACCCCGAAGGGGCATTACGTATAATAGTAAAGTACCATTTTGCACTAGCAGAATCGAATCGCGTTTTTTGCAATGAATACGGGATAATTTGTGCCGCAAAAATATGCAATGGCAGGTTTTGTACCTTTTGCCGTTCACCGAAAACTACCCCGAAGGGACATTACGTATAAGAGTAAAGTACCATTTTTCACTAGCAGAATCGAATCGCGTTTTTTGCAATGAATACGGGATAATTTGTGCCGCAAAGATATGCAATGGCAGGTTTTGTACCTTTTGCCGTTCACCGAAAACTACCCCGAAGGGACATTACGTATAAGAGTAAAGTACCATTTTTCACTAGCAGAATCGAATCGCGTTTTTTGCAATGAATACGGGATAATTTGTGCCGCAATGATATGCAATGGCAGATTTTGTACCCTGTGCCGTTCACCGAAAACTACCCCGAAGGGACATTACGTATAAGAGTAAAGTACCATTTTTCACTAGCAGAATCGAATCGCGTTTTTTGCAATGAATACGGGATAATTTGTGCCGCAATGATATGCAATGGCAGGTTTTGTACCTTTTGCCGTTCACCGAAAACTACCCCGAAGGGACATTACGTATAAGAGTAAAGTACCATTTTTCACTAGCAGAATCGAATCGCGTTTTTTGCAATGAATACGGGATAATTTGTGCCGCAATGATATGCAATGGCAGATTTTGTACCTTTTGCCGTTCACCGAAAACTACCCCGAAGGGACATTACGTATAAGAGTAAAGTACCATTTTTCACTAGCAGAATCGAATCGCGTTTTTTGCAATGAATACGGGATAATTTGTGCCGCAATGATATGCAATGGCAGGTTTTGTACCTTTTGCCGTTCACCGAAAACTACCCCGAAGGGACATTACGTATAAGAGTAAAGTACCATTTTTCACTAGCAGAATCGAATCGCGTTTTTTGCAATGAATACGGGATAATTTGTGCCGCAAAGATATGCAATGGCAGGTTTTGTACCTTTTGCCGTTCACCGAAAACTACCCCGAAGGGACATTACGTATAAGAGTAAAGTACCATTTTTCACTAGCAGAATCGAATCGCGTTTTTTGCAATGAATACGGAATAATTTGTGCCGCAATGATATGCAATGGCAGATTTTGTACCCTGTGCCGTTCACCGAAAACTACCCCGAAGGGGCATTACGTATAATAGTAAAGTACCATTTTGCACTAGCAGAATCGAATCGCGTTTTTTGCAATGAATACGGGATAATTTGTGCCGCAAAGATATGCAATGGCAGGTTTTGTACCTTTTGCCGTTCACCGAAAACTACCCCGAAGGGACATTACGTATAAGAGTAAAGTACCATTTTTCACTAGCAGAATCGAATCGCGTTTTTTGCAATGAATACGGGATAATTTGTGCCGCAAAGATATGCAATGGCAGGTTTTGTACCTTTTGCCGTTCACCGAAAACTACCCCGAAGGGGCATTACGTATAAGAGTAAAGTACCATTTTGCACTAGCAGAATCGAATCGCGTTTTTTGCAATGAATACGGGATAATTTGTGCCGCAAAGATATGCAATGGCAGATTTTGTACCCTGTGCCGTTCACCGAAAACTACCCCGAAGGGGCATTACGTATAAGAGTAAAGTACCATTTTTCACTAGCAGAATCGAATCGCGTTTTTTGCAATGAACACGGGATAATTTGTGCCGCAATGATATGCAATGGCAGATTTTGTACCCTGTGCCGTTCACCGAAAACTACCCCGAAGGGACATTACGTATAAGAGTAAAGTACCATTTTTCACTAGCAGAATCGAATCGCGTTTTTTGCAATGAATACGGGATAATTTGTGCCGCAAAGATATGCAATGGCAGATTTTGTACCCTGTGCCGTTCACCGAAAACTACCCCGAAGGGGCATTACGTATAAGAGTAAAGTACCATTTTTCACTAGCAGAATCGAATCGCGTTTTTTGCAATGAACACGGGATAATTTGTGCCGCAATGATATGCAATGGCAGATTTTGTACCCTGTGCCGTTCACCGAAAACTACCCCGAAGGGACATTACGTATAAGAGTAAAGTACCATTTTTCACTAGCAGAATCGAATCGCGTTTTTTGCAATGAATACGGGATAATTTGTGCCGCAAAGATATGCAATGGCAGATTTTGTACCCTGTGCCGTTCACCGAAAACTACCCCGAAGGGGCATTACGTATAAGAGTAAAGTACCATTTTTCACTAGCAGAATCGAATCGCGTTTTTTGCAATGAACACGGGATAATTTGTGCCGCAATGATATGCAATGGCAGATTTTGTACCCTGTGCCGTTCACCGAAAACTACCCCGAAGGGGCATTACGTATAAGAGTAAAGTACCATTTTTCACCAGCAGAATCGAATCGCGTTTTTTGCAATGAATACGGGATAATTTGTGCCGCAAAGATATGCAATGGCAGATTTTGTACCCTGTGCCGTTCACCGAAAACTACCCCGAAGGGGCATTACGTATAAGAGTAAAGTACCATTTTTCACTAGCAGAATCGAATCGCGTTTTTTGCAATGAATACGGGATAATTTGTGCCGCAAAGATATGCAATGGCAGATTTTGTACCCTGTGCCGTTCACCGAAAACTACCCCGAAGGGACATTACGTATAAGAGTAAAGTACCATTTTTCACTAGCAGAATCGAATCGCGTTTTTTGCAATGAACACGGGATAATTTGTGCCGCAATGATATGCAATGGCAGATTTTGTACCCTGTGCCGTTCACCGAAAACTACCCCGAAGGGGCATTACGTATAAGAGTAAAGTACCATTTTTCACTAGCAGAATCGAATCGCGTTTTTTGCAATGAATACGGGATAATTTGTGCCGCAAAGATATGCAATGGCAGATTTTGTACCCTGTGCCGTTCACCGAAAACTACCCCGAAGGGGCATTACGTATAAGAGTAAAGTACCATTTTTCACTAGCAGAATCGAATCGCGTTTTTTGCAATGAACACGGGATAATTTGTGCCGCAATGATATGCAATGGCAGATTTTGTACCCTGTGCCGTTCACCGAAAACTACCCCGAAGGGACATTACGTATAAGAGTAAAGTACCATTTTTCACTAGCAGAATCGAATCGCGTTTTTTGCAATGAATACGGGATAATTTGTGCCGCAAAGATATGCAATGGCAGATTTTGTACCCTGTGCCGTTCACCGAAAACTACCCCGAAGGGGCATTACGTATAAGAGTAAAGTACCATTTTTCACTAGCAGAATCGAATCGCGTTTTTTGCAATGAACACGGGATAATTTGTGCCGCAATGATATGCAATGGCAGATTTTGTACCCTGTGCCGTTCACCGAAAACTACCCCGAAGGGGCATTACGTATAAGAGTAAAGTACCATTTTTCACTAGCAGAATCGAATCGCGTTTTTTGCAATGAACACGGGATAATTTGTGCCGCAAAGATATGCAATGGCAGATTTTGTACCCTGTGCCGTTCACCGAAAACTACCCCGAAGGGACATTACGTATAAGAGTAAAGTACCATTTTTCACTAGCAGAATCGAATCGCGTTTTTTGCAATGAACACGGGATAATTTGTGCCGCAAAGATATGCAATGGCAGATTTTGTACCCTGTGCCGTTCACCGAAAACTACCCCGAAGGGGCATTACGTATAAGAGTAAAGTACCATTTTTCACTAGCAGAATCGAATCGCGTTTTTTGCAATGAACACGGGATAATTTGTGCCGCAATGATATGCAATGGCAGATTTTGTACCCTGTGCCGTTCACCGAAAACTACCCCGAAGGGACATTACGTATAAGAGTAAAGTACCATTTTTCACTAGCAGAATCGAATCGCGTTTTTTGCAATGAATACGGGATAATTTGTGCCGCAAAGATATGCAATGGCAGATTTTGTACCCTGTGCCGTTCACCGAAAACTACCCCGAAGGGACATTACGTATAAGAGTAAAGTACCATTTTTCACTAGCAGAATCGAATCGCGTTTTTTGCAATGAACACGGGATAATTTGTGCCGCAAAGATATGCAATGGCAGATTTTGTACCCTGTGCCGTTCACCGAAAACTACCCCGAAGGGGCATTACGTATAAGAGTAAAGTACCATTTTTCACTAGCAGAATCGAATCGCGTTTTTTGCAATGAACACGGGATAATTTGTGCCGCAATGATATGCAATGGCAGATTTTGTACCCTGTGCCGTTCACCGAAAACTACCCCGAAGGGGCATTACGTATAAGAGTAAAGTACCATTTTTCACTAGCAGAATCGAATCGCGTTTTTTGCAATGAACACGGGATAATTTGTGCCGCAAAGATATGCAATGGCAGATTTTGTACCCTGTGCCGTTCACCGAAAACTACCCCGAAGGGACATTACGTATAAGAGTAAAGTACCATTTTTCACTAGCAGAATCGAATCGCGTTTTTTGCAATGAACACGGGATAATTTGTGCCGCAAAGATATGCAATGGCAGATTTTGTACCCTGTGCCGTTCACCGAAAACTACCCCGAAGGGGCATTACGTATAAGAGTAAAGTACCATTTTTCACTAGCAGAATCGAATCGCGTTTTTTGCAATGAACACGGGATAATTTGTGCCGCAATGATATGCAATGGCAGATTTTGTACCCTGTGCCGTTCACCGAAAACTACCCCGAAGGGACATTACGTATAAGAGTAAAGTACCATTTTTCACTAGCAGAATCGAATCGCGTTTTTTGCAATGAATACGGGATAATTTGTGCCGCAAAGATATGCAATGGCAGATTTTGTACCCTGTGCCGTTCACCGAAAACTACCCCGAAGGGGCATTACGTATAAGAGTAAAGTACCATTTTTCACTAGCAGAATCGAATCGCGTTTTTTGCAATGAACACGGGATAATTTGTGCCGCAATGATATGCAATGGCAGATTTTGTACCCTGTGCCGTTCACCGAAAACTACCCCGAAGGGGCATTACGTATAAGAGTAAAGTACCATTTTTCACTAGCAGAATCGAATCGCGTTTTTTGCAATGAATACGGGATAATTTGTGCCGCAAAGATATGCAATGGCAGATTTTGTACCCTGTGCCGTTCACCGAAAACTACCCCGAAGGGGCATTACGTATAAGAGTAAAGTACCATTTTTCACTAGCAGAATCGAATCGCGTTTTTTGCAATGAACACGGGATAATTTGTGCCGCAATGATATGCAATGGCAGATTTTGTACCCTGTGCCGTTCACCGAAAACTACCCCGAAGGGACATTACGTATAAGAGTAAAGTACCATTTTTCACTAGCAGAATCGAATCGCGTTTTTTGCAATGAATACGGGATAATTTGTGCCGCAAAGATATGCAATGGCAGATTTTGTACCCTGTGCCGTTCACCGAAAACTACCCCGAAGGGGCATTACGTATAAGAGTAAAGTACCATTTTTCACTAGCAGAATCGAATCGCGTTTTTTGCAATGAATACGGGATAATTTGTGCCGCAAAGATATGCAATGGCAGATTTTGTACCCTGTGCCGTTCACCGAAAACTACCCCGAAGGGGCATTACGTATAAGAGTAAAGTACCATTTTTCACTAGCAGAATCGAATCGCGTTTTTTGCAATGAACACGGGATAATTTGTGCCGCAATGATATGCAATGGCAGATTTTGTACCCTGTGCCGTTCACCGAAAACTACCCCGAAGGGACATTACGTATAAGAGTAAAGTACCATTTTTCACTAGCAGAATCGAATCGCGTTTTTTGCAATGAATACGGGATAATTTGTGCCGCAAAGATATGCAATGGCAGATTTTGTACCTTTTGCCGTTCACCGAAAACTAGTAGTAGTAGGGGTACTTTTCGGTGAACGGCAAAAGGTACAAAACCTGCCATTGCATATCTTTGCGGCACAAATTATCCCGTATTCATTGCAAAAAACGCGATTCGATTCTGCTTATAAAAAGTGGTACATTTTTGGTGGTTATAGTGTTCATAAATTTATTTAGGGATGTTTTCAAACGAATAAATGTAAATATTGCTTCCTAAGAGCTAGTACAAATTCGATTATTGCTATTTATGTACTTGGTTTTTTTTATTAATTTTTTTTTATGGTCCTGCTAGCTCCCTATGAACTTAGCAGCGCCACTGTTTTCTTTGTAATGGCACGTGGTACAAATTTTTTTTTTAATAGTACAAATGTTTGATATACGCCATTCGATTCTGCTGATTTGGTCTTTCCAGCTTCCAAGACGTTTTTTATTCTTTGTTATCACAATTTTATACTTATGCAATTATTATTGAATTGCATAAAATAATATTGAAATGTGTCACTAAACACAAGGCCAAAGCTATGAAAACATTTCCTACTAATAAAATAAATATTTAAAATTATTATCAGTACTGACATTTAAAGTAGATTCACACTGCAACGCTAAGTTAAGACCCTGAGCCCACAAGCAATTTTTAGTTGGAAAAGCTTGTATAGATTCTCATATGCAGCTGCAATCGGTAAACAGTTGTTCCTGATAGTCTGTCACTATCATGATACTCTTGCGCACAATGGATTATATTTCCAGAGCGAGATTTACTTTCTCACTTTAGAGACCACACTTCCACTAACGGGCCTTAGCAAGATCTATGCTCATCCCCATGGATAAATTAGGTAAATACATAGACATAGAGACTGGACTGAGCAATACTTGCATGAAATTGGTCACTCTCTAGAAAGAGAGAAAACAATCGTACGGCCAATACCTGTCCTATTACTGGCCGCACATCGTTATGTTTCTCTTACATTTTTTCAGTCCGCATTTACTTTAGAGCTGGTTAAGGAATGCTCAGTTCATTCTCCATATCTGTGGGTAGACACATATGTGGTAGGAGCATATTCGCTGATTTTTTAGTTTTTGGAAGACTGACTGACTGAAGAAGTGTGTTTCTAATAATTCTTCGGGCTAATGATTGGAAAAGAGGTATTTGAAAAACCAGAAAAACGAAGGTCAAAATGAAATTCAATACCAAAACGAAAGGTATTTAACACCTGAGACTACTGAGGGCTACTTAGAGGCTACAACCAAATTTAAATAAGGGACAGAGGGAGATTAGATTAATGTTCGTAAATTGTTAAGTGATGGACTTTTTTATTTTTTGAGAAATGCAAAGATTTGCTTAGGCTAATGAATGGAGATGCATATTCAACCAGTCTTCATACTGACGACTTGTGATGTGGTGGTAGAGGTACCATTAGGATTTTGGATGATCTTATAACCTAACAATGCTGATTGCCCCTACGAACATAGATATACTGTAATAATCATAGACTTAGAGAATTGACTGAGGGGTTAGTCTCCCAAAATTGACCGCTCTCTACAAAGAAACAATGTATCTATAAGATCAGTAGCTATATCTTTTCTGTAACCCAGTCGAAAAGGAGACGAATGAAATAACCTAACCCTTAAACATATTGTTGCGTATATTCTAGTCTATTCTTATTTTTAACACTTATTTAACTCCCTACATACACTACTATAACTTTTAACAAGATACTTAATACAATTATAACTCTAACTATTCACTTGATCACTAATTATCACTTCCCCATAGCCGTCTTCTTCTCTTCGTTATCGCTCGCCACGTAATCACTACTACTGATACTCTACTATCCCGACGATTGCTTATATAGGCTACAGTCGTTCTGGATGCTTCGAGCATGTTGTTTCCAGAGCGTTCTACGCTGTTCTCGCTTGGTAATTCGTCCCAAGCCGATCTTTGGTTGTTACATGTACAATGGGTTGCCTATATTCCTCTCTGCCCTCTGCTTATACATGACGGTATTTTAGAAACGAATGCCCAGTCCATTATGTATGACCATGATAACAAAAATACGGCATTATTAAGTTGTTTGATAATTCTGGTGCTCAAAATAAGTAATTAGGGTTTTACTGTTCTAAACACTGGTTTAAAGCTAAAATAGACACAACATGCCGTCTACTATATCTATAATTTCGAATTAACTCGTAGCAGGTAAATGTTGCAACGCTTAGTTACGCGTTACGATTACAATTCGAAAATCTGCCCCAATAAATTGCGGTTGCACGCATTATTACGCACCGAAATCGGGCGAGGTGTATCCTTGAAATATACGCTTGGCATGGATTTCAGTTGAATATATAGAGGTAACATGCAGCCGGCATTAATTCGCGTTGGGACAGCGTCTCAAGTGTGTATCGATTCTTAAAATTCTTCATGTAAAACAACATTTTCTGTTTGTATAGACGTCTAAACAAGATACGGCATATCAGTAACATGGGAATGCATTTACTGTTGACCGTTTAAACATGAAACCCCCTGATATAAAAATGCTTGTCATGGACTGTTGAGCAAGGTTGGCGTTTTTTCATAAATAGAAAGTAAACAGTATTTTGTTTATAATAAATCGTTAAATTATATAGTTATATTATTGACTTGTTAAATTCCTTCTCAAAAAAATATTTGGTTTTCCCATATTGCCATTGATCTATCGTTAAAACGCTATCTGCAGTTTTATTTTGATGTGACTCAATGTGTCTCAATTTGAATAGGTTATCTCGATTTTGATTATTACATTTTCCAAAACGATACAGAATTTTACCTGTCTCCTTAGATTGTGATACAGAATATGTTAGAAATGAATAACGAAAAAAGGAGAGAGGATGATTCAATTCCTTCTGAAAGGAATGAAGGATTAGTTAGAGACATATTAAAGGAACAGAGAAATAAGAGTAAAAAGGGGGGAAGAGAACTAAATAAGATTGTTGAGGATGTTATATGTTGTGGAATTTAGATTTATGATTTATGCAAGCTACAGATGGGAGAACGGAATCCCCATGCAATTGTTTTTCCATTAAGTCTGTTAAATTATATGATATGTACCCTTAGATTTATGTCTAGGGCCAATAGGTGGTTCCCAGTGGCGACGATATTACTCACCGGCGAGCGTCTACGTACTCCAAGGGGATGTTCTTGGTCCGAAGTAAGCTTAGGACTTTTCCCTACTCTAAGATTATCTTCGTATTCTCCAAAAGCTAAAACATCCAAATTCCTTTAACTGTAAGAACAATAATATAGCCTACTAGGGTTCCTTCTGTTCCTCTTTATTATACTGCTCCTACCCCTAGTACGTACCTGTATGTCTTACTAGCCCTTATCTACATCTCTGAAGATGTCCGACCGTGCTAACCCTCTTTTTAACTTTATTGACTTCCATGTCGTCAGAGAATATAGCATGTTACAAAAAATTATTTTTAAACAGAAAAATGCTTCGTAAACATTTAGCATTCTGTTAGGAAGTGCGTCTTAAAAAATCGTTAAAACTTCCATTAATCGATTTTCTGAGCGTTTGAAACTAATTAGAAGTGAAAAAATGTATGCCTTACTTTGGAATGAAAAATTTGCAAATTAGGGTAGGATAGATATATATTTTTTTGCGCTTTTTATTTTATTATTGAAAGTTGAAGATATGTTTTACTAGTGAACATCTAGTAAAACCACAGTTTTTAATGATTGAAAAGTAAACTTTTCGTGTTTCGTTAACATTACCTCAGATTTTACTTTATCTCAAAAGGGACTTTCTTTTATTTTTTTCTATTTTCTTGCTATAGATACGGCATATGTCGGATCTTATGGTGCAATTTTACGATCAATATAAAACCCGTGATGGTCGTTTTGTTTTACCTCGGAGGCTCATTTAATTTTCGGCGGAGGCTTCGGTCAGCTTACAGATTTATTGGCCAACAAAAGACGCTCCACAAACCGATGCCTAATCTCTTTTCCAAACGTCCACTTGATCCGATTTGATTTGCGGGATTAGATAGGTGGTTACTAAAGGGTCGTATATGGGGAGGAGGGTGATGTCGAGGTACGGTCTTGGGCATTACGGGGTTATATTGCCAACAAAACGTTTTTATAGTTGGTTCCGACGATCGAAAAACAAGATACGACCCGAAATATAAAAATACACCACAAAAATAAAGAAAACGAATACGACAAAAAAACAGATTTAACGATAATGTGAATTTAACAAGGTCAGTCAGAGATGTTTTCTTCTTTCAACTGGAAAGGAATCGTTTAAGGAAAGTGGAAGATATTCTTTGAGGCGCATAAATAGGTACAATCAAAGAAACCAATTTAATACGTTTTATGTAGAAAATATTTACGTAAACAAAGACAGAGTAAAATGCTTACTTTTTTAAATCTTCCACATATACATTCTTGTACACTTCATATTTCCGTTGCTACTTCACTAAAATTGATGATTGAGATTTCACTTTAAAGGTTATGTTCCTCGTTAATCTTGAAAAATAAACAAATGGTTTAAAGTTATTACTTTGGACAAAAAAAAATACTTTAAACATTTTAAATGAAAATTGAATACTCGTATCTTACAGGCAACCAGTGTAACTAACATGCGTAATAACTGTTGGTTGTATATATACGCAACTGTAACCTATTCCACACAAGTGGAAATTTAGCAAATTTTAAAATGAAATAGCGAGGCCTTTCATTGTCTGTTAAAGAATTGGTTGTTAAAAAGTAATAATAGACTGTATGATTACATATAATTAAACTTTCGTTTCATTTAACTTTTCATCCTCTAGATCCAAGGAAAATGCAGTCCAACATGGTGGTTTCCTTAAATTTCAGACCAAAGATTTAATTACTTAACTGTTTTAGAATTTATTTTAATTATTTGTACGAATGCTCGGTTGAAAACACTTGGTTAACACTGGGTCATTGGTTTATACCTAGTTAAATAGCAATTTGGATTTTATATTCCGTTTGCATGCATGTCCAATTTAGTCGTCGTCGACAATTTAATAAATAAGCCTTAAGCGTTAAAAATGTCGTTTCAAATAACAATTTCGTGGGCAGCGGGTCGCACTGTATCGTGTTGAACGGCCGCTGTTTTTGCTATTTTCATAATACATAATTATTTTATGAACGAGTGCGTAGCGCGGTTTGGGTTTCGAATAGTCCATGGTGCAAACGAGCCCGTTGCATGTTTACGAAAATACGAAACGGACGTGGCAACTATGGTGCAAGTAGCGCGGCAACAAGGCTTCGTATTTCGGTAATTCCTTAACAGCTTTTTAACACGAACAATACCCTTTTTATAATATTGGGGAGAGCACGATCTTGCACTGAAGGAAACGTATTACTCATATGTTTAGCTAGTAATGGATGTCTGAAATAAACGTTCAAGCAGTTGACGCCACTATAAAGTATAAATAAAATAAAATCAATATGTTTCATAAACAATAAAAATTGCAACAAACGGGAAACTGGCACAAATATCATTGGGTCATGGAAGGAACACGTTTCATTCTTCTGTTAAAGTAGCAATCTATATATTATCACATGACTCAACTGTTTAATTCCATTCCAATTTTTTGGGTATATACTAACTGAGGCGGTCCTCATTAAAGCACTACCAACTGAGGCAGATATAAGTACATATTAACGGGTTCAAAACTTATTCTTTCAGTTTAAGTTCGTTAAATATTGTCGCGAATTTTCTAGTCTATTGTTATTTTTAACACTACATGCACTACTATAATTGCCAACAATTTACTTAATACAAATATAAATCAAACTATATTCGTTTGGTCACTAATAATCACTTTCTGATCGCCTTCTTCTTGTCGTCGCTATCGCTCGCTATATAATCACTACTAGGTACCAATGTTCCCTCTAATTTTTATGTTGACTGCGCGGTACAAAATTGTATAGTAGCAAAAATTTTCGAAACGTATATAAATGTGCAAGTGAGAGGGTGGTCTGGTGCCATAGTTTTTTTAATAATTACTTTTTGAAATATTTTAAATAATACATGAACAGGAAAAGGATTTCTACATTATTGTTTAATCTTAATCAATATTTTCGTAATAGTTTAATTTTCGTTTAGACATTTTTATCTGAAATAAATAATGCTCATATGCAGATATGTGCCTAATTAGAGCGAGCTATTATAAAATTTATGTTTTAAAATTTACTTTTATAACAACGAAAAAATAGAAATTAAAAAAAACTCACTAAAATTTATTCGATAACCTCGACAAATTTCTGTATTCCTCTTTAAATGACTTCGTTTGGGTCGAAGCAAATTTATTCAGGTTCTCGAATAAATTTTAGTGAAATTTTTTTTTTTTTATTTTCTGTTTCTTCATTTTTAAAATGCAGTTTCACAAATAGTGCTCCCTTCTATGTTTATGTATTATAAACACAACTATAATAGTAATAATAATATACTATGATATGTATTTATGTAACAATAATACCCAAATTCAACAAATTTTGCAACAGTTTACCTTAATTCTTCAATATTTGCACTTTTGAATCAAACTACAAAAGTTGGGATGCATACAAAAAAGCAATGCTCTTTAACGTTGTAGGGTAGCTTTAAAAAATATTCTTTTTTTTTAGAACGTAGGGTAATATACTTTGAACTTTGTTCAGTATTTATGGTTTAATATCTGGTAACTGACCGCTCTCTCTCTCTCTCTCAAAACAAAAAATTTTGCAGAATTTAGAATCCCGTTCCTGTTAGGCTGGGTAGCTGGTACCTGCACGAGATTTTTACAACCCTCTTGTAACATTTGGACGTATTATCATCATCATCAATCTTTTTTAAATGTCAAAGACAAATTTCAAAATATTTCAGCATTTATTTTGTGAAATTTGGATTTTTGTTTTTTTAGTTACAATTATTTCATAAAATGATTAAAAAAATTGTGCGCAAAATACAAAAATGGCTGTGCAACTTTCAAAAGGTTAGTGGGAACTATGCTAGGTACCCCTGCCTACGATCGCGACGGCTGCTTATATAGGCTTAATAGTTGTTCTGGAAAGTTCAAAAATGTTGTTTCCAAAGCATTCTACGCTGCTCTTCCTTCGTAAGACGTCGTGAGCCGATCTTCAGGTGTTACGTGTATGATTGGTTGCCTATATTCTACGCTGCTCTACTTACACGCGACGTTATTTATTGAGGATGCTGTAATCAAAATACAAAGCTTTGTTCTGTTATGTATAATTTTAAAGTAAAAACTAGAATTTTTAAATAATAAATAAATGTAATATATCTGAAACTGCAAGGATATTAAACTAAAATCTTTGTATACCAAACGACCATGCGCTGCATTATGTTGTTTGCATGGTGCATTTGAGTTTCAACGTGTGATTAGATAACGGGTGTCAATAAGAAATCGCCTCAACTAGTATACAGAATTATTCTTCAGAATTTAGATGGTTGTGTGGATTTGGATTTTTTTGGATAACATAAAAGACGCAGAGAGAGAACAATAATGTAAATTTGATCAAAATTTTAATCCTCTTTTCTTCCTCTAATCATAGCCCTTCATGTCTAAGTAGGTGTCCATCCTTTCATCCTATCTGTTCGTTTCATTATTGACTTCCACATAGCAGCCTTTCTTTTTGGACCCTTCCTAATACTTTCCTACTTTGTAACTTTTTTTATGCAATGCGTTTTCTTCATTTTTTACACACAAAACAATATGCTGATATCTTCGACGTATGTATTGTTGTTATCTCTTTAGTAATTTAATAATTGACTTCTTATTATATCGTAATATATATATTTTTTTTTTTCGTGAAAAATATCATCGCTATAGTCATTGCTCGCTTAACTTTATCAGTGCATATACAGAAAGTTCTAATTCTGACAGGAGTTTATATAAATCCATTTGTAGAAGTTAATTGAGTTGAATGTATCGGTTGCGTTAATGATCTATTATTGGCATTGACATAATTTTTCGGACAGTATCATGAGATCGTTAGTCAACTGTTAGCAGATTGGTTATTTATAAGGCCGTTTGAATCGGCCACGAATACATGCGGTTTATTATCGGCCGTGCCAGAGCCAACCAGATAAAAGTGTCCCTTTTCCACTGCACCGCATTATTAACCAGTAAATTTAAATTGAAACCGCTGGAGCGAAACTAACGATAACGTTATATTCGACGAACGCACACCTATCGACTGACTGTGCACTACGCTCCCTTTCACTGCCCCCTTGTCTCGTGCGCCAGTTTCATCCCCGTGTGCACCAAGCGAGAAGAAGAGACGGGCGTCCCGACGCCGATTGTAGGTATCAGTTGGCGGCGGTACCCGAGAAATAAACGAAATATTCACCGGCGGAATAAAATGAAATGCAGCTGCGTAAAATTCTCCTTTCGCTGCTGTAATATGATAAGGAGGTCAATACCTAAACAGTATCCCCCTTTGATGGTGCTTGGAACTATGGAGGGTTGTTTCAGTAAGACAACGATGGTTAGTGCTTATTTAAGAGCAATACTTCGGCGTTAAGTAAATGATGTAGATGAAGATATATACAGGGTGTTCCTAAATATTATGTGTGTAGGGAATAAGGTAATTCTTTGGATTATTTTATAATTAAAAGTTCACATAAACATAAGGTCCACATATTCTTCGTTAGTGTTTTACAAGGTGTTGAAATCAAGATTTTTTTTGGTAATACTAAGTGGGTGTTCGAAAGAGTGTGGGCATCAATGAAAAAAGTAGTGGAGGCATGCTTAAAGGTTGGAGAAAGTCACTTTCAACAACTGCTACTATGTACTTGCAATTTCCTAGTTATAGTTATCATTAAAGGATTTGTGGTAATGTGATGAATGTAAATAATAATTATTAATAAATAAAATAAATTAGACTAATTACAGAAAATTATCTTCTTTTTTCGGTAACGGTTGTAGATAGAAAAAAATACCAAAAAGTCCTAAATAAATGAAAAAATTCTTTTTGTATTTTAGAATCCATTAGCAACGAATTGCGAAGAATTTAAACAGGAGTGGTTACTTGGCACTAATTAATGAGATTGTTGTTAAAATAATTTTTATTATTAACACTACTTCTCTTCCCACGCATTCTTATAGTTTAATTTTTTCAAAAATATTTTTGAGGGTTCCCCAATCCTCATATTTCATTTTTTTTATTTTCTTGTACTAGAAAAATATATATGAGGGAGATTATTGAAAAGTATCATTATTATTCAGCTGTCGTGTTAGTAACATTAATGGATTAAAAAGTATCAGAACGGAGGTGCGTGCGTAACCCGTGGGGTTCTTTTCACCCTCCGTGCCATGCCTGTTGTGTACAAACAAGGGAACTCTAGTGGTGCACTTTTGTTTGGTGTAATTAGGTGAATCAGATATTATTAGATCTATGAAATAAATTAGTTTCGTGCGTATTATACTGTCAGGAAACGAAGGGAGAGGTATCAGCGCATAATTGCCACCTTTTAACAAAAGTAATTTCCTCTTTACAAAAAAAAAGTGCACAAAGAACGTCAAACTAGTTAACACGCACCAATCATTTCGAATGTGGTACATAGAAAGGAACCATTGAAGTATTTTTATTTCGGAAAATATTGAAGAAATTGAAAAAAATTGTTGCTAACTACTACTGTTTCGACTAACATGTGGGGGGGCTGTGGTAATTGAGGAAAATATTCTTCTTTAAATGATGAATAAAAATTCTTAAATCAAGAATAAAAAATTCTTGACTGAAAAAATAGTTTTCTAATCTAATTCAAAATTAATTTGTGCATGAAATATTCCGGTCCATTTCAAGTAATATGTAAATGTGTCCGTGTACGGTACGTTTTCATACACAAACTGCTGCACCATTTTTGATGAAATTTTGTATGGAGTCATCAGATATTGGAGAACGGACATAGACTACCTTTTGTCAAAATTTACCCCTGAAAGGGTGAGAAGAGGGATGTAGCTTTGTTTGAGAAATGGTAAATTGCTGAACCTATCACGCTAAACTTTGATTTAGATACATGTGTCCGGAGGGAGACGGCGGCTACGAATGATTTCTTTGGAGTTTCGAGCAAGAGAATGCAAGTGTAATCGCACGGGGGGTGAAGTAGGATGACACTGAGGATAAAGGTGGTGGTGAAAGTAGAGAAGATCTTGGGGACAGGATAGATGCTGTGGTTGGGGGTTATGGTACTTTGGGCTGGCCCGGGAATGGATGGATTGGAGGGGAGTCGAAGTGACTCCTTGGGTGGGGATGGTAGGATCATCTCCACCCCTAACTACACCACACCCTGAAGTGACTATACCCCATCCCGGGCACCATCGCCAGCCTCGAAGCTACTCATCAAACCACCCTCAAATATCTCCTTATCTACAACACTACCTGTCTCAGGAGAGACCCACATAGATAACACTTGCATCTACCGACATTTATTTCGTAACTTAATGTAGTTATTATATAGAAGTTTAATCCTACAGCTGAGAAAGTGCTGTTTGTGAGTGTTAATTTAATTAAAGACTTTACTGATATTTTACAGCAAGAGACTCAGTCCTTTATGTATTTGTTTGTTAAGTGTTTCTTTTTCGTTGTTATATGTAATTAAAAATTTTGGTTTATAGCGGAGCTGAACTTATTAATCTTAGACAAACCACATAGAAAAAACCTACATTATAAACTATTAATGGACTGGATTTTATTTCCGTTTATAACTACAAAAATTAATATATATATACAAAAAGAAGAAGTACTCGAGAAAGGTTTGACTACTACTGAAGATTAAGATACTCCTATTCTTACTCAACTTTTTCATTTCTAAAGAACTACAACAATTAACATTCCTACCAGTAATAGAGTTATCTAATCTATAATTCCCCATGCCCCTCTTTACTCCTGTCAATATGTCTTAATTTAGCTGTTCAATTCTCAAGCGATGCCATACCACTCTATCTCTCCTATTCTAAGTTGAACTACATAGAGTTCTCCAGCCCTTGTTCTACATTTTCTGTCTTTTCCGCATATCTATACGTATTTTGATCATTTGCTTAAAACCACATCTCAAAGGCTTTTTTTTTTACCTTGCCAACCATCCACGTCTTACAACCTTGCAAACCCATACGTTAGATTGCAGGGTTGATCACTCGTAGGCACAAAAGCGATTTCTTTATATCATAAGCAACTTGATTACACGCATTCTCTGATGATGGATTACAGTTTCGTATATGCAAACCTCATCTGTCAAGTATTTTGGTTAAACTGGTTATCTATAAGTTGGGAGTATTCAACTGCTTTTTAGTCTAAGTATTACTTACTTTTAAGCTTTCTGCTTAATTTTAATTATGTAGCTATTTCTCTGATGATTTGTTTGATATCAGCTCTGACATCAACTTTGTAATTATAGGTTTGGTTTTGTAAACTACCAAAAGAATCCTGCCATTTTTGGTTAATTGAAATTGAAAAAAAACTCACCTCGTCTCAAAATTTTTGTCGTCAAAGTGTATTTTACGCAGTAGAACACAACTTCAACCAATATGTTAGCTTTTATTTAATTTTTTCGAAACGCTGCGGTTAATTAATTTTACGAGGATCGTTGTCTGCCACGTTTTTTAGTGAAGTAGAGGTGGAGAACAAAAACACCATCGAAGAAAGTTTCCAATTCGACGTGAAAGTTTTTCGTTGTTTTCGTTGTTTCGAGTCGGCTGGGGTTATCATCCCCTCCCCCTCTGCGCAAAACTCCGTTACAATCTTATAGCCGGTCGTTTGTGAGGGTGGTTCGCTAATCAAAGCAAACATGCAGATGTCAGGTGATGCAACGTAAACGTTTTGTTTGTCTACATTAACTTTTATGTTGTCTTGTCATGAGAAGTCGTCGGATGGAGGGAGGGCTGTTTTTTGGGGATTCAAAACTGTCTGCGTCCCGTCTGGCAGGCATTATGATCCTGTTTAGCAACAGCGGGAGGGTGACGCGAGCTATAAGCCTAAGGCCATATTATGAAGACGAAGAAGGACGCGATGCGATACGATGTCTGAACTTGTGCATAACAGTAATTGGCTTATATTGATAAAGCGGATTTTCAACAACTTTCAATTCCATTTAAGACAACGCCACTAAGTATGTCTAATTAAAACAAACAATTTGTGGCGGGTTAGACCTGTTATTTTAAAATAACAGTTATGCCGGTTACGGTTATTTTTAAATAACAGTTTAAAATAACAGGCTGTTAATTATTTTCATCTCGATTTGAAACTGTTTTTATCTTAGACTAGGAAAGAGAGGGGACAGGTAATAGTCGACTGCAAATTGAGGACGATTGGGATCGCGAGACAGCGCTCAGTATCGCAACATAAAATGTTAAGAGGGAGTTTGTTTTGTTACCATTATTCGTACAATTATCATTCCATACAGAGTATCAATTGTTTATTTGATAACGTAAACAATTATTAAGAACTGTTTTTTTGCGTCTTACGTTACTAAGAAAATATTATTTATTTTATGTCTAAGAGAATACATGTTCAATGAAATTAAATGCAAAGAATTATTTTATTAACGTTAATTAACATGATGTGGCGGAACTAATAAACATTAAGACGAATTTTATTAATTAATTAATTTTACTTTTTTAGATTTTTATAACTAAAAGTGACGTCGACTATGGTAATACTGTGGTAAACGCATGCATCTTACAACTTTGAAAGTATTTATTGTTTCTCTCACGATCAGTAAACCATTCCAACAAAAAAAATATGATGCATTAATGATTATTGTACGTAAATCATAACATATTTTAAGTAGTATGTAAACAATAAACAAATTAAACACGATTTTCTTTGCTTAACCTTACTACGTAAAATTCTTTTTACTTGTGAAATGTGATTTCTGGTTCATCTCTTTCACCGCGGCTATTACAGCCGAAAGAAGAACAAATCAGCATTTTAAACAAAAATCCACTAAAACCTAACTACAGTATTTAATTATATTGACACTTTTACACAACGCTGTCAACGCACTGTTTGGGATCAGTAAATGGAGCCGGTACCAAAATATTATATAATATTAATATCGTTCTTGAACAATCTAGAACATTCTAGGACGTTTTACATTCCTACTCATTCTAAAACGTTACTGTTAATTTCAGTTATATTTGAACGCCACTTAAAATATTTCCATATCTTCCTCTCTCTTACACCTTCGTAGTTTGTTCAGTTTGAGACTTTATGCTAAACGAAACTTTGTGTATATGTTGTACTCAGTTCAGGCACTGACAAAATTTTCACTTGAAATACGTTATGGATGTCGTAAAATTCTCATAATGTGTTAAGAATAACTTTTGTATTCCTCGAATGCGTTGTGCGTAATTGGACGGACTCGGTAATGGCAGAATTCGACAATTGGATGCAACATAGAAATATAAAAAAATTGCTTTTGATTTTTTTGTAGTCGTTCTTATTAGGTGCATAATGAATCAGGAATGGTCTATAAATTACTATCAATCAATCGATCGATTAACAAATCTTCAGTGTATGACGATACGTATTGATATAATTAGAACAATAAAATAGTTCGATTGAATAATAAATTGTTTTATTTAGAGCAAAATGTGTAATACGTTTGAATATGCTGAATTTATGTCAATCGTCTCCTTGTCTAAATTCAACCTACTTGTACACAACTGGAACGCTTTAAATTTGCCCTAATTAATGGCGAAACATTAGCTGATTTATGCTAGCAACAGTGGGACATGTGCGACAAATCACAGAGCGCAGTCTGCCGCCATGTTTGATTTATTCATTCCCATTGCGATCCTGGACGTTATTTTTTATCACGTCTACGCAATATGTGGATGTCACATACGAAAACGTTTTCAAAATATACGTAGACTCACTTATCAAAACGAAATATTTGCTTCATACTCGGAAGCTCCTTTCTGTTCACATAACGATTTAATTCATTAGGATAATCAAAAAAGGGCTTCGTAAAATTTCTTCCGCAGGATGTGGCCTACATTTGAGTTAATTAAAATATTATCGTTGAGATGAATCATAGAGATAGTCGATTACTTCAAGTGTTTTGCTCTCTATCAAAAGGTTTATTAATACATGATGTTAGAATTTCAAGATTTTTTAGTTGCTTGCTTATAGCTATTGCTGCGCTTGGGATATTTAATTCAAGTTACGTTGTAAAGATTATACCATTAGGCATGTCAAAAGATTCTGAGAATCTGTGAGGAGATACTTTTTTAAGATGACCTGTAAAGTAGTTCATAGATGATAATAGCATGAATCACAACAGTTACTAAGCCCAGGCATGTTTCTTCACCAATAATCAAAATTATTAAAAATTTTTTCGAGCGAAGTTTCTAAGAGAGCGTCATTGGCTCTAACGAACAGAAACTTATTTCGGATGTTGTATGCAGGGTCATGAAGCCAAAATCTAAACCGCTGTGACTTTTCAACGTGCATTAATTTTTTCTAAACAGAATACCATATTGCAAATTTTTGATACTGGGAAATAATGGCTAGGTACCATTGTTTATATAATGTAGTTATGTTAACAGATGATTTAGTTTGGTAGTCACTCAGCCAGAACTGCCTACGGTGCGCTGATGAGAACAAATGAGTTCGAAACCGTGATCGCCTGGTCGTTTTTACATAATACTTGACCATGCGCCTCTTTTTTCTTGTATCACGGTTTTTATAAGTGATCTATAGGTACGTAGGTGTAGATTCAGTTCGACAGATTTAAATATGATTATGTAGAAAAAACGTCATACGTCTTCAATTCCGTAGCAACTCTCTGTAGATTGTGTTCACTTGTCTTCATCTGTCAACATCAATTTTTTTAGATTAATTTATTCCGATCAAACTGCAATTGCCATTGAATGAAATATAATCCTAATAAAGATAAATAATTACCAAAATTCGTACCATATATTTTTTATCACTTGTCAGAAGCAGGAATGTACCTTCCTAGTTCGTATTCGGACATGTATAGGTGTAAGTACATGTGTTTTGCGGTTAAAGGGCTGTAAATGCAATAATCGGGTCTCGACCAACGTAACCATTTTCATCCCTTCACCGTTGCGGTCGTAGTGTCACATGAACGGTATGACCAAAGAGACGCTGATGCCATCCGATCAGGAACGTTCTAGAAATGGTTGCTGCCGGCAATCGTTGAATATTTGATCGCATTACCTAACGGACGTTCTGTGTCTACTTGTCTGTATGTTGATCCGAACGGGAGTGGTGGTTAAAACGGGTCAAATGCAAAACGTGTCGGTTAGAGGGGTGAGTGTCAAATGCACTATTCGTGTAAATTATATATCGACGATCGCAACTCTTTATTGCTCAAGAAAACACAATAAGTCGATTTTGACTTATATACCTATCTACATGTTTCAAAATTTTGGTGTGTCAAATATTTAGTAGTGGGAAGTTTATTAATCCATTTCGTCTTTAATATGTCGAGACCTTTAAATTTATAAATTTCTAAAATCTGTAATATGTTAAATTTTTGACCTTTATTACTTTTAAAACTTTTATGTTATGATTTTATTAAATACCATTTTATGGCAAGTACATTTTAATAATTGCGCTAGTGAGCTATTCGGCATGGTGCCAAAATGTCACAAGTGGGCTTGCACTGGACGATTGTGCAGCCACTTATTATCCTTGTCAAAAAGAACACCACAAGAGCTTGCGATTTGCCGTTTACGTTTTCCTCCCTTATAGAGCCGTGCTCTGAACATGTACCTTCAATTGTAGTTTTCCTATTTTTGAGGTTCAGTGTTCATCCTTAGTTTGGTTTTAATTAATTTTTTAAAGTTTTAATCGTAAAGAGAAGTTTTCGCTCATTTTTTCAATTGCCAATCGAGCGGACATTAGAATACTATTATTTATGATATTTGCTAACTTTTTCGTTACAAACGTCCTTTTTCCTCTTCGTGCTTAATGCAAATTGTAATAATTTTCGATTAAGTCTGATTTCTTTTTATGTATAAGAATAATGTGTATATTTTCTTGTAAACCTTATAAATGCAACCCCTTTCATATCTGAAATGTAGTGGCATATTCCTGGGAACCGACGCAGGCATCGGATTTAATGTAAACCTTTAAACTGTAATCATTTTTAATCGAATTGGCGCTGAAGAGGGCGTACCATTAAAATCCAGTTACAATCGCATGTGCCTACTGTTGCTTTCCCAGACTAAATCACGGCTCAGAGTACTCACTCACATTATATCTATCTATATAAAACTTAATCTGAGTTTTTCAAATTGTGCTCTATATTTATACCAAGATTATCAAGATACCCTTTTATGCATATGTATTACATACAGATACTAAAAGCGATATATAAAATGCACTACAAATTGAACCCCTTCGGTCTTCTCACATCTGACCGAATTCAAGTTTCGGTTCAAAAATTTCACTCTACTTACCTACCTATCACCTAGAGGTCCATGGTTGTTCCATGAGTTCTGATATTTCCCAACCCAACGATGTTTAATGATTCATATTTTTCTGACGAGACATTTGCGTTTCTACCCTTCAGTTGTTCATTCCTTCCGAAAGTGTTCTTTCATTTTTTCGCACAGACCGTAAGATTTGCAGTACTCTGATTATATTACTCTTACGTATGTCAATTTTATCAAGTACTTATAGCAACTAACGTACCTACCGTAAATTACTTTGTGATGTCATCAGGTCTTCGTGAAGCCAATTATCTCAAAATCCTTATTCAATTATGATGGCTTAGGAATATGTATTAATGTCCTTTCCTTAGCTTGTTTTTTAAGTAGGATTCATTTTTATCAACATTACTATGTGTAATTGTTATTATCAATGTTATTACATTTATTCTACTCTGCACATTTCACATTTGTATGAATTACGATTCATGTCTGTGCATACCATAAATATTGCAGCACTTATTAACATTAATTGAACGATTATAATAATGATAATATAGGTAATATTAATTAATATAACGAATATTAATTTCATTGCTGCTTTAATTTAATGTTAATGCATTGAGTTTTATAAAATCAATTATTAGGCTTAATAATGTGAAAATCGTTATTTTATATTATTATTCTACTTGAGAAAAAGCAATAATCATACCTGATATGGTATTCTTAAAAGTAGATTGTGTTAACAGAAAAGCTTTCTTTCTGTTCCTCATCTTTCCATGCTTTTGGCTTGTGTGGACATATCTTGTTTAAGGTTATTGTATTTGCAACAATGCAGTACATTAAATAATGTTATGGAACTTCTTAATAATGTCTTACATTTTTCTACTAACCTCTATATTGTCTAGTGAGTAACGTTATTCTTGCCATTCTCTTTCAGTTTTATAACTAGTAATGTTAAAAAATCCGTGACTGATGTTCAAAATTTGTCCTGGATTTATGTTTGTTAGAAACGTATTTGAACGAACAATAGATCATTATTTTATAGAGATTTAATTTTTCGTACGAAGTTTTGCTGTGTAATAGCAAGAAGCATATCAGGGTTTGGTGTGAGCGCAGTGTCATTTTTGTGCTATCGGAGCCTTAAATCATTTTTCAAAGGATTACGTTCAATCATACCTCCTAGTGGACCCATTTCGTGGTGTAATAAATCTTTATGGCGACAGGAATTGGCAGAGATCGTTTATACGAACATCAGATCGTCCCCTCCGGTGCATCCCCAGCTGCAGCGCAACATCAGCGCTTTCTCCTTCTGGGTATTAATTCTCTCCGTCCCCGGAACCCTGCAATAGACATTTCTAGTTCAGAAGTCCATTAGCTCAACTCCAATGTACATCTGTATTTTGGCAAAGAAATGATTCATGCTTTTTCTGATTAAGACATTTTCACTACATATATATTGCGAAATTGCGATCATACGTACAATGCCAATTGATTTGGAATTGAGACCTAATTTGGATGAGATTAAACGTGTGTGAAATTCTCCATTTATTTTTTGCCATATGCAGGTAATTGAAATCAATGGTGTAGTGTTTTATATGCATGACTTCAACTGCCCTCGAGAAGGGTGGAAGGCCTTGACTTGATTTTCCGTAGGCGTTTTTTCTGCTTGGGAACCAACCATTTTCTGGAAAATTTAATAAAATTGGATAGTTTGAACCCGAGAAACTCAGTTGCCAATTCAGCTAACGTATTTCACTTTTTGGTTTACGAGCTAATCCTCGTTGATAAAATTTTAGTTCCAGTTGAACGGAAGTTGAGAACATTTATTCAAAATTTGCTTTATTCCAAGAGCATAACCTTCCACTTGGCTGCTCGTTCGAAGCCCGGTACAGGGCGGAAGGGTGATGTTGCGGCGGCATCGCCAAAGGTACCAGCCCCACTTTCCAACCAACCAGGAGGGAGAATCTATCAGAACGTTATATATAACGGATTAAATGGAGAAAAGTCTTTGATGTGTTCGTGTGCTAATGCAGCTTCAAATGTTGGAGCCTTTGCAACACGCACCCCTAACTACCACCAGTTCTCCTTCCACCACCTACCACCTTGTTTACTTAATGACTATGTTGTCGATTTGAACTACACTTTTATTAAATCTCATCGAATACCTCAGGAAAACATATAAAACTAGAAAGAAGAACCCATAGATCTGTCTAGCCACTGAAAAAACTCTATTGTAGTTTCATCATCTAAACTAATTTGAATAACTATAATGGTTATTCAGCAAAATTGGAGAAACTTTGGCGGTGTTGTAGAACGTACTAACTAGCTCAAACCCCAGTGAACTTCAGTCCGTGAAGAACATTTTTGATCCAAGTTTTGGCGTTGGGGTTTAAGCTATTTAGTATGTTCTATAATGGTTATATTGATCAGAATGACACAAAGAGAGTATTTCATTGTCAGTCTATTCTAACTTTAAAAATTGATGTGATTGACGATAGGTATGCATAAATTAGTACTTTCATTCCAAATTAATTTGTGGACGTTCGGAACATTGTGAGACGTAGCGAATTGTTCAATCTAAAGAACACCACCGGCAGCGACTGGATCTAAATTACTAGTCGACCGTGATATTCGCACGAGTGTAGATATCGATTGTAGTGTGAGTGTGAGGCTGAAATCTACCAGCTCGACTGGTTGGAAGCAGAACGTGTGAGTCGCAGTTTATACGTTCATGGGTACGTATTATACTTTGTGCTTATTGAAAACCGATACGGTGCGGTAGTTGGTCGAAGCCACCGTACACGGTTCGATGGACAAAACGTCTCTTTTTCTAAAGGCATCGTGACACCGGTGCCGGAACGGTTTACGTTACACGGTACGTTAGTCACATTTAATAAAGTATATGCAAAGCAGCCAGTTAAGTTGCGGCTACCACCGAACTAAATTCGTATGAAACACCATTACCTCCAAGCTAAAGCTTCTTTACTATCGTTTTTGGCTATGTCACGATAGAGGAGTGAGCTTTCTTGTCTACTTCAATGATAGTAGAATCGCAAGTTTAAGTAGTCTTCTATTTACGATCACAAAATTCATTATTCTTTTAGAAAATGTACTTATTCTGGCAATAGCAATCTAAAAGGGTTACCCGTGGCTAGGCCCTCTTCTTGATCATGAAACTGGTTATCAAATTGTGGGTAATTTTGGTTAACATTTCTAAAAAAAAATAGCCCTATCTTTAATTTAAGCCCGCATCACACGAGGCAAGTTTAACTGCTAAGTATTCTGCTCGATTTTGTTGATGGTTTCAGTTGGACTGGTTTTGGTGATTTTTTTTAAACGGTTGGCTGCACACGATGCTTGCTCCAATACTAGATTTTAAGTCAGATGTCTTTATTGCGTGCGTAGCTACAGGTCGCATGTTACAGCAAGTTAACCCACGTGACTAAATACCCTCCAATTTGCTCTTATTCACACCCCAGCAGAATATCCAGCGCCTAAAATAGCACATGTTCCATCATTGTAAACTATTAGCACACGATCAAGCAACGGAGCCCGCAATGACGTCATTTTCCATCCTTGCAGCCAGCCCAGTTGCCAGAAGAGGTGCTAGCAGACAATCCTGCTTGTAAACTTGGCTCGTGTGATACGGGCTTTAAATTGCAAAGTTTTATATAGACAACATAAATATTTTAAATGTAATTTTATGGAGCGTACGTGACCTTTCGGTATCTAGCTGGTCCGTATTTAAGGATCTCTCCACAGAGGTAGAGGCTACGGTGGATCAAGTATTTAACGATCGGAAGATGAGACTAAAGCCGGCATCAGACGAGACAAGTTTGCAACATAGATTGTCTGATAGCGCCTCTGGTGGCAACTAAGCTGGTTGCTGGGATGGAAAATGACGTCATTGCGGGACCATTGCTTGATCGTGTGCTAGTTTATACTGATGAAACATGAGCTATTTTCGACGCTTTATGTTGTGTTGGATGTGAATGAGAACAAATCAGAGCGCAGTATTTTGTCACGTGGGTTAACTTGCTGTAACATACGAGCTGTTGCTGCACATCCAGCACTAAAGTCCACCTAGAACCCAGCATCAAAATGAAACAGAAAACCTAGCAGCTAAACTTGCCTAGTCTGATGCGGTCTTAAGTCTATTTTTAACCTATCTACCTATAGAACACGCTCTATACTGATTAATAAACAGTAAATACTTCACTTTTCTTTTAGCCTTAACATCTTTTCGTGTGTGCATGAAAATTTAGCATTAGATGTCTTTGTGTTTTATTTTCGTCTGTCATTCATTCGAACTTCTCGCGAGTCTTGGGGTTGTTAGTTCCAACAATAGTAGTGGACGAAACACGCGTCCGCACTTATGTGTTGTGGTGATAAGGGTGAGTATTTTTTTAGTTAGTTTGTTCTCTTATCAGAGTCTCCATTTTCTGTACGGATGTTTTACTATAATTCTAACAGTATATTATCAATTTTCATTTCATTCTTACCATTTATCATACCCATAATGTAAACCATAAATCGCACGTGAAACGCTTTTTAGTTGAAATAAATATTTAGGTACTCTATTAAGACATTATGCAGTTGTCTGCTTTTATAACTACAAAGATTTATGTATATTATCCGAAAATGGTCTATTATTACTCCTATTTTTATCAGGAGGAGACAAGAATTTATTTTAAAAGCAGAAGTTATCGTATCCGAAAAGTTAGGTTAGAGATCTTATTCAGTAATCCTTTTCTAAGATTTGTCCTAAATATATAACACCATTACATAAACATTTTTTAAATTTATTAAGCGTCAGTTATCTTATCTATTCCCACAGGAGATTCCACGGTGATTGGTCGACTCATATGATGCTCACAAAAGAAATGGATGCTCTTAACAAATTCTTATGATACCTCCATTATTTCTTTTTCTTTACCTTGGTCTACGGTTTTATAGTTTGCTTGACCAGTCCATCAAATTTTTACAATTATTAATTGGCAAATTAGGTTGGGTTATAATTATAACAACATATAGAAAAGGGTTAGATGAAGATTTAATAAACCTTCAGAAGTCATTTATTGTCTTACGTAAGTCGTTGAACTGGTTATATATATATATATATATTCTTCAACTTAATAAATACCTCCTCCAACAAACTCCGAGAAAGAAGTGTATTCATCTCGAGGCGTCCCTAGATAATTAAGATTAAATCAAAAAGTTTGTGCAGTTTGATATTCTTGAGAGGAGTAAGTATGAGAAAAACGATAATTCTACTCTAAAAGGCTGCCCTTTAAATAGGATAGATGTTTCTTGCTTAGGGCCAGCGTGGTAAGGGAACAAAATGGACTGACTCCATTTATCTCTTGGCATCATTCAGCTTCTTTAAGAGGGCAAAAGAGTCAAAGCGGTCTCGGCTAGTGAAAATACTCCAGATGCTTGACGACTTTTTATTAACCCTTCCGTTACTTTTTTTGGCTACTGCTACACGTTACGAATAAATTCATTTGCTTTTTTTCAAGCAAGAAAGGAAGTAAGGGTTATTTATTTCACTTTGAAGCACTTACTAAAAGAATTCTTTGTTTATTTTCAAAAATCAGAACAAATAGGAGACTGGCTCCAAAGTATGTTGGGTAGAAATTACGTTAACCTAATATTTGTTTAAATTGTTATACTTACAATTAGTGTTTTTACTTATTGAAAAATAAAAAATACGGGAATATTTTTGTCGTGAATTTTACCTCTAATTTTTCTACATATTGTACCTATTGAGAAGACGCCTGTACAGGGATCTATTTCAAACTTTCTAAAACTGTCGAGTTTCTTTTGAGTTTGATAACTTTCTCATCAGTCCTGTCAAAAGCTTCGGGTGGATTTTAATTACTTTATCAGCCTGTTTATCCCTCATCTAACTCATCCAATAATCTGTGAGGAGGCTGTATTGGCGCCAGAGCGTTCAAGGTTCATTCCGCCAAGATACCTGGCGATAATTAAGAGAAGATCAGAGAATTCTCCGTTATTTGATCTTCGCAATGAAAATTCGCCTAAACTTCAACTCGCAAGCAAACAAATGTCGCAGTCATCTACTCTTGGAGAAAGGGGGTTGTACGGGATGGTAGGCGTGTGGCGGGAAGGCGGAGGGAACGGTCTCATTTATCCCAGCGAGGTTTTCCGGCTTGATCCGGAGAAGAGAAGTAATAAATGTGACCAGCGACAGTTCATGTAAAACTTGCTAAAAGTTGGACCGACGTTAACTTTGATTCATCAACTTGCTTTTACGAAATAAGACGAAGAAATAGACGCAGATAAAGAAAGAAGTTCTTTTAGATCTTTCCGGTTACTTGTACAGGGAAATGCGCTGCAGATGCACCAACTTATAGCACATATAACTTTACTTTTGACAAATAAGAAAAATACAAATGGTAGAAAACTTTTATGAGGTACTAAAACTACCACTAAACTTATGGTCAATATTCATTATACGTTTTATTTAATAGTTTTTTACATCCAAATTAAAAATACAAAAGTTTCAGTTGGACGAATTTCATTTTGTTGATATGATATTGTGGTAATTGTATGTCTATAGAGTATTATATAAAAGATTTCAACTACATCATTTGTTATATAGGTACCTATGTTATGATATAATGAACTAAAAATCAGTTTGTGTCTGAAATAGTTGCGGTGCTTTCGAGGGTGTCAATTAAAGGCAGTTTTTCATCACAGGGTGGTTAGAGGACACAAATTTTTTATGAAAATCAGCAAATTGCAACTCGAAGTCGATTTAGTAAAGCAGGTGTAATGTAACCAATTGCAGTGCAAACTGAGTATTTACATAGGCGGAATAGAAATTAAACAGAGTACCCGTTGTCGAAGCCTAATGTTAAGTAATTTCTCAAATCGTGCCTGTGAAAGTACAGAGCCCCTATGTTCAATCCAGGCAGGTCTAGAAGCTCACGCAGAGGGTCGGAATAATCATGCCGAAGAAACATACATTTTAGACAAAACCGGAATCTTTCGAATTTAAAAATTAAATTAATTTATTCTATTGGTAACAACTTCACTACGTTATTTTTTAATGGTGGATCTTGTCATTCACGCTCCTGAACCACACGTAGTGATGACCATGACTGTCACGAGTAATAGACGAGGTATATTTTATATGACAGGAGTGAACAAAGTTTTGTTTATGACTTGTCTTCAAATTATAGACTTAGATCTATTAACATTTAAACAAAAAGAGAAGTTTAAGTATTGCCGCAAATGGGGGCACAGGTGGACACGACTAGTCTCGAGTTGCAGTCACAAATAGCTAAACATAAGGTTTGTTCCAAGCGAACTTTTTCGGATCGAAAACGATCGAAACGATCCCAAAACTGCTATGAATTAAATTGTGCGCAAGTCATCAGTCTGTACTGTTTGAATACCTACTCGTTTTTATTAAGCGGTTGGAACATCTGACAGTGCCTAACTTTTTGTAATTAGTGGGGATATTGGCCGACATAACCTAAAATAAAATCCCGCGAACTATAAGCCAACATGGAAAATTTCAGTGTTTTATTTCATTCTCAATTCTTATTATTGAATGACCAAACATTACGCTTAAATTATTTACAAGCTCCCTCGATAAACGAAAATGTTCGAAGAAAACTTGAGGAGAATATCGTGGAACAATTAACTCTGTAAAATTATGAAAATGCGATTAATACCTTCTTATTATTGCTTTTACATACAGTATACATATATTTATCTAAATAGTTTTTGTTTTTTAAACGTGGTTCGTAGACAACTTCATCGATTATCGCTGGTATTTCCTTCAGAAAAATCACTGAAACTTTCATCATCCATGTTGTAAAATGTCTGCGAAGTAGCGAAGGAACGTTAACGGATAACCAAGGGGCGAAAAATATTTAAAACTATACTACTGCGCATATCAGTCCAAACTTGAACAGTACAGACTGATGACTTGCGCACAATTTAATACATAGCAGTTTTGGGATCGTTTCGTTACGATCCGCAAAAGTTCGCTTGGAACAAACCTACTGTGTACTGAAATGATCGTCACGAAACTATTCCATGTATGGTCGCAGTTTGCTTGGAACGAAAGTAAAACCGTACAATGAACGATCCTACTCATGCTTGGAACGTTTATTTTGTTTTGCGCAGGTTTATGGCAATACAATGTATGGAAATTTCGTTGCTTGGAACAAACCTATAGTCACCAGCCGAATTCGCATGTTACAAATTTAGCCACCAATAGCAGCCACAAGGAGCTTGACGCAGCTACCAGTGACATTTTCCGAAGTATTGTTGTAGCCAATGACTGTGACCTAGGAGACTATATGTAGCCACAAGCAGCCAACACTGGCCACTCTTACAGCTTGTGGCTCGAACACGGTCACTCGAGTTTTGAGTTTCCGTTGAAACCATGTAAAATGCATGAAACATCTCGTTAACGATGGTTTTTGCAAAGGATTAGACTGATAGCTGCTTAAAATCAGATTATAAGTATAGCAACTTGTAGATACGTGTAATGGTTTGAATGAGCGACCAGTGGCAGTCACTGGCAGCATTTAAGAATCTTATGTATTACATTTTCGCGTGGAGATATTTTGCTACCCAGTACAACTTCTGCTTAATTTTTTATACCTTTATGTTACAGTGGTACGCTAATAAAAGAAAGTATGACTATAAAAATCAGAAATGAATACAAAGACACAATTGGATAAGTGTCACAAAATATATTTAAAATTTCTTTACAAATTTGTTTCGACAGCTACGTCATTATCAAAAGATACATGAAATTGTATTAAAGTTAAATAAAGTCTTAAAGCTATTTATAAGTATGGTTTTTAGAAAGTATGACTCTATGAAGTGCAATGTTTTTTACGTTATCAGAAAAGACATATCTCTAGTAAGGGTTCGAAAGATTGGTTGACGTTGAGCTTGAACTGTAAAATGGCCATTATTTAGGGTGAGTTCTGAATTTCATTGTAAACGCACATTTTCAATCTCCTCCCCCCTTTGAGCTTGATTTTATTTCCATCTTATTCGAGGAAAGAATAAAAACGATCTCTTGCCTTACCTCGTGCAAGCTTAAAAGTTACGCCGTTGGACGACTTTGCGAGGTCTCCAACCGGATTTATATTTATATGCGACACCTTATCTGAATAATGCAAGCACAGCAGACATCGTTTCTCCATAACGACTATCGTCCATCATCATCATCTTCTTCTTCAACTTCGTTTCGAATTCAGCGGGTTACTGTCTACCATGTTTCGCGTCGTCTTTGCCCTCCATCGTCACGATTAATCCTCAGGAGGAAGTGAAGGAGGAAGAATAAGTATCCACCTTTCGTCCAATTTTTTCTTTATAATTTGTCTTCTAACAAAAAATAAGTTGCATTCTTAAAAAAGGAGTTGGAACCCTAAGACACAGACGAAACAGAGATCTCTTGCGTTCACGAGGTATCGCATACATAAAGCAAGACAAAAAGTAGGAAGACCTCGAAAAGCCAAAAAAAGTGCTGGTTGGCAAATTTTCAAGTCAATACTTGTTTCTAGAGCAAAACTGTTTATCGGTCTGAAGAATTTTAAATTGTTCCATGAGAGAAGGGGAATAGGTAATATTTTGTTTTAAAACCAAAAGTAGCAAATGTAAACAATTTTGTGTTCTTTTTACCTTAATTATCTACAACCACACCGGTTGAAGGCCTTTTCTTGTTAATTGTATGCTCTCGTGTAATATTTGTGAAGGATTCATAATTAACTGTGTAGTATCTGGAGCAACACCTTCTCGGAGACACTTGAAACATAATCTTACAACCGTCTCCATGCACTTGGTATGAAGTTCTAAGACATGAAACACTTGATTCTGCATTTTATAATCTGATTTTCTCGTGTCTCTCCCCAGGAGGATTTCCAAGGTGTTATTAGACGCTGCCGTCATGCATATTTTCAAAACAGGTATATTACGTTAGGGCATTATAATGAGGTATCATTACAATTAAGAGACACAAAAAAGAATCTGTAGACATTGCATTTACATTGTGGATTACGTCAGTAACCTTTATATACTTGCTGAGAAGAATGCTTTTCAAAATTAATCAAGTTTAAGATAATAAAATTTGTTACACCAACAAATATAACTTTGAAAATAAATTAGACAAATGCAGTTACTTACTGTTATTTACCCAGGAAAAGGACAAGGGGAAGTATTAATAAAAAACAGACGGTGCACAAACGATGGTTAAGTATAGAAAAAAAGAGATATTCCTTATATGGTAAGAGTTTTCCGGGCTAATGAGCCGTGGTCGAGGAAAATTTCTATTTCCAGACGTTTTGGCCAAACCTGCGGTGGACATTATCAATGGTGATTGTGGTGGCTTCGAAGGATTCCCGACGAAGTTTAGTAGATCTCATAAGCTGGGAAAACTCCTACCATAAAGACTCCGGCAGTGAAAGCCTTAAGTTTTACAGAGATTCCTTATTTTTTTTCGAATTGTTTTGATAGTGTTTCCATTTAGGCGTCTTCAGTAAAATGTGATTTAAATTAAACGCAATTTGATCATTTTCATAAAAAAAAATTCTCCTCTTATATATTATTAATTTCGTTTGTCTTTTGTTTGCAGGTGAGTCCCTATCTTTCGAAAGATTAATAACAGTTACTGTGTAAGTAAGTAATTACTTAATTTTAAGCTACGATATTATCAAAGAAAAGAAATTTCTAGCTTATTTCAAAGTCAAGTCGGTTTTCTCAAACGAATACCTATATTTTTTATATCTGTTTCAAAGAATGTATATAATTCTGCGTTCAGCCATATGAATCACTATGTCTATATTAGGTATGATAGGTCATTATTCGTTCGAGAACATCACTTCTACCTTAAAGTAAATTTAAAAATCAACCCCAAGGTCAAATTCAAGGTTACTATAAGATGCGCTCCTCAAAATCCTAAAACTTTGGTTTGGTTTTTACAATATTCTTGATTCCACTTTATATATTTATATACGTCTCTATTTAAGGATGTGCTACACTGATAACGGTGAATTAAAAATCTTCTTCACATTCGCTGCTTATATAGTCAGTTCTCTGACAAAGTTCGCCCCGAATCCGGTGCATTGAAAGTGCTTTGAGTATTAACCGAATTTCCAATGCAAGTTTGACAAAGGCGATTTGAACGGCGTACCCGCCGAACTAGACGGATTATTGGGGTATTTCCTGTAATGTGCACGTCCTAATAAAAACCGATTAGCGCGAATCTGCCGGTCGCTATACAAACAGACCAAAGAGGAGCGCTTGTTCTTATCCAAATCAGCGGCCCAAAACATCACCGGTTGGTTTCTATTTAATCTGGATTACGGAACGTCATTTTTCGAGCTTTGCTCCAACTAGAATGCAATATTAAACTGAAAGCACTTAATGAATAAATCTAATGTACGCTATCGACGTCATCTACTGTTTCTATCAACAATTACTTTCATTGGTAGCTTAACAAATTTCAATGTACCTATTCATGTGCAAAACTATTGCATTGTTTATTGATTATGTCCAATTGTCTTCATGATTTCATGCCTCTAAGGGATGAAATAGATATACTGGCATTAGTATAAAAGCCTGGATCAGAATCAAAAGAAACACAATTTCGCTCAGTTCATCAAATTTTTTGATTAAATATCATGCTGGTGGACAATCAGAATGATATATGTAGTAAATAACTTATAAGTACTTTCTTTTACTAACTAAGATGTTTCAATAACAGATTGTTGATGCATTCATAGCTTGAAATATAGTATGTGGGTTGTCTAAAAAATTTTCGATCTCAACGAAAAGGTAATAACGTTCGGGAAATTTGTTTGCACATACCTTGGGACATTCAGTTTTGGTTTGACAATTCCAATAATAAATAAAAAAATAATAATGCGCTGTTACTTCTCAATGAGGCTAGAGTTAGAAAGTTGCTGTCTCACTTGCGCACAGTGTATCGCTTGTCGCTGCTCCTCTCAGTAGCAAATGAACACGCATGTTGAAGCTGGTGCGTAAAATTTTTAATCACCGAGAATTTATTAATTTATTATTCAATAGTGTTGCAATCCGAATATATAGTATTAACTATTCTACGACTGGTCCATGCAGCCAATACTTATAGTTGTCTTATTTCGAATTACCTCGTATGGAACGTTTTCTCATCAATATCTTTATGCATTAGGAAACAAGATGCCATATGTATAAATAAACGACTGGAAGCTGTCGTCCTCATTTCACCTTTTAAATACTGTTACACAATTAGTGTTGCTTTATTTCCGGACAAAACATGTGCGTGTGTTGTGAAAATTTGTTGTGATATTTAGGGGTGAGTCGCTTGACACCTTGTTTCATGATGTATGGGCTTTATGCTTACCAGAACATTGGGAATATTGAAAGCTGAGTATCAATCTCGCATGATCAAAATAAGAAGAGATATAAAGTGCATTCTTATTTTTTGTTTCTTTACCTCCTGTCAATCTGACCGTCACTGAAACTCCTTAGTCGCCGCTGGCTGCATCCATCTGCACGAGTGCAACTGAGGCGCGGCAAGCTGCTTTGAGGCGAAGGGCTAAACGCTGTCTGTCTGGAGACAGTACTTCAATCATCAATTCTTTTTGCAATCGCAAGTGAAAATATGTCCCGCTTGGTGGCTCTACGAATCTATATAGTGTAGTCTCGTTCTCTTACAGAGGATAGCCACCTCTACGTGAAATCCTGCCTCGCTTATTGCCATTACGAGATACAAATGAAACTACATAGGCAAATATGTGGCCACCTTTAAGAATTCATATATTTTCAGATTGGCTTCTTTAAATCCTCTGTGCATTATCACCATAATTACCATAAAAAGTAGGGTTTCTTTTGCGTCTATTGAAAACAACCTTATAAACAATGAAGTGTGCCGATTTTTTCGTTTGTTACTATTTGAGTACCTATGTCCTGCATCAACTAGTTCTTCAATTATTACTAAATCAATTTAGTGATGGAAAGTAATCCTAGTTTCTGAATATCATTTGCTTGTATTTGTAGAATTGTCCACAACTTTGTCAAATGAAAACGGCTGCGGTTAATAAAATTCGCGGTTTTAATTAAATAAGCAAAACATTGCAACTGTTAGCGTTGCTTTTTGTTGTGGTTGGAGCCGAAGTAGCAAAGGCCAACAACATTGAGTAAACAAAGTGCTCTGCTAACCAAAACATGTAATCGATGTCACTGTTTGACTTGCCATTATTGTTACATTGTTTCGCAAAAGGGATAGAAACACATAGAAATACTCGACACCGTTTACAAGGGAATGTGCTGTGGTGAACTGAACACAACAAGCCTAAAAGACAACATTGTTTAGACCCTACTCAGTTTACTCGACCACAGTACAAAAACTGGATCTGAATTAACAGTTTTCACTTTTGTAAGATAAATAAAATCTAATCTTGGTTATTGGCCAGATTAGATTTTTATTCGTATCAACAAGATTAAATTCATTAATGAAGGTTTTCAGTTTTACTGTCATTAAATGTCATTAAGTATATAGGTAAATACAGAGTAACTCTTCTCATCAGGGTATCAGCCTATCTATTTGTCCAGATGACGTTCGTAGTTTCCCCAAAAAAGACTATATTTTCCGTTTTAAGAAATACTTACAGATCAGCAAAACCTAAAAGTACATTTTGTAGTTTTTTTCATTATTGCAGGCGAGGCTACTTCTCTAACCCTTCTAACTTTTTATTTTCCGCCGCAGAAGGTATTTCTACAAACTTAAATAATAAATAAAAACTATCTTCTACTGAATATTTTGGATATTTGCATTTCATATTGAAAATTTTGATAACTAAAATTGGTATTTACTCCTACACACATATAAGTGAAATCAATTCAATGGATTCATATTACTATCATCGATGATAATCTTTAAAAATTAAGCCGGAGTATCCATTGAGCAAAAGCTGAAGTGGGTGGCGTGGTTCAACTTTTTTACTTCTATTGGTATTTTCAGTTCCAAATTAGTACCAATTGCTGATTTTTGCATTTTTAAATACAGAAGAGCCTCTCTATTTGGGGTTTGTATAATTCATTCGATTGTTTTCGAGAGGGAATTTCAGTGATGAAGGGCCTCGTGCATCGTTACAACCCGCCTCATATGTAGCCAATTACCTTTTTGGCAGATTTTGTAATTAAAGGAACGTGAGTGGGTAATTTCAAGATCCAATGTCCAATCAATGAAATAACTCTCTGACCCACGCAAAGAGTGGAACGCGAATTGAAACAAAAACACAAATTTTTCGCTTACGATTCACGAACTCATAATAGGCTGATTTATCTGTTAATAAGCTTAATTTGATGGAATCTAAATTTAACTTTTAATTTCAGTATGAGGCTACTCAAAGAGGTTCGCTACTATTGGTATATGTATATCTCGATTTGAGGGGTTGTACATGTATAAAACTTCCATTTAGTACAGTTTCAATTCTACTAAAGCATTTCTGTTCCATTTCAACCGCTTCTATTCGATTTGAAGTTGCAGAATAGGTGCGAATGCAGTAATAAAATAATGGTTCAGTGGAGCTTCCTTAGGGCATATCGTAATAATTGCGAAATTAGATAATCAATCCAAAAGCGTTCTCCCTGTCAAGTTTACATCCACAGGGTTGGTTTATTAAGGGAAAATAAATAAATATATATGCCCTTTTGACGGCTCACGAAATTTGCATGTTGGAAATGTTCCAAACGACAGCAGGGGCCGTGCTCGGAATTTATTTCGTTTGCCGCCAGTTGCAATTTTACAACCTTTCGCAGCGATGTGGGGCTAGAATCAGTTTATAAACATTGTAAGCCGAATTTATGATTGCTTTATTTAGGAGAGAGAACATTCTTAGCATCAAAGATGCAACCGGGGCAGATGTAAACACGTATGTATTGAATTATGGAGTGCTCGGGAAATATTTACACAATTTCTTCAGATACAAATATAGTTCTTGTGATATTAAACGAGGTAAAATAGTTCAACCTCTATTTAAGATGAAAATATATTTTGACTTTATTTTATACAAATACAAATTTACAAACGGTTCAAACCTTTAAAATGTAAGCGTAATCGTTAAGAGCAAATGCATTCATATTCTCTCCAAGAACTACACCCTAATCAATCTTATCGTGTACATTTTCGACAGTTTCTTGATTCTTATTAATACAAGGGACAGTGGGGACAAACTGGCGACAATTTCAGGTGAAACTGAAGAATACAATTCTATTAGATTTAAATTCTTGTCACTATTTTTTTGTGAGTTTCTTGAAATAATTTCTAAATATATTTAGCAGAAGACATTGACCAAAGGACATTATTCATTTTATCCTCCATTAACTCGTCTGGTCATAGAAACCTGACTTTTGGGATGCCACTGCTCAGAATCGACGTATAAAATTTTCATTGATTTAAATTCCCAAAACAATAAACTGTAAATCTTGAATTTCATGCCTAAGATTGCTAGCTAAAGACGAAGACTATTAGGCACCAAGACACCAATAAGTGTCAAACTCAAGTTAAGTCACACGCTGTCATCTAAAATATTATCGGCTTGGAATGGAACTTGGTGTTTTATTATATAGTAGATAGATTTAAACATATACAGCGGCGAAGCAAACCTTTAGAACGTAGCTCAGGAGCATAAAGTGCATCTCTGCTGACCCCGCAAGGCATGAAGGTCCAAGGAATTGGACTCCTACCCCAGAAAAAAAACATACAAATAACATTTATCTGGGATGGGGGAGATTGTAAGGGTCCTAAACTTTTTATTGTGAGGGGGTGTAAGATTTTCCATAACGCCAATTATCTGACTACTTTTTCAGGTTTATGTTTATTATGGGAAATGTTTCCTTTCAAGATTTTGATGGCCTATGAATAATCCGTACAAAACTGATCCATTCGTCTGTTTTGCTTTAGTTGTACCCTTCCAAACCGTTCGAAATACACAAGGCACTGATTTGTAAGCATTTTCGTGGCAAAACATAAAAGATTCACTGACTGATAAACTTTCGCCGACGTGCAGACAAAAGCGGCTGCCTCTCACCTGTCTTTCCAGCGGGTGGGCGCGTGAAAGTTTCCGAGCACGAGTTATTGTGTGAGCTCGGCATTCGGTTTGGCTAACGCGCCATGCTCGATTCGAATGCTTTTCGCTTTGTTTTTCACACGTCACGGCGAAGTTTCCGAGTATGCTTACGCGTAATCAGCGGATGTGCCAAATAACACGTTGTGTTCGATTAGGTGCGTGAAGAGGCACTTGGAATGCGACGCATAGTGCCTGGAACTGATTCCGTACAAAATATTTACCTGTACTCGATGTGACGCGTTATAATGTGGACTCGTAAGTACATGACTCTCTAATCTGACGTTCGAGGAAGTGGAAAATTCAATACTGAATTGCACTGCGTATTCTACATGAAGGTTCGACTAGATTAAATAACAGTTAGTTTTTCCCAACTAGTAAAACTTAAAATACAGAAGCTCAAAAAATTTCAATTAGAACACACATATAAATCTACCAAAAGTGTGGAAGCAGATTACTTATACGCGAAAATGCACAAAGGGAAATTACTTAGAAACTTCTGGAGAAATGGTGTCCATACGTATAAAAAGGACATATCTTCTTAACCCTTATGTGAGTGACGAGGTACCCGGGTACCTTTGGCATTTTCAAATTTAAAGAAAAGTATGTTTTACGCTCTGTGGGTAGCTGTGATTTCCTGAGAGCTCTTAACTATTTATAAATTATATATTTTTTAATTTTTTGACCCAGTCAAATATTTACAATGATTTGTGGAAACCAAAACATATTTTAAACTCACAATAGAGTGACAAGGTACCCGGGTACCTCTTTGTGTCTTGTATTACAATGAATAAAGTATTTATAATTTCGTACAAAAATGAAATAATATACATTTGTTATGATGTTTTATTCTTATAAAAATTATAAACTCACAAAATAGAAGTAAGTAAGCTCGTACAATACGAACAAAGTGAACAGTTAAGTGTCAATCAGTCAATATCAATCACGATACATTGAATGGATTCAGTGTTTCTTGCGAGCCGATAACCATCATGTAAGCACTTCACCCCAGCCCCCGCTTTAATCACCACAGACCGTCAACGGTTTAGCTTAACTAAAACAATAATATTCAAAGTGTGGGTAACGTAAAAACAGACCTTGATTGCTTACATTACGCATAAACTGTATGAAGGTACCCGGGTACCTCGTCACTCTGATAAAGGTGTTTTATTTGTCACTCACATAAGGGTTAAGGTTGTTTAGAAGTTGGATGAGAAATGCTATGCGCCAATAGAAAGAGACAGAAAATAAGGGTACAGTGTCCATCGCGCTCACTACCATGTATTCTCTGCCACTTTGAGTGATTTTCTAACTTCACGTTGAAATATTTTGCTCAGAAATCCCCGAAAGTTGATGATTTTGGTAATGATCGACGTGAACTATTTCAAAAGAATGCTTCGCTATTTTTTTTTTTTTCAAGAAAAGTTCAATGGTACGAAAAGAACTATTGCGATCACACCTTATTCTCTCCTTTTACACTGTAGTTAAGCGGTTAAAATTGCGCAACTAATAACCCCGAATCGACTTGAAATTTCACAGAGACATGGCTCTTCTAAACAACCTTAAGAAGTGAACCAACTATCTTTCGAAACATCAGTGTTTAAAAAAACGACCAGACCGTTAGAACGTACCAAATTCCAAATAACTCAAACCCACAGACAAAATCGTCCAAACAAGGGTACTTTCTGTAACTAAAGCGAATTAAGTTCGCTTAAAGTAATCTTGTTACCAAGAAGTACTTTTGTCTAAATTCTGACGTTAGGATTTGAGCTCTTCGGTTTTTTGGGAGTCACTCTGATCGCAGCCGTTTGAGGTGTAGGAGTGGACGCGTATGCCTATCGTAGTATCCGAAGCTAGACTCGCGGGCAGACCACACTCCACTTACCCATAAAACTGAGATATGCCGCAACCGATCCCACTCTATGTAGATAAAGGTCGGTACTTCATTAGAGAGGTGTGACAAAGGTTTACGAAGGTTGCCTCGACCGTCATTCATCAAAGGTGGCTGGGGTCGCCTGGCCGACATGACTGCTGAGGGATTCCCTTCCTGTGGTAAACGGGCGGGCAGCCGCTTCAGGTATCGTGGAGGTTTGCTGTTTGAGGTGACGGACCGGGCGCGTATTTCTTATCATAGTATCGGGGGTTAGTCCCTCGGGTTAAAGTAACAACTGGTAGGAGCTGCAGTGGCTCCGAACATCCGACCAACTAAGAGGTCCGGGGAAGCCCCAAGCAGGGACACGTGGCGTAGGTTTATTCTGTATGCCAGGGGAGAGGCAAGGTTACTTCGACGGGGGAGCGACGTATACGTTCGGATACCAAGCCTACTTAGCCTGTAGATAGGTTGGTCTTTCAAACCTCCGGAAGAAATTGGTAGTGGTTGAATTCAATCTTCCACTCGCTGATTGAGCGTATCTCAATCCCCTCGTCTTGGGGACCGTGGTGAGTAAGCTGCAAAGGCAGATATCACCACGTTAAACAAAATAACAGATCCGGGGTAACCCGACGGTGAAGCCTAGTTCTAATAGATAGGTTGCAGATGTAGTTATTAGCCAACTGGAACATACCCTGTTTTTGACTGTATTGGCCTACAATACTGAAATGTTATCGAAGGAATGAAATTGGAATTCTCTCTTGGCAAAACGGCAAACATAGTAAGAGGAACACATTACATGAACCAACTCGGATTCAAAACTGAAGAATCGATTTTCAGCAAATTCACAAAGTAATTTAGTACATAACCAAAACTAACCATCAAGACAAACAGCAGATTCATAAAGTTAAAATTTGACTAAATAGTAGGGGACGGATCTGGGATTTTGGGAAAGATGGTCCTCAAAAAAATCTGCCCATAGTCTGTAATAACCTGTGTGTAACCCGATGGTTTATTTAATCCAGTTGAGCATTCTGGTTTTTTTGTGTTTACAACAATTTTATATTCTTCTTAAGAACCTTGACGAATAGGTTCAAATGTTAAACATTGCATATTCATGGACGTGGAATGATTGTTGATCTGTGGTTTCCTATTATTGGCAACTAATAGAATTCAGGAATCTCAATGGTATTTAACGATTGAGTTGATAAATTTGAAAAATATCGCCCTAATTAGAAGCAATGGATGATGTAGGTATAAAATATTAGTTTCACCAGCGAGAATTTCACAGCTAGTGAGTTTAACAGCATTAATTACTTTATTTCACCGATAGTCGAAATATTGGATTTCCACCATCATTTCAGTTTCGCAATGGTACATCGCACTCAAATACCTGCAAATCTGATTTTGTCGTTACCTATTATGGTTTTAATTCAATGATGGAAATCAAAAACCCTTCATCCTCACCGACTGAAAACAATTACGTAAAATAAACAAAATCGCATTACCGTTTTAAAATCCGTAATTCCTTTGGAGGTTGTTAAAATTATTGGTTACTTCCCAAAGTAATGGCACACAATGGAGTGAAAAAGTTATTGAGTTAAATGGAAAATGGTGAGAATTGAAGTAATTTTCAGTTTGTGAATATTATTAAGTAGAGGTTTTGTTGGGAAGAATTGCCTTTATTGGTTATACAACATATTTTAATTATACCGACAAGTGTGTTTCTTATCTTCAGTTACAATTTAGAGAAGAAACCTCCCTTCCGCCTGGATCACATTCTAGAACGCAGATAACCTTCAAATTTTTTTAGCCTCTCTTGTCTGTTAGTTCTCTTAATTTTAATACCGTGAATCGATAAAAATGTGTCATTTATTGGAATCGTTTGGCCTCACAAAAAAATGTTTGGTTTCAGTCAACCTATTGGACACATTGGACACTATGTGATCCGCTTATGACAAGGGCAAGGATGGTGTAATTGTCTCCTTTTAAGCTTTGCCAGTTAAGCTTAGTTCCTAGTAAGACGTGCTCGGGTTAATGAAATTAAGACAATGAAGCACTTACTCGAAGATTCTCCGCTTTCTACTTCTTATGGGTTTTTAAGTTGGTTACCCTCCATTAGGTCGGTTAAGTTTATCGTTTTTTTCTCGTTAAGATCGACCCAATGCCAGGACAACATCAATAAAACTATTGATTATTAAAATAAAATTTAATTGTCCTTTAACCATTTGAAAATAAAATGTTAAAGTAGTGGGATATAAACAAGTTTTTAAATTTCATTTTATTTTTCAAGTAGTAAAAAGGGGAAAAATTGGATATTCAGAAATGTATGGGATTAAAATTCTTTTAATTAGTTAAAAAGAAGTAGTAACGCAATGGGGCTTCCAGGTAACTTCGTTTCTGAGCATGCGCTGGTTGATTATGTCACATTTCAAGACGACGTCAGGTTTTTTATTTTTTGATCTTCCTGTAGACACTTTTCATCATTCGGTGTATATTTTTTTAATCAATTCAAAACGAGAAGTTTTGTATTATTTGGTTTCACCATCAAATGTTGAATTGTTTTTCTCAGATGAGGTATTTGTACTAAACACTTTTTAATGGAAGTTTCCGTACGCATTTCGATAACTTCAACAAAAGTATTTTTCTTATTGTTTTTTAGTAATTGTAAACACTTATAATAGAGGGTTTCTTAAAGAAAAAATAAATAAGTTGTCTCAGTCGCAGCTGAAAATCGCGCCAGTTTTCTCTTCCTTTTCCTTATCGCGGGTCGTTTCGATCTTAACAAAGCTGTCGGCCACCGTCAAAGGGTTCTGGCAATGATTATCTTCATTTTTGGCGCTAAAACAAAAGATGTCGAAGACAATGAGAAGCGTCGTGGTCTAGAATTTTCAGTATTGTGTTTTCAACGAAACCGATGAGAAGGGAAAAGAAATAAAAATGTTTTCAGTAGGAACTTTTGGCAACAACAGCTACCAGTTCCGCCGTAGGTCGACGGTCACAAAGGGCGTTATCGCGGTACTGGGGCCCTTAAAATGGCTTAATACGTCTTCATAAAGGCGCGCTAGCGACAATGGATTTTCGGAAATCAGACCTAGCGCATCCATCAAACGTGTGCGGGTTTTTGTTACATAAGACCAAGGCACTTACTCTTTTGCCAAAACGTAAATGCTTCGGAACGGAAAAGGGCGATAAGTTACAAATCCATTCCAACTTAGATGTAATGTATTATTGTCGAATGCGAGGTTTTTCTTTATTTACAACCTGAGAAATGGCCTATTTATAATGTAAACGGTTATTGAGTTAATGCAAACATAGTAATAGCATTAATAAATTTTTGACTCTGGAGGTTGACATAAATAGAAACCGGGAAATAAAGGTTTTACTACTATTAATGCAGTACCCTCTAATTCCATCCCAACCACAAAACTATTAGCAAAAGTCGTACAAAACATGGAAAATTTATGAAGAGCATCAAAAATATTGCAGTATGTAGTTAAGGAGGGCAGGAATGGATACTGGTCATCCTATAAAACCCATTGTCCTCTTAGAAAAATAGGCAATATACTCTGCTCTAATGTTTCTAATTAAGTATTAGAAAAAGGATTACCGAAGTCGAAACTTTGCCCATCCTAAGAAAGCACCCTGGTTAAGCCAATGACGATATTGTCAATTAAATGTGTTTAGGCGCATGCTACAGTAGACCATCGGGCTGAAGTTGTTGCTGGGAACCGTTGTCGATGGGTAACAATTACCAATACTTGCTACAACTGATCAGACGTTCGTCAACATTTAAATAAGGGTTTTAATATACTTTCATGTTTTCATCCCCACATTCTGATTGGTTTAAAACCAGTCGTCTTCGTATCTGCTTGTTGTTGGCTTATTGGATATGCCTAAAAGAATAGAAATACGAATTTTGTTGGACAAAGAGGTTCATTTTATAAGAAATTTTAACTATTACTAGAAAAGAAATTTTTGAATTCTTATGCGTTGCTGTAGTAGGTATTGCAATTATTTGCATTAACAGTAGATATTAGCAATCGTTTAAATTGACACAATTGCTGGATTCACTTGGATGAATAAATTTGAATATTTGATCTAATTATAAGTCTTTTCTTTTTCTCGATTTGGTGTGTGTGAATTTGTAGTAGAGATTGAGGTATACTATATTTTTCTTTATTAAGGAAGATGAGTAAAACTTTAAAACACTTTGATTGGTCATTGCTGATGATGCTTACAAATGGAATAGCTCCTTTTATGATAGCTGGATGGAGTTTTGGACCATTTTTTGTGTTTTGGTGAGTTTTGGTAACTGTCAGGCTGTGGAAATTGGTCTGGGATTGATCATTTGATTCTCGTGGAGTTACTAGTTGTAGTTGTAAAAAGTAACTATATTTTAGCAAGTGTTAAGGTGAGAACATTAATACGGAATTGATCATATGATCCCCATAAAATTACTAAGTATTTACATGAATGTAGTTGAGTAAGGAACTTAATTGTGACTGGTTCTGAAATATTTTTTTTTTTGTTTCTATGAGTCAGTTCATTTAATATTATTTAAATCTTATGATACATATAAAAAGTACGTGTCTCAGAAAACAACCAACGGATTTAAATGAACTTTTGTGAATTTGTCATTAACTAGATGGGTATGTAATCTCAAATATCTAACGTAGATTATCTAAATTGCTATTTGGTTTTTAAATATTCCTATTTTGCCTTACCACAAATGGGAATGGGTATTCGGGATATTCAAAGGCACGATTTGAAAGTTTATTTCTGTTTCATATTTTTCGAAGACTGCATCGAAACAATCCATTTGGATAGACTTTGTTGTAATTTTATGAATGTATAATCCGAGAACGTACGCGATGTTTGCATCCCTCTGACGACGCCAAAGACGCCGCGGCGTCTTCTTCGTCTCTATACATCTCCGGTTTTGAATTTATCTTGCCAATTTGTCTGCCGTGCGGATGGAACCTGATAAAGTTATTCAAATTTTTATATCTCGTGCAGTTTATCCCATTTTTGATAAGTTACGCGCGTTTCTTTGTCGCGAAATTGGCTGGAGTTAGAGCGCGAGAGGGATTGGAACAAAGGGAGAGATAAACTTGAAAAGGGACGTAGACTCGTCGACTCGTTCCCACTTTACCTTACGAAATTACCCCATTAGTTCGCCATGACTTCGTTAGCTTGCCCCCCGAAATTGAATATTTGATGAGACTGGCAAATAAATATGTTTTTCCGGAGGTGCCAGGTTTTTTTAAGTAGCTGGGGGTGTCGGCTATCATAACCTAACCGTATAAAAATTACACCCCAACATCTTTTAAAGAATCGAATCTTTTTCTCATCCCTACTATAAATATACAACGTAAAGGGGAAATTTACATTTTCCGCTTGTAATTTTCAATTTCCATTAATCCTAAACTACCCCTAAGCTTTAATTGTAAAGAAACCAAATGTTATTAGTAATTAGTTTTATGAAATGACATTAATTCTCTTTTGCTTCTACTTTAAATAAAAAAAATGTGTGCAGTACTCATATTGGTTTTAATATACAGGGTGTTCCTAAATGTCATTCAAAATTAGAATTGGAATACATCTATGTATAGTCTTCATGGTTCAGTCACAAGGTTTCTGGCTATGCTAAGTTCTGATAATAATTTTTTTTTAATTTATGATGTATCACACGCCCACGCCACCCATTGGGAAGATTAGATCAGCATTTACCGGAGCAAATGGTGTATTGTATATCTATGAGGCATACAAAGACTTGCAACCAGTAATAATGTTCTTTTATTTCCAAATGTATTCATTTTAATTAATACATAATGAACTTACCTAATTATATTGCAGGTAGGACGAAATTTAGTTTTCAAAGTTTACGGTAAATTTAGTTTAATGGAATTTATGCTAAACATGTAATAAGTAAAACTGCATTAACTGCAATTTCCAAATGAAGATAATCTAATCGATTTAGTAACCTATTATAAATATGCAATTTCCTTTGCAACTACATCTTTTCGATAACAGCACAATCATTTTGTAAAATAAATTAAACAAGTAACATTTAAAAATTTTATCATAAAGTATCTACCTTTAAGTAGATTAAAACGTAAATTTATTACTCACACTCAATATTTGAGTTACAAACTATTTGATGCCGGTAAGCATGTTATAATCGTTTAAGAATTTCATAGACTTTCCCTTTCCTACTTCATTCAAGAGATTCAGAAATCAGGTCATTAATTCACCTAGATGCATGTCGGGTACAGAATTTATTGGGCGTCGGCTTGGTGAACCAACATAATCGGCATTTCGCTGTGCCGTGCTGTGCTGTGCTCGACAGATGGGCGACAAGTATCTGATAGGAGTTGTACGCTTTAACCATCACCTTTCCGATTCGATTTAAATTTTAGTTGTTGTAGTACTCCTCATTGTGAGCAATGTATGATTCAGTGGAGGTGGTATAGCGTTATAGATACTGGGGTGGCTCCGGGGCTGAGGGAGAGGAACGCTGCGGTAGTGGTAGCGTGGCTTCCTGGTGGTGTGGTTTAGGGTACGGATGGGGTACATGTTGGGAGCGATTCGGGGATGATGCAGCACAATCCCTAGCCAAGCCGCCATCAAGATTTACCTAAACCCTAGAATCTATCTTGCTTACATTCTTGTGCCATCCTAAACAGCACCCCCAAATCCAGCCCCTTCCCCACCCCAGAACCTAACACCTCTTACATTCTGGAGACAATTACAATTACCGATTTCTGATATTGGTAGCTCTTTTGCATTTTTACTAAAATCGCATCATAAAGTAGCAGATGTTCATTCACTCCTATTTATTTCGAAGAAAAATGTCGCCATTGCATCGTTTTCGGATGGCGGTCTTCAAATTCGTGTCCTTTTAGCAGTCAACCTACACTATCCTTAGTTTACCGGTTTTGTAGATATCTTTTAGCTCATATTGCTAGGAGGAGTGTTCAATGTATCGGTAAAATCTCTACATACGACTTGTTATTACCGATCAACGACATTTCGGATGAACAGAACTCCTTAAGGGCTATTGAACGTATCGAATACTTGCCAGTGCAAACAAATCCTCGTTGTAGAATTGCATTAGAAAGATTCCAGGGACGTGGCAAGCTTCCTTTATCAAGCAACGAGCACATACGGGCATATCCATATAATGTATGTATATGTACACATACAGACGTACTTGCTCGCTGCTAGCTGTTATTTCTCTACATTTTTGTTTCCCTTAACAAGCCGCTCGTACGTTGTTTCAATTCCGATTGCTGATTGTTTGTTTGTTTGGGATAATATCAGAAACTACTAGATCGATTTCAAAAAGTCCTTCACAGTTGGATAGCCCGTTTTCTTCCGAATAACAAACGTATCTAATACACTAGAACGACCCCATATTTAAAAATAGATTGCAATAGGGAAGTTTATCGGAACATACAAAATGTTACTTTATGTTTCTAAAAGGAGAAAAACTCGGCTATGTATGTGCTGTCGCGACTTCGCCTGTAATATAGGTCTACCTATACATGTGTTTATTTATTTATTGGAGTTGCTTACTCTTTAAGAATCAATCTAACGCCCGGAGTATGAAAAATTTGTGATATTTTCATTTAACAAATTAACTGATTCACTTGTCCAATCTCTAGATGAAAATAAAAACTCTTTCTTTTAAGATAATCAAAAAAAATAATTGGTAATATTATTTATTAATATTGGAAAAATTTATTTTTTTATTACATTTTACATTCCATAGGTATACCTCCTAAAGTTTACTTTTGATTGCAAGAGGAAAAACCTTTTCTTGGAAAACTTTGAACGCTGATAGTTCCAAAAGATGAATGAATTTCGAGTTTTAAATGTATACCTACCGGAACACTTACTTTTATCATCCCCTACAAAGGGAAAGCAAAAACTAGTTTATATTGCACATTTTTAAATCCGCGGACCCTTTGTGGCTATGCCCATATGACTTTATCAAACATAATGAAACAATTATACTTACTGGTTAGTATCTTTTTCTTGATAACAATTTTGATTTTCTTGTTAAATAATATAAAGTATCAAAGCATTATGCGTTTTACTCCCTTATTTCGTTGGTTTTCGCAAGTGTTGTCAAGTCAGATCCTCCTCCTATTCATGACGATTGACCATAAGGCTATTTTGTTTTCAACCCCTCGAAACACTAACCCCTTCAATAAAATCGTTCAAATAGTCATCTCGACGTTGGGTATTGGTGCCATGGTGGTTACTTTGTGTTCAAATAATGATGACATAGCGCGGTGCATAATATTATGTATCAGGAGACGATCCCAGGCACACGGAATCTAAAACGCTTTACATTTAAAGTCTGTCACATCTGTCGATGAAATTTTATTTCCTGGGGCTGTTGCGCCAGATGCACTCGAACATTCGGAAATATTTTATTAAGTTGCCGCACTCTGGGACGTCGTCGTTGTATTTCATAATTGCCTTTTATATATCACACAATATTCACGACAAAATACTATGATATAATGACAATGTATTTAATTTAAATATCTTAATGTTTTCAAAGAAATAACAGTAAAAAATGTTTCTCTACATCCATTAATTACGTTTTCTCAAGAGATAAATTATATTTTGTGCAAAAAAAGTAATGTTTTTTACGTGGTCAATGTGGATCTTGATAAATTTATATTTCGATAATATAAAGATTAAAAAACTTAAGTAAATCATTCTGTTTTTTTTGTGAAATGATTATGTATCTTTAAAACTGTTCTTCAATACTGTCTTGCTTTATCTTGCTACCAATACCAATTTCTTTTGCAACTTTGCCCAAACAAATTTAATTCTGTGAAACAACAGAATGAAATAAAAATACATATAAACAATTTTTCCTGTTCTTTTAATAGTGTTATGCTTTGTCTAATGGTATTGCCAAACAGTCATGTTTCAAATTGTAATGTAACTTTTCGCTGTAAAATCCAAAATGACCTTCAGGATTGGTTCATTAACTCTTGTTTTTAAAAAGCACTTTGATTTAGACAAAAGCGTATATATGTTTCATGCAATTACTGCCACTATTGGGCCCAACTGATAATGAAAAAGAAGAGCAAAAAAAAACTATGAAGAATGTTATCTTCTGTAACAGACAGGGTGTTTCTCAATGTCTTGAAAAGAGTTTCTATTAAAAATTCATACGAACGCAAGTCCGCATTCTATTCGTTCCCGATTTACAGTGTTGAAATCAAGATTATTTAAAAGTACCACAGGGGTGTTCGAAGGAGAAATAGCATAACTTCACCTCTAAAAACTTTATCTATGAAAACTCAACAGAAACTAGACTACGTAAGACAACCTAGTTGATGGAGTTGAACAGATATGTATGTAGTTCGGCCTGTTAGGTCATGGATGGTTCCATTTGGCCCTACTTTTTAATTAGGTTTTGAAGGACTTAAATCATTTGGCATTAAAAACAAAAGGAATAAAGAACCCAGGTATTTTTTACTTCAGCATATTAAAGAAACACAAACTAATTAATATGTTTCTATTTATATTGATAATGTTCTTCTCCTTTAATCTTTTATTAATTTCCTTTTTGTTTGTTTTACAGGTGAGTCTCCTTCTTTCACGAGACCAACTTTATTTAATTGCATTGTGTAAGTAATTAAACGTAAATATTGAAATTGTTTGATAAAGGATTTTTCTTAAAATAATAAATAATAATAAAGTAAAACCTTTTTACCTGACTGCGGCGAATACCAAAAGGAGGGTTGTGTTTGACCTGTAAATATGTGTAGTAGTATGATTAGTTTTGATGACGCGAGTTTCACTGTGTATTTAGAATTTTTAATAAATCAATATGATGGAGTTTATGCGCTAAAATGTGCGAACCGAAAAAAAATTTCAGATGAATAATTTCTTCGTTGAGATTGAGATTCAGAAATACGATTGTTTGGTATAGTTGTCATTCCATACATATATAGTTTCCTTTACTATTTTCTTAGTAGAATTATTTGTAGTTTTGTACTAAAAAGCAGGAAATAAATGAAGTAGTTAAAAAAACTAAAATACCCGACTACGGTGCCAAGTTTAAATGTATTTTATAATTTAAATTTCTTTGTTTTCTTTTTATATAATTCTAATCACCAACGAAAGTATTCTGAATAAGTCCATGTATTACCCGTACAGAACAAATCTTGAAGATTTTATGCTTTTCTATCAGCCCTTGCACCTTACAATGTGTCTTTAGAAATGATACCATTTCAAGAATAAAATTGCTCCTGATTTTGATTAAGATTGATCACTCCATTTGCCAGGCGGTTGAGTGTTGAAAATTGAGAAAAAACGTTACGCGAACCTTCTTTACTTTATCTTATTCACTTTTATAATGTGTACCTTCTTGAAAGTCGTGAATTGAAAAACGAACTAAAGTCATCACCTGTCACTGACAGGTATCGCACATGTCTTAACGTCACCTCGCGTTCCTTTATCTTGATGCTCTTTGCTGTGTGCCACGTCTACCAAAATGTCAATCATCCTTTCTACTGCAGCAGGGCGAGATCAGCGTCAAAAACAGCAGCGTCCCATTCTATTTTAAAGCTAATAAAATCCGTTTATGTAATTTAAAACTTTTGTTTATAGCACACGCCATCGTTACTTCAGCAAACATCTTTCTACAACGACAGGCTTTAAAATTCTTCGCTGTTTTTAAGGCGACCCTCCTTTCACAAGTGCGCATGCATTATTTATTGTCCTTTTTCCATTTTCGTCCTCGAACACGAGCCATTGGACTTCCACTCGTGAGTTGAGGCTTTAAGACGAATAAAAAATCAGTTGAATACGTTCATGGTTTCAAGGGGTTTAGTTGAAAAAAAAAAATCAAAAATTGTTACCTTGGAAGTATTCCACAATTTCCTATTTAGACTGTGTATTTCGGTCAAAAATCATTTCTCAAAGTGAATGTATCTAAACTTACCTCAAGAAAATTCTTAAGCTTGCTATTAATCAGATTTAATTGTTGCTGTACCTATTGAGTGTCTGAGGGTGCGATTGTTTAGGGTGAATTTCGTTTGTACAGCACTTTGTATACCAGTAAATTCAGAAAGTGCTTCCAAATACTCAATTATTATGATCATGAAACGCACAAAGATCAACTTTTAGCTACTACTTTTGTTACACTAATTTAAATTCCACTCCTAATCTGTCAGGATAAGATAAAGCGTTAAATGTTAGATGTTAGATAACACCCAGAGGAAACAGTTCAAAATTCTGATTCCGTTTCTTGCAATACTAACTGAACATTTTAAACGTTAGTTGTATCAAAATATAACATGGTCAGTTTAAATATGAGTCTTTTTAGCACTGCAAATAGCCACGCTATTCATGTTTATGATTGGATTAGTCTGTAGACTGTTGAAATAGCCACTTCTTGGCATTCACTGAAAGCCAAAACATTTCACATACTTAATTGATTTAAACTATAAAAGTACGTCGAGTTGTTTTCGGTAAAATAAAATAAAAAAATCCTAAGGAATCCCGGAAGTCCCTGAGATTTTGCTAATCATATCACCCTATTAATATTTCACTGTTCAAGTCAAGTTTTAGAGGGCACTAATAGAAACGAATTTGACTTGCTTATTTTTTCATACAAAAAAGGTTCATTTATACGTATGGCGATACAATAATATACCTAACGCTTTTTCTTTTTTAATTTTTTTTTTTTTTTCAGACTAGCTTTTTTCTCTTCCTATATATTTTATACATTTGTTCATGTTTACAGATTTGTTTTTATTTCTTTCTTAACTTTTTTCTGTTAATTAAGTTTGGTTTTCTTCATTTTCCTTTTGCCAAATGTGTGCACCACTTCTGTTTTCATACAGAAATGTCAATAAATAGTTGGGATCCCTGGAATTATAGTTTTAATCCTTATTCCTGTGTAAACAGATGAGTATATCCCTTTAATAAACGGCTGCTTAAATCAACATGAGGAAGGTTTATAAGCTATTCAGACGATGTTTGAATTTGAAAATTGTAACAAGTTGATAATATAATTGATTGTAGGATAGCAAATGTTACTTGTTAGAAATTCTATAATGTAACAGTAATTAATATGCTTTTCAGTGGGAAGGATTTAATGATGCTTTTACGAATAAAATATTGTACAATCAATAAAAGTTAGACTGACGGGCGAAACGAAGTGTAAATAGTTATTATGTAATTTAATTATTAATACTTAATTTTTAGATTTTCAATATACAATTTAAATTTTTAAGGACAATATACTGATGATATATTTAAAATAGATTGTAATTTAGTTTCAAATTATATATGCTGTAGGTACCCCAATTACTAAATTCGCACATTGAGCGAAATTTTTACCCGGAGCGCGTTGTGATGGTTGTGGTTATTTAGCTTATTGTTACAAAATTTACGACAAACACAACGTGTTTCAGGTGAAACTTTCGTCTATCGGCCGAATTCGGTAATTGAGCACAACATACGTACCTACACTAAACTAATATGTATTAAGACGTCTGCTATGGTTGGATATCAATCAAGTACGTTGAGTTGCAGAGAATGTTAATTCTGACCGTTTACAATAACCCATTCTGACGCAGTAATTATCGAATGTAGTAAATTACATCAGGTATTATCTCTCAAACAAGTATTAAATTCATGTGGTAATCGAACGTACAGAGTATATGGTTATGGAATGTCATTGGTTAAGTCATAGAAATCGTATAACGAGATACTTATAGGTTGTATCAACGAGAGGATGTTTCCCGCAAATTCAATATTATTGTTTTGAAAATCCTGTATATAAATTTTGCTTTAGATAAGGAATAATTAACCTGAAACAAGTGTAAAACAACCACTTTATTACATTAGATGGAACAAAACGTACTTGGTCAATATTCCGCCGGAACAACCTGACGTGGAAAGCGATTTCGAACCTACAGGTCCTAAGCAGCGCGTCATGGGCAGTCCTGACAGAATATCGATTAAACTGAATCTTCTGTATCAGCGAAACTGGAGAAACTGGTGGTGTATTAGAACGTACTGAAAAACGTCTTTGGTCTAAGTTTTAGCGTTGGGGTTTGAGTTAGTTAGTACGTTAGTGAGTTAAGTTAGGTTACTTAATCTGTAAATTGTAGTAATTTACCACAGATGGCGTTCACTTGTTGTTAGTGGTAGTTTGCATTTCGTTGTTTCTCTTCGTAAACACTTCGCCAAAGCGTTTCAATAAGTCGTTTTTCTGTATGAAACGAAGTCAAGTATTACTTTTTATCGAATGCAATGCTTGTAGAAGGATCTCTGGAAAGACAACCCACGTTTTTTTTATTATTACAGGCTTTTTCTGAGGAAGTTGTTTATTTTATGTTCTAATCTGAAAAATATAGTAAAATTAGGTTAATTAGCAAATTTTGGGTATAATGTTTCCAGAGTTATTTTTGAAAAGAATGTCATATCAAATTTTTTTTCCTCCATCCTGAATGTAAGACTATTGCAAAAAAGAAAACTGGGGTTAATAGAAAATTCTTTTATTTATGTGATACCCATTCAAATCGATGAACATAATAATTAGTAATAAAATCACATACTATAAAATGAATAACGTTTGTTAGTAGCTTTGTTTGTACCGGTTAAATAAAGATGGTCAGGATTTTCTTTCTTCAAACTTCAAAGAAAAGAAAAACAAGAAGCATTAGTAAACTTCAAACAAAAAGTTCTTCAAAAGTTTGACGGAGGACGTGGCAATCAAGAAATAAGAAACAAAAGTTTCATGTGGGAAAAGTTAAAGACTACGGAATTCCATAGGGGCCTTTACTTAGTTCTTTAATATAATGTCTAACATCTTACATTAAAAAAAATTACCACAGAACAGTTGTGACCACTTTATAAATTGCGCATTGTAGAAACAAGACACAAGTCGGGAATATACAAAGATTAGGAGTCGTTGCGGACATAGGAAAATTCTATTCCAACTCCACAGATATAGGAAAATTTCTCCCCAAATCCGTAAAGCCATTACAATTCTTTGTTTTTTTTTTTCAGTTCTGTAATACTTACTATTTATTATGGAAGAAAACAGGCTGCACAATATTATAGGCAATTCAGGACTTCTAACTAAATTCTGTTCTCTAACATGCTCATAAAGTTTAATCCAATATTCTTTATCGAATGAGAGATTGAAGGTTGAAGTGAAAAACTCTAAACCTAGGAAATCACTTCGATGTAGATGTTTCAGCTATACGTAGCTCCGTCATGTTGAACAGTAGTGTCTTTGCCGCTAGTAATCTTAAGAGTGGCCCTCTCTCCCAACCAGCTGAGTGGACAAGGTGTGGTAATAATTATGAAGGTATTAATTCGGTGGGGTTTCAAAAGAATTAGTTGTTAAAATACATTAAAGTAGTGAAGTGTCTTTTAATTTGTGTTTTGTATTTTGCAACAAATTTTACAAAAAATATAAAATAAAGAAATGAAATTTAGAAGAATCTGATTATTCTCCCATGGTAATAATTTAATGTTTATTAGGATGTCTGTTAGTAGATATGAGATTAAAGAGAATATTTGAAACAAATTGTAATCTTCATTAGGAAATCGTCGTTGCCTATTATAGCTAAAGCATAATTGATATTTAATTAGGTATTATATAATCTGTCAGTGTTCATGTCCATGTATTTCATTAACGTAGGTCAATCGTGGGGACTTGGACTGGTTAGAAAATTCAAAGAAAGATAGTTTGAAAATTTCGTTGGACGTTTCGCCACTTTATTGTAGCTTCTTCAGCAACTCATTTTCTAATTTCTTTCTTTTCGTTGTAACATAATATGTTTAAAACCCAAAAAACCTGTTGGGTTAGTCAATTACAAAGGGCAAATGTACAACATTTAATGGTGTGGTTACTCAATCCTTCAAATAATCATTATTCTTGTTTAATTTTTAACAAGAATAATGATGGCGAAACGTCCAACGAAATTTTCAAACTATCTTTCTTTGAATTTTCTAACCAGTCCAAGTCCCCACGATTGACCTACGTATTATATAATTCAGTAATTGAAAATTCCTAAAAGATTTTATTGTATTATAGAAATGAACACTTGCCGTTTGTTTTCAGTCACACTGACATAATCAGACCAGATTCTTGCAAATATTTCTAACACAAACTTTACCCTTGGCGAGCTCGTATAGCTTTATTAAAAATTTGGATCTCAAATAAAGTAGAGGAGCCATTAATTTTATTTCTGTATGAATCAATTCCAATTTATGTTGTCTGCGTGATTTATGTATTTTGGGCAATTCAAAAGCTATTACTCTATAAAGTTATATCGACGTCAATATTTTTTATCCATACCGTAGTTTTATATGTTGTAGATTTATTTGCAATAAATTCAGTAACGATACATACATCAAAATGATAGTTTTATGGAGCAGAAATCCTTGGCTGCCTCGACGTAAACTGTCACAACTATTTACAATATTTATATCCATATTTTTGAATTGACCGCAAGCAAATACAAAAGTGCCTAACTGTTGTTAAATGCAACTGCCTCTGCTACAACTTTTGTTCAATATTTTCTAAACTCTTATTTGGATCTCATGTTAACGCCAATGTATCTGCTATTAATAACTATTAACAATGAAATATTAAATAGTGGCGTATTTTAAATACATTAAATTGAACTCAATTAAATAACTAACTACAAATTACCACAAATTAATGTGGAAAAAGGTATTGTTGTCATCATGTCCCCGGCGGGATTCGAACCCGCGTCTCTGGCTTTACGCGCCATTGCTCTAACCACTAAGCGGGTTCGAATCCCGCCGTGGACATGATGACAACAATACCTTTTTCCACATTAATTTGTGGTAATTTGTAGTTGGTTATTTAATTGAGTTCAATTTAATGTATTTAAAATACGCCACTATTTAATATTTCATTGTTAATAGTTATTAATAATAATATACATTGATCCGACGATTCAGTGACTTTGTAAGTACGTTTCGTCGATGTTGTTGTCATCATGTCGCCGTAGCTTAGTGGTTAGAGCAATGGCGCGTAAAGCCAGAGACGCGGGTTCGAATCCCGCCGGGGACATGATGACAACAATACCTTTTTCCACATTAATTTGTGGTAATTTGTAGTTGGTTATTTAATTGAGTTCAATTTAATCTATCTGCTATTAATTTATTCTTCAGCTGTTGAAACTATAGTCAAAACAGTTTACAACGGTATTGTTTAAAACGAAATACCGGTTGTATTGACCAAAATCATAGGTCCCGGCTGAATGCTCTATGATCGCCTTATAAAATATGCTGCTTTTTGTGACATTGCTACGAGATACCTCATTAAGCTACCATAAAAACCTGTCGAGTCGATTCTTAGAAACAAAATACACGTGTATTGTCAATATTGTAATGTTCGTTGGTTTACAAATTTAGACTTAAAGACATATACGTACAGCAAACAACAATTTATTTATACTAATTATTAAACTTAAAAACCATTGGATTATTACCAACGTATTACTAGCTACACACTTTTCACTGCGCGTCTCCATTTATTTTTGAATTCACTTCTTCAGCCGTGAATTTATTTATGACTCTTCGGTGATCGTCTTCTTTTTATAGTTCTGTGTTTAAACTCTGGAATACTCTGGAGGTATTTGGAAACGTCAGGAGTAGTTTATTCTTCTCAGAACTGCTTAATTGCTTTCCTAGAAGGCAGGTACGATACACGTATTTACAAATACGACGCACACCGCCGAAATCGCTCGCTGCTAATCGGCTAGTTCACGTACACGTGTGCCCGATCGCACACAAGCATACTCGTATTCGCTACAATATCAATGGATTTATTTGTACCTATGAGGAATTATTCTGTACTTACCTCGAAAACATTACCGGTTATTACGATTATCGGTTTTTACGACCAAAAATGAGAGGCCCTTCGATGTCGTTACAACCGATTTTAACTGTATTTCACTGATTTTGGGTTTAGTTTTAAGAAATTAAAACTTAATAAACTGAAAGGATTGGAATATTAAAAACCGTAGAGTAATAATATTTTTCACACATGTATTACATATTTTGTAAACTATCAAAAGAGATTTTCTCCCATTTTGAAAATTTATTTGATAGTGTCCACAATTAACCACAGTTGCAACTACCACTCTTATTAGTAGTTTCAAAAAGGATTGTTTGTCAGACCTCTACAAAATGAAAAAATAAAAAACAACAAAGTAAGGATCAAAGTGAACTAGAGTGCTTGTTTCATAGTTTTTTTTTGTGTTATCACGCCTTTTTATAAGAAATGTGAGGCCTTTAACTGTTCTCCATCAATGTATTAAACAAATGTAATCTAAAATAATGCAAGATCTCTCCTAGAGATGGCAATCTTTTTCTTAAAGCTCGGAACTGAGAGACTGCAGTCTTTGTTCTAAATACGGAAATCTCCGAAACTGCAGTCTTTCTCCTAAATATTAGGATCTTGGCAACTGCAGTCTTCTTCTTAGAGACTGAAATTTCCTATATACTCTTCAAGAGATTCGAAATTAGTTTCTGGTTTCGAGCCCGTAGATACTGATTATTTTGTCCTGGCTGTGATTGTGAACACAAAATAATGGTAATTTGGTAGCCTAATTATAATGACGATGATGGTAATTTTCAAAGATTACGATCCTAATAGTTTAGCCGCTCAATAGAGCAATTTCAGGAAACGGCTGCGTCGAATGCTCAATATCATGGGCGAAGAGCTCATGAAACAGTCGAAACAAATTCATATTGAGATTTTCGAACGGATCGAAAGCAGTATTGTCGAAAGCGAATATTCTGTTCACTTCACCGATTTCGGTGCACTTCAAATGGCATTATTCTGTTTCCACGTCCGCATGAGTTGACGCGAAGAGGGCTTTGCTTAGCGCGATGGACGGGCGTTTGTTTGTGTCTACGTGTGTGCATGAGATCGCATACGCCACTACATACACATATACGTGTTTGTGTGTGTATGTACATTGCATTAATTACATTTAGACTGTACGTTAATTCAACAATTGCAATTTTGTCAGCAATTATTGATCCGCTAATGCTTCCGATTCGCGTATATTTGTTGTCACGTTTTATATGGATGGTCGAACAGTAGCTCTCTGCACACACATATTCAAATATATTCGCACACATATACATATGTACAAGCACATGCCAGATTCAATACACACATTCTCACTTTAAGCCGCGTTTGTGTCATCTCGATCGAGGAAGGCGTCTGCTATTATTCACAGTACTTGGACATCGACGGTTTGTATGGTTTCACGTTTTTTTTATATCTGCCTTCGTCCTATCGAGAAGAACTGGAAGGAAAATCGAGTGCAATGTTTCCTCCTTTTTGTTTTCAAAAGAAACAAAACACACATTTCTCATTTTGTCTAATTTTCTGAATTCTTGGACTCCTCTCATCTTTAATGCTAATGGCTATTTTTAAATCACTTAATGTACGGATTAGCAGATTTTCTAGAATATCTGAGCAAAAGTTTACAGCGTCCCTTCGGCTTAGTAGCTGCCATGAGGTGGATTTTCGAAGCGGTAATGAAACCTAGTCTAACGTTTACGGCGTTGGTCTGGTGGAACAGGGCCATCTTGTCCATCTCGCATAGGCCACCGAAAAAATCTTCTTCTTCTTTATGTGCCGTCTCCTTTAAGAAGGTTGGCTATCATAACATATCTCTATTTTAACCAGACTGCCAAAGTTTCTGTGCAAAATGAACTTTCAGAAGAGATAAAAATAAAACGCGGAGTAAGACAAGGATGCGTGCTCTCACCTTTACTCTTCAATTTGTATTCAGAAGATATAGTACAAGAAGCACTGGAAAATCAAAAAACAACGGGAGTGAAAGTTAATGGGAAGGCTATAAACAACATCAGATACGCGGATGACACAGTACTAATAGCAGAAACCCTGGAAGAACTACAAAGGCTAATAGATCTAGTAGTACAGATCAGTGAAGAAAGGGGGCTCACACTTAACACCAAGAAGACTAAATTCATGACGATCACAAAACACCAACAACAGCGAGAAACATTATGGATCAAAGGGGAGCCAGTGGAAAAAGTCTGCAAATACAAGTACTTGGGAACAATTGCAAATAACAATAATGATTATTCACAGGAAATAAGATCAAGGATCGGAATAGCTAGAACAGTGTTTAATAAAATGAGGAATGCATTAACCAGAACAGATCTTAGTCTACATCTTAAAATCAGAATGCTTAAATGCTACGTATTTCCAGTACTACTATATGAAATGGAAGCCTGGACGCTTAAGAAATGCGACACCGACAGGCTGGAAGCATTCGAGATGTGGACATATCGAAGAATCCTCAGAATAAGCTGGGTGAGCAGAATAACGAACAAGGAGGTATTGAGAAGAATGGGAAAGGAGAAAGAAATAATCAACACAGTCAAAATCAGAAAATTGCAGTATCTGGGCCACGTGATGAGAGGGGAGAGGTATACACTGTTGCAAACTATTATACAAGGAAAAATACAGGGTAAAAGAAGTATAGGAAGAAGACGCATCTCCTGGTTGAACAACCTAAGGCAATGGTACAACAGTAGCTCTGTTGAGTTGTTCAGATCCGTAACTTCAAAGATAAAAATCGCCATGATGATAGCCAACCGAAAAAATAAGAAGCATAATTCTAAGAAATATTTCCAGGGCGATGAAGATAACACCCACTTCGGTTCTGGGAACGCTCTTTGGTGTGAAACCTTTTAAAGTGATCTTCAAAGCGGTAGCTATGAGCGCCCTTTACAGGATCAGAGGCCATTAAAAGAGGGGTTTTAATGCTCTCCAGGGGTATGATCACAGAGAAAATCCTTGAGATTCCTCCGGATCGTATCAAAACCTCTTTCCCAGCGTATGCACTGATAGATAGCAAGAATTGCATTTATGCCCTCAACGGGTTCTCTACGAGATCCAAACTGATTAGGGAGTATCGCCTGGCTCCTAAAGGATCGGCCTCAATAACGCATGCTGCGATCCTTTGGGTACCAAGCCATAGTAGCATAAACGGCAATGAAATGTCGAACAACCTTGCTGAAATGGCTCTTAAGAACTTCTCTAGGACTGCGAGGGTCAGATAGGATGCAAGCAAGCAAAAGGTTTCATCTCTCAAACTAACTGTAGATACTTGGAATACCTACTTTTCAGCGTCAACAGGAAAAATTGTAGAACCCTGGTAGGTATTCTAACCGGCCACAAGGAAATTTATTATCATACAAAAAAATTAGGGTTGACCACTAACCCTCGTTTTCGTTTCTGTGATTAAGAAGTGGAAATCCTTTGCCACTACCCTATGCTAACTGAACTAAGGGTAAGATCTTTCATTCGTCACATCATGAAAACTGAGGATGTCATCGCCCAAAGGATACTTTCTTTCTGATAGGCATACGTACTTTTAGGCGTAATAGGCTAGATGAAATCCAATATTAGTAATAATAATGATAGTAATAGTCTTCTTTGGCGTATCTAGGGCTATTTTTGACGGGGGAGCTGACCCATGATTTGAGCTCTTTTTTTAATCTTCCGCAAAACTTCCTTAATTTCAATTGATGTTGTATCACCTACATCACTATTTTCTTCCTCTACTTCTTCTTATGTGTACTCCTGCTTTCTGTTAATGCTTCATTGCTTCTTCCCCTGCTTAACTCCTTGAAATATTCTTTCCATTATTGCCCTAGCCCTAGACGGTTTTCGTTTCGGGTCCCCTTCTCTGTTATCCTTTGGAATGCATTTAATATATTATAGAAAAGTTTCTGATTGTTTCTTTCTGGCGTTTCCTACCCATTCGCCAAACTCTTCTGATGTTCATTGTTTTGCTTCTTCTAATATACGATTGTATCTACAGTTTTTTTCTTTTAGAAATTTACCTTTTGTAGCTTTCATGTACTCCCTTACTTGTTCACTTCACCTGTTTTCGTTACGCCACATGTTTTTCTTATGCATTGTATCAGTTTCAATTATATTTAATCAGTTTTTATTTAAAAAAATTATAAATCAAACTTACAGTTTAAAGTTACAAAATTATTTATTGAGCACTATAGCAACACAGTGGCTTCTTCAGGTGGAAGACATTATAAACTTAAACTAATACAAAATCTCTTATATACTAAAATAGGGAGAGGGGAAAATACAAAATGGAACAACTAGATATTGAAAAGAGGTGAATTATTTACATCGGCTTGATCGTTTATTATTAAGCCTAATTTATTACTGACCAGGAGCATATTTTGTTCTAATTTATTAAGTTTGTTTATTTCTGAACATTCCAGTAAATTCAGTTTTAACCCTTTCTTTTCCAAATGTAATATTTTAAAATTGTCATCGAAATTATGAGAATTCTGCATTAAATTTTCGGCATAAGTAGAATTAACCGTCTTTTTTATGAAGCTTTTTTTGTGTTTATTTATTCTATCCAGAAAGGATCTCCCCGTTTGACGTATGTATGATTTGTTGCAAGTGCCACAATTAAGTCTATAAACACCTGATTTTGAATTTTTATTACTTGGATCTTTATTATTTAATAATAGGTTACCTAAAGAATTGTTAGTCTTGAAAGTAATTAAAGAGTTTGTAAATTTAGAAATATGTGTTTCTATATTGACAGAAACATTTCCTACATAAGTGAGAGAATTGTAAACCTGTTTTTTGTTGCTGTTAAAACTAGGAAAGATCCTGTTCCGAGTTTTTTGTGTTAATTTTTTATTTAATAAATTAATGACCAAGGAATTATGATAGCCATTATTAATAGCTATTAGACAAACTTTATTAAGTTCTTTTTTAAAATTATCTGTTGATAATAGTAAAGTTATGAGTTTATGTAGGCTGGAATTGAAGAAAGCTAATTCGTGTGAAACAGGATGAAATCAGTTCGAATTTATTATTGTGTCCGTATGATTGTTTCTGATAAATAGAAAAACTATGTGTATTGTCAATATTGCATAAAGTTAAATCTACAAAATTAATTGATTTATTCTCTTCTATTTCCATGGTAAATTTAAACTGTGAGTTTTATTTATAATTTTTATTATGGTGTTACAAGAACTGAAATCTTCGTCGATTCAGTTTTTATTTAGTCATTTTGTTCTTCGTTCTCACTTAGCACTCCATACGCATGTCTATGCTTTTAAAAAATTCAAACTAATTTGTAATTATGTATTCAAATCAGTGTGATTTGTAATTCTGTTCTCCAAATTCAAGCAATAACATCAGGAACTTTAAATTATCTCGGATACCGCTGTGAAAGACTTAATTTATTTCTATTAAAATGATCGAAACGCTTTCGCTTTGCATTCAAGTCGTCTTCTCGGTTGTCATTCTCTTCTTGTTTACATTCCAACCGGAAGGAACAATTCGTCTGCGGTATGGAGGCGTGAACACCTCGGTTTCCAAGTCGGTTTTCCGCGTCGGTTTCTCCAGATGTTCGCAGAGACTGATGTAATGTAGTCTGGAGAACGTAAGCCGTGAAAGGTCGGGTCAGAACTCACTGGTACCCCCGGTCATTAACTCAGACAAATAGCAACCCGAAATTCCTCCTCCCGTGTCTCACCAGTCAGTCAAGACGTTCCACGATATGCCACCGCTACCACCACTTCCGGACGATCTCCTCGAAACAACAATGGTCCCGGAACTTAATTAAACTGCTTGTCATGTTTACTCAGGCTCCTGCAGCCACCGACAGTTTATTAGTCCTTATATCGTTTGCCCGATGATTTACAATTAGCATTCGACTGAACCGAATCAAAGCGTTCTGTCGGCATATCAACCCGCCGATCATCTTGTCAGGATTATAAATAACTGTATACCGGATTTGGCAAGGAATGAACGACGACGTACGTATCAATTTCACTAATCTAACCAAAATAAATGCTTGCCTAATTATGATGGAAATTATTTAATTATCAGGGTAGAACAGACAATCTGAATAAGAATAGCAACGGTATCATACTAAAATATTGTTATGGGGCTGTTCACGTTCAGTTCTAAATGTAAGATAAGCAGTAAATCCCAAAATTTCACAAAAAACAATCATTTACATACCTAAAATGCATCCCATGGCATCTCTCCTTAGGTGAGACTAAAGTAACCGTACCTCTATATTAAGATTTTTCTCTAAGAATTTAACATCAAAACTTCAGAAAAACAAGAGTTTCAAAGTTATTACAAAATGATCCGTATTGTGGGTAGGGCATGTAGAAGGACACTCAAGTCAAAATAATTGTAGGTTAGGGAAGCAGAGAATTAACGTTCGAATAAACTAGGAAAAATAATATCCCAAAAGCATTTCTAAACTGGAAAATCACAATCAACTAACAAAAAGTATTAATTCCTTTTCGGTCCTAAATTCACACTCCGTCTATACATTTGACTTTTTAAATTTGGTATAACAGCAGTTCGCATCTCAACTAGCAATTTATAATGTCTTATATGTAGCACAAAAGGTAAATTGCACGAGAAAGCAGGGATTTATAGCGAGGATTCAATAAAAAAAAATGGTCAGAACTCTAGGGCAATTAATGTTATATTTGAAGAGCATTTGAACCATCATAGATAGCGTAACTTCTCACATTTCCACCATGAAATAAGAGATTTTCAATTGTTTAAATTTAATTACTACATTTTCAGGAAAGGATAGGTGTCAATAACCTAGGTAATTTCCCCTATAAATCACGAAAAATAAAATGATTCCACAGAGCCTTACTGCTAAATTTTTTCAATACTAGACTACCGACTCTGTGCGTTTTGCATAATATATCTTGCCTTTGATAAATATTTTTGTTTTTGTTTATAGTTTGAAATAGGATATTTTTGAAAATTTTCTCAAGAATTGATCATTTTTGTAGCTTTAACATTTTTTTTATACATCAGCGCAATCTCCCAACACTTTATCCTTTACATATATGATTTCACATATTGTAAACAGTAACACATATAAATAAAAAAGTGTTGGTCCACTGCGCTCGTATAAGGTTAAACCGCACTAGCGCGACACTGCAGCGAAGAGGCGCTGCGTGGCAGCGGAGCGGCACGGTAAGAAAAATATTCTTTCTATCGTTTCGAATGAATTAAAACAAACTACAGCGTCACGCGTCATTTTCTGCCCGCATAATCACGTCAAAACTTGTCAAACGGTCAAATAAACAACAACTCGTTACTAAGCGCTAAGATTTTTCTTTCATGATCTTATTAAACTTGACTATTTTTTGTTTCAAACATAATAAAATTTTTGACTTTATTTGGCTTGTTTCTTACATACAATTACCCTTACTTGGTAAATATATGAATAAAAATCCAAAACTCTTCAGGGGAAAATATACCTATGTTATTGACACCCATCCTTTATTTTAGAATATCCAACATGAGAGTATTAACCACTAAACATAAAGAGTTCTGTAGAATCATAAATTTAGTTTACAGCTTTAAGGGGAAGTGAAATTAAAATAAATTTAGTAGAGGGAAATTGTTTCCTACTGTTTGGTCATTCAATATTATATTAAGAAGTTAACAAATTTAAAATACTTGATAAAATATAAATAAATGACCAAATTAATAAAAGGAATCAATTTTCCTCTACTACAATTTTAATTTTATTTAAATCTCCCAAACTGTATACTGTATTTACTGTTCTAGAAGACACTGTATGTTTAGTAATAAATACTATCAAGTCTGAAGAAGCCAATGTTTTGGCGAAACATGTTACATATTTGAAAATAAATTTTGCGAAAATACAGTTTTGTGTTTCTTCGTTTGTTTTGGAATATGGTTTTTCATCAAATTGAAGTCGAATCGGTGCAATTTTTAAAAATCCTCATCCCACTACCAGCAAGACTTGGAGTCGGAGACTTTCATAGCATTTGTACAATGTAAAACTAAGGTTCTGTTTTTAATTTCCACATTTCCTATCGACTCACAATTGTTGGTTGAGTATTAAACTACTAGTAACTAATTTAATGAATTTCCACCAAGAAAATAAAAGGTAATACAGTGGAACAGAATTAAATAAAAGCACCAATGGAGAATGTCACCTTTAAAAGGTCGTCTTAGATTTCTAAACATTTTATTAAATAGGTTCAAGTACTGTTATATAATATATAAAAACTGTATATGAACTGATATATTAATTAGTGAAAGCACTTGCAACGTGCTGACAATAATTACTGATGAACTTTCAATTAACAATTTTAATTTTTTTCTTTAGTTCTGACTATTAGCCCTTTTAAAAATAATATGTCTTATTAATTAGGCCATGAATATGTCAATATTATTCTATAAGACTAATAAGAAAAGACATTTCTCTCTTTTGAGTTCTTTTTAACTTACTCGCATTAAGGAAACATTTCAGCTATTCAGACGTGGTTATAAGGGTGCGATAATTTCATTTTCAAGATTAACAAGGTGTGGCCCTTTGAAAGCAAAGGGCCCTTCCTAATTCTGGCCTGCGGATAAAGCAGTAGAGGGTTCCGAACGTATTGTAGATACACTAAACTGGTACTAGTCGTAGTAATAATAAGAATAATAATAGCTGTAATAAATCTTCCCCTTATCTATCTTCTGTTTCAATACGAAGGGTAAAGTTCAAGTCATAACTACGGCATTCAGAGAAAGATCGAAACAGAAGGAGATTATCTGTAGATTCATTTAGTAGAACATTCGGCTAATTTGATCATAAATAGATGCTTTGGTGTACGATAAGACATATCGGGATCTAAATGACCACGAGTTCGGGGAGAATTTCTCACAGATTTATCAAAGAATGTTCTTCATAACGGAGGTAATAATTTGTTCATTAAATCAGAAATGGATTCCCAAGCATAGCATCAAAGAACTTCCATCGTCACAAAGTTTTAAATCCGAAGACCAGATGCTAATCTCCATTTCTTTGTGCCCCAAATTAATCCCTACATTTGCTGAAAAATAAAATATTGTCACGGGTAGGCATAGGGAAGCATATAACCCATAATACATATAATAACAAATGAAGATCGGTTTGTGACGTATTACCAAGCGAGTACAGCGTCGAACGCTCTAGAAACAACATTCTCGAAGCATCCAGAACGACTATCCAACCTATATAAGCAGCCGTCGAAATCGTAGAGGATCAGTTAATAATAGTAGCGATTAAGTGGCGAGCGATAGTGATATTTAGTGACCAAGAGAATAGTTATATTTGTATTATGTAAATTGTTAAAAGAAGTTATAGTAAAGTGTTTAATAAAGATCAGACTAGAAAATACGCGACAATATCTGTTTGCATTGATAGCCATAATCATATGGCTGTTACAGGGTTTTTATGGAAAGAGCGTTACCCCCCCTTAGACTATGCTGGTGTGGTTGTAATTGTGTCTCACAAGGAACTTAAGAATATAATGCTTGTACTATAAACTGCAGCCGGGAAATATGGCTTGAAAATAATCCCATATTAAACGGAATTCGTGATCATAGAGAGAGATTTATAACCTAAGATCTAAACAAAGTCTGAATATTTGAGAGGTTGGTACCTACTTATGGAAATGCGTGGGCTCGTCCAAGACTAACTAAGTAATGGGGGAACGGAGAAGACAACATAGTCAATCACTCTAATCTTTATGTAGAAAGCACCATAGTAGGACTGGAATGGATTAAAAGAAACGTTTATAAGCTTTCGAATTATATGATCTTAGAGTGGAAAAGACCAAGGGGAGGATCAAAGATATGAAAATATTTACAGCAAATGGAAGTATAGGAAGATTGAAAGGAAATGGCCTAAAGTAGAGAAAGTTGGAGAGGTATGGGTATAACCCTGATATCGCGCGGTCAATTGAGTGCGATGGCGTACAGTAATCCTGTGAATTTATTATTCGTAAATTTCTTTTACTGGAAGTCAGGTAAATATTCACAAAATGTAAGTACTAATTTTATTGACAATAGGAATAAAAATTTCAATGCGTCGTTAAAAGAAATAACATACTTAATTGACTGCCCACGATACTATTACACGCTAATTATTGTAATTGCTTTTTCTCTTTTCGAACGTTAGACGTTTCGAGTCGATTATGTAAGCGTTATAAACATATTCATCAAACGCTTTCACCGATAAGCACAAACACTAACGACACTTATGTATTACAAACAGGTGAATAAATACGAAACAATTCATTATCGGTGGCTGAATAAAAGTTGGCCTTTTGGACACCTTATCTTTAATTCCATCGAACCTTTCCGAAATGATGAATTCGAGTGTACTTCTTGAATAATGTGCCTGTCGGGATGTCTGGAATTTATTTGTAGTTTCATTTAATAACAGTGGGCAATCAAATTATTTTGTAAAGTTCTAAAACTTTCATGATTATCTAAAGGCCTGATAAAATGTACAAACATATTAAGCTTTATTTGGGAATAAGATGGAATAGAACTAGTTAAAAAGAAAAAAAAAATAAGTAATATAAATTTCCACAAACTTTAAAATAATCATTTTTACAGTTATAGAAACTACCTATCTAATGAATACAAAAACCAATTTGACATTAGTTTTACCGATTTATTAACATTTCCTTACAAATTTGGTTCGGTAGTTACCATTATTCAAAAGAACACGATTTCTGTATTAAAGATAACAGCGGTACCTTTTTGCTATTTATACCTGCAGGTTTGTGGAGACCGGTTAGTTAGAAATGTCCATAATAATTAGAGGTGAGTTAAATGTCAGTACTTCCTTTTGATTATTTGCAGTGTTTAAGTTACCTGCAATTGCTTTTTTAATGTTTAAATTTTCAACAACTGTGAGATTTCTACCTTTTGGAGCTAAAAGTAAATTTTTAATATTATCTAAATCAATGATGTGATTCTGACTAAATTTCTTTAAAATTATTTGAAATATGTGAGAATGGTGTAGAATGTTTTGCAGCGAATGATTTAGAACGTTCCAAACGATTAGGGAATATTTTACATTCCAGGATGATCTAGAATGTGCGGTGATGGTATACGCATCAACAAATGATGATAAAAAAGTAGATTTTAATGCCATTATTGAAGCTAGGAATGGGCAAAGTATTCGATTCATTGATTAGTAATCGATTAATCGATTATTTTCAGCTTTTCAGGCTAGTCTACCAATCGGAATTATTGATTAATCTAAGTAATCGATTAATAAAAATGCCAAGTGTTGACAATAAAAGAAATAATGATGATGTATTTTTAAAGTTGTCTTTTTGTATCTTTACTTTTCTTCAAATACATATGTGGTTATAATATTAAAACGACTAAATTGAATTTAGTATTTCGTTACAAATAACTATTTGGGTTTTTATGATCGATAAAAATTTTTTTATGTGCACTATCCTTCTTGAAGAGGATCGCATTAGGTGAACTGGGATATAAGCTACTCGTACTCATGGTTATCCCCCAGGCGCGACAACATTTTTCACGGGTGCTTTTCATTATATTAATATTTATGGTTACGGGGGAAAGGGGTTGTTTGACTCTTATCTCGCACCAGGCGCTACAACTACGCGTATAGGTAAATCCGGAGATACACAGTCAACGTTTCGCGGTTCGAATGCGACGTATATGGATGACTAATTCCGTCCGTTACCATCAGGTCCCCGCGATCTCGTGATTTTCTTGCTAAAGGAAACGCTCCCGTCAGACAGGGCTTATACGACCCTTCCATGCGAATCGACAAAGCGAGCTTGCCACCGTATATCTCGTTTTTTCTTTTTGTTATTTTGTTTAGATGCGTTTTTCACTTCGTATATTGGGGGATGAAAATGTCGTTGAGTTTCAAAGGTGTTATCGCGAAATTGATTTCGTAAATATGCCTACAAGGCAAGAATGTTGAAGACGAAATTGAATAACAGGAGTAGTGTATCAGAAATTATTTAGGTAAACAATGGTTTCTAAACGAAAATGGACTAAAGTAAGTTGTGGTTACAAGACCATAGTTTTAAAGACAGAATAGATTTCGTTTTGTATAAAAATTTAATTTAAAAAAAAATGTACCAAAAAAATATCACGCGAAAGTCTATTAAAAAGCATCCCCTTGAAACTCAAGTAATTAAATTATACAATTATGTATTGTGTATCAAAGTTTGAATAAAAATAGTGTTTATAAAATTATTTAGATTATAATGCATTTTATGTAGGCCAAACTGGTAAGAAATTTACTAAGTACAATATTAAAAGAACACAACTCACCCTTTTTCTTTTAACTCATTTTTTTTTTATAAGACTATTGAAAACTTATGTTCTAAGAGTAAAATTACTTCAAGTAGTTTCGTTGAAAATTTTGAAGAAAAAGAATAATTTGACTATGCGACACGCGACAATTAGAAATGAACCGGTAGAAGTAATAAATGAGTGCATCTTAAATTAAATGTTTCCATAAACCTAAACAATTACAACCACCACCAGTGAATTATGGCCGTGGTTGATGCAGAGGGGAATGTGGGCTAAATTTCCCTCTCCCGTCTCTCAAGGAATCTACTGTAAAAAAATAACCGTCAACACACAAACAACAGTTCTAATTAGAATGACATTCAGATTCCAGAAACAATTTAATTTCCTCCCCCTCCCTCAGGAATTAGACCGAATTTGAAAACACTTTAGTAGAAAATCGAATTTAGCCAGTTTCAAGAAACATACTGTAACGACTTTTCTAGTAGAACTTATTTATTTAACGGATATTTATTTACAACTATTTATTTAACACTTAAACACTAATAGTAATTCAACAACTTATTTATATGACCAGGAAAATGCGTATTTATTTCACTCTGTATATCGTAGTTCGGTATTTATATTACTCGTTCGGAAGCTAACAGTAGACTACTGTCACTGACCACGTCAACAAGTATTTATACAGACACTCGAGTTCCTATTGTGTCCGTTTTATTTATGACCTTATTTATTGTCATCAAAAGCGCCACCGACGCCGGCATTCTTTGAACTCCGCTTATCTGCTGTCGGATCTCGTCGCCGCTCTCGCACACATATACGCTCGTTACAATACCCTTAAATGTAAATAACAAAAATGTAAGGATGTTTGACGTTTTTGTTTGCTGTACCCAACTATACTCTTCGAACTGGCGACCCTAAGGCGATGGTTAATAAACTTATTGAAGTATAAAAGAATAATTAATCATCTTTAGTACATACATTAACTAACGGCAAAACAATTAGGTACTTAAAATCTGATCGGTATTCTCAATGATAAACATAGCTCTTAATAAATTTATGTGTTCTCGGTTAGTTTAACTAACAGAAGTCTGCTTTTAAAGAATTGTGTTTTTAATGTTCAAACTTGTCCGTTTCCGTACATATTAATGCGTTATAAAAGTCCACGGAAGAGTTGAAGTTCCATAAAGAAATTAGAAAAAGTCTAGCGAAAAGTTTGATGGCTGTTTTAGTTCGGGAGTAATTCTGTCGCTGCCTGTCGTCAGAAAACTTTAATGGACTTCCTTTTTATTCATAATGAGGATAAAGGATCAGATGGCGATTCGAATAATGCACTGTCTTAATTAAAGACATCGATTTGTTTCAATAAAAGCACTTCAGACCCTAATAACTCGGAAGTAACGCGATAATGGACACTTTATGTTGTGCCAAATTACGTTGAAACCCATCGCAGTTGTTTTATGAAAAGTTAGAGAAAAAACTTTATAGGAATTTACGTTCTTTAATTATGCAAGTGAACCATTACTTTGTAATGAAAGTATCAATTTAACTCATAAACGAAAAGGAAAAATTGTAAAACTGTTCTTCAGTTGAAAAGCGTTGGATTTTTTTCGAGGAAGACCAAAAAAACTGAAACCTCTTCAACTCGTTAAACTTAAAAAGCCATTCCCCAGGAGAAATAATAAACTATTGTGAGATTAATAAAATTTGAAGGCACACTGCAGCAAGTAAATCTTTGAAAATTAGAATATGCAGCCCCAGCCCCATACATGGGTGGTGGTTTCCACGTCGAAACACATGATCAAAATCTCGTCTGCAGTTGACTTCCATTTTTACTCCTTAATTAGAGCATAATATGGTTATTTCACTACTACGTAAGAAATTTTGATTGATAGGTAAAATTTTAATTCTCCATTTGAGGCAACACATGTGCATGTTTTTTTCCTAGTTTTCAACATTTTTAACAAGAACTCTCTGGTAAGGCTTTCATCGATCGACTGAAAACGGTTAAACGGAGCAGCAGTTTAGTTGTTTTGATTTGTTTATTATGTTACGATATTGGGTGCGATTTCCTGAAAAATAGGTTGCTATTGATATTTACTTATCGTTATTTAAAAGTCACTATTAGAAGACGTTTAAAATAAGATCAGCACTAATAAAACTATGACACTGTAGAACTTTGTTGTTGCAATAGCGTCGATAGGTAAGCGGTTATGTTGAAGTTTACTTTAGTCGTTTGATAACGGGCACCGTATTTGTTTGTATCTATCGATCTAACAGCTTAATTGCTATCGCAATTTGTTGCATATACCTATATTGCCAAATTACGCGCACGACCAGCTTCGGATTATAATTTTGTTAAACTAAACTAACCTAACCTAATCTAACCCCCCACACTTTTTTTCAAAACTACCCTGTGTATCGTCACCATTACGTGTAAATGGCATCCGGATTCACACCGTGCAGCATGTCTAAAGATATCTCTTCATGATATACTGTTTTTTACGTAATTTAGCGGAATTAATGTCTCTCTAACATTACTATTGTGATTTATTTTAAAACGCAATTTCCTTTGATTTTCGATAGCCCTCGTCAGATAATGAAGTCGAAAGTCCAGAACGAGACATGTCTTCATCGGTCACTCAATCGTCTTTAGAAGCTAAGGATCAATCGCAGGTTCGTGTTTTTGATGAAGCTGAATCGCTGTAAACTTTTTACAATGTTTGCAATAATTCTGCACTCGAAATTCCATTGAACACGCAAAATTTAGGACACGACACAAAGTCATGAACGCACTAGCCAAGGCAATTCCAATTATACTTTTCGGATTCTTTTTGTGACAATGATCTTGATCATTATTTTTAGAATAAACCATCCTGATCTTATTTTTGAATGGTCATGACTTTTGAAATATGCATTAGGTATACCGTACCTAATTAAATTAAAAAGGTGAAAGATAAAAAGACTATTTAACTATATAATTGGACTATTTGCTTAAAGTGTTTATATGCTTTCTATGGATAATAACCTTTCAGTACCAGTCACTTAATAATAAGAATGCAGTCCAATGGTATTATTAAAAGGAACTCGTTCAAAGAATTTTAGGTACTTTAGCTTATAAAAATGTTTAATACTGTCTATAAATAGGCGACTTTATTGAAGTGACTATGCATTTTCTGTGAGCAATCATCTTTTATTGTCAAGTGGCCACATCACGTAGGCGTAACAAAAGATATCCTTGAAGGATATGAAGTGAAAATCCTTGAAAATAAAGGAGAGTTTTATGAGTAAGAGGCGTCGTTGTAAGTTACGTCTACCATTTCGCTGGACATTACATTACGTTCGAAAGTCTATTTTCCGTGGACACGAACAGAGATAAGGACGACACATCTCCAACATCCGGCTGCTCTCGGCGTCGCGACGGACGCTACATTCTCTTTTCCTGGCTGCCGACGTCGGCCACGGCCGCCTCATAACAAAATCAGGAGCGCGCCGACCATGACGACGACGAAGATCCCGAAGTTCAAAATTCAATTTGACGACGAAGCAGAGGTCAGTCCGCCACCGCCGTCCCGACCGCTGCCGCCGTCGTGTTTCGAGAGACAACTTTGATGTCGGAACAGAAAAATGATAAGTGTTCCTGTATTGGATTTTCCCCTTTTGTACACCGTGAATGTCGTGTTTTGTACAGAAATAAATCGTTTTGCAGGAAATTGCTTCTTGCAGAGAACACGACGCTTTAATAATAAAGGCTACGGTAACGGCGGTGAATCGTTGCGAAAACGACTACCTACAACTTTGATTGTGTCTTCGATGACAGACGATTGCGTCATAATTGAAAAATATTACACACTTTGGTCTATGTTAGATAACTTTAAATGGGCGGAATAAAACTGCTTCGGAATAGTTTTAAAATGAGAACGGTACAATTTTTCCCGGCTAATGTTCCATTTCTTCTGATGTACAACTTTTTATTTTTTTTTGGAGAATAAAAAACGCTTCTCAAATTATTAGGTGTTGAAGCTTTTGCAATGATTTTTCATCAATCCGAAGTTTAAGTGAACATATACCTCTAGGTACCTACTTATTCCTGAGTCGATCCACATTTCCAAAAAAACTAAAAATTCAATAACTGCCTTTTGTTCTCCCTTTTCTAATACGTCTTCATCTCTGACTGTTTCTTTTTCTACAGTATTTTCATGTTTCAGTTTCAATAACGAATTTCAACTGTTCCACCGCATGCACTATCTACGTTGCGTCCCCAAACAGAGCGATTCTCCAAACATACACTTTCAGTCTCATTCAAGTCTCCAGGCGTAGTATTCCTCTTGAGTTGTCCGATTTCCAAAATGTCAAAAACTCACCACTAATTGTTTAAGGATTTTTTTAATGGCTTTATATAAGAATGATGGACTTTTCTCTGATTACGACCCAAAATTTTTAAAATTATTAGGAACCACAATATTAAAGTGTTAGTAGGTATCGTTTGAAGACATGCAAAGTTTCTTTAATTTTTAAGTAACTTCTATCGCAACAACTGATGTTTTAAATGCATCTCGCAATTTTATGCTCAAAAATCTGACCGTTGCTAAATTCGCACTCGATGAGTCTCAAGTTCCGCGCCAGTGAGATAAGTCGTATCGTTCCAGTTTCAACTGAAATCTTTCAATTCATGTTTTTTTTTTGTATTTTGAAGTTTTTCACCAATTAACAACATCATTGAAAAGTCAGTTCGAAATTGATAATTTTTGCATTGCACCACTGATTGCGGGTGTTTGTCTCGATCCAAATACATTGTGGGAATTCGTTCTTAATATGGATAAGTAACAAAAATTCAAATTAATATCACAAAATAGAATACCAAAACTGATATTCCGTATTTTTTGCTGCTGTAGAATTATCCTTTCTACGAGTGTTTCACTTAATTTAAATTTTCTCCAACCTCCTCCCACGCCCTACGAATACATCAAGTAACCCAACTGTTTGCAGCATGAGAATACGTTTCATCCCTTGCCATCACTAATTTTTTTTACTAATTGTTAAAAAGTATACATGTTTCCAATTTACACTACCACAGGATAAATATGGGCTGTATATATATCACAGTCAAATAGGTCAAAAAACACCCTTGAATGAAATCATTTAAAACCGATTAATCACAATGCGTTCCGAGTTGTAACTGATACAATCAACGCAACACCGAGATTCAGTTCAAATTCCATTGATGTTAACGACTTTACTCAATGAACGCTTTTCGGTTTGTTCATGTGTTTTTACTGATTAAAAAAAAAACTAATGAGATCAAAGTATTTACAAAAACACTACCAATGATTATTGTAAATAACATTAAAACTTTGTTCGGTGAAACATGTTACTAATTAGTTTAAGAAAAAGTAATAAAATACACATAAGTTTCACTAAATTTATTACTGAGATTGATCGGTTTTGAACGTCTCTTACCTTTGGCACAGAAGAAATTTTTTTTTCTGTATCAGTAAAATAAAAACCTTCTGATGTTGTTGCTCAACTTCTGTTTCTCAATACTATACTAATTACATTAGTTTGCAATTTAAAATATTAATTGTATAAAGTAATGTTACAACTTACAAATAGTAAATTTTGGTACCTACCAATCTACATTATAGTTAAAGGGCCAGCCAACACATTTTGTTTGCTCTTTTTTAGAGGTTCTTTGTGTTGGGGGTTGTTTAAATTTTAATTTAATTCTTATTATAATACTTATTTTAACTATTGTACCTAATTATATATTGATATGCTTCAGTTAATGGTTAAATGGTTGTGGAGTTCCATTAAATAATTTTCAGTATAAAAGCTTTACAAGACGCACATGAAAAATTATGAATTATGTTTCAGTTATAGGATTATCATAATCTTTCAATCTTCAATATACATGACGTGCTTAAGAAACTTCTGTGCATAATAAAGTTATAAATACAGTTTTCAAATTAAATCACGCTATCCTTTGTAAATCAGGATTAATATGTAAGAAAGCAAGAATTAATCGGTTAATTCCCCACATTTTAATTCAGTTGAACCGAATATGAAATGAAACGACTTGCCCTCAAAATTAGCAGTCCGGTAAAGTATAGCCAGCACTAATGCTTTCTTGTCGTTTATTATTTCCCAACTGACATAATTTTCTTTATCTTTAGATTTATTGGCCCGGTTTTCATATTTATGTTTTAGAATTTAACTTTACGAACTGTTAAGAATGTCGACGTGGAAGAAGAACGGCCGGAAGTGGTTGAAAAAACGCCGGATTTCTTATATTTATTGGTTGTTCAACTGATTTCTTTTTTCATGTAAGTTAACCCGAAAACAGGCTCTTTTTCGTATATCACCTTTTGTAATCTACCTGCGGCCAGACCGTTCTGGTAAATAGAAACCGGGAACTAAGTTGGCCAAGGCACGTTAGTCAGTCATTTATCTTCAGTTTCCTTTCGTGGAAAACGCATACGCTCTTCAAACTCCGCAAAATTAAGTTATTTTGCCTTGGAAAAGTGGGTCATAACTTCAGATGAAATTGCATGTAAAGGCGCAGAAAGAATATGGGAACTCTTGGCAATGTGAAATTTCTTTGTCAGCTTTCAGATTAAATCTTCAGAATTATATAGAGTATAATATGTTGAAAGACGGGAGTCTTAAATATCTATTAAACATATGCCTCTTGTGTGTCTGCTGTATCACGTTGAATTTGATTTTCAAAATAAAGCAATCCCAGCAGGATCAATAGATTTTGTATAATCAATCAATATATTTCATAAAGACACGCGTTTTTCAGCTTGACTACCTACTTGTCGGTGGATAGCCTGTAACAAACTAGACAGTTCACAAATAGTCAGGGATGCTAGAAATTCTATTTAGAGAATGCCAACATTAACTCCTTATAGGAAGAAGTGGAGGTGCGTGTCCAATCGTTACCAGTGTTATCAAGGCCTAAGTGCTAATGCGCGACGTCATCGATTAGTCATTCAAAGAGTCCTCGTAAGGAACTGGTTTAGTCTTGCAGCAAAAAGATTTATCGTGCAAAAATTTTTTTCATCGTGGATTCTTGTAGAGGTAAATCAGAAGAGCAGATACCGTGATGGATATGAAAAAAGTACATAAGTCTCTTATTTAATAATAAATATGTCAAATGGTGTATGTTGTTTAAATAAAATGGAGGTTTCAGTTCGTTTGCCTCAAATAAATTTTTTTTAGTCGTATAAATAGGTACGTTTCTAATCTCAGATCTTAATGTATGATTATGGAATAAGTGATAGCAGGCATCGGAGAGAACTTAATCTTAAATAAAATAACCTCATTTTCATCATCGACCGTTTTTTGCCAGGATATAGGAAGTATGCAGGCCTTGAAAATAGTCGTAGATAATTCGCCAAAATTATCAAAAGTAACAGCTTTTCTATTTGCTTAATATTCATACGTACTTTAATTGTTTTTAATGAATTTTGTTGGCATAGTAACAAATTATGGCTTAAACATGTAAGATGGATTATTTGGAAAAATTGTTAGAATAGGACCGGGTTTAAGCTTGATATATTTCAATTTTACCTGTAATATCCTCCCGCTACTTTAATCTGCATAAATACTTTGCCACATTATACACTCCTTGTTACCGTGATGTTCGCAAAACCGTGCGCAAAACCTGCTATTATCTGACACAATAAAATCACTACGCCGAATTATCCTAAGGCACTTCTTCCTTAGGGAAGCGAAACACATGTATATAAAATTCGTCGTACACCTACCCTACCATCTGGAAATTAATAAATTGAAAAAAAATACATCAAAACTGAAATACCGACTAATTTTGTCACACTTCTGTCCATCCCAAATACGCATGTTCTTTATCTACTAAGTAGATTCAGTTTAGTACCTAGTAGTCCATTGTCAGTTAAATATTTTTCAATGTCTTTCCAGTAACCCTTAAGGTAAAATAAAATCACAAGAGAAATCCGGAATGTACACTAATAAATGCAAAAATTGTCATAATCACTGTATAGGCAAAGTTATAGAACAATTGGAACATTTAATGGATTTAAACCACATTTAGCACATCTTACATTTAATGAATTCGAAACATCTAACAAAGAAGCTGTAGACCTGTTCAAATACTAAGCAAAGCTTTTTGTTAAACTACTACAATGTGAGCAATTATTAACAACTTGTCTCTCGATTTTTGTGTTTTTCCCCTATTCTATAGACAACAAAATCCGCTAAATCACCTGCGTAAATCTGAACCAACTGACACAAATTTCTCGTATCTTGCGAGACATTGACAGACATGGATAGAAAACGGTTAATTTAATAAATTTGGGACGGCTATTTGTCTCCACAAAAAACTTTTCTTTTACGTTCTCGCACAGGAAGATAATTTGGCAAAGTAATAAGCAAGTTTACTACAAGTCGTATTCCAATGCGTTTTCTTTCTCTTGAGGATCATGGACAGAAAAACGGGGAAAAACTTTTTCGGCGACGACACCGTTAAGTTCACTCAGAAACAAAACCTAATCTCAACCAGTGAGTCGGTCCTGTATTCGATTTTTCATCCGATGAGACTATTTTCTTTCATTAGGGGAACGCCAAACTCCAATGGGGCTTGAAAATAGGACGAAACGAGAATGGATTTCGGTGAATGGGAAAAGGTATATCTTACATTTTCTCAGATTAACGTAACGGATTTTCGAGAACAGCTCTTTTTATTTATAGTAGCATACGTTTTTTGTTAGAAAGCTTTAGACGTCGCCACGAAATATGTCCTTTGGGAGTTTTTCAATTTGTACTATAACAAAGTTAACTAACGTCTACTGAAAATAAATGGGGCGTTATGAAAGAAATAACGTTTCCAATCTCTAGATTTTAAAACATTGTATATACATATTCTCCTATACTTAATAATACTTATTTTATTCATATCAACAAAATTAAATTCAGATAATTGAAAGTCAATGAGAGATGAGACATGAAAAAAATATATAACGGTAGTCTCAGACTTCCATAATTGATACAATACTAAAACCAGAATTTCGATTTAAATGAACAAACCAGTTGCAAAATATTTGATTAGAAAATAAAACTTCCCCTGACAAATAATTATTATAGATTATCACAAACAGATGAATGAGGACAATAGCATCAGAACGCTGCTGCACATGAAGCGCGGTTGTTGAATGGTTAACCACAATTCCTTCTTCTGGCATTGAGACTGAACTATTTATACGCTTTTTCACTTGGTTAAAATGGTCTCTTCCAAGTTCACCCTAATGAGTCTTTCATCTCCAAATGTGACGGATCTGGTCACTTCGTAATGCGCCTAAGGAAATTTTCACTTCAAAAATAATCATTTCATTCAAACATGTTCCATTAAAATATAATATATAATATAAAGCCCAAATAGAAAATTCTTTTCCGTAAATTTTATAGTTGAAAAAGTTCCCAATCGTATACGATAGGATTCAAGGGAGTCCAGGGAATCTTAATATTGGAATTGGATTGAACAAGTAATTTCATTCTACGCTGTCGTTTGTAAAGTGGGACGAAAGTCAATAAGGCGTACGAAACTGGCTTTTCGTACCATAATCACCGAACGCGTCGAATTGGATTGAAGGTGAAACGTACGGAGGAAGAAGGAAGGAAGGGATTTCTAATTTCGGAATAAGCTAACGCGTTTGGTTCTCAACTTCTTCCTCTCCCACCTCTTACTCCTCTCATGCAATGTTAATGAGGAGCGACATCCTAAGGGAACTTGGTCCAACCGAGCCATTAAGCTGACTGAAAGTTCGTTTGGCACCCTCCGACACTTCGCACCGTGTGTATAGACATGTGCGCGCGCGCCAGGTAAATCCACAGGCACCGCAGACGTCCCCAACAGTCCCACAAGTCCCCAAGGACATAATATCTAATGCTGAATAAAACAACTGTTTGACAGTGAAAAAGTTAGGGGAAGTTCAGATGTGATTGGTACAATAAGTTCCTAGAACACAAGTCAGAATTTCAAACAAGGAAAATCACTCATCAATTATTTGTTTCTGTTTCCACTTCTGAAAAGTGAGTTATCCCTAAAACAATTCAAAACTTTATAATTCATCTAAAATTCGTAATGTAAAAATGAAATAATAAGAAATTCTGATGCAATAATACGATCTGAAGCCCACCACTTGGTTTTTGTGATTTACAACTACAATAAAATAATAATTGTCATTATGATAATAATTTCACACTTTTCTAATTCCCAGAATCAAAAAAAAGAAATCAAGATTTAAATTAAAGTACTATTGAGGTCCGTTTCCAAAATCAAACAATATTTTTACAAGTCATTCCTCGATTTATTGTCACCCCTAAAACCACTAACGGTGAGATCTGATATTTATGTGAACCCAACGACCCTGTATCCATCCTTGGCAATGTAAAGTTAAAGTTCCAGTTTCCTAATTTGAAGTCAGATATAGGGCTTCCTATTTAACATTTTTAAATGGCTTTAAAGACCACATTCAAAGTAGAAGATTATCGTAAACATTTCTGCTTGGTTTCCTGCGTTTCTAGTAATTCTTCAGGATGACTGAAGAGCGAAATACGTATCATGCCAATAAATATTGGTAAGATTTTCAGTCGTTTTTCTTCTAATTTTAAACTTTGGTGCACATCGAAGTTATGCGTAGGAACAAAACAAAAAAACTGAAATATTTTTCGCCATAAGTTTAATATCACTCTTATCGTTAAATCAAACATTTAAGTCATTCAGTTTCAGATAAAAGGATAAATGAGGTTCTTTATTAAGTCATATTTAGATTTGTTGACCTCCATTCATGTTTTTTTTCGTTTTGTCTTTATTATTTCATGCGGGTATAGTCCGTCTCCGATTTCGCGATTTTGGAATTCTAAACAAAAATTAAAATTCAATTTCAGTTACTTATTTAATTTTCATAATGCGTAAGAATGTGGTGGTTTGGAACCAACCTACGAAATGTAGATCCGTTAATGGACAGAATGGAAAATATTTAACTCAATTTTAGAAAACCCACGATACTTATAAAGCTGTTAAAAATATTAATGGCGCTTGGGGTAAAGTTGTAATATTTACTAAGGGTAACGTATGGAACAAGTTCAACCTCCGATGAAATAAGGGGGAGTAGTTCAGAATTTTGTGGAAGTGGCCAAAGAACTAAATGATTTCATTACCTTGAATAACAGGGGGAATGATGTATTAATGGAATCTGAGAATAGGAGAAGAAAATATGTCTTCAGAAGATGAAAAATCAAATTCAGGTCTCGAAGTACAAGAACCTGATCCTAAACTCGGGTCGGAATAAAGCAATGTACCAAATCTCGCTCCATATTTTTTGAGAGTTGGGCCAGGTTAGATAGATTCAAGTTTGGATCAGGCATGCAATGATGTACTGGGACTAGGACTACCAAACAAGACTTAGGCCAAGTGTAGAAATTCAAGCTCGTGGCAATTTAAGCAAGCCAGTCCTGTTCAGTATTCACACACTATTTTATTCTATAAATATTTTAACACTCTGTATTTTGGTTGAATTTATCCTTTATAAAACTGTTGTGTTCTCAATCTTCAACATTTGGAAATTTATTACTCAAAGGAATTTTGTTTCTATTGTCAATGTCACGTACAGAACTTCAGCAAATTGGTCTTCAGTAAACTTTATTAGTTCTCGTAAGGGTTGCAATAAAATTTATAATATACCCGCTGTTTTGGGTCGCCCCATTTGGACGGTTGGGTTTTCTACTTTTCGAGTACCTGGAAATTGCAGATTTGGGGGCGTTTTTATTTTATATTGTAAGGGATGTCTTAACCCCCTTTTTAATCAATTTAACCAATTAAATTCAACTACATTTTTTCTGTACCGCCTACCAAGTGTTCACTTATTGTATTTAGAAAAGAAGGAGAAGTTGAACTTAAGATTAATTTTGGGACTTGAAGAAGTCAGTTGTTGTCAATTTGTAACAGTATCTCTTAAGACTTGAACCACTCATACATTTTTTCAAGTATTAGTTTTTCCTCTGAACCTTTTAAATTTTTAGTACTTTAGAACTTAGTGTAAATGTTTTAATTTGTGTAATTGTTTGAACTGGTTTTAATAAACCTAGCTCAAGTGTTGGCGAAATTTTGAGGACTCTTATTTCAATAACCAACATTAACAAGTCCCATTAAACCAATCTCAGGCCAGGTCTACCAAACCAAGGTTAACTGGCTAAGGCTTGGCTCTGTTTATGCATTCAAGATTTACTCAAACTGGAAACAAGGTTAACTAGCAATAGATTATTCTAGGCATTTATAACTGGTTCAGACTGTAATCAAGTTAACTCATCATGGCTTGGTTAAGTCTAGGCACTTACAACTCCATATATCGTAATTAAACCAATCCTATATACTGCGTTTTATTCAATGAGGAAAAAATGAAGACTAAGGGACAATTAACAGGAAAGAGATCCTTGAAACAGTTCTTCATTATTTGAGAATATACGTTTACTGTTTATTGGGATACTGAATTCATCATTCTTATCGTTCAATTATCGACTGGAAAAGTCCGATACAATTACATGCGTTGTGATCATCTACTGTAATTCTTTTTCATTGTTAATCCAGTGAACTTCAATTACTTAATTTAATCCTTATCGGTATTTATTGGCGCCAGTTGGACGAGTACTCGCGTTCTCTTTTCTTCTTTCTGTTCCATCGACTGCTCGTTCGGAAATCAAGTCACGAATATAACGCCCTTTGCACCACGTAACGTTCCACTTTGGAATGCCGATTCGGGGCCGTCAGCACTAGTATCACTGACTAAAGGAATCGTGTCAGTTGTAAGGCAAAGCCAACAACACCCCATTGTAAGAGCGACCGGCAGATAGCTGCTGAATAATTTCAAAGGGCCCAGGGTTACCCTTGAAATACCAATGAGTTTCTGAGAACAAGAAAACGCAAGAAAACTGGATCTTGCAAGTTGCTACGGAGACACTTTGTTAACGTAAAAGTAAATGGAATGTATAAAAAATAAAACTAGTGCGAATTATCACAACCCCTAATTTAATTTTCAGAAGCTATTAACTCTATTTTCTGAACAAATTATAATTTTAAGTATATCGTATGAATTCAGAGTCTGTATTGAACTATTTGGTTGGCCATTTCGTTTTTATACTAGAATTGTGTCATTCTTACATCTCATAACTCATAAATATTACAACAATTCTCAAAGTATAACACAGATATAGAGGGTTAAGCTTCCGTATTTGTTTTTCGGTACTTATTTCTTCCGCTCACTTTGTGTTACGCGTTGTAACCACTTAGAGAAGGAGGAAAAAATATTCAAATAACCCCATTTTACAAATTGACTGCCTGTCTCGGAATATTCTATCAGAACCATCGTGCTCATCAATAATCCTCCATCCCATTCTTCCATCTTCTGCTTTCATCTGATGCCACGTTCTTATCTCGTCTTTTTTTAGTTGAAAAAGTTCGATCGTCCACCAGGTGAAGTGGCGGTTATGGCCGATAAAAGGGGTTCAAAAATGTCATTTCCATTCCCGTCCTTCGGGCGACTATCGAATATCTTGTTTTTTACGCGTCCATATTTTCATCCTCTTCGTTTTCGCCTTTGAAACGAGAATCTTTGAGGGTTAAAACGAGTTCTTCGTGTAGAAACTGCTCCTTTTACTCTTAGATAGGATTTATCGTCATTCTCCGAGGTAACGATCGACACTGGACACCCTCTGTCCTGGATCGTGCACATACATACTCAATAAAGTACAAATTAATCGCAAAGCTTCGCATTTACCTCTTATTTCTGAAAGTATTTATTTATTGTCACAAAACTTATTAATATTTAACATCTTACTATTTATTATTTAATTTATTTATTTATCTATATAAATTATATGTTAGGTTAGGTTAACATTATTGCAGTAATAACAACTGAATATACACTAAACAAAAATAAATTGACCTATCAAATTAAAACTATTGAAGAATACTAATGTTCACTTTCCATTTCAAAGTGTAGTACCTTTTAGTAGTGGATAATCGTGATTTAGAACAATTAAAGATTCTTCTGTAAAATAGAATTGGGAGGGAGTGGTACGATGACAATTAAGACCTGATAGAAGTCCAGGGTGAAACAATACCCTCGATAAGATATCTGGTATGGACGGAATCAAACCATGCCAAAAATCATCTCATAACCACATTGGCTACCTAATCGGTAGCAAACTAAGAAGAGAAATGATGTTGTTCGTCAGATTCGATCATAAAGTTTCTACGTTATTTAGTTGAAAAATTTTTTTTTAGCAGTTGCACTTCTCGATCCGTAACGTTCGACATTTACGAGCTTTGCTCTTCGATGTCGTCGTCATAAATTATTATCGGATGACTTCGTGCGCGCTTCAGTAACCCTTATTGGAAAGGATCTTAAAATATTCACACGACGTCACATATCACTAAATTATGCCTGGCAAATATTATATGTTTGATATGAGATTCGAGTTAATGCAACATAGTTTTAGTTCAAACTGTAAATCACACAAAGGTACTGAATAGAAATATAAACATTTTAAGAAACAAAAATTTATTCTTTTTAAATACTCTTTATAAATAGGCTGCATTAATCAGTATATATATATATATATATATACATATGAAAAACAGGCCATTTTCAGTTTGTCCTCACTTTTTTTTATGACAACCTACAGCCACCCACTCGCGATTGTGTCGATAGATAGCTTTTAATCTCTCCTCAATAATATGAAGGTTTGGTCACAGTGGGTGGAAAGGAGTATACGTAGATGGAACCAATTTTTATATGAGATAATTTGTGTTTGTCAATACATTGTATATTCTATGAATTTGTCTTTTTTTAACAGGTAATAGTGATTTTAGAAAATATTCCAGAAAGTTCCAGAACTTGAAAGGTTATACTTACAATGATTTGAGAATGATCTAGAACTTTCCTATTTTTTTCTAGAATAACAGAGAATGTTCGTCAGCAATGAAAATATAGAAACTGTAAGATTGTTCAGGAAGATCTGGACTATTTTGGGAATGGTTTCAAAATCTCGAACGTTCCGAAATGTTACAGAATGTTTTGTAACATTCCAGGATAATCAATATATTTGAAAATGACATCTACGTAATTTTCAACAATCGTGTGATGTACCCCTGCTCGGGTAACACAACGTACAAAGCGGCACGCGTTTCAATTTGGTTTTTTGGCAAACATTTTTTGAAATAGCTTCAAAATTTTGTGGAAGATCTTTGAATAAAGCTTTACAATTATAGTCATTTCACTGTACTAATTTTAATCATAAACATTTATTATGTTGATTTGTGTAATTTACATGCAGCTTCCTCTGTTTGGCTTCATCTGACAGTAGAATTCCTTAAACCAATGGACTCTGTTGGTGCTGAACATACTTTGTAGCTAAATTACAAATGGAGATGGCGTTAAACTTACTGTCAAAGTATTAATGTTAATCCGTTTCGTCTAAGAGACGACATTGCTTGGTTGTTATTCTGTGGGAACGACCTACAACGCGCTTACGAAACCCAATATCTCGAAATCGCCATCCGCTTCTGGCCGCTTTGACAGAATGTTAACCAACTAATAATTTATGGAATTGTGTCGTTATAATTCTATAATTTCGAAGAGATCTGGAAATAAGCGTATAATTGTAGAATCTAACATCGGTCAAATAATTTTATTGTGAACTATGTAGGCTTTCAAATCAACCCTTCGTTTTACCTGTAATATATTGTACAAAACGTGCTCAGTCAGCATTCTGTCAAAAAGAACAATATCAATGGACCGTAATTTCAAATTTATTAGTTCAGTGTAGCGTAGGCAGCTCCAGCGCTACATGAACCAACAATTGGGCAAGTGAACGCCATCTGTGATGGCTTGTTATAAATAGAATGCTTACGAAGTACGTTTTATACCATATATAAATTAAATATAAGTACAAGTTTAAAAATCCTTAAACCAGAAACGAGTCTTGTTGAACATTAGTGAGTTTGCAGCAAATCGCCATAGATGGCGTTTAGTTGTTCGTGTACGAAAATTTATTTAACCCCACTGCTACATCTCACTATGCCAATGGCGCCTTGGCGCGTAATGAAGGTCATTACGGAACGTGCGGAAATGCTCGCAGAACGAGCAAGTATTGCAAGAGAGCCTCAAATTGGCCCGAATTGTGCGCCTCAGCGCACGTATTATTTTATGCGGCCCCGGAGCATTTACATTGTTTTTGCATGAGAAGTGTCATAAGACGACAGTGCAGTGATATATAATTCATGTATACTGTACATACATGCTTGTATATATTTTTAGATTATGGTCTTCTCTAACGTAATAGGTGCATACTCAGTTCAATCTGTGGATTGCCCTACGCTGTATCGTGATATGGCGCTATTATAGAGAATTAAGGACCCAGTAACTTACGCGTGACGTCATTCATTGGGGTGGATGTGCAGAACTCTTTTAGCATAGGATCCGAGGGATTCTATCGTGCATTTTTTTATCGCGGATTCTGATAGAGGTCGATCAGAAGAATTTCGACGCTTCCAGCAAAAACCGTGATAAACACAAAACAAATATACAGAAATTTATTGTGGAGAATTAAATTTTCTACAAAAAGGATCGAGACAGCAGTCCTCTGTTTTTTACAGTTAAAAAAATTCAGCGCTCTAAATGCGCGTTCAAACGTGTAATGTACCGCTAAGCCGGATTGGAGTGCCGCAATTGTCTACCTGTTAAAGTTAGAGGGCTGCTATCTGGACTTTTTTGTAGAAAATATATATCTCTACCAAAAAATTCTCTACAATTTTTTTTTATATTTACCATGGTTTTCGCTATGTCACGCGTAATCTGTTGGGTCTTGTATTGTCGATGCACGTTTGCGATACTCATAATAGTGGAATAAAAGTGTGATTGGAATTACGTAAAAAATATTTACATCATTACATTGTTGATTCTATTTCAAATCCACTTTAGATTTGTCAATTTGGCAATCCTGTTATCATCGACTTAAGCAGGATAACGTAATGTGGTTACTCACGCGGTTGCGCCTGAAAAGCGAAACGTCACAGAAGCTCGACGTTGTCGTGGGCAGTCACTGCTTGACCTTAACCCAAAATGCTTCCAAAATGCTTCTTAAGAGAAAAACTAATAATATTATGATTTATTAAAGAACGCTACGGAATTTAATAAATTGATGCTAATTGTTTTACCTTCAATTTTTTATTCTGTTAATTTTGTAAGACACTAAAGGCACATTACATTAAAAGGGCGAATGAATAATTCCGTCTGCATCCGTTTAATTAATACTAAAAGGTGGAATGTTAAAGTTACCAGTTTCCTCTGAGGATTTTCTGCATTTATCCCGTCACTTTCGCTTTCTCCACATAAAAGGTTCATGAAATATTTACGTAAACGTCGCTCGTTGCAAATTCGCTGCAGTTTGAATTTCATTCGATCCCCGCGTCGCGTCAGCCATCACGTGCTTATAAAATTCAACCCTCAAACCATCTTTAGTTCACCCCCATTTCGAAAAGGGGTCGCAGGCGGACTGGGGATTTCAATCAGTGACGTCTATAATGCCCTAAAATTTCGTCTTCTGGAGTCCTTTTAATGGACTCTAAGTGTAGAGAGTCGAATGACAGACCGATGCCTTCTTCCCACGGGATTTTCCGCCGCACCGTTCCTGTTGCGTCGCGAATATCCAATTAAAAAGTAAACTATCTGCGGATGAAGGGGATCACTACTGGGACTATTTCCTCCTTTAAAATAGTAATTCAATTCGAAGATGGAATTTCCATCCACTTCCATTCTACCGTAACCTATTATTTTGTTAGGAAACGTTTTGAGTAAACAATGTCCAATAATTCTTTTACTGCAGAATTAGGGAGATAAATTAAATACTTCAATTAAGAAAACATAAGTATTCAATATGTTCACATGATGTTTATAATTTACGAAATCATAATATGACACTATACCGGTATTATTTAATTTATAAGACTCAGAAATAATAATAAGTAATAAACAACTATAAGGGATGAACAATTTCGAATGAACACCTTCTCCTACATGGAGTGAAATTCTTTTCTACATACAATACAATTATATTAATTAGTACCATTTTTATAATTCAAAAACATAAGTTTCGTGAGATTTACATGGCTTCAGGATAACGGTTTTATACCAAGTCAAAATCCATACCAACGTTTTGCCCCTAATTCACAAAACATGCTCAAAGTTTATTCCAGATTGATTTATAGTTCGAATCACTTAATATTGTAAAACTTGCTTTGAGTTGTTTAATTAAACAATGTTTCACCAAGAGTTGATGGCGTCTTCATTTCTAAATATTTAACTTTTAATTTAATATTTTTTATTATGATTTGTTAAAACTGTAGATGCAATCAACCGCTTCAAGGATATTTCTCGCGCTTAAAAAAAATGTAGAACTCCATTATTAGCTTTATTATTTTTGACTCTATTATTCTCGAACATTTCAGACAGACCATACTGGCTAGTTATGGAACATTCTCTAACATTTTAGATTATTTATTCCATTCTGAATTGTTTTAAATAATCATGCATTATAGTTATTGAAAAATCTGAAACAGTGTAGATCATTTATATAGTTATGTTTGGTCTTCATTCGTAGAAACGAACCGATACGGAGAGCGATTTCGAACTTAGTTTTCATCATCGCGTCATTAGCGGTTCCAATAGAACTATCAATAAATGGAATCACTCTTAAGACAATTTAATTCCATGTAATAACATCACAGTTGGCATGTGAACGCAGTTAGCTACAATCCAGGTTCACACCAACGAGGATCCTTTCGTTTAAGGACATGCATTGCTGAATGAAACTAACGAACCAATGATGATGAAACATAATTAATTTATTAACTGTGTTGATTTATGTAATTGACTGAATGGACCTGGTTGATGTGAGCGAGAATTGTAACTAATCTCCGCAGATGGTGTTCACATACCGATATTATATAAACTATTGACTCTGACGTTTTTTTGTCGGAACCATCTATGACGCGCTGATGAGAATTAATGAGTTGGAAATCGTGGTCCGTAACAATCGTACAAAATACTAACCAAACATAATTAATTTAATGATTTAAAATGTCCAAATTTTTCGATTATTCGATAATTCTTAAAGGTTCCCAATGTTTCTAGGAAAGTTTCCATCAATCTCAGATAATCTGGAGCATTTAAGAACATTCTAAAAACAATTGTGGACATTCCTGCCTTTTGTACAACTCACTAAACGCCCCTTTAAAACTTGTTCGATTTGGTTTGTAGGAATTGTTAGACAAAAAATAGATAATGCTATTAAGACTTTCTTTTGTGCATTGATTGTGAAACATGATGTAAAATAAATTAGAATAAAAGGCACGATGGATAGTTTCACAAATTTATTGTCAATAAATTTGTGAAACTATCCATCGCGCCTTTTATTCTAAAAATAGATATATGTCATTACCCATTTTTGCCACTCATGTTCAGCCATCGCAATCAAACTCTTTCTATTATCGAGAGTGACTAGCGGTAAGTGATTATGAAGAAAACTCGCTCTTTTTTTTAGATATACGCACCCATATATTGATTATTAATTAATTATTATCTACAAAATTGATAGGCTTTATTCCTCCTAACTAAAATTTTAATGATAGTAAAGCGATATGCAGTAAATTTATATTCCATTTTGTAACGGCCGGTAAAGGATTGAAACATTTTACAGTGTATCGCTATTCGAGCGTTCGATTTGCTTCAAAATAAAATTTTATAGACGCGCAGCTCGTCAGTGAACTGTAAACATAAATTTATGCGTTACCAGTCCAATTTCGAGTTTATTTTCCACTGCCAAATAGAGTTAAGGGTGCAGGATATTGAATTTTGCTTTAATCTCAAATCTTGCAGCTTGTACCCCGAACGACTTACATGTTTACTGTCCGTTGGACCATAAAGCTGCCCGTAAACTCGAACTTTATCGGTAAAAATCTACAAGCCATTTGTAGTAACGATTTTATAGTTTCTCTTTACGCAACGAAAATAAAAACATCGTGACCGCTTTATCTAACAACTCATCTTGCTAACACAGATACAAACTTTGAGTGCAATATAGGAAAAACGCTTTAGTTTGTTAGCTCATTATCGAATAAATTATATTAAATATGTTCTTTGTCAGTATTCTGTCCAGACATGGTTCGCGATTTCGAGCTTATTAGCTCTCATCAGCGTGCCATGGGTAGTTTTGAAATGTAGTGTTATTAATATTATATTAATATCAGTATTAGGGCTACAATAAAAACTTACTGACGTTATACACGTTTTGTCTGATAGAGAACAAAGGGCATCAGGAACAGGAGAGAAAGAATGGTAGCATATACCCTGGGACGTAAAGACATACATAATACTAGCAGAAAAAGGAGCAAAGAGAACCCAAATCAGATTATTGTTCAGAAACAGTTAATATTGTTGTTATTGCTATCACCTGTTAACGTTACGTTTAGACAAATTCAGCCCCCAGATGCATGAGTTTTCTGACCGCTTTACATCCCAAAATTTGTGCAATTTTTGTATGCACATTATTTTTAAAGTAATGTCGGTAGCTGATTAGTATTAATTATTTTAATTACTTTATTTTTAAAAATACGTCAATTTTTACCGCAACCGAATGCAAAAAAAAATACTTTTTGCTATTGCCACTATAAAAATTAAAGATGGATGTATAAGAACTCTTTGATAGTGTCTTATTTAAAAAAAAAAGTAAGTTTAATGGAAACTTTCTAGTTGGCAGTTGTTGGTGGAAAGTGTGAAATTATTCGTGCGGAAACGTGAGACGCTCGACTTTTTCTGGAATCCCAGCGAGTCGATCAATTTTTCCTGAAGATAGTACATTAGCATTAAGTCCTATGCGAAGTTGGAAACTTATTACATTTTTAATTCACTTGTGGAAACTTTGGAAATAACTTGGAGATGCAGCTATTCTGAAACAAAATTACCCCCGAACTTTCCTCTTTACCGATTCAGTTCCATGTTTAGACGGTGAAGAAGTTGTTGTAGCACGAAATGTACTACATAAAATAAACTGCAAGCGAGTCCCAACTTTTTGACTCTCGCGCAGTGAAAATATTGCCGGGTTTTCCCATCTCGAGTAATTTTTTTATTACACTTCTGATAATAATGTTTCCATTACGCTAAGCTACAGCAAAATTACTTTTTCAGTGTGGTTTTTATCTCAAATTGCTTACTTTTTATTGCAGATGTGTGATGTGTATGAATGGAATGTACTTACATATTTTTGATATACTATGAAACCTCTTAAGTAGATATACACTAGCCTAAAGAAATAGATGATGAAGAAGCTCTAAATCTACAGGAAATAAGACATAGTAGTGACATAAGGCGTAATATATTGGTAAAGACATATTATCACTATTGATCTTTTAGATATGCACTTTTTTGTAAAAATGCTTCATATCGACAACGACTACTTTAAATATAAACATTGTGACCTACACAACGGTAACATCTACAGGGAAGTCTCTTCATATCTGATTGTACGACGCTGAAATTGTGTTTTCGAGTGAACTGAATTTATAGATTGACCATCGATTTTGATTGGGTACACGTGTCCACCATCGTCCAAAAATGTACGAGTTCGTTCAAGAATGCTCGCATCCGTCCTCGTCCGTTCAAGGGATTGTCCGTCCATCAAGGAAAGATAAAATAAATGTTATAAATTTCGGATTCAACAAATATTCAAGCCTATTCTGTAACCTCCAATCGAATAGAAGTGGTGGGATAGGAATCGAAAATGTATCAAACCGGTATTCTGTAACTCCTCGGATCGAAATGTGTGTAGAAGATGGGTAGAAGTAGATTCCGACTACATGAGGGCTGTCGGAATCACATTTCGATGTAGAAATCTCCATTAGCACATGTGCTCAGCTGTTTTAGCTCAGTACAGGTTTGGTCGCTGCAGTGGTCGTATTGAAATTTTGCTACTCTGTCAAACTACCTGTCAAGGGTTTTTGCCTGCTGGACATCTGCGATGCAATAGAAGTGGGTACATTCTCGATTTGGTCAAATTTCGATTCGATGCCTACATTTCTACTGAGTTATTATCCTCGACTAGAAAAAAAGAATTTATAAAAAAGATCAGATCAGGCTTACCTTATCGGGAAAATTTAAGACATGTAACGCAGATGATTAGTAAGGAATTGATGAGGAATACTTTATGAGCATCTCACTATCTTTTTCTGCCAAGGATTTAAAGAAATCATGGATGGAATGTGATAGCACTCATTTCTATTACATTGCAAGATAAATGAATACCCATCCTCACAAAGTGTTCTGGAAAAAGAATTCCCTCAATATTCGGCAATTGCGTACAACCTATATTTTGGAGGACTGACAAAAAGATTTTGGAAAGGTATGAACTGTATGAATCTCAGACGGTTCTCATTAAAATAACCTAATCATTCTTGCTTTTCTGAAACATCTGTACATCCTATTTTAGCCTGTGCTAGAACTTTAATAGACAAACCTCATAATTATAATTTATTTCCAATTATTGTAAAAGTGGGGTTATTCTGTACCTCACTGTTTCTTTTACAGCATATTTGTGATGGCCGGCCCTTATACATATACCCTATAGTTTTGGCTTAATTTATTCTGGTCTGAAGCGTTCAAGAAGTAATAAAGAACTCGTACTAACGTGGGTTCATTAGTAAAGGAGAAAATTAAACATAAACAATATAATATTTCGCCATCTACGGTGCAAATACAGTATTAGAAAACACCTTGTTGCTCATTAGGCGTTCTGCAAACAGTCTATTTTCTTTGTAGGTGGCCATTAAAGAAAAGTGGTTCTATTTTTTCAAATATTTGGTTAAGATTAATAAATTTGAGTAATTTCATAAATTTTGCTCAATTCGCATACTGTCGAAGCGGTCAGGCGCGCTGTTACGTAACCACCTATGCAGTGCATGAGCCTACTATTAATAGTAGATGCGGATCGCGATTTCGAGCTCATTGGCTCTCATCAGCTAATTTACGCAGATGGCGTTACACTTACTGCCAATTTTGGAAGTTGGAAAGATTCATTTGAAAAATTTCCTTCACCGTTACTACAAAGATAATAATTTTATGAAGTATTTATAAAACTAAATTTGATTAAATCAAACATTTGTGAATAAAGAAAGTTGTTGGTCAGCTTCGACATGGGTTTAGCAGGTGCCCTTATTTTGTTAAGATTGGTAGTCATATAGTTCCATATTTAATAGAAAATCTCTACAGATGAGGGCATACAACCTCTCGGTGGTTATTCAGAAATCAATGAATCTATTCATGTTTGGCCAATGCAATGGTTTTGAATGTTTCGGTTTGATATTTTAAAGGAAAAACAAATGCCAGTCCTTACAGAATACCAAAAAGCAGAAAATCAATTAGCCATTGTGATAGATATAACTTTCTAATTTTGTTTCAATTCTTGTGATTAATATATAAATTTTCTACTGACTCAAAGAAATTGTGTAGTGGAAATAAAATCCAGCGCAAGAGACTTTCCCTTCCATTTTCTCATTTTCTACTCGTAATTAAAGAAAGACATTCCGGAAACTTTGCCATCACTCTTTCCACAGAACTTATTCTCCTCCACCCCATCATCAGACGCGCATCCATTGTTAATTATTCGGTCCCGGAGTGCCATGAGCGGTCGTTTCTGTCGGTGCGTCGCGTCGGCCGCCACGGCGCCGTCGACGTCGTCCCATGCACCTCGCCTACGTGATTAGCATCGCTTCGGGACACTGCCTAGAGTAATGGCGTTGTAAGTTAGGAATGAACCTTGACGTCTGCTAAGTGCTGCGGCCTGTGTACACAGCGACGGCGCCAGCGTCCCGATGCTTCGATTCTCCCTCCAATTCCAAGCAATCGCAACTGCAACCTGACACTTGACAAACGGATACTCCACTACCCCAACCGCATCCGTGCACCTGTCCCTCGAGCATCCCTTCTGACGGACCGACGCTAAGATAGGACGTCTACGTGATGTGAACGTCACGGCGCACGACATCGTCTCTCCCATGAAACGCTTTTGGGGGAACATAAATGCTTGTTAGGGTAACAAAAGCTACCCCTTATTCAATTTCTATAAATTTAAGTCCGTTACTAGAAATAAAGGGCGGATAAAGTGAAGGAAGATATCGCTCGCCGTATAAAGGTCAAAGTGACTATTTCCCTTCAAGCGTGAAATAAAAGAGAAGTAGAAGGGAGAAGATGATTTGTCAGTTACTTTGCTTTCTGAAATAGCAATTAATAAAAGGTATTCTCCAGTAGGTACATTATAACATTTAACATCCCGGGCAAAGCCCTTTGTTAAGTCTGAATCTGGATAAAAGGGATTTATAATAAGATTCGCTTTTAACGTACGGACTAACGGTTATAACGTGGTACATCTGGGTCATTTTATTGGTACATTCAAGGAAAAAATACTTTTAATGACGTATTTAATTTCATTAAATACTGCTGATAAAAAGTAACAATAATCTGAACTTCCGAGAAGAGGTACACTATTTTTTCTCTTAGCAAATGCAAATTCAACTCGTTCTTTGACGGTTCTGCGTCACTCCCTTGAAAGTATCTGATTTCCTCTATTATCTGTGTGACCTTGGTAAAAGCACATTGTAACTAAGTGATGTTTAGGGCAGCAGGACAGGACGTACGTTTTCTTTTGAAGCTATATTTCGTAGTTCATTACTAATGAATGCTACTCTGTTATAATTACATAGTTTTACACAGTTTTACAACTTATGCTCGCCATCTTATATTAAAATTTTTTATAATCGTGGAGAAGCTCGAGGTCGTTATAACTGCGAGTGAATGAAAGAAGGTCGTAGAGATAAGAGAGGACCGATAAAAAAATGTCTGGTCTTTTTAAATATACATATCGATGAATGTTAAATAAGTATGTACTAGAAATCTAACCAGTCCTTCCTTTTTGTTTCAGGTGAGTTCCATACATCAATCGGATCCAATTATTTTCATCGTAAGTACAGGTATGATTTTCATCATTTTTGTGTGAGTTCACTCGGTTACTTTAAAGGAACGAAGCAATCAACAATCAGGGCAATTCATTATCTTGAATGAATTACAAACAAACTGAAATACTGAATCAGAATAGGAAGTACCTACAAATTGAAATACTGAATGAGACTAGCTATCTATCGAAACCGTCCGGTTCCCTCCGTTTGTTTCGACCGCAACGTGGCGCAGTTTCAAACTGTAATCTGAACCTCGTTTTCCATCTTTTGTTGCCCATCTCGGTAGCGAACTGGTGGCTTTGGAAGCCATCGAAGTTGAAAAAGACGCGGTGTCTTTGTCGGAACTTTCATTTTACACTGTCGATAACATATTAGCAGGGTTTCAAAAATAAATCCTGCTGGTAATTTCCCTGGGGCACGGCGATTACGTGATTTCTACGTCTGGCCCAGCCGAAACTTCGGTCCGATCTATCGCCCTTCAAGAACCACCCCAATAGCACGCCATCCTCGTCCCCAACGGCCGACGCAACGTCTCGTCTGTTCCAGACAAACGTGTGCGATATGCGTCTATCGAAATTGAAAGATCGCAGTGCAACCGGTGGAAAGGGAATAAAATCTAATTAATACGGGACTCGGAATGCGGACCTATAGTAATTGGAAACGGCAAACGGGAAAAATAGTCCTGACCGAGACGACGCAAACTTCTACCTACCATCAAACCACCCCTATTGAATCTTCTGATTAACAACATATATTATTTACAATTCTTATATAGTGCAATAGACAGAGTGAGGTACGTTTTCAAATTAATATTGTAAGCCCCAGGCAAAAGGAAAAAGTAACCGGAAGTTAAATAATTTTTTGTCACTCCATACACTCTCCCTTTTTACATTGCTTAATTAAAGTTCCTAATCCATCAAAAAATTGTCTCAAGCTTTCTTTTCAAATTGTCATTACTGCATTTCTCGTTGATGTTAATTTTTTATTCCCAGAAATCGGTTTTTAGAAAATAGTCGCTCGGGGCCAAGTCAAACATAGGTATAAGGCGGAGAGTGGTCTTGACCAAAGGAGTAACTTATGCTGGTATTCATAAACCGGCCTCAAGCTCGTGCTCAAGACGGGCTTGGCCAAGCGCTGACTTGAGGGACTTGAGCATGAGATTGTTGTCTGTTTCATAAACCGAACTTCGGCAATTCTCGGCTGAGCTTGAGCTAAAGCTCGAAAAACGGGGGATTTCTAGGGACTTTTGTGTTTGCAAGTTTTCTTGGACCAATTAGAAGCATAATAAGAGGTTACGTTGAAGTGGTTGAAGTTAGCGTCCCTTCCGTTGACAGGGAAGAAGTGATTTGCCGCGAGTTTTTACTGTAATATTAATTTTTGTGAAAGTAAAATGTTAAAAAAATCCTCCTAGCGCAGCTTATCAGAGACAATTCCGTAATAGAAAATAAAAGAACAGGTGGTACCTTATTATCCGATAAAAAAGAGGCTTGGGAAGTGGTTAGAATTATTGTGACCTGGCTCAACATACAGCTTCTTCGTTGTGTTACATTATGTAGACAAAGAGTGAAGGATTATTGTGCTTTTATTTAATAAAACGCTGATTTTTCTTGTTTTCGATATCACTTTATTATTTTTTAACTCAAGCGGGTTCTCAGCATCTCGGATGTATCTTCTTGGCACACGTTCTTCTATTTCTTCTTGAACTACATCGACGTATTCTAAAAAGTCGTTTAACTTGTCAAACATTTTTGTAGACACAAACACCAACAATTGCCTCCAAAATGTCAAACAACCGTTACAACTTTTTTAGGTTATATTATCCTGAATCCTTGTTAACAGTAAAAAGCCGGCAGAGGATGAGCTGGAACTTCAGGGTGGTTGCGGCTGCTTCGCCATGCTGCGCTTCGCCAGAACATGTGGCTGGGCACTCTATCATAATTCATATTCAGGAAGTGATTCTGTTTTTTCTTATACGTAGACGATCCTTTTCCTAAGTACTTCCAGAAAATCTACATGGTAGACCGTTTACGGCACATTCTTAACTCTAGTTTGTTCTTTTTCACCGGTTTGGCTTATTGTTGACCACCCAGAGTGGAATTCGTTGTCCATTCCTTCCTAGGCTTTCCTGAACTTCAGCCATCTCGAAACTTTCACATACGAAGGAGCAAGCAGCCTCCATCTAGGCTTGCTTGATCAATTAATGATTTTTTGCAGCTTTCTTATCGATCGATCATTGTTGCATCTGCCCTGGCTATAGTGGTGACATGGTCACGAAGCAAAGATGCACTAAATCAGTTATCCTGGTGCTTTTGATACTCACTGAAAACTAAAACCTTTTGTGCGTTATATAACTAAGATACCTCCTGACCTAACCTGACCCGATTTCATCGAAAACGCTGCTTTTAAGGGGGTTGCTGTAAAAAAATATATTTCATGACTTCGGGTACACACCTTGTACTTTTCAAATATTAGACCAATTATAATTCTTATTATTCATCCTTCCACTTTATAATCATTCATTTTTGAACTTAAGTGCAACTATTTTTTCTTTGCCTCCTCTGCATTGTGCTTATCTCTCTACCTCCGTTTTCAAGTTTTCTGTTTTTTTTTTTTCCGGTAGCATTGCAGACTATTCCCTCGATATCATTTGGATACGATTGGTTTCTATTTATATATATATCATTATTTTGAATTTTTATTAAACAATTGAACATTTAGTTTTGCTAATTAAGCTTGAATGGCCCGTATTCTGTTCTCCGCAAAAACTTAGATTTTATTCTTAAAACCTAAGACGTATTTAGATGATTCCTGTTCAAGAGACTCGTTTAAAATTCGCATTACAAACAATTTATTACACTAACAACAATTGATTTGTGTTCGTTTAAATTTTTTTGGTCTATTAAAGGACGAATTGTAGAGCTGCCATATTTGTCGGAAACGTTTATCACGCTTCTCGAGACGAATTCGTATATCAAAAGACTGCGGGACCGATATCTCATCGATCAAGTTGATCTCCTATTAATGAGATGTTTTTGAAAGGAAACGTTGTCATTTTTGTCACGAAACGTCTGTAGATGAATTTAACTAATGAGCTATAATGAAAGACGGCGATCTGTCAATTTATTTGACGACAAACGTTTTATTGAAAGGAGTATTAATGACCTGCTACACAAACTTTGTTTTAAATTAAAAAGAAAAAATAACGCTGCTGCCGATCATGTTAATTTGTTCGCGTTATTTAATTACTACTATTCTATATATTTGTCAAAAATTTAAAATTATAATGGAATGGAATTAAGAAAATGTAGATACAAACTGTCCATAAAAATACGTTTAACCTTTGTGAAATAATATATAGCGATTACTTTCGCTGCTTCTAGAAGCATCTCTAAAGTAATCCATTTAGAATTAATGTTTTACATTTACTTAAGTGAATATGAGCAATCTATCATTTGGACCATAAATTAATCTAAAATTTATGAACCTCAAACACTCTAAAAAGCTCTCATTAAGTTCAGTCTTTATTTACAGCCACTGTGTTGACTTCTACGATTCAGGTAGTTCATTATTTAACTGCGAATATTTTTCAGCTTATTCACTTGACATTAGAAACAAGATCACGTGTTTTGAAATCCGGAAAATCCCCGTTTGCTGTCTATCGTTTCCTGTGACTACCGATGATAGACATCGTGAGCGCAGTTCTGTGACGCCACGTTCCTGAGTGTGTGCGTTTTGATCTGATACGGTCACGTGTGTCCCCTTTCATTCGCTGTCCAGTTGTGATAACAAGGGTAAACGTCTGAATTATGTGGATTGTATTCCGGACTGAAAATTCCAGCAGCGCCCGAAGCGTCCGCCGGATAAATAACTGCTCGTTTTCAATTTTGTTTACTTACACTTACATGCGTTGTTATATTCTTTCGTTTCTTATTACTGGTATACAAAATATACTGTGCTGATTACTTAGGGTCCTCTTTTATTTGCGTTCAATGTTTTTTTCGTATTTTAAGCTTTAATAATTGCGTTTGTGATCTAAACGTACTGCTATACATTCAAATTAGAAACCTAGAGCATATACCTACACCAATTCAAAGGAACCAGCTTAAATAACTCCCAGAAAAAAGTCCAAAGGTTTAGGAACACAAGTTCCTTTAAGGAAGAAATCGAATTGAATTAGACTATTAGTTTTGTACATATAGTAAAAGTTCCGATTCCAAATCTGTGTAAAATTCTATTGTATTTCTAAGTAAAAAGGTCACAAAATAGGATTTTTTGTTAACTTAGTGGTCTAACAATTTCTACATCGAAGGTAGGTATTGAGCAGAGCTTGCTATTTGTTTCCTTCAGTCATATCCGTACTAAACGTTCGTTTGAAATGTTTAATAAAAGAAAACATAAAATTTTCATTACTCAGGCGATTTATCAGCTTTTTGACATGGAAAAGTTAACCTCCGACCTTCAAGACACAATTCAATGTCAGCACCTTTGGAATCTGGGACTAAAATACATAGGGTTTTCTTTAAAAAAGATTGCTACAACATTTATTGGTCATGAAAAAAATTATTATGTCAGTGGCTTTTATTTTGTACCAAACAGCTCTTTAGTTCAAAGTTTAGGCATTACCATCTTTATCAAGGCCTACGTTATAATCTATGGGAGTCCAGGTTTAAATCTAGTCGTCAGCAGATTTGTCATTGTTTTAACAAAAAAGTGAGTGAGTACTAAAATATAATTTAATTGTACATCATGCCGAGTAAATACTTGGTAAGTGGATGTTGAGGAAATTATAGCCTTGAGAATCATGTATATGTGTTTCGCTTCCAGAAAGATGGTGATCTTCGTAAGAAGTAGCTTAGGGCATTTCGGCGAAGTGATTTTATTGTGACGTATTAGCAGTTTTTGCGAATGAGTGTATAATTTGACATGTGCAGGAGAAATTGGCGGGAGGATATTACAGGTAAAATTGAAATGTCCTGAGCGTAATTCCGGTTCCATTCCAACATTTTTTTCGAATAAATTGTCCATATATAGAAAAAATTTGAAAATTTAATATTATTTTCAAGACCTGCATGGGTTTCTGACAAAAAGCGCTCCATAATCAAATGAGGTTACTTTATTTAACTGTAAGTTTAAGTTCTCTCCAATGCCTGTTATAACTTATTACGTAATCATACGTATAGATCTGAAATTGGAAACGTGTTTTTACGACCAAAAAATTTCATTTGTGACAAATGAATTGGAAACACCATTGTATTTAAAACATAGCCCATTTGACAAATTTATTAGTACATTTTCAATACATATTACGATATTTACTCTTCTAATCGACCTCTACAAGAATCCGCGCTGAAAGAACTTATTCCCGATAAATCCCTTGACTACAAGACTAAAACAGTTCCCTACGAGAACCCCCTTGAATGACTTATCGTTGACGTAGCGCGTCAGCACTTAGGCCTTGATAACGATGATAACGGTTTAGGGCATTATCAGGGGTTTAAATATCCGTAAAATAATTTAAACCCCTAAGGATGCCCTACATTTTAGGCAAAACAGCTGTTGGGTATAAAATATAACTGACATCATAATTGAAAAACTAGGGCTCGGGCTTGTAAGCAGTCAAGACTTCGAGGTATAATCACCGTTCTCGTCAACACTTCTAATGAAGATGTCAGCCGCAGTTGCTAACGAAACGTATCGACTAAATAGTTCCTATAGACCACGGCCTACAAGCCCGAGCCCTAGTTTTTATATGGATTCCGGCCTTGAAGGCTTATGTTCTTATATTGACATCATAATATTTTTTCCTGATCGCTAGGTGTTAATATCAATCTAAAACTACTTTGTCTGGTCATTACATAATAAAACTATAATATTTTAAGGGGAAGAAATGAGATTTAACCTTGACACTGAAGATCAGCGCTCTCTGCTGGTTAAAAAGGAGTTCATGAAAATAAGTCCGCCATTGTGGAAAATCTGCTATACCTATTGAATTTACAATTATGACATTTGGCTGATGCCCAATTGTTACTTGACTTGCGACTAATTATCAGAATCCCAAAGCTATAGCCTATCAAGAAGTAGTAAATTGTAACGTTGGTAAAGTTAACAACAGCTATCTAATGACAAGGGATTTCATTTGCACAGGTTAATCATTTCCGTTGTTTCTTAATTTTTGAATTAGTGATGCCCTTTTGTTTCGAGTTTTAATGACAGGTAAACGTTCGGCATTTGTTGCTTTAGTCACAGACATAAAAAGGAATATAAAAATTTCAGTTAACGGTTCAAAGGCAGAGTCCTTTTCGGCGCGGTAGTCATAAAGGTTATTCCTGTCTTTATGTGCAATTAATACGAAACTCGTTCGCTGAAAGGTTCGAGTAATTGCAGTCGAAAATCAGTTAGTAGAAAACTTTCGGTTTTAATGCCAGAACTTTCGCTTTTGCGCATTAGACAATATCGGCTACAGAGGTCGACGGCTACGGCTACGGCTACGGTTACGACCGTAAAACCAATTTCGTTTAAAATTGGAAAAAGCCCGTTAAACTCATGTTTAATAGAGTTCTTAATGTGTTTGTATTTTACGTCTGAACTCACTCTCCTTCAGTCGCGACTACGTTCTATATACATACATACCTACTCGACTTGTTTTATTTAAATTTGTCAAGTATTTTAGTTTCCGTACTAGAGAATTCGCGTGCTGCTTACTTTTTACTCAAAGAGTACTTAATTGTTTGTAAATTTCGTTCACAGCCGATGCTTTTACTGGTCATTTATAAGAAATGAAAGCGGATGCATTTGACAAAATATCCGAGAAAGAACTGCACCACTAAAGTGACCTATCGATGGAGCTTTTTCTGCATTGGAGAAAAAGAAATAAAAAAGAAACAAACTTTTTGGGGCACGAAGGGCTAGTTAGAAACATTTATAGATAAAAACGAAAATAAAAAGGGGTAAATACTTACTGAGGTAAAACTGATTTAGGTACCTAGTTACAAATTCTATTCAAAAATAAATACCTAACATCAGTGATATTTTCATTACTCTCTCAGTTTTCATAAAAATAAGACTGACTCCTCTTAAGCTAACTACCTCATTGAAATAAATCATATATTCTGTGGCAATATGAAAATTTTACATGATGTTGAAATTAAGTTGTGTAAGTTGTCACTCTAGAATACATACTATACATTAATACACCTAGAAATTAAGTATCATAGTAAATGTTCAGTTAAATTTCACCATTACCGAACCTAACCTAATGTGTTCTACCTTACTCCTGTTAATTAAGTTGTTTAAAGATTAAATGATAATAGAACCCTTAGTTGCACTCTATAGGAGCTTACCAAATGAAAAAGCTTTTTTATGGATTTAGAAACACCTCCTCAACTTTTTGGAGTACCTACATGTACAAAGGAGGCAAGTGGTGAAACCTAAAGGCGTTTAATGGCCTGCTTATGAAAGTTGCTAGATTAAAAGTCATTGGATTAGTTTGTTATGTTATTGAAAAGAAAATTCTAAATATAGTAGACTCGCGCTAGTGTGAACACAAAAAAAACTGATGTATTCATATTATCGAGACTGTTCACACCATCAGAGGTATACTAAAATATGCAAAATTCTGTAAATTGGAGAAAGCAATATCTCTCCTATGCCATCCAAACTTACAGTTAAAGAAAATGTATGAGTACATTTATTACGTAAATTTTTAAATTTTATTTGTTAAATGGTGTTTGATGGTTTCATTTTGGGTGATTTTTTGTTTAAATATCTTATTTGTCCCAGTCAAATTTATTTCTCTTTGAATAAGCAAAAAATTATTGAAGGTATTTTCCATCATTGGCTTCTTTTAAATTGCGTTCTTTTTTATTTTATTTTGCTTAACACACTGTTTCACAATTTATTATTATTTTTTTTTAATTTGGAAACAAACGGTACATTTGGCAATTCTATATTTCTTTGATAATTTTTTTATTCTCACATCTTGCTGCTAATCTAGAATTTTTGACTTCATAAAGAAGTGAAAACGACTTTTTTTCATAATTTTTACGAACAATTCTATGTACAAATTAAATGATTCTCCTGCATTCTGTTGACACTGTACTGTACAAATCTATTATTACTACTTATGTACTTGTTTGGTTTTTTTTATTTATTTTTTTTAAGGTCCTGCTAGCTTCATATGAACTTAGCAGCGCCACTATTTTCTTTGTAATGGCACGTGGTACAAATTTTTTTTTAATAATACAAATTAGTACTAAATTAGTACTAAAAAGTCTGATATATGCCATTCGATTCTGCTGATGTGGTCCTTCCAGCTTTCAATACGTCAATCACGCTTTAAGAACATCATACACTTCAGGTGTCGATAAAATTCTTCTCGCGTTTAATATTTCCCATGGAAGTGTACTTCTGAATATACTCTTCATCAAATTGAATATTCATAGGCACATTACATCACATTTCAAAAGCTTCTAACTTTTTCTTTTCTACCACACTTTACGTCAGAATTATTATTTATGAACCATCTTGAGTTATTTAACTTCCTAAGCATTGATACAGAGAATGGGCTAAGCATTAGCCTCCCAAAAGCAACCAAACAATGCAACTGCGGCCAATCTATCTCTTATCTGTAAACTTATGTAAAGCTAAACAAAAGAGATAGCCACTGGCCGCATATTAGCTTTCCCTGAAGCAATTTTCCGTCTGTATTAGACATGAAATGCTCATCTAATTCTCTATGTCTATGACTCTAACTAGCTAACATCAGCTGCTGGCTTTACGTCCTTAGTTTTGTTTTTAGTTATAACCCTACTTTGTTCTACCTCAACACATCTGCGTTTCTGTTTTAGTTTTACTTATTTATTAATTTCAAATCTATGAATCTGTTAGTATCTTTATTTATCTGAGACAAATACATCTGTATATGGATCAATTTTCAGAAAAACCAAAAATAAAATGAATGCAGAAGATTTAAAAGTGTCATCATTTAATGAACACTGTTTTATTATAAAGCGACAATTACCAGAATTAACATTTCTCTTGAAAATGGTCTTATCTACTCTACAGTTGTACAATTTAGTTGTGCACACTGTTACGAAAACAGTCGTCGAAAACAGTCGTCGAAAACAGTTGTCTGCAGAGAAAAATGAGCACATTAGTTTTTTCTAAGTGCTTTACGGAATCGTGCGTTTAAATTAATTGCAATTCAAATGGGCTTAAACGATGTCAAGTGTCGGCATTAATCAGGTTGTTCATTAGTATTCTGGAAAAATGCATAAAGTGTATTGCGGGTCCTGTGTTTTATTTTCGAGTGTTTGCGCGCGTAAATTCGTATTAAATATGTATGTATATAAAATGCAAGCACGTGGGTCGATTGCGTCCATCGCACTCTTTTTTAAATAAATTATCGAAACGAACAGAGGACGGGATTTAAAATTTAAATGTGGCGCACATGCAAATTTGATGACGATGTGCCCCCTGACGTCTCGTCTCTCTTTCTGTCGCTCGTTCACGATGCACATTTCTATATAATTTTTGTCTACCGAACGCTGTGTACATATTTAATGGTTGAAGCGGTAAAGAGCTTTTAGTATATTTACGCATAAATGGACCGCTCTGCATATGACATTTTCATTAATATCGCTTTGTTTATTGCCGCGTGAATATGCATACATACTAATTGAATTAGAATTCCTCATTTTACGTAGGCAAATGCATTTTTTTTTGCCGAGGTTCCCTGATAATGTCACTCACAACTAATGATGAATACACCGCAATTCTTCGTAACTGTTAGCAAATAAATCAGAAAAATTATGTTATGCAAAACATTCTTTCAAATTAATACATTTCAAAATCATTGAGCTTTAGGTTAGTATTATAGTTCTAACCTTACTTTTACTTCCTCTAACAAACACTTTTGTTTTATTTTTATTTATGCTTCTATATTTTTAACTCAAACAGTAACCTAAACTAAAATTGTGCTTCTTGTAAAGAGATTCCTAGAAAAAAGAACACGATACCTACAGAAAATGAAGCCGAGAATGCCACGTGCGAGACTACAGTATATTCGCTAAGTGACCATTTATCACGAAAGCTTGTCTCAAACTGAAATTACCAGTGCCGCCGACTTTTAAGGGGGCGTTTGGAGCTCTGAAATTTCATACGTCTTTAAAAACGACAGGTATTCTTGTGGCCCTTTTTTGTAAAAAGATGCGATTCTCTAAAAAAATTCTCTTTTTTTGTGTCTATTACGGTAGGTATCTGCTACGTAGGCGTCCAAAAGTCAAAGAATTAATTTCTAAAATAATTACATAAACAATAGTAGATAATACATAAGCAATTATTTGCAATTTTTCTTTTCTTATCGGAAATCGCGATTGAAAAATTTCTGTTTATTCCAGAATCTTGTTCGTTAAATCTGAAGCGCCCATATTAGTTTCACTTCAAAAAAAAAAATTATAGTCAAACTATTCCGATTAGGACAAAAAATTCTGACAAGGATCAAATAGACGAAATATAGGTCATGATCATATTGGAAAACCTTTAGTCAATTAATGATTAATGAACTTTACTTTCCCAGTCATCAATTTAAACATTATTTAACAATAAAAAATATTTTACAAAATTTTGCAACAGACTATCTATTACCCTTTCTTTATGTAATTATCTAAGTAGTATAGTAATCGGGGATTAATTCTTCTGTACTTTAATATACCGGGTGTTTTAAAAGTACCGAAAAAGAACAGTATCTCGCCTTGAGTGCATTTTTGGAAGACATGTTCAATACAAAATTTACATTATAAAAGTTACATCATTTCTTACTGACTTTTAATTTAGTGGCCTGATATATAGCGTTTGAGGCCATTTCAAGTTCATGATAATTTAAAACAAAAAAAAACCACTGCATATTTTTGAGCACCGAATTAAAAAGAGCTGAAAATGTTACAAAGGATTATGACTTTGAATCACCCTATTTTGACCTCCGATGGTCATTGACCCTAACTCACTTTTGATGGGATTGATGCAATGCTTTAGCAAACGGGAATCCACAAACCAACTATCTCATAGTCACAATTTCTGAATTCCTTGTAGCTCTCTTGCTTAATCAAGATTGTCTTCCTAAGGTCTTGTCGACTTAACTTTTAGGAAGCGACCTTTAAAGGTCAATATGTGGTTACTTAAAGTTATAATGCTTTGTAGCTTTTTCTGGTCTTTCCCATTTAAAAATGCCCTTAAAGGCTATATTTGAGATCAAATGGAAGACCATCAAAGAAAAGCGAGTAAGAAATAATGTAACTTTTGTATTGAACATGTTCTTCAAAAATGCTCTCCTGACGAGTTCTTGGGCTGTTTCGTTACTTTTTAAACACCCGGTATATCGTTTGTTGTTTGTAGTAGTGTTTATTGTAATTTTGCTTTGGTGTATTTAGTTTCATAAAAACCTTTTTACGTAAATTCTACTAAATAACTGATCTCATTAGCAATAAATTTACTAATTTATTTTTAAACAGTTGAGTGCATCTCCGGTACAGTAGAGAATACGTCCACCGAATAAAAGTAAGAATTCGAGTAGACGGAGCGAGAGAATAAATTTATCCTAATGGCATTTATGGGAATAATGGTAGAAATTACTCGGTTTTTATGCACGTTAGCCAATTTGCCCTATCTGCGTATTGAGGCAACAACAATTTTCTTTGAAAGCGTTTTCGTTCCCCACAAGAGGGAAGTCGGTTGTTTTTCTGTGCGTGCCACTCGCTTGCAATTAGAATTAAACTTCGAAACAACTTCTGACAGCAATTTTAAACATGACATCGTTTCATATAAAAGCCACAAAACAAACAGTCGAGAAACTTGAACTAACTTGCAGCAAAATTACCGGTTTTCAATAATTCTAAGCGAGATAAATCATTCTTACGTTTAGTTAATGCCTGTCATAAGCCAAAACTTACTTAATTCCGCTAACATTAAGTTGCGAACTTCAGATTACAATTGCAGTCGTGTATACAATTGACACAGTTAACTTGTGTGAATAATAACGCAAAATGCTAATTTAACTCGTTAAAATCATTCGGTTTGCAAACTCGTATGTACGTATTAATATGATTATCACTTTCTACCATCGATCCGAATCAATTCTTTTTTCTGATATATTCTTATTAATTGTGGACACAATATCGAAATACGTTTAATGTGCGTAAATGGAAATAATCTGCTACCAGTTATCCATCAGGCATGCAATACTTTCAAAAACCTCTGGAGCAGCCGGAGCCTTTAAAATCCTTACCAGACTTGGCGCCCTCGCCCATCATTGGGAAATTCCCACCACTCGGCGTTGGACCCACCACGGAGAAGCAACAACAAACCCGCAAAATGTTCCTCTCAACGTTAAGCCGGCTAGAACCTGGCGTACCAGTAGGGTCGCAGCTCATTCAGAAGGGTCTCATCTCTACTTGCAATTAGTAGATTGATTCTTTGGAAAGCCAGTACAGAAATGTTGGCTTATTCTTCTGACGGCTTTGAGTTTGGTAACAGATTTCTAAAGAAGAACTTGATCTTTTGAACTTGGTGACCGTGGTCACTGGTCAGCATATCTTCTACCAAGGTTATCTGTATAACATTTTAGATTACGAAGACTAGCAAAGTGATGAGTACATATTCTACCTGGTAAGTACTGAAGATGCTTGCTATAGTTGTTGCCGAAACGTTCAACAAGCAACTTATGTATTATTACCAAAGGGGAAGAATTCTTATTTTAAATTGTATCAGTTTTTGAACGATCACGGATTAGAACATTTTTCAAATTACCGCTCTTACTCAAAAACATTTTCTGGCTTTAAATTCGGATAAAAAAGCAAAAGCAACAATTAAAGAAGTTTAAAATTTTATTATGACAGTTAAATTTTTCGAATTTTTGTTAAATTTCAAATCTTGATGGAGTTGCCATCGAATTAAAAAAATTGTAGGGATCAAAGTTTCAAGAGAAATTAAATGGTGACCTTTAATTTGACCTTGACGTTGATTTTCAAGACAAAGTCGATTTTCTCAAACTGATACTTCTATTTTTCTCCTTAGGTTCTTAAGCATAATAGAAAATGAAGACTGTGGCAATGGAAACAATTAAAACCAAAAAAGGACTCACACCGTCATTGAACCACAACACTTTTAAAAAAGTAAGTTAACGAAACACTTTCCGCGTTTTTAAAAGTGTTGTGTTTTATTTTAGGCAAGTCGTTTTCTTGTTTTAATTAGATTCTAGAGTCCTTAAAATTCTTTGTTCAGCCGTATTATGTATTACAAGAGTAGGCGTCCAAAGTTACTCCAAGATCATTTTAAGACCAAAACGTCACAGTAATGCTTTTTGGTTTTTTTTTACCACAGTGAATGACAATTAAACTTCACGGTTTGGACGAAGGTTGAAAGCAATTCAACCTTAGAAGGCTGATAATTTAACAAAATGTGTTAATTGTAGAATTTACATCTCATATTAGCAATCATATCACATTTTGACCATTAGATACGCATGTCATAAGACATTGCTAAAGAGGCCAAAAATATATGTTGGTGTCCGTTTGAGAAAATTTCCTCAATTAAGTATTTGTTTTCGAAATATTACCAAATATTTGCATAACGAAATTTATTTTCAATAACTCTGAAAGACGAAACTGTTACACTTATCTTTGGATAGATATCAATCGAGGCAGCATCTGGACTGTTTGATTAATTAATTAATTAACTAATATTGATTTCTCGTGAAAAGTGTGGTACCTATGAGAGAAGCTCCAGCCAACCAGGTAAATTAGATGAGTTTGTAATACTTAAAAAGCGTACTTTTACAGGTGTTAATTTGCCAAGGCTCGCTGTAATAAACACTTTTCGCTCCTTAAAATGACCTTTTTGTTTGGTTACTCAAAGTTGTATCTTAAATAAAAGTATATCACACTTCAAAACCACTGTATTGACTGTACAACGGTAAAATGAAACATTACATGAAACGGAGCAGCACGAGGGTAAACTGTTAATATACACATAAATCATCAAAAGTATAGACCGACACAAATAGACAAATTTTTTATACAGTAACGCAGGAATTCCCTAGAGTTTAAATAAAACAAGTAGTCATTACATGGGTCGACAAAATCTACATAGCAGAATACTTGTAACTGTTGGAATGCATAAACCGTTCATTATTTTCTCATTGACTCATTGTGGAGTGTTACTTCTCATAATTTATTCGTACATTTGCCATAACATAGACGTGGTAGTTGTGTACAGGAGAAATAAACGTGCATATAAAATGATTAAATATTGAAGACGATGATAACCCTGAAAACATCGCTAACCGTTAGTTAGGGAAGCCCCAGTAGACTGCTACGGTATTCGGCATGCAATATTACGTGATGGGGAGATATATATTTAGGATGGTGGGGAACAAAAACTCTATTTGCCGCCCCCATTTAATACCCTTATTATATCCATTCCTTTGAATTATTATCTTTATTAATAATAATAGCTCCGAAAAATGCAATTGCAAATACAGACAGGAAAATTTTACCATTCATTGATTTTTTAAGTACCCAACAGCAAAGAAAATTCGTGTCCTCTTACAGTTCACTGTCTTAAGTTTTTATATAACTCATTTTGTTTTTCAAATTCAAAATTCTAAATTCATCGTATAATTAGTTTAAGGAATTATTTTCTTTTATATTATTGTGAATAATGATAGTAACAGTTTCTTGCAGATTTAATAATGTATAGGTATATATGTATACGGTAGTTTTAAAATTTTCCCCGACTTGCCTTGTATTTCGTAGGACGAAAATGAGCTTTCATGGCATGTTATTACAGTTTCGCAACATGTGTTCTGTTCATATGAACTTTAGCAAAATATCCGCCGTCCTAGCGATCAAACCTTGTTATTGTAATTGGAATTTGTTGAACGATCCGATGTAAGTTACGTATGTAGGTGCATTGGATATTAAACAAGAATTTATAGTCTGGTAAACGTTCATATATACAATATGTGTCACAATTCAAATATAGTATATGTATAATGTGTATATGGTATAAAGACATGCACATTGCACATGTTATGTCAAGCGATAATCAAAACAAACGGTTGGTTGATATAAAAAACTAACCACTAATGGGATAGTATTAGGCACCAACTAATATCTATTTTTGTCTTACTGGTTAATTTTTAGTGAAAAGGTATATACTCGTAATATACATAAATACAATGATAGTTTATATACGATCACAGATAGAAAACAAGCATCATCTGTGGAATCTTGTTCTGCATTGAAGTACCTGTATTTTATAGTAATTGCCACCGATGGCGCACCCTTGGTGCCTATAGTCATATATTAATCCACCTCCGGATGTAAAGAACTTCGATTGATCGGTATTCTGTTGGAACTTCCTGTGGTGCGGTGGTAAGAGCTAACAAGCTTGAAATCGCGATCTGTGTCTGGTGGTTTCGACAGAATACTGTCCAAGATCATATTTTGTTCCGAAATGATGGTTGGTCTCTCAAAAAAAAAAAAAAACATGGATTTTGGTTTATTTATGAAACACTTGGTCTACATAAAAACCATCAAGAGGTCGATAGGAACGAGACTCAAGGAACACAAAGCAAGCTGCCAATTAGGTCACTGTGAAAAGTCTACGGTTGCCGAACATACACTGAATCACACCTACCGCAAAATACTTTTTGAAAACTGTAGCCTGCTAACATCAGTCAATAGTTATCGCGGTTATCTAGAACCCGATCCTTAGGTACCGACCACCATACTAGGCTGACTGAGGTCCCCTGTCTACCGGCATAAACACAACTTGCGTAGGAATAGCTGCGAGTCTACATCCTGCACTAAAGACGGAGGAACCTCTGAAGCTCGTCTATCGTTCTAGCGGAGCATAAGGAGTCACAAATTCATTAACTGGCCACCAAAAACCTTTACCAATTTGTCAGAAAGAGAATTGTTTAACCTTCTTTTCTCTTTAAAATTGTGTATTATCTTTCTATTGGCAGTTCAAGCCAATTATTAACAAATAAACATACATACGGTGACCCAGGCGCCCGATACGACTAGGTAGTGTCGGAGGAAAGTTCCCTCAGACCTACTGACTGAAACTCCTCTACCTCAAGCCGTTGTAGGACCATAAGTTTCGGACCTCTTCAGCCGCGTCAGCCAGAGATGCGGTTGTACTTATATAACTGCTCCCTCTTTTTATAGGTTTTCTCACGGGAGAGGGAGAAATATGCAACAACCACGCTAACGCGTTACGTAATTTAGTGTCAATAAATAAAACCCTTCGTTTAGTTTCATGTTTTTTCTATTTGTGAAGATTTCCAAAAGCATCAATGAGGCGATTACTGTTTATACGTACAACAAAGTTTAGAAATCGAACAAAAATCGACGTTTGCGTAAGGCATGTTGAAAACTATCGTGGACCACCTGTACTGAGGATATGTAGGGTATTGAAATGTAACGTTGAAAGTAATAGGTAATATAAGCAGCTTTAAGATCAATGTACTGGTTAATGAACTGATTATTCAGTTCTCTACGTAAGTTTGTAATTGACAGTTGCCGGAGGTGGTGCATTTAATTTTCAGAGAAACCCAAGAGGCTGCAAACTCACAAACTGCTTCATCTACTTTATACTGCATCTAAACACGAGAATGTATACGTCCATGACGTCGTTTCGACGTTGCTGGTGTGTATCGGTTGTTCTGTGAAAAGGAACTCGTGCTTCGCCAGTTTCGTACGTCCAACTCGATGCCACCCCCTCGACTCGCCGCCTCCTCTTTTCGCCCGATAGTCCGTAAAGCAACTACGACCGATCCGTATATCGACAGAGCGTCTTTGATCTTTCACGTTCGCTTTGATACGACGGAATGTGCAATTTTATTACGGAAACTGCAACGATATCGGAAACCGATAATGCAACTTAGTGCGCGCCTAAAACCCGTTCCTTCGAACACTAACACATACAGGTGAACGAGTACACTTACACGTCTATCCGTTTACAAAACGTATACAAGAAGACGCATTTCAGTGAATTATTATCACTTGATTGAGATACGGTTCATTGATCATTTTAGTTTTTTTCTTTATTGATCGTAGATTTCTATAATAGATAATTGTTCACAAGAAAAGGTGATTACACGAAGACGTAATGAGATAAAAGTAATTCTCTCATTTCCCAGGCTCCATTATATTGTCATCGAGCGTTTGTATTTTTAATACCGTTCTTATCTTCGACTGTATCTCATTAGACATAAAAGCTTCGGTACAACAGGAATTATTCACCGTGACGAAAAAACTCCTACGGGCTTTAAAGGATCTTAAAAAAAACACATATTTTAAAATTTAATTTATCCACGAGAATTCACCTGTCGTCTCCGTATTACTCACCCTTAAATAACGCGCCTTTCCAACAAGCGGGATATAAATATTTTATAGACAATAAACTCTGAACGGCAACGTGGTATTACTTCACCCCCGACGTGAGCTGGATGGCTGGGAGTTGCGACACGACACCCCATTTTAAAAGCCAACAAGAAAGAAGAATTTTTTTGTTCAAAGGAGAAAAATAGATAACAAGAGGAAAGACACTTAGAAAAGTTACTTAAAATTATCAACCAAATGGTTAAAATACTAACTAAATAAGTTACCACAAAAACTTACTATCAATCCAAGCTATGGTACATGTACTTTCGATTGACGTCTTCAACAGAAGTGGACGAAATACGTGGCTGCAATGCATCTGTGTGTAGTGGTAATTAGGGTGAGCCTCTTTTAAATTGTTTTATTCTTTTACCACTGTCTTCATTTTAACAAAAAGTCCTTTTGAAAACCCCAAAGTTAATAAAGATTATGGTAACCAAAAGCATAAACTCGAAGGATTTTTCTGAAAAACTATAGTGGAGTTTTTGTTTACATTTCAGTGTATACTGAAATTGAATCGACTTTTTGTCACGCCTGTCCGTTTTCACACCTCTGTGTACTGAAATATAAATGAGCACAACCGGTAGATACAATATAATTTTCAGGTTTGTCGTAATCTTTTCAATTATTCATAATCACTTAATAGATCATAAAACCTCATTTACTTACGGAAATTGTCTAATTCCAAAAAAATAAAACGTTCGTCAATATAATTTACTTACTCTATTATTAAACTTCGTCTATTACTACCATAAATTAATCAAAAGAGACCTACAGCGCAGTATTCGATTTATACAATTATTTCAGAAAATATATTCTTTTTAATGAAATAAATAAATAAAACAGCAAGAAGTTCCAATTACCACTATGTTCCCAAAATAAATTACCGGAGGAATAATACAATTTTCTTTATACATAAAAGAACACGTGACTACATAAACGTGTACTTATAGTTTCTAAATTTTTATTTTTACTTCTGAATCAATTACAGAATTATTTGTTATAATTTGTCTAACAGAAGTTTGAATTTTTGTAATGAGCTTTTTACTGTTCTCTTTATAAATTGCCCCTACATTTAAATAGCCTTTACTCTACCTTAAAAAAACAGGATCAAGATTAACTGCAAAAGCATAGTTAATTCATTTTTCAACGATAAAACATTTTATATGCGAATTATTAGCCCAATTCTGTAATATCCAATCCAAAGCAAAATCAGAAATTATTGATATAGGGACTTCACCACGGCGCCATACCATTGATCCTTGTGTCAGTCCTTCAGAAAAAAAACAGGAGTTACTGATGATCAGGCTTGCTTGAAATAAAATTAAGAATCACCGACGGTGAGAGTAAACGTTGGTGTCACCTTAGAGGAAGTCACAAGTTTCTATCGATATTAGTGTACCTCCTGCAAAAACTGAGGAATTACGGCTTAGTACCACTTGCCTTGGGGTTACCCCCTTGAAAGAATCAGAAGTTATTTATAATAATACTTGACCCTGATGATACCTAAATCACAAATTACTGATAGGAAGAAAGACTTGGCCTTTCCCTCTCTGGGGGAAAACAGAAATAATTGTTGATCTTGGTGTCACTCCTAGGAAAAATCATGAATTACCTATTGATAGTGAGTGTTGTTTTGGGTCACTTCCAACAGAAGGCCAGGAATTACTGAGAGTGGGACTTAGCATTGATGTCATGCATTGGAAAAATTAGGAACTATATTTGATCTTGATGTCACTCCTGATAGTGAAGTTCGACCTCAATGTCACGCATGAGGAAGGTTAGGAATGCCTGACAGTGAAAATTGCCCTTGGTGGAAATTTCTGGAGAAGCTTAGAATTCAACGACTGGGAGACTTGACATTAGTATCCACCCCCTGTGGAAAATCAAGAATCAATGATGAAGTGACTTGACCTTAGTTTGATCTTGATGGCCCCTTAGTGCCATCTCGAATAACGATTCATCTGGAAAGTAAACGTTTCCGTATTAATAACTTTAACTTTGTATGAGACCAGCCCTCTAAAGGAACGGAGTAGTTTTTTTTTTGTAGTATGCAATAATTTTTGCATCATCCGAAATTTGAAAATGCAAAAGACAATCAATGTCGCGTTCATTTTTTGTGACCAACAGATATATGGACTTTCATATCCAACAAAAGCCAATTGCAATGGAGAGTTAGCGTAGCCTAAAAAAAAAGGAGAGACAGACGAGTAGAAAGATCCTTGTTATTGTAGTAGCAAGGGCAATACATTCGGCACCAAATGCAATTACATTTTTCATCGAGAACGCAATGGGTAAAAATTGTAGCGTCATTTGCAGCACAACGTCGCTTCGGATAAATGCATTTATTATCATGCACGGTATGGGCTGAAGCCATTATTTTCTACTAGAAAATGTATAAATTCGAATTTATGCCTTCATTTGCACGAAATGATGTCGGTAACTGTCCGTGTGTTGTCATGTAGCAGGCAGATTTTGATTTACTACGGTTCTCAACGTCCTTTGGGGGATATTAAGGGAATAATGGAAATTGGGAAAACACGAAAAAGTAACAAAACAATCAAAAACTGCCCAGGTATTGATATATGTAGCAGTTTTACAGTGTTAGCGACAGTTCAATGATACAGTAACAGATAAAGAACCAAAAAAACAAATATTTACACCATAGAACTGAAAGCGTATCAAACATCTTTTTATTTACTGGTTCGAATCCATTTTTAAATATATATTAAGATATAGAATAACTAGGAACTCGAAAATAAATTAATTATCTTACATTATAAAGGCCGAATCTACACAAAACCAGGTAAATATCAAGATGCATACATATATACATATCACACTGGTAGAGCATACTCCTCCACCTCTTCCTATTCTGAGTCAATACCCGGAAGAAAAACTAAAAACTTCTCATATTTCTAAATGTTTGAAAACAGGAACCTAACCTTTTCTTCTCACTCCAGTTGAAAAGTCCCTCAGACCACTTGTTTTTTTGTTTTACGTGGTAAAGAGGAAATCTTCAATAGACACCCAAACGCCCCATGCGACTGGGTAGTGTCGGATTCCTGAGGAAGGTGTCCTCAGACTTACTGACTAAAACCCTTCTACCTCAGGCCATTGTAGGACCGTTAATGTTTGACCTCTTCAACTCTTCAGACCACGCAGTGGTTTAGGTTTTATACAGTTTTGTTCAAAAATTGATTCCGGCGACAAATAGAGACTGAGTCAAGGAGACAGCTTAGGTGGAAGGAAGCGAAATTTACTAGGTGAGAGAAAGCAAGAGGGAAAAGACTGGGGGGAGAACAATATTGAACGGAGCGAGACAAACAAGGCGAGAGGGGGCGAGTTAGTCAGCGTTGGAGGGAGTCAGTCAGGGTGGAAGGGCGAGGTAGGTCGGTTTGGAGGGAGCAAGGCGGAGGGAGGGGTCGAGATGGACAAAGCGAGAGGGTGCGAGGCAGTCAAAGCAGGAATGAGATAGTTGAGGCGGAAGGGTGTAAGATTGTTAAGGCTGGGGGGAGCTTGACAGAAAGGGAGGTAAGGAACGGTATCCCCACGCTCAGAACCAAATTATTACTTGTATAATACAAAATGATTCACACAATTGACTGGCCTACTTGGTGTGTATTTTTTTATTCACACAGCAATCAACGTGGTATAACTAGGCGCTAGCGAGGGCAAAGGTAAATTTCCTTGACATAAAAAAGTGACCGTACTGAAAATTGAAATTAAATAAATACTTCTATTCATATTATTATTTGTCAACGCCTCTTTGTCTGATGTGAAAAACTTTTTATTAAACCGTTTTTCACATTATTGTGTGAATTTCTTTTACAATAACGTTTCATATTCGTTCATAAGAAATAATCCAAATTTTTACAAATTTTAGTGTAATTATTATATTCAGTAGATACGTACAGATTTAAATTATATTACAGATCGTAATGGTTATATTATATTTAGTAATATGCCTGAATAACTTCAAATAGTATTACAAACATTTGAACAAAAAGCGATTTCCCAATTATAAATTCAAATCTGCAAATGCAAAGTTGTTCAAATGCTATAGTCAAATTTATTCAATTAAAACATTTGTTGCGAAGTTGACGTTTGTTGTAATTGCTTGTGGTTTACATTTTTGTTCGGCTTCTGATTAATTAACATATCGCTAGAAGTTAGTTAATAATAATAGAAAATTAAACAAAGCGTTTGTGGGGACTGAAGGTCTTTTGATTTATACTTTATCAACAACCTACGTTTCCTCCCTCATGGTTAAGAATAGAAAGTAAATCAGATATTAAATCTGCTTACTTGGATTACACAATCAAAGAATAAGTATTACTATTGCGGGAACACAGATTCAAAAATACCTCTACATATCACAAACAATTGCAATATTATTCAACTACATAAGAAAACAGTACCCTTTAAAATAACAAATACAATACCTATCTAATTAAAAATCCTCGTGGAACAAACGGTCACATGTAAAAACAATTTCCTAAAGTAGATAATATTTCGGGGAAATATCGGGTTCGAATCCCGCCGGGGACATGATGACAGCAATAGCTTTTTCCTCATTAATTTGAGATAATTTGTAGATGGTTCTTGAATTTAATTCATATTAATGTATTTAAAATCGCCACTATTAAATATTTCTCGGTATTTCATTGTTAATAAAATTTTTTTTTCTTACAAAAATAAAAATATAACAACTTTAAAACAAAATAAGTACAAAATATTTACAGAAATGCCAATTTTAAACAGATAAAAGAAGGCAACTAAGTTAATTTAAGTTAAACTAATTACTTTTTTAAATTGCTTTAACTTGAAAATTATTATTGGCTTTGAATGCTCTGAAAATATTTAAATAGTTGTTAACAAATACGTTATTTTCTAAATTAGATCTGGAGTTACATATGAGGCTTCAAAGAATAATGTCTACTAATTATTTTCAATGTGTAGAACATAAGCCCTACCAAAATTTATTTATTATGGGTCTCAACGTTTAAGTGACGAGGTTTTATATATAGTAATTTGTGTGGTATACTTCCTTGAATAATTTTTGTGTTCCGAAATTCTAACTCTAAAATGTTTTTTTTTCTGCCCTACGTAGCAATTATCAAAAATATTACATGATATTTTATGGATAATATTGGTTAGTTCAGATATTATTGATTTGAGATTCATAAATTGGTCTTGTACAATGTTGGATGAAAGGTGTACGGTAGAAATATATTTATTAGCAATATCGAGCAGCCATTTCTTCTAGGCATGTTACCACCAGCGTGGTAAATTCTTTCTAACAAATTCAGGATAGAAAAGTTTGAAAATTCTTTGTTTCATACTGAGGATAGCGTTTAATTTGAATTGTAGGGGGAAACAGGACAAGAAATTCAAATATTTGGTGGAAGCTTTTGCCTGAAATACCAATCGAACTTAAATGTACTATAATGCTCTGATTGAATTAAATACAAGAATGCAGTTAACATATCTTCTTGTTGACAAAACTTTCTGAGTCTGCAGGTATTAAAGCAAAGCAAATGTAGTGAAAATAACCATTATTAAGTACCTATTCCTTAATATTTCCTTCTCATTTGTCTAAAAGCTACTCTTCCGAATACACCGGAAAGACTGGTGTATCAGAATATTATTTCACATCAAAAGATACAGTTGAACTTGATCCTTTTTATACATATTTATATAACGAGTACCCTGTACTTTAGCTAATGTTAGTCGTTGGCAATTATAGATCTATTAACAACTGACAGGGTAAACGATCAAATTGGGAATGAATTTCGTCGTGCAGTTACCGCACAATCGCTAATAATTATTGTTTTCAGTTGCTCTATCGGAAAACAATTAGATCTAATTCCAGGACTACAATTACCTGCGCTCCTGTTTTCAACAAAATTGTGAGAACAGTTACGATCGAGGCGGGTTATTAATGGAATTTCTTTGTCTCGTTTAAGTATGTACATGTCTGCAATCGTCATGCAATAATCGCAGGAACATAAAAAAGGAGGAAACTTAAATGTATAATATGCAATTACATAAACAACAAGGCGGCTTTAGGCCTTTAGGTTTTGTTGCAATCCCTGTAATTAATTCCATTTCTGTATTTAGATACATATTACAAATAAATTTTAGTATATATTCGCTAACCTATTTCGTAAGTTTAAATTATAAAATGTTTTAATTAAAACATTAGCAGCGAAGCCGGGCATTGTCAAGACAGGAGTGTCTCGCAGAATTTATGAAGCCAACACTTATTTTTCGGTCTTCTGTAACCTTTCCGGATGTTTCAGAGGACTTTCTAAATCATTCTCGTAAAATGTGACCGTTTTAGATCACTTTTGAAACTATTCTCGAGAAAACTGGAATACTCTAGACCTTGCTGATAAATCTGTAACTTTCTAGAAGTTTAGATCATTATGGTAGATTCTAAATCGTTCTAGAAAAGTTTAAAACATTTTAGATTATTTCTGCAAGTTTTTGATCATCTTCGAATGTTAAAGAATATTCCATAGCAATTCTGAATATTCGATTGTATTCTACAATAATCCCAAATACACCAAATCATTTTTGATATATTTGAAGTATTCTAAGACAATTCCGATCATTCTCGAATAATCTAAAGCTATAGTTTTTCAAATTGAAATTGAAAATACAAAGTTTCAAACAAGGAAAATTTATGGGAAAACGGGATGTGTGGGATAAGGACAGGTGTACCTCATACGACATATTTGCCACACACATTGCATCTTTAACCAAACTCTTTTATTATTAAGGGCAGACTAAAGTCTCTATTTCCTGATACGACTGCAAGTGAAAAGCAGTAGGCGGTTGTGGAGAAAAGTGAGGGCAAACAGAAAAGCACCTGCCTTATTATATAATATTGTGTGTGTTTACTAATCTATTCTTATTTAAACACCTTTATTAAACATTCTACATACACTATTATAATTTCCAACAATTTAGCTAACACAATTATAACTCTAACTGTTCACTTGGTCACTAATTATCAATTTCTGTTCTTCTTGTTCTCTTCACTATCGCTCGCCACGTGATCACCACGACTACTACTGATCCTCTACTATCTCGGCACTTGCTTATGTAGACTGGATAGTCGTTCTGGATGCTTCGAGAATGTTGTTTCCAGAGCGTTCTACGCTGTTCTCGCTTGGTAATACGTCACAAACCGATCTTCATTTGTTACATATATAATGGGTTAGGTATATTCTATGCTGCCCTCCGCTAACACATGATAATATAATAATATGTCGATTACCTTCTCATATAAAAATAAGGACGCATGTGTAACAATGCTCTATGAACAAAATTTACCTTGTGTAAATGTATCATGTTGATAAGAGCTACTTGGTTCTTAAGCTTTCTTAAAATTTTGTTATTCCTCTTGACCAACAATAGGAATTTTCAAAAGGTAGTAAATTATATAATTCAGAGTTTCGAAGTTTTTGAAAAATGTAAGTAGTTGTGTAGCATGTCGATGGGTTTTGTTCAAACCAAATCCTAAATTGGGACTAAAGCGATTCGTTAGTAAATTACCAAAGATCGATGGTAGTTATGGGCATTTAAATCTACCATATGATTCCGAACCTAAATTTCTGGGTATCACAAAAATCGATGGTATTTATTTCGATCCATTGATTGCCACATTGGCTGATCCATGGTGAAGGGAGGGGGGGTAAAGTGTGGACTTGTTTCTTGACTCCAATCCAAAAGGAAAAAGTGTCTTAAATATAACGCGAATCAGAAGGGTCCACCACTTGTACACCTTGCAGTGAGCCTACATAAATAATTAAGAATTAAATTTATTCCTTCACTATTTTAACAATAACAAAAATAGTATTTCTTAACTATCAATATGGTGTTCAAAATTAAGACACAATTCCAATAACACTTTAAAACGGCCACCCCTATGGATAGTCTTCGTTTTGAAATACTAAGGCGTTTTCCATATACTTAGGGGACTTGACAAACCCAAATTCATTCGATAATAATGAAATTCATTTTCCAGCCGAAGGATGAATACCAAAGCGGTCGCAGAATTCAAATTACTCAATCGAGCGTTTTTCTTTTGCAACAGAGTTTTATTACATAGAATGCAAAAACAAATGAAATTTTTTAGCATTTTTTTAACAGACACAAATTTTTTCTTTTTAGTTGTGATTTTAAATGTAGCATAGCATTTCGTTACAGAGAAAGTTAATTAATTTATTGGTGATAAGGAACGAAACTCAAATAATGTGAACGTTATAGAGTTTTTCCATTTTCAAGTTTCGTTGTAAAGAGTTTACAGTATATGTTTTTGAATCATATTTTTATATTTTATGGTCTGTTTTTAAATCTTTTTACACTATACCTTCTCAAGTTTACATTTTTCAAATTTATCGCGTTATTCTGTTAACGTCCTCTTCTTATAATATTTTCAGTAAAATTAAGGTTGTAGTTTAATTGCAATTATAATGTTTTGGTTTCATTTACTTCTGTCTAATTTTAAATGGCAAACTTTCTCGCAAACTGTTTTATTAAGCATTTTATAATTTTCATTTGCACCAATAATTTGATATGTTATATGTTTTTATTCGTTAATTAAAGGCAGAGGTTTCATTCGTTAATATAATTATAGGCCGAGATTTGGTATGTCCAACGATTATAATTAAACAAAATTAATTAAAAGTTCAATTCAAAACTGTTTGTGAAATGAACACATTTAACTTGCGAATTCCAACTACGGTCCTTACTAACTTCTGCTTATCATCATTATTCGTTGAACGAGCCTGCAATTCGACCTGAATTCTTCCAGGCCATGAGGCACGAACAGTAGCATCGGTTGGCAAAACTGCTTACAACAACTAGGGCAACTAATAAATCCCACTTTAATTCCCCACCCTGTCCTAAGTAAACATTACCGGGGCTTTGTAAACTGTCTCAACTGATCTGGAGTAAAAACGTGCCCCTTTTATGTGAAAATTGAAAACTGTTACAAAGAAAACAAACAGTTTTAAATTGCAGCAGGTAGCACTCCAAGAGATTCAAATAAATTCAATTTTATGATTCAGAAACGTGTAAAGCTGAAAACTAATTGAAATATTTAGAAAGGTCGCACTTTTCATGATATTAAAGCAAGTATAAAAAAATCGTCGACAGCTGCTTGATTTTTGAAGAGAAACTTCAGCCGAAAATTTTTTCGCCGAAATTTTGAAGCGGTGAAGTTGACTCCACGAAAATCTAGTAGCCAGAAAATTTTACTGTGCATGAATTTTGGATTGATGATCGGAATTTTTTAATTGCGCATTCTTATAGAAGTCAATTAGCCAAATATTTGTGTAAATACTCGTGTTTCGACGTTTAAGTCGCAAAACGTATAAAAAATGAGACCATTTTTACAAAAAATCAAATTTTCTACAAACAATTCTGGAAAAGCTCCTGTCTATCATAAAGAATTAAAGAAGTGGCAGCGCTCCAAATGCACTTTTAAAAGTCAATTTTATATATTATATATAATATATTGTAATGATATGTGAGATATAATACAATTTTTTTAAATTTAAATTATTTTCTCCTAATCAACTTGTTTCTTCTTTTCTTTTAATTTCCCCAAACAACTTCTTAAATTCTTCCTGTATTATTATACTGACATTGCTGCCTTAACATTTTCAATTATTCCATAAACTTTAATTTTTCTTTAAAATATTTGTTTTCCTCGCGACTTTTAATATGTTCTATTTTATTAATTAATATATCTTTCTAATTTTTGTTTGTTTTCTTTTTACTTCAAAACTCTGTTAGTAATTTTTATATCTAATATAAACAAAAGTCTCGACTACATGGATCTTTTAAAAAAAAATTAATTTTTTTTTAATTCATAGAATCGTGATTATTATTATTATATTTTAAAACGCTACAGTCTTCAAAATAAATTCTAAAATCCTATTTCCAAATTTTTGTTTTCAAATTAAAATTGCATTTTATTTGTCACAACTTTAAAATTTTAATAATCTTCTTAATGTAAATACTTAATTTATTATACGATATTTAATTAGTACTTAATACATATTTTTTTGATATATTTTTTTATTTATTTAATATTTTGGAAATTATTTTATTTTCAATTTTTGTTATTTTTTTAAAATTGCATTCTAACATCCATCTATCATGACAATATAATTATATATTTACTTGAGTATAAGAGCGGATTATGTAACCAATTTCGTGAAGAGGAATAATTATAAAGTAACTAAATTAACTAACAAGATTTGTTTTACATCTTATCTGACGACAAATTAGGTATCGACTGCCTTTATCAAGTATCGCAATTGCAATTGTGACAAATGATATCATGAATCGAAATTTCCAGATTTTAAATAGTAATGAAATCTAAAACAAAACTGCCTTGTTTTAGCCGTACCTTGTCATTACATTCCTTTTAGAAGTCGAATATTAAATGTTTTTATCAGAATAGCTGTAAAAATAAAATAATACTGTTCGGAACAACGCCGCGCGAGCCATTAAGTATGTCGGACTCATGTCGCGGCAGACGTTTTCGCCCAACTGCAAGTATTAGGGCTATCGGGACTTATTCTCGAATTCTCCAATCGTTATACATATATGGTAAATAAGTTGTATTTATAACGAATTAAAATTATACTAATAGATTAGTGTTTTTTCTCTATAATTTAAGATAAATACGGTTATTTGTTAATAGGAAGAATGTTTAAATTAAATGATAATATTACTGGAAAATTCGTTACAATACGTAACAATGTTGGAGTTCTAATTTTTCTAAATTATCATATTATTATTACTTTAAGGATGAATTATTATTCAGTTAATCTAAAAAGACAGGTAAATTAGTAATCCTTAATTATTTAGACGAAACAGGAATTTACCTGTCTTTTTAGATTATTTTATCTTCGTCTAACATGTATGTACCTTCAGATTCAATAGTGTAATTCAATGCCGGTAGGGGTATTAGCCCTCGGAGTAGTTGTTTCTGTTGTTTCTAGTCAGTCTTGTTATTATTCAGTTGTTTTTTAATCATTTTGTTATTATTGTTATTAATAAATTAGTTGTTAATTGTTCGTGTGCACTCTTGCTTTCCCAAGTGAGTCTCAACCATCTACCAAAAGCTAACCCCCAGGCGATTAATAACCCCATATTTGGCGAAACCTCTCAAATCACCGCTACAATTGATGGAATACGTCAAATTTGGTGGTTATCGCCACACGCCTACCTGCTTCAAAACACGAATTCTGCTGTAGAGGCCTGGGAATTTCACCCGTCATTTCCAATGCTACACGACAAAAATTGAGGGAGTGTTGGAGTTCTAATTTTCCCGCTCACATGGGAGACAGAACGCCATCTATGCGAAACAGATGCTCAAAACTCACTCGCGTCCTGTCACTATTAGATTCGATCGTTATTATTATTATCCTTTGTTAAAGCTCCAAAAGTTTCTAAATAAATAAATAATTGTGTTCGATTCAAAACTGTCGTTGTCTCTTTGTTCCGATTCACGCCACCTGCATACGCACCTCACAACAGGTTATGGGCCCAGGTTAATCGGAACAAAGGTAAAATCGTGACACGCGGAAAGCTAACCTCACTTTCTCGCGCGCGCTGTGAGCGACGATTACGTGCCACGATCTCGTGCAAGACGCTGCTTCACATCAACGACTGAATTCCATCACCGGTGATTCGTACATCACCAACGCACCATCTCGAAACCTGACGACAACGCCCACCGGACAGTGAAATGGCCACAAACACGGTAAACTCTACGCGAATCGAAACCCTCACAAAAGACAACTATGACACCTGGAAAATCCAGGTCGAAGCCTTGCTGATCAAAAATGATCTATGGTGGTACGTCAGCGGTTAAAGGCTGAAACCGGAACCCGCCGCCGCGAATGCCGCCGCCGATGCCCAAGCCGCAGCACTGTTTCAAATCGACGAATAGACGCGACAGGACCGGAAGGCAAGGTCGGACCTTATTCTGTCGATCAGCCCGTCCGAATTAAAACAAGTTCGTGATTGCCAAACATCCAAGGATGTTTGGGACAGGCTCGACACTTTTTTTGCCTCGAAAGGGCCTGCACGCAAGGCCACCTTGCTAAAGCAACTCATCCAGCAGAAGATGATCGACGGGGACGATGTTCGTTCTCATTTAACGTCTTTCTTCGATGCCGTCGACAAATTACAGTGTATAGACGTGGACTTACTCACCATCATGTTGCTCTACAGTCTGCCAGAATCGTTCGAAAATTTTCGATGCGCAATCGAATCGAGGGACACGCTACCAACCGCCGACTCTCTCAGGACCAAAATCGTTGAAGAAAGTGAGGCCAGGAAGCAGAAAATGAAGAAGAACAACAACGGCGCACTGTTCGCTAAGCAACAGCCCAAACAGGGTCGATTCAGGAACAAACAACGACAAAACAAACGGTGCAGCTACTGTAAGTACAAAGGCCATACAATAGAAGAATGTCGCAAAAAGAAGCAGAACGAGGGTCAAAAGGGCCACTTGACGGAGGACGAGGTCTACTTTGCCGACGCCCGAGACGATTGCAGACTCCAGGAAGTGGTGCCTCGACAGCGGCGCGACAGCACACCTGTGCAACGATGACTCGCTGTTCGTCAACACGCAACGGATCAACACAGGCCTTCGTCTAGCCAGCAGTGCCACCACAGCAATCAACGCGATGGGCAACGTCAAGATCTCGACACGCGTAGGTAAATTTGACAAGTTGATAACAGCGTCGAAGTCATCGACAGCGACGGCAACGTGAGAATCCAAGTAAAGCGAATGGGAAACCTGTTCTACTTAAACCAGGACTCTCAGGAAGCCAATGCCGCCTCGGAAGTAGCGTCCCCGCTGACAAAGTGGCACCGTCGCCTCGATCACCTAAACTACGGCGACGTCAAGACGCTCATCAACCGCGGGTAAATCCGTGAACCCAACGTCGACACCAAGGGACCTGCTCCTCCTTGCGAGACCTGCATCGCGGGTAAGTTTACGCGCCTCCCATTTCCTCAAGGCACAGAAACGGCAGCGAAACCCCTGGAAATCGTCCACACGGATCTGTGCGGGAAAATGCGCACGCAATCTCAGCGAGGGGCCCTATACGTGCTGACCTTCACCGACGAATTCACCCGGTGGACAGACGTCTTCTTTCTCCACAGCAAGGACCAGGTTCATGAGGTCTTCCTGGAGTACAAGACGCGAATCGAGAACCAGACTGGACACAAAATAAAATACCTGCAATCCTATATTGGAAGACAATTCTGCACCGCCCGGATGGATGATATTCTGAGAAAAGCTGGAATTCAGAGACGTCTCACCACCCCTCACACACCGCAGCAGAACGGGATCTCCGAGAGGAAGAACAGGACCCTGATCGAGATGGCTAGATGCATGCTCATGGAGTCAGGCCTGCAACCTTCCCTTTGGGCCGAGGCCGTCGCTGCGGCGAACCACGTTCGCAACAGGGTCCCGACGAGTAGTCTAAATGGAGAAACTCCATCCGAGAAGCTCACTGGTCGTCGTCCCAACCTGAGTTACTTGCAAAGATTTGGATCCAAAGCATTTGTATTGGACAAGGAACCAGGAAAGGGTAGGTTCGACTCCAGAACTCTCCAAGGAAGACTCGTCGGATACTCCGACACCTCCAAAGCGTACCGAATATGGATTCCGAGCAAGAGGAGCATCCAAGTCTCTCGAGACGTAAGATTCGTCGATGAACCAAATTCATCCGACGGATCCTCGGACATGGTCGACGAGGAAACACTCATCGGGCGAACCAGGGTACCGGACATCACCGAGGACAACGCTCCACACCGCACCACCATCATCGGAACCAGGGAGAGAGAAGATTATGTTACTCCAAAGTCACTGAAGCCGCCAACGCAAATAAGACCTCGCGACATCGTCAACGTCGACGACCAGGACCGACGATCGCTAGACCAGGCCAAAGTGCAGGAAGAAGAAGAAGTTCAACCTCGAAAACGTGCCCCCGGAAGACCTTCGAAGGAGAAAAATGGACGTCTAGATAGGCCTCGCAAAGTCTATCGCTACGCCGACGAGCAATCTCGAGACGCCAGATCTCGTTCTCGTGACGGGCTCAACGAGGGTCAAACCTTCGACAGCGATGACCCGAGACCAGGCTTCAAGGGATTCGAGCATCCTGCTTACTCCGGACTAGAGGAAGCGGACTGCCTCGTCATGCATTGCGAAGAAATCTCGCAGTGGCAATACGCTTTAGCCTGTTCCAAGATAAGCCTCTCCGAAGCCATTAACGGACCCGACTCGGAGGAATGGAAGAAGGCCATTGTCGTCGAGACACGGAGCATGCTCGAGAACAATGCCTGGGAGATCCTCGGATCGACCGCCTGAACGGAAGGTCATCGGCTCACGTACCGTTCTGAGGAACAAGTATCGCGGCGACGGTACCTTCGAACGACGCAAGGCTCGAATTGTCGCCAAGGGATTCAACCAAATCCCCGGCATCGACTTCTTCGAGTCCTACTCTCTTGTCAGAAAGCTTAGCTCGCTACGACTCCTCTTCGCCTTATCCGCCAAACACCATCTCGCTGTCACTCAACTCGACGTCACAAATGCGTATCTGTACGGCGACATCGATACCGAGACGTACATGGAGCCACCTGAGTTGCTGCAGGACTCTCTGGACACCATCCCCAAGGTGGATCCGGACTCTCTCATCCGAGACAAGGCAGCGAAGATGCTCTCCAAACTTCGACGAGGCAACCAATTCTGCAAGCTCATCCGCGCCATCTACGGGTTAAAGCAAGCAGGGCGCCAATGGCATTCGACGCTGACAACCTGCCTCAGAAAAGCCGAACTTTCGCCAACACACTCAGATCCTTGTCTCTTCACCGACGAGTCAAAACGAACTTCTGTCCTCGTCTATGTTGACGACTTGCTGATCGCTACTAAGGACAAGAAACTCGAGAAGCACCTGATCGACATCCTCTACCAGAGTTTCATGATCAAGAACCTGGGACAACCCACGTACTGCCTGGGAATCGAGATCAAGAAAACGAGGGAGAGTATTCGCCTTTCACAGGCCAACTACATCAGAGGCATTCTCAAAAGGTTTGGGATGAGTGACTGCAAGCCTGTTGCTACGCCAATGTCCACATCAACCGACCTTCAAGCTGTCTCAGATGACGACGAACCAGCCGAGAAACATCCGTTCCGACGACTAGTGGGCTCACTGATCTATCTCGCCATCGCAACACGATCAGACATCGCTTACGCCGTGAGTGCCCTCAACCGGATACTCCTTTCTTCTCGCCGGAGCAGCCGTGACTTGGGAATCGCGCAAGCAAACTACCGTCGCGCTCTCATCCACCGAAGCCGAGTATCTCGGATTCTCCACTGTAGCTAGGGAAGCCATCTACTTAATTCAAATCATGAGCGAACTCGGATTCGACCCTCTGGCCAAGGTGGAGCTCTTCAACGACAATACCAGCGCCATCAAACTCTCCAAAATCCCGATTTTTCATTTCCGTACCAAACATATCTCCGTCCGACACCATTTCATTCGCCATGCTTTAGAACGCCATCCTATCAACCTTTCCCACATCTCCACCGAGTTTATGTTCGCATATTTCTTAACTAAACGCCTGTCGCATATAACCCAATATATGGGAATGTTTACTCACCCGGTAGCGATGTCACCTACTTATTCCGACAAACAAATGTTTTGTAACCGCGGAATAAGAAGGTGAAGGCCCCATAAAAGGGGTCACCAAGAACAGATCGCTAAGTCAGTGTCCGCACCGTCTGAAGACGGAATATTATTGTCTACTCTGGGTTCTGGGGTTATTATTACTTTAAGGATGAATTATTATTCAATTTTTTTTAATCATTTTGTTATTATTGTTATTAATAAATTAGTTGTTAATTGTTCGTGTGCACTCTTGCTTTCCCAAGTGAGTCTCAACCATCTACCAAAAGCTAACCCCCAGGCGATTAATAACCCCATATTTGGCGAAACCTCTCAAATCACCGCCACAATTGATGGAATACGTCAAATTTGGTGGTTATCGCCACACGCCTACCTGCTTCAAAACACGAATTCTGCTGTAGAGGCCTGGGAATTTCACCCGTCATTTCCAATGCTGCACGACAAAAATTGAGGGAGAGTGTTGGAGTTCTAATTTTCCCGCTCACATGGGAGACAGAACGCCATCTATGCGAAACAGATGCGCGAAACTCACTCGCGTCCTGTCACTATTAGGTTCGATCGTTATTATTATTATCCTTTGTCAAAGCTCCAAAAGTTTCTAAATAAATAAATAATTGTGTTTGATTCAAAACTGTCGTTGTCTCTTTGTTCCGATCCACGCCACCTGCTTACGCATCTCACAATAAACAATACAATCTTTACAAATTCAACTCAAGAAAAAGAAACCACTGATATTACAATTTTATATTAGTAAAATATGCGTATTGAAAAAATGAATGATTATCAGCAGGATATAAATGGAGTTCATATGCATTCATCCCCAAATTTTGTCGTATTAGGGACGCAAATACGTATAAAAGGGCACACGCGACGATTGTGGGGGTGACGTGGCTGTACCCTTGTCGTGCTTTATTTTTATTTGTCCATAAAGCACCCGCTCAAGTGCGTTTTATTAAACGCGCGGAAATTCCTCGTCCACAGAAAATGTAAAAATGAGGGTAATTGCGGCGGGGATAGAGAAGGGTGGACTAATCGAATATATTTCTTACGACTGTCGGCACAATGGGGAAAACGAAATAAATATATGATTATTGCCAGATATAAAACAAGCATGACTTGGAGGAAAATATAAAATGCCAGACGAAATAAACGTAGCTTTACCTTCATGAAATTGAAGAGGGGTAAATATTCAATGATAAACATCCTGAAGCAAATTTATTTTTTGATTCAATTTTTGTTTATCGAATAGTCTTTATAGTGAAAAAATATAGTAGGTAATAAAGTGTATAAGAAAATTTTTGTTTCTTTCTTATATCTCAAAAACTAGTGATTAAAAGTAATCAAATTCACTTGACAAATTGATATAAATTAGAAAACCAACAAAACGCTCCTTTAAAAGTCCTATTGGACAACATGTAGCTATTACTGCGTACTTTTAAACGAGTCCCGAAGGCAATCGCTAGTAATTTTAATAGTCTGTTTTTTAAAATTGAACTGTTTAAATTGACTAAATATGCCCCCGAGCCCAGCACGAAACAAAATCATTGATAGTGGTCTCAATTTCTTAAATAAAAAATTTTGCTCTCACCCTACTGTGGTAGACGTTATATTTTACTAAAAAATAAATTTGTATGCAAAAGTCCACTGCGAAATACACAAACTATAATAGACAAATAATTTAATTAACAAACATTAGCAATGTATGGTTCTTGTTTATAGAACCGCAGACAGTAAAAGAGCGCCATCTGTGGTGGTCGCTATTTTCAGGTATTTACCTACTGTATATTCATAATTAAGGGTACATACTTGTTAAACTGGCCTATATATACCACAATTTTCATGATAATGGATATAAAATAAGATTATAGATGAGTAAGAACTGTTAACATTATACATATGTGTAATTTTTAATTTTAATATTAGTCAATTTAAATGTACAAGCTAAACTTTAATTTTTTTGAAAAGCGGTTGAGTAAATCTGTTGTCAACTTTGGTGCAGCACGATATTGCTTTTGACTCTCCATTTTATAAAATTCTTTCAAATATTCTTTGCTTATAAACCGATCTTGAGAACGCAATTTGTGGGTACTTGAACAAGATATTACGTAGGAAATAAAAACACAATTGGTTTTTTATTTCCTACGTAATGATGGATTTCTACCAAGTAAAGACCCAAACAATCTTGAATTTGAACAAGATATTCCTCAAACATTCTAATAAATGTAGAGGATCAAATATGTATATGGAATAAAGGCTCGTTTTAGTCTATAAAACATGGCTTCTCAGACGAACATTAAAAACAATCCCAAATTACCAAGGAAGTATGAAATAGATTGCTTCCAATACTGCAAATTACCCCATGCCATTATAACTAGACCATAGTTGGCATACTCGTTAAGTATTTTTGAATTTAATGGTTAAATTCCTACTACTTTATCTTATCTAAAACTGCAAAATAAGCGTGATTTCAAAGATTTTTGATCTGAACTGTTCACATTCTAAATCAGAAACTGGAGAAACTTTGGCGGTGTTGTAGAACGTACTAAATAGCTCAAACCCTAACGCCAAAACTTGGATCAAAAATGTCCGAAGCACTTTTCGATAAGAAAGTTATCTTCTTCAGGGACTGTGCTTTGTTATCGAAAAGTGCTTCGGACATTTTTGATCCAAGTTTTGGCGTTGGGGTTTGAGCTATTTAGTACGTTTCACATTCTAAAGTTCACGTAGAAAAACTGAGAATTAATCAGCTGTTTATTCGCCAGACGTGTTTCTAGTTGATAAAGTTTCCGCATTACAAAATTGACTGCAAGGTGCCGATTGTCCATACTTCTTAGTATATTGGGGTCTATGATGCACTGATGAGAACTTACAAGCTCGAACCGCGATCAATCGCGATCCGCGACTGGTTGATTCGACAGAATTCTGACTAAGAACAGAGTACTGTTTGTATTACAAAATAAATAGTTATTGCTGATTTGAAATTATATTAACTGTGTTGCGTTTTTATATCATTATTTGCTATAGGCTAAATTGTTGGTTGATTTATTTTTCCATAGAAGGGTGCGGGTAACATGTTATAATGCCAAAAAGCGTGACATTAAGTGGCGTTTGTAGTAACTCTATTAATTATCAGTAAAATGTTAAATTATATTTAATAAATGTGTTTGGCACATGGAATTTCTTCAAATTCAACGTAAAACTAGTGGTTCCGCCACTGTTATATAATAATAATATACAATTATCTGTTGATATACAATACAATTTTTTTAAATTTAAATTATTTTATTTAATTTGAATATTAAATTTTTAATAGTAAAGGCGTGATTAACTATACTCAGTGTAAGTTCCAAAAATTAATTTAACAATTTTTTTATTTTAAATAATATTCTAAAATTCTACTCTAATATAAAACTAATTAAACACTATTAACAAAATTTAAATAATTAAATTCTAAACTACTAAAGCACAATAGTTTTACTATTAAATTACGATTGATGTTTAAATTCACTCACTTCATTTTAAATATATTGATAAACAGCTTTTACCAAAATATGAACTCATTCCATATAAATATTAATTTTCTTCTTTTTCTTTTAAATTAACTTCTTTAATCTTTTCTTTTAATTGACTGCATCTTCTTCTTGTATCATTAAATTAATATTGATTTTTTTTTTAAAAAATCTTGAATTAGTCCATAATCTTAAATTTTTTCTTTAAAATATTTATTTTCTACTTGTATTTTAATATGTTCTATTCAATTATTTATATTTTTTCTAATTTTCATTTAATTTGTTTTCATTTTAAGAAACTGCCTCATCCATTTTTTTAATATAGGTACTTATAACAAATTCTTCACTACTTGGATTTTTCAAAATCAATTTTTTTTTAATTCATACAATTTTGATTAGTTTTATTATTTTGAAATGCTACAGTCTTTTCAAAACAATTACCAAATCTCTATTTCCAAAATATGTATATATTTTCTTAAATTAAAATTAAATTTTATTTGTCACAACTTAAAAATTTAGTAATCTTCTTAACGTAAATTAATAATACTTTTTTTTGTTATTTAATATTTTGGAACTTATTCCATTTTCTAATTTTATTAATTTTTCCTAAATTGTATTGTAGCATCCTTCTATCATGACAATGTAAATATATACGTCTTGTTGTAGTGCAGAATGACGTGTTAATTTTCGTATGACGTTAAGATAAGTCATTAGATATTCCGAATTCGCACAAATTGTGCGACTGGCAAGATTTCTGCTGCAGTGTTCGCGTACGAAAGAGGCAGAGAGAAGTGTAAAGTTGATGCTCGCTGCAGCTATAATTCAATTTTCATGCATTAGTCAGCCAGCGACTGTACTTTATCTGTCCAATTTTCTAAGCACAACATAATTAAGTAATTAACTGTGTTGCGGCGGAATATTCTGCTTATTCCCATCAGCAGAAGCACTGGCGCACTATCCCACAACATCGCACATCGGCAGTTGGCGGTGAAAACTGGAATTTGCATGCAAATTGACAGAAGCGTCAGTGCAATAGTCGAAAATAACAGGAGCGTTGATGAGGAAAGTTGAAAAGGTCGCGCCTCAGTCGCCTGTCTGATGCTAGGACCAGGAAAACTTTTTTTCACATTTGCCAATTGTACATAGCATTTCGGAGTTTGCTTGACCGAAAAAAAAAGTAGACAACAAATTTGTATGGAGATTTCTATTTCTAAAGTTTCAGTAGCTCGGATGCAATTTCAACTGCTCTGAAATTTATATCCACCGATCTTGTCGGCTATTTTGTTTTACCTTAAAAGCTTTTTATTTGATCATAATTCCTTCATGTAGAAAAGACAGATGAAAAAAAACAACAACAGAAGCAGAGACTGAAAGACGATCCCACCATCAAAAGTATTTCCTGTCAAAACCCACAAGCTCATAAACCTTCCACTGTAAGAACGCTATCGGATTCCATGTAGAGCCGGAGCCAAAACTCTACATCCCAGGACAAAATTATCAGCTTCTGGAAGCTTTTGAAAGAGTCTTTAGCACTGAGCGAGTGTATAGTCTCAGAAATTTCAGTCTCTGATAGCAAGACTGCAGTCTCCGAGATTCCCCCTTTCCTAAAGTGGAAGTTTTCCCCTAGATTTTCAAAATCAAAAACAGTTGACTCTCTTTATCTATTTAACGGCTAATAGTGCAAGTGATGGTATTTGTCAGATTACACTTTTGATACATTCTAAAAAGGCCGGTGTATAATATACACTGAAGGTGGAAATGTATGGTTCAGATATTGCATATATTTACTCTACAGAAATCTAAATCTTTGAATGGAAGAGTGAAATATCTTTTTAAGAAATTAAAAAATGTGGCAAATCGCATGACAGAAACAGGGAGAGACTTTGATAGTTTGCAAGAGACTGGAAGATCGTTAGAGACTCAGAGACTGATCATTTTGTCCTAGTATCTTGGTCAAAAAACATGGTTGGCCGTTACTTTTAGAACTACAGCATAATACAACACAAAAGCAATTCGAAATTATATTATAATTTATTTTCACCCACTACCCTCAAAAACAACTGAGGTCCATATTACTAACGAACATTTTGGCACCTTTCCCATCATTCTCTTTAGCTGAAACGTCCCAAATTTTTTGTAAGATGATTAAAAAATCTACAGATATACAAATGTAGTAATCTTTACACCTTAGGAAACATGAATACACATGAGATATGCATATTTAGATACATAATGTGCATATGCGTAGGTATACTGTAATGTTTGGGATTCCCCGTGTTCCGTTTCAAGATGTGGTACGATGCACATGACGGAGTTACGAAAATGGTTCCATCTCTCTCGAGCTCGCATCAGTATCCTGCTGCAATGGAGGACGCTAAATCATGCTTTCAGGCTAACTTAATTTTGTGTGACAGGACGAGCCTGGGGCATATATACTGCGGCAATTTGAATATTTATGTCCCGATATTAATTATCGCAGAATTATCCGTGTGCTCTTCCTTTGTACGTCGCCGTCGACGGGATCCCTCGAGTACGTGTCAAAATATCTCGTGAACTGTAACGTTGCGGGCCACGTCTCAAAGGAACCCGATATATTTCTCCTTTTCGGGTCATTATGTACTCATATTTAACCAATTTTGGAATTGAAGGTAATTGGATAACACATCGTTAATCCTCAGCTTATATTTTCTGAGAACATTATATTTATGAATACTATACTGATAAAAGGTTCCTGTTTTAGGAATATATGGATATAAATGTTTTCAATTAAAATGATAATTTGGTGACAGAAGTTAAAAAATGATCTTTGTGGATAAGTTGCACCTGATGATTACTACATTTTTCAACCCTTCGATACCGCGTAACATTTATTGATGGGGTCTTTTGGGATTCCGTTCAGTATTATAACAAGAATGTTCTTCATTTATTTAAATGTCTCAATTTCCCATATTCTCACTATATTTTTGCAAACAGCAATCCAAAGGAAGTCTCCCTTTGCACCTATTTAATCCCGTTTTGTCCTACTATCTCCTCTTCACTTTCTCTATTCGACCTCACCTCACACCATTTGTCGGATGCTTCAATTTTTTCTTTACCACTGCTACCACCGTCCATGTTTTAGACCTACACTAAAAGGGGCCACTCATACATTACACGAGCAGAATTTTTTTAATTTTAATTTTAAATCGTCCTCCCTTCCCTGTGGCAGAAAAATAAGGAAAACCCTTAGTGTTCCTTCTGTGCACCAACGTAAACATCGGTAGGTATGTATTTTTTTTTAATTCGTTCGGATTATTGTTCAAGTTTAACGATAGATAGGTAAAACATCCCGTGATAGCGAGTAAGCCTTAGACTATGAAAAAGAGGGCACACATCGTCGACTGCAAATTGTTACGCGATGGACCCAGCAGTCAGAGCTCAGTAGAGCAATATATAATGTTGAGAGGGAGTTAGTTTTGTTACCATTATTCGTACAATTATAATTGCATACGTAGTATCAATTGTTTATTTGAACTGTTATTTTGCGTCATAGGTTACTAAGAAAAATATTATTTATTTTATGTCAACTAGAATACATGTTCAATGAAATCAAATGCAAAGAATTATTACATTAACGTTAAATAACATGATGTGGTGTAACTAAGTTCTAAGAAGAATTTTTCTTTAATTAATTCATTTTATTTTTTAGATTTTTATAACTAAAAGTGACGGCGCCTATGGTAATATTGTGTTAAGCACATGCTTCTTATAACTTTGAAAGTATTTTTTGTTTCTTACACTATCAGTAAACCATTCCAACAAGAAAAAATTACGCATTAATGATTCTTGTACGTAAATTGTAACATATGTTAAGTAGTATGTAAACAATAAACAAATTAAACGCGATTTACTTTGCTTAACCTTACTAGGTAAAATTCTTTTTACCTGTGAAATGTGATTCTTGGTTCATTACTTTCACTGCGGCTTTTACAGCAGCAAGATGAACAAATCACCATTGTTTTAAAATACACTAAAACCTAACTACGCTATTCAATAATATTCACACTTTTAATGACCGACACCAACGCACTGTCTGCCACCGTTTTATGGAGCCAGTACAAAATAAAGTAATAATGTTCGACGTAGAGTCGGCTTACGAGTTACGTCTCCCCTCTCTGTCCTAGTCTAAGGAGTAAGCAGTATCAGCTATTTTGGGAAATCCCTGATCATACTTTTCGCTTTTGAGCAAAAGAGTAGGGTTGCCAAAATCAGAAAAAGTAAATAATTGAATATTGCTGACGTAATCACCATCCAGGCCACTCCACCCCTGTCATCAAAAATAAGCAAAACTTCACGCCCATCTTACGTAGTACTTGAATGATCTCAAACCGTACTTCAACATATACTTTCAGTATAAAAGCAATTGGACCCTTCTCCAATCGTGAGTTAACAGACTTTCTGAATTTCGAAAATTCGCGATTTCTTCAACCCAACTAATCGCGCTGTTAATATAATAGCAGTTACCGTGCTGCTACCCTTTCCCCCTTATGGGGACATGAGTGAAATGTATGGGGGTATTCGATTTTATCTCAATACTTTGTTGGTTCTGCTGCTGTTGCTGGGAGCACACATGCTCAAAATGTATTTTTTGTTATTGTATTTGTTGAAATGTTTTGCAAAAAATAAAGCGCCAAAAAAATATATAATCCACAAATTACAGAAAGAAACGAAACAGTTAATTTATTCGACATTGTTCAACTTTTAATTTTCAATAAATTTCACTCAGCTTTTTGTATTCTCCAGAAAGTAACGAGAAGGTAAGTTGTCTTGGTCATAAATTAGAATTTTTAACGGTGATAATTTTAAAACGGTGTTGTAAATGGCAAATAATAACTAGCTTGTCACGCGGAAGAATAAGCGGGTGTTTAAATGGTCATAGCGTGACGCATCCAATAAATAATGGTTGTATATCGCACCTTGTCAACTCTATACACACATTATCGCGAAAAAGTCGTAATAGCACCTGTACAGTTGAGATTTCACGGCGCGCTCGCAAAAATTTGCACGCACGTTAACGAAACCGTTTAATTTACAGGTTTTCTATGTTTTAGGTGTCCGCAGTAATTTTTTTGTCTTATCTCGTGTGCCACAAATGTCGGCACTTCCAAAACACTTTTATCAAAGCACCATTAATAACAACTTTAAATTATGCAAACTACAATGGAGTTGCTGCCGGCACTTTTCATTTATGTAGCTTCATAAACACATACCAAAACAGCTCAAGTTTTTTTAGTTCCTATCTTTGAAATTAAGCGATTTTTTTATATGACCATAATTAATGCATCATCTGGTCATATTTTATCATCTTCTTAGCAGTCAGCAGTACTTGCAGAACAGTAAAGACATTATCATAGGAAGAACATGAGGTATCATAATTCGACAACCGCATGAACCATGAAAGGTAATTGTAATTAATATCAGTATATTATACCTAAAATGGAGTAGCTCTTAAGTGGGTCTTCACTTTTTTCCATAATCACCTATAACCACCCACTTCTGGTTGTGTTGGTAGGCATTGGTCAGTTGGGCGACAGGTAGTGATTATATATATACCTAAGTACTGTCCATTACCATAATCGTAACCCACCAGGATTCTTACAGATGTAAAATGTTTACCAGATAAAAGTGCCTAACGGAAAAACACGGTGATGGTATGGTATGTAGCCCTCGTTAGTAAATTAGTTTGTTAGCAGCGGATAGAAGAGGGGAGACATGGGCAATAAAAAAGCGTTTTGAGATACATCTGTTTTGGGGGTGGTCGGTGGTTCAGTGGTTAAGTGTGTTGGCTCTCAACCGAAAGGACACGAGTTCAAACCCCAGCTAGCAGTAAAAAGAATTACCGACCATTTCTCACAGCGAAGATAGTTCAGTCATAAATATACCGATATTTGAAACAACAAAAAAAAAAGGCGAAGATCCCAAAAAAAAAAAAAAACATCTGTTTTAGTAGCGTACAGTATTTTCTATCAATTTATGCTTGTTCAACACATCCTTACACATCCTTTCTTATTTTCATAAACGCGTGCAGAGTTATGGACAGTTTCTGGCGAAAGTTGTAGCAACCACCTCTGGAGTTTTCCAAAAGTTTTTTGTGCTTATGTACTATCTGGATCGAGAAATCGGAGTCAGCATTACGAGAGAGATTACGACTGTGATTTCGTAAAGTAAATTAAATTGTAATCGTAATTGCGTTATTGTTTAGTGTTTTTCTTTATATTAGTTTGGAAAAGTGTCCAATAAATTTGTGTCTTTAATAAATAAATCGTTAGAAAAGTCGTAACGCTATATATTGAGTTGAAAATGTTTTGAGTGGCGTTTGTTGTGTGAGAGCATTCCAGTATGATCTGAAATTTTCAAAAATGGTCTATGTTCTGACTGATCATTCTACATCTTTTCTCAGTTAATGAGTCTGTTTTAAACCTTTTTCAAGTTTCACTTACGAAACCAATGGGTTATGTTTCTACCACTCACTTCTACCCATTCAACAAAACAATCATCGGCAACCTACCACCACAAGTGGAAGTAAAGTCAGTGGATACTTGTCAGTATCAGTATATTAATGTGAAAAGGCAATTGTTTGCAGTTGCAATTGGAAAGGGTCATAATAGGCACTTACTTAAACTTTTGCAATTGATTCACTGCACGTTTTCCGGAGAAACTGGGGAGTTAAGTTATCAGTTTTCCTGCGGGAAAACCGCAAGACAAACAGAAAACTGGCCCTTTTCCATTTTGTTTAACCGACCAATTACGGTGGTTTGCACATTCGCATATGTACAACGGTCAGTTCTTTCAGTGTTTGCATTGAGTGTACGGGACCGATCCGGGATTTATCGTTCCGGAACTTATCCGGAGTCAAACTTCTTGGCAGCGGTCCATCTAAGACAAAAGAACACGAAACGAAGATGGGACGACAACGCCGAGCGAAACGATGAAACTATTCGAACCATTGGATTTTATTTGTGTTCATGAATTGAATTCTAAGTTTATTGTTTCTCGTATAGGGCTCCAGGAGGATTTATTCGATAGAGCACCTAGTCTTCCCTTAAGTTTAACCCCTTTACGAAAGCTGTGCAGCGAACATTCTGACCGTGGCGTACGCGAAATGTATATACTCGTTCATTCGTTAAACTAACTCTCGATTATTTGTTCCATTGCTTGTAGTATTGGTTTCCATTACTTTATAGAAATAATACAAGGAATACTGGCTATCTTTTTTACTACCAAATAATTTAAAAAGAACTACTTATTCTTTTCTTAATTGTTAACATTTATCCATTGTATCTTAGAACTTACCACAATTTGTGTAGATCAACTATAAATATCATACCAGAGGAAATCTTAAAAACCGTTTATCAAAAAAAAAAAAAATGTAAAAACATGTTAACCTGACCATTAGTTTATACAACTTTATCTATTATCCAATATCTTTCTTCATAGGTGAACCATTTCTTCCTCAAGTTCTCTGAGTTTTATTTTCGGTATAATTTTTTTACTTATTCCTACTAAACTCTTAAATAACGTTGCGTTCTTTTATGAAGCGCTTCTCCAAAAAATAAGTTTTAGGGCCAATAAGAAACTATTTAACTCCTTTGACCTGTAAATCATATTAAAGATGGAAAATGAGGATTAAGCATGGACAGGGAGGCACTTCCCTTAATGGTATTGAAAAGAAGTTCGCTTTATTTATGTACACTTTTCTCGCAAACACCAAAATAAACTTCTTATCTGACTCTTCCATGATTTAAATGATGGCCATATGGCAATTTAGTTGATGGGTTTGCATAAAAGGAGGGTACAGTACGTTCTTTTAATACTGTACAACTAAATATTTACATCAAATAATTTTTTTTTATAAGTAGTATACACCCAGTTTTGTCTCCCATTTCCCCCCACTTCACCTAAAATTAATCCTAGCTAGCCCCTGGATCTGTGGCGAGGAAAGAATAAAATAAACAAAGGATACTTACCCCCCAATCAATGCAACACTATAACATACAGACTCTCCATGCACAGTAAGAAATCTGTAGTCAAATTAACAAAAATAGGGTGTACCCACAGGTCCACACCCTTTTATAGTAATTTTAACAACTAGGTTTGTAGTTAAATCTACTAAGAAATATTTTGTTAATTAAGAAAGACATTGTAGTGAAATTAACTATTCCATTTTGTCTTTTCAACAACGAACGGTCCTTTAATATCTTATTCTTTTTTGTAAAATTGGAAAAAACTTTTTTTGATAGTAGCTAGATTTTGTAGTTGATCATGCAATACTACATTTCGAGTCTAACAAAAAAATATTGCTATTTCAACACGAAGTGTTAGTTAGATATGCTTCAAGTATTAGCTGATTTACATCAAATATATTGTCTATACTTCAATTTTAGGTTGCGAAATTAATAAAATTATAGTGTCGAATTCACAAAATTATTTTGTTTAACTTTCAACTGAAAGTTTAACAAAAGTGTTTTTTGAATTCAACAGTGCAAAATTGTTACATCTACAAATTAATGTACATGCACACTTGCTTTGTAGAATAAAAGCATGCTGCGTGCTTCTTAAAAGCGCACATAGGCAGTTCCAACTAGCGATCACGTCGCGTCGCCCCTTCATAAAACGAGTTCACTGAACAACCGTAGATGGGTATGTGAGCGCCATCTCTGGCGGTTCGCTATACATTTATAAGTTTAAAATTAACTCTAAATTAAATTTCAACTTGCTAGAAAATTATTCATAACAACTTGCTCGAAAGCAACACATAACCCATTTATGAAATAAGAAAACTGTATCTATGAAACAAATACCTCATTTACTTAACAGGACACATTAAATACTTTCTTAAAAGATAAAAGTAAGAGAAATACAAACTTCTGTATATTACTTTTTCGAAATTTACTGAGGATAATGAAGACCATTGTAATTTTTCTTGATACTTGTAACGAACATGATTGCATCCTGAAAGTATAAGTAAATGACAAATTGGCAAATTTGAATGATTGCGATGTAAGTATGTAAGTAAGTATAATAATTGGTTTGCGATCGCGGATTGGGGATACGATAACGTTGTTGTTCCATTCCAACCATCAATGTTTAAAAAACATGTTAGAAAACTAGCGGAAATTAGTTTATAAAAATTATACATAGATGTATGTATATTGTACAGGTACTTACCGCAAATAAGTTTTTGAGAAAATGCAAATAACTGTTTCATATCCGACACTTCTTAATTGGTGTATTAACTACATAAATATAGTCGAAGTGGCAATAATAAATCGTTAAAGCAACTACCCTTTACAGTATATTCTTCACTGCAATGGTGCGCTTTCCACACTAAACATGAAGCAACCGATTTTAGTAATATTTACGAATATATTTTGTTAATGTTACAATTTCAGTTTTAACTACTAGAGGAATCCCAGTAATGCCGATTTAAAAACAAATTATAGTCAATATTCACTACAAAGATTTAACTACAACCGTGTTGTTAATAAAAGGTCAGTTTGACACAAGATTTCTTACAGTGTGGTGATGACTGATGTTGATTATATTCATTTCATTCTACATACTTACTCCCTATGTGCAAACAATAATCCAACTAACTCCCCGGTCTACCCTCGTTTCTCCCACTTAATTAGCCCTGTATGTCTTAGAAAATGTTCTGCCGTCCTATCTCTCTATTTCCCCTATTATTTTCCTTGGTCCTCTTTGTTGCTTTACTTTCTCCATTGCATCCACTTTTTTTCAATTCTCAGTATTTTTAAAAACGAGTTTCCTTTTCTTTTTCAGTCCATGTTTCGCACGCTTATGGAGCCGTGCTCCAAATATATACCTTTAATAGTTATTTTCTGATTAATCATCTGCGAAACTATAAATGATAAAAGGTTACATTTTGTAAAATTGCAAACAGGAGTCTCATATAACTGTAATACTTTTCAACGAAGTCGTTGCTAATTCGTTTTCGAATTCTCTCGTTAAAGTCTAAATTATTTTTTGCGTGTTTGCAAACATTGAAAAGGGCAAAAGTTTTACGAACGAGTTAATTAAAATGCGCCATTACGTCTGGAAACTTGTCTGGGGGAATTAACTTAGGCCGGCACAACCAACACGACGATGATGATGATTTAGGCATTTCATACGGGGCATGTGAACGGATTGGATTTATAACTTCCGCTCGCAATTGTTACCGACCGTTTGTTTCTTCTAACTAACATAAAGTACGACTATAGATCAAACCTCGCCGTTAACTTTACACGATTGCGTTTCAAAACCGCGTATAAAACGAAACGTCACTTACTGTGAATCGTTTCACATTGAAGTGCAACGGAAGCGCATCAATGATCCTCTTAATGTGACGATTCCTTCTACACGCACTATGTCTAATATTTTCTTAACCATTAAACTGTTAAACAAGTTTTTGAGTCAAAGTAACATTTAAAAAAAGAGAACAACACGTGTTCCATCCATCTACAAAAACAAGACCAGTTAAATAATACTCTCAGGAGAAGGCCTAAATCAAAAGGGTGCACAAACAAAAGTAAGGTAACTTTCATGGGGAAATCGAACCATTACCCTAAATTTGACCTTTTATTTGAAAGTGAAGCCAAATTCCTAAATATAAACACTTATTTTTAGCTCCGGATCTGGAAGCATATAAAACTCAACGTTTGGCCTCACCATTTTTTGACAAGGACCAAAATAGAAAGAGGGCTCTATTCTGAACCTCCTTTTTGACCATTATTGATTCATTTCTCCTAAAAATTGCCTGTCAATGGAACAAAATCGAGCGAATTGTTGTAGTTGTAGTCTTTACAATAGAATGAATTAGATAACTGCCCTTTATCCAGTTGCTCATGATAACACTTCAGACAAATATTAGTATTTTTTTTTCAATAGTGCCTTTGTAGGAGAAAAGAGGGCACTTTGAATGTCGATAAGGAAAAGGGAGGTAGGATGATAGGACACCATCTGAGACACAAAAAGGCAAAGAGTTATTAGAGGCAGAACCAAGGGAAAAGAGGGCCTAAGGGAGACCAAAATTAGAGCGTTTCTCTAAGGCAGTGATTCCCAAATTCAATGAAATAGTCATAATGATAAAAGGGCATGCGCAGTCTTATTTATTATTTTTTTTAAGTTAAATTATTATAACTGAAAATTTATAATTTTTTTATGTTTTATTTTATTAATGTTTCATTATTAAACTTTACGTAAAATTTTAAAATTTGATATAAACATAAACTAGGGGGCGTTAGGATTTTTTTTGCTTATAAAGGGGCGGTGGCCCATAAAAGGTTGGGAATCTTTATTCTAAAGGATATTAGATGTTTTAGTTTTCGACATAAGTACAATCAATCTCGGAATAGGTGATCCTATGATGATGATAGTTTTGACATACGTATAGAGAGATGTTAAATTTATGCCTCTCTATACACCAGTAACTGCACAATGATAAACAAGTACAAAACGTGCCAAAAAACCGAAAAAAAAGTTCAATTCTTAATAAAACCTTATTGATAAAATTTGTGAATAGTACTTCGATTTAAATAATTTGGAATCGTATATAAACATAGTAATGTACAGCAATGATTTTGAAGAATGCATCTAGTCTGATTCGACTACTGATTTTCGAGGGCGAACAAACGAACTTTTGACATGTATTCTGCTGTATAATAAATGGTTATTGACCCTGGCAGTCAGGAATCACTTAATCTAGCAAATGTTCTCTCAAGTGCCAAAATAAGAGCAAGACAAGAAGCAGAAGCACGAGACGAATGAACTAATTCAACGTTCTCTATTTATAGCTAACATCATTCTGATTCGAAGTGCCTGATTGCTAAATATTCTGGCATTAATTTGATCAGAAAATTTACCGAGTAAACAATTTACTCAACAAGTTAAACTTCAAAATTAATAGCTGCTGGCGGTGCTTATTTTCTGCAAAGAATTTCGAATGAGCGTTTAGAAAATAAACAATTAGATAGTTACGAAGTGATCCAAAAGAATTTTTTCCAAAAAAGAAATTTTGCTTTAAAGAATGGTTTTCCATTAGCAAAGTTCACAGAATGGTAAAAACTAACAAACAACAATTAGATGCAAGAACATATGGAAAAATCCAACATTCAAATAAATACTAACATTTACAGCCTCTTTGCTTCGTACACAATATATGAGCGGGATTAGAAAATAAAAAATATCGGTCAATATTTACAGAAACATTCAAAATATTTTCCTTATGAGCATACCAAAATGAAATAGTTGTACAGATCAGGCGAATACGACGGATGTAGGATCACAAAAACGTGTGCTGTGCCCAAAAACTCACGAACAGTGACGATCTTGTGTGGAGTAGCAGAATCCATTCGATTGGAGAAGACAGAAGGCATTATTAGTAACATCTTCCGCAAAATTGAGTTTTACATTGCTGACGGACGTGTTAGAGTGAACATTCAGTGGCAAAAACTTGTTTGTATATTTTCAATTATTAGTTTGTGACTTATAGTGGTAATTTGTCAGTTTATTTAGTGATCTTCTGCGGTTTAGTGTTTTTAATGTGCCTTCCTTGTATTAGTTTTCGTCAATTAGTGAATTGTTTTATTAACTTTATTGAAATTCGTATATTATGCCGTCTTATCACGTTTTTTTCGTGATGACTTCTGTGTATCTTCTATAATCGAACAGACTGTACCGTTACCATCGAGAAATAACGAAGCCAGACAGCTTCTATGTACACTGCCTCATATAATTGCCGGCGTCTTAGGAGATTCAAAAGCCATAAATCATAAGATGCGCAGTGGCAAAGAGTAGTCCACTCGTGGCGGGGGTAGTCAGCATGAAATAAATTTTGTTGACTACGCGCCAATGAACTGCAACTTGGTCAGAGCAATAACACTCTATCACTTCGGTCCTACAATATTATTCGCTCTTCCATTTATTGTTGTACTAAATGTTTCCGCCTACCTACCTGTCAATCTGACCGTCACTAAATCTCCTTACGCGCCGCTTACTATACGTCACTATGGATAGTCAAGTTTGTGGAACCTTTTTAGTCTACTAGCTATGATCGCGGATTTTTGTAGATACTGACGAGAAGAACATTTGTGCAAACTTTTAATACTAAGGAGTAATTATCACTATTTAATAAATTTTGATTTTACACGTAGCTTCCTCTGTTTGGCTCTATTGTACAGTCGATGTCCTTAAACCGAAGGACCCTGTTTGTGGGGAGCCTACTTTGTAGCTAACTGACGCAAATGGAATTAAACTTAAATATTGCTATTATTTATTTAATGTTCAAGTTTTGCAAAATGCGTTTTTTGACCTTACGACACTTACGTAACGCTTTAAGCTCGATATTTCAGCAGAATGTAGCACTGAGTCGTATTTGCTGCACTTTTTGACCTGTAAAAGATACAGAAGTGCTTTCAATGACTTTTATGTGGAAATTCAATTCTCTACAAAAATAAAGATCTGCGTACTTTTGTTGTATCTGTTTGTGAGCACCTCCAAAGCTAACGAAACAATTTGTGTCCACTATGAGAAAGCTACGTCCACGACCATGAACTTATCTCTGTCAACAACGAAGAAATCGCTAGGATTACGGTTAACTTGCCCGAAATCCACAATGACTTTGAGGAAACTTCTTGAATCTTCTAGAATTCCCAAGACATTTGTAAAAAATGTTCTATTTTTTTTTTTTTTGGTAAATAATGTATTAACGAATTTTGTTTAGTCAGCGTTCTGTCGAAACAACCAGAGCTAGCCTAACCTAACCTAACCTAAATATTTAGCCAAACCCCAGAGATGGCGTTCATGTGTCATCTGTGATATTATGTTAATAATACTGTGTATGCCTAAGTGAAAAGGATAAGTCTTTCTGCCAGTAGGCCTGCAATATGTTCTTACCTAGGCAATATTGCTGAGGAATGTAACCCTCAGAAGCCATGTCATACTCGCGCTTGTTCCATATTCCTCATTGTTATAATAAGCTGGTTTGATTATTAATACATTAAATAAACAACGTTATATTCCGTTTAATTAAAGTATGTGACACTTTTCGATAAGAGTTTAAGTCGACAACACGGGATATAAACTGTTATGCGTTGAATAGTCGGTGCTACATCACGCAAGCACCTAATCTAAGAAAGTAATATGTTATTTCAAAGCGGAATTTGTTGCAATTTATGTCTACTTCGTGCATTTGGACTTATCATTGCAAGCTATCGCCACATTCAACAGAAATCGTTTCTAAACAACCACTTTCTTTAAGCTCCACCTGTCAGCATGCAATGTCTCTCCCTATATGTCCCATAAACCTACATGCTAGAAAAATGTCTTACATTAAAGAAAAATTTGCCCAGTTAACTGGAAAGATCGTATAATTGTAATGGAAACCTTTAAAAGTGTTTCAACGTAAAAACACGAGTTATTTTAAACGTAATGTCATCTATTTCTTACTAGTTTTGTTGAATTGCTTCAGTTAAAAGTTGATTTGAATATTTTTTACGTTTTCTATCAACCTAACCTAACTTTTTTTTTTAATACGGGGAGTAGATTTAACCTAACCTAACCTACTAAAAATCCCCCCACAATATAACTGCGGCTGCCTGCCCCACACCGACAACGCCCAATGGTATTCCTCGTGGTGGACAAACGTTCTAGATGCTCCACAGCGTGAAATAAAACAAAAAACACTTTTTTAATGGCATCTATATCCACCACCTGCCACAGAGAAGGAGAGTTTAACCAAGCCTAACGTAACCTAACCCAACTAAACCTAACCAAATAACGTAAATATGGTATTCAGCTCTACAAAGAACTACGCAGAAACTATCAGAGGCGATACAATCAGTAACAACAACCCCTCAAATATCAGTGCACAACCACCTGTCCTCCTCTCCATTCTCCACACTGTTGCTACTGAGAATTCTAGGTCTATTCATTGTTCACGTAGTTATTGTAGGTGATCGAAGCTGAAGTTAACGACAAAACGTTGGATTTCGTTATTCATTTTGACCACGGCCTACAAACACAATCCTCATTTCTACTACTGGACGTATTCCTCATACGTCACTATGGATAAATATCGATACATCCATTTGTTCAAACTGTTCGTACCAAGAAGCTGGGAATTGGGATATTTTGTCAAAAACCTTAATTTTTGCCCTTGACATAATACTCGTATATTAACCATTAGAGTTGTGCTTTTCATAAAAAAATTCATAAGCCGAAATTCCGAAAGGAATTGGAGCCCTTGTAATTAACCTGGTTGCACGAATAAATGTGCTCGTGCACAATTTAACAAAGACATCGCTCTCAACTCCTTTAAAAAGTGTTTGGTTTCTATAAAAATGTTTAACGACGTACTTGACGTCTTTTATTGTCATGTAAAACGGTTCTTAAACGACCCATAAACCGATATAAAAGGAGAAGTCATTACCTGGAGAGTGTCGGAAGGTGGTGGGTGTGTGGGTGGAAAAGGTGGCGTTAGTGGTGACGGGTGAAATTGCTACAAACACCCTAGTGGTACCCGCTGCATACGCTTGCATGTTGGCGACGTTTTATGCCACCCATACCTCGAGAAACGACCGTTAGTGAAGGAAGTTAAGACACATCGGTAGTTCTTAACGACGATAAGTCTTACGTGCAAACGTATTATTACATTTTTTGTCAACTACGACTACGGGTACCGAAACGGTTCACTGGTTATCGTAGTCGTTGCTGCTATCAGCAGAGAGCGACAATATTTATAATTTAGGAATTTTTGGTTACGTAAACAAATTTAAAACTTGCACTTCAATGAAGTGGAACTATGGATTTATCAAGAAGCAATGAAAGAGCATTTTTACCACCATTTTTGAAACACCGTCCTTGTATAACATTTATCTCATATTACATCACAATTCCGTAGACAACGAACTTCTTGTTCTTAGCTTGTTCCTGATACAAAAGCAAGACTATCAATCTAACCTAACCTAAAACAACTTTCAGTAGACTCTCCCAGGCTAACAAGATCTAAAAATAACAAAACAGGAATCAAGCCAATAATAAATTGGTAAGATAATAAATCTTTCTCTGTGCATCACTAGCAGCCACAGTTCATGTTTCGCACTAGTTCGGATTTTCCACATATTGAAACTTCTAAACAATTTTAGATCATTCTGGAAGCGAGTAGGGATTTTTAATTTGGGAGAACGAACAAGTAATCGAACGTGGCCTCTTTGGCAAATCGTTTTTAAAAATGAAACTTCAGCAGCGGCATTAATTTTTCTACTAACTGCATCGTGGGTACATATTTTTAAGCTTCGCGAGTTCATAACGGCAACATCGACGTTACAGCATCACCACCGTCATCTCGAGTACTCGCATCTGTATCTGATTGTGAGAAGTTGTGCACGAGCACTCCGCGATTTCAATGTTCGTGACACATTAATTTAAATTGCTCTCGAGTATGATATAAACGGTTTAAGCGGATAATGTGTGCCGGATGGAGATAATCCTGAGGCTTTACCGGTTACAAGGAGGCGGCTTAAGAACAGGCTTCACTGAAACGAAGGGTGCATTTGTCCCTTCCGCTCCGACCGCCACAACTGATGCTCTTCTTTCGCAGAATCATAAACGCAATCACAGCAAATATTGGAGGTTATGGCACAAACACTTTATGAAATTGGAGACTAACGAAAATATAATGCTTGTAGATTCCGCTCATCACTACATAGTATAAAGCAAATTAAAGTCGCTTCCCGCTGTCTGTCCCTATGTATGCTTAGATCTTTGAAACTACGTAACGAATTTTGATGCGGTTTTTTTTAAATAGATAGAGTGATCAAGAGAAAGGTTTATATGTATAATACATGCATAATATAGTAGAGAAACACTGATAATTTTACAGGTTTTTAATGTAAGGTCGTAAATAAACACATTTGTTTGCGTTTGCATTGCAAATGCTGGCTGAACCCTACGAGATAGATCAAAATAATGCACTACAGTTTTGTACACCTTAAAAAGGCCTACAAAAAAGTCCGGGATGGTATATGTCTATCTCTTAGGGATAACCCACAATAACCATTTTTTATCCTTTATTTATTACGAGAAAATAATGGCTTATTTACGAAAAGGCGATTTGAAGCAATACAGCATTAATCCTTATCCAATTAAGTACCTTAAATACATTGTGCATGTAATATAGATCAATATGGCCCTGTACAGCATGTAATTTAAATGAATATTTTCGAAGATATTACAGATTTAAAATGCAGGGACATAGCGGTTGTGGTGGTACCGGCCGGGGTCTGTAGTATATTTAGTATCAGCATTGCACCCGTGCAAAGCCGGGGCGGGTCGCTAGTACATTAAATAGTTACTTTAAATCTTACAATTACTTCAATAAAATCTTAAAGATTCTTATATGTTAGGTAAAGTAAACAAAACTAGTAGTTGTATTTGATGATCTGTTTAAGGAGGATCTCAATACATGTTGCAATAGGAAACAAGTAATGAACTTCATAGAAATAACCGCAACTACTACTACTTTGTTTAGATCCATTTGATGAAAATACCACGGATAGAAGAAGTTAGAGATAGGATTCTATTGGAAATTGATGCGCTAAAAAACTGCAGCAACAGGATGATATGATAATTTTTGAGACATAAATGATTGGGTTTGGTTATGTTGGGTTAGGTTAGATTATTTTATACTGCATTTTTTTTTTAAGTAATGTTTAAGCATATTTATAGGATATTTAAATAAAGCTGACTGGCTCTGATGTCTAACAAAAGTGAAAAGTGCATTTACGAGATGAGTTACTTAATACAAATACAAGTAAAACAAAAACTGTTTAAAATTGTTCTTTTTTTATAATATTTCTCTTGGTTAGGGGCTCACACTCTTGGGCCCTAACATTGTTAGACCCCACCATTATACGGGATATGCAGGGGTGTACTTTATGCCACCGTTTTCGAAATATCGTTAAAATTACCGACGGTGCCTCAACGTGTATTATACAAAAAGGTCGATGGTAATATACGGTCGTCGCGATTTTTGTCATACGGTCTTGTTGACAAATGTCACATACAAGTTTCCAAAAATTGTTTATATTTCTACCGCACGCGTAGGGGTTCTTTTAGGGAAGATACATAAATTATTCTGTTGTAATTCTTTTCTGTTGTGTTTTTAAATTTGAATTAGGAATACCTTGACCCTTATACCAGGAAAGAAGGGGGATACGTAACCCGTGTACTGCATCGAGAATTATTATATTTTTGTACTACCGCCATCCTTTAAAATTGTCAAAAAAAATTTTATTTAAAAGAATGCAAAAAATTATTTTCCTTCCGCCATTTTCAATTAAATACATAATTAGAAAATATTACTGTTTTTTTTTTAATTTTTAGTTACGTTGATTGTAATAAATATGTATGCATTTTACTTCACATCAAATAAATAAATTCTTTCTTAATCTATCACACAAAACGACAGTAACGAAATTTACTTTTTAAAATAAAAAATTTATATTCATATAAAGGTTTTTTCAAAAAATTTCAAATTTTACGAATCATAACAAAAATAACTCTCCCCTATTATCAGATGATGCTCTACGGGGCAAAACGGTGTGGTGCCAACTTTTAGTCAATGTCTTCTTTGTTTTTCCTAGCCTTAGCCTTTACCGAAGTCACACATCGTCGAGATAAAAAAAATATATACATATATATACAATCCACGTCTACCAAAACGATTACTTTATTTTGCCGCTGCTGTTCTTGTTAAATAGAGGCCCCAGCTTGGAATTTTGTTGCTTACTGATTTATATTTATAAAATATGTAAGTTTAAGTTCGGTGGCTGCTCTATGCAATTTACATGCGGATTCAGTAGGTCTCTGAAATGGAGCAGTAAGGCTCATTTAAGGAACATTAAAATGCATTACTTAACTCTTTCCTAGGTATTTAGATCGGATCGTGTATTTCTCCGAAAATCCAACGGAAAGCATTCATTTCCCTTCTTCGTGCTCTTTCGCAACGAAGGCCAGGCGCTTCCAAATCTATTCGAGCTGAATTATTTTTCTAAAGAGAAACTTCGCGAGGAAAACGTTATTGCTTAAAATGCATCCTAATTACATGCATGTTTTTATTTTTTTGTTGTGATAAAAACACTTAAATCTCGGTTATTATAAAGTTACATACAGTTCATAGATGAATACAAATAATATGGATTGAAAAAAGTTAGAAATGAGAAGTTATTACAAAAGATATTATGAGGAGGGGTATGATGGTAGGGAACCTTCTAAAATATGGAGCGATAGTTATAGTCGAATAAGAGACAGGGACTGGAGTAACGAATGGCAAGGGGAGAGCCAGATGGAAGAGTAAAGGATATTAGATGTTTCAGTTTTCGGGGAAAGCAAGATTTGGCTCAGTATACAGGAAGAAGTGGAAGTTCGTATTCAACCAGTCTGTGGGTTGATGACTCTCTACAATGATGCAGATGATACACCTCCAATATTTATTTAAGGCACCTTTTGAAACATGGAGGACTAATTTAAGACTTATTAGAAGCAGAAACAGGTGGAAACATTTCAGAGGGAGACTCAGATTAGACTATCGTGTGCAAGTCGTTAAGGATGTTGGAAGTTTTAGTTTTCAGGGAATGCTAAGATTAACTGATGATAGAAAGGTGTAGAAGTCTTCGGATATCAAACGATGATAACCCCTATCACTCCTTCTTCAATAGTTTAGTTTATAATTATTAAAACTAGTAAATATGAGTATAATTTTTGTTACGTTTAGGTACCCTGAGTAATCTGTTTATTTAAAACTTGCACAGCAACTACCAACTGTTTTCAGATTTAGGGGATATTACTGGACATTGCTATATCATGTGAAGCAAACATGTATGAAGTACTCTTATATTTCCAGGAGAAGTCAAATCGCTCCTCTCAGGCATCATTAAAGTGCCGATGTATATATTTTCCAAATCTACTTGAAACTTAAAATAGTCAGAATTGGCGCGAGAGCTCTCTCATTCTCACTAGTTCAATTTAATATTTCTTCAATGTTTATTTACTGGCCATGTAGTACTATAGCCTACATAGTATGAAGCAAAATTACTTCCTTATTTTCCTTTAAATTACGTCAGTTTGTTCTCTTAAAAGATCAAGATTATGTACAAAATTGGTGAAATAAATATTTATCACATACTGATATTCGTAGTGGTAACAAGAGCAAACATATTACACTCATAATAAATGTTGTTTTCGTTATCTTGTCTTTAATTAAATGTTGATATTATCACCTATTCCACTGCAATAATCAACTGAGGTAGACATTCCACGCATCACTAATCACTTTTATCTTTGTTTGAACTTCTCTTCAATAAATTTAATAAACCTCGTAATACTTTCCGCACGATATACCAAATCAGGATAGCTGAGATAATCAAGAAAGCGTACACATCTAACAGGAGGTACTGATAAAGAGGTAAATCGAGTGCTGAATTTTTCAGATAAGGGGCTCCTCGATGTTTTATAACGTACTCCATATACCACATAATCTTTTCCAAATCATCCATTGGCTTCTCACGACTTAATTCCGATATCTTCGATATTTTCTTTTTGTAACTAAAATTTTTTTGTGGTTATTATGATTAATTGTAATTTCTGATGTGTTCAATTATTAATTTACCTTGGATTCCCTATTACTTCTTCTATACTACTTTTTAAACTTTCAGCTGTGAAAGTTTTGTAATCAACCTCAACTCCAATTTTATGATAATCGATCTTTCTTGCGTTGTGGTGCTGATCGGCATAGAACGGGATTCCTATTAATGGAACTGCAAAATGTATGGCTTCTTCTAGAGACTGGAGACCGCACTGGGTTATAAACAGTTTTACATTCGGATGGGCTGAAATTAGATATTGAAGTCATTTATTTATAATTAAACAAACAAAAACACGGTCATCAACTAGCTTAAGATGAAGTTCAAGTAGAGTTTTGCTTTGAATAAAGTCTTACCTAAAACATCTTGCTGAGGGTACCACTTGCTAATATGTACATTCCCAGGTTTATTGGTTATGCTGTCGTTTTCAAATTTCCATAGTACAGTATAAGGAAGTTGCGAAAATGCTTTTATCAATTCTTGTTTCTTGCAATCAGGAAGTTTGTCGCTTTTTATATTTGATCCTAAACTGAAATATATCACTTCATTCGTGGCCCCATCCAAAAGTTTTTTCAAATCCTGTTCATCAAAATATAAAAATAAATATCTAAACCCAGTCCTAAATAAGGAAAATATGGGACACAAAAGAAGAACATTAAACTTAATATAACGTTTCCATAAATTTTACTCTAATTATGCTGCAGATGGAAAAAGTTTTCCTGATATATGTAGATAGGATGTTCAGAAATCCAGAGAACTACCTATGTGGTTATAGCATATTAAGGATAGTATACAAGTTTGGTGGTCGTGCTTTTGAAATTTTCTTGGAGGTGATCCCTACGTTTCCGTTGACTTCCCAAGGTTTCGCTGACAGCTGCTACAGGGCCCAAGGTTTATTGCTAGGTTGAGTACGTGGTCGTAGTGCTTTCCGTGGAGGTTCGTGACGGGAAGGACCGTGTTTAACTTAGCAACAAACTTTGTGTATGTCTGCAACAGTATTAGTAAAACCTTGGAAAAACAACTCAAACCTGGTGACCACCTGGGGAGAAGGATTCCAAAACCACTGCTATGAAGACTGATTTTGTGTTGTTTAATAGTACCTTTAGGTGGCAATAACGAAAGAATTAAATAAGTATTGGCTTTTGTGAGCTCCAAATTAAAATGTATTAAAACTGTGCGATTTTGCTTAGATATGCTTTGTTTTTTTATTAGCAGACCTGTTGTACATTAGTCTTACCGAAGGCTTTCTATGGTCGTTGCTTTTAGAAGACGCTTTAAGCTACCGCATGATATTTGTTTAGATACGTAATTGAGGTTAAGTTTCACTTGACGTTTTAAATTGATATCCTTATATTAGTTTGTTTGGTACTTTTTATAGTGCCCTTTTCAACATAGAGAATTGTAGAGTTGGAATTTTCGGAAATTGGAATTCGTAACACACAATTGTTATATAAAACGGTTTTTGAAATAAGAGGTTATTCCTCTCTTTTTTATTTTGTTGTTCCACATTATAGGTACCTATTTAAATTGAATGCAGAGTTTTCTTTGAAAGAAATAAAATAATGACAGACGTATTTGAACGTATAATGCCTATATCGTTGAGTCGCGTCGTTCAGAAACTCAAACGGGATATAAATGAAACGTATAACTCAGGCTGTAACTCTATTTGAATTATTACATAAATATTGGCGTAAAATAAAACATTTCTCTCGTAAAAGCTAACAAATGTCGGCCCCGTTTATATTCGTTTTACATTCGTATTGATAGCTGATAATAAAACGTTTGTTATGTGATAATAAAAGTTAAATAAATTCAAACACGCAAATAGTAGAGAACAAAAAATGCAAAGAATTCAAAATGGATTCATTAATAATAATTAATGCTATCAATACTTAATAAATCCTACCGGCATCAATCGTTTCAAAAATCGATGAATCATTAAATTACTTTATTCAACATACAATCTAAAATAAATATCAGTCATGGTTGATATCTTACAACTAAAAGACTATTAAACAGAATAATTATAAATACGCCTATTTTTCTTTGTCAATATTAAAAGTTAATTGTACATTTCCTATCAATGCACCTCCTGTACGTTCTCAATGTTGTCTTTACGCATATGAGGGCGGATCGAGAAACATTTCTTTGGAGATGAGTGAAATTAACTTATCTTAAAATCTGTGAGTCGTTCAAAAAAAATAGCCTAAAATTGACTTCTCAATAATAAAGCAACTCACTCAGCACGTTTGACAGAATTCTGATGACCAAGCACTTTTGTTCCACTAACAAATCGTGTTGCTGATTAAAATAGTACATTTTACTGCAATATTGCATTCACTCATTTCGTACCTACTGTTACAGAGCTGTGTTCCAAACATAGTTTTATTAGTGGAGTATCTCCCATTGAGCCTATTAATTTATTATGGATATCATGTTTATAAAATGAGTACCTACAAAATGGACAATATCAATAAAAGACTACTCAAGGAAGGCATGCTTCACGAAGATTGGGACACATAATCTATGTAAATCTATCTATAAAATACACCCCCGCAGACGCCGTATGGCTGGGCCTCTATCCCAAAAACTTATGTTTTTCCTGGGATAAGTAATGACGGTTCTAGACACACAAGTGCAGGAAAGGCCTGAGATTTTCCGTGACGCAAATGAGCTAAAGGCCCTCTACCAACACTAACTAAAGAATTTGTGTGGTATAACATTAAATAAGTACTATTAAATAATTTACCTTAACAGATTTAATTTTAAACATGACGAATCGCAGTAGTTAGAAATTGCAGAGAAGCTATAGAAATATATGTACGCAGAAGATTTATTTGGAAGGCAATGAAGCATTTCATGTAAAAGGACAATGAGTGAGCAAAGTGTGATTTGGTCAGCCGTACATCCCAGTATGTGCTGCTTGGGCAATAAATTAAATACATCCGAAAGCGGATTCGTCGAAATGCGTCCAAACATAAAAGATTACAAGCAAAGAGATTAATATTACTGACATGAACATATCGCTGTATTAATCAGGAGATAACAGAGAAACGGAAAAACAAAAATTTCTCAATATATGGATTTTAATAAAAAATTTCCACGAAGATGATCTTCAATGTCTTTTTAATTTTATTTACGTTCACGCCCCATCTCAATTCATATATTATCAACTGGTAATTGAAATAGCATTATAAAACGCAAATGACAAAAAAGTAAATAAATTATTCAAAACTAATAATTTTTTCGTTAAAGGGTTTATTTGCATAAGGATGCTAGAAGGCGCCATCTGTTGTTTGAAGCTTCCTGTACTCAAAGTAATTTGTCACGCAAATCAACCAGTAACAGTTCTAACAGCTTCAAGTTTTGTTATGAAATAGACTCGGGAAATAAGAGATTTTTTTTTCGTTGTAAATTTCTTTCCGATATATTCTACAGTGGCCCAAACAATTTTCTCTTCCAAAAGTTTTGTCATTCGTCACTGACGACATCTTCACTGGACTCTTAAATTGAGTTGAAAAATGACTAATTATCGGCTCAAAAGATAAAATTGTCAGCAGAACATTTCTAAAAGAACTTTACAACCAATTCACGTCCTTCCTGAATTTTTTCAATAAAAAAATGCGGTAACTTATCTAATAATCTGTGTTTTCTCGTAAAATGTTTCCAAAAATATTAGAAAGACTATTGTACAACATTAGATACTGAAACCTAGAATTTTCGGCTTAAGACTATAAAAATGAGATAAATAATGTAGGTATATCAAACAATACTTTCCTTGGGTAAGTTTAATGGTTCATTTGGGCTCTTCAAATGTAATCCAGAAAACGGAATCATCTGAGGAGCTATCGGTCTAGGAAGTCCTAAAATTGGTGTATTGACAAACACAAAACTTGTTTCCCCAGCCAATTCAAAAGTATTCTTAGTAGTATTAAATATTTGATATAAGAGACTTTTTATAGGAATGCCAACTTTAAAAACCATTAACACTCGATAATGCACCGAATGATAAACGCTGTAAAGCCGTTCCCAAAATGTTAAATTCTTGTACATTGGAAGAAATGAATTTGGTGTTGAAATAGGGTGAGTTGGATTTCTCAAATAATCATGCCAAGATATGGATGGTTCCAATGTAAGAACTCCCACCATGGGTGTTTTCAAAACTTCTTTTAATCCAAACATAATCGGATATATAAATTCCACAACCAAAAGATCGTATTGCTCAGTATTGTTATGAATAAGGTTTTGTACTTCCGGATGAGTTAGTTGCTGTTCAAAAACTATTTTGCATAACTCTGTTAGTTTAATCGCATCTTCGACATAATCAATTTCTTCATAATCTGAAATAAGTTCGTGATGTTCTTCCAAAACTTTATACGAATCACTCAAATCAATTTCCTTCAAGTTTGGGAACTTTTTGCTTTTCGTCGGATTTGGAGTAAAGATCGTGACATCGTGACCTCGTCTGGCTAACTCTAACCATATCTTTTGGTAAACTATTTGGTGACTGTAAGACGGATAGAGGAAGTATCCCAAAATTTTTGCCGAATCTGTTAACGATAATACAGCAACAAAAAATAACATCACTAATATTTTATGCAACATTTTTGCTCGATTAACCCAACAACTGTCATAAATCTAACTGAACAGATTTAAATTTGAGCATATTTACTGAAGATAGTATTATTATCTAAAGAGCGAAAACAGAACACTTAAAACTTTCTCGCTAATTCTGGCCTTATCGCACTGTCGATTGATTTTGATTTAGTTGATTAAGGGCAATATATATCAGGTTATCATTATTATTTTCTTTAGATGTTTTTTTTTTTAATAATAATAGAAATATTAATATATGTTGAGGAGATAAAGTAGGAATGTCGGAATTGGATAAAATTGTACTACGTACACATAAATTAAATATTTACATCTATTTAAAGAATAGATTTTTAGTAATTTTTGGAAAAACTTGAGAGTTATAACATTCATTTGAAGGCATCCATCTATTACTTTTATTGCACCTTTTCTCTATAACCAAGTTCAAATCTTTGTCTTTATGTTACTTTTTGAACGTTCTCCTTTGCTATTATTATTAACAAGTTGAGCCCGTCCAAATTTAAGCATTTGAGGAATGAGGAATACTATTTCTTACCGTAGCCTTCTGGCCTGATTGCATAATAGATTTGCAAAACATTTAAGAAAGCACTTAAAAAATTTAATCTCGGTGACCCTTGTAGACCATAATCGCTAAATGTAACTACATGCTGCTGATACAAAGCACTTCTCAATTGCCCAAAATTTATTTATTTATAAAAAATACACTAACTATTGCCAAGTATTATACGAAATTTAGCGGATTTTCGAAATAGACTTACTGAATGCTACTGGCGCCCTTGCATCATGGTTAAGGAAAATTTAATAGTCTCATTTGATTGACTAGGTCTTGATTTGCTATTTTTTTGCCAACTTGTTACCACCTTCATTATTGTAAGAGGGTGCCACTTGTGGCGGACGCCATTAAATACAGGTACTGTCCAACAAAATTCCTCTTTAATTAAGGAGATTACTCGTTGATCCGGCCTTCGTAATCTACTTGTATTTTACAACATTTGCCACCGATGACTCTGACTTGCTGCCTGTGGTCGTATGTTTATCCAACTCTGAATGGGGGAGGCTTTGGTTGTTCAGTATTTTGTCGGAACTTTCTAACAAGCTCGAAATTGCAATATGTATCTCTAGCAATTTCGATATAATACTGATCAACAACATATTTTGTTCTACGTATTGTAGGTGAATACTAAATATATATTTTTTTTTTTCAGAACATGTTCGGGACTTTACCTGCGGAAAAATGTATTATCGTACTATCCACATCGATAGTCAACGAGATGCTTTATACGTCGGTGCTATGTAAGTTTTGTACATTTTAATAGAAATAACACTGTATGCATGTAGGTAAATCATTAATATATTATTTATTTATTTTTACAAAAACCTATTTTTTGATTTTATAGCTATCGTTACAGGTTACTTACCTTATTTTTCGGACTATAAAATGTACCTCAATAAGATGATTTTCATATTTCTTTGGAATTATTTTTATTTATTATTCATATTCATAATTCGTAGTAGCAATCTAATCAGTAACATTTATTATGTGTTTAGTGGACTTTACAAACTGTAAGTCAAATTATGGTTAGCTCTGTGTTTAATTATTCTGTCTTACGGAAATTCATTTTAAAGATATTAATCAAATAATACTAATTAAGTAATAAATAAAATTGCTTTTAAATGTTTCACAAATTGCTTTATTTTAGCACTCTACAACTGCTTCGACTGATAAGTGATTGAGTATCAATTACTTTTGATAAAGACCTTATCGGACGAAATAGCTACACAATGCTACAATAAAGAAATTTTTTAAACGTTTAAAAGCAATTTTGTTTATTTCTTAATTATTTTTCGAAATGTTTCACATCAATTCAAATAATATTTGATTATGAATATAACATACTGCTATTGAATAATAAGAAATTATACGTTGGGGTGCCTTTTCGACTCTGTAAAACTATAGTTTACAGTTAAGATAAATTCACAATAAACTATTTTTGTCCTACTTTTTGTTGGCTCACTGTTCTCCTGACACCAGACAATCTTTTTTACGTGTATGTCGACACGGGTTTTAATTGGACACTTGAATGAAACACTTAAGTCTTAATATTACTTTATTTGATTCGACGTGCGTTAGTTAGTTCAACAGTTCTTACAGAACCGACTTCAAGTATTTATATTAAAATAGAACAAAGATTATAATGAGTTTAGACCGAGACCGTAATAAGAATTTAGGATTGAGTACAGAGGACTGAAGACTCAAGACTCAAGACTGAAGACTGAAGACTGAAGACTGAAGACTGAAGACTGAAGACTGAAGACTGAAGACTGAAGACTGAAGACTGAAGACTGAAGACTGAAGACTGAAGACTGAAGACTGAAGACTGAAGACTGAAGACTGAAGACTGAAGACTGAAGACTGAAGACTGAAGACTGAAGACTGAAGACTGAAGACTGAAGACAGAAGACAGAAGACAGAAGACTCAAGACTGAAGACTGAAGACTCAAGACTGAAGACTGACTTAAAACTAAGTATTTTTGATTCTTGTAGTATAGCCCAGGGCGTGTCTTACTACCCCCAAACGTATCTAAAGGTTCTACATACAGGTTCCATGTTACATAATACATACAATACATAAGTACATAATACACTATTAGCTAGAATAGTTTGATAAGGTGCACCGGTTGGAACCTCCCCTAGATAACCAAAGTTAAATAAACCGATCGTGCTTTTAGGAATGACATGTTAAATCAAACATACGATCGCAGTTTACAAATTGATATCAATCTCCACGTTTAAACAGACAATTTCAAAAATATACAAGTTAGCTCAAATAAACGTCTCATCCATAGTTTGATAAATAATCTTGCGTTTGAGTTCCAAAATAGGGTGGAAAATGTAAATATGTGAAACATTCATGCTTTTAGCAAGGTGGTGCCAACTGGCTTGCCCGGATATTCTACATCCTGGATCAAGAGCAAATGTACGATTATTCTTAAATGAGATAGTCTTTTATCAAAAGTAACATGTACCTACGAACTATAACTAAAGGTAAATCATGTGGAAAAGAAACATAGGGTTGGTATCTAACATTTTCGAAGGGTGTCACTTTTAACAGAATCAGTTCTAATGTGACACCAGTTTTGATTTTATATATACATTTTGCTTATATTTATGTATATTGTACAATTCTTTTCACGTTCAACAAAACATGAATAACATCAAAAACAAGAGAATAATTGGTATCCAATGAGCAATGACAGAGATTCGGTCATATTATGGAATTCATTGTTGTAAAAGTAGACCTTTCGGTCATATGTTTGTCCCTTACCAAAAAAATTCAAAACTATTTAAAATTGTGGATGAAATTGATAAAAAACTTAAAACCTAAAATTAGACAAATCGTGAAGTGATAAAGAAGAAATCTATTCTGGAGAAGAGCTATGTGTGAGTGCGCTTCATTTTCTATGTGTAATTCAAAAGGGCAATAATATATAGGGGTTTCCATTTAAAATATTGAATTAAAGGTACATTTCCGGTATAAATTGAAGTCCACCATATTTGAAAATATTTTCTACGCCATACGCACTCAATTTTGGACAATTATTGTGATAAATATTTGTCTTTATTACGTACGTTACAGACCGATTCAGCCTTAGTAATTCACCCTGTATGTTATTTTTTGTTAGGTATTTATTAGGTATATATTTTTATTGTTTAGAAAAAATATTTTTGGTCGATTTTCGTTTTTCAACTGCTCATATGTGACTAATCTCCCGGGTAGGTTGGTTTTTCTATTACTTTAAAACATTTCTTGTTGAATTTCTCTGATTTTACTTTTGTAATTTGTAGGTTTCAAATTTTTCGCTAATTTCACCCTCAATTTTCAGTAATTTTTAATTTTTTTAAAGTGTCATAAATGTTTGACCGAAACAACGTACTTTACATCAATAAATAGAAACGTTCTATCGAAGGATTTCCTTTTATATAGCAACGCTGTTTCACAAAATACTCAAACGGAATAACCAACACTTGACTCCGACGAGCTCCTGCTTTCTTTGACCTACTAACCGTGAATTCTTTTTCACAATCAGCTGTAGTTGAACCCATTTAAAGTTCGCCAGACCGTGTCAAAACTATTATGATTTAAACTTTTTTTGTTTGAAAAGTTGAATATTTTATGCGCCAAATCCTAGTGAAATAGTTCCTCAATTACCCTTGATTGTACTGTGGTCTCTTCAAATGTTACTGATGGTTTTCGGGCCTGTAGGTCGTCGTCTGGAGATTTTTCTTCTCAACGTTTCGTCGACGTGAGTGGCAGGCATCTTCAGGAGTTCTGTTCTGATGATTGATTCAATGCAGACTGGCGATGGTACTCCGGAGCTGATATTTATACCTGGGTATTGAACATGTGGTTCGAACCATAGACATAGAAACGGGAATGAGCAATACTAGCAAGATACTGGTCACTCTGTAAAAAGAAAGAAACGAACCATACGGCCAATATCTGTTCTTTCTCTGAAGGCCTGTAGTGACGAAGACATGGTGCAGGGTTGTAACCTTTAGTAATTCAAATTCTAGAACAAGACAACTACTGGTCGCACATTCGCTTTGTCTCTCGCACTTTTCGATTTGTTTTTACTGCATAACTGAATACGAAATGCTCAGTCCGGTCTCCATGTCTATGGTTCAAATTCAGTGCTGCAAAAGCTGTTTGTTCCTATTTAGAGCAAATAATACAGTGCCTTCATAAATGCCTGAGAGCCACGAGACACACTTTTTGGTAACCTGTGGTGTGTTTGTTGATTTGAGGTTGGCGCACTGAATTTAGTTGCTGGTTGGTTACTAAAATTACTGTCACCTGTCAACTAAATGCCAGTTTTGTTTATGTTCGATTAAAGATAATAAAATAATTCTTCTTGCCTTTTTACCTTTTTTATTCATTTTAATTTATCACACATTAGTTTTGTTGCACTCAATACTAAAAGTTTAAGTAATTTTTCTATTTTAAACAATAGTCACTACTCAGTCCTTTTTGTATCATCTTTAAACGCTGTCACTGGAATTAGTTAGATATGGTTAGATATCATCTAGGGATATTTGAATTGATTTTGTGCATCTCGTGTTGTTGGTTACCTAAAAACGGAGATCACGTGACTCGGACATTTATGAAGGCACTGTACATGCCAAGCGAATCTTTAGTCTCGTTCGCTTAGTCTAAACGCACCTTAACAGTGGATAAAGTTATTTTTCATCGTAATTGGCTGCATACGTTGGTATTGCGTAACACGTAATGTTGTTACTTTCGCCGTTGATTAGTAATTTATATCAGAACATGAATACACCGCTAAGGTATTCAAAACACGCTGTTCGTGTTAATTAAATATTAGATAAAAATAACAGGCTCGGCGACTGTCGTCTCTGGTGCGTCGTAAAGTATATTAACATCCATTGTTTACACAAAAATACAACCACAATTCTGTCAAAAGCTTTTTAATGGTGCAAACAGACTGCACGCATCCGAATCTTTTAGCCACGCGACCTCCTGCTCGATAATTAATTACATTCTGCTTAAAATGGATACCTAATTATGTAATAATTCATCTTTAAAGCTATCTAGTTTCGTCTACGTATTAAATCAGTATTATCATATATGTACTTGTACGTGTTATAAGTACTCAATTGACCGAAATCTTTACCAGGAACGCGTTGTGGAGTGCTACTTATGGTGACTATTCTGCTTATTAGTACTTTATGATTTTGAGTAACGCGTTTTAGCCATACAGAATGTATCTCTAACGCAATGCATGAGGTTTACGAAAGCCATAACGTGTTCGTGGTTAGACTTTTTTACAACTGACTATAACATACATAATTGAATGAAATATTAAGTAATACTTGGTAGTGGTGATTTTAGAGATATTAATGAAAACTAAGATACTCAACTAACTACATACATAATTCGCAATATTCACGAATGTTTGGTACTTTTCTATGGAGATCTTCAAAAGACACCTTGTCGCCCGATGCGACTGGTTAGTGTCGGATTCCCGAGGAAGGTGTCCTCGAACCTACCGATTAAAATCTCAGGCCGTTTTAGGACTATTAATTTCGGTCCTCTTCAGCCGGGGAAGGAAAATACAAAACGAACTATCGTTAGTAAAAATTATTTACGTAGTAAGTTAGGCACTATAGAAAACAATAGAGATAGTAAACTAACGATACATTTGATAAAACAAAGTAAAAAAACTTTTCAACCAGTCGGTTTTTCTTAAGTGTTTTTGTTTTACCTACTCGATTTGTAACAGGAGCTTGTTTTGCTTAAGCATTAGCTTCAGTTGTCACTTGTAAAGTTAGCTGTGGTGCATACGACATTTATATTCACATGATCCTCATATTCATGACACCATTACAAATTGCCATTAGGGTAAAATGGCGCACTGTTTAAAATGCATTGTTCCAGCACTCTGCAGGCAGAACGCTCTCTAAAATCACTATTAACCTCCTTATTTACTACTGATGTTGGTTATGAATCACAGTAAGTGCACCCAACCTACAATAGTGCTTCACACACGTCACAAGTAATATTTAACTTAATTTAAGTATAAATCACAACGATAATCGTCAGGGTAGTCTTAACTACTTCTGCATGACTGTAAAAAGCACATAGCGGTTAAAATAGTAGATTCCTGTATTTGTCAGATGCCTTTACTTGTAGTTTTCCTAAAAAAAACCACTATGCATTCAACTGACTGACAGGCCAGGGTACTTTAATGTGTTTTTCCATTCAGGCTGTTATAGGAGCTTTCGCTCCTCTTCAGCCGTTATGATTGTGTGTTTTTGATGAGAATAAACGAGTGTGTATGCGTGCGTAGTGGCTATTTTAGGATGTTGGAAAGGTCTTCAAGGTAATTCTCGAATTCCTCTAGGAGATCAGGAGTGAGGACTAGGAGTTTAGCTAGTAGGAAAGGTAGCTTGCTCTTGGATTTGCGTGTTAGTCTTCGTGGTATATCAGCTAATTATTGAGTAGTGAGTGATACCTGCTCATTCTTAAAAATTTAAACATCATTTGTAACGCCCTGTAGTATAAAAGATAAACATACAATAAAAATTTTTATAACAATATTCTACTTCAAATGGTGATAAAATACTATTGCTCGTGTTCCACATAAGACGTCGTATAAAAATTAGCTGTGTGTCGTTTCATCCCCATTACCCCACTCATCCCTACTATACCAAACATTTCAGACCACTTTTTTGATATGTAAATTCCCATAAAACTTAATTAACAGGAATGGGGCTACAAGCGACCTCTTGTAGAAATTTATATATAAAGGTATTTACCCCAATCCAAAACTGGTCTGAAGTAGCCCCTAAATACTAATGTTTTCAATTGGTACTAACATTATTTCGTTTCGTTACAGTTTGATTTAGCAAAATCTTAACTGCCGTTCAAAATGGATAAATTTACTCTAACTTTCCTTTATCAATCATAAACTTCATTATATATATATCAAGAAACACTACACGGTAACGAACTAAGGAGGGCTTTCCAGCCTCAATTTCAAAGGTTAATTAGTTTATTATGAAATATTAGATAAGATATTCAATAGAACAAAATATTTTCTTGGTCAATATTCTGTCGAAACCACCAGGCACGGATCGCGATTTCGAGCTGGTTAGCTCTCGCCAGCGTGTCGTAGGTGGCTCCGACAGAATACAGACCGACCAAAATCTCCTCTTGCTAGAAGTGGATTCAATAACGACTAAAGACGACACAAGAGCGCCATCTTGTATAATTCAATGTTCAAAATCAAAAGGTCTTAGATAGCAGATGGCATATTTTAGATAGAAACAGCTATATCATACCGATATTTTTTTACAAACTAAAATGAAACTGATTCCCAATTAGAGATTACCATGCACTGAGAAAAAGTATTCTTCTGTAAAGAATATTTTATGCTAGATTTAAGATTTTTTTATTCTTGTTTATAAAATACAAAAAACCCCACCATGATGTTACTTACAACACCACCTCAGTCTGGCGCCATTCCCTCGGATTCGCAACTCCTCTCAACTTAACCTCTAGATCTACTCCTTCCCCTTTACACCTCCCATCCCGTTCACCTCCATCACTCCCTCTGCATCACGCACTCCTACGCTACCCCCGCTCCTACAGTACCTTCACTCCTACACCGTCCATCCCCAGAGCACACCACCCCCGGTAAAGTGCAGCAGTTATTGAGAGAGGGATAAATTTAAGGGACGAAATAGATGTTGGTGGGTGCAGATGGTATGAAGTGAGTCCGGGGAAGGACAGTGTTGTGGTGGAGGTAATCTTCGATGGTTCTTTGGTGACGAGGATTGGTTTAATGTCCTTCATTGTCGTTGTACGGTAATGTTATCGGTAAACGCCTTGTTAGCGTTGTAATTACTCTATTTTTATTTCAGGATCGCGTAAAATTACCCATAATAAGGCAATTCCTAAATGCGATCAATTTACTGCTTACCACATGTTCCGGTTGTAGGTGAAACGATAGCCTTTATTTATTACAACAATGCAATTATGTGTGCGTGAGTGGAAGTTGCGAATACAAAAGGAAAAAAAGGGGAAATCGATGGCTAATAATAGCTGTAAATAAAATTTTACGAGGCAATAAAATGGCTTTCGAGTTCGGACACGGACCGAAGAAGGACTTGTGACGATTGCGCTTTTTTTTGCAAGTCGTTGCCGAAACATGACCCCCTGGGTCAGCACGCGCCCTTATCTCGAACAAGTTTCGTGTCGCTTAAGGACAATATGTCCTGACTCAGATGATCAAACATTATTTATCGCAGTAAACGGCAGGACACACTTCTGTTCGAAAAATCCATTTAGGGAGGAACAAGGGTTTTAACCTACAATAAGATCATTTATTCCTGAAATACTTGGTGTTTATCCACTCTAAATATTACGCCGTATATTCGTCTGTCTCAGTGGCGGTGCGTGATCCTAAGATTGAGGATGCAACATGCACAAAAATAATAATCATACGAATATGAGATAAATATGTATTTATCTCACACCAGAGGACAAGTATAAGTTACGTTTCTTCCAAAATCTATAACTAGGGAGTAAAAGGGGGGTAAAATATTGTATGGTAAATGCTAAGTCGTTACAATTAGATGCAAATATAGTATGATACCTTAAAATTTCCCTAAATATTCCCTACCAATTTCCTCCCGCAATGCTGACTCTAAAAACTTCTGCAGTATGTGGAGCACTTTTATCCTGGAAACGTTACGAAAAAATTTTCCACGTGGACGGAGTCAGGGATAGAGCTGGTAGAGGAGAAAAAACTTTATTATAAATAATATCGAAATTGGAGATGTACGTACAACCAGAAGTTGCCCCGGAAAAAGCTCTTGAGACATTAAACAAACTTTGTGTTGATCAGTAAAAACCACTTGATTTTTGTTTTTTAATTCACACCTTTTTGTAACGCAACTTTTCAAAATAAATCAATATCTCAATGTTCTAAACCCCATCTTTTTTGTTTGCTTTTGTCGCATCGCAAACATCCCTCAATTGTATTTATTACAAATTACTGCGACGAGTCGTATGTGTTCTGCAAATAACGGTACAGTTGTCTTACTTGGTGAATTTCCGATTTAAAATGCCGTCAACGTTGCGGCATATCTTCTCATGTCTTGATGAACTCGTCCTGATTAGAAGGGATAATTTTATTTCATTACAAGGGTGAACCAAATTAGGTTTATCAATTTGTGCCATTTTCCCTTGCGAACGTGATGCTGATCAAGCAGGCGAGAAAAAAATTGAAGACCAAGCGCTTCAGGAAACTCTTTAAAAAATTAGCCTTTGCGCCTAATAAATCCTACATTCAAATAGCTGATTATACGAAGTATATGAGTAACGTTTATCAATTATATTCTTAGTTAGTAGCAAACTCAATTAGAAATATCTTAAAAGGAGAAAAGAATCTGCATTTTTAAATATCAATTACGGTGGCCCAGAAATAGTAGGGAGGTTTTTTTTTAATTTTCCACAAAGTGACATTACTTTTGGTGAAGAGAAAATTGTCCTATCACAATCAATTGCAGTGCTATATTTGAAAATGTAAGCTTTTAAAACTAAAAAAAAATTATGTTATCAAATTTGTAATTCATTGACTAATATAGTTTTGATTTAGTTCAGAAACGGAAAATATAAAAGAAATGCTTAAATCTACGAACATAAAAAAGTAGGTGTATTTGAGATAAAAACCATTTGCGGGATTTTCTGGCATAATCAAAGTTAACACTGGAGGAGTAGTGGTTTGACCTGGAACTTAGCCAAAAACAACAACATTGACAAGGATAATGAGAGATTGCTTTCAAATGTGGAAATGTTTCTAATTTTCATCACAGGCGATACTGGACATTTGCCTTCGAAGAACTCCTTTTCCGAAAATCGAAACAAAATACTTGGTTATCGCAGCAAACAAGCGTATTGTGGCTGCAAATTATGTTTCCTGTTTCCACAATAATTATTACAGCACACAGCACTTTCTCCAGGTGGAACATTAACGAAATAATTATTGTAAGAACAGTAAATGTAATTTCCTACCAAAACGTGTTTATTTGTTTTATTAATTAATTCATTATTATTAATATAGGGTTGCAAGAATTCAAAGTCTTGTGTATTCAATTTTTTTGGGTACATCTGAACAAAAATGAAACAAAAAACTATTATTTTTGTTTTTACTTTGTGGAATTCCATTCTGTTTGGCAAATTGATAGAACACGGTTATGTTATGCTCTATAATTACTTTATTATTACGTATATACTGGATTTATTTGGATTGTTGCTAATGATTTTATAAATTTAAATTGGTCCAGTGTTTAACAATAATGTAATGACAATCTAAACGTATTATTATTTTACTAGAAGAGCCCGTCTAAATTTGAACGGGGGTGTATGGCATTTTAGAAATTTTGATCATTTCTTACCCTACCATCCTTTAACTGTTACCTAAGCACTTCTTAGAAACAATTTTTTTTTTGAAGAAACGGAATTTTGAATGATATTTATTTATAACACGAAAACCCTTAGGAAGGCATTTTTTTACAGATTATTCAAACGAGAAGTTTAACCTTCAGGGTGGTGTGTTTTAAACCGGAACATTTTAACTACATTGTATAACACATCTACTTAATACAACGTGCTTGCTCGCGCTTAATTTCGTTTTGAGAGAACAAGTTTACGTTTCGAGCAAGGTGCCCGTCTGGCCAAGTTTACTTGTGATGTACATTTTAAGCAAACAGTAGAAAACTCATTACCCACTACGTCCACAACCCTACGTCCGGTCGCTTAGTAATAATGGTAATAAAAAGGTCCGGCAATCTCGCCTAATTTTGGTTACAAACGCACCCGTACATACACGGGGGTCGTTCTGCCACGCTGCTGTGATTACAATGATATGCCGTCGCAGGACAATGGACAGCGTTAATGTTGCCGACGGGTATATACATACAATAATGGCCCTCGTTTTATGCACCGACATCAATAATTTTTGCGTGTGGTCACAAGCAACGAGCCGTGTCAAATTATGATTTCAGGCTTCGGATGGTTATTTTTCACTGAACTGTTATCCTTAAAATTGCTGAAAGGATCCTGATGGGAACAAAAGCTAGCTGCTCAAAATGTCGGTCACGTTTTAATATAACGATCGCGTTCGTAATCATTAGTAATTAGTAGAAGTAGTGGCAGCTATAAGGGAAGCGGGTGGCTTGGTAGATTATGTAATCAGATTTATAGCCTTAAGCGTTGAAGCTTGTACATATACTGCTATACTACTGTATTTCTGACACAATACCTATACATCTGAACCATAAAATATTCAGTATAATAGCGTTATGTATTATGGAGTGGTACATCAGTCATCAAGTAAATGGCCTCAACAGCTTTGCTAGCACATACATACCCTTTTGATAAGTTTTTAGCATCACTCTCATGAACTACATATTGAATGACAACTAGTCCGATAAAGGCTTATTCACACACCAAACCGATACGTGTCATGTCCGATGGTCTGAGGTCTCCCCTTCACCTTAGCGAATTGACCCCATCTCGAAGATGCTGGGTCTAATTAGGCGAGGAACCGCCAGTTTTTGGGACTATCAAAACCTTAGTACGTTCGAAGTCAGGGACTGCGTGACGGAGTGGACGTTCTAGCAGTACTGCCCTCTACCTAGCATGCGAGCTTTAAACCACTGCTCCCTCAAATCCAACTCCAATGGCAGGAGAGGAGGGAAGCGAAGCCTCCTCACCCCCGAAGTATGGGTAAAACTGGTCCCCATCGGTTACACCGGAGCACCTCTCGCTTATCGTAAACATCGAACATTCTTTAGCTTTTTGGACTAGTCCGAGCAGTATGTCTACGCCTCAACTCTACCACCCCCCATTATACGCTCCATTGCCAAGTCCGTTCTTGGATTGAAGACATTGGCGTAGCGGTACCACCCAGAGGTCCCCCAAAACTCTTGTTGAAGTTCCTATACGATTGACACTGAAGTGCCGGTGACCGCACCGATATTGCCTTACTTTCAACCGATTAGTTATGTCGGTGGGACGGGTTGGCCTTACGATACGTTTGTCTTCCAACGGCCCCTTTACTTCCCTTCGGAGTTTTGCTCGGCTAACGCAAAAGCTAGACGGGGTGCTTTCGGCCCTTCGTCCATGACCTGCGGCTTTCAACCTCTCCTGACTTCGAATGCTCGTTTTGTCCATTAACTTCCTCACATTAGCGTGGGTACTAAGACCACACCCATTTTCTTCTGTCTCCGAGTGCCGAAGGTTGGCAATCCAAGATCCCAATGCGGTCTTAGAAACTTCTGCTTTAAAGGTGGCTATTAATGAGCAACTATACCAACGGCTTCGATTTTTGAGCAATGAGTTCTGTCTTCTCCCTACAGTTGACGAAGTTAAATTACTATTTCGCCCACGTTTGTAGCTGCTAAACCTACATTCCTTCTAAAAATTTCTTCAACAATGTAAATGCGTTGTTATCTCATATACTTACAACTTATGTTTTCAGTGACGGGGTAATTAAGGAGTTGCACTCTTCATATTTGTGATGATGTCCTATCATCTTTATCGACTTCCATAATCTTTTTGCGTTTTCTGTTTGTTCTTCTGCTATTCCTAATACCTACTCATTCCTACATTTTCCTATCACCGATGATCATTTTTGTTCAATCTTAAAAGAATTCTTTTGAAATATAATTTTGATATTCTATCGATTTTAATACCTAAACGGGCACCTATGTTCCGCATGCCTTGACGTCGACTCATTGCTGCAATAGTAACCCATTTTAAACGAGCCACTTTAATAATCCTCTCTGGAGAAGGTCCGAATTGAAGACAGTGTCGAAACAAAAATTGCATCATTTTTATGGAAATCCCTATTTCCTTAAGGTCAAATTTCAATGTCAAGTCGTTTTTTTTTAATGGACGTAACAATTTTAAATTCCGAATTCTAGAATTTCAAGATAATTTCAACAAGTAAAAATAAAAAAAATGTAGCTGCCTTAAACAAGATGCAATTCGAATAGTCCGAAAGTTATTAGTTTTCTCTTCACCTAGGGGTATTTAGTTTTCTTATTTAAGATAGGTCACCTTGTAAATACATCTGAATGTTTAAGTTGTTCGATGCGTGAATACGTATCTTCCGTTATTTTTCAGCGGAAACTTTCCCGTAATATACTGCCTCCTTTAAAGATTAAACGACATTTCTTTTTTACAACTTTCCACAAATATGTCGCAAGTTCAGCACACCCTGATCCCCGCCACCTGGGCAACAAAGCAATTCTTTAAGTTCTTCTATTCGTTTGAAATTCAGCTGGAAAGATAACTTTATCGCAGCCCCGCATTTCTTTCACGTACGTAGGTACGTATACATAGAGACGCACGAGTAAATGTAAAAAAAGCTACTGCCAACTTTCTCCATTAAATTTCCGAAAAGCTCTCGAAGTAAAATACTTCGGTTTGGTACCTTTAAATTTTATTAAATATATAAACAGACAGGAAAACCCGTGTGAATTCCACATCAGGTTCACGTCGCTATAAATCCGAATTATATGCTTCGAATATCACGAAACAAATAAAAGTTTCAAATTGGATCGCGTTACTTATACCTTAGCAAAAAGCAAATAATGGACTTTTTTTTAGAATGCCCAGAAAATAAGTAGGGAAAGTGAATTGAACAAATTGACAATATCCTTGCTTAAATTAAATAATTTTAAAAGTCAATGGTCACAATTAAAAAAGAATTATAAATGAAAATAACTTAAAAACTAATTAATTTAAAGATAAAACTAAGTAACAAACTGGGGCGGTAATTATTGTATCGGAGTAACTGCGTCATGTGGATTTTGAACTCAGGTTTCTGGTGGGACAGAGCTCAAACACAAAAAATTAATAAAAAAAACTGTCTATTGAGTTCCAACGGTGTCAAGACACCAGAGCGCAACGAAATGGTAGCTTGGGAGACAAAGTAATTGACATTAGCGTAATTAAATTCGGTCACGACTGGTCAAAGCAGTTTCCTCCACTGAAGATGTGAGCTGCAGTTCCCGACAAAACGTCTAGAACCAAGTGTTCTTTTTGACCGTGGTATACAAGTTCGAATCTTAATTTAGTAATTCCGGCCGTGAAAGCCTGATTTCTTATATTTTGGCCTTTGTCCTTAGTAAAGAGCTCTAAAATTCCTTTCCACCCAGCAGAAGTTGGGTATCAAGTAGGATGATTATTCACCCACGACTCTGTAAGGAGGTATGTTATTCCCTCTGGAACACACAACTAAAAGTGCGCTAGGCACGTAAATAGAATATATGTCTCTAGATATCTTTCCATCTCTCAGAAGGTGTGCTATCGACCTATCATTGTTTTTCTTCTAATAGCTTTGTTGCATCCTTTGTACTAAAAATATTTTACCAAATAGTTCTCCTCTCATAAAGTTGTCCAAACTCCAGGAAAGGTGAAAATCTATACGGGTCAAGTGAGGAGAATACAGCGGATGTGATAAAACGCCATTGTCACACTCCTTCAATTTCTTTAAAATAGTCTGTACTGAAAATGAGATCGACTGTTATCATGTTCACTGCTTGCCGTCTGCTTTTTATTCAATTTTTGATGCAGCTTGTTAATTTCTTGGATATAAATAATTGAATTTATCGTTTTTCCCTCGGTAGAAATGAAAAACGAATAACACCACCATAGACCACCGTATACACTACAATTTTTTTTTTTCTATGGAAGATTGTGTTTTGGCAAGTGACCAAGCCTCTGATCAGCATTTAACAATTAATCTGTTCGACTCGCTTTTCTGACGTGAGGGTTGAGAAACACAATTTTTTTCTTTCAATAGCCAACCTTCAATTAACATGTCTGAGATCCACGTATTAATTTCCGGTTAATTTTAAATGCCTGTAAATGGTCGTTGTAGTTCTAGAACGGTTCTATAACGATTTTCTTCCATAGATTCGATGAGGAGATCGTCATCAAATGATGTGTTTTCCGCTAAATTTTCTCCTGCTGAAGATTTTGAAAACCAATGACGAGTAGTTGTTTCGTTAGAACACCCTTCCTCAAAACCTGATTGAAATTCCTTTGGTTTTCGTTCGTGTTTTAATCGGCACTGGATAGAGCTCAACAACTGTTAGAAACGTTATCAAACTTTGTAGTTCGCTTAAACTCTTACAAACGACGATAATAAATTAAAAATAGTAACACGGGGCGCATAGAACGATTAATAAATTGCAAAGCTGGGTCGTGAGGGTGGCTGGAAGCGAATCCTGCAAACAACAAACTGTTTCGTAGTGTAAGTGTGTTTATGCATGTGTGTGTTGCTCTCGTCTAGTCGCCAGCAAGTTAAGCTAGCTGGTGTTCCAATATACCAGGCCGTGAATTGGCGAGATTACACGCGACTACTGACAAAACCATCCGTGCACTCGGCTAAATACTCGAAATTAAATAACGAATGTTTTCGATGCTACTGCCCCGTCGGGAATTTATGCCTGCAAAATATACTCGTCTTAATTTGAATTTATGTCGCGGATTTGCGCCAGCGGCAACGGTGGAAAAGTGGAGAGCGTATCGGATGGAGCGGCAACCGCTTTTCAGTTCGCGAAAATGAATGTGAACTTGCTAATGGCTTTCGGACAAACGGAAACGATGTCTGCTCATCACAAGCGATAAATACTGTCTTTAATGTTCCAAATCTCCCGGATCTGTGCTGTGCATATAGATATAGCTTAATTATTTAAATTCTAAACTGTGAAAGCTGCATACGCCAGATTTTTACATGTACAAACCTACGTGTTGTACGTTGAATTATGAAGAGTGGAGGTAAATGGAATAGTGTCCGTCGAATGGCGTTAAATTAAGGTTTTTGGATTATATTTAGTAAACTATTTTGGACTACGTAAATTATATAAAAATTAGTATACTGCGGTTTCAATTTTCAACTGAGCGCACTTCACTCTTTCTGTACTAACTACCAAATTCATTTCGCATCCCCTTCTACGCTAGAGGCAATCTGATGGTGTTTCGAACTGTAATTTACCCCGTAGAGCAGGACACTTGTTTCACTGGTTTCCCATATATAAGATTGTGGCCCCTTAAGTATAGCCACCATGCTACCAATAGAGTTTTTAAAATTATTTATTTGTTTAGTATAAACTCAAAATTAGTTGCTTATATTCGTTTTAGGAGCTTACAATTAATTATTAAAACTGTAAGAAGACTTATTGATTTTTGACTTTTTGATTTCTTTCTTCGTCCGTCTATTTTTTTGTTAAATACTTTTTATTTTTTAAATATTTCGTACCAAGTTTTAGTAGTATCGGCTTACAGGGGAAAAGGCTATAATTCTCTATCTTTTTTTTCTCCTAGAGGTGGATTTTTCTTTGTCAAATAAAGTGGCACCAACTTCGACAGAATAAAATAAAAGTAAGAAATAATTATGAAATCGAATGATCCAGTGCATAAATGCAGTGGGTGAACAATCAACCATCCCCTATGACCTTACCATTAGTCATAGAATCTTCTTTTCATTATTCGAGGACTTTGGCGTAGCCAAGGTATTTTTGAAGGGTGAGCAGGTTACAACTTCGGCAATCCTTTATCTTCTTTAATGACAAGCATAAATAATGTACATTACCTATTTTTCGAGAGGGGGGGGGGCAAATGAGTTTTGTAGGGTGCGCACTCCCTAATTGCGCTCATGTTCGAGGCATGTTTACACTACCGATTTTTCTTTTGAACGCACGGAAAGAAAGTCAAAAAACATTCGGAAATTTGTCCTGATCTGTAGATGATGAATAATTTTGGGTTTCTTTGTTCAGTGTGTGCGAATTTTTCCATAAAGTTAAATTTTGCGTTAACATTTTAATCTTTGATTGCACCAACTAAAAATGCCAACTTCAGTAACTGGATTATATAAACGTGTAGCATCTAATTAAATTTAAAGAGAGAAGAGATGTGTGGTTCCGTTCGAGAATACTAACGATATTGTAAAAGTTTCAAATTATATCAATTAGAATCTAAATTCAAACACTGTCAAATATATATTACGTCTTTAGTTAATTTTTAGTGATTGTATCAGTCTAATTTTTTTATATGGGGCGTTCTCGACAAGGAGCACAAAAAAAGGTTTCGATACAATTAAAAATATAAAAGCAATCATTGGCACGTAATCGTCAATTCTCAATGCATTAGCAACTTTCCATTAAGTTCCATTACGTTTTCGAACCACCTTCTTTTTAATTCATGTCCTCCCCACGTCTTGAGCGTTGAATTTGGTACATTACCACTTGAATGGAGCATAACAGTTGATACAGGCATTGTAGTAGGAACTTTATGACCCCCCCCTTAACCGAAAAAACGTGTAGGAAACAGCTACCACGCGTGCTTCGGAAGTGGTCCTTCGATTTCTGTACGAAATCGTTGTATTCCTGGAGTCCCTGAAACGGAGGGGGTGGCCATCCAGTGAAGGGAATGCACGGTGAAAGCGCTCGCGGCGTTATTGCCGACGTTATTAATCGACCGTGGAACATATTTTAATGTTTCGTGTAAGAAGTAGCCGAAGTTGGAATAGCCGGGGACGGAAACGTCCTTAGTTGATGATATACGACCTTTGGACATAAGGAATTTGTCATTTGGAGAAAAACAAGAGTTTTTGCGACAAGCCCAGCAATTTATGAAGTCGAAGAGGGAGCGTCGGCACGCAATTATCAGAAATGTTTAGAACCAGGATTTTCTTCATACAAAATTAAGATTATTCCTTGTGATATTTTCTTTTACACATGACACAGTCTGCTAGTTGAAATAAAAAATGCGGAGTAGGTGCGTTGATCTACAAAGGGGCGAAAGTGTAGAAAGTGTTAAGGTTTTAATAAAAATGAAAGGTGTAATTAATTTTGACTCTATTCAAATCATAAATGTTTAATGGAATGTTCAAATAACGATTACTTCATGCGTTAACTCGTTAGTATGTTTCGAAGTTAACGGATTCCATGTATTAAAATATACAAAATAGTACCACGCCTAAATATCCCACTCAGGGTGCTCTTCAGAACATCTCAAAGACAATAATTTTAACGACATCTGGGTAAATTAGCTACAAAGTAAGTTCACCACCAACAGGCTCCTATGTTTGGCTCCACCCAACAGTGGAATTCTTTAAACTAGAGGACCCTATTGGTGGTGAACCTACTTTGTAACTTACTGTCAAAGTATTATAGTTAAACCCTTTTGTCTAAGAGCAGTCTAGTATTAATTTTTGACCTCAATCATAATCGCAATCCAACTTTGACTGCGTATGTAGAATTTTGACCAGCTGCCTAAAGAAGACGAAGATTCATTATTGCGTTCTAAAGGAGGCAGAAGTGAATTTCTGCTTCTCTTCGGCACACTTCGGCTACCATTTCTGCACTCGTTTCCTCAACTTCCGTCAAGTAATTTATTATTTATCCCACTCTTAGCATTAAATAAAAATAGGTCTTGTGAGTTTATGTAGTGGAATAAATATATTATATTGTCTTAATAGAATTTGGAGAAATGGATAAGGCTTTGGTTTAAAAACTCTCTTTTACAAAAAAAACAAAAGTCCTGACCTTCGCTTAGCTTCTTTGGGAATGTTTAAAGAAATACCTCCGAAAATTATGTTTACTGAAGACCTCCAAATTTTCGTAATACAACTGGCCAATGATCGCGAATCTCAGGATGGTTTGTTTTCTGATGGAAAAGTAAAGTGGATGCACTAACTACTTTTAGGACACTAAATTAGGTAGATTGCAGAAACTACATAACCTACAACAAGCATGTGAACTATATTTCATGTAGGGAATCATAATGTCAAACAGAGACTCATTCTAGAACCCAATTGTAACACAGTTGAACAATACTCTTGTTTTAACAGTCTTATGCAGTAGTTCAAGGCTGGTTTTCTCGGAAACAGAACCAGGATTGATAAAGAATTGATCGAAATTTTGCTTGAAAACTTTAAGAGCGTGTTCGCTTGCGGTAATTCAAGGACAACGTGGGTGCTTTTTCAAAAGAACAAAGAGAACGTTTTTGCCAAGGTATAATGGATTTTAGCGGCGTGATTAGGAAAGGAATGAATAATGAAAATGAGATGGAAAAGTACGTTTGGGCTCGATACGAATAAGTTCATTGCTAACATATAGAAGAAATATTCATTTTTGAATGTATCTACTTGTCAATTCTATATTAGAAGTGTGTCAATAATCACGATTTCTTAATAAATAAAAAAATATTTGGGCTTATACCAATTGAAGCGCCCCTCGCTGAAACATTACCGACTGTAGTACTTACAATGGGTGTAGGTGGTCAAATTAACTCTAAAAAGGTCAATTGAACGCAGATATTGAATTACTACCATTTAAATGTAAGCCAGAATTTTTAATTAATAACAATAAAGGTAGAATAGTATATCTAATGCTGCAAGGACATTAAATTAAAATGACCGGCAACCAAACGCAACATTACTTTGACATGTGGTCAGGCACACAATAGTCAGGTAGAAACCGCCCCAGTTGGTATAATTGGGTATAACCTGGTACTTTAAAGTAACATTTATGACTTACGATTATTTTTAAATAACAGTTATAATTAACAGGTGAAAAATAATGGGTTGTTAATTATTTTAATCTCGATTGGAAACTGTTGGAGTTTGTTAAAAATACAACAATCACTTTTCGTGTTGGCGTGATTATTATTACTACTGAACAACTGAACTATATATGCATAAAATTCTTAAACAGAGAACAACTTTAAAACTAAAAATGAAACATATGCACCAGTTCAGAGTATTTATTTTTGTCCGAAATATTAACAAAAATGGATAATTGAAAATGATTTTTATTTTTCAGTCGAGGTATTCTATATAGAAGGACGGTTAACCGCCCAAATATTCAAGGAATAACGTTTGGCAAGTCAAGTCCCACATCTCACCTTACACCTTACTGTTATTTTTTATTGTAATGCTGTTGGCTGTTATTTAAATATTTGTTCGCCGAGCCGCTTCGATTCATCTGTAGGGTCGCATGAAGTTGCATTTCGCACCTTATTTCTTAACCTGTTACTCTTCCAAAAGAAACACTAGAACGCCGTTATTTACAAAATATCAGTTTTAAAATAACAGATTGTTAAATAACAACCCATCACTAATACCTGCGTTTCCTCATTTGGACATGATCCCACCTATTGTTTCCCTCAGTTTATATACGTTAGGCGAATTTTGCATCCCTATGGAGGTTATATGGTGTAAAAATATTCCCTTTTTTACCATAATATCTGGACTACACTACATTGGAAAAGAGAGATAGTTGTTATCGCAACCTGTTACAGATTTAAAGCCGTTTCTTCGCTTAATTTAACACCACCAACTGTGTTCATTTTCCTTTGAATGTTGGAAAAACCATATTCCGCTTTATTGAGTGTTTAGGGCTGCCAAGACTACAAAGGGTGCCACAAAGGAAAATGACCAAGCAAACTCGCACGCTTTTTCTAATTAAAAATTAACGCACCGTTGCCTCGTAAAAGCTTTGCCACCACATGCAGGGGCAGAAGGAATGTGCAGGGGCAGGTGTGGCAAGATGGGGACAGTGTCGAAACAAACAAGAGAGCATCGCGTGGGGTTAACGAACGTGACTTAAAACGTGTCATAATTAGGATATTGTCAGGTCGGATTTTCGTGGCTACTTTAATAGGCTTAAGAAAGAGAGAAGTACAGAAGTAAAATTTTATAATTCACCTACTTCACAAAAATCATGCAATACAGTGGTAGTCTTAGACTAGGAAAGAGAGGGGACACGTAACTCCTATGCCGACTGTAAGTCGAAAATTGACGCAATATTTTGGTACCGGCTCCATTTACTGATCCCAAACAGTGCGTTGACAGTGTTGTGTAAAAGTGTCAATATAATTAAATAGTGTAGTTAGGTTTTAGTGGATTTTTGTTTAAAACAATGCTGATTTGTTCTTCGTACGGCTGTAAAAGCCGCAGTGAAAGAAATGAACCAGAAATCACATTTCACAAGTAAAAAGAATTTTACGTAGTAAGGTTAAGCAAAGAAAATCGTGTTTAATTTGTTTATTGTTTACATACTACTTAAAATATGTTATGATTTACGTACAATAATCATTAATGCATCATATTTTTTTTGTTGGAATGGTTTACTGATAGTGAGAGAAACAATAAATACTTTCAAAGTTGTAAGATGCTTGCGTTTACCACAGTATTACCATAGGCGGCGTCACTTTTAGTTATAAAAATCTAAAAAAGTAAAATTAATTAATTAATAAAATTCGTCTTAATGTTTATTAGTTCCGCCACGTCATGTTAATTATCGTTAATAAAATAATTCTTTGCATTTAATTTCATTGAAGATGTATTCTCTTTGACATAAAAATAAATAATATTTTCTTAGTAACGTAAGACGCAAAAACACAGTTATTAATAATTGTTTACGTTATCAAATAAACAATTGATACTCTGTATGGAATGATAATTGTACGAATAATGGTAACAAAACAAACTCCCTCTTAACATTTTATGTTGCGATACTGAGCGCTGTCTCGTGATCCCAATCGTCCTCAATTTATAGTCGACTATTACCTGTCCCCTCTCTTTCCTAGTCTAAGGTGGTAGTAGAGTTCAAAAAGGCATTTACTTCAATAACTAGATTATGACATAACAAATTAGTTAATAAAGAGCCGTTGATTATTATTGGCACGATTAGCTTTTAAATAAAAATAGTAATATAAATATAAACCTAAAAGCTGATACCGTAAAGGACAATGTTCGTGAAAGCGTATCCGAATTCATTTTAATATATTTTCCAATATCGTGGTAAATACACTTTCGAAAGTGTGAAATTCGGTTTTCTTGATTAATTCACTATCAACACAAAAGTACATAACGGTAAGTCGAGGCTTCCATCAAACTTTGGATGGTTTAATAAAGTTTAATAACATACATACATTAAAGCGAGTACCAATATTTACATTTTGACGTGGTAAACATACTTTCGAACTTAAATACGAAATATCGAAATAATTGACGTGTAAATGGACTTGAACCAGTTTCTATAAATTATCCTTTATTGGTACAGAAAAAGTAAAAATCAGCAATCATAGCTTACGTTTCATATCATTAGATCGTTAATTAAGGTAATATTTCAGTTTCCCTCGTTTCCTTTCAATAAACGATCCACGTTCCAGTCACTATCATCGCTTTGTCTGGACCATAAAAACGTTTAAACCGAGGGGAAGTAAATAATTTATTCGCAGCTTGTCAGGGTTATATTGAAGCTCTTGGTGGCGGTACTAATTACACTTCCGCTTTCAATCAACGACCGTCCAACTTGGACGCCGTGTGGTCCTTAATAACGTTTTTCTTGACGTGAATACGTCCTTTTTCGCGTTACAGCGGCAGCCGAGTGAACTTTCTTGTGGGACAAAATGTCAAATTTCAATCGCAAATAACTGCTGATGTAGGAATGCGAATATAATGCATGAACTAACAACAGACTTCCCTATTTGTTGAACACTATTTGTTTTTTCCAAAGTGGCGTAACCGCTCTTTTCTCTCACTACTATATATAAAATTATTTTTATTATTTTTTATTATTTTCCAACAAGTTAATTTTTGTAATTTTTTCCTTTCTCGTTTTCCTTTTGTACACCCCACTTATTTGGGAGCGCAATGATGACAACTATAGTTACCCTACTCAAATTTCAATAAACCTATTTTTCCTTCTCTAAAAACCTTATTTGATCCGATACAAACATTTATAAAAAAAGTTTGTGTGTCAGCTCCGACACGCGACTTGAGAGAACTTCTTTTTTTTTTTTTTATTCTCCAGTCGATATTATTTATAGAATTCGAGTAGCGGAAAAGGTTTCTGTTTCTTTTCTTGGATTCTTACAAACAGCATGAGGTTATGGGTTGAATTAAGGTTCGTTAAATTGTTTTACAATAAATTAGTATCACCTATTTTTGTGTCTTGTTTTTATTACGCAATAAAATTTATAAAGAGACGTCGTGTATCTTTGTTCTCCTCATAATCTGACGGCTAGACTCTTATGTTCATGTTCACGCATTCGCTCTAGTCACCGGACAGACCTAAACCTGCTAGCGCGTTTCCCTTTCCCTATACGTTCAGTATAAGATGGGTGGGGAAAGCACATGAATGTGGCAGCGGTAGTTCCGTTACGCTTACATCCGTTACGTTCACTCGATTCTACTTCCTGTATTTTTCATACCCCGAGCCTTATATTGATTCTTAGGGAGTAAACTCCAAAAATATCCAAAGAAGTTCTCAGGCGATGCAACTACAAACGGACGGTATTTAGTTCCACAATTACGGAAAGAATTATCCAGCTAAGAGATTTGGTCCCTGCTAGAAAGAGCACCCTTGAATGTAATCCCTGCGCATTGGACAACCTTGCTATACCATTTTTTGTCCATGACGTTATCACATTAGTGTTAAGGCACTAATTACGATGATTAAAATGTTAACGTGAAGAGCTCATAAAGGACTCACGAGGACCAAAGCACTATGAAACACTTTATGATTTTATCTCGAACTTTCCACTAAAAATTTAAGGCGTATTCCATTCAACTTTTTCATCGGTTAAATATTGTTAATTTTTTAAATTGACTATTCCCAAATGGATTTTTGAAATGTCAGTTATTACCTAATATCGAAATTCTCTTGGCTTCGCCCGTCACTGTCGTGCTGGCGGTCATTAGAATTTGTTCCGAACGAATGGGATTGGCATTACTGCAAAAGAGACGAGCTTGATGATGATATTGAACGTACACCGCAAGTGTTTATGCTGCAATGATTCTCGAAATGAACACCAGTTAGCTTCCAGTCTAGTAGATTTCAGAGGTTAAATGAATGCACCCGAAATGGATTTTCTAGGTTTGTTATATGTACGAGTTTCTTTCGCTGAGGGAAATTTTTATTGGACAGTATAAAATTTCAATAACCCTTAATGAAAGGTCGCATTCTTTTGAAATGACGCCAGGTGAACTGGCTTCGACAAGATTTTCTAAAAATATAGTTAATAGTAGACGAAGTAACCAATATTTACTTTTATAACCCAGGAAGAGGTTATATTTTTAATCTATTTTACTATTTTAAGTTAGATTAAAAAGATTTTATTACACTAATCTAAGTCTGTACTACCAAAGGTGAACCATGGTTTCTTACAATAAAAAAACATAAAAGACTAATTTCAATCTGAAACACCTGCTTCTAAAAGGATTTCATTTTTACCATTTGGCCAATTTAGAATACTAAAAATGACATTCACGTAGAATGCTTAAAAGACCGTTATTAAATATAGTGGTTTCTTTTATTTCTCTGTAAAATGTAATTTATCAAACAACGTAAGCCAATTATGAGTTTCAATCCGTTTCGCTGAGAAATCCGAATTTTCTTTAGGGTTTTAATTGTTCTGTCGCGAATAACATCGTGTGCGGCCTGGCTGCACTTTCATGCGACAATTAGTGATAGACGAAGGGACCCGCCAGACCAGCTGAACTTGAAGGCAATTTCTTAACAAAGTTTCAAAGGAATATAGGAGCAAGTTGTCAAAGTTTGTAACCGTTAAACTAAGCAGAGCAAGCGGCTTCAAAGTGGCCTTCCAAGTTGTTAGGTAGCTGTTTCCTGTAAACGTGCCACCATAGGACGCTAATCTTCACTCAGGTCACGGGTGCAGGTCGTCGACGACCAACAATGGACTCCGCTTCTAATTACGAATTGGTCTCTTGTAAGGCTCCTTTCTGCTTTCATTAACACCACGAAACACCTACTAAGTAACGAAGGTCCACTACCATAGACATGAAGTATGGACTGCGCAATCCAACTGAGTATAAGCCCAGGAAAATGAGTGGGATGGAAACAATTTGTGGTCACTCTTCATCTCTCTCTACTCAACTACTACTACTTCTAGAAAGAGATAAATATTGCCCACAAGTGTATGCTTTCTTTCTCAAATTTTCTGAGCAACATATTAAACAGGGAAAAAGTAGGGTGACGCAGTTCATACTTCATGTCTATGGTTTGTACCCTGCTTCTGCATCGACTACACAGGCTTTAACCCTCCCATTCTCGGTCAGGTATCACAGTCTACAGAACGCATCTGTCAGTGGTATAGCAATACATAGTGATGTGGATCTTACCCTCTCCAGGCAATGGGGGACAAGTTATTCTGACAAATGCGACATGATCAAGATCAGTACTTCTCAAAGGGGCTTACTGGTGGGCGTTTAAGTATTGCAATTTGGCGTTCTTGGTCCAAAGTAAATTTGGGGGGCGTTCAGGACCAACCATATTCCCTCGAAAATATACAACAACGCATTGAAAAGTTTGATTAATAATTAAAAACAAAAATTTACTTCATGTCCTTAATAATCAAGTGATTTTAAAAATTTATTTTGGTTTTAGCGAAAATCGCTAATTTAGGTCAAACATAGATTTTAGGAAGAATCCTGATTCAATTCCTCCTAGAACTGCTTGGGTTGGTTCAAGTATTTTCGTATTTTCCTTAGACTGTTTATAGGCAAAGTCTAAGCCAATATTGCATAGGCGATAATAATTTTTCTCTTTTCTTCTATCTACGTTGTCGTCCGACTCATCTATCCTTCCCCAACCATCACCCATCCATTCCCATGAATCCTAAGGGTGACCAAAAGGGTCTCAACCGTACTCACTTCGTCTTTGCAACGAATGTTTAAGACGGTGAAATGACCATCCAGCGACATCAACTAGTGGAAATGAAACACTCAAAAAGTTTTTCCTCCTTCACGACACTGTTCAAAGCGACCCTGTTGATGTATACTTACAAAGACGTGCACGAAAAAGAATTGTAAATTTATGTGTAAATATTTATTGGCAGAAAACAGAAGCCAAGAAATCTAATGTTTTTCTCTGTTTACAAAACTAACCTACAATAGAAAAGAACATTTTTTCATCGATATCGAAGACCTTAAAACTACCGAGAAAAATCATAAAACATTCTTCACCTATTTTTAATCAGCTTGTACATTAACTGCAATCTGACTTTTCTTGAACTGTCATTCAATTTTAGCCTTTAGGACGAATGATGAATAATGAGAAAAAATGGTGAGAGAATGTTGTGGAAGTCAATAATAATAAGAAAAGATATAATGAGAGAACTACTTCTGGGTCATATTAGAGGTAGAAACAGGAGTAAAGAGTGGCAGAGGGAGGCCTCTAGAAGAGATTATGACTTACAAATACAATAGTTGAAAATATTAGATGGTCTGGTTTTCAAAAAAATGCGAATATTAGTTGAATTAGCCTTTAAAGTGAGTAAATAAAGTAAATAAAGAGTAATAATTATTTTTCATTTGTAAACTATTGCTGAAAATTATCTGAAATATACTCTTTAATAAAATTATTTTTCTTCTTTGTCTCTGTCAAAGTTTAATTTTCTTTCGAGCATCTTTAACATCTAATGACAATTTAATTCAGTTTACAAAGTAAAAGCTGTAACGACTTTTCTAGTTTAACTTATTTATTTAACGGATATTTATTTACAACTATTTATTTAACACTTAAATACTAATACAATACTTAAACACTAATAACAATTCAACAACTTATTTATATGACCAGGAAAATGCGTATTTATATCACTCTGTATATCGTAGTTCGGTATTTATATTACTCGTTCGGAAGCTAACTGTAAACTGCTGTCACTGACCACGTCAACAAGTATTTATACAGACACCGAAAGTTCCAGAAGAATCGAGAATTACCTACTAGACTTTACTTGAGTTCCTATTGTGTTCGTTTTATTTATGACCTTATTTATTGTCCTCAAAGCGCCGACCGACGCTGGTATTCTTTGAACTCCGCTTATCTGCTCTCGGATCTCGTCGCCGCTCTCGCACAAATGCACGCTCGTTACAAAGCAGTAATTGCTAGTTAATAATAACAATTAATTTTCAGAAAACCTGGGCTCTTAAAAGCTTGCAAGTCTTCTACATTTAAATTGTTCATCCTAAAACGTTCCCTTAATTAGATTTAAACGAAACTATTTGCTTGGAATAGAAACATGGAGCCTCAAAATTAAATTAAACTTGTTACTTGTCCTCATCAACTAATGACTTCATCTGATATGGAAAGCTGGTCAACGAAATAAATTAGATAGATTTGCTTAATGTTAATGAAATATTTTACCTGGAATATTTCTTCATAGAATATTGAAAATAGGACGTTTTGCCATGAGATATTATTTAGGCACTTTCCATCCATATTAACTGTTATACCACGGTCCATAAATTGCATTAAATACCGAGTTGGTTATAAATGTACCCCACATGCTTTTATATCTCCCTGATTTTAAAAATTCAACCCCTTTCTGACTTCACAAAAAGAATATATTTACTGTTTTCATTTGTTACAAATAATTTTAATAACCGATCAGTTGCTTTTCTTTCTTGGCGAGTTTTAAAAAAATTAGAATTTGTTCAAATTGTTTATTCGAAATCGTGACTGATGCTATTAGACGACATAAAACTGGATCTCGACTCCATAAAACGTAAATTAGGCCAATAAAAATTTTAATTATCCCCATTTCTAGAAGAATAAATATTTTTCCTGATTTTGAGGTAAAGAAATCAGTTTTTCGATTTCCGGCGGTCAAGATTATATTCTTTAGAATAACTTTAGAAATAAATAGTCCAAAATTTTCATCTACATATGATTCGAACTATGCTCTATAAAACCTTTTGATGTTCTTTGGATATTTTGTTTATCCTGCTTTTTTTTATTTTTACAATATAAGGACCCCGCAGATCCTTCTTTCAAAATATATCGCGAAATCATGCTATCATCAATTTCAGATTCGTTTACGAAATTTTCTACCATCATAAATGTTTACATTCATAGTAATACCTATATTGTGTCATTTGACTACCAAGAAGAGTATTTAAATGTACACCAAAGAACAAAACTAACAATAAATGACAAAAAAATTGAAAGAAGCAGAAGTACACATTTTTAAGGGCATACGTGAAGCTCCGTAAAGAAATTATTGTCGGCCGGATGGAAAATAAAAACTCGTATTTTTGGAATTATCATCAAAAATGTGCGCCTGAGGTACATTTGGACGCCACTTGATATTGCTTAGTTTAAATCAAATCAATACCACAACATGTAGGGACTTTTTTAACTGTATCCTTAAGTGATAAATTGTGATGCAAATCTGACGCTGACTAGAGCATGAATTTTTGCTAAAGATTCAGTTTTTTGCCAATAGCAGAGAATACATTACATTACAATCATTCAATTTAGTGTTTGTAATTGGATAATGGGAAAATTCCAAATGATAATTCAGTTATCGTTACCTCAGCAATGGTGTCATTATTAAAGGGTCTGATCATAGTATCATAATCATCATCTCTTGGGTCATCTCCGTAGTGAACACAAAGAGAGACTCCAGAGTAGGGCAAAGTGGCGAGGGTTCGGTAATTAATAGTGCGACGGTAACGGGGTTAGAACGAGTCCGTACTCGTGGCCGTTAACCGGACCAAATTGGATGGTCTAAGGGCGTTATCAAGTAGTTTCTGCCGCGATTACTGCATGCCATTACGTCAGATTAATATCAGCGTCGTAATTGCATCGTCCGTTGACGATGCCATCAGCGATTCTCGATGTAGTCGCCCTAGATGTCATAGTCTCTTTGATTGTTATATGTATGTAGTAGAAGCTACTGCTGCATGAGTGCTAATTGACAGGACCGGCTCGCTAACTATTTCAAATGCTCTCAAGAATCCATCTTCATCAAGGAAGCATGATCTCGTTTGAAACGATTTTCCAGTATTCAAAATATCTATCAATTTATTCACCACAAGACCACACAATATTTATGAACAGGGGAAGAGATACGGTTATTCAAGTATGTGTCACGCTTAGCTTAAAAGACTAACATATAAATTGCTATCTGCGTCGTATTTAGAGACTGCTACTTTCACAATCACGTGACTTTAATAGTCAATTTGAAAAACTTTAAATACTCTACCTCCAAAAATATTGAAATTTTGATTTGAAATTAGAAGATCAGGACCAAAATTCATTTTAGAATCTCCATTCATACCTGTATACTAGTCAAAGACAAGACAAAATAATGTTTCAGATTTTTCTCCACACTTTTTCAAATTCGGATCATGAACTAGTGAACGATGATTCCTTCAATTTCTGAACAAGAAGAGATTTTTTAGTAATAAAAACATAGCGTTTGTTTTTTAAATAAATTAGTCCTTTTAATTTAACTTTTCTAAATAACGCCAGGACAAAACAGTACTTTTTTGCAGGTTGTCTGAATGTAATCGTTTATAATAAATACCTAGAACATTCCCGGACGATAAATAACAGTTAGTTAGTTTTTCTCGCGGCGAAAGTGCTACGGCAAATGAAGAAAACTTTTTCGATTTCGTTTCCCGAATAGAAACAAAAGTATTGATTTGATTAAGGAACAAAAACAGGCGTACGGCAGTTGACCGAAGAACTCGCTTTAACGAACTTTCGTACACATTCAGTCAAATAAAGACGGGGCGGATTAAAGAAGAACGATTTCGAAAATGACCTCATTAGAAACGAAAGACGTTCATTATCTACGTTGTAGAAGTGAAAGCGCCTGAAAGTTAATGATAAGCCAACAGGCCAAATCCTTCTCAGTAGAGGGTTGTCTTAACCCTGAAGAACGGTTTGTTAGAACAGACACTTGCAAAGATTGTGGGGTAGGTAGGTAATGTTATTTCTGCCGCTTCTTAAAGGTATTTCATATTTCTTTCCGTTTCTAAAGCATGATTAATAGTTGCGATATCATTGATTCGCAACGTTTCATTAATTATTATTAATTGCGTCGTTTGTTTTTAATCTCGATTTAATAATCATCCCTATAAATTGCTGAACAGGCAAAATATATCTAAAAAGTAATCGGATTACTCACTTTATTTTACAGAATTATCAAATACTCTAGACCTTACTGTAGTCAAATAATAAATATTTTTTTCCACTAAAGGATTAAGGAATGAAAATCACAAATTCAGGAAGGAACAACAGAGCAAATATATATTGTATAACACGGATGGCTAGGATGGCCAAAGCATCCCTGCCAAGCGTTTTACTTGTGGTGCTACTGACTGAAAACTGAGACACCGGTGACAATAAGTAGAGACAACCACAAATCGTTGACAACAGTTTTCATGCATTTTATTTAGTTTCAACTCAGTTTGAATGTTCAAGCCAGAAACCATGAAACAATCGTAGGCCACTATGTGCTTCACTAGCCACCTGTAACTATGACTAGTGACTACGTCTCGTCACTTGCGGCTGCGACTGGGGCTGGGGTTACGTCCGAGAAAAAAAGGCCCAACCGCTACAACCAGCCAGCCATGGCGGTATATCAGCTATATAAAGTAATCACAAATCGTCTAGAATTACAAGCGCGTCGTCTAATGAAACTGAACGTAACGACTGAAATCAAAACATTCGATGCTTATATACAAATGTGTCCCAATGTAGGTTTGCAAGAAAGTTTAAACACGTTGTGGAACTCCGTTTTCTCACCTATAAAGATAGAGAGGTGCTGTCCCGGAGTTCTTTGCAGAAAATTTAATTCTCTACAATTAATGTCTGTATTTTTTTTTATACGTTACGGTTTTTGCTACGTAAGCATCGAAAGTAAAAAAAAAGGGTTTTGCAAAACTAGCATTAAATCAATAATAGTAACAGTTTAGAACATAAACATTCACGCCCGGAATCCATAGATAAACTATGGCTCGGGCGTGTAAGGTTTGACTACCCATGCCTCTTGTTTAAGAATGTGACAGTATTATTATTTCACAATGATGTAGGCTTTCACGGCCTATGTCTAATTGCGAAAAGATATCCAGGCTGGGTTTCCGTGGTCTTGAAGGGTGATATGTTCCCGACGTTTCGGCCAAATCTGCGCTGGGCGTCGACGAAGAGCCTAGCTATATGAAGTAGTTGACGGCTCAAGTTCGAATGCGAGCGTACTTGGTTTTTTTTTTTTTTTCGTGGAATACGGGAAAAATAGTGTCGGATTCCTGAGGAAGGTGTCCTCAGACCTATCGACTAAAACCCCTCTACCTCAGGCTGTTATAGGTCCAATAATTGGACCTCTTCAGCCGTGTGTTGAAGTTTAGGTAGATGTGTGGTATGTTGGTGATACGGGTTCGCGCGAGTATTTATATGTGCGTCAGCCTCGTGTGTTAGCTGGTCGAATTTGTGATGTTATGTAGTATGCTAATGACCGAGAAAAGCCACTTCAGGCTAATGATTACAATAGGGCTGAGATTAGGAGAGCTCTCCACCCACGAAAAATCAACAAGGTATCGGAACGAAAGAAACGATAGAAACTGCCTTCCTCCTATACACCCAGGGAATAACATTCCCTCACCGTCGGGTCTCCTAGGATCGGTTTTTCAGTTCTACGTGGTGATACCTGCCTTTTTGGCTTAATCCAATTAATCCCCCAAGGGCGTGGAAATTTAGATACGCTCAATTAGCGCGTGGAAGATCCAGGTCAACCTCTGCCACTACGAGTCCAACCTCATTTCAGCTGGGCAGACAGGTACATCTATTCCCTACCTGGGGCTTCTCGGACATACCGTAGTACAGTTGCACCCTTGAGTACTGGTGAGCTACTGGCACTCATTTCAGCTAAGCTACCTTAGCCACCTGTGATGAGTGGCGGTCGAGGCCACTTTAGTGGATCTTCTATTACACATCTCTACTGAGGTCCCGGCCTTTACCCACTAAAGTGGGATCGGTTGCGGGATATCTCAGTTTTATGAGTAAACGGCGTGTGGTCTGCCCGCGGGACTAGCCTCGGATACTATGATAAGAAATACGCGCCCGGTCCGATACCTCAAACGGCTGCCATCAAGGGACCCCGGAATAGGGCCGTGGTTGACTAGTACATCGGCCCCAGCGCCAGTTTCTAGTGGACTCGCCTCGGATACTAGTGCCGGTCGCGCAATCCTCTACGACACCTCAAACGGCTGCCTGCTCGTTTACCCGACGGAGGGACTCTCTCCCTCAGCACTCATGTCGGCTGGGCTACCCCAGCCACCTTTGATGAGTGACGGCCGAGGCCACTTTCCTTAAACCTCTACCACACCTTTCTACTGAGGTCCAGGCCTTTACCCACCTATAGTGGGATCGGTTGCGGGATATCTCAGTTTTAAGGGTAAGCGGCGTATGGTCGGCCCGAGGGTCTAGCTTCGGATACTGTGATAGGCATAGGCGCCCGATCCGGCGCCTCAAACGGCTGCCAGCGGAGATAGAACTGTGGGTTACCAGCGCCTCTGTCCTCTCTGGACTCGCCTCGAATACTAGTGCCGGCCGCGCATACCTCCACGACACCAAATTCAGAGTTTCCTATGGACAGCCAAAGATCCTAGGGACAAGTCAGCTTCCGCTGGAGTCCACAGAATCCCATGCTCCTGCGGCGCTGTGTACATAGGCACTTCAAAAATCAGTATCAGCACAAACCTTGCTGAACATAAGAGGAATTGCTGCCACGGTGATATTGAAAAGTCTGCAGTGGCAGAACATACGCACAAGGAAGGTTCCATACCATCTATTTCCTAGCAACTGATGTTTTGTCAACTGATGCTCTATTAACAACCAAGAGTTGCTATGTCAGACTACATAGAGAAGCCATTGAAATAGTCAAACACGCCAACAATTTTAATAAAAAGGAAGAGTCAATAAGAATAAGCCGTGCTTGGCACTCACTTCTTAACATACAACACAACACCACAAATTCGACCAGCTAATTGGAGAGATTCGGCGACTAATCACAGCGCAGAGAACAACAACACGCGACTGACGTACGTATATACATCCGCGCAGACCCAAATACCATGTCCAGAGCAGATTTAGACGAAACATAAGGAACTTATCACCCTTCAAGACCCCGAAAACCCAACCCGGAAATCTTTTCGCAATCAGACTTAGTTCAGTTAAAGGTTTGTAAAAATAATGTTAAGTCCCTGTTGCTAAGCTCTGTTTATCTGTGTTTATTAATGCAACTCTTTATAAATCTTTGGAGTTTACTCCTTAAGAACCATTATAAGGCTCGGAGTATAAAAAATACAGGGAGTAAGCGTAACAGAATTACCGCTGCCACTTCCATATTCTGTCCCCGCCCGTCTTATGCTGAATGCAAAGGAAAAGTGAAACGCGCTAGCACGTTGAGATCTGTCCGGTGAATAGTGCGAGTGCGTGAAAGAGACAAGAGTTAATGGCTATCAGACCATGAGGAACACGAAGATATACGACGTCTCTTGATAAAAAGTCGTACTGCGATTTATTTGTTCAAAAAATTGAATTGATAGATTTATATACTTCATTATTAATTAATTAATTCCCCTAAAATACGTATTGATATCCCTAAGCCGCCGTCTATTGCCGGTAGGTGTCACCACTTAAAGTTTAATCGTAATATCTCCACCAAATCTTCTACACATTAGAGGCTTTACGGTAAATTCAGTGTATAGAAACGTTAATTAATGCCCACGGGTACATATATTCTAACAGGATACGTTCGGTGTTATGTATGAAATTTAGATTTATTCACACTGTACATCTTGTCCGCAGAGACCGACGAGTTAAATAGATTTATAATCGAACCCGTGAACTGAGCAATCAGATTATCTTGTTTCCCATTCCTGTCCCTTTAGAATTATTCAAACGCGCTCCATATACCGCATGCGGCGCGGCGGCCCATTTATGTATTCGACAAATGAATTGATTTTTCGTCAGAACGAACAGACTTTATTTCCTTTTTTTAATGGAATAAATTTTACTCTCAGTGGATACTTACAACTTAAACGTCTAATACTACAAAAAATCAATACAATTTTTTTTTAATGAATCATTCTTAATTAGTTTTCTAAATTAGTTGAAAATGAACAAATAATAAAAATGTTAATATACTTAATAAAAAAAAATTTTACTTGTTTAAACACAACTTATTCAGGAATCGTATAGTCAATTCCAAGTATAATTTTTCACTAATAACCATGTGTGGGCTGAAGAAAACCCACATGAGATAAATTCGCTTCATCAGTAAAAAGAATCACAGACAATAGTTGAGGGATTAGAACTAATGTGTGCAACAACCATTGACAAAATTCAATACGTGGACGAAAATCAACAGGAAGAAGTGCCTGAACACGTTGTAAGTGGTATGGGTACAACAGATAGTACCTAAGAATGTTCCAAATAGTCCCCTTACTTACATTCAAAGTATTTGCAATTCTTCGAGTGGACGTACCTGGATCTTCAGCTACCATATTCAGCACATTCTCTTCCACTTCTACCGTTCTGACTGTCATTGGCCTTTCTGATCCTCCACTTCGTCTCAATGAGCCTGTTTCATGAAGACGTTGATGGATACGTTGGAAGGTTTTTCTATCAGGAACATTACGATTAGGAAATCTTTCCAGGTACAACCGCCTAGCTTCTCGCGAATTGCTTTCAGCAAGGCCATAAATAAAATGCATGTCGGTCATCTCAGCATTCGCATAACGATTCATGGTAAAGACTTCACTCACACAAGTTAAATTCTTGAAGACAGAAAATACACGTGCTGACAGCTAATGTCAATGATAGCAATAAAATGAATAATAAAAAACCTGCAGTTTTTGCATCGTACAATGTTTTTGCAGTCGATAAAAATTATCAACATTGATTTTCTCGAAAATGGTTTTCGCCCTGTATCATCGAAACAGCGGTTTTTCAAAAATCATCAAAGGACAAAATGTTCTTAAAATAGTCCAAGGAATAACCCCTTAAATTTTGGCCGCATCTTTAGTGGACACCCTGTATATAATAATTCTTAAAAGCCTAAATTCCTAGTTTTACTTTAATGGTCATTATTACAATTAAAAACTCCCTAATCATTTTTTTCTTCTACGATTTAGTTGTATGTGAAAGTATTAGGCGCATATAGAATATTCTTCTTACTTCCTTAGTGTTCAATTAAAAACAAAAAAAATTAACGAACATGTCTTATAAAATCAAATACTAACGGTGGTGGTCAAATTGGGGCCACAAACCCTAAAATATTTCGAAATAACAATAGAAAATATTTTTATTTTTAATTTAGGTTCAACACCAACACAGTTCTAACTCCCATAGATGACGATCACATATCATCTATGGTATTATATCGAAAATATTTCGTTTATTGACATGGCCGTGAAAGCCTATTTATGTTTATTAATTAGAATATTGTTTTCAAAGATCCAAAAAAAAAACTAACGAAAAAGTTAAAACTTCAGGAGTAAAAAGCGAGTAGAGTTTGAAAAAACAAATGTTTCGCCTGTAGTCAAAATAATAAATACTGTGACCACAAGTTTTTCTCATTTATGAATCAGCAATTTTCAACATTAAAATTCGTCATCAACTAATAACATTTATAACTTTATAAAGATATGTCATAATTACAATTCTTGTTGGTGTGGGTAAAATTTACTCTTGCGGATTATACAAAAAATTTAAATTATAAGTACTAATAAAATTCAGTTGTCATAACTAATTTAGTTAATGTTTTGTTATGCGAATACATATAAACATATGTGTAAATCCAATAAAACTACGATTTTAGATAGTAAAAGTTAAATAAACATCAACATTACTTTTTTTAATGTCTCTTTATTTCATATTGTATTAAAAATTTCGTTCTACAGTCGAAATAACTAATAAATATAGAAATTATTCCAAAATTTCCTATTTATTAAATGAAAACGTTTCCGAAAGCTGAAAATGGAGATGACTCCATGATATCCTGATCTAAGTGCAGATTGCATTCCTATGATGTCTCTGGTACGTAATTACTCCGCCTGTTCATGTATGCAGTGTATGCAGTTCAGATTGATTTGTGTTCTATCGCAGCTACCTATGGTGCGCTGAAGTGAACCAATAAGTTTGAATTCGTGATTTGCATCTGGCCCTTTAAACACAATATTGACCAAGAGTACATTTTATTTTGTTGTCTCTAAAGTCAGTACTTTTTTCATATTTTTTTTGCCAAATTTTAGGGTGCTGTTTAATGTTAATAATATATTGCTTCTACAATATTTCTGTTTCATACGAATAGTTGAAAAAAAATGTTGAATTAACTAATTTTTTGTTAACTTATGTAGTTTTTTCCTTTCCTTTTTTATTTCTAGTGCAGTCGTTTTACCAAATTCGCAAACTAAATTTTTTTTCTCCGAAAGTCTACTTCATATTTATTTTGTTCTTTATACCGAACTGGATTGTTTTTTGCTGATTATTTGATTGACTTACGATAGTTAGGAACTAAATCCATCCAGCAGCGCGGACAATAAATCAGAACCCTCATGCGGCTTCGTTCGGGAGATGATTCCCTTTTTGTTTTTGTTTTTCGTAGATTATAAGCCGTTTTTTTTTTCTGGGGTGCCGTGCCAACGGAACAGCCGTTTTGCTCGCTCGCTGGCATCAGATAAACAACAACAGAAATGTTGCCATTTATTACCTTAACGCAGAAGTAATGACACGCTTTTTGACTTCTACCGATAACTATGATTGATGAGCTTCTCGAACAGAAGCAGCCGTCCGACCCTACCAACGCCAACTGAGCCCTTTACAAGTCGCGACATCAAACTCTTAACCCTCACAAAAAAAATATGCAGAAAATATAAACCCACAAAATTCAATTCATGGGAGCATCTCTTTATTTATATGTGTACTCTAATGGCCGTGTTTTCGGAATTCCATACCAAGGGAATCCTCATTTCTAAAAAGAAATACGATTTAGGAGTATAATGTCAAGTTTTACCCAAAGACTAAAATTGAAAATTTTAAGCAACTCATAACTAATATTAATATTGAAGATGTACAACTTCGTAAGAGTCACGAATTTTTAGGTTAGGGAGTTAGGTAAGTCAATATTGAAACAGCAATAGATCTTCTAAACAAATATTGACAAAGGAAATCAATGGGAAGAAGATGAAGAACATAATGATGGTAGAAAGGAAAAAGTTAAAGGCGTTTTAGATATGGCCTTATAAGCGAATGATGAAAATAACGTAGATAGAGAAAGCTATAAACTAATGAGGAGGTACCAGGAAAAGTATGAGATTTTATTCTTTTTATTTACATGTAAGGGAAGGTGTTGTACTTTTCGGGTAGGCATTCAGTCAAATGAGCTTTCTAACACATTTCAAACATTTTTGAATACGGTTTTGAACTGGTTGTGAACCCTTTAGTGACACTAATGACCATTTTCGACGCTCTGATGATTTATGCCACCTAAATTTTTTTTTGTTGCTCCAATTATTTTTATCATCAGAACATGCAGGTTTTTGTCCTGTCAAATCTAATTGTTTTTCGAGGCTAATTTTTTTGGAAAGGTATTCACTAGGTGTCAAATTTGTTAAATTAGACAATCACGTACATGCATCGATCATTTATCTTGACAAGCAGCGTTATTAATAAATTTATTGAATAAACTGATGTATCATGGGGAAAAGTCTTTATGCTATAGATAGCATCACTTTTATCCAACTATTGCAAAACTAATTGAGGGTTACGATTTTAGAAGTCTATGAATAAGTTTGAGGATAATATCAGAAATAAGGAGATGAAATTTGTGTGTCACATCTTATGAGACAAAAAAGGGTTGTTAAAGATAAATTATAGGCGCCATCAGTAGTTAACAGGGGCAAAAGGCGACCTTAATTCAATTACTGTACGCAATTACTTAAGAATGTTAGATGGTTTGAGAAATACGAAAATTAACTCAGGATTAGTCGTGAATTGAAGTTGCGATGCTACCTTTGTGAAATAGGGTAAATAAAATCTTTTAATAACCCTTTAATGAAACAAGTTAAATAAGTTCTTGAAATGGACACCTTTGATAATATCGCACTATTTCAATAAAACTCGCACAGCTACAAAGCAGAGTGCAACAAAAGTCCCTAAACGAAATAATAGATGCTTCAAAACTAAAGACCTGTTTCCTTTTTTCCAAGATATTTTCCTAACTTTGATTTTGTGGATGGTCTTCAAGGTAATTTGAAAGTAAAATTTTTCTGTTTCAATCATGAAAGAAATGGAAATAGAGCACAGATCTACATTCATTCTTATTAATAACTTATTCCAGTGGTTCTCAAACTGTGGTGCGCGTCCCCTGAGAGGAGACGCTTTTACACAATCGAAAATTTTAATTAACACAGGAAAGCTTACTCAAAGGTTCTGAAGAATAATGGCCAACAAGCGTTTTTTTTTGAAACACACAGCATTCACCTTATTTTGAAAAAGTAGTATCCCGATTACTCTTGATGATGACAACAGATCATCAAAACCAAAGGCTTTAAAAAAAAAATGCAAATACAAAAGTGGTATCATTTTCCCAAACTTCTTGCAGATGACATTGGATCTTATTTTACCAGGATTATTTAAAATCCATTTTTTTAAATTGTGACCAGGAGTGACTCCACGTACAACTTTTTAAATAAATCGTGCATTTTTAGAGGCAGAAGTAAAGAGGTGCAGAAGGTGACTTAGTTTTCACAATGGTAAATGAACAAGGAATGCGAAGGTTAGCCGAGGATTGCAAACAATGAAAATTGATGGCTGAATTATAATGGTGAAATAAAATGATAATAAAAATACATGGTTTTCAAACAATATCATAATGTGCAAGAAAAAACTTTTTCGAATAACTCAACTCGTTCCCCTCCATATTTTTCCCACGCTTATCTAGTTGCTCGTTAACGATTAATCTGAGGATTCGAATACGATTATTAACAGGATATGTTTGGAGCACGGCTCTGTACGCATGCGGAACGTGGATAGTGGGCGCAGTGGGGAGGGAAAGTTGGAAGCGTTTGAAATATGGCATTATAAGGAAAAGGAAAGATAATAATAACACAATTAACGAAATTTTCACAAACTTTATTTAATAACGTAACATATGTTTCGCCAAACTTTGGCTTCATCAGACGGTAGAGTATTTACTACTAATTGTACAAAAGAGGGTTGGATGTTTAAATAGTTTACAATATGGTTTTATGAATTTTGTTTAGAATATATTTAAGAGTGGGGAATTGTTCCCTTCTATTTGATCGTTGAGTACTGTACCTAGTTTTTTATATTTATTAATTTCTAACTTTTCTAGTAATGATAATCTAAATCCCTTAGTTTCTAAATGTAAAATGTCCAAATCACAGTTAAATTGGTGGCCTTCTTCAGTAATGTGGTTTGCATAGGTGGAATCTGTCTTGTTTTTTATGTAACTATTTTTATGTTCTTGTAGGCGTTTTTTGAAGTTCCTGCCTGTTTGCCCGATATATACTTTTTGGCATGACCCACAGGTTAACTTATACACTCCAGAACACATTTCTTTATTAATTTTGTCTTTATTGTTTTTAATTAACTTACCTATCGAAAAATTAGTTTTATAAGCTAAGTTAAGACCACAACGTTGTAAATAGGTATATATTTTATTACTTATGGGACCTAAATAAGTTACACATTTATATTTTTTATCTAAATTTTCAACTATTGATGGATAAATTGATTTTAAGGCTAGTTTGTATTGTTTTTTAATTACTAAATTATCTATTAAAGAAGGGTTATAACCATTATTAAAAGCTATTTGTTTAATTAAATTTAGTTCTTTAAGATAATTATCTTTAGACATAGGAACACTTAGGAGTCTATGTGTCATACTGTTGTAGGCTGCTAATTTATGTTGTACCGGATGAAAGGAACTATTGTGTATTGTAGAGTCAGTATGAGAAGGTTTGTGAAAAATAGAGAATGTGATTTTGTTATCTTTTTTAGTTAGACATTTTAGACATTTTAGTTGGACATTTTACATTTAGAAACTAAGGGATTTAGATTATCATTACTAGAAAAGTTAGAAATTAATAAATATAAAAAACTAGGTACAGTACTCAACGATCAAATAGAAGGGAACAATTCCCCACTCTTAAATATATTCTAAACAAAATTCATAAAACCATATTGTAAACTATTTAAACATCCAACCCTCTTTTGTACAATTAGTAGTAAATACTCTACCGTCTGATGAAGCCAAAGTTTGGCGAAACATATGTTACGTTATTAAATAAAGTTTGTGAAAATTTCGTTAATTGTGTTATTATTATTATAATGAATTTTCATCAAGTGAAGGTCGAAACTATTCAATGTTTAAAAGGAAAGATGCCGTGGATGAAAGAAAATGGAAATGAGGAAGTATTAGTGTGCCGGTTCCAAAGAATACAATGATATGGAAATTATATAGTTTTATTTCGATCAACTTGTTGTACATAAATATGTACTTAGCTAAAATATAGAGCAGTAGTTATTATGCCTATACCTATCTATATGTATATAATCATAGGCAGGTTATGCAATGATAACCAAAATGAAAAACCATAAGTAAAATTTAAGAATACAAGAAAAGGAAATTTTATTCAAATAGAACCAAAATGAAAACTTCCAGTCTATTCATTTACACGATAAGTCATCTAATTGTTCCACCTGATTCTGTCCTTAAATTATGTTTATTTTTGGGGTTTTTTCAATCAATGTAAGGTCCGGGGTATGAAAAATATAAGGAGTAAAATTGAGTGGACGTAACGGATGTAAGTGTAACGGAACTACCGCTTCTACTTCCTTTTTCTGCATATCTTATACTGGACGCGTGGGAAGAGTGAAACGCGCTAACACGTTTAGGTCTGTCTGGTGACGAGAGCGATTGCGTAAACACAATAATGTAGCCGTCAGACCATGAGAAGTACGAAGATCCACGACGTCTCTTGATATATATTACTATGTAATGAAAAGAAAACACAAAAATTGGGGATATTAATTTATTGTCAAATAATTTAACGAACCTAAGCTCAATCATAACCTAATGTTACGTAATGCTCTTTGTAAAAATCCAGTAAGCGACTCGAACCTGCGACCACACACACCTTTTTCTTGGTTACTTCTTGTTATTTGTCTGTCTATTCCCTTCCTGATCCTTAGAATCTGAGACTAATAAAACTTATCCTTCTGCATCTTCTACCATCAATAATATTATTTCTGTTATTACAATTAGAGAGAACGTAAGCTTCTACTAAACTCGATTATTTCATCGGCTATATTAGTAATAGCTGATCACTCAGAACAAAATTTAAACATCAGCCCTCCAACCTTCCTTGCAACCCCTGGTCGAATGTCTCAAACGTCACATGCAAACCGCACAACTGTGTCTATTACCATCCCACACTATCCCTACAATCCTTCCACTACTACTTCCCTTTTTTGTCCACCTGTACCAGTGCATTAGGAAGAATATGAAAACGATAGACGATATGAAAGCCAAAAAAAATAAAAATAAAAGAAGAGATGCGATAATAGAACAGCTTCTGAGATATTAGGGGGTGATTAGGGATGTTAAAGGCAGAAGTAGGAATCCAATGAAAAAATCCATGAAAAATTACGGTGACAAACAGAGAGATGGATACGTGAATTATACCATAGAGGTCACATTTTTCTGTTGGAAGTATGAAACCCAAAAATGTCAGAGATTTTTTTTCTTTAAAGGGCAATTTTCTGTGGGTGCGTGAAATGAAGGACAAAATTAACTTAATATGAACTTCCTCAAATTAAATTCTGAAGAAAAAGAGAAGCAATTTTCAAGCAATCTGCGAAGAAATTGTGCGACTTGCCGGATGGTCATTATTTTCCCGTGTAATTTGACAGTTAGTTACATACCAGAGTGCCCACTCTGTACAAAATGAAACAAAAGCCTTCACTAATTGCAGCTATTACCAGCTAAATTAAGGGTGTTAACGGTTTTCTTTGCAGCATATTAACCATTATTTCAAAATTGTCAGGGTAATTTTTTTGTGTTTCTACACTTTTACCAACTTTTGTCCTGAATTTTCTGAGAATATAAATATAAGTATCAAAAAACCATGTCATATACATTGTATTGTAAATATTGCAGTTATCACATCGCTGTTTTTTTTTCCTCACCCAATTTTGAGTTGATCAATCGAAAGAATATTAATCACAATAATTATTAAGAGGAGGTCCTTTTTTTCACAACAAACGATCAGTGACATCAACAAAATAATAGAATTCAAAGTGGCTTCTTATTTTATGAATATTATAGATAATCCGATATATAAATTTTTAAAGAAATGATCTCTTTTAAATCGTTTTCCAACTTTTCTCCTCGTCCAATCGGACTTACGAAAAAACGGTTTCGTAGATTTTTTAATTATCAACCATCTCTCAGTTGGATGTTATCCGTTTGTTTCACTAGTTTTAGAAATATGTATAAGGAAGAAATAAAAAAGTTTCCTTGTTTAGCCCTTAATGTCATTTTCGTTTTATTTGATGCACATGATTCTGTGAAAGTAGTACCTATAAAAATGCTGTCAAGTTTGATATGCAAAGGTGTATTGAAGCGTAAGTAAATATTCGTTAATGCGAAAATTTTATTCATAAAAGGGAAAAATTCGTCTGCAATAAAACGAAGCAGTCCGGGAGAAGTCGTAAAGACAGTTTACTTAATCTGTAACTTTGACATGGAGCAAATCGAACAGAAAACTCCATTAACTTCGGAAAAAGCCAATAAAACTGTATAATCTTTGAATTCCTTAGATGATGTATCTTTCTTGGCAATTCTTTTTGCCTGTATTCCAACATTCTCACTTTTCCCAAGGGCAAATAATTATTTACAGCTACTCACAAACGTACTTCGCAAACAACAACATTTAGAAATAATTGAGAATCGTACGCAAATTATTGGTCTCAGAATTAGAATTTTCTAAATCCGAATACTTCTTGCTTTTAAATTGTATAATTCGAAAAATTACTGATATCCAGTTTTCTGATCATTAATTCTGTTTGAATGAAAAGTTGACTTTGTACCAAATTCTGAATTTTTAGGGTTTCTTTATTTCTGCAACTGAAAGATAACATTATCTTTCGTCTTATATTTTCTGAAAATCTACGTATGTGCCGTTTGTTGTAAGATCAAGGCGTTTTTTTCTTAAGTTTTATTATTGTCATAAATGCTGAGTGTATTAGTTTTTTAAACGCTGCATGGTAGTTAAGTTTCAGTTGTGCTCCACAGTACTCCAAGTGTTTTTTTGCACTGAATAATGAATTATAAAAGTATTGTCTAAACCCTCTGTGCATATACCAAAACGTTTGGTTGAATATTTAGATTTTTTGCAAATGAAACCTGGTCTGACCTAACCTAACCAATGTTTACAGCATCGTCGTCTTACATGCGGTTCCGTTCGAAAATGCAAATTGTTGTCTCTACATTTTGTAGATCTTAACTCTGGGTAGGGTGAGTTAGGTTATATTAGATTAATAAGTATGGTCAGCTAAGGATAGGATATAATACAAGGATATGTTAGGACATTTTAGTTTAAAATCTCTCGATATCCAAAAAGTCAGCTTGTTCAATGTTTTTGATTCAGTGTTCAATGAAAATAATAAAAAAAATTGATGGTTGTCCTCAATATCTCGGGGGAGAATAGTAAATTTGCTTTCGATTATCAAATTACAATTTCTATTGTTGGTTTACATTCCACCAAACTAAACAAAATCAAAATTTTGAATGAATAATCTACCCATCTCAGTTAATTAAAAAATGAATAGAATTTTATAGATTTAAGATTAAGATTGTTACAACTTTTTCCCGTCGTTTGGTTAATGACTCAAATTCAAACTAACACTTTTCGAAATTTACGACAACAGCATAACAACATTAAGCAACAACTCAATTACTTTTACACTTCAATTAGCTACTCAAAATCACCAACTCGCTCTACTCTCTCTGGTTACCGGACTCGTAATCTCTCTCGTAAGACTGACTCACTCCTTATATAGTTATTTGTCGTCTTCTAGTCACTACTAGAATTTTCTCGAATACTCCAGATCTAATTGCTAGAATTTTGACACAGAGACTATCCATTACTTTGCTCACGTGTATGAAAAGTTGCCTAAATCCGTAATAAATGTGTTCTAGAATTGATTTGTTGATGTTTATCTAACAATTTTGAAAGTTTAATCTCTAATTTTGAAGATCTATTTTAATTGTTCAATTTATAACAATGTGTTGCACTTTTCAAGACGGACAGTGTCAGAACTATGTTGCTCTTTTCTGAAACACTCAAACACCAACTATAGCCGCACCTAGGACTCCAGTAAAATTATTTATTACTATTTTCTGTTACCTTTCCCATTGCATTTACGAAATCAGTGCCACATATCGAGTCAAAATGTTACAAACCAAAAAGTATCAAACAATTTCCTCCCAATTACTCGATTATATTCGTCATTTTTACTGAAATATATCATAAACAACTTTTGTGAGTAACGGTATATATACGTACGAGGATCTGTGTCATTTTAGTTTTCTTTTTTCTCTTTGCGGAACCTCATTTGTCTCTGCTTGGCGATTTCCCATAAATACGTATACGTCGTTTCTTGACGAACTTCCTTCGCTGTATTTTTCTGAGTTTCGCTCTTTCCGGTTACGATATAAGGATATAGCCCCAGGACGAATGCGGTTCCGACCCTCAACGCAAATATTATAACATCGTACTGAATATTTTACGAACCATATAATAAATGACAACTCCTTTGAATAAATATACCGTAAAAATATGTATAATATGTACCTACCAACACATTTTTACCGAAATTTCATTTTAGTGGTGCGCGTGCACTACCGACAATTTTCAATTTAGCATTAACGATTTTCTTTAGCAATTACAAAAATTAATTAGCATCCATAAAATTTTGTAATACATTAAAAAAAACGTGGTGCTGGTAGCAGGTCCTTCAAAAAAAAAAAAAAATACATTAACAGAAAGAACACAAATAAAAATGACACAGTAGTAGTAATAAGTAATAATTTTTTTTAATAATTACCTATAAGTACTATATTAGTAGGTTACTAAATAATTGCTAGGTGCAATGCTATGTAAAATATTTTTTTTTTTTAACTTTTGGATTTTGCGACACTTGGATGAGTTAATTTAATGTATATTAATCGCCCAAATGTCTTTTTTATCACAAAACACAATTACTGTTTTATATTATTGACGTATCACACTTCTCTACCACACAAGTGTTATTTAATTAAGAAAAAACACAAAGTAGTTTTAGACTTTATTTGGAAACTTCAAACAATATTGTTTCAACCTTTTCGGTTATCTTCAGAGAATAATTTTACAGAAACTAACTTAAAGATAAAGTAATACTTCTATTTAAATCTCTACGTGCAAATGTTGGACACACACCCCTTATGTTGTTAGACACATCACTTATTACTTTAAATATAGGACTGTTGTGTCCTTCTGTGTGCTCATTGGTCAAATTTAATTTGTTACAGATCGCTTTTTGGATTTCAAGTTTTTCTAAAAAGTTAAACTTAAAGCCTTTATTTTCTAAATTTTATCAAGTTTATTATTGACTAATGTGGTTTTTAAATTGTTTTTATTAGATACTACTTATTGTATTTATATGTAAAATTATTCTCTGAAGAGAACCGAAAGGTTGAAACAATATTATTAGAAGTTTCTAAATAAAGTGTAAAACTACTATGTGTTTTTTCTTAATTATTCAACATGTTTTACAAATATCCTACGGCTGATACCATCAAAATTATTAAAAGTGTTATTTATTCTAGTGGTGAAAGTGAATGTGGTTTTTGTTGGCGTAAAATATAAAATAGTTTCAAAACTTTTTTGGTTGTTTGATTTCTCGTGACTGTCAATTATAGTTTGAAATGTAATTAAAAATCGATTTCGTGGATTGTACGATACCTCTAACATAATAGACTACACACACATATATTTCAAGCAACTGCATTCGAACGATTGTATTCGTTTCAAGTGGATTTTTGCAGACTAATATTGAACGAAAAACAAGCTATTTAACTGATGAACATGTTTTGTTTCTCGTAAAACATCGTGTCTTGTTCAGTTGTTTGCTTTTCACACGCAAAAGCTGCTCTGGGATATTTCCAACAGTGGCGCCACCAGCAAACTTTCCACCAGTTAATAGGATTAGATTTTTATGGTTTGTGTCATCTGTTTTCGCCTGTTTACAACTTCGGTTCATACGCGCGGAACTGTTGATGTTTGCCGTTAATTTCCCTACTTATTTATGGTCATGTTTTTCTCCTAGTAATTCCGACTGAAATTCGGAAATACTCACCTTAAATCTTGTTCCTTATTTACCACCCTATCGTCAATTATCGTGATTTATTGCAGAATTAACTATCTAATTAAGTATCAGAAGCACAAACGCACTCTTTTTTCACTGTCTTCAAAAACCAAAGGAGGTTTTCATTCAAAGCACTTGTAGATACATTTATATATACAGGGTTAGGTTAGGTTAAAGATTTTGGGCTCTTTGATTTTTGTATATTATTTTTCAATATTTTTTAGATTCAAACATTTTAAACATGCTTTAAAAAATGGATTAATCAAAATCAATCTCGAACGTTCCAAACCATTCTCTGAAGATGTGGAACGTTCTGAAACGTTGTACATTTTTAACAATTTCAGATCAATCTGTTCTCTACCACTTATGAATATTCGGAAACATTTTGAATCATTTTCGAACATTCAAAATTATTCTCGAAAAATTTCGAACATTCTGAAACATTCTAGATCATTTTCGAACATTCTGGACCATTCCTTTTTGAGAAATTCTAAAAGACACCTCTCTTTTAAATACCTCCATCATTTACAAACTTCATTTAATGGCCTTGGATTATTTCGGTGATGACACTTGGGGGTTTCCTCAAGTTACGTGGCTATACCATTTTACCGTTAGCGAACGCTACATTATAGAGATGGGAACGGCGTTGCCAGTTTTACGACAAAGGCTGTGACGGTAATTGTATTACGTTTGTCGTCTCCAAAGTGAATGCTAATAACGACGAAAGTGCGGCCTCGACTGTGAATCCTATTAACACCATAAGTGCTACAATTTCGATTTGCCTACACGAGAAATCGCCGAGGCAGAAACTCGACGTAGAAAGCGAAAAAGCAAACTTAGAAATGATACATGGATCGTATAATAGGATGAAAAATTGTATGCCATAACGTACTTAGTTGTAAACCAATTTTATGACAACAAAACCAAACACAAATCTTCTTATGGAAGGATATACTTGTTAAAAGAAGCAATATTTGACGCATAAATACACTTTCATGTTTTACTAACATACAGGAAATTAAATCATCCTTATATTGGACAAACGAATGAATCAATCAAATCAAGTATACTGTAAAAGAACACCCATATAAAAAAAAAAAACAAAGAGCATCAAGTTGACCAAGAACTGGCGTACACTTTCAATTAGTAATCACATCCAATGGAGGTGAAACTTTGACGATATTTTGACCATGGTGAAAAATTCCCAATAATTTTTTGACCCAAACGCACAACGACATTTTTACGATGATCAAAAGATTTTACTATTTTTAGTTATTTAGTCCACACCCTTAGGGGGTGAAATTTTTGAGTACTGTTAGTTAAATCTTCAATATATGCTTTTATTAAAATTTTAACGTGGAAAGGAAGGGGGCGACTAGACCCAACCCACGGGCATATGTCTCGTGATACTGTTATTGGAATGTTTGGATATTGTCATGATGAATGTGGCACTCAATTAAAAGTTTAATGAGATCAGGTTATTGGTAAGGGTGTAGTGAAGAGGAGGGCGGGTGTGGACACTGCTCGCCCTACAAAACCCATTGCTCGCTCTTGAAAAACATACAGTATACTATTTTAATGATTGTCGTTAAAAACAAAAAGATTGCTGAAATCGAAACCTGGTGCTAGCCGATCAACTCGTCGACTATCCGCCATTGGAAAACACCCTGGCTATACTAAGTTTTCTTAACTGATTTCGGCGCAGTTTGGTTTTTATTTTATGCTTATATATAGTGACTCAATTGGGATTTCCACGTAGGACTATTAAAAAGAACACGGAGAAACTGAAAACTATTAAAAAATTTTATTGTACACTTTAAGGTTAACTAATTACAATTATGTACGGAAAATGATACCGAGGCTCAAGTGACATGATGTAATCCGTTTATGAAAGCTCTCGATTACTCTGTGCCACAAATCAACTTCTGTGTGGGCTATTTCGCGTATGATTTCTTGCTTCAGCTCTTCAATGGTATTCGGTATATTTTTAAAGACTCTACTCTTCAGATAGATAGAATGCGACCTGGAAAAATTTCACGTAATAGTAACTGTATAGTATATTCTTTCTCCTGCGGCAAGGCAAGTGGCACCATCTCGTTGAAACCAGGGGTTTTCAATGGCCATACCCTCTAACTTCTTCAAATCGTGAATGCCATACACCATAACAGCGTTCTCCGCCTGATTCTAAAAAAAAAAAAAAATGGACCGATTATGCCTCTAGACCAAAAGGCACACCAAACAGTCACCTTTTGAGGATGCATTGAGGCAGTTGTGTTTATTTACAAGGACACCAATGTGAAAATGTGCCTCATCTCTAAAGATAATTTTCATTGTAAAATTTATCCCTTGTTTTTGTATCCATTCGGCAACAAACACATGGCGCTGTTGATGGTCACTATTCACGAAGCTTCAACTCCTGTGTTATTTGAAGTTTTTATGGTCGTAGTAGTTAAATATGTAAAGCCCTTTTGCTGCGATCGATGACGAAAAACAATGGCGTTTCAAAAATATTTTAGATTAAAATATAATATGGAAGCTCTATTTAAATCACCTTTCAGAATGTTCTCTTCTCCTTAGAAGTTCAACAAGTTCATCAACAACATCAAGTTCCTTTATATTTAAGATTATTTATAGCAATATCTGCCACAACACCCTGTGTTTTTTGAAATCAGTTTTAAGGGAGCATTTACTCGAGTCAAATACAATAGGAATGATAAAAATAAACTCCGAGACTAACGACCTAGTTTGTTCGAAACAGAATGCATTAAATCAATTTTTCAGCTGGCTCTAGTCTTTGATTTTTAACAAAGGAAACCAGCAACGGCTGTACGCTTAGTGCGCTATTTCTAAAGTGTTATTTCCGCTAAAATGTGCCTTCTGAATAGGTGGATCTGCACGCCCATCGAACTCGGCAACGATCGCTATTAGCGATGTACAAAACCATCGGCATCGCCAGGCCCACCGCTCGGCTAGGCACGAAAACTTCGAACAACAGATAACAGATTGGAATGTGTGGAAATTTCGAACGGCTTTCAGCGCAATGTAAAATAACAAAACCGATAAAGTAATGCAGCTGCAGCTCGTTTTTGTTGGAAAATCCAATTGACTAGAAATTGTAAATAATAAGCTTCTGATGCTAATAACTCAATTTTTTAAAACTGTGTTATAATCACCAGAATATATACAGATTGGTTGGTTATTACCAGCAACTTCTATCTCGTGTATTTTCAACTTTTATCGAAAACAAGTTTAAAAAGTACGAGGCAAAATCATAAACTAACTATCGTTTGTTCATTAAAACAAAGTCCTCGTTAGAAAAATCTTTTATTGACACTGTTATTTTGCCACTAACCAATTTAACGTTTCCACATAATTGAACTTTTCGTACTGTTGCTCCGATTCCTTTAATTCCAACGCTTGAAAGATCTCCGACTGGGAATTCATCATAATGGCGCTTTTGAGGTCTTTGTCATTCTCAAAACTTTATCCAGCAAGCCACTGTTTAAAGTGCAAGAATAGGAAGTAGTCACTAGTTGCCGAGTCGAAATTGTAAGATGGGTGGTCCAAAAGTTCTCCAAAAAATCTACCGTGGCGGTAGTCTGAGGATAAATATTATCGAGAAGGAGGACTATACTTCGGCATACAATTTCTTGTGACAGACAAGACGTGGATATCATACGAGACCAAATAACAGTCCAAACAGCAAGCACTATTTCCTCCTTTTTCACTTCAGACAGTGGCTTGCTGATCACGATTTGAGAACAACGAGGGCCTCCAAGACCGCCACTGTGAACTGATTCAATATCCAGGTGAAAAACTTCTCTGAGGTGGGTTCAAGAAGCTGATGCAGCGGTAGGAAATGTACCTAGAAGTAAACAGCGATTACGTAGAAAAATGAAGTAGATTTATAGCAGTCTAACACTTTAAATCAAATCAAAAAACGAAGAGTTTACTTTTAAAACCAAACGCCTCTTTACGAATTCACCTCGTGTAATACACTTTGAACTTCTTTGAACACTTCTGAACCGTACTACTTGGGTCAAACCCCAACAACAAAACTTAAACAAAAACATCCGAAGCAATTTTCGTTAACAAAGTTACCTTCTTCAGGGACTGAAGTGAACTTTGTACTTCTATTTGCGTTTATTTGTACCGATTTTTTTTAATTTTCAAAATCCGGACTTTTTGGATGAGTAGTTTGAGATCTGTTAATTAATCTGTTAGGATGGATTTATTTTACATATCCTTGTAACCGCCCAAACTTAAAGGCAACTATACCACTTCAGACTAGAGTCTCCAGAAGAGAGAGTCTGGTCTTCTAAAGGGTTAACTGGGATTGGCACGGTTGAAAATAATAATACGAATGACAACCATAGATAAAATGTAAGAACAAGTAACAACTAGTAACAACAGATATAGCAACAGGACTCTACCACAGACTAAACCACAGACAGCAAGGAAGCGCCATCTGTGGTGATTGCTATATATTGCTGCAGATATATAGATGGCGCTCCCTTGCTTTCTGGGGTGGTATTTCAACCTACCTACAGATGCAGGAAGCTTAGAATGGTCGGTATTCTGTCGGAACTGTCTATGGCACGCTGATGAGAAATAACAAATTTGAAATCGCGGTCCATATCTGGTAGCTTCGACGGAATACTGAACAAGAACTTATTTTGTTCTAAAGGCTGCTATCGTTATTTGTGGAAGGGGGGAATTATCAATTGAAATGAAAGTTTCGAATGGCGCCAATTTATGAATTTACTAGCGATTTATCCATTAAAGTTGCTAGTCCGATACTTCAAACGCAGTGGAATATTTATAGTCCAAATTTAGGTCAACTTCTGTTAAAAATGACCGAAGTTCCAAGTTTATTATTTCTAATCCTTGCTGAAGACAAATTACTTCCTTTTTAATTATTTATTTGGTGAGAGACCACCCCGAGGTTTGTGACCTTTGTCTACTATTTCGTTTAATGAGTTTTCATTACCTTTGTGGTGTTTTTTTGCTGTTCTGGATTGGTATATTTATCTTCATCTTACTTATATCGGTATTGATCCTGTTGTGACGCCTCTTTTAAAAAACATTTGTTACAATTAGTAGAAACTAATTCATAGTCTTTTAGAAAATAGTTAAGACGTAAAATCAGAAAGAAGGATTCAAATTTGCATTTTAAACTATTCAAAGTCATAACTAAACGCAATCCATTCCAAATTAAGTATTCTATCAGGATTCTCCTCATTTCATTTCGATTAATAAACGTCTCGTTTAATAAAGGGTAAATTCTGAGAAATTTATTAAATTTCTATTCCTAAACATTCATATGCTCGCGATCCGTCCTTGTCGGTTGGTGGGGCTGAATCACCTACAGTCAAACAATTCATGGAATTCCGGAAGTTTAGAACCCAACATTTTCTGTCGAAATTATCTTTGATCTCGGAAACTTCCCTTATAATTTTCGTTTCCACGTTTGCTTTAACAGTTCCAACTGTGTACATATGCATATAAATATAGTGAACTGATAAGACACTTTTAAAAAAGTTTATTTATTGAAAAACAGAAACACTAAACGGTTACAAGCGACAAATATAAAGCGGTTAAAATATGACCTCACTAGTGTAATAACTAATATGAAGTGAAGTAAATCGATACAGATAGTGAAGACTGTCTGTATTTTGCGATAGTGACAAAAATAAATTTTGCCAGTGCATCTGCCTTAGCCTTGTCACCTAGGTTGTATTACGATTACCTTCCCAACTTTACTTTAGCTATCGTGAGAATCATGTAATATGACTATTTGCATTCATGTAAGTAAGTAGATAATAATAATGGTCTAATTAAATTTAAACGGAATAATTAGTGAAGGATTTATCTGAATTTAAAATACATGGTAACAAAGTTTATTGCGTACGCATATATGTAAAAATGTTATTAATTCAACTTAAAGAATTTTCTTTAAAATAAACGTAGAGAATTCTTGTGTTACGATTCACTTTTAAATTTTGATGTCATTTTTTATACTATTTTAAGATTTCTGTTACAATGAAAAGAAATATTCTATCTTATACAAAGTGAATAATATATAATCAAATGATCATCAAAAATAAGTTATGGTTAGAGCAATCGGTCGTGAAGCCAGTAACAGTTTTTCCTCATTAATTTAATACTTGCAGACAGTCTAGATTAATTCATTTTAAAGTAATAATTTATGTGTTTTTACATACCATGATTACTTTATTCTTTGAATAAATTTTCCGTTTTAGTTGAAACAAATGATTTTATTAACTAAATCAGCGATTCCTAAACTGTGCTCTGCATCGCCTCTTCACAAAAGCGCCGCGAAATATAAATGTTGAAACAAGGCATTTTCCCTAAATAAACGAAAAATAGAGTGGGAAGCTAAAAATATCTATATTATTTGTGTGATTTGTTTTTACTTAAGTCTGTACCAAAGTAAGATTAACGAGTTGTCTTACAGCTTGAAGGTAAAGTTTAGCAGTTGGAATCGACAGAATTTTTGATTTCAAAGAAAGATGAGTAAAATATAAACATAACTGTAGTGATAAAGATCAGTTCACTTTAATTCCATTTTTTATGTCGATGCTGGGTTTTGCGGCAATCACCACACTAAAGAGCATTTATGAAAATAGTGATTTGCGGGGTTTTTCATGATATTGATTATTAATTTAATGTTAAAAAGGTAAAACAAATGTAAAATAATGAACATACTGAAATCTTGTTTATTTTTTCTCTTACTTAACGATGAACCAGGGTAAGACAGACGTCGCGAATCGGAACAGTTTGAGAAACACTGCACTCAATTCAAACAAACAAATCTGACTGAAAATTTTTACCTTGCACTCGAAAACAATTTTCGCGCTATTACACAATACATACGACGACTTCGAAGCAATTTACGGATGTAGTGTTGTCCGAAATGCTTCAATTTATTCTTTATTGACTTATTCCTTAAATTTAATCTCTTGAACAGTCCATACTTTTCAGAGCCATTCCGAAGATTTGAAGAAATAAATTAAAAGTATTTAGTTACTAATGACATTACGTCTCGAGTTTCGTTAAGTATGCTTCACTTGAAGGTATTCGATTCGAAATTTAATTTCTGTTTCTTAGAGATATACTAACAATTCGCAATTCACCTCTTTTCTATATTTTATTTTTATTTTTGCGGACTGCAACGTTCTCGGTCATCAACGTACGACGATCCTCAAATCCTCAGCATAGTACCAACTAACTGTCATAAACAATTACCAATTCCTTCCTAAACAATGGCATTTTTAAAGTATTTTCAAAGTAAACATTAGGCTTTAGTTCAATAGAAGACCACAGGCAACATGTCCATCTCCTTTGGTCGTATTCTGTCGAAGCTACCTACGTTGTACTGATGAGAGCTAGGTAATGAGCACGAAATAGCGATCTACGTTTGGTGGTTCGACAGAATTTCGATCAAACATGGTATTTTCTATTAGGCTTTAGTTTTGTTTTTAACATAAACATGAAGGACGCGATTTTCAACGATTTAATAGTAACTACTTGAAAAATAGATATTATCTTTCAGGTAATACGTATTAAAACACAAACAAGAAATTTTTATGCTACAACACCGACCGTTATAAACTTGCAGAACACTGAGTTTGGAAAATTATGATAATTATTAACTCTAAAAACCCCTAACCCCACTTTCGGTATAGTATTTCTTATACATATATATATATGACTGGGTAGTATATAACAATTTCTTCAAATTATATTGTGTTACCGGTGGTACTGTCCTAACATACTATCCGCAGTCAGTACATTTCTATTTAAATCAACTGTACATAGGACATGCAAGTTATAAATTTCGAAATAGAAATTAAATTCCAAAGGTAGGTACATCGGAAGATTATTGCAAATGAAATAAATCAGTAGGTAAAGAAATAAGTAATACACGGCATATGACCACCGATCGCGTGTCCTGTCTTCACTCGCTTTTTTAGTTACCAATTTCTTCACAATAAAAATATCTTATCCGGAGACAATCTTTTCACTTCCCGAAATCTAGAACGTACAAATTGTCACGCCAGTAATTTCGTGTATGACTTCAACGTATTTTGTAATTTGTGCCAAACACTTCTTGGTAGGACTCTATATACAACGTCCTTTTTTTAAGTGGCTGTAATTAACATTTTAGAAATTAATTTTCACGCCAATTTAACCCCAATAGCTTATACTACCCCTCCGCGATAATTTCGATATCCATTTTATGCCTTCCAAAGGGCGAGCGTTCACAATGACTCTTCGAAACATTTTATTAAAAAGAATTTCTAATTTCGAAGCGTAGCTTAATATGCTGATGTAAGGCTTCCATAAATTAGTCCGAAAGGCGTCTGCATTTGAAGTCCTTTAAGCTGACAATATTCCAGATCCAATCAGTTTTTAATTGCGCTATCGTGAAAATCCTATAGCTACTTTACCAAATCCTACAGGGTTTATTAAAAAAATTTTTTCTTTAAGTCATTTGGTTATTCGATTTTATTAACAATTAATTTAATTAAATTGTAAAAATAGCAGTGGAATAATTAAACTGTAAATAAGTACATGTAATACTATTTACCGACTTAAGAAATTTAAAAGTACTAAGCAGCTATAAATTGAACCTGTTAAAATATTTACATATGAAAAATACTATAGTGAAAAAGAAAAAACATTGTTAATAGTGAAATAGCAAAATAAAACTTAATTCATTAAACAACCATTTTATTTTGTCAGATCTGCAGTTTCACCATAAGTAAGTTCAATGTCCATCAACAATAGGTGGTAACAACTGTTGTCAAATTATGTTAAAACCAACTTTTATGTTTCATGTTTTAATTCTATTGACCACATTTCATCAAATTTATACCTTCGCCAATAATAATCATAATAATGGTGAAAATATACATTTATTTCATACACTTATGTTTCATATATATTCTTCATCTGTATTTTTTTTTTCAGGGATCGAGTATATCGACTTAACCTGAGCAATATTAATCAATCGAACTGCGAGGTAAGTTAAAAGTTTCAAAGAATGATATTTAGATAATAGCAGTAGTTGATGAGCAAAAGCAACACCAAATTAGAGGCGCACCTCAATCTTTTCTTATTCTAAGATAATCTTTACGTTCTTCGAAAACTAAAACATCTAATATTTGAAAACAGTAATAAAATCTACGTATCTCTCTGTCTCTTTTTACTCCTATTTCTATTTCTAATATCTTTCAAATCACAAAAACTTTCCTCCAATCCTATCTTTTTTTTTCTTATTAACTTCTAAAATGCCATTGTTTTCCTATTTTTTCGAACGCCTCCCCATTTCTTAATTTTTTTATCCACACTATTTTCGTTCTTGGAATAAATGATAATTCATACTTTTTCGGCAACAACCGTCGTCCATCTTTCACATCTACAATCGTCTTGCTCTTCAACTTACATTTAGCACAATCTGCGTGGTAGAGAAGCATACCTAAATATTGGGAGTTCGAACCTGTTAAACCTCACCGGCTCGCCATAGGCAGTTTCGACAGAATGCCGACCATTCTAAGCTTATGACGTACTGATGTGAAATAACAAGTTCGAAATCACAGTCGTTACAAAATTGTCATTTTGCCACTATAATTATTTCGGTACACCATCACCGTACCTTCTTCAGGTGGAGAAGTAAAACTACATTGCATATATTTCATTTAAACGTAGTGTATGATTCTAACACCATACTTTCTATTTAAACTAGATTCCCCCCGTAATTTGCAAATAAAAATTTGTACACGAGCAAAGAAACGTTTTACAAAGTACAATAGTTTTTTCTTTTTTCGATTAACTTTGGCCCTACATGAAAAAGTCGATATGGGAAAGCGCCGTAGATGTGGATTGGTTTGCTGACATTCGTCATCCATTTTATCAAAATTCTGTCAATTTCTTGTCATTTTTTTTTTGTCAGCTCCAAAATGAACAAGTTTTCTTTATTTTCAAATCTAAAAGTGGAAAAGATACTAAACAAAAATAATAAAATTGCCGAAATTTTAAAAAATTTAGATAAAACAAAGCTTCCAAATCAGGTGGTACATACAACTGCAAATACAAGCAGCAAAAGTAATGTTGCACTGGATTTTAATGATTACGAAGTTGCTAATGCGTCTAAAACAAATTTGGAACTGGTACGAGGTTACTTGGTATTCACCTTATGCCAGATTCCATTTATAGCCAAGCACAGCGTATACCTCGCTAATACTTCCAGAAAAATTTTAGGCGATCGGCTTTTTAGTCTCGTAATGAAAATGACGTTTTATGGTCATTTTATTGGAGGCGAGGATGAAAAGAGAATTACTCCTGCAATCGAACGCATGAAAAGCTTCGGAGTGTGTCCAATATTGGACTACTCTGCTGAAGATGAGTTAACAAATAATGAAGCAGAGAGTCTTGAAGCAGCTTCTTCCCAATCTAAAGTACTGTCTAAAGAGGACGAAGAGATAATAAAAAAATACCGTTTCGATGAGAGATTCGCTGATAGACGTAAAGACGTCACAAGTGCTCATATCTACTTTTACCGCGGTGAACATTCTTGCGACAAGAATATGGATAACTTTCTTAGATGCATAGACGCGGTTGGTGGTAGTGTTCATGGTCAAGGTTTTGCAGCTATCAAAGTTACAGCTATTGCTCGACCGCAGATCCTACTCCAGTTATCGGAAATTATCGTACGCACCAGAAAATTCATGACCGATCTGGTGAAAGGAGAAAAGGATGAAAGGGGCAACGTTCTTCGCCATCATCTTTCTCCAGAAGACCTGAAGAAGAAAATAGAAAAGTTTGAAGGATATGACGAATTTATGTCTAAGGTAACTTCAGATGATAAAGGAATAATCCACTTATTCCCGTGGTCCCAGCTAGTCAACGATCAGTTTGAATTGCACGAAACGTTTAAAATTCCTGATTTAAAAACGGGGAAAATGGTTTACTTACTCGACAGTCTCAATGATCTAGAGAAGCACAGTTTTCGTGGGATGCTTCATAGGCTGCACCACATTGCACAAGAAGCAGTAGAAAGAAAAGTTTATGTAACCGTGGATGCTGAACATTCTTACTTCCAACCGGCCATATCTCGCCTAGCCGTAGAATTGATGAGGATTTACAACAAAGACGACACCTTTGTGTGGAATACCTATCAGTGTTACCTGAAAGACGCTTATAACGAAGTGTTTTCTGATTTAGAACAAGCTTCTCGTCAAAATTTCTGTTTCGGCGCTAAATTAGTCAGAGGAGCTTACATGATAATGGAAAGGGCTAGAGCGAAAGAATTGGGTTACGAAGATCCAATCAACCCCGATTACGACGCGACCACTGAAATGTTCCATAAAGTCGTGACCGAATGTTTAAATCGAATACAAAAAGATAAACAGGAAAATAAGATAGGCACGCACAAAATATTGGTTGCCAGTCACAACGAAGGCTCTACCATATTTGCACTTGAGGGTATGAAGAACCGGAATATTTTAAACACGGATAAAACAGTATCCTTTGGGCAACTGACGGGAATGTGTGACTTCTTGACATTCCCATTAGCTAATGGTAGCTATAGAGTATACAAGTATTTGCCGTATGGACCCGTAAATGAAGTGATACCTTATCTTTCCCGTAGAGCTCAAGAAAATCAAGGCCTTTTGGACAAAGTTACGAAAGAGAAAAAACTACTACTAAAGGCGCTGTTCGCAAGACTTAAAAGAGGTCAAATATTTTACACTCCACGCGGCAATCGTACTCCCGTCTAAATAGAGAATATTAAAATGCTAGCAGATGTTTTACGGCCAAAAATGTCTAAATTACGAAAAAATATTAGTCTACTGCTATACCTAGTTTATAAACGGTTAATTTCGTCAACCTTTTGAGGATAGTAGTACATTTAGTTTCAAAATTTCAGCCACTTTTTACATGTTTCTGACAATTTGACATAACGTGGTACAGTTCTTCCAATCACTTTCTTTCAATACCACTTAAATAGTTATTGCGGCACGATGTTCCACCAACATAAATAAATACTTTTAATAACCAAATAAAAATGTAAAAGACAAAGTTTCAATTTTTTTTTCTAAATATTTGATATATGTATATTATATACAGTTTGAAAATGTAAATCAAGAACTATAACACCCTGGTTACATACATTTGTTGTAGTAATTATGTATTATCAATAAACTTAAAATACCTTTTTTTATTGAGTAATTTTTCAACACGGCATTTTAAAGGAAATTGTGTCTACTTAATTTTCTAAAGAGCAATACCTATTTCTGATCCATAGAAATAAGAGAAAAATGTCGAAATTTGGTTTTTTCTTTTTGCTTCAACATTTTCGGCATAAAAGCAGTTTCAGTAAGTAAGTAAACCATTTTTATGAAGGATTCAATTCTCTACAAAAAGTTTTATATAAAGTTAATCGAAATTTTACTTCGTATGCGAAATATACTGAAGATACTGAAAAGGGTGCATTTTCATCCCTATCTCCAATTTAAACCTTCTTTTTTAATAGCACTCCGCGTTTTTTTTTTTATCTTTTTGAATGACTCATTGAATTCCTGCAATAAATACCCGTGAACGTCTTAGTTCCTTTCTTTATGATGTCATCAATAGCCTATAAACACTATTATTGCTAAGGCATTTAGAAATCCCTCTTTTACCATTCACTATGGCTTAAAATTTTGTTAACTAGCTACTTTCATGAAATTATTCTGTTACTACTTTGATGACTCAATATAATAAATTTCCAAATTAAAGACAACACAACAACATTAAACCAAAACACAATTAGTTTTACAATGCAATTCGCTACTCGAAATCTCAAAAACTCGCTCTTTTCTCTTTAGTTCGCGCACTCGTAATCTCTTTAGTAAGACTGACTGCTTTGACTGACTGGCTAACCTCTTGATCGCTCGCCTTATATAGTTATTTGCCGTCACGTCGTCTAGTAACCACTAGAATTATGACTCCAAGAATATTGTATCAGATAAGGTTTTTAATAAGTAAATCTTGTTCAAAGCCAATGTCGTATGTAAATGTTAAGATTTTTTAAGGCAATAAATTAATTTGCTATTCTTCCCTACATTCTTTAGTAGCTTGTAATAAATTTTGTTGTTCCAGCAACAAATACTTTTGATCTATACTTTTTCCACTTACATTATCATTTCATCTGAATAAACCCCTTTTTAATGTAATATTCGTAAACACTGCTACTATCTGTCACCAACAAAATCACTTCGATGAAGTTAACTAAACCACCACAAGATTGTACATACACATGGTAACGACGAGATTCGATGCGTCTGTGTACATATAAAGAGTGTTTAAGTTTTGCAGAATGAATTTTTGTCCTTTCGACGATTATGTGGAGAAAAATCAAAGACATGAAAAATAGTAGAGACCTCCTCTACAGAAAATTTCTTCAAAGAAAAAAGTAAAAATTATACTTACAATAAGTTTCCAGTTTTAAAGATTTACACATTGTTCTCATCAACCTCTACAAGAATCGGCTATTAGAATTTTTTTTTCACTCTAAACTTTTGGCTGTTAAGCTACAGAAATCATATGGAAACGACCTCAATAATTGACGTCAAGCGGTTAGGCCTTCAATTTGCGATGGTAACATCTGAAGTCGAACTGTAGGCAAAGGGAAGTTTAGATAATAAGCGACATAACCATCACCACGACAGCGCGTTCAAGTAAGAATTTTGCTTCTGGTCCAACTTCGGAAGTGGAAGCACAACATCAAATATCAAATAATGTATGTTCAGTATTTCATTGTTATGAAACCAAGAATAACCTAGGTTTGACTAAATAATAATAAGTATCTACTACAAAGATGTCGAAGGACTAAATAAAGAATCACATAAACGTTGAGAAAAAATCTCTTACTAGACATTTCCAAGTTACCTACTTTTTCACAATAATGAACAGGTGATGTTAATAGTCGCAGTCGACCTACATAATCTCATTTCTGTGAAACAAGTTGCGCGGGCTTTCATTAGCGAAATGTCGCGTAGTAGTGTGTGGAACAAGACGAAAACTTAAAGTTTGTGAAAGCTCTCGAACACTTTCGGAACAGCGTCGCCCTACGGTAACTAGTTCTCGTGTTTTGTTGTTGCATAGTCTAAAGCTCAGTCTCCGTCGTTGCATTATTCCTAAACAATATTGCCACATCAGCATTGTTAACTCGCTTTGTTCTCGCACACTGTGCAGCGCTAATATTGCAACGCTAAAATAAATTATTTATCCATCGCTTTCGTTTGCTGCAGTTTACGTTTGTACGTGGAGGCGACGTGAATTAAGTTTTGAACTTTCCCAACTCTGGTGTTCAGACGGAAAGACTGCTTGTTTTAGCAAGTTTTCTTCAATGCAAAAGGAATATTCCATGTACTTAACTTAATTGTCACAAAATAAAACAATTGGCAGTCATAGGGGCTGCCGATAGAAGAGAAAACTTAAAACTATAAATTAAGAATGATTTTTTTTTGATCTGTAACTTAATTGTACCTAATGCCATAAATTAAAATTAGTAACATATTCATTTGGTACACTCACTTTTGTACTTCACAGTGATGCTACAATTAAACGATTAAAATAAAAATTAAACAAATAATAATCAGAGTGGGCAGTTCGATTAGACGGCATATATTGTTTATTTAAATTGGTAATTCCCCTATAGATTACAATGTATTCGCGTGCACGTGTACATACACACCTCCACACGTGTGTGCGGTGGAGCGGTCTTGGTAACGCACCTAAAGAAGTTTTCACTCATAAAAAGATGCAATGATAGAAGGATACAAATGGAACCTGACGATGTCTTGTTTTAAAAATATATAAACGCAGAACATAACACACAAATAGGTTTAAAAGAGACCTTTGGACTCTTTAAAAATCATCCTTATTTCATTTGATTTTATCCACCTTTTGGTATCCATCTTAAAGACTGGCGAGCGAAGATTATAAAAACGAATGTTACGCCATCCAAGGGTGCCCCAAGAACACTAGAAGGATACCGCGAAAGATTTTGACGAATCGCAGTATGATGGATTCTCCCTCTCTACCAAACTGTATTTGTTTGTTCAAATGCTTCTTCGCCCATGCTTAGGTTAGCTTAGGTTAGGTTTAAAAAATTCTGATTAAGAGATTTAATTTTTTTGTTCTAGCGTGTTCAAAAATTTTTGTGTATTTAGGATTTTTCACATATTTGCTGAACTCTACATCTGAAGTAATTAAGCGAAGTTGAGTTTAAGACAATAAGCTAAAGGTTTACCTGGAACACTTTGTGGATGTTGTAAATTCCTCACATCGCTTTTGAAATAAATTTTATAGGCCTAGAAGGCATTGTAAGGCGTAATAAGTGAAATAACTGTAACAACCGCAACGCGTTCCGAGTAAGAATTTCGCTTGACCCTAATAGGGTAAGCAGTGGTAGGTAACGAAACACAAACACATTTAGTAATGAAACTGCATTGGTGACCCATTCCGGCAAAAAAAAGCTCTCTGAAGGTAAAATTTGTAGTTACCAAACAAAAATAAATACTAAAATACCAAACTTTGGGACCATTTAATATAAGACCATCGACTTGTGTATTTGTTTATTCGATGTTGCTTTTGGTTGCTTTAGCGTCTGTTGTTTTTTGTCACAAAAGCCACCTCGCTTAAAAGGTTTGAGCTCAAACGAGCTTCAGGAAGTTGGAGCAAAATTGATCACAATAATTAAGGTGAAGCTCTTTCAACAATCAGCTGAGGAACGTTTTAACAAAATTGATTTTATAATATTCTTAAATCAGATAATTTTTAATTTCTCTCCCTTGCCTCCAATTTTGAAAACCACACCACATCACACCACCGCAGACTGCAGAAGAGTGCATTCTATGGTACTCGCTATAAATTATCACATACAGCCCTCCATTGCTGTTCGCGGTGGTATATTTATCTACCTGTGGTTACTGGAGGCTTTGCATAGTCGGCATGTCAGAATTGCCTATGGCACGCTGATGAGAGCTAAAAATTCGACGGAGTACTGACTAAGAACTCAATTTGTACTTTATTTTTCTTTGAACCTCCATCCTCGCCTATATTCCATATCCTGCTTCTTTTTTCTTTTTTCCCACTTTTCTCACACTTCTCGTGTCTATATATCTCTCTATATCACTTCTCCCTGCCAATGTCGTACCCTTCATTTGGTCCCAATATTTTTATACATCAATCACAATTCAATATAGGAATAGACTTTCACGGTCGGTATCCATGTTAGGTCCAGACGTTTCTTCGGCAACTGCGGCTGACCTTCAGTTGGAGTTGTATTAGCAATGGGAGGGAAGATTATATCTCCAAGTTTCGACAGCTCTCACTGAAGATGTCAACCCATGTTTCCGATGAAACTTCTGGACTTACAGTTTATATTGACCACAGGATACAAATCCTAACCTTTGTTTTGCTAATCACAATTCATTTTTTCTGGAAAGATCGGTAAATCGAGGTAACAGTATCAATTAACGGTAAGATCGTCTGTCAGTAGTAAGTACATAACATTCTAATTCTCCTATTACTAATTGTGTAGTTTTGTCTTCGTGTATAAAGTGTCGTGTTCTTGTCAATAACGGTGTTACTTTTTTCGCATGGAAGGTGTAGGTACATATTCGAAACACGTGAAACTAGACCAAGTCGTAATTAAAGAAATGCAAAATTCACGCATATATTTCGCAAAAAGCGGCATTTAGCTGATGGGCAAGTGCTTCAAGCTCATTCTCAACAGAGGAGAGTGAAGGTTTCAGACTTTTTGTTTCACGGAACATAGAGCTATCAGGCCGTAATGCACACGAGTTGTCTTCAGAAAAGCTCACGTAATTTTCACAACACTTTTTGAATCGCACAAATTAAATGGGAAAACTTCACAGAAGGCTGCAGAATCTCACACCAAGAGTGAATAGTCAGCAAAAGTCTTTATTAAACACCCAGCTGTTGTAGAAAACGTTGTTCAACATCTTCCACGTCTTCTTTCTCCATATTTCAATTACATAACGAGGCTGTATAACTGTACCATTAGATAATTAATTGCTTCATTGAAGTTCTCCAAAGTGGTAGACATCAGTCGTTAGGTATCATATGAATAATTAAAAAATCATTAGTTGTAAATCTAGAGGTTGGTTGGACACACATCTTCAGTTTTTCCTTTTCTGAACCCATCTTCGCAAAAGTATTTGAATTTATTGGCAGTTTCTTCCTTCAGGAAGACAGTTTCCCTATCGTCCTAGGACAAGTATTCTTCATATGTTTCCTACTGCTGTTGCCATCCCACGTTCAGTTTTTTGCCGCCAACAGTCTTCAAGCTTGTGCTCAATCGACTAGATTTTACAAACTGTGTACAAAATGAAAATAATTTTGGAGATCACTGATCTATGTTACGAACCTTTATGTTTCGAGACCAGTTACATATTTTTTTAATTCTATAGATCAGAAATAGTAAAGGAATCCCCTATACAAAAAGCAGTGGATGATGCCTGCAATATAAATTAAATTTGTTGCAATCTGTAGGAGAAGTCTTCTTCAAAACTGGAAATAATCTAAAGCTATTTATCTACGATTGAAGATGCACTAAACAAAGATAACTGATTTTTCTTATGCTTCACATAATTTTATTAAATTAATCCTTCTATAGAATAATTTCTTTTGCTGGGGATTAACAGTTACTGCAAGGTCACTGAATTTTTAAAAGTTAAGGGTTGTGTCTGTTTTCTCATAATCTTCACATGTAAGTTCGGATAATTGGGGAATTTGGGAATTTGTGTTGTACTATTTTGTTACGTCATATTACTACCGCTTTGGAAACATGTCTCATAGATTTTGATTTGTATTAGTTTTGCTAATATGTTTATTACATAACAAAAGTTGTGTACCAGAATCCAGAATTTTCCAATTAATGAACAGAAAACGCTTCGTAGATTGAAATGGCATCATTATGGAAGTAGAGTTCATGCTGACCAAAGCGTTTTAATTTTATTGATTCAATAAATTTTAATTTAGAAGACTCGATTTAAGTTTTCATTATCTGGCGTTAATTAATAAGCCATCATTTTAAGATATGAAATCGACAATTTATGGGGCAATTAATCGTGAGAAGGACTGTGCAACAATATAACTTTAATGCAATATGAGCTTAAATGATCAAATTAAAACGTTTCGGAATTAATTTATTAGTAAATAAACGCTGTTAAAGCGAACCAGTTCCGTGCTTACACCGCATTTGTAGGTGCAATAAATCAGCCCGGAACGCCACTGTTTTTGATTAAATTCCTTTAGCTTGCAACTAAATGTATTGTAATAGCGTACAAGTTGGCTTTGAACGAACGATATCTAACCATGCGACACGGGTTTAGTTTAGGGCATTCATTCAAACATATATCTCAACATTACGTACTACAAATACCAATGTACTTCTTCTAACAAAACTTCCTCTTTAAACAAATAGTTGAATCAAAGCAATCATGGTCAATAAATTTATTTATTTGGAAATAACGGCCAATGTTTCGCATGACTTCACAGGCTGTATCAAGGATGAAAGGCATTTTTTAAGGATAGACTGATGGCCAGAGTGAAGAGGAGATAAACGAAATATGGCAAAACGTTTGGTCGTTATTTTCAAACAAAATACATCTACCTATTAACCCCACTTGCTTTGATGAAGTTTACTTATAGTTTTTTAATGTACCTACATCATCATCATCATCATCATCATCATCATCCGGGTAAGCGGGAGAGCATCCGCTTGAGGTGTCGTGGAGGATGCGTGGCCGACACTAATATTGAAAATATATTTAAATAATTTTGTGGGAATAAATGTGTTATATCTCGGATAAATTAGAGATAAACAGGAATTTGTTTAACATCACTAATCTCCACGAGTTTGCTAGGCTCGCTGTTGTTGGAGATAGTGCCGAGTCGACTTTCTAATACTTCTGACTAAGAACTTATTTAAGTTGCACAAACAACTTCTCTGGATCAAAATATTAGCTTGGAGCGTAGCTCAACTATTTTTATTATTTCTTGATCAACTTATTTAAATAATGTATTACTTCTGATTCAAAGAATAAAATAGTCGTTTAAGACGTTTATTAGAACACAAACTACAGCTGGTTACAAGTGAACTATTACCGACTAAAACAGAGCTACAACTGAACTAAAACTACAACGGCGGGGACATTTATGGAAATAAAATTCACATGGGAAAATGTAGCCTATTTCGGAATAAATGTCAGTTATAGAAATGTGTAAATAAAACTAACCAGGCAAGCGAAACTAATTTAAGTATCTAAGCTGACTGACATATTTATTATTACGTGGCAATATGGAACATTCGTGATTAGTGGGCACTTATGGTTGAGGTATTTGGTTTCGAGTTGGGTCGGGATTATAGGATATTTGGTTATTTATGAGGTACAGGGCTAAAAGAAACAGATTGACGTTAAAACGTGATAAAATAGGATCGGAAAGTAACACTTAAAGAATTTGTTCTGCCTGTTAATTAAAATAACTGTGTGGTTTTAAATAAGTAAATCAATGAATAGATTGTGTTATTTAGACTCATATAACAAATGTAGAAACAAATAATTTTATTAACATAGAATATATCCATACATCTTTACCATACGACCTGAAGAGAGTGAATGTCTGTTTCTTACCTTTATACTTTTACCTACCATCTTATCTTAATTAATTATATCTATAAAGAGCCTCCCGCTCTCCTTAGGTCCATGACCATAGTACATACATAAATACATGTACAGTACCTATACATATACATATGTAAATTTACACATATTCCAACAAATATCCGAGGCGAATTCAGCGAAGACAGAAGCGCTGGTCCGGCATGCTGATAATCTTCTATTCTACTTCCGGGAGTCGCTATGCTGGTAGCCATTTGAGGTATCGGTAACCTGGCCCGTATGCCTATCATAATATCCGAGGCTAGTCCCTCGGGCCGACCACACGCCGCTTACCCACAAAACTAAGATGCCCCGCAACCAGGTTTACGAAATTGGCCTCGACCGTCACTAGTATGTACATGTACATGTACTAGTCACTTACGGCCCTATTCCGTAGTCCCCTCAATGGCAGCCGTTTGAGGTGTTGGACCGGGCGTGTAATTCGTATCATAATATCCGAGGCTAGTCCCGCCGGCAGACCACATGCCGTTTACTCATAAGACTGAGATCCTGCAACCTATCCCTCTTCAGTGAGTAAAGGCCGGGACCTCCAATGACAACGGCCTAGACCGCTACTATGACAGGGGGCTAAGATAGCCTAACCAACTTGAGTGCCTGTGGCTGACCAGTGCCCAAGGACTGCAAGTAACCTTAACTGGGAGGAGTCCCAGTAGCCCCGAACATCCGGCCAATGATATAAATTGGTACTACGGGAGGTCCGGGGAAGCCCCAGACAGGGAAGGAGATATACCTGCCTGGCCGGTTGATTTCGGTCTTCTACGCGCTGATTATCTCCACGCCCTTGGAGGCCGTGGTGAATGAGCCGAAAGACAAGTATCCCCACGTTAAACAGAAAACCGACTCGGGATGACCCGACGTCTATAGGTGATGCACCTACATCATAAAGGTATAAATTTAACATGTAATATTTCATTTATCGTAATCTTTCTCTGTAAATACCTGAATATTAATTAAAGTGGAACACACCCGCGCATTCTTCAATCAAAGTTGCATTTGAGTCGGCACCACACTATTGGACGTTAGAAGCTTCGCTTCTATGGACCCACCCCCCTCTTTTTTTGACTCTTGTTTTAACTGCAAATCCTGAATTTTTAAATCCCTAAACTTTTAGCTTTTACCGCATAAAGTGAAACGTTTGCTAATGAAATGCATTTGGCCGGGTCCCCTACAGGAACACCAGCGGCGACCGTAAATTCGTTTCGAGCGCAATAAACATGCTGAGTATAAGATTTAAAGGCTGCACGAAGCAGCATTGGTTGGTACGGTTGAGTTTGAGCAGCGCTGCCTGCAGCAAGGACTACGCTTCAGCAACGTTCGTTCTCTACGCCCCTGAAGGACGTTCCTCTTAGAGTTTTATCGCCAGTTCGAACCGGAAGGAGACGACTAATGGACATCATTTGTTCCGGAAGCGAAATTAACTGCTTTAATTAGTTAGAGACACGTTAAATTTACTCACAACAGGTACCAACATGTAGCGCTCGTTGTGAAACGAGAGAGGTGCAATTCTGCAACTTTCCCCTCCGAAAAGTAGCAAATTAAATGGGGATGTTTTGCAATTTCGTGGACCGAACATGTTTCTGTGGGAACCGTTGCTACGAGATTTCGCCACAATTTAAATTGCAATCCACCGAATAACGTATTCCTTAAACTGTAATCTAAGATATTTGAGTTATAGTAACTTTTACCTACAGCACAGTGATAATGCAATGGCAAAGAGCCTTATTTATTAAGAAGTCTGATTAAAGCTCTTATTCGTCCCTATCTGGTAACCTACATTGAAGTATGTTTTAATGTTAATCATATTTATACAGAAATATGCAGGTAAATTAATTATAGTGACATAAATCAATTTTTTAAAAGGAGATGATGATTCCAATTTCGTATTACCACGCATATGGGTTCTTCTCCTTCTGCTCAACAAAAAGAAATAAAGCAGTTGCCATCAAGAAGTCCAGTTAGCTTATGCGTAACGTCATTATTAGTGGTTAGTGTACGGAATCCTTTTAGTCTAATAGCCAAGGGGTTTATTGTGCAATTCTCATAGAGGTCGATGAAACGAGCATTTTTGTAAATTTTTAACACTGGTAAATAATTGTTACTATTAGTTATTTAATATTAAAGTTTGCAAAATGCGTTTTCTGATTTTCGATGCTTACGTAGATACAAAAAGAAGTGTACAGGCATTTTTCCTAGACAATTGAATTTTTCATAGAAAAGTTCAGGACAACACCATTTTATCTCTTACGGGTAAAATTATGTAACGCTCCAAATACGCACTTAAAAGTCGACAGTTTTCGCCGTAAAGTATCAAAAAGTAAAACAGCGCGTTTTGCAAAACTTTAAAAAAAAAAAATTATTCGCCAGCGTTAAAAATTTGCACAAGTTCTCTTCTCATCCACCTCTACAAGAACCGGAAATCATAAAATTCCTTGGCTACTTTGTGTATTAAAACGGTTGTATATAATCCACCATCTACGGTGACTTATCAACCTTTTTTTGTCGCAGCTGTATGACCTTATTATTTCTCGATGATAACGACGAAACTCGACCCTTTATTATATTGTATACGAAATGGAAATGTGTAAACTGAGTCCCCCAACAACACTTTTTTCTTTCTTTTCCATCTGATGCGTTAAAACACTCTTTTCATCCACACAACTTTTTGTTTTACTGACTATAACCAACCAAAATCGAGTAATGAGCTGTAGAAGTTTATTGTAAATGAACTGATAATTTAAAAATTAAGAGTTAAGAGGTAATTGAAATTTACAGAAAGCTGAAAAATAAAAAGTAGCAAAAAATGACAGCAGTTTTCATGGATCTCCCCCGTTCCCAAAATCTTATATCCGCTCTTGATGTTCTTTATAGTCTCTAAACATATTATAGAATCTTAAGAAACCTCGTAAAATCTTTTGACTAGCTCGGAGATCCCCGGTAAAAGTAGATTAATTCAGATCTAAATATTTCTTCAAAAATACTTCATTTCCTAATATTTAATCAATACCTACGTTTCACTGACTGGTATTCAAACTTTGTCAAAGTAAGTTAGGGTGTTCAATCGCTATCGTTTGACTGCTTTAGTGTGCCTTGATAAAACTTGCACTGGTGCCATGAATTTTGTTATTCTAAACATTTCTTTCTAGATGTTTGTCAACCCATAACAGAATTCAGTGAAGCATAAAAAAATCAGGAAAACAACATAATTGTTAGGAAACCAGCACAGAAAATTATGAACCTGGCGAAGTCGTCTTGTACGGTTTTTATTATTATTTTCTACATATGTTTAGGATTCTTCAAGCCCCAGATGCATGTGTATTCCCATGGCATCCACTTGTTAATACTCCTATCCAGTGTACTCAAAAAATGTTTCCCAAAAAGGAAAGTATCCTCTGAGTCTGCAGGGCAGTAATATCTTTCACTTCTATGAGTTGGAATCCGAAGAATCAGAATCGGAAAGAAAATTAGCGAAGTATATTCATAGCTTTTTTCTACTTTTTTTGTTAACTCTGTCTTTGAAAAATTGGTAAAGGCTTTCGCGACTAGTGGTGAACCGATCCAGGCCTAAAGGCCGTCACCGGTTGAAGTTGCTTCCCAACGTTTGGCTAGAAGGAGTTGCCTTCAGAGTTCCTTCCATCTTCGATGCTGAATGTAGACTGGCTACTTTTCTTGCGCATGTTGTATTTATGCCGGTGGGTAGAGGACAGGGCTTGTTCCGCTTCAGTCAGCCAGGGTATGCTGGACGGTGTCGTTCGGCTGTTCCTAGGGATCGGATTCCAGGTCTGGTTGAACTCTGAGGACTTCTTCCTTCCTGTTGAAATTCTCCGTATATTCCCGATGGCCCCTCCGACCATGCATCTGTGATAACCGCTGACTGAAGCTAGCAGCCTGCAGTTTTCAAAGAGTATTTTGAGGTATCTGTTGCTCAGAGCGTGTTTGTGTTCCTTGAGTCTCGTTTCTATCGATCTCTTTGTGGTTCCTATGTAGACCTTTCGGCAGAAACAGGGTATGTGATAGACCTTTGGGGCTGAAAGAAGGTCCCTTTTGTCCTTTGCTGATCTGATGGTCTATTGGATCTTCCTCGTTGGTTTCTCATAGGGTTTTACATCTTTTCTTGTTAAGGCCGAGCAATTGGTTTTCCCAGTTTCTTGGAACTTATCTACATCCCAGCTGGTTCTTCAGTATCTGTGTAGTTCTGTTTCAGCGCCACAGATGATTACAATTGTTATTAAAAAGCAATTAAAAACAGTCGATTATCACCAGCTTATCTTAGTTCAAAATTATTGTCTATTACCTTCTGTTTAACATTTAAATCCGATGTATGGAAAGGTTTTCACGTATTTTTATATACATATATATGTAGGATTTGTCAGATTGATAATACATTATGAAGCATGGTACGGACTCCATTTTTACAATTGCTTAAGTAATGTAATGTAGGTAGCTTAAAAAAAAGGTTACAGGACATAGCTTTATACAAAATGGTAAAAGGGTACTTTTAGTGAAGGAGTTGATATCACCTAAAAGTTTCGTGTCCCATTTGATTTGATGCTGGCGTAAACAAACACCACTTCGGATAAACTCCTTGTAGCTTGTACACGAAGGAAGGTGGGCTATTAAGATGTCTCAATTTTCACCAGGTCATAAACCAGGATTGTTGTAACTTTTACTGCCTCTCCTAATCTTTATGACTCCATTTGTATGAGTTTGCTTCAACTTCCAAAAAAGATCGCTACCGTGTTGCAGATAAGTTTTCTTTATAGGCCTTTTCGCGAAACTCTGCCTTTATAACTCCCAAGGTAACGGACCAAATATAATTAAAACAAGAATGTTTTGACATAAAACGAGATTGGTTTTCATTACTTCCAATATTACGCGATGGAATTGGGGAAGAACTGAAACGGTCTCAATTCTTAATTGACTTTTCGATACAAAATCTGTTTATTGGAAACATAAAAAATTAATAGATGGTTAATTTGTTTTATTTCGCTTTTAAAGTTCCTTTCTTTGTTACTGCTGGCTTGAAAAGCACGAGGTACTAGTCAAATACCCTTTTATTATACCATTAATATGTAAAAGCGTGCCCGTTAAATATTAGAGCTTCTCAAAGTTTTATTCTTGCGTATATTTCCAACAATTACAGATTTGATAATAAAAGTTACGATGATGACTCATTATTACTAAATACTCAGCAGAGGCTCTTTTGTATTTTATAAAAAGGGAAGCATCTTTTTTAATAATCGTGTCATAAACGGGAAGATTTTTATGTGAACAAAATATTCCATTAAAATAGGATTTACATAACTGTGAATAATGGGTATTTGGGACATATTTAGCGTTAGTAGTATATAAAATACTAATTACTCTGCAAACGTTGTTCTGTTCATCCCGATTGGTGGCGTTTTACACTTTAAAGGTTTTGAAAAATAGTATCTACTATCTATATTAGGTGTATCTGTTAAATCATTATCGCAGCAAAACAAATTTTTGCATGTCGGTCCTGTTCTACTTCATTGTAGGTGGTTCCACTTATGTTTCTACTTTGTTGAATATACATACTTCATATTTACAGTAAGGGGTGAAATGTTTGCGTGAGTGAGTCTAGCATTCATGTATAGGAATGTTAGAATGAATGAGATGAGCGGGTTTAATCGTTTTGCCTCACTGTATTTGGCTATTGATTGAAACCCTCACTTTGACCAATTTATAACCGCCCCTTTTTCTAATTTATCATTGACGGGAGGTGTTTTTGTTACCTAATTTTTATTTAATCTTCAAACGCCAACAAAATCTTTTGGTAACTTTTCGTCTGCTGCATAATCATAAACAGCATTATTCAGTGGCTTTGTGACCAAGTTTACGGATAATTTTCCAAAACGTTGATTGCATCAGCGAACCGGAAAATTTTCAGAAAAGGTTTGTATCTCTCTTTTGATGTATTTTTTAGTTTCGCGAGCGGATAAATTCGTGTTGGTGGTAGGAGAAGAAAGGAAAAGGGTAGGTACTAAACGCATCCAGTCACCGTTTTAGTTCTCTCGCACAGTTCAATCAAACGAATGAATACGCCACAGTGTGGCAAAGGCCCATCATAATATTCCTATATATTCTCTTTTTTTGTAATTTTGAAAACGGATGTTCCTGAACTGACTGGCGCTATTCAGTTATTTAAAGCGAATTACAGATGGTTTTGCGTTTGATATGCTCGCATTCATTTGCATTTTGTAGTGAGACATACCGTGTTATGGAATGGAAAAATTCACATAATTTTGCTAGTTTACAAAAGTCATGCAGTATTATTCGTGTTGCGCAGAATTGTCATCCTCTTGTACAGCAAACATCACAAAAAATTCCAATATGATTTGCACTATTGTGTCGATCTAAAATTCAATTTTTGGCACTGATTATTCAAATGAGAGTTTAAAAATTCTATTCATAATCAATAGCTTACCGAGTTTACTGGAAATGTGCAACTTTTGATGCAGTTCAGTTACATATATAAAGTTACAAATACATCCATAAAATTTCAGATTTTGACTACAGACCTATATAATGAGTTCGTCTGCAATAGAAAGCAGAAAATAGACTACAGGTATTAAACATACAACTATTATTAACAACCAGTTCAATATATGTATTAGCTACTCGTATAGAAATATCGGAAGCTAAAACGTTTGGTCGTTTTATTTATAAATGTACAGAATATTACGCAAATATAAACAAAGTTGCGTATGCTATTTATTAGCAACAAACGCGGAATATGCGACGGAAGAATAGTAACGTTACCTCCGAGAAACAAGGCCCGACAGCTCTGACGTAACAGGCTAGACATGGCAGTGTAAGTAGACGATTATACAAAACGCTCTTAGTCTAGTAGCCGAGGGATATATCGTGCAAAAATTACTTTGATCGCAGATTCTTGTAGAAGAGCTGTGTTAAAATTTTGCAGAATGCGTTTTTTGACCCTTCTACGTTTACGTAGCGAAAACCGTTGTGTAGATATTTTTTGTAGACTATTGAATTTTCTACAGAAAAGTTCGAGACTTCACCCCTCTATAATTTATAGGTAAAAAATACAGCCCGCTTAAGATTTCTTCCGAAACCGCCCATTGGGGCAGATGCATACACGCATCGAGTATCTTACTACTTTTAGCTACCAAACTTAAGTTTCTTAAATTGATTACTTGCACTGACGTTACACGTAAGCGTTTGAATCTTGGATTCTTACCATAGAAATTTTTAATTGACGCATGAATTCGGAAAAGAAAGAATATTTCACGTATCTATCGTATTATCCAGGCCAATGGTACTGTCATACCATATACCAAAAAATTTCAATCCTAAATTACATTCATTAACTTTCTATTTGTTCTATAAGATTTCATGGAAGCCATTTCAGCCATTTCGAAGATTACTACGAACAAACAGACAGACGGAACTCTGATTTTATTTATACAGACAGATATTTGATATTTAATGCATGTATCTACAAAGTGCTTTTTAAAATATTAATAAACCTACAAAATTATGTGCAGCAGTAAATAAAACATCAATGTTTGTAGGTTTTCTTACTCATATAAATAGTGTAACGTCAATATAAAATTTGAATATGAAATTAAAATTATCAATCAACCACTTTGATGATAACATTCTAATGTTCCGTAAGACTTTTAAGTATCGCATACATCTTAACATTGGACCATGTTAATCTATCGTAAGGAATAACTACAAATCAAATATGGTACCTATGTTCCACATTTTTCAGGAATAATCTGAAATGTTCCAAAGGTTTCCAAAATGATCTGGAATGTTCCAAATCTTTCATTAACAATCCAGAATGTTCCATATTTTGTAAGAATGATTTAGAATGTTCCATATCTTTTAGGAATGATCTATAACATTTCAAGTTTTTTGGAAGTAGTTTGGAATGTTCTTTAAATGACCTAGAACGTTCCAATATATTCCAGATTTTTCCAAATTGTTTTAGAACGTTTGTGAATGATCTTATGTACTCCTGAAAGTTATTGAATATTCTTGAACAACGTAGGATAATCTGTCATATTCTTGTTCGCCTGGAAATATCGCTAGTAAGTAAACAAATATTAAAACGAGTTATTCAAAAACAAAGTTCTTGTTTTCTCCAAAATATTATACTTCAAATTCGTTTCATTAGTAACTCTGTTTACGAGCTATATAAATAATATGTCTGTAATTATTTTGAAAATGATCATAAATGATTTTGCATGGTAGTCCTATTTGAAAATCCATTCATTTTCAGATGCAAATTCGGTACAAATTGGTGCAGTTCACTCTAATGATTCACTTTAAAATCGGACAATAAATTATAATGGGCCATTAGGAGAATTTACAGCCTAATACACGAATTATATTTAATTACTTCCAACGTATAACTATGCTGCATACCATATTAGGGAAAACATGTAAATTGTTTCCTAGAAATTTAGACCAGTCAATAGACACTGATTTATATCGTTAGCGGTATTTTCTGATATCCTTTCATATTAATCAACAAAGATAAATCATCCAGTGCCTCCATCAAGAAGTCTTTGCAATAATAAAAAAGACTGTGATATGCAAATGTATCAATTCAGAGACACCCACCCCTAAATAATATCGCAATATTTTTCACTACGTGTTTTGCCACGTTGAAGTGTGACATTTAGGGGCGAGTCTCGTTGAATAGTTTTATGTCTTTGAAGTACTCCTTAAACCAATCCTGAAACCGATCTAAATCATTATTAAAAAAGTTGCCATCAGCATCTGGTAATTTCAACGAAATAAGAATTCTAATTAAATGCGTTGAGTTCCAAAAGTCCATTTGTGTCTACTTCTTCGGTTTATACTGATGACATTTATGAGACAAGTATAGCAATTATTGTGATTATCTCTTGTTTCCTTTCAAATTATTGGCAATCCAAACTTGAGACATATGTCTTTCCAAGTGCCCATTGTCTGAAATGTTCTACGCGTGCTTTGCATACCAAATGTGGTACCCAAATGTTACCTTGGTGTTCCAAATGGACGCTAACTTATGCCAAATAAGCTCTTTTCATAAAATTGGAAATGAATTTTCTTATTTCTTTTGAGAGTGTGGATGTTGTTCTAAACTTCCGAACTTGGACAGTAAACAGGAGAATTTTTTACCAGGAACACGTTCTGGATATCGTAAACTCAGAACCCATAAGCTTCGAGTAAATAACCATAACAACACAACGTGTTCCATATACAAATTTTGCTCAATGTCCAAATTCGGCAATTCGGTTTATATAGCAACTGAAATTCAACAATTATGAACATTAACCTACTTTATTAGTGATTAAAGGAGGTTGCAGTTTTAGTTGGAAATTGATCCACAGTGCTACGTTGAGGAAATACGCGGCTAGCGTTCGTATGCCGTGAGTCACTTGAGTTAGTGGATCCACTTTATATCACTAGGTCAGAATATTAAAAAATGAATTATTTTTGACCTTGAAGAAATGAGCCCAGAGATATATTGGGCATTTTATTGAAATGTTGCGTTAATTCCTAAAATTTTTCGCTCTTTGATCTGCTGCGTACTGGATAAAACAGTTTACAGAAATCTAACCCAACCGAACACTTCAGACAATTAAAGGCTTTATATTTGTTCATGCGATGTCCCCCATTTAGCCTGAAATAACATGTTTAATCACTGATCTAGATAAACAGCGAATTGAATTGGTAACAGGAATACAAAGGGACCGCTAGCAATGCCCTTTCACTTTCCATCTTTGTTGTTTGTCGGTTTTCGAAAAAGAACCCCGTATGCAATATACGCGAAACAGGATATGCACTTTTTGCAACGAGCAGACGACCCTCCATTTGTACCCCTGGCGTGTTTAATCACAACTGTCAACCCCCGAGAGTTAAATCTTTCCGAAAATCAAACATTCTGACATCCCTTTATTTGCTACGCAAGATAAAACCAACCCTCGTTTATACTGCTTTCAATGATTGACAAAACATGTGACAACCTACTCAAATGTGGTCGGAATAAGAGAACTTTGGTCAACTTATCAAACATAGTTGGAAGAAATATTTTATAGGGCCTACGTAATTTTTTTCTTGTTTTTCAAACATGCTCTAGTTTGAGATGGTGTTGTCCTTCTTCGGGCGTAGAGGCCGTCGTCGGTTGGAATTGCTTCCTGACGTTTCGCTAGCACGAGTGGCGAGCTTCTTCTGAGGTACTTCCATCTTCGTTGTTGGTCGTAGTAGTTAGTTTACGACGATGAAGTGTTGATACAAGATATGTATGTACAAAACGAAAAATAGAAATATACAAGAAAACGAGAAATACAAATTCGAAACAGAGATGCAGAGTAAAATTAGGCACCGATGTTTAAATATACAAAAAAAAAAGAGTAACACAAAAATTTACTGCACTAGCATGGCCGAGAGTGTGACAAGCAATTAGAGCCTTACCAGTTGATAAATTTTTACCTCTCAATAATCTTCAACATTAAGGTTTACAATACCCAAACGATTTTTGCTAACGCGTCTTTTGTATACTGCAGGTTTAAGAAGTGGGAATCAAAGGAACGAATTCAAAAGTCATAGAATTTTTCCGAAACTTGTAAATGGTAACATTGGATTTAACTTTGATAAAATCATGTAAAGATCAAGTCTCGGTTTTTGAATAGGATTTTCAATTTTTTATCACAAATACAAAAACTAATAATAGCTCAACATTCAACTATAATGAATAAACCATGGATTATGATTACGACTGAGGACTGTCGATACTTGAAAGGAAGATTAGTAAATACTTTGTCAGTTCTATAGGGTAAACTGTACTTTTGATTACCTTGGAGATTGAATCCTATAAGGCAAACTCATAGGCTATTCACAGGGTTACACGTGTTTATTTTTGTTTCGTATGTAACGTTTTATCTTCAGGATCAAACTTGTGGTTAGTTTCTAACAAATTATTGAGATATTAAAATTCCGTTTGATATTTTCAAAGTAAATTAAATGACAGACTTTCACTGAATAAATTCGATTTCTATTAATGGTTTCGGTATTCCTTTTATTGGATTTTTTTTGAGTTAAGAGTATTCAAATAACTGGGTCACTTGGATAAGTATCTATCGACTTTAAATTGGTCATTTTTTCGTCATTTTCTAGTGTTATATCGCACATACCTCGCACTACATTTATTCAAACGTTCATTCGTGCATGACAAGTCATTTCATGTTTATTAATTTTACGTACGTTCATGGAAAATTTATGCCTTTTGATTTTGCATCGCATTCCGCGGCAACGGCAGCAGCGTTGCAGTGGCCGTGCAATCTGTAAACAACGGGAAACCAAAATTGGCAAATTTTAATTAACGCAAATTGCATGACTACAACAGACACTAATCTATTGACAATTTCTGCTTACGCGGTGCTACACAATTAATGCGTTGAAATTTTAATAATTGGTTATTAAGTTTTATTATTAAAAAACTACAGCTGTCCCTGTTTACGAATGTCTGACCCTAACACAACATTTGTTTATAGACAAAAGGTTTGCGACCTAATTATTGATATTGTCATCCTGGACAATGGGGTGTAAATTTGCAATTTTCGACTCGCCAAATTCTATTATTACTGTATCCATCTACCACTGGCTGGCTATTCCAAATGTATTCATATACACAAAATTAAAAGTAGAAACAATTTTCATTCGCTGATATTACAAACCAAAATACAAATAGCGTGTGTACACCTATTAATATAACATCTGTCTGTCTGTATGTTAACGTTAAACTCAAGAACAATTGGATGAAAATTAGTGCGTTTTTCTCATAAATCCCATTCATATAATTGTTAACCATGTTACAAGAAGATTTTTACATACCAAAAGTGACAAAATATAAATAATAAATTTAGTGACAATTGTCTTTTGTCTATAATTTATGAATCTCTTAATACTTTCATTGTCGTAAATTACAATTCGAAAAAGAATAATGAAGCAGAAGCAGATTTAAAACTGTAATCAGAACTAATATGAAAACCAGATTCCTTCTCAAAGTTTGATTGCAAACCGTAGGGTCTTTCTCTTTTTTTGCCGACTGTGTGTGGCAGCAATGAACCATATTTTACTGTAATTAAAAGCTCATACAAATACTTTATATTAATCTCAACATTTGAAATTTCCGAACAACCAGGTTGCGTTAAGGAAAATTAGACTAACGATGAGTTATAAACACAAAGTGTCGAAACAGAAATACACCCATTTAGTACCGTCCGTAAATTGCGTCCCAATTGTACTTAATGGGGAGTGAAAAGTGTCATGCCGCTGATTAAAAATTTTGCAAATCCTACAAATGCTTTATTAGAGCAGCATGTAGCAAAAAAATATTCTAGAAACACTATTTACAATGGGATATATATATATAAATAAGTGCACTCTCCGCTGTCGATAAGTAAGCGTTTACGTTAGCCGTTTGATAACGAGCATGGTTTAGTTTATCATCCGTCGATTTAACTACTCAATTGTATTAGCAATTTATTGCACACACACCTACATTACGAAATCACGCGCAGGATCGGCTTGGGAAAGTGCAAATACATATTCTATGTCTAGTTGGCACCCTCTAAACGTCTGCATTTCTTTTATTAATACCCTGTATATATTATGTATTATTTACGCCCTTATTATGCATAGTATTTTACATGCTAGTCAAAACATGGCATTACATAGATGGTTGTTAGTGGAGGGTGACGGTTGTCCAAGGGCCGATCCAATTACCGTAACTGTAACCTGATGCAAGATCAAGATTTGTTTCGCTTGATAACAACGATAACGAAACAGTTTTCATTGATCCGGCATTTTGCATGTTTTCTTTTCTAAAAAATTAATGAGCCGCCCCAGCGGCGTCGATACGATAGGTAATCCTTTCAATTATTAAAATATTAAGCAATAAGTTAAAAACCATTGGGTTTTAAATACCTAATTGTTTTAGCTTTTCGAAATCCTATCTTGTATTACTCACGAAAGATATTCCAGTAGCCCCGGATATAGGTACGGGCTTTATAGGCTACAACCCACGTTCCCAGCAGAGTCCCTTTTCACGTTAAGACTAGAAACAACTAAGCCTAAAGACGAGTCATATCAAAAATAAAAAATTATTCAAACTGTCACAGCTTTCGATCGAAAATGTGAGACACCCATGCTAAACTAAAAAAAAATATTTAAACAGGCTGAGGTAGGGGGTGGCTTTTCGTACCATATCTCCTGAAATTTGACCCAAATTTGTATCAACAGAGAAATAAGGATTGAGGTCCGCACCAATTAGCGCTGCCATTGCCATGTTTTTCGTGAGAAAAGAGAGTGGCAGGATTTTTTTGAGTCCTTGAGCAATATTACAAAATAGTTAATCATCCTCTTTGATAAAGTAACTCTGTTAAATTAGAATTAATAAAGAAACAAATGATAGAAAGTACAGAATTTTGAGTCATTAATAAAATAATTAAAAAAAGGTATACTTACGTGATTGCAAAAAAAAAAGCAGATTTAGATTCAACACGTCAAACTCTTCATAGTTATGTACTTTATTTTTATTTAAAAGAGAATTTTGTTGCAAACCAGCTTTATTTACCGTACATCTTGTTACCCCAATGGTCGACGCCACTGCGTCTCATCGTACAAACTCCCCCCATTTGACGTACTACTTACGCCCCCTCCCCCTTTAGGCTGGTTTTCCTCCGCGAACGCTCATTAATCATTATTAGCTTGGAAGCAGCTTTTTCATGGCCATATATTTTCCGATAGTTTCGTCGACTACCATTTTACATGCATACACGACAGGGCTCTCGGTTCTCTCCGCTCGCTAATGCAAAAGCTGTGATTTACAGTTTCGTTTGATACTCATTTCTGATATTTTCTTATCGTGATAAAATGCACGGCATCACGCACAAATCATCATAGCGTACGATTAAATAGTGAACAAACGTTGAAGCATATTAAAAGTAAAATAGAAATCGCCAGATGACAATTTATCATAATTGCATGTGCATTACATTGAAATAGAAAGTAAATTTTTGTATTCAAGTCAACGCTAATACTAGAGACTGTTTGTGTATTTTCAGTTTTAGAGAAATTCGTCTTCTGTATGCACAGGGTGGGCAAATTTTACATACCGTTTTGGACAAGAAATACAAAGAAATAAATAACACATCCTCAATCTCAATTGGTAGAAAAATACAGCCAATACATCAGTGACGTTAATTATATAAACTTTTTTTCGTTATGATTTCAATTCGGTCTTGAAAATTTTATATTAAATCTTAAGAATTATATATTGCAGCCCTCCGCAGCTGGTATACACCACCTTAAAGTTAGAAAGCTTTGAAATTGATATAGTATCATATGCCGAATGAGAAAATTTTCCCATATAAATGGTTATTTTAAACCTGAAAATGGGTCGCTGCTTCTTGGTTTAATAAATATTAAATCTAAATCAAAACGAACTGGTTTATAGTAAAATTAGGTTCGTCTATTCTCGTTCTAATGCCGCGTTTTGTTGTTCCAATGTATACTTCTCCTCCTCCGCGAGAACAGAATATTGTATAAACACCGGCGGATGTCAAGGGGTCTCTGGGGTGATTAGCTGATCTGATAAATTTACGAAGCTGATTTGTTGGCTTAGCTTCAGCCGAACACCTTTTAGACAATTCCAACCACGTTATCAATTACGGCGAAACTACTGTTATATCAACTACATTGCGGTATTACCTCAGGTTGCATAGAGAAGCCATCGAAATTTACAAACACCGAATGAATTTCAATAGGAAAGAAGAAGAACTTCGTTTGAGTAATGTGTGGTATCTAGAACGACGAAAAAGGATTCTAGTCCACCGACGAACTATTCAGAGATCGCCCCAACCACGACACGCCCACCGCCATCCTGTATATGTATCAATGCGCAGCCAGTTTTCCGCTCAGTCGCTGTTGAGACTTCGAGATACGTAATCTAACCTAAATGCCCACTGAAGATGTCAGCTGCAGTTGTCGACATAACGTCTAGACATAGTAGTTCCTATCGACTAGGACCTATTAGCCAGATCCTTCATTTTATTATGGATTCCGACCGTAAAAACCTATGTTGTGAGCTGGTTTTTGTACTTAAGCTGTTGATTTTACAAATGGATAAAGTTGTGCTCATTTAGAACCCCAACTTTGTTATTTAATTTATAAAGTAGTAAACTTCTGGAAACAACAATCAATAACTGTAATGTTCTGTGATCATTGACCAAGAAGAAACTCTGCTTTTAAGTTTAAGCAATGGGAAGTCGCTAAAGTTCAACAAACACTAAAAACTGTTATTTTCATGTAGCCAGTTATTTGTCTAAGTACAGGGAACTTTCAGTAAAGTTTACCCATGTGAAAGTTAGAAAATATCTTCATAAGAAGCTGAGTAAAAAAAAAATTACATGCACTGGATTTAATAACTGTATTATTATTCTTGGTTAAGCAGTACTCTTGTCTCTGTCCTTTCTTTAATGCTGTTTCTGATGCTAATATGTCTCTAACTGGCCCTTCCTATACTAACACAGGATTTTAAGACCGGAATACATAGTCAGTGTTCCAAATTTTTAACAACGTCAAGGGTCTAAATTTTCTGCTTTTCCCTGCCCTTTACTTAGGAATCAGGATCAAATGGACGGTCTTAATGTACCTTTTTTTCGCTTGTTTCAGAGAGACTCCCTGACGTTGGAACCAAGTAACGTGGCCAACTGCGTGTCCAAGGGCAAATCAGAGGTAAGTGCATCACATCATTACGAGAATGGTCATCCACTTAGTTTTATTTATATCAACGCCATTCCGTTTATTACTGTGCTAAGTAATCGCGATTACTTATAGCAAGCACCATGAGGTCTATTAATAGAAGATCGTAGTTTTTAGTTTTAGTACAAGCACGCAGTAAAACTTGCAAAAAGGAATTAACGTGTTCTATTATTTCTTTCTTTCTGTTGTTGCAAGGAGTTTGATATAATGAAATTCTACTATAGAGCAAGTTATATTTTTGGTCAGTAATCTGTTGAAACCATCAGACGTGGATCGCACCTGGTAGTTCTCATCAGTGCACCATGTACAGCTCCTACCAAACAGTATTACAAGTGATCTAATAAACTATCGCAGAAAAGGAAAGAGGAATCGCAATCTGTGGCCTGCGTCCACCATACAAGTTGTGCTACAGATAGGTTCAGTTCAACAACCAGTAACTTCAATTGAAGTGAAATCTTGTTGGGCATCATTGAATCATAAAATTTACAGCAATTACCACAGACGACGTTCCTCTTTGCTATCTGCAGTGGTTTATTAATTTAACTGTTACACAGGAGGTTTGTTTTGGTCTTGGTACCGTCGGGCTGCCTATAGCGCGCTGATGATATCTAACAACTAAAATTGTAATCCTCGTCTGATATTTCGACGGAACTACACAATATAACACCGTAATACTGTATTTCGTTAAAAATCAGAAACGCTCTTTGGACGCTGGGTTCAATATCTATTTAGGACACTCGGATTTCGTTTAATTTGCTGATTGATAAATTAACTACAATCTCTGAGTTCGAATTTTTGTATAGTTAAAAAACAAAATGGCAGAAGACTAACAAAGTTTTCTTTCGTGAATTGTTTACACATCGTTGAAATTGTAAAACGATCTTGTCAAAACAAACCGAACGCTAAATGAGTCGCAATTCTGCTTTCCACCCTTCCAGCCCCTGCAGACGACTATAGATTTAATGAGTTAATATAGGTGTAGACATTGTCACAACAAAAAACAACGGAACCCTTTTAGGATCGCTTTGTTTTCTGTCTGTCCCTCAATATCTTTTTTCTCTAGTTTAAGTTAAATATATCAAAGACTGAGTCTCAATTTTGTAAAAAATTCAAGATCCTATTCTTATAGCTTTAGGCATTTTCAACGTTTTCTAAATACTTTCACTTAAAGAGGATCTGCTTAAATATTTTAAACAAGACAAAGAATTAAGGATATGTATATTTTGTAGCCCACTTCCAAAGTTTAGACAGTGAACGAAATGTTCACCTCGAACAAGTTTTGGATAAACAAATTTTGTATGCCTAGAAGTCACTGGAAAGGCTAATACGCGAAATAACCATAACAACCACAACGCGTTCCGGGTAAAAATTTTGCAAACTTCAAATGGAGTGCAACATATATGTACATATTCTTCTTCATTCGTTTTATATCTGCTCTATCTGTTCAAGATGTTTTCCAGTAACTTCATCTCGACATACAAAAGATTTTGGAAGCAGAGGAAAGCCATTTAAATTCACATTTATCAAGTGCTGGTCTGACAAGTCCCATTGAATTAAACGTCTCGTTTAGTTTTTAATATTCATAGAGTTGACCCAGGCCATTTGGACCGCTTAGCGCCGTGACGGCTAACGTCGACATCCTCATTTATCAGTCAGTCGTACTCCATCTTAATATGTCCATCCAAAAATTCGCATCTCATACCCCAAAAGGATCTTTAAAATATTATAATTATTAAAAGGCAGAATAACACTTTAAATATGAATAAGGAAAATTTATGAAGAGCATCATTTACGATTTGAAAATGATGAAGTTGTCCAAAACAATAGTTTATCATTCGCAGCTCACTTAAGGTTGTATGGTAAAAATAAATTAATTTATATCCCATAAAATTCAAAATTTCTCAATATTTGCTATCAGCTTTATTACAGAATCGTCAAAGCGCCATCTTTTAGCAATACTTAATTAGCGTACATAACAGCTTTCGATTGAAGTTGTTTGTGGCCTATACGGAACTGTGACCTATCACCAGAGAAATCTTTGTGCGATATATTCGCATGAGTGCACTTATATTACAAATTAAACAATATCTAATTTTGAGACTCCAACGTCCGATTACACGAGAAACCTTTCAACAGAGATTACGTAAAAAACTTGGGTTTTGTCCCCACTCGGAGTAATCCCCAACTAGGGGGCGCATTAATTGCCCTTAGTAGGACATAAGAAATTCCCAAAAGGGTTTTGTAGCAAATAGGTACACCACAACATTTATGCAAGCGTCTAAGGACTTTACTATTGCTACGGATTTAGGCAACCTTTAAAACACGTGTGCACAGTTGTGGACACTCTGTGTCGAAACCTCTAGCAACGGTCTAGACTGTTCGAGAAACTTCTAGTGGTTACTAGGCGACATCAAATTTGAAGCGACCAATGAATCAGTTAGTTGGTTAGTGACAGTAATTCGAGAGATATTGCGAGTGCGCAAACCAGAGAGAGAAGAGCGAGTTAGTGGTTTTGAGGAGAGAATTGTCTTGTTGAAGTAACTGAATTGTTGTTTAAATGTTGTTGGCGTTAATTTAGAAGAATATTATTTGTATATGAGTCATCGTTAAACAAATATGTAGTTGGAAAAAGTTGTAGCACGGTTTTTAAGTATAAATTCGTTTACGATCGTTTCCTGAGGAGAAAAATTTAAAGATTTTATTAAAATAGGACGTAGTGAAGTGAGGCGAGTTCCAGGAGCTGGAGATGTCTTGTAGGACCGTTGCTTGAACTCAATAAAAACTTTAACGTGTGTAATAGGTATAATGAAGTCGAGGGGGATATGGGAGTGTGTAAGTATTTACAGTATCCATATTTGGATTACTAAGCATCTATTTATTGATAATAGTAACATAAAATATTTGTGGTGCATATGAGCAAAAAAATCCGTAGGACTGTTTTCCTATGCTAATCAAAGAGCAAAAAAAGGCCACATTGGGAGTAACACCTAAATGGAACTTTAATCTCCTATCTTAATCATTTTTTTTGGAAAACATTTTAATAGCACACCTAATGTATTTTTCAAAGAAAGTGTGTAGGGGAACCCCCCCCCTCCTCCTTTAGCAAAATTTACTTTTATGTAGATCGTTTTTGATCAATCTTTTTATTAGGTATTATTTTATTTTACCAATGCCCTCCCCCCTAAAGAAGAATTCGGGATTAGCCCCTGTCACAGCTAAACCGAGGCCTTTCACCTTTCTGTTATGTTATATATGTATGTACATATATACCTGTTCATTGGTCAGAGAAATTTTGCTGTTAAGCTTTTGAAGCAGTCTCGCGAGAATTCATAATCGATTTAACTAGAATTTTGCGTAGATATGAATTCGCCGCTTGTCTAATTTACGGCGAAATATTCCATTTAGGTTCCCCTACTGAAGAGGGTATGCAGTTTGCGCACACATTAATTAAATTTATGTCAAAATCTGCTCTGAAATATTACAAACCTCTTTGAAATCTCGATCAACGAATCGGGCGGCACCAACAAAACAGTAATATCACCAATGATACCTCAACCCGCCATTTTAAGCTTGTTATTTCAATATTCTGAGTCGAGTAAAATGACGAAATTTAACTCTCCAAAGCCCCGCTAATTAATTAATTGCTCGTGTAGAGAGAACAATAATTCCAATTCGAAACTAATTTCATTTTTTATACAAATCTATTGAGGAATTAGGGTGATACGTTTCAATCAAACATTTTTGTATTTCTCTCTGTTTTTTTAGTTTCGTTTTAGCTCTTAATTCCAGTTATAAAAACTCTTTGTAATAAAAAAAGATTTAAAAAAATTGAAATAAAAATTTAAGAAGAAAAAAACTTTATTGAAAAAATCTCACGTGTCTTAAAATGTTCAAGAATTATGTAGAATGTACTAGAAGGTCAGAGATTGTTTCAGAATGAGTTGAAATATTCGAGACTGATCTAGAATATTCCACATATTCAAGAATGTTCTAGATAGTACGAAATAGTTCCAAATTTTTCAGAATGTATTAGAATGTTCGAGAATATTATAAAATGTCCCCCTTTTTGGGGAATAATCAAGAGTACACCAGAAAGTTCCAGATTCTAACAGAGTGATTTGGAACATTCAAGAATGATTTAAAATGTTCCAGATTTTTTGGGAATTAATTGGAATTTTCGGGAATAACCGCATATTCCTGTTCCGTTATTAAGACTGATTTGGTATGTTCAAAAATGATGCAGTTTTTTTTTTTTTAATGATTTGGAATGTTCTAAATTGATCGAGAATTTACCAAAAAGTTCCTTATTTTTCAGAATAATTTGGACTGTTCGAGACTGATCTAGAAAATTTTAGATTGTTTTGAGAATGCTTTAGAAAATTCAGGAATGATGCATAATGTTCCACTTTTTCAAAAATACTCTATAGTGCATCAGAAAGGTATAGATGTTTTAAAATGGTATTGAAATGTTTGAAAATGATAGAGAATGTTTCAACTTTCACGAGAATGCTTTTAAATGTTCGATTATGATGTGGAATATTCCCCTTTTTGGAAAATGATATAGTGCATCAGAAATATTCAGATGTTTACAGAATGTGTTGGAATGTTTGAGAATGATATAGAACGTTTCAAATTTCTCAAGAATGCTTTGGAATGTTTGAGAATAGTGTAGAATTTTCCACTTTTTTGAAAATGACCTAGAGTGCATCAGAAAGATTCAGATATTTTCAATATGTGTTGGAATGTTTTAAAATGATACAGAATGTTTCAAATTTCTCGAGAATGCTTTTGACTGTTGTTTGGAAAATGGTGTAGAATGTTCCCCTTTTTGGAAAATGATAATAAAGTTCAAGACTAATTCACAATGATTTGGAACGTTCAGGAATGGTATAGAATGACTTTTTATTATTTGGAATGTTCGGAATAATTTAGCATGTTCCTGAAATTTCCGTTATTTAAGAATGATTTGGTATGTTCAAGAATGCTCTCAAATGATCGATAGATTTCCAGTTCTTTTAAGAATAATTTTGAAATATTAAAAAATGATTTAGTGTTCTAAAATGACGTAAAATGTGTAGGTACCTTAAAATGCAGATATATTCAGAATGTATTGTTATGTTCGATAAATAGAATGTTTCAGATTTTTTTGAGAATGCTTTGGAATGTTCAAGAATGACGTAGAAAATTCAGCACTTATCGATAATCATTTAGGATGAGCGATGCAGAGTATTTCAAATTTTTCGAACAATGTTCAAAAATTATCTAAAATTATCCTAATTTTTAGAGACTGATTGAGAAAGTTCCAAATTTTTTAAAAATGTTTAAAAAGTTCGAGCTATTCGAAAATGGTTTATAATGCTCAAAAATAATCTAAAACGTTCCAGTTTCTTATGGACTGGTTTGGAATACTCGAGGATTTCACTTACAATAAACAATTGTTTCATTTGATTTTATTTAAATAAATGAATGAAAAGGAGTTTAATATTTCAATGGTTATGATGATAAATAAGTTGTTAACCGATCTAAACCATTCATTTATTAGAGATCATAACAAAATAATTACAGACGTTTCGATCACCAAACTTTGTGATCCTTTTCAATGTGAAATATGATAAAATCTAGGGGATGAAAAACATGTCGTGATATCAAGACCCCTTTACAAAATAACCTTTAAAAAACCATGAGGTTTGCGTTGAATGGAAATTTATATTAACTTCACCAATTTTAAAACTTTAACAAATAATTATGAAGAGTGAAAATTACATTGATGGTTTAGAAATTTTAAAATAATTAAAGATACTAAAACATATTGAATAAAATTATAAAGAAGTTAAGTGGATGTTAGTTTGAAGAGCCATAAAAAATAACCTAACGACGCGATGTTGACATTTTACTGTTTTCTGACTTTAATTCGTTATATTCACGTTTACGTATTTCTTTATACTTTTTTTTTTTTGCTGAAAGTGATGTTCGTGATTGCTACATTCACGTATTCGCAGTAACAGTAAATCTAACGAAATTCGCTGTATAGAAAATTAATTCTCATGGCCCTTATGAAAGGTGGCATGAATATGTAATTCCGGCTTTTTCAGCTAACCATGCAATTCGGCAGTAATAAAATTGCGATGTTAAATTTTCAACCTATTTCGAAAATCTGAACTAGCTGTTCTGTTACGGCCTTTCAAACTGAAATAAATGCACTTAGTTACATACACGTATTAATGCTAAGTTTATTCTGACGAAGCGACAAAAAATAGGTTTGTAGAATCATCAGGTATTCACCAAGTATTCTGTTCTGTGTTCTCCACAAAATACATTTCTGCAGCTTTCGGTAGAGAATCGAAATCCTCCTGAAAAAATCAACTAGTCGACGCGCCTTTCAATCCTCGTTGATTAAAAGTTAACAACTAGACTAAATCCCATCGAGTTTCTTTTACAGAAAGGTTTCCATTTTCAGATCGACGCGGATTAGGTGGCGCTCAGTCGGTAAATTTGCAATTTCGTTTTCGTTTTGATAACAAAAAACCAACAGCGAAGCTTCTTTGTCAGTTCAGTTAGACGGGTAGACAATTTTAGATTACCATCCCTAGCTTCTAAATTCATAATTTCTTGTAAAAAATTTGTTTCCATCAAAAATACCATCCCACTTCTAAAGTTAGATAAAAACGACGATTAAATTCATAACTTTCAATAATTGAATAAGGCCATCCGAAAATATATTGACTCAGTCCTAGTCCTAGCCAAAAATATCTGTAGTTGTTATCGATAATAATTTTTGAGATATTGATGACAATAATAGCAACTGATAACTAACTGAGATCAGTCATCCCCCAGGAATACTCATTGATAAATTGAAAGATTATGTGAAAGGTTTAGTATTAGAACTCGTAACAAATACAAACCATATAATAGATATAATAAAATATAGAACTGCCCCTAATATTAGATCATAACGGGGGTACCGCAGGGAGCGATACAAGATCCTATACTTTGTACATATGAATTTCTTACGTCCACAATCACTAGAAATAAAAAAAGCCCGTACAAAGCATAGCTATTTCTAAAACTGCATTAAAAATTACCTGTTTAGATTTTTTTTTTATAGGTTACCAAGAGAAACAAAAGTACTAAAATCAAATAAAGACGCGTTAAAACCGAATTTGAGCACTATATTGGACATTAGAGTTTCTGAAATTTTACACAAGTATTTCCTTACATGCAATGAAAGAATTAAATTAAATTATTTCTACCCTATCTATACCTTCAAATGCATTTTCTTATATTTAGCTAGTCACAAAAATTAAGCGTTTACACACGCAAATACTACACTTTTTCCTGCAATCTATAAATAAAGAGCTACTTCCTGTATTTTTTTCCAAAATTTTTGGCTCAGTAGTTTGAAGAATAAGACGAGGAGGGAATAGTCAATTTTCATCTACTTTATTAAATAAGCTGTTTATTTTAAAATTATAGAAAATTATATTTAGGAACCTCTTAAGAAGCCCTTTTATTTGATATGTCACACGGTAGAATTTGCAAACCTTTCTTTATAATTTTCTAATTTACCCAACAAAAGTGACCACCATATTCAAAGTTTTGTATTTACGTTATACATTCTCGTTTGAGTCCCAGAAATTCGGATTTGTACCAAATTCGAACTTAATCGGTCAAGTAAACTGGCAGTAAGTTTTAGAAAAAATTTACAACGTTCGTAAAACAAAATAGACTTAATTTTGTAAAATATATTTTCTTGTTTTTTAGTACAACACTACGAAGAAGTCTAATTGACAACAATAAAACAATTTTTATTTTCTAATTACCATAAGACCGACCATAAGACCGTACAAAAGTTAACAAAAACATCTAACAAACTACTAAGAAAATATTAAAGTAAACTGAATATGTATGGAATGGCAACTATATCAAACAAATCGTATTTCTTAATCTCAACCTAAAACTACCTTTTCGAAGAAATTATTTAACTGTACAATTTTTTTTAGCTCGCACATTCAGGCGGATAAAATAAACAATTTGATTTTTTTTAAGAATTTTATTTGCCCACTGACACTCAAGCCATCAAGACGAATCTAATGACGTATCGTTTATCAAAATCGGTGAAGTCGTTGAGTAGTTACGACCGTACATGTGAACGGACACACATACACATAGGTCAAACACATAACCCTACTTTTAGGCTTTAAGCCAATTTGGACACGTTTAAGATAAATTGTACTTTAGAGAGGAGATCGACAAAAACCGATGTCGATGTCTGAAAATCAATTGTTATGAGAAGAAGATGCAAACCGTGTGAATCGTTATCTATCACCGTTTCAGGGATTCAGAGAGTTTTTGGAAAATATGCGTTTCCAGAAAACCTCTGTGTCATACTGTCGAAAATTTTTTATTTCTGTATAAACATTCCTAAAGCACTTCCTTACGTAGAATTCAACGATTGAAGCTAAATTGTTGTGAAATTACTAGTTTAGTTGTCAACAACATAAATAATAATTTTTAAAACGGAACACTTGCTTTATTTCGATAGTCAGACACAAGGAAAATCCTAAAAGGATTCTGTTTTTCCATTCGGACGTACGATACCTAGAAATGGGATATCCTAATAGATGTTAAAATTAATGTCAGCTATTTTGTGACTTTGACAGGAAAATACGCGCGCCGTTAATTAGTGATAATGGATATCAGGCCACCCTGTAGTTATGTGTGCTATTAAACGGCCTTTATAACCAAACACGTTTATGATATAGGTATAAAGAAGAATCTTTATTACTTTGGGAAACATCCAGAATAACACTTCCATATATATGCAAATATAAAGGGTTTTAAGTAGTTGTTTCCGAAATATAAAACGGAATATGTGTACCAAGGGAAAATGATATCGTAAACTCGAATGGCGTTCCTTGTAATGGATGACTTTGGATACAAAATAGACATGAAACGGGGCCCTAACACGGCGTAAACAGATGCCCTCCAAAATCCATAGGTACATCTGTAAATGGCTTTTGAACCTTTATGGTAACTTACTTAATCAAAACGAATTTAACAATTTATTGTTCCTAGTATGTCTCCCTGAAAGCTTTAATACTGTAGAAGCAATTCGTCATATCACATAAAATATACAAAGTTACTTTATCATCACATCATCAAACTTACTTTAAAGTTAGAACAAACTTTTAAAAAAAAAATGAATAACTATAAACTATATTATACAGTATGTTCCAAATAAAACTTAAACTCCACCCTCATTTTAAAATTGTGAAGCCAAAACGTTAGAATGCCCGGTTCAGTAGTGATAATGTTGTAGCGATCTGTACATAATGTATAAATTTGTATTTGCTTCTCTTAAATTTATTTCTATCTTAAATCTTTATTTTCACTTGCTATTTCAAACATTTCTTCATTCTTCTTTACCTGGAACCCCGATACCTGCATGTACCCTGTCCTAACATTTATTAACAACCTGGTTTCTCCCGTAATCGCCAAAATTCCACTCTACTTATTTCCGAGAACTTTTAGTGTCGTTGTACTTTCTGTCTTTCTTTCGAACTACCCCTTCTTCCGAACCACCCTTTCTTCCTTGTCGGCCATCTTAACAACACTTACAATAAATACCCTTATTTTCAATCTATTTAGTCAGTTCTTATTTAGTTATTCTACAGTTCTTCTAAGGTTCTTCGGTGTTCTTGCTATTATTGTCATTATTGTTATCATTCTTATTATTGTTATTATTGTCTTCGTTATTGTTCTGTTGTTTCGTTCTTCTGTTTCCTCGTTATGTAATTAACTCTTTCATCTTTCTCTGTGTTTGTAGTAAACGTCTTAAAAACGATTTTTGTGTTAGTGTTTTTCCTTATTTCATCGCGCCATTCTCATTACCAACCAACATAAAACACTACAATGTTTTTTTTATAAAAAAAGTTTTTCCACATCAATACAAATTACACTTTAAAAACAATCAGTCGTCAAATTTAATTGGAGTGGTGCTACTGAAAGTTTCAAGACTTAATATTTAAGATGTTTTCGAACTAAACTTCTTTAAAAACTCACTACCATTCCCAAAGCGTCTGTGCATAAAAGTTTAACCAAAATTTAGAGAAAACAGAAATTTTACTCGTATTTTCCAGACTTTAAAAGAAGTAAGTTTCTTGAATTGAAGCCTGTCATAAGTTGAATAGAATGTTTTGAGGCAAAATATTAAAACTTAAGACGTCAACAAAAGAAAATAACAAATGTAAAGAAGAAGAAAGTATAGAATTACAAAAATGATAAAGATATATGTAGGAGCTGTTATCGAGGTTAAATGGAGAAAGTCATCATCACAGAATTTTCAAACCATTTCTTATCCTGAGTTAATCATTGCATTTTTGAAAAACTGAAAAATCTAATATCCTTAACTTTTTGCAAATTAACATAATATAGATTTGAATAATTCGCCACTTCTGAATATTTCTGTAACCCCCACCCCCACTTAACCAAATAGTTTCAATATTAGTACATCTAGTTCGTAATATAAGTTTATTGTAATAAAATAACTAACGTTTGAAGAAGCCTTAAGAAGGCGAAACAATTGTCAAGTTTAAATATACACTGTAGAAGCTAACGTTTGAGTTTTATTTATTTAGTAATATAGATCTCCCTCTACCCATTTTACTCCTCTTTCTAGTCCTCCTGAGAAAGTGGTCTAGTTTAACAACTATCCATTTTTATCCTGACCTACATGAAATTTTTGTGTCGTCTGTATTTCCACATTTTTTAATCCCTCATTCTTTATTCTATGTTTACGTGTACTGTCGCGTATTTTCTATTCTTATCTTTATTTAAACACGTTTATTTCAAACTTTATATACACTACTATAACTTTTAACAATTTACTTAGTACAACTATAACTCCAACTATTCACTTGATCACTAATTATTACTTACTAATCGCCATCTTATTCTCTTCGCTTTGGCTTGCCACTTAATCACTACTACTGACCATCTATTATCCCGACGGCTGCTTTTATAGGCTGGATAGTCGCTCTGGAAGCTTCAAGAATGTTGTATCCAGATCATTCTACGCTTTGTAATACGTCACAAACCGATCTTCAGTTGTTACATATACGATGGGTTGCCTATATTCTACGCTGCCTTCCGCTTAAACGTGAATGTATTTTCATTGTTGGCCTATAACATCACATTTCAACGTTACACTCAACGCCCACGTTCCACACCCCTACGGAGACGTACTCAAGTCTCAAATTTCCAAGTTCCAATTTTTGTACTAATTTTTGTTTAATGTCTCTATCACTTGACTTCTTCAATGTCGAAAAATCTTCTGATTTTATATTTTAACATTTTGACGTTTACCTAATCTAACCCTATTTTTTTCATCTATAGGTTCCAGTATTTTAGTTTTACTTTTATTTATTATGATTTCTCAAAGAAACAAAGGCTTGCATAAGGTTATGTACCATCCCACCTCGTGACTTTCAACTTCGTTTCAATTTCATAAAATTTTGCGTCTTTTAGATATAATTTCGCTGAAATAATGGTTTTAATATTATTTTACTTTCGGGACCGATTGATAAAGTACTTACAAATGTACGTATATAAGTAAAATAGGCACCTATATAATATAAATAGTTTTTGAATTTAAAATCGGGTAGTTTATATGGTACATAGTAGAATGGCCATATGATACTCGTAGTAAGTCCCAAAATAAGAAATGTGTGAGTTGGATCTTATTAAAACACAGATAAAGAAATGGGAAAGAGTAAACTAAGTCTTCAAATGAGAAGTCACAAATTGGGAAATACCCCAAGATTTGCTATTAGTAGAAATAGAACGTCAATGCTCTCTATGGAAAGGAGGGATAGTCGGATGGGACATATTCTGATCCAAGAAGGGCGGCTAGCACAGTAGAAATAAAAGATAAAGGGCTGAAGACGATCTAAGTTATATCGTTGTTGGTAACTATTGTGTTTTACTTATATCCATACCTTCCCCTACTGAGTGATGATACAGAAAGGTCAAGCCAATAAACAGTAAAGGTTCTTTTTATTATATAAATCCATAAGCATATCGCCTTTGATGTAGTGTTTCGTTAGGGTAGATGTTTTAGTTAATTACATCAAGTACAAATGGAGCTTGAAATGTAGGTTGTTAGTTCTACATAATAAAAAAGCTCTTACTCTCTACTATTTTGATCTTTTTGTAGGTTAGGTTAGGTTGTTAGCTCAAGTTGGAAAGAATCAAAAGTCATCTCCAACTAGTTAGTCTTCGCAATGGAGATCCTGTGTGGATAATGTATCTAAAACAGTCGAGTAAAAGCGAAAACGATCACTAATTTGCATGTTTTGATTTTTTTTTCATAGGCGGGGTGAAAAAGTCTGAAGAGGACTTCAAAAGCATTCCACGAATCAAAACCAAACGAAAATGCCTTAATCGCAACATTAATTTTGATTACACTCTGAGTACTTACGTTAATTGTAGAATTGAATTGGTCGACAGCGAGCCGCCGAGTCCTCATTCGAAACAATATTAAAAAATAGCGGAACTCCTAAAAGCTCGGCTTAATTTAATTTTAAAGAGAATTACTGACTTGTTTGAATTACTGTGCGCTGGGGTGGAAATTGAAGGGGAAAATGAAAGAAGAGCAGTTGTCTAGTTTACAGCGTTCATTCTTTCAGTCTCTTTTATAAATAAATTAAAATAAATTGAACTAAAAAGCACCCATCGTCATAGTCAGATTTAAAATGATTGACCTTTGAGACGAAATGTATTCGTACGATGAAATAGCGCTACATTTATTTCCATATGGCGTTCTTTTTTGCAACCGAATCCCTGTTTCAGTTTACTGATTTCCATCTTCCTAAAAGCTTAATTTGCTAATGCAGCTCAACATATTTTGTAGTCTACAGACAACTTGCCACAGGCTGTCGAGAACCATGTACGAACTCTAAGATCTGCATAATTTTCAGTGGTATGTTGCTGTCAATTCTATAAAACTGACTTGCAGAACATGAACTATTTTCATACAAATTAATTAATACCAAATTAAAAGAAAAATTAAATACTATAAGTGATCCTAAAACACCATTATTATACAAATTAACATGTATTATAAAATTTATTTCTTTTTGTTTGTCCTCATTTTACTCCACGACTTCTGCTGCCACTTTCTTACGATTGCTATGATAGGCAGTCCTCATCGATAATAAGAAATTTCGCGGTGAACATAGTTCGATAAGAACTAGGCTGAGCGGATTGTAATTGAACTTGTATTTTCTAGATGAGCCACATAATCAAATAGAATCCAATATTTTCTTTCAAGAATTGTCCATTTTCTACCAGAAATATCCCAAAAAGATAATCGAGTATACGTGGGCCTTAAAAATGGAAAGTTAACGTAACAAATTTTTCCTTAAAACCACAGCTTGTTAAAAATTTCCCCTAGCGAGTAAAGACCAAAATTATTCGTCTAAGATGGTCTCACATAGACCAAGAATGACCCAAGGGTATCTAGCTATAGCTGAACCACTTTGTAAAACAAAAATGGAATGTCAACGTAAAAATATAATCGAATGTTATCCAATATTCTCTTTCAGATTTATTTCCTACAAATCGACTAGGAGGCTAGAATTTGCAGGAAACATTCAACACTCCAAATATTTCGAAAATTATTTAAAATATTTGAGAATAGTCAAGAATGTTCTAGATGTTTTGACAAGGGTTTAGAATCTGAAATATCGGAAAATTGACTAAAATGTCTAGATTTTTCGAGAATGATTTGAAATGTTAGAAAAGGGTTTGGAGTGTTTTTCCAGAATAATCTTAAATGTTGGAGGATAATTCGAAATATTCGAGAATGATCCAGAGTACTCCAGATTGTTTGAAATTGATCCAGAATGTTATAGATTGAAATAATCGAAAATAAAACAGAAAATAGGTCTTCATTTCATCAAACATGTAGTGTAGGTAACCTAACCTAACCAAACCAAACTTTGCAACTAATACGACAATAATTTCTGAGTAATTAATTGTAGCCATAGATAAGCTTTTCTATAAATTCAAAATGGAATTTGTTGGTATCATTTTAAAAAACCAGAAAATTTCATCAAATAAATAATTAAAAAAAAAGTTAAAGATCATAAAAGTAGGCGTCACTAACTAAATCATAAAGAGCTTTCAAACTTACTTTTGACAGCTGAGAACAAAACGGGCTAAAAAAAGACTAATTTTCTATTACAGTCGCTTTAGGAAAGATAATCTGAGTCAATACGTACTAAAAGATGAAAGATAGCGAACCATAATTAATAAAAAGGATCGGATTAAGTTCTCAAAAAAAAGAGGATACGTACTTCAAAGGTTTCCTTTACCCGCTGGCTGGACTTTTTATTCACTCAAAATGAAATAGTCGTTAGAATTGCTTAATTAAAAGCAGCGCAAAGGCCATCTAGAGTGCCTATCGTTTATTAATTAGACACTTCCCTTCAAAGATCACAGTAGTTGCCCATCTTAATTTTCATAATTTTTCTAATTCCATTAGATCACTACCTAATGGGGTGCATTCCCACTTTACTACTAATAAAAGTAACGTAAAATGCTAATGCTTTGTCCTTTGTATGATAAGCGAATGTCTAAATGATTTTCTACTTCACTGTACCAAATCCTAGAGTAGCTTTAGGGTCTTCAACAACAAAGGTATACCATAACCTTCTAATATTCGTACTTAGAGCCTTTATATAAAATATTTTGAGCATAATAAGCGCACCCTAGTTTCTTATTTTTATCTCATCACCACCACAAATCCGTCAATCCTGAGAAATTCAATTCCACTCTCCTATTTCGAATGAATTTTTCACATTATATAAACATCTGCGAACACCAGTTTAACCTCTGTCTCCTTCTACTCTCCTTTACCCCTATTTTTACCTCTAACGTTTGACTGATTAACCCCCATATCTCAGAAGGTATCCTACCATCTCTTCCATCCTTTTCCTCGTTGATTTCCAAATCAGTCTAAAAAACATTTTTATTCCTCAACTGTTTCTAATGCACCCTTTTTCTATCCACGGCGTACACATCATTTGCCTACAATACCATATTTCAATGGCCTCTAAATTTTTATTTTCTCTTTCGTTGCGCCCACCATCCACGTTTCGCACCCCGAAAAACATATGCCTCCAATAATCTTCTTGGAATCTCCAGTTGTCTAATTTCGTGACAATCGAGAACAGGCTACTTCTGTTAATTGTTTGTTTCCTACTTTAATATCAGTTCCATCCCATCATAGCTTCCTCTTTTGTTGTATATTGTTTATAGGCTCTCAAACTTTCGTTTTTAGCCCCCCCCCCCTTGTGTTAACTCAAGCAATTTCGCACCTCCCCTGCTTCAACTCACACATTTAATTGTTTGTCTCCTACTTTGATATCAGTTCCATCCCTTCATAGCTTCCCCTTTTGTTGTATGATGTTAATAGGTTCTCAAACTTTTGTTTTTAGTCCCTCCTTGTGTTAACTCAAGCAATTTTGCACCCCTCCTTTTTCAACTCAAGCAGTTTCGTGCCCCCCTGTTTTAACTCAAGCAATTTTGCGCTCTTAGCCCCCCATACGTCGGAAATAGGAATTCAGATTATACTAGGCAACACTGTTTGGTCTAGCCAAAGGCAAAGCGGTTAGAAAATGAATTCTTAGGTGAGTATCTTTAATACAGAACCTTAGAGAAGTTGTGCGTCTTAAAACAAGCGCATGTCAGGCATTAGGCCTTAGAATCCTAGAGTTATTTTCTTTGTATGTTAAATGAAATTTCAGTAAACAATGTTTCTTAATCTAAGGCGCCCTCTAAGTGTGCTAAAATTAAGCTCGCATTCATTTCGGAATTTTTGTTGCCAAGAACTCAAAACCTGGACTCATTTTAGGCATAATTTTATGCTCTACTGATTTCAGAAACAAAATAAACAATTCTTTATCACAGATCCTCACAAATGTCGACGAGAAGAACATTTTGGCAAACTTTTAACTCTGGTAAATAGTTGGTCCCATAATTTAGGAGTATAATGCTGAGATGTGTTTTCTGACCTTTCGAAAATCGTGTAAGCCCCCCTACCCCTACTCTTGTGCAGCTATGCACTGACTTCCTATCATTTTCTTGTGCAAGTTATTTTTACATCGTTTCTCTTCCTTGTAGTCATAAAGTCATTAAAATTTGTTTTATAACATCTGAGACCTTGCTCATATTACTTGGAAAGCCGTTTTGCCTCCAGAAAGTCGTGTCAAATTTCGAAATAGTACATAACTCCGTGAACGTGTTCAAATTCCAGAATGTCCTCGTTAAACGACCTCAAGTTCGCTTGTTACATGTGAATTGCGTACTTGAATTATTACTTTATGTGCTCACATGTTAACTCGCCGAAACTACGTCTCGCTCTTTTCCACTAAAGTTATTTCTACTAACCGAATTTATATTATAATGGCGTATGTGTAAGGCGTTTTCATTCCGCAGCGGATATTGTTTCGTGGACTATAAATTCGAAAGAGACTAAACTTTGTGTTCTATATCCCGCACAAAGCGCTCCAGATTATTTTCACTCCAGATAGTATGTAAACTCGAATGCATAATCGTCAAGATGAGACACAGTAGTACATAAACTTATTCAAGTCTGGCAAATTACATGGACCCATTATTTTCCCAATAAACCAATTTTCGCATTCCTCGAAAACTAGAACGTCTAATAGTTTTATTATTGTTACTCATATTGGGCTTGAGCTTACACAATACACAGGCTCTAGTTGCATGGCTAAACTTTGGCGTCCTTCTGTGAATATCATTTAACCTCTTACACCTCGAAGGTGGTCTCCCAAACATAAGTATCCTAAAGGCGTCGCAGTCGGTAATGTCTTCCGCTTTCATGAAATGACAACCAAACAATTGGTGTCTTAGTTCAGCTAGCGTAGAACAATGGCAAGATCTTTCCACTTGTTCATCACAGGAACGACAGATGATGCTAGTGGTCATTTTCTGTGGTAATAAAGTCCCCCGTGACCGTTAGAATACCTACTGGGGTTCTACAATTTTTCCCGTTGAGAATGAAAAGCAGATCTTCTCAGTTTGTATAACTGGTTCGATAGATGCAATCTTCAGCTTGCCTGCAACGCACCTGACCCTCCCAGTCCCTGAGAAGTTCTTCTTCAGCAGGCGCCCACGATGGGTTCTGCTCCGACAAAGCGTAATGTTTTTGACTTTTTTGCGAATAGTAATCTAATTTAGGTCTCCCTCTGCATCTCTTTACGCCCATTTCTGCCTCTAACATGTTTTTGACATACCTTTCATATCTCAGAAGGTGTCCTATCATTTTATCCCTCCTTCCTATTTATTGTTGGCTTCTATGGTGCCCCTTATTCTCCTACTTGATAATAATGCTTCCTCATTTCGAACTTCTTTTGCCAATCCATGTTTGCACCCGTCAGAGCCAATCTTGAAACGAACTTCCAGGTTGACCGTTCGCGAGCACAGAAGTAATTCCATCGTGGGTTTTCTGATTTCCTAAATGTCGAAAATCCGTGATCGAAAATCCTTGAGTTCTTCTACTTTACGTCTCCAAGTTTGATGTAAATTCTAACCCCACTTTTACGTTTAGAGGACTATATAAAAAAAAAGTAATAATAAACTTCTAATCTAAACATTGCTCAATTTAATGTAATATATCCGAGGACTTCCCAGTTTGCACTCGCAACAAATTTACATCACCTTGAATCTAGTATTATCAAATTAAATTGGATTCAAACTCATTGATTTGGTGGATTACGTTCCAACAGCGGAATGTATCTGGAATCATTAATTTATTAAATGAATATGATGTGTTTATTATGGATCTTTTAAAAACTTATATAGGTACATTCCGGGCATAAGTGCACTTCTTATTTATCGACAAATTGTCGTAATGAATTAAAACAGATTTTATCAACTGAAGTTAAAACAGAAAAGTGTTTTTACTCAATCTGTCCATTTTATGTCGACCGATTGACTTATAATGCGATAGAAAATATCATAAAACTTTGGAAATCCAAAATCCAAAAAAGGAATAGGCTCATTTTACTAGAGACTACCCTGAATTAGTATAATATAATTAACCAGATGACCCACTAAGCTCCGTACAACCTTGAATTTATTAATTTATTTATTTTGATGAGCGGTTATATATTGTTGATTACTTCCAAGTACAACTGTTTTTACAGTCACTCAAATCTTTTGGATTTTCCTTTTTTTTTTTAAACCACCCCTGCATTAGAGCGAACACAGCAAAACAAATATTGAAATCGGTCAAGTCGTTTTTGAATTTTGGCGAAATTAACGAACAGCAATTGTTATAAATAGAAGAAGATGATAGAAGATTAATACTTTTTGGTAATAAGTCTTTTTTCAACCTTAATGAGATGTTCTCATTAGGTTTGAATATTCTTATTTCTATTCATGCATTGTTCTGTCATAAAGTTACATATCGCAGATCTGTTTGCGTTTCTTCTGTCTACATTATCTTTTTTATTGCTCCATATCCATGTATGCATTTCTCGGAAGAAAAATCACTTTTGCTAATGAAATCGTTTTAGGAAAAAGCATTTCGCATACGGCGAAGCTCGGGCCATTACAGTGGCTTTCTCTGCATCAAAACATAAAGATGCCGTGTGTAAATTTATACAGTTTTAGACATTCGCTTTTGGTGTGTATGTATATTTATGTGCGTCGTCTTTAAGAGTATCGGCGCCATCACGACGCTGAACCAAATGAGCTTCTTTTTATTTGTATTTGCCTATTTTTGAGAATATATGGGCACAGCACTCAGACAACTGCGCGTATAATAGAGGACGCCATCTCAACTACCATTCTAAGGGAAAAAGTTATTAAATTACGTCCAAGATAAGAGCGAAAACGCGTCCCTTTCTATGGCAATTTCTGTGACATATCTGTGGCAATACAATAGAAAAATAAAATTTGAATCTAATGCGGATTTACTACTAGCAATAACCTTCTAAATGACCAAATCTATTCTAAATATTTTTCCATTTGGGGGTGTAAAAACAACCCTCTAGGCCAAAGTTGTAAGAAGATTAGAGTTAGATTTAAAGAACATTAGAATTTGCGTACTCTATTAATGGTTATTGAATCAAGGCAACTAAAAAACTTTGAGGTGTTGTAGAATGTATTAAAGACCTCTAATCTAAGGCCAGAAGTTCCACAAAAAAAAATAAAGAAGTTATCGAAAATTGCTTTGGAAGCGTTAGATATTAATACGGTTCCGAAAATTGAAGTGCATTTCAAAATTATATAGAAAATGATGGATTGTCTAAATAATTTCTTTTATTACTTGGAAGTCTTTGTGATTCAATTTGCCCCAATCTTCCCTACGGTTTCTTTTTCTTTATTTCTTTAAATTTACGTTTAAAAAGAACAGAAAATACTTGGTCGTGTTTTTGTTTTTATGTGTTTTAAGCTTTTTATGCTGCGTCACGTTTCATATGGGGGAACGTAGGGCTGTAAACAATCGTTTGCCAAAACGCTTCAACGCTAACTAACTATAAATGACTCCAAGCAATTTCGTAAATTAAGCCCGACAAGATCAAATGTTGCACGATTTTGGAACAAATCGCTTATGAAAAAGCGAGAGCACGGCTAAAATTCGTTAATGTAAAAATTAATTGTTTATGACTTTGATTTAGATCAAACATCGCCACGCATGGATGATACTAATCTTGATTATGAGTTGAAAAAGTGAAAAATTTAATTGAATTGTCAACCAACAAAAATAATTGGTGTAATTTATTTGTCTAGCTCGTTTTTATGGAATTCAATTAAATGTTAACGTTAAGTTATTTATTAGTGACAGTGACTCATGTTTTAGATTGAAATTTTAATAATTGTACATTATCAATTTTAGCATAGTAAAGACGAACGCCATCTGTGGGGTTTAGCTAAGGATCCTTGTTAATGTAGTGTTCGATTTGTAATCAAACCCGCAGGTGGCATTCGCATGTCGTCAATGGTATTACACTGATCTTGATTACCCAAGAGGGACTTTGCTTTGGTCGTTATTCTTTTGGAACTACCTACAAGGCGCTGACGAGAACTAATAAGATCTGCGTCTGGTTGTTTCAACAGAATGCTGGTTAAGCATAATTTATTAGTTTATTAATTGTCCATTTTTGTTGTTAATCAATATTTTGTTCAATTGTTATCACTCCTATGTTTGTTGTCTTCTAATAAATTGTTTCTACGTCTCATGTAACGTTTAAAATGTTCAGCCTTTTCAGTTACCTTTATTCACACATTGAAATTGAAACATTTCATTTTACGAAATAGATTAAAAATTTTAACTAAGCTTATTATAATAAATGTTAAATTATGAAACGATTAAGCTCCTGAATATTTTAACTATTTCCAACAGAAAAGAAATAAAATGGACAGCATTTTAATATAATATTACAAATCTTATAGTAAATGAAAAACAATAAAACAATAGATAGGTAGGATTTCGAAAAATCTTCTGAGATTTATTAGAGGCAGAAAGGTTTCCTGGATTAGAATATCGTTCGAAATCTGTTAAGGATATTAGATGTAGGATTTTTTCGGGGAATGCAAATGTAGAATTTGATTTTCTGTGCTTCTTTCCTTTCGCACTTAGTAAATTATTATTAGTTTTGACAACTAAATGCAAAAAAAGCGCCAAATACAAAAAACTGGAATTTTACATGAACCTTCCTTTTAGCATTTCGAATAAAATTCACATAGTCCCTATCGACGGGGCACTAATATAAATATTACGACAAGACAACGGCCACGAAGAATTGTTTGTCACGAAAAGCTTGTTTAAAATAGTTATCTAATTTGTAGCTCAGAATGTCTACAATAAACATCGCATTCATTGGCGTAGTTAGTGAGAGGAGGGAGGCAGTACCCACCCTACGTACTCATCGACCACCCCAAAAAGTTAGGTAGTACACTGTTCTCATGCCAGTCATTACAAAAAAATAATACCGAAATTGAATAATTTGTAGCTCAGAAAAAACCGAGATACACCAATGATCGTATTACTTCTTTTCGGTATTCGAAAAAAATTGAAATGATAAAATAATTTTTTTGTCGTTAGAGCTATTATTCACTATTATGGTTTAGACCCCAAATCACAATTCAATTCCCATCTCTATGTCTTGATTATCTTTTTCCGTTTCCTGTATTTCCATATATTTTCAGTTAAGGAGCGCGATGGATGTATATCTTAAGTAGACTCGTAATTTTGACGTCATTGAACTTATTAGGTGATATATTTACACAGTCCTGACTGTGGTAATTCATACTGATAAGCAACATGATCTTTCAACACTTACATCCCTTGGTGAAATTACAGAATATAGTGTTCAGTAAACTTAAAACTATGAGATATCATATTGTAATTACAAGTGAAAACAAACCCTGTAGATAGTTTCACCGAAAATTCAACACGACCATTATTGAAAGATAAAACTTATACTTAGGGATTACAATTAAAAGTATAAAGTAGAGCTGTTCCAGTTTTTATCCTTCAGTATACGTAAGACTTACTCTAATCCTTTGATGAGGTTCGTGTTGACCGAATAAATTTTGGTGAAACTATCCACAGTCTTTGTTTTCACTTATAATAGTGTTTAGTAGACGAACTAACTCCAAAAATTTTTTTTACAATATCCACCCCCAGTCTAGAGGGTTGAACTCGTTTCCAGGCCATACCAACACTTTGTAATAGTAGACAAAGTTGTCTTTTTATAAATAATTATTTTTCAATTCTTTCGGAAATAGTCGTAGAATGCTTTTTTATAGACATGATCTTAAGCTGCAAATTTTTCTAATAACAATTTTTTCGATCAATCGGACCTATAACGAGACTTCCACAAAGTTTCGTTCTTCATGACGTTCGACCTCAAGTAGCATTTTTAGAGATACTTGAAACTCATTTGGAATTTTGTTCAAAATTATAAAAGTTAAGTTCATGTAAAAATCCAACGTTTTTCTATTTATTCCAAAGAGGAGGGGTCTCCATTCCGCGCATTGTTTTTATTTATGGATGGTTCGTAATTTTTCTGGGTGTAGATCAAGTAGACTTCCATTTCAAGACCATGGCCCTAACTTGTAAGGACCGCGTGAGATATTTGGCCGGTAGAAATGCCCTACTGGGCAACACCAATTGTTTTGATTCATCAATCATTTCTGTTCATCCTTTTGCCTGAAACTTTGTCTTTTTATGCGTCCTCCCTTGCATATACATATGTATATGTGTATGTAGGTACAATGTTGATGATCAAATAAAGTTGCTGTTGAAAACGTTAGGTACATATCGAGTTGAAGATACTTTTTCTCTCGGGACATTATCGTTAACTGAACGAGACGAAAGCGTTTAAAGAAGTAATAGGTGTTTGTGGCAAAAATCATACGTTGTTTCCGTTCTAACGTGGCGTTTTGTTTGGATTCCCCACGGTATCGTCAATGATTCGCGCGGAATCGGACCGTTATCGAAGAAGGAAAGAGTTTCTTTTGAAACGGTTCCATAAGAAGTCACCCCCTAGGGAAAGAACATACACTTCGATCTTTACCATTTTCGTAGAGACCGGTGCCGCCCGCCGCCCTGTCGGAAAAGTCGGTTAGTAGCCGTTCGTCTCGCATCCAGCAAATTTTCCCTCAACTAGAAAGTTCTTTATTCCCTCAGCCAATTTCGCTTATGGCCCTTTTGACTTTGACTCCCGTCAGCCTTCGTATAACGAGCACACACATTTATATATATATATACATACACACTGTTACACCGCCATATTTTTCTTCTTTTAACTAGAAACAAAGGCAGTGACCACTCATCTGGAAAATCGGCTTTTTTACCCCAATATAAGGCGACGACGGGGCGCAATCCGCTCGGATCGATGCCTTTTCGTAACAGGTGCCCTCGCTGTGCGTAAGGGACCTAATCGAAAGTAATTTTTTTTACCGGAATGTAATATCGTGCAGTATTTTTCAGACCGAACGCAATATATGCCGCACGTGTAACCTGCCATGGTGAAAGTCTATTTCCGGAAGGAAACAGAAACCGTAAGAAAAAATTTACTTATACCTGTAAGAAACTATTGACGTCGTCTGAAAGGTGAACATGCTTTTCCATTTTTTTTTATGTTTTGATTGACTCGATACGAGGGCGGATTGTAAATTTTGCAGTCAAGCTGTGGAAATATGTTCAACATTCAACGAAATTGCTGTTATTTGTCAACGTAATGGCCACCATGCTTGATACATTTCGAAAACAGGGGTTGGACCTCAATGTTCAAACCTGAATATTTTCTGAAAGCCTTTTTCTAATAAACGTCAAAAATTATGAGATATTTACATATTTTTCCTTTCCTATGAAAAAAAAAATTTCAAGGTATGAAAAGCATTTGAGAAGTTGATAGTTCTTGAGGCTTTCTGTACAAGCTAATCCTTTCCAAAACGAAAAAGTGAATGAAGAAACGATGAAAATTTCGCATGCAAAAATACAAAAGATACGAGTTTTGAATTGTTAATTCAAAAACTATTGATACACCTTTTTCCAAACTATTTAATTATTTATAACTCAAACTTAATAAATACTCTTTTAAATTAACGTCACCAATACAATAACTATTACTTTTATTTTTCAATTTGCTGCTCAAAATCACAAACTCGCTCTTCCTCTTAGTTCCGTGCACTCGTAATCTCTCTCCTAAGACTAACTCACTAACCTCTTGATCGCTCGGTTTACATAATTATTTACCGTCCTCTAGTAACCACTAGAAGTTTCTCGCACACTCTAGACAGTTGCTAGAGATTTCGACACAGAGACCGTCCACAACTTTTTTCAACTTTCCAAAGTTGTCTAAACCCGTAACACTATCAATTATTATTTTCAAATGTAATTAATTCTGATAGAAAGAACATCGAAATAACGAGGTATATGTTTGGTTTTTTTTTTTGTTTAACTTAAAATTACAGCCTTTTATTTTTTTGAATGTATAAATAGAAATATTTTTTCTATGTCGAATTGAATCCATTTTGGAATAGATTAACCAGAAATACGTGGAAACTGAAATCCCTTATCAACCTATGGTATCCAAACAGTAGTCCCCGAACTACTAATGATTCGCAGGTGCCATAATAAACAAACAACACTTTCGGAGTATGAAGACTATGCTGCGAATTAATTAATTCATTATATCGAACCATAAGCTTAAATTAATCAGAAACTGACCCACAACAACAACATCACGGATTCTGGTGATATTCCAATAGAAATATTGGAACGACTCATTGAATTTCAAAATAATAGAAAGGACGCATTTAAATCTAATTCACTTGAAAAGTTTTAATGTAAAAACCAATTTCTTACACGAAAGTTGTAAAATAGATTGAAAATGAATAACGATTTGCTTGTAGCTTTGACAAAAAATGTGGGTCCTTAGATTACCGAACTTGTGCAGGTGAAATGATACAAACTCAAAACTCATATTGACTCAAAACTTATTGAACTTTTTACTAAGAGTGTTCTCTATTAAAATAAGAATGTTAATGCATGTTATTTTTGATTAATGTTATTTTCTTGTATAGAAGACCGTGGTTATCAAGGTGATCGCTTATCTATAGCTACTGACGTTTCTATAAATTCACGCATTATGCCATTAAAGCCAAAATTGCTTTTTCTATAATTCCCGGATTTTTATTTTAAAGTAATCCCACAAGAATACATTTAACATTTTATTGAAGCTACCACACGTGGATAATGATTTCGAACTTTTTAGTTATCATCAACAGTTCATACGTAAATTCAAGATTGTTTGGGTCTTTACTTGGTAGAAATCCATCATTACGTAGGAAATAAAAACACAATTGGTTTTTTAGATTTCTATTTATATTGTTTATTAAAACATAACAGCTGTTTCGGTAGATATTACCTTCTTCAGATGTAAATTACAACTAAGAGTTACAAACAAAGTGGCTTCTATTTGTATCTAATTAGGAAAGTTCTTATTGTTAAATAATACACAGAATTGGGAGGACCAGGTAGTAACATTATAAGTAAAATAATTGAGAAACAAGAAAGTTACAAGAAAAATAGACAATAAAATAAAAGACTAAATAAATACAAAATAACAGTAAAATAAAGTAAAAAAACAAAATTATGTAGAAAAATTACAAAATTACATGGCAATAAATAAAGAACAAAACAATATTAGACGACATTAAATAAACATACTGAAAAGTTTACAAGCAATTGAAAAAGAATTGGAAACTAGAATAAATTTAATAAAGGAGAATTATTTAAATCAAGTTGGTCATTTAATAAAGTATTGTTGTGTTTTAGTCTATTTATCTCTAATGTTTCCAATAGATTTAACTTCCTTCCTTTATTCGATGTATGCAATAATTCGAAATTTTCGTCAAATTTCAAGTTCATACGTAGTTTCGATAAAATACCGACCCAAACTGAAACTGTTCGCTGCAAGAGAAGTTAATAAATAATTACATCTAAGCAAATTGCCATCAGTGGAGATTAGCGACTAATTGTGGACTAATTAATGTCTAACAAGGTCCTTTTTAATTAAGGACAACGTGCGATGAACGCAACTAATAACACGCTAAGGCACTGAATTAAATACAACAATATCTTCAGCTTCAGAAATAATCGCACACTCCCCTTTCGGGATCAAAGAAAACTGTGATTGGACACTCATTCACATACAATTTAGTTTCGGAATTATAAATAGTTGACATGAACTGGAATGATTTATTTGACCTTATTATTACAGTGTCGGTGTTTTATCAAAGATTAGTTTATAACAACGAAAATTAGAACCTAAATAACTAAGGATATCATCTTTACTCAAACCAATACAAAGAAGCTCACCCCTAAACACCACGACACGCGTTCGCGTGAAAATTTGTTGTGGTATTTAAGGGTGAGTCTCTCGGAATTATTTAGATTTAACAATCTCCTTCGTTATTCTTTCTGAATACCGTTATGAACAATATTCAAAGAAGTAAGACGATTGAGACGCACCTATTCCATCAAGTATTTTTTTTTAGGTATAGATATAGTTTTTTCTCAAAGTTGAAAATTATCCTTTTAAGGTTGCTGTTTAATGCTGCCGCATTTTATAGTATACAAGCCCTTATATACTCGTACATTCAAAATTGTTGCTTAGGTCCATTTCTTCACGCTCTTCCACAAATTACGCGCAACAGAGGCATGCAAGGGGTAAAATTTAACAAACATCGATCGAATGTTAATATAATTTTGAATTGAATACGTATTGAACAAAAAAAGGTAACTTTCAAGTTTCAAATCTTATTTACCATAAGTAATAAAAATTTCATTGTAATCCCCTCCTTTCTAATTTGACTTCAGGTCTTTTATACACCCTATGGATAAGATTTCGACTATTTTTTTAAATAAAAGTAGTTCCAATACTAATTTTAAGGAAATTTTGTTAATAAATACAGATGTTCCTACTTAGTTTCTCTCTGGTATCAGCTAATTAAGTCATTTTTGTGTAATAGCTCATCTTACAAGTAAGTCTTGATGTTGTTCTACGTATACTCATTGGTCTTTTCTGTATTCTAATATTCAGTTTTCTTCATATCTTTAGAAAACTACCTTTATATCATACTTCTACCAACACACTGTTAAATACAAAAACCATACAAAAAAATTGAATTTCACACATTCAAATCAGTTAAAGTTTCTGTTCGATGAATATTTGGTTTTTGACAAATATTTCAGATTATTATTAAAATAATTTCCTTTGTTATTTCTCCTTTGGACAATAATAACTTGTACGTTATATTAATAGTTTATTTACACTGTATGTACACTTGCAACACTATGAGAAAACGTGCTAAGATGAAAAAGAAAATTCTGTTTTAAATTTTGTTATGTGAAGGGTAGCGTCGTTATGTTAAAGTAACGCTGTTTCAAATTTGACTGCTACAGAACAAGTACCTAGGACATGCCCTTGGTCCCTTCCTTTTTTTTATACAAAAAGAAATGCCAAATAAAGAAATTGTCCTTGGAATCCCGAACAGTTTCAAAGTATTGATATTTTTATTCATTCTTTTTTTTTCAGCATTTCGATTGCCGAAACCATATCCGAGTTATACAACCGATGGGAGATGGAAGTCGACTGTACCTTTGTGGAACCAATGCTCATAATCCCAAAGATTGGGTAGTACATGTAAGTTTTCGTTCAAATATTTTATTCACGCAAAGAACATTATGAACATTCCCTATTATTTTTAATAGCTAACAATGTCCAAGTGACATAGTGCAACAAAGAACAATCACGGTTAACAATAAACACATAAAAAATACTTAATAATCTAAGTTTCAAATAATCGTAAAAGGTTACGATTCAACATTCCTTTCATTTTCAATTACTGTTCAACCCCTCTACTTGCCATAAATAATAGTTAATTGGCTTGTATTCTGAATTTTATAAATATAAACTGATTTTTCATACTTAACTGGCCAACATTCTTTAGGATTCTCTTTTCTCGATAGATAATTCTTAAACACAAAAGTACTGAGGTAACCAACAACCATACTTATAGTGCGTTTATGGCTTAATTGCTGTTTAGCTTTCAATTACTTTTATGAGAACTCAACCCCAGACAGTCATAAAAATTGACCGATACAAACATCCTTGTTGAAGTAATCTCAGGTCCGTATTTTAAAAATTATTGAATTTTAATATAAATGAAATGAACAAAAACTAAGAAACGATTAAGAAATTCTACATAAACAGATACAAACAGAAGAATAATAATATTCAATTTTTTCTAACAATCGAACTTTAAATATCTACGAATTAAAGGAGCACGTTGATAGAAATAAATCTATAATAATTTTTATACTTTACTCAAATAATTTTTCCTAGTACGGACCATTAACCTCACAGCTTCGGTACAAATACCTTCCAAATTACTTTATTGCTTTAAACATCAGGAGGTATTGTAAACCACTCAAAAAGTCAAAGCCATAATCGCACTATAAGTATGGTTGTTCTATACTTGTTTTATCTTGTACTATACTTTGTCTGTTCAGCAACGACTCTGATCCACAATAACAACTTACCTGCAATCCGACTACCTATTATAGTCTCATTTGTACAACTTAACGTTACCAAATACCAGTAGTACCTTCCCTTAAACTCAACAGTTCTTTTTTCATGTACTACCTTCACTGCTATTCGACGATTTTAATTCCTTATTGTTTACAAGCCTACGTAATCGATTGCCAGCAATACATACCTTCTCTACTGCTCGAAAATTCTTACTCCTAGTAGTGTCTTCTTTGATACTGGACAAGTCTGCTTTCTTATATCATCTTCTTTGCAACTTGACGACACCAACTGCTAGTAGTACCTCCCTTCTACTCAACTATTTTGGTTCCCCATACTACCCTCTATACTATGCAAGGAATTTGGTTCTTTAAATAATATTCGTTGTAACGTTGAGGATACCAAATACCAGAGTCGTTTCTCTTGTAATGAACTATTCCGGTTACCTAAACTTCTACTCAATTATTCTGGTTCCTAATGATTTCTTCTTTACCACCTCACCAAATCTATTTGCAGTACCATACGATACTTGTTCAATTAAATAATGTTTTTATATTTGGCGACACGAATTGCCAATAATAGTTTCTCCATTACTCGAAAATTCTGGTTCTTTAAAGTGACTTATTTGCTTCAACAGTTCTTGCTTCCTATAATACCTTCACTGCTACTCGACGATTCTATTTTTTTATGATTTACAGCTCTTCAGAATCGATTACCAGTAGTACTTACTCCACTACTCAATAATTGTTTACCAATAACAGCTTCTCTACTAATCGAAAATTTTAACTCCCTATTATGCCTTTTTTGGTGCCGGTACTGCTTTCATTTAGTCTTATCTTCAACTAATTGTATTTGCACTCGTTTTTTTGGTTCCATATACTACCCTCTTTGGTACTTACTTAACGATTCCGATTCTCTGTAGTAGCTCGTCTATTACTCAGCGAGTTTGGTTCTTTAAATAATCTTCTTTGCAACAAATCACAGAATACCTTGTCTTGTATCCAAAGTTTCTGGATACCTAAACTACCTAAACTACCTTCACTGCAACTTGGCGATTCTAATTTCTTGTGATTCCGTCTTCACCTCTTCACAAAATCGATTGCTAACAGCACCTTCTCTACCAGTCGATATTTGTTTTGTTTAATGGTGTCTCGTAATTGGCGATACCAATTATCAATGACAGCTTCTCAATTACTCGAAAATCTTGGTTCTTTAAAGTGACTTATTTGCTTCAACAGTTTTTGCTTCCTATAACACCTTCACTGCTACTCGACGATTCTATTTTTTTATGATTTACAGCTCTTCAGAATCGATTACCAGTAGTACTTACTCCACTACTCGATAATTGTTTACCAATAACAGCTTCTCTACTACTCGAAAATTCTTTGGTGCCGGTACTCTTTTATTAAGTCTTCTCTTCAACTTGACAACACGTATTGTACTTTTATCCATTCTTTTTGGTTTATTATACTATCCTCTCTGTTACTCAACGATTCTGGTTCTTTAAATAGTCTGAGGATACCAAATCCCAGAATATCTTCTTTTTGTTCAACTATTTTAGTTCCATATACTACCCCCTCTGCTACTCAACCATTTTAGTTCCCTTGTTGCTTCTCGTATATGGCTCCTTAAATAATATTTTGTGGAACTGCTACTCGGCGACACTTATTACTAGTAGTACCATGCAGTCATCTAATTTAATTTCGTATGCTGCCCTTTCTGCGATTCAACAATTCTGGTTCCCTACAGTATTTTCTTTGAGTGTTACTCATCGGTTCTAGTTTCTAAAATAACCTTTTCTTCAGCTTGAGGATACCAAATTCCACTTAAAATTCTTGACTTATATTCAACACTTCTAATTACCTAAACTAATACCTTCACTGTTACTTGATGATTCTGATTCCTTGTGGTTTCTTCTTTACCACCCGAGAAAATCAAATGCCAATAGTATCTTCTTTGCTGTATTGTTTCCTTTTGAATTTTAACACCTCCTACATTAGTCCTAATTTTAGGAACTATAAACAAAAACAATAGCCAACATTTTCATTAAAAACTTATACCTACCTACAGAAAATAGAGAGTTAAAAAGTTGATGTTTGTTCTACTTCCCAGTTGCTGATGACAGAGTGCTGTTCACAGAATTACACTGAATTAGTAGTTACTTGTTAGACAATCCTTAATTAGTAACTAAGTAAACCGATGTGAATGTAAAGATATTAATTTGAACGTTGTTGAACACAGACTTTCCGATCTTCGACTGACAAGCTGATGAGCTTGCGGAAGGAAATTAACTTTTGTGCAGTTTGTCTTCTGTCTATCTATGAATAATAGTCGTAGGTCTGTATATATGTTCACCGGAAGGAAATAATATGTATGTATACATATATGAATACGCGTAGACATGTACATATATACATGTATGTGCCAAGCATATGGGTCTTCTCATCCATGATCATATAAAACGACCGTATGTGCAGATATTAGTCTGAACATACAAAGTTAAGCCGATATGTAAACCACCCAACTGAAATCGTTTTATTGGCGCATCCTCTGCCGATTATTAAATTAAATCTCCGGATTTAGTTGCTTATACAAACTGACGAAGGATTTCAATTTATTCGAAACGATTAATTTAAAGCAAAATTTAGGCAAACATCACGAAAAAGTACATAGCTGATCTAAAAATAATAAACTGATATTTCACAAGGCTTTTTTGGGATTAATCTGCGGCTATATACAGGGTGTCATATTGAAAAGATGACTAGTTTGAATTCTGCTCTGTCTCAACATAAAAGAATTTAATGTATGTTTATCTATTACCATTAAAATTTTCAAGGCATTTGAGTATCCACTTCATTTGATAATGAACATCATATTTGAGGTTTGTCTAACTCGGTGGTTTTTCATGTATATGTTACAAAGAAGTATAAACCTCTTAAACGACTAAAAAAATGCCTTAAACGCAGTACATGCAGCAAAGCTTTTAGCTTTCGAAGTTTCCATATTTGCGAAATCATAAAAATGCAGGAACAAAGAATGCTAAAAGGTCCTTTGGCATAGACGACGGAAAATCTTGAGCTTTATAAGACAAAACGACTTCAGGAATTACTAAATTGCTTCGAACGACGGCGTCATTTAGATATTAAATTGTGTACCTTTCTGACTTTGTTTCCTCTCTTATTGATAAAAGCTAATGGAGAAAATACCGCATAAGTTTCAATTTCCTTGCGATTTTTATTGAGAAGACTTTCAAACTATTGTAATTGTATTATGGTCTTTTGCAAAATTAAAAAATGTAAATACGTATTAAGTTAAGAATTATCCGGTGTAACAGAATGGAATACGAATTAAAATTATTTATCACAAAAAAAAGCGGATGAGTAAACTATCAATCTTCCTTCTATCGACATAAGTCATAAATTATATATGCACCTATAGATAAATATAATACTGTTTATGATTACGCAGTCCAAAAATTTCCGGTTTTTCTGCTTGAAATTGACATTTTATAAAACATAGTTTATCAATGCACCTGCACACTATGCCAGCCATTTCAGTCTTTCCTTTTATCACATTATTTAAAATAAAGTTTCATCATATAAGTGCTAATACAAAAAAGGTGCTGTTCGTTTAAAAACTTCAAAAATTTTAATTTTGAAATACCTAAAACGTTTATTAATACCTACCCTTTCCTCTTCATTTCCATTCTATGACTTCGTGAATTCAATTAAAAGTTTAAGAAGAATTAAATTTACATGGGCAAAAGCTCAGTACCACTCGGTCTTTGTCCCAGTTAAATGGCGCTTGAAAGTCTGCTTACGTTCTACAACGAAAATCTGAGGCAGTAATTTATAATTAGTTAAATTAGAAGAACAATGCGCTGTAACAAGTTGTTAATCTGCTCCAAGGTACACATTTCATTTGTTCCAAGAAGCCAAGTAAATTTGTAGAAACAATGGCACTTTTATAAAGCTTATAAACTGCAGACTGCTGCACAGATTCAGCTCACTAACCTTCTATACTTTCTACAATATAGTTTAAACTACAATGCCTTTGTTTTACAATACAAATGTGCCAGGTATTATAAAATTCGAGAATAAATTACCCAGGCACCTATAATAGTAGCCTTTTCTTACTAATTTTCTTTATCCCAAAGGTAAGAATTACCAGACTACCGTCACATCACTTATCAACTTTCTTCATATTACATGAACTCTTAAGATGAGCAGATTGTGTGCAACGTTGCTTTACATTGCATATAAATGTAGTAAATACAAACTAAAGTTAACTCCACGATAGCACGGTTTGCTCCAGTTTGCTCTTCTGGCAATCAGCATATATTTCGGCATTCAGCAGATTTTTAATGATACTGAACATACATAATTGTATTGTCATCAGAACTAAAGTTGTGTACCAAATTTTAGATCAATCCAGTCAACAGGAAGGGGGTCAAATTTTGACCCAAACAGGGCAAGCAAAATAAAACCGTTTAAAAATTCAAAATCAACCCATTGATTTAAAGCAGCGACTCTCACAGTGACATCTACTTTCATATGTAGGTATGTTGCAGCCTTCCAGTGTACTTGGACGTTTTATGAAGTCAGCATAATTCATGAAATGCTGCCAGACATCGAAGCGAATATTGTTGTTGCAGTTAGTGGTTTTCAGTGTTTGTGGTCGTCGAGGTTTGTGCTCGTATGTCACAGACTTCGACAGTGTGCTGAAGATGCCATCCACTCGCGACGATGAAATGAAAAAGCCTTAATAAACGACTTCTTATAGTTGAAGAAATATTGATTAAAAGTGTTACAATCCTTGAAATTCATTAAATTTGAATATTTGCTGTTCGATGTTTCGGTTTTTTAAGGTACTGAAGATTTTAGTTTGGTGTTATCAGTCTTGCCTTTATATTTTTTATGAGCAAATGTTGGTTTTGTATCTCTTCCTCGAGTAGTAGAATAAGACACTCTCAAAACAAAAATAAAAAAAATTAACCCCTATATACAAAAACAAAATATTTCAAAATCGACTATTCCAAAAGAATTGCAGTCAGCTAAGACCAAAAATATGAAAACTTCAACAGCCACTTTTAAAAAAACTCGATATATAGATAATTGTTTCGGATCAATCGGTCATCTTCAAGACCCAACAAAAGTTTACGTATGCTATACGATTGTTCTTTATTCTTTTCAGAGTAACTTAACCCATCTGGGTCGAAACACGTTTGTTCCTGGTATAGGAATGGGCATTGCCAAGTGTCCCTACGATCCGACCGACAATTCGACTGCCGTTTGGGTCGAGAAAGGAAATCCAGGCGATTTGCCAGGGCTTTATTCCGGGACAAATGCCGAATTCACTAAAGCTGACACTGTTATTTTCCGAACCGATTTGCACAATCTCACCACCGGAAAACGAGAATACAGCTTCAAGAGGACCCTTAAGTATGACTCCATCTGGCTCGACAGTAAGTAAAATGATACTCTTACTTCAATTTTTTCTTTTAATAAAATTAATAAAATTCTTCATCCCTTAAACTCTTTAATTTGAATTTCAAATTTTTTTCATCATACCAGTAACTAATTCACTAGAAAGTAGAATTATAGAAAATTAGTTACTAGGAGAAGTACCTAGTGTAGTATATTGAATGCCTATAAAATGTCGACAATGAAGTTTGAAAATATGATTCGAAAGGCAACACATTATGTCGCTAAGTGAAGGGTACCATACCCTTACCTAAGAGAAATAAAACAGGACCAAACAGCTTACACATGGCGTCATTAGTAGTGGTTGATGTATGAAGTCATTTTAGTCTAATAGCTCAAGGATTTATGGTACCAAAAATCTTGTGATTAAGGATACTTGAAGAAATCCATGAGATGAGCATCTGTGCAATTTTTTAATACTGGCAAATAATTGTTACTATTTCATAAATTAATGCATGGTTACCATTCCGTCGAACCGGCCAGACGCGGATCGCGATTTCGACCTGATTAACTCTCATCAGCGCGTCGTAGGCCGAGTCCATAGAGTTAATTCAGAATAATATTATGTGAATTGACCGCAATGATTTTCTAATAGAACAATATATTTTTGTTTATATGAATGTCATAGAAATGACGCTTAGATTTCTGCGAATGCACAGATTCACTTTCATTTCAACTCAAGACGAACTGAAAAGCATATGAGCTTTCCACGTTGCTATGATAAAGAATTCATAAAAGGAAGCAATCGCTGTGAATATGAATGGTGAACGTCATTATACATCAATTCTACCTACAACTACCACCGAATGTCCCATCTTTTTAAAAAAAGTTTAATTTAATTTTGCTTCTATTCTAGTCTAAAGACTGTTTGGATAATACGACGATGGCGATTGTTTGAATTTTTTATTCATATCAAATACCAACTTTCAAAAATTGTGTGTCTGATCAACCAATGGAGTAGAAACTCTCTTCAATAATACACAAACTTGAAATGAAATTAAAAAGATGTTTTTTATCTTTACTTTCAAGCTGCGTGAAATTGTGTTGATTGTTTTTTGGTGACGATAATATAATCTACCATTCAATTCGACATTCTTCGTATTGACTTATATAACCTTCTCATACCCTCTGTTCTCCTGCTTTCTCTAATACCTCTTTATTTATAATTTTTTTCTATCACGGTATTTTCGTCATTTGAATAAACCACATTATTTAAAAGACAGAATAAGAAACTTATCCTTAACATAATCTTATCATTAGTTTAGTTTTCTATTTTTCTAAACTAGTTTTTTCATCTGTCAAATTCTCTGTGAATCCTTTAGTAGAGTAACTCGCACTCTGAGGGCACATTCATAACCGAGAAAACTTTGAAACTTCAAAAACGTACCATTGAGATCAAACAGGAAAAACTGGGTCATAACAGATAATTTCGATAATGTCCAAATACTGCGAATTGAGTTTTCAAACTCTTCCCATCATCCGTAAAACTCTGTCATCGCTTGAAGAGCTGAAACTTTTTTCCTCTTTTACTAACTCTAATTTCTTTAACGGCACTGAAGGAAATGTTTTATGAAGGGGATGAAACTCGTAAACAGTATGTGCATACTTAGATAGCATACATTTTTTTGAAATGTGAGTCGAGGTGGAATGAAATTGTATTTGTTTTTGAATCATTACATCAATTTTCGCGCACTAAGGCAATGATACTCTTACGACTTTTTGCAACTATTTATTTATTGATGATTCAAATTCATACCAATAATTTTTCAAATAAACAACAACATTAAACAAGAAATTAATTACTTTTACAATTCAATTCGCTACACAAAATCACTAACTCGCTCTTCTGTCTCTGGTTCGCGCACTCGTAATCTCTCTCGTAAAACTGACTCACTAACTGGATTCATCCGTCGTCTAGTAACCACTAGATGTTTCTCGAACATTCTAGATAGTTGATAGAAACTTCGACAACTTTGCACACGTGTTGCAAAGGTTGTCTAAATCCGTAACAGTATCATAAATATAAAAGGTCTATCATTGCATCTAAAAAGAAACTCTCTCAAAAGGGAAATCAAAATTTGTGTCCACGTCCGCTTGTCAGAAAATATAAATGTCCGGTTATAAGAGGTATCCTTAAGTCCAGACTTCGCTCATCGATTTCTCGCCTAGGTCAGGTTAGGTTAGGTCAGTCATATACCATCCTTTTGCTAAATTTCGTCAAAATAAAGTCAGCGGTTTAGCATTTTCCATACCAAGTTTCATCCTTTTTTCACCCCCCCCCCTTAGTGGTAGATTTAAAAAAAAGGAATAGCTTAAGTATACGTTTTCTGGTGTCAAATTACCTCCGCGCAAAATTTTATTAATATTGATATATATATGATATGGACGTGAAAGCCGACCAGAAATTTACAAGATAGTAGAGACGTTTTTTTTATTTTTCAAGAAATGTTTATTCAAATTTAAAACTGTACAATAAAAGACTATTATTTGTGAAGTCCAGTAACTTTCATTTGAGACGCCGGCTTCTTAGACACGCCGGCGATGAGCTTTCTTGTCAAAGCAATCGCTTTGGCTGGATTCAGACCTTTCGGACAACAATTTGTACAATTTAAAATACTGTGACATCTGAAGACAGAATGTCCGTCTTTTATCTTCTTCAGTCTTTCTTTGGCGTAATCGTCCCTGCTGTCAATAATCCACCTGTAGGATTGCATAATCGCGGCTGGTCCCAAAAACTTGTCCGAATTCCACCAGTAACTTGGACATGACGTTGAACAACATGCGCATAATATGCACTCGTAAAGGCCATCCAATTTGTCTCGATCTTTTATGCTCTGTAGAAATTGCTCTTTACCCAAAGGAACTGATTTCTTTTGTTTTAGCCAAGGTTCAATGCTTTCATATTGCCTGTACAAGTGAGGGCAATACTTAATTTCTCATCATTATCAATGAGATTTATTTATTTAATTTTTAGACATACTATAGATTAACAATTTTTGAAATAGACAATGTGGATTTCCTATATTTGCCAGAATATTCCACATTATGCTTCTATTCTAATAATGAATAGCACCCACATACTGGCCTAGTATCTCAATTAAGCAATTGAAGAAGGAGTTTCTTCAAGTCATAAATCTTCACTGAAGGTGGTGCTCAGCATATATTATTTACTAATCATAATTACTAACCTACATACAATTAAGTATAGCATCAGATTTAGAACAATATAAATTAGTACAAATTGACTTTGCTAACGTTCCTTAAAAGACCTGACCATTACTTTTAAAGAGAAAAGATCTGAAATGCAAAATGCAAATCCTAACCTGTAAAAGTTGTTCATATCCACTACCAAATCCTTAATGACGTACATATGAGGCAAAGGGTATACTTTACAAGGCTTCGAGGTATCACGATCTATGGCGTTAATGCAGGCCAAGCCATTTATACCGTCCATGTTCATGGAACAGGATCCACAAATACCTTCTCGACAAGATCTCCTGAACGTCAGTGTTGGATCCTGTTCGTTTTTAATTTTTACCAATGCGTCTAATACCATAGGCGCGCAGCTGTTCAAATTGATTGTGTATTCCTGCATGAAAGGTTCCTTGTCAGGATATTCAGGATTCCATCGGTAGATGCTAAACACTTTGTTCATGGGAGTATGTGTATCAGATGCATAAAATTTTGTATCTACATATAGTAAATATTTTAAATGCTTCAATAACTTGAACTTTCTGTACATTGTGATTAATGAATTCGTTATATATGATGGGATCAAATTAAATTAAAATAGCTGTCAAAAGGACACAAGTCAAAAGACAGGGACGTATTTTATGTTTGACAATTTCATTAAAAAAATAATAAATGACACAGTTTTCTATATGTTTATCTGCCTCTTGATAAAAGTGAGATAGAATGGCGGGACATCTTTTGAGACATAAGGGCTGATTTGAAGCATGTAAGAGACATAAGCGGAAATATATAAGAAGGAGGCAAAAAGTTTTAAGAAATAGGGATGCGTGTCATACCAGGTTCCAAACTAAGACTTTGTAATGGTAATTATGACGTATTGTAATGCCCAAGGTTCTGAAGAAAAAAGTAATTCGCCATCATGAAACTTCCTGGATTTATAATGTTACCAAATAATCTGTACTAAATTATCACCCTACTGATTAGCAACCTATGCAAAGTTCAAAGCATTCTAATACTCAATTTAAATGTGACTTCACAAGTTTTTGTCTTGAACTAAATCTACCAACTTTTAGTTAAAAGAGTTTTGTTGTATTGGTACTACGTTTAAAATAAATCGTATTTTCAATAAAAGCTAATCTTGCCGGTACATGATAGTCCACTACTTGATTTAAAAATATGACGAAATTATTTCAATTACAGGAACGAACAAATAGAAAGAATAAAAATAATCCACTTTGGAATAATTAGGGGAAAGCTGAATTTTTGCAAAACCTTTTACAATCCTAAACATAAAAAGCTCGTTAACGGCAATTATTATCAAGAAAATGAGCATTACCAAATTTGTTGTTTTAGGTTTTTCTGAATAAAGAACTTCATATTGTAGCGAACGCGAGCGTGCGTGTGTGCGACCGGGTACGCTTGTATGCGTTGCCGGCCGGTTCGACTGGCCAAGGCCGGCGTCGGCACTGTGCGTTGTACGTGTGTTTCGTACCTGCCTTCCAGGAAAGTAATTAAGCGGCTCGCTAAAAACGTAAACAATGTAAACAAACTTCGAGACTTCTCTGGAATGTTCCATGATGCTATAAAAGTGGAAAGAGGTTCGATAGTGAGTTAGTAATAAATTGACAGTGACAGTGGTAACTTCGGAAATAAATCGACAGTGTTAGAAGTGAAGAGACAAATAAATAGAGACGCGCATATAAGTGAAAGTTGTAAATAAATAGTAAGCTAAGTTCTGTATTAATTAATAGTGTCTTTAAGTAGTTATTATTAAATAAGTATATATAAATTGTGTTCCTGTACTTTAATCTTGTAAATAAAAGTTTAATAAACCCACGAACACTACAATATTATTTTTATTCGTAAGACTAACAGTTTTCCAAAAAGTTTGAAACTTGGTTATATACAAAAAAAATCTGACTGAGGGTAGATATTTTACAATTAAATTTTACATACGGCTAATAGTTAAAACTATTCTTCCATCCGCTCCTGATAATCAATCCACCACGCACTATTTCTTGTAATTACACCGAGGGTTGTAATTAAAACTGCGGCTGCAGAAAAATTGGGGATAGTGTTCGTGTCACGACAAAAGCGCCTGCGGATTTATGTTCGAAATGTAACTGGTGAAAATTAAAGCTGAAAGGTTAAAAAGTTCCAGTTATAATAATTTAATTTTTTTGGTAATAGAGAGTGAGGCAAAAATATATTAACATTAAATAGGGTTTATTCACTTCAAATTATAAGACAGGGACTTGGTAACAGGGTTTCAATTTGGCATTCACCCCGTTCAATGTACTTATAGTGGTCGTCCATTGTTCTTTGTAAAACCATCTGGGCCATTTAAACACGAAATTCAGCAATGTGGTGTTTCAGGTCGTCCAAGCTGTACGGTTTGGTAGCGTAGACCAGTCTAAGATCGGGTGAACGTGGTGGCCATGGTAGAGGAACACTTCTTCTACCAGTCCAGCGTTCACCAAACGTGTCGTTCAGGTAAACCCGAACCATGAGACTGTAAAGGGTAGGGGCGCCGTCTTGCTAAAAATATTCGCGCTGGTGAATAACAAATGCCACAATCTCTTCTATTACCGTGCAGAGCATGGAAAGGTAATTCTCATACCTGATCGTCGCTTCTTCTAAAAAGAAAGGTCCAATCTCTACAAATTTGCTCACTGCACACCAAACGTTCACCATGGGGGAATCCCGCATATCAAGAATCAGATCTACGCCACCAAACCTCGCACCTTTAACGACCTGAAATATCAGTAACGTCATCGCTGAAGTTCCTGCTTTTCAAACAACAATGGTTAATACCACAGTTAGGATTATTTAAGTATATTACACTATATCTTTAATGACATCATAATAACGAGCTTATCAAGGATGTAGATTTACCAGGTTTCTTGTCTGACACTGTGGAAAAACAGCAAGCCGAAGAAGAAAAGGTTATTTTGCAGTCCAACTGTAATAATCTTTTTAACGATTGGTAGTCTTGTTTCAAATGGTTAGAGATGTGAGAAAAGCTGCGCGAAAATAGAAAGAATAAATACTAGGCGTGAGAAAGACAAGTACATTGAATGACCAGAGCTTTCGATGGTCAATCTTATTATTACAATAGAAAACAAAGCAAATGATTCACTGGTGGTTTGAGGGTCAAATTAAATAAATCTTTGTTTTTATTTGGCTAAAGAATGGGTATTATTACTTTCCACGTCGGTACAAATTTTGCAAATCGTACAGTATACTTCGGTCAGTTCTTCACTCGATGATCGGTAGCGAAATGAGCTCCTTAGAAAAATTATGATTGAATGTGGAATTTTGTCACGGCGCATACAGATAAAGGGAAGGGGCATACCTCTAACCATTTGAAATGAGGAGTACATGTTTATTTCGACGTAAAAATAATTCATAAAGACGAATTAGTGGCGTTATAAAAAAAATGTTTTACACAAAAGAAAACTCATTTAATTACACTTTGATTCAACGTTACAAATATTATTGCAATTCTTAAATATTATGACGTAATGGGTTTCAAAAAAACAATAATTTTAAACATATCCAAATTACAAGTCCCTGAAAATGTTTTTGTATAACATATTTAAAACATATTGACAGTATTCTGCACAATTACCGAAGAAAGATGAGATGGAATTTAAGAACTGTCATAGACTCCTACAAACAAAAAAATGTATTAGTTGACCATTTGAAAATATTTGCTTAATTATTTTTCATTTTTTTTTTCGAAGACCATTAATTTTAGGAGTAAAAGCTTTTTATTCAGAAAATTTTAAGCTGAAAATTTCATAACTACAATTTTTTTAATAGAAGTGACACCGCGTAACATTTGGGAACTTTTTGTTTAGAATTATAAGAAGAAGGTTAATGAAAACATCCAGCATTCGCTTAATTGTACCGAAGTTTGACCTTATCTTTCTTCCCTGTTATTGACTTATTGGTGTTATTAGTCGTTTTCCTGATGACCGAAATTGGCGGTGGAAACATTGCATAATTAAAGTGATTTTTAGTGAATATTGTTCATTATTGGCAGGATTGGCTATTATTGATAATGTGATACAAAGTCTGCCAGCTGTTTTGAGGGGTCATAAAGATATTCAGCATAGTTACCTAACGTTATAATTCATTCGGAATTTTAATTTCAACTGGATGAACGTGTGGTTGGAAGGAAGCACTGGTTCGTAAATATGAACTTGGGCTGAAAATTGTGTTTCGGAAGTGAAATATGTTCGGCACTTGCCGTTCGCGCCTCCGCAGGATCCCGCGCGACGACCAATTGAGTTGCATTTGCATTTCATTTCACGAACAGTTGGCTGGCATCTTACGAGCCAGGTGTTGTCGTTCATAAATCCGCCGGTTGGCCAAAAGTTTCTTAATTTTTGACTAACCGTCCCGGTACCTCCGGGCTGTTTTAATAAGGCAGCTCGTCGCTCATTTACATATCAGCGCGTCTGGTGCCGTTTAGAATTCGTCGGGTTTGGAAACTCAAATGCAACATAAACTTTATTCTCTTGGATTATACCGAAATGAACTGCCAAAATCTCAGTCACTATGCCCTTTTAATAAAATGCACTCACAGGAGTTTTCGAACAGAGTCTTTTAATATTAAAATTCCCAAAAGAATAATGTTATTAGATCGTAGGATTAGTAAAAGTATTACAGATGTAGAAAGCTAACAAAGAAAACTGTTTCAAACAGAATAGAAAGAAGAAGGACCAAAAGAGGAATCATCCTCGTACATTTTGGTATTCTTCAATGAACTGTAACCATTATAATACATAAATCTTCACAGAACATGCAATACAAATGGGAATGTGAGCACCATCGCTGGCGATTTTGCTCCTTCTGTAGGCGTCTTTAAAGGTTAAGGGTTAAAAAAACACCTAACCAACTAAAATTAAAAATGTAATCATTTACGCTGTAGGGCGTACATCATTGAGCATGCCAAATGATTCTGAGAATGAATCATCCTATGGAGAGATATTTTTTCAAGGATTATTTCCCCATCCTCCCCCCTTATATTTTTGCAATGCGCCACTAATGAATTCTAAAATACAAAACGAATTTTTTTATTTATGTAGAAATTTTCTGGTCTTTTGCTGTTTTTTCGTACCTACGACTAATTTACAATTGTTGAAAATGACTATAGCTCACCCTTGTGCTGACAAGAACAAGAATGATGGTAATTTTAAGGTCAAGTTTTATTTTTCAAATAGAAATCTATATTTTTGACCTCGGAAAAGGAAAGACGGGAGAATTTTACATTAGCTCATGACCTTGACGTTGATCTTTGGTCTTGCCCTCAATCTCATTCCAATGTCAAGCAGATTTTTCTCATGGAAACCACGTGGCTTTTACCCTAGATCATTTCACATTTTTTTAAATCCAAAGATGAGCAAATAAAACCTTCACCTCAACTATGACCTTAAGAATACTGTCATAGACGAGTTATTAGAAATAAGAAACTGTACTTTAGATCTGGGAAATATCCAAAAAATAAATTTTTTTGTGCGAATATGAATTTTCTCATTATGTATCTTGAATTATTATTTTAAGGGCAAGTTGAGTTTTGAAATAAGGATCCTTTCTTTGTACTGTGGAAATGTATAGCCGCGATATGGGGCTATTAAAAAAGGGAAATTCTTAACTACAAATTTGGTTTTGATCTTCACCATAATCTTCGTGGGAGCTTCAAGGTCGAGTTGTTCTTGACCATAAAAAAAAACATTTTCTTGGTTTCAAAAATGAGTTAAAAGATTGATTTTACTATGAATAAATAAATATGACTTTGCCTTTAACATTGAATTCGACCAACAAGATGTAAAAATGGGTTCTTAATATCATGTTTTTTAAGTATAGCACTCATACCACTGGTATCTAGAATCTCGATGTATTGCTTCTACGTCAAATTATAATTATTGAAATAATTAATTTGTTATTCGTACCTTATCTTAGTTGTTTAACAGTTCGAGTATTCTGAAGGTCATGGTTGAGGTCAAGGTTATCTTTGATTATATTTGAATTTCGGAAAATGTGAAATTTTCCAGGGTAAAGGATATGTGCGTTGTTACCATGAAAAAAAGATCTGCTTAACCATGAAATCCAAGTCTCAAGTCAACGACCAGGTCATATTCGGATCTAAAATTTTCCTCTCTCCATTTTTGGAGTCAAAAATGTAGATTATCATTTAAAAACCAAAACTTGACTTTGAAATTTCCCTGAAGGTCACGGTCACCATTTTCTTTCGTTGAAAAATTATTTTTCTAAAATGCTTTTTTTTGAGATGTTTGCATGAGGAGTTTATAATGGCCCGCCATAAGAGCATGTTAAGTTATTGATGAGGCATGTCATGAAGCAGGTATATCCTAAAAGAAAAGTGCAGAGTATGATAACACGACTTTTACAATAATTTGAAGGATATTACAATTATGATGTTTTTTTATTGGGTACCTGGCCTAGACCACCATTGGAAAGGCAGTTATTTTAGAAAATCAAAAAGGATCAGGTATTCATAATGAAATTTATCTGAGATTCAAACGGTTCAGACCTTTCAAAACTTTTATATCGCAGTCCCCACAAAATGTATCTTGCATCTCTACTCAATTGCCGAATTCGAACATTGAACGAAATTTTTACCGAAACTCCTTGTGGTGGTTAAGCAGTGCCGTAACTATTAATACAGGACCTGTACCTACAGGTGCAAGGATTGAGCTTCTGAAGTAGACCATTCTTTTCGCAATTGTGAAATAAATTAAGTATTTGTAATGATCCACATAAAGAGCTAAAGGAAAAAAATAATTAAAAAAATATTTTCAACTATAAAAGAATTTCTAGAAGATGAGAAAAAAGACAAAGAAACAAGTTACAAATGATTGCTTGTTAAAAAAAAAAAAGAATACATATGTAATATCCTCTTGATTATTTGATTATGGAAAGAAGATTAATTATAATATTTGTACAAAAATCCCATGACTACTTGCTACGCCACTATAGTTAATGTCATTTGTTTTTTTATTAATTTTAAAATTGGTGTGACCATTTCATCTACGAATTCTTTAATCCATGTCAGGAAAAAATTGTGAGATCCTCATAAAGTATTCTTCATCAGGTCCTCACTAATCATTTGCATTACACGCCTTATATTATCCGGTTAGGGTATGCGGGTATGCCTGATTTGGACCATATTATGCTCAGTTTTTTTTTTCTCTATTCAGTTGGTCATGAATGTTGTAATAATGGCTTTGTAACCTGAACTAGCCTCATCAAACATAATTTTGAGGTTAGGAGAAAACTGCAGCAACTATTTTAGAAGCGTCATTGTTTCAGTACAGTATAAATTTTTATAAAACATTTGCTCTTGAAAGAATTTCGATCATTACAAACCGAAATATACGTAGAATTTAAATTAAATCTTTTTGAAGTGTTTTTCTTATTTTTATTTGTTTGTGCTTATTATTATTAAATAATTCATTTGTGAAGTAGTTTATATGAATCCATAAATTGCAATTTTGATATTTTCGCTTAGTAATTAAATATTTCAAATAATTAATAATGCTACATTACAGATCATTAATCAGAATGTAATCCAGTTGTTTTGTCATAATTATTTCCCGCTATTACGCTAATTTATTTGTAAGCGTCCCACAATAAATCAGTTTACTGTTTATTCCCTGCATACCTAATTATATTTTATGCCGGCTGCATCCACCATTTTTTATATAAATATATGTACATATAAAATTAACTGAAATTATTTATTAAATTTAATGAACTATTTAATTAATAACAACAGCTTCGTCCTTACTTTCTCAATACTCAAATTAATTTTTTGTTTATTTAAAGTTATATACTAATTTTATTGTTTTTAGTTATGTTGGTACCATTTTATTTTTATGTTGTCTATATTTTCCTCGGCCGTATCAAGAAAATAGCTCGAAAGAGGGGAGATAACGGAAACAGATGCGAAGCACTATCATAAAAAGCTTTTTAATTTTGTAGAGGCTCAAAAGAGAAATGGTTATATTTTTATGGTGGTGCACAAGTTGACGTTTACGTGCCATAAAAGTGGAATTGGCTGTAATTACGCTCCCAGCACATTGCTTTTTACAATTTGCATACTAAAATTGTCCTTTACCACACACAAAATGGTATAGAAAATCCCAATATATATAATTGGTTCTTTTAAGAAGAAAACACCAATTGTGATGACAATATTGTGTCACTGGAGGTTAAAATATTGGCATAAAATGAAATTTAAAATTCAAATAACTTCAGAAACAGATATCACCAATTAATATACCATAAGCCCTTCATGTCTCATAAGATGTCCTACCATCTTACCTCTCCTTTCTTTATTGATTTCGATTACGTTCTCGTGCCCTTTATTTTATTGCTTCTTCTAATAGGTACCTCCTCGGCATTGGATTTTGAGCTGCTTAGTACGTTCCAGAAGCTTGGCGTAACGCAAAATTTCAAGTCTAAACACTTATTACCTCCCTCATCCCCATCCAAAGTTTATTAGCATTATTTTTGTCACTTGGGTGAAGACCGACCCTTTTGGACCCCCAAAGTGTCTGTCCCCCCTTGCAAGCTCTGCGGGGGTAAACTTTACGCCATTGTCGAAAAAGATTAATAAAAAATGGAATAAATAAATTCCTTCCTCTTCACTTCCAACAAGTCTATTGATCCTCCCTTTTATGGAAATCGTACGTCTTCAAATCTAAACCTTAATAGATGAACCCCTTCGTTCTTAATCGCGTAAAAACCCTGTGGAGAAAACCACACAACAGCTTACGACACAGTACATACACTTCACCCCTGATGCCTTCACCTTAATTTTCTGGTCATTACTAAGTACAATAACCGTTTTCATTTATTAATAAACAATTATTATTTAATAAAACCATCATATGTCCATCTTGATGAGCATTCGAATCCTAATATACGTATATAAGATATTCATTATTTATCTGTTTTGATTAATGTTAGTAGAGCCAACTTATGATTTGTTGTTTAATAAACTTTTTGAATCCAATGATATGTTTTAAATCTGATGAGAGTATATTGAAGTGTATGGTAGCTATCTATTTCCTATTTTTTTATTAGAGATTTGTAATTTACTGCTTTTTTCGTCTTTTCGTGTTACGCTTTTTCAGTTACAGTATTGTGAGGATAGTTCTTTGAAATAAAAGGTAATTGATTCAAAAATATAAACATTTTTTATATTAAATGGTAGTTTTAAGTATTGTTTTCTGGTGTTCGTTTCATCATTGTTTATTATCTTACCTATTTGTCTTGTTATTCATCTTGGTGGCTTTAGAAGATTTTGTGATTTTTATCAGTTTCTCTTGTCTGGCAATTGCCATAGACTCCTCCCCTCGTTGAATTACTAATTTTTGAAACTAATAGTTTCCATATTTTCAAGCAATAATGAGGCATTCGTTACTTTGATTCGTTGTTTTACTGTTAGTTCTTTTTCTTTTCCTGCTTTTCCTACATTGCTAATGATTGTGTGTTTAATGAAAACCCTCTTCTTTAAACTTTGAACCCCAAGATTCGTAGCAAGCAAAGTAAACGGAACCAGACGCGAGCGGAATCTCAAAATCGTGCTTAATTCTAATTCTATTATTACCCTCGCTCGGCTTGCTTCAGACCGCTAAACTGTTTCTCCTAATCTTCCCCTCATCCTCGGCAATAAATTAATGCATTACCTCCAAATGCGTGCATGCGTAACATTACTAACTCTCCTCGAGCCAGTTTAAGCAGAAATATCTCCGTCTCTCCAAGACAATTTTCTTAGCCCTCCCAAGTGTCACGGGAATTAGACATGTCTTCGTTCAAAATCAAATTAATCGTCTTAAGTTTACACAGAACACTCGCTGAGAACGTACATAACGTGAAATGACTCCACGTTTCGAGTTAGTAGACCAACAATGTAGTGTTGTGCCCTTCTATTCTAATGCCACTTGCCGATTAGATTTTAAACTAAGTAGGTAATTATCCAAATATAAATCTTAATGGTCCACTTTTCCACCTCACAATTTCTTTTTCCACTCTGATTTATGAATTCTCTCGAAATAAAAAGTATTAAGTTAGTTATCCAAAAACTTTTAGTGATGAGGCATTAAAAGTAAAAAGGGAGTTACCCCAAATAAACCACAACACTTTATTTGGTCTGCTACTGCTTTCTACTATGATAAGGCATTGAAAAAACTGTAAAATATAAAGACCACATTGTGAATTGATATGAAATTGAACATAAAATTGCATCCATAATTGGCAACACTTTTCAATTTCTTAATATCAAACTTATAATTATAATAATTTCGGTCTTTGTTTTAGAACCGAATTTCGTTGGGTCGTTTGATATCGGCGAGTATGTCTTCTTCTTCTTCCGAGAAACTGCAGTCGAGTACATAAATTGTGGTAAAAGCGTATACTCAAGAGTTGCTCGTGTTTGCAAAAAGGACATAGGAGGCAAAAACATCCTTTCCCAAAATTGGGCAACTTACCTTAAAGCAAGATTGAACTGTTCAATACCCGGAGAATTTCCATTTTACTTCAACGAAATACGTAAGATCCGCTACCATAAACTCGCCCTTTTGGTATACTCATTTATTATACTGTTTACAGAAAGTATTTATAAAGTACCGGGTGACGACAATAAATTCTATGGAACATTCACTACCTCCACAAACGGTTTGATGGGTTCAGCAATATGCTCCTTCGCATTATCTGACATCCAAACGGCTTTCAATGGAAAGTTTAAAGAACAAGCTTCCTCTTCATCAGCCTGGTTACCAGTCTTATCCAATCGAGTACCAGAACCACGTCCTGGTACTTGCGTGAACGACACCGAAACACTCCCTGACACTGTCTTAACCTTCATCCGATCCCATCCCTTAATGGATTCTGCTGTAATGCACGAAAACGAAAAACCAGTTTTCTTTAAGAGAGATATATTCTTCACGAAATTGGTGGTCGACAAGATAAGGGTTGACATAGGAGGAGCTGTCATTGACTATACCGTCTACTATGCTGGAACTAGTAAGTATTATCCTCACCCCAAGAGTAGATAGTATTTACTATTTAAAACACAGTCTAATTCTCTACAAATTTTTAATTCAATAGATGATGGACGAGTTCAGAAGATTGTTCAATGGACTAACGTCAACAATGGAGAAACTAGCTCAACTCTTTTGGATATTTTCGACGTCACCCCAGGAGAATCTATACAAGTTATGGCGTTGTCGCGAAAACACAAGGCCTTGTATGTGGCATCCGATTTCCGAGTTAAACAGATCGATTTGGTCATGTGCAATAGGAGATATGATAACTGTTTGCGTTGTGTGCATGATCCATACTGCGGATGGGATAAAGACATGTTAATTTGCAAACCATACGCTCCTGGGTAAGTTCAAAATATTACAATTTGCAACCCTGAAATTTTTTATGTAACATTCTCCCTCTCTAAATCTAAAAGACTTCTGCAAGACGTATCCAACAACACATTGGATATTTGCGACAGCAGCGTCGTGAAAAAGAAAATGGTGGCAACGTGGGGACAAAGTCTCCATCTTGGTTGTTTCCTAAAGATGCCCGCTGTACTTTCAACACAAACAATCACGTGGTTTCACTATTCAAAAGATAAAGGGCAATACAAAATTAACTACAGGTATTAGAATCAAATGTTTTGTTAACGCCTCTAAAATTTTTTTCTGATAGGCCTGAAAAGTATATAGAGACATCGGAACATGGCTTGATCATATTGTCATTAACGGAAGCGGATACAGGAAGATATGATTGTTGGATGGGTGCCTCTTTGTTGTGCTCGTATAATGTCACGGTAGACTCTCACAGGTGTTCGGCTCCATCGAAAAGCAACGATTACCAGAAGGTCTACTCCGACTGGTGTCACGAATTTGAGAAATACAAATCAGCCATGAGAACGTGGGAGCAAAAGCAAGCCGTACGTATTACTTGGCTTCCTTCCAAATTTAACAAAATTAGACCTGTATAAAAATTATTCCCACATTTAGGTTATATTTAATCTTAGAAAAATAACAATAATAGTGTGTAACAATGTGTTTATTTTAATTGCCACTAAGAAATTCTTTTGTTACCTAAAAATAATATGTTACACTCTTGTTAAAATTTTAATCAGTACCAACGAACGATAAGTACTAATTTGGCATTGAAAAATAGAAAATATTGACCAAATTAAGTATCTTGTATATCCAGTTTCAATGCTAACGTTCCACAATCATACGAAACGTTTCAGAATAAATTATGTTCGCTCGACAAAGTTTATTGTTTGCTCGTTTTAAAAATGTACTTTGTTAAAGTTATGACCTATAACTTTTCATTTTTACTACCCCTAAAATCTTATATATTAAGACCCGAAATTTTACCCAGAAGCGACTTTTAGAGTAGTAGCTCACATAAAACTGAGAGTTCCACTTTCTTATTGAACTTTGATCTTTCTTCATATTCTAAAACCTTTCAAGAATACATTGAAATATTGAAGTTTAGTGAAAGTGGAATACACTTTTTGATTAAAATAGTCAGTTTTTTGTTTAGTTTTATGAAGGGAATTTAAAATCCTTTAAATATTTACGTTGAACTTTTAATAAAACATCAAAAAAAAACTACAAAATACCTATTTATGGCATATTCGTAAGTAAAAGTCGTTTGATCATTAAAAGCAAAGTCTTCGTTAGAAACACATTTCATTGACAGTTTTAGTTTCCTACAAGCCAACTCCACTTTTCCACATAATCGCCGTTTAATTCTACAAAGCACTTCCTATCACTGAACCAGCTCCTTTAACCACTCATCATATAAGTTCTCCACTTGTGAACTGAATCAGTTCCCAGTGGCGGTCTTGAAGTCCTCCTCATTTGCAAAACGTTGGCCATCAAGCCATTTTTTTAAGTACAAGAGAAAATAATCGCTAGGTGCAAGGTCGGGACTGTAAGATAGGTGTTTCAAAAATTCCCTAGGATAATCTTGGATCTTCTGCTTGGTTATGGTAGCGGTGTGTGGTCGAGCACTGTCATGGAGGTAATATATTCCCTACAACAGTTTCCAGCGCCCACAGACGTGGATATCGGAAGCCTCAGCAACCAAATAACATTTCAACTTCACCAAAATCATGAAGGTTCAAACAATAATGGAACATAGAACAATCAGGGCTGCTATGTACTGATTCAAAATCGTCGGGAATGGTCTTCCCCCATGACAATTCTGGCCCTTACACCGCTGAGACAACCAAGAAGCAGATACAACCCAGCGCCGGTTTCCTGTTATTACATTTCAACAGTGACTTTCCGGACAACGCTTTGAGAACAACGTGGATCTTAAGCCGCCACTGTGAACTAATTCAATTCCCAGTTGGTAAACTTCGATATAGAGGGGTTAAAGAATCTAGCGCAAATTAACAAATTAACACTGTAAATGGAGAAGTTTGCTTTTAATGATCAAACGGCTCTTTTACTTTTTGAAACTGCCTCGTACGTTTAGGAAGGACTTTTATACTATGTAGATTATTCGTGAAGGCTTTTAAGTATTAAATGTGATCATTTTTTTTCAGCAATGTGTAGCAAGACAAAACGGCAGCGAACAAAACAACCATCCAAATGAAATTATTCGCCCCTTCTTATGATAGCTCGCTGAACATGGGCCGTTTGCCCTTACGCCACTAGGGATTCCTTTATACTGGACTGTCATCTTGTTTGTGTAATTTTACATCACTACATTGTTAAATTTACTAGTTAGGTTTGTCTTTTTAAAGTGCCCTCATGAGGATGAACGAAAAAAAAAAAAAAATAGAAAAACAATAAAAAAATAGACACGTTCATATAAGTAATAAAGTTCACGATATTTTTGTTATAATTTCTTTTACCTTTAACATAATTTCTTTTATTGCTGTAGATGTGTGTTGTAATATCTTATAAGTATTGACCGACAGTATAGAAGTTGTTTATTAATTAACAAATTTAATTTTAAACGCAACGTATGTGCCGTAGATGCATACGTTCAGAAGTTTTTTCATAAAAAAAAATATGATAAACATCAATTAATATTAAGTATTTTTTTAAACTGTTGGGAAACTTTGTAGGCCTGTGATATACTTGTGTCGTAATTTTAAAAATTCATATTTTACAAATTGAAATGAGTAAACTGACCTGTACATAAAGTGCTTCGCGATTCAAGTGTATAAGTAAGTATTGTATTAATTTAAATACAAATATTTTTCATTGTTCGGACCAACGTGTGGTGAACTATTTGTAGGTATCAAGAGCGTATACTACTGCAAGCAGCTTCTTATATGCGAGTCGATCAATGAGTGCCCGTGTTTGACGAATGGTGGCATTATCGAGGGAAGTTCACGTCATCGTCGTTTACCTTCATATATCAACCGACACTGTACTAAATTTTAGATTGATTCACAGCTTACCTTTTATTCAATGGTCAGTTGTATCAAATTGTTGACCAACCTATGAATCAGTCTGAAATTTAGTATGGTGTCGTTTTATAGAAATTAACACATGACAGTAACGTCAACTTCACCACCTTTCATCAAATAGGGGTACCTATTGGCCCACAGAAAATATAATTCTACCAAAATTATAAAGAGTTAAGTCAGTGTCATGCAGAATAGCAGCCAATCATCTAGCTACAAAGTACGTATGAGACAGCTATTACATTGCTCTCTATGGCTTTCTTCGGCATTAATTATTTTCAGAACATAGCAGGCTATCTCCAGTAGTATATGCTGTAATGTAGGTAATAGCGAACGAATAAAGTTATTTCGTTATTTACACATATTCAAAGCAATACTTTCGCTTGTGATGCTTGGTCCTTTATTAATAATAAATAGTAATTATCATTAATTATAATAATTATTATTATGATATGTAATCGTTATTAAGAAGTAGTCCTGTACCTAAAAATTATTACCCTCATCTAATTTTATACATGTATTGCCTCAGACAAATTTTTACATTCATAATCTATCATCGACATTCACAAAAAAATCGCTTTAAATATTTATTGTGAGATTTGGAAATTAAATTAATTAAAAATAAATAACCACCCAGGAATGTACTTTTAGAATAAATTATAAAAGTGTGCCATGGTCTGATTGGTTCTGAAGTATCAAACGTTTCATCTATATCTTCAATTGACATCTTCAGATTCAATAGTGATTGCGTCATCGAGGGTCGTAGTACGACGATGGCGAAGACAATGACGTTGACATCATCACATTACGACCATCAACCTCGCAATCGTTACTGAAGATATCTAGAAATTATAGAACTTCAATGCCAATTTGCCATGGCCCACAAGCTCGAAAATATTTTTAAATACTAGACGCAACGAATATTTTTAAAAATTTATATACTAAAACGTAATAAAAAAATAATAATTAGAATTTATTAAGTTATAGCTACTTATAAATGAGGTAAAAACTATTCCAGTTTCACAATAAATGTTCTATTTACCGAAATAATTTTCGGGTTTTATTCTAATAAAACGAAACTAATTTGTTGTGAAAAAAATACTAAAACAATTTTTATCGGTAAACCTTTAGTTTTCTTCGATTTCTAGACAATCACACTGATTAACTTCATTTCGATAACTACATTATTATAGTAATATTATATGCAAGTCGTCCTTGTATGTAAATGAAAAATATGCTTCGTTTGTGTAACGTGTAAATAAATTGAAATATAATTAACGAAAGTAGAATTACAGATGAATTTTACAAATAATATCTATATTCTAGCATGTTAATAATGTAATGAATAATTTGTAATTGACTACTTACCTAAACTGTGTAAATCACCCTTGAAAATTTTACAGTCTTATTAGGTGTCTCCTAAGCTGTGCATAAACGAAAAATAGACTTTTTATAATATTATTCTATAAACTATACGATAATTATAGCAGCAAAAACTAATTGTTATTTAAAATATTGTTTACAGTATTTGTAACAACTATTAATTTTTAAGCATTATTGTTCTGATATACCTACTTAAAGAAAATAAACAACAAATAAATGAAACGTTCGTAATTTTTTGTATAAGACTGTTATTAATAATTCTCAAAAACATGTTTTGAAAAATTCCTCTAAAGCTTAACTTATCAGAACAATAATAGCAAATCCGTATTGTTACGTAGGACTGTATTCTTTTGTATCCTGTTTCGTACATATTTTTTTAACACTGTACTTCAACTGCAATTAAGCGGTATCTTACTAAAGTACCGTTAAAAGATGTGGCGTCATTAAAATGCCCGCGCAACTAGTGTTTTATATTCAAAGCTGCCGTTTAGCGTATACAGTAACGTTACGATTTGCCACGTGGCGTGGTTGTCCCAGATTAAAATCTTTTTCCTTCTTTTCTCTGTTTTTAAACTTAGGTTATTGGTTGAAGTATTACAAATATTCAAAAAACAATATTTCATCATTATAGATATTGTTTAACAAAAGTATCGAAACGCATCATTTCAATGACGTCACATATTGGCGTCATTTAATTATTTATTAGACTTCCGTTAAGCAGCAGTTTGATCTCGGTGGTTTTCAAATCGCAAAGATAAGCAGTTAAACATTACATTAACTGTAATTGTATGAAACAAAATGCGAAAAAGTGTATATTTGAAATGCTTTTAAACAGAAACAAGAAATAATTTTTACTATGTATACATTAGTAACGTATGCGAGATATTTACACATCGCCTTATAACGAGAAATAAATGAAAAACAGTATTAAACATTTTATTATTATTCTAATTTTTTTTTACGCATGAATAGGTTTTTAATGAAGCTATTTATTTGTATTGAATTTTTTACGTAACAATACAGTGTCTCTTATAATTAATAACATATCCTACTAGCATAACTTTGTTGACGCCATACATTCTAAATATGACTTAAATTTATTTATAGTTTTTTTTTATTTTAATATTGGGTACTTATAAAGTACACGCATTATTATTTAGTTAAGTTGTACTGGTAACTTTTAATTATTTAACTAATATTTTGCCGTTTTCATGTTAAATATTTCTGCAACGTGTTAACTGCACTTAGCGATAGTTGTCATAATTAATTATGTTATTGAGTATGATATTTAATTGTAACAACAGTTTTCTAGTTGACAGTAAATATGTCATTTTGAAATAAAATTGCTTATCGCAAATAAATTTGATAAATCTTTTTTTATGAGCTATGTTTTAAAATAACTGCCATTTTTTAATTTCACAGTAATGCTATCTCTTGGCAATCAAGTCCAACTTCAAATGTTTTAGAACTATGTACCATATACACCAGTCTCGAAAGTATCTGTATAAAAGTTTTATTTTAATCTCCATTGTAAGTATATTTACATTGTGAATTTTTTTTACACCTTTTAATGTGTCCTGGTTTGCAAAATAAATATATAAAAGAAGTATAGATTACAACTTTCCTATTTTTTCACATTCGTTACAAGTGGTTGCTTTGTGGATTTTAACCGTGTCTTGATATTCTAAATTCATGTTTCTTGTTTTTAAAAAGAAATTGATGATGACTAAGCCATACATAAAACTACAGCAATTTGCAAGTATTTATGCAGTTAAAATTCAGAAAACCAACTGCAATCCTCATCGCCGTCTTCATAAAACACTTATGAGGCTCAACTCATCCAATCTAAATTTGCTTCCTTTCATAAACCAGTTTAGAGGGATAGATGATCTAATCAGCCTAACCTTCGCATCTGAACTGGGTTCTCTGAAAGGTGGGCTGAGGCCACTAACGTCAATAGTAATTCCGATTAAACCTTAAGTAAGTGGATGGTCCGAACTTCAGACCAATGATGTATATACCTGCCTGTCCGGCCGAATTGAGGTTGGTCCGTTACCATCGTGAGACAAGACCATAGTGCAGATGACGTAACAGCTAGACATGACGATGATAGTAGGCCTGTGCATCGTGTTTGTGGTATGCGGCGATTTTGGAACCGAAGCAGTATTTACAAATTTTTGGTGTGCCAATATAATTTTACGTTGAGTATGCGTATGTAACGAAAATGTTATGTGTCTCCAAAACACGTATAAAGGTGATTTAAACTAAAATCTATAAGAAATAAAATGAATTTGGTAAAAGAGTTGAATTGTAAGTCTACTTAAACCATTAAATGTGAATCAAAAGTTCGGTTATATATGTATAGGTTGTTTAATAAGAAAATAGTGTAAAAATATATACAAGAAATTTACTAGCGTTTTACCAGACATTAACAAATAACCCCCCACATCTCCTATTTGATTCAAATTTTAGTATGTTGTAGTATTCGTCTTACTGGGCAATAATATATACACATGTATAGTAATTTAGTTTTAAAAATAGTTAGGCATGGAAACCAGCCCTTCACATACTGTTTAATTTTGAAAATTCAAGTTTGTATTTACCATCGATTTTTTGAAATTGAAGAGCTTTGAGCAGGATGGTGTGGCTTGTAGGGTTGAGTGAGGGTGGTGTAAATTTTAATAGAGTGAAAAATTATGGTGGCTGCAAGAGTAGTTTTGGGGTGGTTTTACTTTATTTATTACCTACTATGATTCATCCTTTATCTCCACTGTTGAAAGAAACAGGTGATAAGCAACACAAATTTTGAATGTAAATTAAAAATTTATACGATGCGCAGTGTGGTATGAATCAATTCACTGGGCATGCATAATTGTCATCAATGATCGACCTTTCTCAGTATAGTGACAATAATTGTGTTATTCGCTTTATATTACCTGCTTGTTTTTAAATACAATATACATTATAATAACATAAGTTTTCACGGCCGGAATCCATAGAAAAACTTGGGTTCGGGCTTATAGGCCGTGGTCTATAGGAACTGTTTAGTCCAAACGTTTCGTCAGCAACTGCGGCTGACATCTTCAGTGGATTACTGTTGACGAGAGCGGAGATTGTCGCTGTCGAGACTTCGAGGTACAATCTCCGCTCTCGACAACATTTCCACTGAAGATGGAATGGAATGGTATGTTTTTTACGCCGAATTCGAATAAAACGTAAAATTTTAAGGCAAATTTGATGACCAATTTTTATAGCTACGATAAGCGGTTTCTGAGATACATATTTTAATTAATAGAAAAAAATCACTACCGCAACCCAAATTATACAAAATCAGAACTGAATCCCAGAGCTAATGTCTTGACAAATTTGAACTTAATAATTTATACAGGCCGTTTAGAATAAATTTCTAAAGTTCAAAAGCTTCAAACACGAATAACTTCGTTTTTTTCAAATGGCACCTACCATTGTTTATTTATTCAATCGACTCCTTTTTTATCTCCTTTCGATCCATATAAATACTTCCTATTGTTTTAATTGAAAAATTTTGAGTAATTTTGAATTCTTACTTAAAATAGCTATTTTTAATATTTTCGCATAAAAAAGTGTGCCTTGGCAAATTGACAATTATCGGTAATCGGTGCAAAATCAATGCAAAAGTCGTCCTTTTGGATTAATTTAAAGTATTTTGTAAATGTACTTTCATTTTCATTTGAGTTTATTATTTTAGCATATTGTGTTTGTTTCAAAATAACTAAGTCCAATGTGATATTACTTTTGAGAGGCTCCACTAAACAACGAATAACAAGTAATGGGCCCAGGCCACGTGAAAATCTAAGCCGAAAGGAAAATGAGTAAACACCAGTAGCAAAACGTGCTAATAAGAAAATATTACGTGTATAACATAATAATTGAGTCCAAAATGAGTGTGCAAGCAATTTCGCGTATTGATTCTTTAAATAGAGACAATTACGATACATGAAAAATACAAATGGAAGCTCTATTGATAAAAAAAATGACGAATGAGGATATGTAAACGGTGAAAATAAGAAACCAGTGATAATTGAAAGCGACGAAAATTCGAAAAAGGCGTAGAAGCCTGGAATAAAGCGATAAAATAGTTAAGCGAAGTCAGATATCGTTTTATCCTTCAACCCGGCGGAATTAAAGCAAATAGAACTCTGCAATACGTCGAGGGAAGTTTGGCTGAAGCTCGAAGGAATTTAGTCCAAGGGGCAGGTAGAAAAACGACTCTTCTCAAACAGCGAATGGAAGAAAGTGCAGACGTTCGTGCACATTTGAGAAGCTTCTTCGACGCAGTGGATAAGCTCAGCGACATGGACGTAGAAATAAATGCCGACCTACTTACGATAATGTTACTGTATAGCCTTCCGAACAGTTTTGAAAACTTCAGATGTGCCATCGAGTCCAGAGACGAGCTACCGACACCAGAGGCACTTTGTACCAAGATAGGTGGAGAATACGACGCACGAAAGAATGAAATACGTGGAAGTAATCAAGATGCCCTGTTGGCCAAAAGGAAGAACTACTTTTGGAAGAATCAATACACGAAGAACGCGGAAAATGGTAGAAGAGGTGGTGGTTCAAGTGATGACAAGAATAAAAGAAGTGCAAGTACAGGAAGTGGGTTCTAATTCAGGTGTCATAGATGTAGGAAGGTAGGACATACGGCTTCCGACTGCTACGTACGAGGTAAGACAGTTACTACTAACGAAGCAAATCATTCCGAAAACGTCAGCTTTCTTAAACTTAGCTAACAACTCGTCTACCGAAATTTTGGATAAAGGCACGGCTACATTCACGACCGAAGCTTTCGGGGAGTCCAAAAACATTACATTGTCAGAGACGCATTTGATTTCGGTTAGTAAAGAAACGAACAAGAATCTCGAAGTGATGTGTAAGAAAGATTCCGCGCTCGTACATGACGTGAATGGAAACGTAAAGCTCGTTGCTGATCGAGTTGGCGACTTGTATTACGTTCGAGAAAACACCCAAAAAGATTCAGTTTTTAACACCATTAAGTCATATAATCACTTAAAGCTCTGGCATTATCGCTTAGGCCATTAAAATGCGAAAGCCTTTCTGGAATGTGTACGGAAAGGGTTTATATAGGGTGTTGATTTAGGAGATGTAATTGATAACTATAAATTTGATTGCGAGGTAATGTCTCAAAGAGAAGATGGCCAGAAAGCCTTATGGTGTAACAGTATTACCGTATCTACAGGCGGTTTTTTCCTTTACACCCTACGCCAATCAATGTGTGCTACGCATCGTGTGACTGGGTAGTAGTGTAACCACCCGCATCCAGGTGTTACAATATTATAAATAATTCTCTTGTATTTATTTATTTAACAGGTGGTTTTTATCTGATAACCAATTTTGTCTAATTGAACCGCAGGTATTTTTTTCGTCTCTTCATCTCAATATTTCTTTTTTGTTCGTATTTCTAATTTCCATTATTTTTCTGATTTTATTTGAAATGAGAATAGGATTGAATCAATTCTTTTAAAATATTTTTCGAATAAAATAATAAGTTGAAGAAAGATAGAATTCGCCCTAAAAGTCCGCATTTTGCGTGCCTCGGAGTATGTGTGGCCAGCCATCTGTGTATCATTAGATAACGAGTGAGAAAACAGTATAGGGAATCCGGTTGAATGAGTAAGAAGGAAAATAGAGGAGCTACAGGTCTATGTCGTAGGTATGTAATATTCTAGGGAGAAAGAGGGTGCTGTTGTAGACCACGAGGAATCACGTTTGGATATGAACAAGAGAGATAAAGGTATAGAGAAGTCGAGATAGAAATATCCTTGTCCTAGTTTCAAACGATAGGTATGCTAGCGATGAAGGAAAGCAAGGGGAAGCTCGCGAGATGCAGAAATCGCGTGGTGGTGAGGGGATGTTAAAACCTCATGGTTGAAAATCCCCTCTCGAGGAGGGGTTTTAGTCGGTAGGCGCCTCGGCGAATCCGACACTACCTCCCTCCCGGGGGAGGGAGGTGTCTTTTGAAGATTTCCCCTCCTCGAGTAGAAACTAAAAACAAAAAAAAAAAGATAAGATTTCACACTCTTTCGGGAGACTTCTACCGCTGACAAGCACGCAGCCAAGCCGCTCACAGCCGTTCTAAGCACCGAACAGACTAGCCGTTTTCTTGCACCGATTTACGTGCTTTTCAGCGCGTAATCTCGGGCAAGCAACCCAGCAGCACTAAACCAGGAGGTTTAGTTGGATCGAGTTGCCCAGTCGAATCTAGGTAAGTCAATCTTTTTATCAATAACTGCTAACCAACAGTCTTGGGGACCGAGTACGCAACGTCCCCTTGTACTTCATCGCTCCCCACCCCCTATCACTAACACACTTACAATCCTCTGTTCCAATTAAACAACGCTTTGTCAAGCATACCCCACACTCGTGAGAGCAATCCTTTGAGATGTCTGCCACGGGAGCCCCGCGCTCTTGGAGGGCCTCTCCTACGAGGCCGCAACGGCCGCCATACTCGATATCCAGGCCAAACTCGAGGCGTTAACTGATTACGTGCGTCGTCTCCCCAGAGACGCACCCCCAGTCCCGATGGCCGAAGACTCACCCCCCAGTACTTCGGCCTCCCCCACCCCCACTAAGGTACGTTCCAGCCTTGTGCCACCCCCCGCCGCCGCCGACGGCTTCTCCAAACCCTGCAAAAAGCGCAGGAAAGTCGCTCCCTTCCTGTCTTCCTCCTCTTCTTCTTCCGAATCGGAGTCAGATTCCGACCTACCTTCCGAGAGCACTCAAGCTCCGCCCCCCATCGTCATCCGCCAAAAATCTCTTTGGCCAAAAATCCGTCGTGCCATGGACAGCAATGGCATCACCCACCGCCGAACAATCAACACCTCCGACTCAATCAGAGTCTATCCTAAGTCCGTTGACGATTTTCGTCGCCTCTCCAAGGTCGAATTCTCCACTAACCATCTCCGCCAAGACAGGGACCTCCATGTCGTCATCCGCGGAGTCTGCGAGACTATCCCGACCGAAGACGTCGAATCTGAATTAACCAACAGAGGTTACACAATCCGTGGCGTCCACCGTATGTCTAACGGTGGTAAAATCTGGCCACTTATCTCCGTCCGGCTAGACCGCTCCGCTCCAAACTCCAAGTCAATCTTCGAACTTGGTAAGCTCTGCGGGCTCAATGTCAAAGTTGAGCCAAAAAGGGCATCCAAAGAAGTTCCCCAATGCCGCCGCTGTATGAAGTTCTTCCACACAGCGAATTACTGCCATGCCGCTTGGGTCTGCTCTTTCTGCGGTCGTAATCACGCAACCGCAGAATGAAAGTCGAAAGACAAAAAGGACGCCACCCCCTCCTGCGCAAACTGCAAAGGCGGTCACCGCGCCACCTACCGCGGCTGCCCCAAGGTTCCAAAGAGGACCACCCCCAACTCCAAAACCCTCACTCCGGCTGCCCCAAAGGCAGCAACCCCCAACCCCTCAGTCACCCCAGTGTCGGCGCCCCCACTCACGAAGTCCTACGCAAAGGCAGTAAGGTCAGCCCCACCACCCCCACCCCCCACCCAAAAGTGCACCACAACCCTAAGTGCCACTTCAGCCCCAAGAACCCCGTCCCTTCACGACAAAATACAGGCCATTGTTCAAACAATGGTTGCCAGCCTAGTCGACGTCCTTGAATCTTCCATCAATGTCTGACACCGCCCACCCCAACAACCTTCGATTAGTTACCTAGAATGCCAATGGCATTAGAGGTAAATTGACCGAATTCGAGAACTTCCTCGAAGAAAAGTCAATCGGTGTTGCTTGCATCACCGAAACACGTCTCTCACTCAACCACAAACTTTTTGTCCCAAACTTCACATCTTTCAGAAAAGATCGTGAAAACTCCATAGGAGGTGGCGTAGCCATCCTAGTCAGGAACACAATTAAACACAGGCCCGTCTCTTTGGCCACTGATTCATTCGAAGCGATTGGCATTGAAATCTCAACAACCACCGGCCCCGTTAGGATCATCTCGTTCTACTCGCCCCCGAACGATAATAACCTTTCAGATCTCCCCCTTCTCCTCCCCCCAAACGTCTCGACCATCATCGCAGGCGACTTCAATGCCAAACACACCGCTTGGGGCTGCCGATACAACAATAGGAAAGGCATCTCTCTTCTTTCCAAATCTCTTGACTTCGACTTCACCATTGAAGCCCCCCCAGACCCCACGTACTTCTCTGAAATACAGAACCACATTCCCGATATCCTCGACATTTTCGTCACAAGAAACGTCAATCTTTCCACCGATCCCACCGTCCTTAATGGACTCAGTTCGGACCATCTTCCCGTCCAACTAGAAATCGGCAGCCCAATCTACAACCCCCCAAAGACAACAACCTCGCTGGACTGGCTACATCTCCGCTATATCCTCGAAACATCTTCATTCAAGTGCACCCAAATTCGCACAACAGCGGAACTCGACGAAGCTGTGGATCTCCTATCAAACGAGATCACCAGGGCAGTCGAGCTCTCCACGATCTCTCGCCCTTCCCCAACTCCCGTCAAGAATCTCCCCCCAGACATTCTTGACCTCCTTAAGAGGAAAAACAATCAGTGGCAAAAACACCGCATCCCAGCGCACCGCGCAGAACTAAACGCCCTTCAGCGAGAACTAAAAACTCGCCTTAGCGAATTCCGCAGCGCAGCCTTCGACGATTACATCGCGCAGGCTGAAACACACCCCCAAAGCACTTGAAAAGTCATCCGCTCTCTCCGAAACAGAGCTCCCCATCTTCCGCCACTAAAACAGAACGGCTCCACATACACGACAGATGAGGAAAAGGCTGCAATCTTCGCAGACTCTCTCTGTCTCCAGTGCTCCCCGTTACCCTCCCCCGCGGATCTAGTCAACTTTCACGTGCGCACCAAGTCCGACGCACAAAACTTCAACCCCTCCGAATCAGACTACAAACACTCCACCCCCCGTGAAATCTCCCTCACCATCCGATCTATGAAAAATAGAAAAGCCCCTGGCGCTGACGGAATCCCCAACGGAGTCCTGAAAGTCCTGCCACCAAAGCACATAACAGCACTGTGCAACATCACAAACGCCATCATGCGGCTCCACCACTTCCCTCTGGTCTGGAAAGAAGCCACCGTCATCTGTCTCCCCAAAAAAGGGAAGCCCCTCAGCTCTCCCATGAGCTACAGACCCATCAGCCTGCTCAGTTCGATGAGCAAAGTGGTCGAATCCATTCTCCTAGACCGGCTCTTAGACCACGTGGAGCAAAACAACCTTCTCCCCGACGTTCAATACGGTTTCCGCAGAAAACACGGCCCTGGTCACCAACTTCTTCGCGTAAGCGAATATATATCTGATAACCTCAACAAGCGTCGTCACACCTCCATGCTGCTTCTTGACGTCCAACAGGCTTTCGACCGAGTCTGGCACGAAGGCCTGATCTTCAAACTCATCACCCTCAACACCCCTCACTTTCTAATCGGGGTTATCAGATCCTTCCTTACCGACAGAAGCCTTCGCGTCCGCGTCGGCACAGCTCTGTAAGATAGCAAACCCATCAAGGCCGGTGTCCCGCAAGGTTCCAAACTATCTCCCATCCTCTTCAATCTGTTTTGCGCAGACATGCCCTCCCACCCTACAATTCTGACTGCCCTATATGCAGACGACATCGCCCTAATAGACTCCAGTCAAGCCATTCTCCATAGTACTGCGAGAATTAACAATTTTCTGCCCCAGCTCCTAAACTGGTATCGGACATGGAAACTCTCCATCAATGATACCAAATCGGAAGCAATTTTCTTCTCTCACAGAACCCGGAAACCCCCTTCCATTATGGTCAACAACCGCCCCGTCAAATGGACAAACTCCGTCATCTACCTATGCGTCACCTTCGACAGAACCCTGAACTGGAGGCGTCACATCATATCCACCCGAAACAAGGCTGTGGGCGCATACATCGCGCTCAAGCCTTTCTTCCGTAATAACTCCATCTCCCATCAAACGAAAATCCGAGCGTTTAACGCAATCATCAGGAGCATTTGCTCCTACGCCATTCCGGTCTGGGGCAGCGCCCTCCCCAACCGCCTTAATCTTCTTCAAGGCACCTACATGCGGATCCTCCGTTCCGCATTAAACTATCCCTGGTTCGTCAGAAACATCCAAATTCTGAAAGAAACCGGCTTACCTTCTCTCCCCGACGCTGCAAAATCATACGCGACAAACCTCCGTGTCAGGCCACCCAAACCCCACCATCTCGACACTCTCCAACTACGCCCCCATACCAAACGACCGTTTCAGAAGGCCATGTCACCTTCTACCCTGAGCTGCCCTTCTTCGCTCATTCCGAGTTTCGCTTTTCAGCGCGAGTGCCCACCCTTCCCATCTGAGGTGGGCCACCGTCTTCGCTCTCACGCTCCCGCCCCCCACCCCCAATTCAGCCCACTCCCGAATCCAATCCCCAATCCCAACCTCCACATTTATCCGGGAATGTTAAAACCTCATGGTTGAAAATCCCCTCTCGAGGAGGGGTTTTAGTCGGTAGGCGCCTAGGCGAATCCGACACTACCTCCCCTGGGGAGTTGTCTTTTGAAGATTTCCCCTCCTCGAGTATAAACTAAACACAAAAAAAAAAAAGAAAAAGATAGGATTTCATAGATAGCTGGAATATTGTTGGCTCTTTATCTTCCCTATCTTGATTGGATGCTGCAGTTGTCTAGCGTTCAGAGAGCGAGCCCTTTCACTAGCTTCTTTGGATACGGGAGTTGTCTAGCGTTCGGAGAGAGCATTTTTGCTTAATTGGAGGCGGCAGTTGTCTAGCGTTCGGAGAAAACCTTTTGCCCATCAATTCCTCATTAACAAACGTTATTGATTCCATGTAACGTACAAAGTCTGTACGTGTGGATGGTCGTTGTCTGGCCACATCGAGTCCATCCAGTGACGAGTCCAAGGGTAATTGGTCCCCGTTATACACTGATTTGGTGACATCCCCGTCCGTACCTGTTCGTCTACCACCTGGTGTACCAACCCCCGTCTACGGTAATTTGGAATTACCTATTGCCGTCCCAGACGCCCCGAGGAAGCCGTGCCCGTTTTCCGCACACCCCGCCACTGGCCTTGTGAGGCCGTCGTCTCCGAAAACTACCCAGACCCGTAACCGCCCCATAGACGATACCATGTCCGACAACCCCGAGCCAGATGCCATCGAAGCAGATGACACACAGAGTCAAGGTGCGTTATAACCGCTGACCGATATTTGGGTCATAAATTGTGTTCCCTGTCACTATTTGAAATTTACGGTTTTCGGTATTTTGTGTCACTTTCTTTCTTTGCATTGCTACCCGTGTTTACAACTTGTGGTTTTTGACCGTTCCTTGAACTTTACCACCCTTAGAATTAAATTTCAGGATAGTTAACGTTTAGGTTTGATTTCTTTTCGATTCTTTAAATTTACATGATCTTTTATATGTTTATTCTTTAATTTTGATTAGCTTATTATCGGTTTAATTTCTATTGAATTGTTTATAACTCATTTTACTTTATATATGTATATATGACCCTATTTTGGTATTTTTGATATCTCTTACAGTTGTCCCTGATTAATGTGATGTCCCTGGGTACTAGGAAGGTGTATGACAAACACTCTATTTTGGTTTATTAAATCAGTATAACTTAAGAAGTTTGATCAGTTGTTTTAGAATGGGTTCATTTTAATTCTGGTATATTTACCACAAAATTACGTAAACGTAGATGTTGACTAAATCGGCCTGAAGGAGTAAAACTACCAGCAGGTATTTAGAAGGATCTCCCTACGGTTTACGCTCTTATGATTAATTCAGGTGAACGTGTAGTTACCGTATTAAATCAATTTGGCGGTATCTATTCTTTCAGTTGAAGGTATCCGTTTTGGTTTGATTTTGAACCACTAACACTGTTTGAGCATCTCAAGGTTTTGCTTTGGTAACAGATGTGTTTAAAAAGATAGCAGATTTGCAATTTGTCTAAATTTAGGCGAAACTCTTAATTGAAAAACTCTTAATCAGAGAGAGGGAAGTCGAGTAAGTTGACATACTCTGTTATTCTGAACTGTCATAAAATAGAGACGACGTCCACTAAGAGTGGCGTGTTTCGAACCACCATATAAATAGAGGCTACGTTCACCAAGGTGATGTGTCTCGCCAAACACAAAAGGGCTATGTTCACCAAGTGTGACGTGTCCGACAAAAAATATAAAAGGTTTCGTGGTTACCAAGTGTGCTCGATTCCTCACACCAAACAAACTATATATACAAACTCCCGTGACATAGCATCTTCAGACAACAGGTATTTTAACATGGCCTACCAAGGTAGCCCATGGGCTTACAGCGGTTGTGGCTTTATCGACGGTTAAAGTTCACGATCTGCACGACTTTCATTCTCCCAGTTCAAGACGAACATGCGAGGGTTTTTCCTACACAATTCGTTGTTGCACTGTTTGACGATGTTCGAACTTTGTAGCAACACATAACTTTGGTAATTAAATGTCTGATGGCACATCTGTCCCAAACCTAAATTCTATGGTAAAATAAAAAGGTGCTTGTATTTGCTTGTATTTGCCACATTTTCAAAACTCTACCGGTATTATAAGTTTAAAAACTTTTAACGAACGGGTTACGTGAAAACCCCTATATACGGAGTGTCGCTTATGGTCAACCGTCATTAAAGGTAAATACCGTAATTAAGGGTGCATTGTCGCTAACGTCTCACTTTTCGGACAGTGTCGCTTATCTCCCAGATTCCGTAAAAACATAAACGAGAAAAAGGTCACAATTTTTTTTACAATTTTATTGTATATAGATATTTACAAGACGAAGTAAAAAAAAGAAATAATGAAAAAGATTGTGATACATAAATAATTGATACAAACAGGGTCACACCTTCATATCCACAAAATGGGGAAAACGCGGACACGTGTTTCGCCCACTTTTCATGTGGCTATTATAAACACCCTTCTTCCACTTACATTTTATCCATTCCTAATCTGGGGATATTTTGACAGCCATTTTTGAATGCAAATGTTTATTCACAAAAGCAATGTTCGGTTGTTCCTGGAAGTAGAACCCTACTTTTTTTTCCTACTCTTATTAGGTATTGCTACAGCTGGTAATCCCATTCGACCGTTATTTGTTGATGATGGCTTTTCTTCTTCTAAATCATCAATACTGTTGTCCATAGATCTTCTGAAATCATTTTCAGGAAATGTTGACTTATTCCGCCATTTATCATATGCATCCGCATCTGGATTAACCAGCGTTGTGTAGAAAGGTAAATTTTCTGCTCGATTATCTTGAAATATTTCTCCATCATTCTCTGCATCCCTAATTGATTCACTTGTTTTTATTTTTTGAAATCCATTAACCAAATAACAGTTTAATATAGATGAGCCGCCTTCGCGATCGCTAAATTCTACTTTTAAAAACTTATCTGCTCTTAAACTATTATTAAAATTACGTAGCACTTTACGTTTCTTATCGTTGAAGTAACCCTCAGCATAGCTTGTAGTAGCGTGTTTTTGGTTACCTCTCAGGCATGCCGCTGACCACAGAGGAAATTCATAACCTACTGATTTTATAAAATATTCGATAATTTTTTTATTATAGAATCCATTTGGTTCTACACCTCATATACCCACTTCTTCCGCTGATTCTTTTATTTTATTCTGGATCTGGATTATATTTTAACCGTCCATGATCGTCGGTAGTAGATTCTAACCCCTCTTTTACTATAAATTCATAGGTACGATTACTTATTAATCTTTCTAAATATTTCCGGACACTAATAACGGTTTTTCCGCTACTTAAAATCGAGTCTTGAAATTTATATAATGTTACTATGCACATATTATGGAAAATGTTCTCATACATCTTCAAATTATGTGCATCAATTAAAATTCCTATATAAAATGAAAAAATCTTTTAATTGCTTCATTCGATATATTTGTGATGGTTTTTCAACCGACAAATCACTTTTATAAAATGTGCAACATCTAATCGTATATACGTTGCTATTTCCGGTCTCAAGTTGGCCGAATCGTGACCAATAACTCGAAGAAAAAGAGTGTTAATGCTAATATACGTTTTGATATTCTGCTCATTCGAGGGCTAATGTTAGAGCATTGATTAATGGTCTAGAGAAGTCGCAACTAGCTTGGTCAGGTTTAGGGGCTCCTATTCGGATTCACTGTTTTAGCCAAAATTCTAATTGATACGTGCTTTGGTCATCAGTCAGCAATTGATTTACTGACAATGTGTATTTATTAAAATTAATGACAATAACGTAGATAAATATGTGGCCGGTACTTTTCCCATTGCTGCATTGAATTTTTCTTACAATGCTACCTGTTCCATCAGTTGCAATAAGAGATATTTCTTTTTTTAGCTTCATAGCATTGCAATATCTTTTGTATGCATGCAACTGTAAATTTGTACAGCAGAAAGGATCTTATTTACATTCTCTAATAAGTGAAAAGGAGTTTTCTCTAATAAATTCGGTATATTGACTGTACCACATTTCTTCATTCGTTGCACAAACATCCCTGCCATCGTATTATTTTGCTCCTAGGTTTTTATTAGCATATTCACTTGCGCATTTTTGGACCACCTCGTATGTAGGTACACTCGGAGGAATCCGATGATTTTTTAAAACCATCACTTCCTTTTTCATCCAATTTTTCGTTCCTAAAGCTCGAGCTTCTTCCCCTATTTTTAGTCTTTTAAACTTACGAACTGGTCTTTTAACGTCTTCGTGATGCATATCCATACACGTGTCTCTTGTCCTAATACGCAAAATTGCAGGGAAACATTGTGGCTTTTGGTCCATGAATCCGTAAAATACATTGTTGCAACTTTTGCATTTTCCCCGAATAGTTATATGGTGGATGCTTCCGGGTTCAGTGTAAACCTTTGAATTTTTAAAAACGTATGCACACCTGGAATTACTGATTCTATAAAATTCATCGGCGATATCATCAACCCAAGCCCATCTGGAGAGTACACTATAACTACGATTCTTGTATTGTGCAAAATCAGATTCCAGCAACTTTTTATAAAATTCTTCGGAAATACTAATAATGAATTGATCTAAATTTGGAGCTTCCCATTCAAAATCATCAGTGTCTTCCTTATTAAAACTGCAGTCATTGTCTTCTATGGTGGTATTGATTGTTGCATCTGAAATATCATTTCTTGTCTGTTCGGGATGCAGAAGTGTCCACATATTATGTCGGTTCTCTTTACACTCTCGATACACATCCCGTCCACTCCACTTTCCAGAAAAGTGGAGGCTAATTTCCCTCCAGATGGGTTGAGTCGGTCCTGGTAAACTTTTTCTGTCATTAGGTAATCGATGGATATAGTTCCTCATGACATTCAAACACTCCGTTGTTGAAACTCGAGCTGTACGTTTTGGTTTTTTGGGACAAAATCCTTCCATTGCCAGTACTCAGGAAATGTTAGACAATTATCAACTTATCAGATTCTATTCAAGAAAATATATATTAGGACAGATACTTTTCATGCGTAGGACCCTTAATAAAATGCGTATGTATTTAAGTGAGAAACAGTATATAGTACTGGGAAACAATGTCGGGGGAAACGATGTTACTTGAAACATGACACCGTATGGAGAAACAGTACGAATTTTTTATATCAAGGTACAAACTGGTATCCTTTATTAATTTTAAAAATAAAGAATAAAGATGTTTTGTGTTCCAAATTTGTAGTATCAGTAGAAAACAATTGTTACTACTGGGTATTTATTTAGTATTAAACTATTGGGAAAGGGATGTTAGTACCTTTGAACAGTAAAGCGAAAACCATGATAGATACAAAAATAATAGACTCAATATTTCTATAGTAAATGAAATTTATTACATGACGATGCAAATGCATAAATGAATCGGAAATACCGACTAGTACTCCTTCAGATATTGTAAAATCTAAGCACATTTTTTTAATAAAATTATTTCAAACTCCATTTCAAAACAGAAAAACACCCACGAAGGTTACAAAACTTGTAACGTTATCACGTTGGCACATAATTTTTAAAAATAATATTTAAACTTTCAACGGTGCAGGGATGATATACTTATGCAATTAAATGGGGTCTTTTATTTTTATAGAAACAAAAATAAAAAGTGAAATATTTATCATTGAAGTGAATAAAGTACCTAATTAAAATATTTGCAGTCGTCCGTCACTTCCGGTTATACCGGAAATCGACACCAACCAACGCCGAATTAGAATAAAACGTGAAATTTTATGGTAACTGATAGCCAACTTGTACATCATGATAAGCGATTTTGAGATTATTAAATTTATAGAAAAAAAAAACCGGTACTGCAACTCAAATTGTAAAAAATAATAATTTCCATCAAATTTTTACTAGTGATAGGTGGTAACGCCTTGACAAAATTGAACTTAATAATAATTTATACAGGCCGTTCAAAGGAGAATTTTAAAGTTTAAAAACTTCAAACGTTCATTCAAATGGCACCTATCATATTTTATTTTTTCAATAGATTCCTGTTTTTATCCCCTTTCGATCCATATGGATCATTCCTAGTGTTTTATTTTAAAATAATTTTAAACTTTTAAAATACGTAATTTCATTAATTTTGGCATAATAAAACTGTGCTTTGGTCAATTGACAACTAACGACAATGAAAGCAAAATCACACTAAAACCTATTTTTCGATTAATTTATGTTACAAAAATGTTCGAGAAAAACATTTGTAATTAATACCTACTCTAATGGGGGTTTTCTTTTTTGGTGATTTTTGTCACATAAATTAATTGAAAGGAGAATTTTTGGATTGATTTTGTATCTATTACCGGTTGTTGTCAATTGTCTAAGGCGCACTCTTTTATGCGAAAAATATGAAAAATAGTTATTTTAAGTAAAAACTCAAAATTACTCAAAAATTTTTAAATAAAGAAATAGGAAGTATTTATATAGATCGAAAGAGGATAAAAAAGGGAATCTATTAGAAAAAAATAATATATGGTAGGTGCCGTTTGAAAAAACGAAGTTATTCGTGTTTGAAGTTTTTAAACTAAACTTTATATTTTTTTGAACGCAATGTATACACTATTAAGTTCAATTTATCAAGTCGTTAACTGAGATTCACCAATAACTAGTAAAAATTTAAACACTGTAGGTCATATTTTGTGGAAGTTATGATTTTTTATAGTTTGGGTTGCGGTAGCAATTTTTTTTTATATAAATTAAATATCTAAGAAACCGCACATCGTAGGTGTACAAGTTTGTTATCAAACTTACCTTAAAATTTTACGTTTTATACGAATTCGGCATAAAATTATACTATTCCTATTAAAATACCAAAGTTGGTGTCCACTTCCGGACTACAAGTATTTCAATTAGATAGAGCATCAGCTATTAGGTTATTTGCCACATTTTCAAAACTCTACCGGTATTATAAGCAACCAAGCTTGCAAAAATGTTTTATACAAACAAAAATTTAGTTCAATAAAATAACGAATTTCTTCTTTGACATAATTAACGTAACATCCTCACCGCAATCTAACTTTATAGAATCATCGTTTGCTGAAGTATTATTTTACTTATAAAATACTTCTGTAGGCTGTAGATTTATTAATTGTCACAAAATATGTCTTTCGGTTCTAATTAGAGATTGACGACGTTTTATTTGTGTATGATGTGGCTTTAGGTAACGCGTACCTATAACATTCTTTATTAATTTAGAACTTGCTGCCGGAACAGTCAATTATCTCGAAAACGAAGCAAGATATCAAAAAAATTTATTCTTCATTTTCATCTTATTTTGGATCAATTAGTAGTAATTATGTACAATAGCTAACCCCCATCCGATTTTCGGATTTTCTTGAAAAAAGAAGTGTGTCGTAGAGTTCGTCATACTGATCAAACTTTATATTTTTCGACGCTATTGTATTCAATTGTATTCTAGCTAAACAACTGCCTGTGAAGGACGTGAAAGACTTTTCTTTTCTAATTCGAGAAACAATGAAGATATGGGCACAATTTATACATATTGTCATGATAGAAGGGGGTTGCAATACAATTTTAAAAAATTATCCAAATTAGAAATTGAAATAAGTTCCAAGATATTAAATAAATTTTGTTTAAAAAAAAACAATATGTATTATTAATTAAATATAGTATTTACGTTAAGATTATTAAATTAATTTTGTTTTAATTAAAAAAAAATACATATTTTCCAAATAGAATTTTAGAAATTATTTTGAAATAATGTCAAAATTTATAAAAACATTCACATAACAAATGTAGACCGAAGTGAGTGAATTTCATCACAATTTATTTTAAAAACTGTAGGTAGACGTAATTAAAAATTTAATTCTGAAAGTTTGTAATATTTAATTAGTTTTATATTAGATTAGAATTTTAGAATATTATTAAAATAAAAAAAAATGTAAATTTAATTTTTGAAATTTATACTGAGAAATGTATTCATCTCGAATTAATAAATTTAATATTCAAATTAATAAAATAATTTAAATTTAAAAAATTGTAATGTATCACATATTATTACAACATACATTAATTAATGGTGTAAAAAATAGTAAAACAAAAAATATTCAAACGTGACTAAACGGTAGCTACGGGATTCTAAATGAGTTGAGCTATACGCCAGGGCCTGGTCAATTCAATGCAATATACAAGCATTTAATGGTAATAGTACCGTACAATGCCCAGAGATGGCGTCTCTCCTTAAAATGACTACGCAATGACCGTTCTTCTTTAGTATATTCTTAGCTATACGCTTTACATATTTTATGAGGGGTCCCACTGTACATATAACATTATATGTAAATATGTGTAAGAAAACTAACCTGATATATATATATATATATGCAGAAGCTGCAGAATAACAAAAAAAATCACACTCCACAAAAACTAAAATTGTTCTAATAGGTTTATTAACACGATACACCGCGCAAATAACTCGAAATATTGATACTACCCAATACTACCCTAGAGATCCTAGATAATGGATACTATAGATAGGCCACTATTAATTTTGTAAAAACTGTGCTGCCACCTATGCATTGCGTCTAAAAGGTCACACAAAAAAGTGTCTACTGAGAGCTGTACATTTGTAGGAATTTTTCTTTCTCTTAGCGCCATCTAAATTTCAGTAGAGCATCGATATATGGCGGAAAATTTGAAGCTTTGTGACGCTGCGGGAGTTTTGAATTTTTTTTTAATGTGTCCCATACAGCACTTTATACATAGCTGCAGTTGTAAATACACCTTAGTTATAGTAATTCTTCAATTCTCTTGTCTTTGTGTTATGTGACTTGACTGAAGATGCCTTTTATAGATAATATATACAGCTAATTGCCATTTGCCAACATGTTTTGCAACCTATAATTGATAAGATGTCAAAACCTAGAGTAAAGTTTAACGAAGTCCAAAAAATTACTTTGTAGAAGCCAGACCTCAAAGACTATAAAACAATTCTGTTGCTTCATTATCAAATTTCACTTAAATGTAAGATCAATCAAAGATAATCTTGCCAATAACATATAACCAACTCTAATAGCGATTAGAATAACTAAAAAGTAAACACCAGAAAAATAGCACTTTGTAAGTGAACTGACGAATAAAGAATGTTACACACTTTATAAGTTTATGTACATCAAACATCAATAACATCAATATTTTGCATTGAAACTACATTTCACGTCTTGTTCTACGCTTCGAGCTTTGAAATCTATAGGGGAATTACCAATTAAAGTAAACAACATATGTAATTAATAGTTAAGGTTTTTTTATTGTCATCTTAGATGTACTTATAATGTTATAATTAATAAACAGTCAAAATAATTAATTAAGGAGTGGCTTTTCGGTTTTCATACTTTCATTAGAATGTAAAATTGTGATCAGAGTTTTGAATTAAGTTACCGTTTTTTGTTATTCTGTTCTTTGCAGTTATAATTAATTAAAAAAAACAAAACATTTTAGGAGAAATTTTTTGGTTCTTACAGTTTTGTTTAATAATTAATGTAAGCAGAGAAGAGAGAATTATCTAGAACAATCCAATGTTAATTTTTAACCGCGTTTGCTGGGATACATGGGTTAGTTCTGTATCCCAGCGGTCAGGTAGCGCTGGCGATCCAGACATCAAGCTCCGCCTTTTTTAGAATAGTGGGTGTCATTCAGGGTCATTCAGGGTCATTCTCGCAAAAGAGAACGCCGATAGCATTCAACGTAATTTAGCGGCTGATGCTCATATTTCATATACAATTCATAATCGTAATTACCATTACTAACGATAAGAAAGAATCGTATATTTGACTTCGCCTTCAATATTGAATAGGAAGGGATTTGGAGCTATTCTTGATTGACCTGTTATCTATCGGGCATTATTGTAACTAAAACTTTTGCGGTCAACTGCTCCCATAAGCATGTTTCTTCTATATAAGTCTCTCTTCTTTGATTTTGTCTATGAACGACTAAGAAAAGTTACTACTTGCTACGAAGAAATCCTTGAAGACTACGAAAGAATTAACTGTTACCAACAAAACGTATACCAACATGGTACCATTATAAAGAGAAAAAACCTAGAAAGTAACCTAACCTAACCTAACCTTAAAAATTAATAGAAGTAGATTGTTTATTAAAAGGATTTTAACCATTAAAAATAATAATTTTATAAGAAATTATGGTGCTGACGTTAACATTCTGTCACGTGACTTTTTTCCCCTGGGTAAAAAAACACTCTAGCCTCGCACTTTCTTTCTGAACGCGGCCCTGTGTCTATGGTTCTCAGTGCTCTTACTGATCGTGAGAGACCAAAAGCTTCGGCTCATTTTAAAGCACACTACTTAATTGAACTGGCTAAATTAATTAATCTATGATCAGAATCATTAAATCACAACCTAACCTCAAATCTATTATAACCTCACCAACAAGTTATAAAAGGTGTGGTCGCAGTATTTTTGATGTACATTTATTAATGCATATGATATTTTCATTTTACACGTACTAAAATGGGAAGAAAAAAAAGGAGAGTAGGACGTTGTGTTAAAAGAAATAAAAATGTTCAACACGAACCCGCAGAACTTGTTCAAGCGCCTCATTCATTTGTTATTCATAGAGGCATTCCTGGAGACCACATATTGGAACTTACTAAAGACTTCCGTAAAGTAATGGAACCGTTCACAGCCAAGTCCTTGAAAGAACGTAAGAAGAACGCCATTAAAGATTTCGTGTCGGTAGCTGGATTTTTGCATGTAACACACCTGTGTATATTCTCACGCACAGAAATAGGAATGTATTTAAAAATATGTCGACTGCCTAGAGGTCCCACCCTTACTTTTAAGATCCACAACTTTAGCTTAGCAAGAGATGTTGTATCGTCTTTGAAAAAGCAACTAGTTTTTGATAGTGCATTTAAACATTCTCCTTTAATTGTCTTAAACAGCTTCAGTGGGGAAGGCATGCAGTTAAAATTAATGGCATCTACTTTTCAAAATATGTTTCCTACCATAAATTTAACCAAGGTAAATAAAGTGTATTTATTTTTGTGATAAAATGCCATCATTGGACTGTATACACATCAACAGTGTATAGTCATTTCAATGGGGACTTACCTATTGGTGACATTTTAGTAGGTTGCTGTTAAATGGTAGGTTAAGCTCAGCATAAAATATGTTCTAGGTTGATTTGAATGATATTCGACGATGTGTATTGTTAAATTATAATCCAGATACTAAATTACTCGACTTCAGACATTATGCCATAAAAGTGACGCCTGTGGGAATATCAAAAGGAGTAAAAAAAGTTGTACAAGGGAAAGTACCAAACTTGGGAAAATGTAATGACATTTCAGAATTTTTTACCAAGTAAGTTGCATTTTTTTACAACAGCCTGCAAGTAATGTATAGTTTCAAAGCCGTGTGAAGAATGGGAGATATATTAACATATTACCAGGCATTTGATGAAAGGAGGACAGTAAAATAATAATAAAAGTCGAAATATAATTAAATTTTATTATTGTGTTCAAACAATGCGGTAAAATATTTCCGCTTCACTTCAGCATATTTCGGCGGGGTTTGGAGGGAAATGTTATACGGACTATCATTTGCGAACATGCTACAATGCAGTAATAAATGAAATGTTGCGATAATTTGTACGGTGTTTGAATATAAAATAACCGGATTAATGTACCAAACTCTTTATTAAAAAAGAAAAACATTCAACATATTCCATAAATAAAACTTGATTAGCATTCTGCTAATTTACTCACTTACTTATTCAATATGTTTGTCTGCTCGATTCCTGCACCCCTCTGTGCAAGTCTTCAACTGCTGAGAGCAATGCCGCAAAGTCTGTCCCGATGACGTATTTAGAGGCTCCGTCCGTTTGGTTTTCTTCGCATCTACGAGCCCGAAACGGGATCTTTTTAATGTGAAGATTTCGGGGAATAAAAAAAGTTTACATGAGGTGAGATCCGGTGAATACTGTGGATGTTCCACTACGGATAATGCTTCGCCAAAAAAAGCTTGATAAACAGCGCGCTGTGTGTCGATGCGTTATTTCAATTCAATTTTTTTCTCATCCGTTCCCGATAGGTTTACAAAACCTCCACATAGTCTGCCTGGCTGGTTGTCTGATCTTTAGGCACCCAATCAATATAACACTCCCTTGAATTTCGCAAAAAGATCATCACTTTGGACTTGCTTATCCCTACCTTCTTATTTTCTTGGTGAAATTGAACCTTTCAATGCACGGAATGGCACTTCTTGATCATACTGAAATATCTTCCTTCAACAAATTATACGTTTTTATTAGCGGATTTTCAACTTTCCCAAAAAATTTCACGTTGACACGTTCAACTTTCAACATTTAACATAATTTTGAGGAAGCGTGGTAATTCACATAAAAGTTACGGACGAACGGCTCAACTTCCGACATTGAAATTCGTAGGTTCAAATAAAGACAGAACAGTGGGGAATTCACTACTCAGCCGGCTGTTCTAGCGGCCACAGGAAATTTGAAATTTATAGCCAAACCTCGCACATACATATAAATAGATCAAATGACTGACTGATAAATCAACGCACAACCCAGATCTATTCAAAAAAAAAAAATTAAAAGAATAAGATTATCCCCTATCTTTATTTTCCCTCTCGCAACAGTTGGCTTTACTAACTCCGTCTACTATTCGTAGTCCATGTTATTACTGCACTCGCTGCGCACGTGCAGCTAATTCTAAGCTCATAGATTCTTCTCTTTTTCTAACTAGCCATACAATATGCTACTTGTATGTCGTACAAAATTGTTTTTATAAATAATATTTCAGGTCAGGATTACTATCTGAAAGTGAATATGAAGATGATCCTATGAATCACATAATGTTAGCCCAAAAAATGATAAGCAGAGGAAATGTTGAACAAGGAAAATCAGCAATTAGATTAAGTGAAATCGGCCCCAGATTAACACTGCAACTGATTAAAATAGAGGATGGTCTTTTAGATGGCGAAGTACTTTATCATGACCTCGTACATAAATCAGAAGAAGAAAAAGCAGAAATACAAAAGAAACGAGAACTAAAAAGGTTTAATAAGCATATTAAATTGTATTTTTTTCACTCCATAAGTTAACATTTTCAGAAAATTGAAAATGAAACTAAAGAAAGTACAAGAAGAAAATTTAAAGAAGAAAGAGGTACAAAAAGAAGACCATAGGAAAAAATGTTTGGATGGAAAGAAAAAACAAAAACCTGAGTCTGAAATTATTATGAAGAAACTTGCCAGAGATAATGCAGATGAAAACAATGGACAAGAAGATAATGATGCTGAATATTATAAGGAAGAAGTTGGGGAAGAACCAGATCAAGGTACCTATAAAAATGTTTTCATAGAAAATTCGCTTTCCTTTTTTTATTTGTATATTAATATATTAATTATTTACCAGATCTTTTTACAAAGAAGCAAACAGGTACAAAACGATCCCACACTCCATTTTTATATAAAAATAAAAAGCCACGATTAGACTCTGATAAAAATGAAAAAGAATTTAACAATAAAAGGAGTCCCAAATTTGATAAAGTTAATGTTAAAAAACGAGACTACAGGCCAATAGGGGGCAACACCAAACGTAACAAGGTCATATCCTCCAAAATAAAAAATAAGGGAAGAAAACGTTAATTTTCTTTGATTATGTATTTTTAATAGAATAAATCATTTTCTGTTTTCCTTTTTTTGTAAATACTGTTGGTAATTGACGTAGTTTTCCTTCGCCTTCTTCATCCTTCTTTCTTTCCTGGTTTCTTCTCTTACAGTGAAGTATTTTTCCCTAAAGTCTGTTATCGTAATTTCGTCATCAAAATCTACATCTTCCAGTTCTTTAATTTTTTCGTAGGTTAAAAGTCTTCTAGAAGTGTGTTGGCTTAAGATTTGTTCGCTGTTAGCTACTAATTTTAAACATTTACTGGAAGGCAACGATTCCACCGAATAATCTTCCCTACAAACATTGAAACTTGATAAGCAAAATACACGTTATAATTCAAATACACATCTAGCAAGTTTCTTAATTAGAAATATAAAACACTTATTGATTAAAGCAAAAGAAATGAAGTAAAATCATGATCTAAATAATCTCGGGAATAAATTTAAAAAAACTTGAAGTGAGAAAATAAAAATTCGGAATTAATATTTAGAAAAAGCTAAAGTAATATAATGAGATGGTTAATGTAACCTAGATATGAAGATGTAGTAGAAGTAATACAAATATGGGGAGATGTGCAGAGGTGGTAAAAGTGATCCAGATATGGAGGAAGTCGTGGAAGTGAACCAGATATGAAGTGATGGCAAACGATCCAGATATAAACAGATGGTTGAAGTGATCTAGGTATAGATATCGTAGAAGTGATGATAGGGAAGAGAGCCGGTACTATTCTAAAAATTTGCTTTTCCACCAAGTTTAATTTAATATATGTATACCTGAAGACAGGAAACCAACAAACAAGACGTCCTCCTATTTTTAGGTGTTTGGCCGAAAATTTTAGTAGGTCGAAATACATTCGTGATATTCCATACTCAACTTTTGCAGGAATATGTGTTGCAAGATGTTCTTTTCTTATAACATACGCATCTTTGTGTATGCCAATTTTTTCCGTAGCCTCTCGAATTCCATAAGGCGCTAGAACGATTTAAGAACTTGAAAATATTTTTAAAACCTGCAATTAACTCTATTAGCTTACGATCAGTAAGAATCGCATCAAATTTCAAGCTGTCTTTCCAATAACACATGGAGAAATCATTAACCATAACATCCAGATATTGACTTTTTAAATTATATTGTTCCATATTTGCCCTAATACTCTCGTCTTTTTCTCTTACCTAAAAATTCAAATACGATGTATTTAATGAGGGTACTTTTAACTTTTTAATAATAAGTGATTGCTGGTAATTTTAAAGCCACTGTCACATCATCAACCCTACGTTGAATCATTATTTTTAGTTGTGTATCAAACTAACTTTAAATTCCAAAATAATTTACAATGTATAAACTAGTTTACGGTAAATATTAGTTTGTTTTCAGTTATACTAGACTGCCTAATTTAATGGATTATTATAAACACGTATTTTTAAGTATTAAGTACTTTTTGTGAAATTCTGCTAGGCCTCGTTTTCCCATGTAACATAAGGTAATCAATGTCAGTGCCCAGTACGTAGCCACCAAAATAAGCTGCTGAAATAAGTAATGAGCCAGTTCCCACAAAAGGGTCCAATATTAAATCACCTTTTTTAACTTTAGCTTGATTTGCCATTAAAAAAGATAGCTGGGGATCCATTGTAGTATTGCCTATAAATTTTCTAGTTTTCAGTGAGAAGTTTTTAACTAATTGTCTTAAACCATTTGCAATCTAAAAAAAAAATGGAATGTACAGGGTGGGCCAAATTGGACACTTTTAAAGGCAAAGTATACTTTAAGGAGGAGATAGACATAAACCGATGTCGGTGTCTGAAGCTCAATTTTTATGACAAGTTAATTGGTGCAAACCGCGTCTCATCTCGTTATCTGTCACCGTTTCAGAGATACAGGGTGTTCTTGGAAAATGTACCTTTTCGAAAAACCTCTATAACTTATTTCCTGGCGAAATTTTTTTATTTCTTTAAAAACATTCCTAAAGGACTTTTTACGTAGAATATCAACGGTGTTAGGTGAATTGTTGTAAAGTGAATAGTTTAGCTGTGAACAACATAAACAGCCATTTTTTAAATGGAATACCCTGTATATTTTAACACGTTTTAAGAGTGCACAAAATTTCCTTTCCAAATATACAATACACTTGATATTTTTCTCAAATTATCTTCAAAATACAACACTACAGATATCGTATTGCTTAATTTCGACCAGTGGAATCAAACTACATGCAAAAAAATATCGTTAAAATAATAGCAGAGAAGTTGCTGCTATTTAATATGATGAAAAGATAAAAATATATACCTAATTTATTGTAGTTGCATGCGCATTGAATTTGATTTTAAAAACTAATGCTTCGCTTCCATTCGCTGAAGCGCGAGGCCAGAATAAGTGAGCATTTCAAGGTTCACAAGAGACAACATTCTAAGGTTTTAGCCTAAACATTAGAATGAAACACACAGTTCAATTTAAAATCAAGTTCAACCAATTTACAGTCTCAAGTCAAACCTCAACCTCTTTCTTGTAAACAGTAAACTAATTTCAGGTGCGTTTATTAGTCCCCTCTAGTACTGTTCTATAATAAACGTACAACTTGTAAAAAGTGCAGAAATAATTTATTAGACACTGAATTATGGACTTTAAAGCGACCTTAAGGTCAAATTTTAAGATTACTTCACGGTTTTTGGACCCGAGTTTTAGTATTTGTCCCGAAATGCGGTAGTGTGTACAACTTATGAGACGAGCCAAAGCGATCACGTAAACAAGGGATTCCCCGTTTATTTAGCTATCTGTATAGCTTTAGAACTTTAGTCATGTTATTTAAATTATTTATTTAAAATGGGTCACCTTGTGCATCTACAAAATGAAACGCTGATACCCTAAAGTTCCACAAATTAAATTAAAACTTTCCTCAGGTGAGGTGGAAGCTTTAAGGTATCACTGTTTTTATTTTGTTACTTAACATACCCACCGTCCAAAATACACATCATAAGGCTCTTTGGGGACACATGTTGGATCTGTTCCATAGTATTCGATGTAATAGAATAACACATCAGGATCCTTTAATTTTACCTTTCCTTTGTATGGCAAATAGTCAAATACCTTAAAATCAAGAAGGTTACCCCTTTTAATGACTTTTAGTGTGAACTCACTTGTAACTTATCTACTTTTTCGGAATGTGTGATATGTTTACCAAATGTTTCTACTTCGATTTTAAAACTCTTACCGTCATCGAAATGAGATTCCACATAATCTCTAGAAAAGGTCTTCAAATTATCATGTAAACCATTAATACTTTTTTCAAAAGACCATAACTCAATGCACGATTTTAAGGACACAGATCTGTTGGCTAGTAAATGTACATCGTTCTCATTTGAGAATTCTACAACCCAAAAAGGATGCTAAAACACTTGGTTTTTAAAAAAATAACACCTAAATTTACACTAGAAATCAACCTCCACTGTAGGCTGCTCCACAAAATCCATTTTAATATCGAATAAAGAAACAAGGGACATAATTTCCTACGATAAATAATGTTAAAATAAACGTACCGAAAAAAATGTAAAATACAAACCGCTCTTCTAAATTCTATATGCTCCTGGGCAAACCACAACAAGTATTTTTTATTCATTTTAATAAAGTTGTTCAATTTAACCATTAGATACAGCTTTTTTTAATTATTTAGTAGCTATTTAAAAAATAAAACACGTTTTTGAATTAAAATATTTTGTAAATAGGTATAACCTATAAATCAAAAATTTAAATCATGGGATCATGGGATCAATGGTCTCTGGTATGGTTGTCAGTGACACGAGATGGACACGAGTATTGAAAAATACATAAACTTTATTTTTATGCAATCCTATTTACCAATGGAATAAAAAACTAATACTATTGTAAAAACAAAAAATGGGTTTGCCAGGTAATGGTATTTTTATTGTAAGAGGCGAGTTGTCTATTCTTATGACGGCAATGAAAAGGGGTGTAAGATGGTCTTCACATTCGTATCAAGAGGGAGAACTAAACACCCTCGTCAAATCCCTCCAAGATCTCAAAGTTTTATTAAATAGATTGGAAGATTTAAAAGTGATTGATCCAGTAGTTTTTGTTAATCCTTTTTTGGATGTTATTTGGTCTGAAGATATCTCGGGACATGTCACCAGTTTAACTTTGATGGCTATTAATAAAATTATAGCTTATGGAATTCTTGGTATGTGTATTATGATATATTGCAATAAGATCACTCTAATATAAATTCTTTTCTAGACTCAACCCATCACAATATAGCAATAGTTGTGGACAATATTGCAGATGCTGTTACACATGGCAAATTTGTGGGAACTGATAAGTCTTCAGATGGTGTAGTTTTAATGAAAATTATTCAAGTTCTCAGAACATTAACTCTTTCATCAGAAGGTGTATCACTTACAAATAATAGTTTGTGTGAGATAATGCTGGCATGCTTTAGGATATGTTTTGAAACAAGATTAAGTGGTAAGAAAAGGAGAAAGCATTCTATGGTATCTAGTTATTTACTTTTATGGTCAGCTGTTCTTTTTTTTTGCAATCATGAGTCTGTTAAAGTTTACTATGTAACTCGGAGATATTGAAGTCAATCAGTATATTTTAATAATCAGCATTGCATGCTTGAATTAAAAAATATAAAATTTGGTACCACAGATCTAATCAAAATTATCTTATCCTATCCTAATATTTTCTTTATGATGCTGCGCCCAGCATACATGTATAATCTTGCTATAAACGCGTACAATTAAAATAACTTGATCGATAACCTTAATAACACACCTCATATTCTACTGATATAGTACTACCCGTCAAAACTTGGAAGGTGGTGTTTAGCATTTAATGAATTTACCGTAATCTATCGCCGGTTGACAATTTAGTACCATGACCTCGGTTACTTTTTTGCAAACTTTTTTCTAAATCGTCTATATAATAATTATGCTGTTTTGAGAAAAGTTACATATCTCTGGAAATTGTTGCTTCCCTTCACCATTTTTTACTGTTATCAATACTATCCGTCAAAGCTTGGACGATGGTGCATAGCACTGTAATAAATTTAATCAGAGGGTCCTCTTTGTACCGTAACCTCACGGTGGTGCATAGCAATTGTTTTACATGAAAACATGTAACCTATTTCTATTTGCTGAATAAGCAATCATGACACTACTCCTTCCCCCCACCAACAATATCTGATCTACCTTTGTTTTACATGAAAACATGTAACCTATTTCTATTTGCTGAATAAGCAATGGTTCACACGCTAGATGAGCCATGTATCAGTCCTTCTTCGCACAAACACTTGTATTGATCTTTTAACTTTACCCTCACTCATATCCTCCTCGAAATTGTATAAATACTCAAGTTTTCACAACGTTCAGCACAGATCGCTAAGACTGTTCCACCGTTCTACAACCATTCCACCGTTCTACAACCAAAATGGTGCAATATACAGTCCTCTTCCATGGCTCCGTGCGAACTGAGATGAACATCAGGGTGGACACGATGATCTTCAGTAGTACCACACCTGGAGGGTTTACACTATGGAAGGTGTCCGACAGAAGATCGGTTGGAGCCTTCTGCGAACACCTGGAAGCGCAGCTGCCGTGGAGCTTATTCCAGGGGACACTGGTCGTCTGTGCCATGGACCACGGGGCGGCAGTCTACATTAAAGCATTTAACTGAATTTGTTTTTTTTATTATGTAGCTGTATTGTTTTTTGTATACAAAAATAAATAAAATGTTTTTATTTATAATTTATATTCTCTTTTATTTCTTTAATTACAAAATATAAAACGATACAATATAACAGAATTTTATTTAATATAATACAATATAATATAAAACATCATTGAATTTTAGTCATTAAATTTACTCAGTAAAGCAGACTTAAGGTTAGCTAGCTTATGTTCGATTTCTTGTACCTCCTTTCTCGTTTCAACTACCGATCTGTTCAACTCGTCCAGCTCCTTCTCTTTCCGCTTCATGTACTCAGTCAATGAAGCGGCCTTTGTTTCTCTTTCATTCAGTACCATTTCTCGTCGCCGCTTTTCCTCCTTAACACTATTTATGGCTTCTCCTACTTGGTCGACTATCTTGGAATAATCGAATGGAGCAGCCGACAACCTTCGTGTGTACGATCGCTTCTTCGGCTTCATCGATATCGACTTCGTTCCCGCCACCGCCATCGTAGAGGTGCTAGCCACAGGCTCTGCCATCGTTACCGTGGTCGCACCTCCAACACACCCCTCACCTTTAGCAGATGATGTGAAGGAATCGTTTGGAAAGAAGTTTTCCAATATATCAGCCAGCTCGGTTTCGTTCATATTTAGCTCGGCAGCTAAATCAGCACCGTTACCCTTTTGTCCAGCACTCATCTTACCACACCTTACCCACTACAGTTTCAGTATATATTCCTTTAGCCCCTCTTCTTATGCCCTCTCTACCTTACACATCCCTCCCCTTTTCCTATCGCTATTTATTGTCCCTCGCGTTCAGTATTCCTCAGTCGTTGTCGAGATATACCTCTTACCGCTAGCCGCTATGATCCCTTGTCCGGACTGTGATGCTTCCTTTACGCGATCTGATAATTTAAAAAGACATCGATTAACTTCTTGTCGGAAACGAGCACAGCTCCAACGTACATCGCCTCTGCCGAAGAAAAAACTTAAAATTGCTACGCCTGCTGGTTCTTCTGACCGCTGGTGTGATACTTGTAACATTTACGTTCCACAACATTCCTACAACGGTCACCACCGATGTCCTACTGTTAGCTGACGTGTTCGAGAATTTTCGTGAAATATATATTTCCACTTACGCCTTGGACCCCGCTCAGTATTACACCCATAATTACACCGCTCCCGGGCTAGCGTGGGATAGCATGTTAAAATTCACTGGCGTTAATATAGAACTTCTAACTGACATCGATATGTTAAAGTTTTTCCAAAAAGGGGTACGCGGAGGAATAAGTCAGTGTGTTCAAAGAATGCATTTCGTCAATAACCCACACCTTCCTGATTATGACGCATCTGCTCCCACTTCCTACATTATGTATTTGGATGCTACCAATTTGTATGGACACAGCATGAATCAATACCTTCCCATATCCCATTTTCATTGGCTCACCGATGCTGAAATTGATGAATTAAATGTTCTCGATTTACATGCTTCTTCTGAATACGGTTATGTACTTGAAGTTGACGTTCAATATCCCCAAAACCTACACGATTTACATGCTGATCTTCCCTTTTTAGTTGAAAATATTATTTCTCCTGGTAATGCTAATGGTAGAGTCAAAAAATTGATTCCGAACCTTATGACTAAGACAAAGTATTGTAACGACTTTTCTAGTAGAACTTATTTATATAACGGATATTTATTTTACAACTATTTATTTAACACTTACACTAATAGAATACTTAAGCACTAATAACAATTCAACGACTTATTTATATGACAAGAGAAATGTGTATTTATATCACTATATATCGTAGTTCGGTCCCCTAAGGCACCCAGTCGTTATATGGAAGTAGCAATCCACCGTCCATGGCTATGCGGAATCTCGTTGGGGATTATTGGTGTATACCGTTATTTCGACGCCGCTCCACCGGAACAGGACCTCCAACATGCTCCGCACCACTCTCCAGTTCAGTCCATCCAACCCACATCCTATCCTTGGCATGGCTAACCTTGTGGTACCTGTGGATAGCAGTTGGTCTCTTAGTTCCACCTACGAATTCCATAACGAGCGGTAGGTGGGCTTTTCAGACGACGCCTCCTTAGTAACCAGGTAGTAAATGGATCGGTTCCCGTCCACCAGACTTAGCACTTTCTTTCCATCTCCGAGTTGGTCCCGCAGCTCTGACAAGCGGCTAAACTTCTTCTTGAATACGGTGGCAATACCACGATCCATCCTCAAGTCTTTGGCCACACAATGAACCAGCGAGTCCGCAGAAAACAAATCTTCGGATCTCTCGGAGGTGACATCGAATCTGGAGTTGGCATATAAGCTCGGCGTGGCCATAAACTCGTCATACTGGGGATCCGGAGAACGAGCTTGCATAAGCCAAATCCGTGCTTCTTCGTGATTGTCACCGGCATATGGGGCCAAACGGTTAAAATGGACAACCTTCGGTTTTCCATTTGGTGTGCGTCGAATCCGGTAAATAACGTCAGTTATTCTCTTGACGATTGTATATGGACCTTCCCAGTGCTGCTGTAGCTTCGGCGAAAGACCTTTACGGGACTGTGGATTGTATAACCACACCATGTCTCCCTCCTGGAAACCTCCATCAGTGGCCCGTATATTGTAGGTGTCCTTCATGCGGTCGCTAGCTATCTGCATCCGGGAACGTACTTCCTCATGGATATCGTCAAGTCTTCTGCGAAGATCACTAACGTAGTCTTCTTCGGCAACGTCCTCACCAGGTTTGCAGCCAAATTTCAAGTCACATGGTAACCGTAGCTCCCGACCAAACAGTACCTTTGCTGGTGTTTGTCCAGTAGTTTCGTGAATCGATGATCGATATGCTATAAGAAACAGTGGCAGATGGCGATCCCAGTCTCTTTGGTGTTTGGAGACCACTTTTGACAAGTACTTGTTAATGGTCCTGTTCATTCGTTCTACCATGCCGTCTGATTGAGGATGCAGAGGTGTTGTCCGGGTTTTGTGAATGCCTAATGTCTTGCAGATTTTTTGGAACACGGCCTACTCAAAATTCCGACCCTGATCAGAATGAAGCTCCATGGGTACGCCGAACCGGCTGATCAGGTGGTTTACGAGCTCCTCCGCTACTGTGGTGGCTGTCTGATTTGGGAGTGCGTACGCTTCAACCCATTTCGTGAAGCAGTCCATTGCCACCAGGATGTATTTGTTGCCACCATCGGTCTCTGGAAACGGTCCTGCGATGTCTATGGCAATCCGTTCGAATGGACTGCCGACATTGTACTGGCGCATAGGAGCACGCTGTCGTCTTTGTGGCCCCTTGCTGGCTGCACAAGTTGTTCACTTCTTGCACCAGTCTTCAACGTCCTTTTTGCAATTGACCCAGTAAAACCGCTCACGGACTCTCCCAAGGGTCTTGTTAACACCAAAATGTCCCCCCGAAGCATCGTCATGGAGGCACCTCAAGACTTCCTTGACCAGGCTCTTCGGTACAAGCAATTGACGTTTGCTCTCAGTATCATTCTGGTTTTCCACTATTCGCTTCAGGAGTCCATCTTCCTCAACAATAGAGTCCCATTGGGCCCACAACGATTTCACCTCCCCAGATTTGGCGGCGATCTCTTGCCAGGTCGGTCGTCTGTCTTCATTCTTCCATATTCGGAACAAGCTCAGGACCGGATCAGAACCCTGTTCCGTCTTGATGTTATCAGGATGCCATTGTTCATCCGTGACGGTTATTCTCCGGACTTCTTCATGTTCCTCCAGGCGCTTGCCGTGCTTGCAGTTTTCGGAACATGGTCTTCTGGATAAAGCATCGGCGTTCTTATGGCTATTTCCAGCTCGATGTTCTATGTCGAAGTCATATTCTTGGAGCTTTTCTATCCAACGTGCGACTTGACCCTCTGGATTCTTGAAACTCAGTAATCACCGTAAAGTAGCATGATCTGTTCGGAGCAGGAACTTCCTTCCATACAAGTACTTATAAAAGTGCTCCACGCTCTTTACTACTGCCAGTAGTTCTCGTCGGGTTACACAGTAGTTTCGTTCGGGCTTGGATAGGGTCTTGCTGAAATAGCCGATTTCCTCTCCGTGTTATATTTGTGAGAGTACTGCGCCTAACCCAACATTGCTAGCGTCGGTGTCCAGAACAAATTTCCCGTCTGGTATCGGATAACTCAACACGGGTGTGGAAACGAGAGCTTGCTTTAATTTTTCGAAGGCAGCTTAACAATTTTTCTTCTACTAGAAAATTCTCTTCTTTGGGGGATCGATTGGCTGAGCACCCCACACCTGACACCAATGTAACGACTTTTCTAGTTGAACTTATTTATTTAACACTTAAACACTAATAACAAGTTAACAACTTATTTATATGACAAGGAAAATGCGTATTTATATCACTCGGTATATCGTAGTTCGGTATTTATATTACATGTTCGGAAGCTAACTGTGAACTACTCTCACTGACCACGTCAACAAGTATTTATACAGATTTGGAACAATTTAGAAAAATCAGGAAACCTTCTAAAATTATCTCGACTGCCTATTGTGTTCGTTTAATTTATGGCCTTGTTTATTGTCATCAAAGCGCCAACCGACTGTGGCATTCTTTGAACTCCGCTTATCTGCTGTCGGATCTCGTCGCCGCTCTCGCATACATGCACGCTCGTTACACTGCCCGCTCTCGCACACATATACGCTCGTTACAACCTGTTTATTGTGAGTGCTGCTCGAAGAAATTTTTGAATCCAAATTAGGTAAAAATTATTTAAAAAAAACTAGAATTTTATTATGAGAATTTGATCACGTAAAGTTTTTACAAGCAACATTAGGTTAAAATGTTGCATCTTCTTTTTTTTAATATAAGACCTACAGTATAATAACTCATAAAAATGATGAAACATTCGTATTTATTCTCGATTCATATTACAATTACAATTAGGTTTTATTAAACAAGGCTAAAAATGAAAGGTGAATGTTGTTATATACCCAGGTTTGACAGCCGTAGTCTTGAAATCGTCTTTCCCAGATAGTGTGCCTGGGTTAGAATTGTCTTTCCAACGTTTCCACAGCAAATATGGTATCATTGCTAGATTAAACACGTGGTAGTAGTTTTCAATCAATCTCAGTTTAATTGTTGTGGAAAGAACTACAACTACTTATTCAACCTCGCAACAAATCCTGAGGGTACTGGCTACAGATACTGGCAAAACAGCCGCAACTTAGGGACCACGTAGGAAGGATTCAAAAACTACGGCCATCAAGCCCGCTTAACAGTCAACCTTACTAAAAATATCGGGCGTAATAGCTTAAGCTATTTCAAGAACAGTTTATATATTTTCAAGGTATGGTCTATCTACTGCGCAATCCGCACGAGGAGTCCGCGTTGCGTCACGTCTCATCAGTGCGCTTGCGGACTCCGCATGAGTGTTGTGATCTATCTAGAATACGGACTGCGCAATAGATAGACAATACCTTTTAATCGTGGTTAATATCTGGAATACATACGTATATAAGAAATATAATTAGAATAAGTTTAAATTTAACTTTAAAATCCTGTTTACTGTAATTTAGCAAAAAAGAATCGTTTTTATTGATGTGAAGTTTCTGTACCTGAAATCTCGTCGACAAAATGTTTAAGCCAAATCTACATCCTCTGACTCACGAGAACTCATGTTCTCGTAATCTCGGTTTGGGATGTTTTTTTGTAAGATGGTAGTATTTCTTTAGGCTTTAGGGGATCAACAGATTTATGCAAGTAAGAGAGGGCGCACTACTCGAACCGCGAAGTTGGCCGTTATAATCCGGAATTCGATTCCTATCCAACAACGTTTATGTTATTTTCATTGCATGTTTTTATCTTGTTTAAAATGAAACCCATTCATCAAAGGTGGATTTTGGTCAGGTTACACACACAGACGCCTCACTTATTTCTTTTTTTCTTATTAATGAAAAGTTTTATTATGATACTTAATTCGATTTTTTTTTTAGTCAGGAGAAAAACATGGGGTCATATGTGTTACATGATTAGTAGTTCTATTCATCGAGGACCAATGCAACAGCTTTGCTTTTGGGTAAGTTTTTTTATATTCAGTTGATTTTATAAATTTGAATTACTTCCATCTTCTACGTTATATTATTGAAGTTGAAAGATACTCTTTTACAATGGAAGTGACTTTATTTGACATTTTATTATACAATAAATAATGTATAAAATTACAACAAATTTATATAAATAATTACTATAGATCTCTGTTATTTTAACATTTACTATTAAAAAAATACCTATTTTTACATGAAATAGAGCAAGTTTTGTGACTATGATAACAAAGGTACACATGTTAAATTACTTTAATGATCAATTACCTAAAAGCAAAATGTCAAATACAATTCCCATCAACGAATACATATCTACGAAAATTCCTTCATAACAAATATGCACTTCTTAATCATACTTACAATTAAATGACACGTTTAATTAATTCATGTATAAAAAACGCTTTTATTTTTTTTAGGACACCAAAATTATTGAATAGTTTATTATTTTTATCGGAATTTTATGTATTCATTTTCTCTATTTGTATAACTATTCTGTGGAAATTCATCTGCAACAACTGCCTATTTATGTACAATTTTACACCAACTAAACTACAATTACTTACTTAGATGATAGTAGATATACAAATATTTTTTTAACAATTAACTAATTTGCAAAGCTGCAAGACATTCCTCTATATTAAGATTTTTAGTTTTCACTGCACCATACTTTTTATTTATTTCTGCCATTGCCCATTCTGCTATTTTACTATTCTCTTTCTTTTTTTGAGCAGTGCACTTTGAAGATACAGAAATGTTGCTAGCAGACTAAAAATTAAATTTTATTAAAATGAGCAAGCCATTTAACAAAATGGAAATGAAAATTTACCAAATATAATCCGTATAATGCTCTCATGTTATTCGAGTTTAACCGCAAAGCCTGACAATAATAGGCCCTTGCTAGTTCTAAATTATCAAAACCACCTTGAGTGTATCGAATGTCAGCATATCTTTGATGTAGTAAATGATTATGTGGATTGTGTAAAATTAGCTCTTCCAAACAAAACGCAGCTTTGTTAAAATCTTGTTCTGATATGTACAACTCGCTTAATTCTTGCCAAGCTTCAGTATCTGCCATAAACCTGAATTACAATAAAAGTACATAAAAACGTTTGTATTAACATTTTTGGGCCATTTTCTCATAAAATTATGTACTATTACATATATCACACCTAAAAAATCGAATTCTGATCATTCAGAAGAACTTTAATAATCGATTAATCACATCATAAATATTTCACTGAAAAGGCAATATAGTATTTTGTGTTACCATTAGGAGAAGGAGAAAATTCCATGAGCTTCAAATTATCGATTTCTCCTTCGACCAGTAGTCGCTCGTAATACTTTGTTCTACTACCTGCGAAAGAGATATTCACTTCCGACTAGTAGTCGCACTACCGCAGATATAGAACGCGATTAAATTAAAGTGAAATATTCTCTCGGACCAGTGGTCGCACATAATACGATATTTTATTCTTCTACTGCAGGAATAGGACGCGATTTTCACCCGAGTGGAATGTTCTATTCCGGCTAGTAGTCGCATATAGTACAATCATACTTTGTTCTACTACCGCGGGAATAAGAAGTGGTAATAAGTACCGAACATTGCCATTGAGGAACTTCGGCCCCCCATCGGCACAATTCGGCTCCCATTATTGCACACATATGGCGCTCTCTGTCGTCTGTGACCGTTTGTTAAGAAATTTATCATTTCTGTCACTCTTAGCAGTACTCAGATATCACATATTACTCGCAGGCATTAATTAGGCAAAATTATTAATTTAAAAATGATTACAATACAAACTGGTGATGTCCTGATTCGTAGACAGTCTAAATCCAGCATTGAAGATGCAAGAACGTCTAAAGAAACGCATTACTTGTACTTAAACCAACAACGACCTTTAGACTCGAATCAGGACATCAACTGGGTACGAAAGCCTTTACTAATTACAGAACACTTACACTTTTAAATACTCTGTTAATTCCTTTATGGCTTCAGTATTTTTTCTTTGTGCTTTCAAAATTGCAATCTTTCTCTTTCTGGATTCACTATTGGTATCATCTGATTTAATTATTAAATCAAGCACTCTCAATGCATCATCGTATCGTTCTTGGGCTTCTAATCTCATTGCATAAAGTTTCTTAACTCTTGTGCTATTGGGGAACTGATACGATAACTGTTTAATACAAAAGTCGACTACATCAATGCGGTAGCAATCCAATGCTGCTATGCACACTTGTTCTAGTATCGAGTACTCTACAAAAACATAGCAAAAGTAAATGATTTTAAAAGTTAGGAAGCTGGTACGTACTGTCGTTCCCTAATTTATTTAGATTATATTCCAAAACGGCTTTCCAAATATATATGACATCGTCACTATTTCTTTCGCCGTTTTCTCTCCACTTTCGAAACAGTTCGCAGGCGTCTAAAAATTACTAATTAGTAAAAAGTACACATAAGATAAACTGCCTACCTGCTACATTTAATATATTTATATCATACATATCTGCTTATTTTTAATAGATTTTTAAAATATTTTGTTATAATTCGCTAATAATGTGACGTTTTATGAAATTACAACCTCACTTTTACCCATAGATATATAAAATTAATAGATTGCGTATCGCATTCTTTGTGAAACATTTTTAATAAAATTATGTATGGGTTTTTGAGTAACAAACACTGGGTTCCGTTTCACGAAATTTTATTCTTCTCTACAATATTGTTTCAACCCTCGCGGGTCATTTTCAAGAGCTATGAAGTAACTTCATAGATATATGACTGTACGAGGGTGGTCTGAAAAGTTCTCGGCTTGATGTAGAAAAATGCGTTTTAGACCTTCAAAATTATTTTTATTTTTTGACATAGTCTCCTCTTAACTCTACACAGTTGGTCCATCGATGTTCCAGAGCCATCTGAAAGCCATCTGGAGCCATCATCAAGATTCCGTCTTTAAAATGATTTTGTGCAGCAATCACTTCTTCATTCGATAAAAAACGTTGCCCACTAAGAAAGATTTTGAGTTTTAGGAACAGGTGGAAGTCCAATGGGGCCAAGTCAGGAGAGTAGGGTGGCTGCTCCAACAATTCGTACTTCAAATACTGCAATTTTGCCATAAAAAGTTGCTCTTTGTGTACCGGCGCATTGTCCTGATAAAGATGAATTTCTTCTTCTGCAAACCTGATCTTTTTTCACGAATTTTCAGATCCAATTGAGTTAAAAGGTCAAAATACTGCCCAGTTATGGTTTTACCCTCTTCATGATAATCCACAAGTAGAATGCCTTTAGCCTACCAAAAAACAGAAGCCATCACCTCTTCTCCGGAGGGAACTGACTTGGCTTTCTTTGGTGCAGAGGACCCGGCTTCAGTCCAGTGCTTTGATTGTTGCTTCCATTCCGGTGTATCGTATAATGGTGAATCCATGTTTCATCCATTGTTATAAATCTGCGCAAAAGAGCACTGAATTTTTGTTATAAAGCTCCAAAGTATCCTGTGACATCGTCATGCGGTTGCGTTTTTGCTCAGGAGTAAGGATGCGCGGCACCCATCTTGCACAGAGCTTGTTCATGTGTAATTCGTTATGCAAAATATGACCTCGGCCTTGGCCTCGGCAATTTCGCGCAACTTCACTCTCGTGTCTTCCAAAACCATATCGTGTATCGTACACACGGTCAATCAATTCAGGAGTTGTTGCACTTTTTGCTTCTTCAATACTTTCTCTCCCCCGTTTTAACTCAGCAGCTCATTTCTTGACTGTGGAGTATGAAGGTAATTCTTGCTTTTAAACTTGAACAAACCTTTGGTAAATTTCATTCGGAGATAAATCTTGTTTCACAAAGAACTTTATCACCGGACGGCACTCAAGCTTCTCCATGTCTTATGGTGCTTCACACTACACCCACTGTGATCGACTGTCAAAGCCAAATTGCTAATCGGAGTTAGATGGAATTTCATCTGAGACTTGCAGAGACTTGTATGAATGTGCACGTGAGTGCTGCGAGTTCTAGCGCGCGCGATTCTCATTGAGGCCGAGAACTTTTCAGACCACTCTCGTATATGACAATGCCCATAGACAATCTGTCAGTCAAAAAGTATCAAAGAATACGTTCAATTATTGATGTACCATAGACAATTGATGTACAAATCATGATGGACCGTGTTCCGATATACACTGTGAGCACTGTGACACGTTACGTCACACAGTATACTGTAAATTCCGTTCCTGTTTAGATTTTTGTACTGAATCTGCTACTGGCTGTTATATATTGGAACGTATTCAGTACTGACCGTGTTCCGATATACACTGTGAGCACTGTGACACGTTACGTCACACAGTATACTGTAAACACCGTTCCGGTTGAGATTTTTGCACTGAATCTACTACTGGCTGTTATATATCGGAACGTATTTCAGTACTGTTTCAGTACTTTTGTCAAAAATAATTAAGACACTATCCGATAGAGGCGCTAGATGTATTAATGCACGATTTTAACATTTAATGAGGCTTAATATTGCAATTTTTGGGAAATAAATTTTTTAAACTATGTATTTGAGAATAAAAAAATGTTTATAACGGTATACCTAATAAAATTTCATGATCTTAACTAATGAAAATTACTAACAAGAAAACGTTCCGAGTGACCAATATGTTGTGCTTAGAAGAAAATAAAATAAATAAACCACTTTTAAATGTTTCAAAACGAGTATTTATTTAACTCTACAATTGTTTCGGTATAATAATACCTTTCTCAAGAGTAACAGGATTTTACTAAATTTAATGCGGTGCTTATCATCTATTTATACCTAAATCCTGTTACTCTTGAGAAAGGTATTATAATACCGAAACAATTGTAGAGTTAAATAAATACTCGTTTTGAAACATTTAAAAGTGGTTTATTTATTTTATTTTCTTCTATTCAAAAAATGTTTCATACAGAACCGACCAATGGGCATGTTCCGATATAGACTGTGAGCACTGGGCAGTAATGCCAGTATACAGAAATGCGTTCCGATATAGGCTTCCAGTGCACTGTGACAGTGACAGAAAGAAACTAATGACGTCATATTTGCCACCATCTTTGTACTGGGAGCGTATTACCTCTGGGAGGTAAGGCGCTTCCAGTAGTTTCCATTAGATAAAAATGGCAGACATAGCAAGAACACAGACCACACCACAACATGGACCAATATTTTTCTTAAAACTTATAAAAAGCTACAATTCATTAAAAGGATTAAAATGAAAGAAATTGAAACATTGTTATTGCTCTGTTTTACGGTTTTTGTAATTTGTTTGTTACTTAAACCACTAAACACCGTTTTTACTTAAACTTATTCTAAAAGCAGACCTGTTCAATCATGTAAGAGAAGGAACTTTTCCTCATTCTTTTACATTGTGTTCAATCCACTAGGTCTGGATGAATTACAAAATTGTGAAAAACGGAAATAGTAATTTTGAGGTGATTTCTACTCTTAATGTTTCTCTGCAAAAAATATGCATATTCTTATTTTGACATAAATTAACATATACCTAAGCACAACATATACTATTAACAGAGTTTTGGTCGGTTCTGTATGAAACATTTTTTGAATAGAAGAAAATAAAATAAATAAACCACTTTTAAATGTTTCAAAACGAGTATTTATTTAACTCTACAATTGTTTCGGTATTATAATACCTTTCTCAAGAGTAACAGGATTTAGGTATAAATAGATGATAAGCACCGCATTAAATTTAGTAAAATCCTGTTACTCTTGAGAAAGGTATTATTATACCGAAACAATTGTAGAGTTAAATAAATACTCGTTTTGAAACATTTAAAAGTGGTTTATTTATTTTATTTTCTTCTAAGCACAACATATTGGTCACTCGGAACGTTTTCTTGTTAGTAATTTTCATTAGTTAAGATCATGAAATTTTATTAGGTATACCGTTATAAACATTTTTTTATTCTCAAATACATAGTTTAAAAAATTTATTTCCCAAAAATTGCAATATTAAGCCTCATTAAATGTTAAAATCGTGCATTAATACATCTAGCGCCTCTATCGGATAGTGTCTTAATTATTTTTGACAAAAGTACTGAAACAGTACTGAAATACGTTCCGATATATAACAGCCAGTAGTAGATTCAGTGCAAAAATCTAAACCGGAACGGTGTTTACAGTATACTGTGTGACGTAACGTGTCACAGTGCTCACAGTGTATATCGGAACACGGTCTATATCGGAACATGCCCACTGTTTCAGTACTTTTGTCAAAACAAATAAAGACACTATCCGATAGAGGCGCTAGATGTATTGATGCACGATATTAACATTTAATGTGGCATAAATACAGTGTAAACTCTTTATAACGAAACTCAAGGGACTGAGCATTTTTTGTCGTTATAGAGAGTTATCGTTATATGGAGTGAACAAAAAAAAAACCAAATTAACAAGAATTTTTAATACAATGGTAGCAACAGTGGATTGACTTAGTTCAAAACGCCTTCCAACGTCACTTTTCTTTTCTCCCTTTTCAATCGCACGTATCACACAAACTTTTTCGTCAACACTAATCGCTTTCCGTTTACTGGCCATGTTAACAGTTTCAAAGTAGGTTTACGACTGATAATACGATAGGTACCCAGTATGCTTGGTCGAAGACCATCACTTCCGAGAAAACAATGCGTCATACTGCACGTGTACAAGGCAATTAAGGATAACAAAAGCTAGACCGACCTCGGATGTTTCGGAGCTTCAAAGTCTTTTGTTACCTGATAACATAACATAAACAATAATACCGATAATAAATATTTACTGTCTAAAAATATGAACACATTTCTTCGTAATAGAGAATGGCGTATCGCTATAAAGAGTGTTTCAATATGTGAGTTTTAACGCAAACCAACCAACTTGGGCTCACTCCAACGTTATAGGGAGTTTATCGTTATAAAGGGTAACGTTATAAAGAGTTTACACTGTATTGCAATTTTTGGCAAATAAATCTTTTAAACTATTTGAAAATAAAAAAATGTTTATAACGGTATAGGTACCTAATAAAATTTCATGATCTTAACTAATGAAAATTACTAACAAGAAAACGTTCCTAGTGACCAATATGTTGTACTTAGAAGAAAATAAAATAAATAAACCACTTTTAAATGTTTCAAAAAGGAGTATTTATTTAACTCTACAATTTCTCAAGAGTAACAGGATTTTACTAAATTTAATGCGGTGCTTATCATCTATTTATACCTTATCGTCTATTTATACCTAAATCCTGTTACTCTTGAGAAAGGTATTATAATACCGAAATAATTGTAGACTTAAATAAATACTCGTTTTGAAACATTTAAAAGTGGTATTTTCTTCTGTTCAAAAAATGTTTCATAAAGAACCGACCAAAACTACTGTTAATAGTATATGTTGTGCTTAGGTAGGTATATGCATGCTAATTAATGTTAAAAAGTTAAAATAAAAATATGCATATTTTTGCAGAGAAACCTTAAGAGTAAATATCACTTCAAAATTTTTATTTCAGTTTTTCACAATTTTCTAATTCATCCAGACCTAGTGGATTGAACACAATGTAAAAGAATGATTAAAAGTTCCTTCTCTTACATGATTGAACAGGTCCGCCTTTAGAATAAGTTTAAGTAAAAACGGTGTTTAGTGGTTTAAGTAACAAACAAATTACAAAAACCGTAAAACAGAGCAATAAGAATGTTTCAATTTCTTTCATTTTAAACCTTTTAATGAATTGTACCTTTTCTATAAGTTTGAAGAAAAATAGGTAATAAATTAAAGCCAATAAAGGGGCAAATAGTTTAATGTTTAAAAAACCAACGCACCGACGTTTCGCCTAATGTTTATAGGCTTTATCAAGGCTAAAAAATATTTTTAAAAAACAAATTAGAAACGTAAAACATAATGATATTCCTCAAAATACTTACTGTAGGTTTAACAGTTCAAATTATATAGTTAAGGGAGGAATATAGACTGGTGCACAAAGGGTACATAATTATCGCGCCCCAAGGTAACACACAAAACAATAAATGTAAAAAACACACAACAAAAGTTAAAAATGTTGATAGAACAACACAGTTAAAATAATAAATAATTAATAAATAGTTTAAAATTAATGAACCACGTGGAAACAAAAAAGACGAACAATGACAATATTTAAAGATATAAACTTTTTTCTCACTTTTTTTAAACTAAGAATTTAGGTTGTTTTCATTTGATAGTTCTTCTTAATTTTAAATTTATTGTATATGTTGTAGTAATTGTTTACTATTAAATTATTTTCCAGGTCTGATCGTAAATTCATAGTTTTATTCCCATTAATCAAGATATAAGATGCTTCTAAGAATAACCTTTTAAAATAGTTAGATTCAACGTGAACAACTCTACTATTATTAAACTGTGGCTTATGACCAGTCTCAATGCTATGTTTTAAAAGAGCAGTCTTATACATTGTGGTCATGGTAGTTCGAGTGGCATGGTCGTTTTCTTGTTAGTAATTTTCATTAGTTAAGATCATGAAATTTTATTAGGTATTTATACCGTTATAAACATTTTTTTATTCTCAAATAGTTGAAAAGATTTATTTGCCAAAAATTGCAATATTTATGTCACATTAAATGTTAATATCGTGCATCAATACATCTAGCGCCTCTATCGGATAGTGTCTTAATTATTTTTGACAAAAGTACTGAAACAGTACTGAAATACGTTCCAATATATAACAGCCAGTAGCAGATTCAGTACAAAAATATAAACAGGAACGGAATTTACAGTATACTGTGTGACGTAACGTGTCACAGTGCTCACAGTGTATATCGGAACACGGTCTATATCGGAACATGCCCCATGGGCAAGGAGGTAATAAGCCAATAAGCCTAGATGAGTTTATAGATGCGAAACTCGACTTTGAGCTTGAACGTCCAGCGCCACCTTCTCGGACGGCACCGGAATTAAGTATAAGGAAAGACGCGGAAAATGCAGTCACTGGAGAAACCAAAGAATGGAGAAACAAAGGAACACATAATATTTAGTGCATCCAACCCGTTAGTTAGACCGACTTTCTCAAGAGCGTTTATGGGAGTTCCAGCGAAATTACAAGATAAAATGCAATGGTTATGTTCTCTTCCTATTCTTATTAGCTCCATGGACCCTATCCACTCTACGTTTCTCTAGTGACCTTCATAATGGGGAAATTGGGTTTCGAGAAAATAACTAAAAAATAATGAAAGTGGGTTATTAGTGTTCTTCAGTTCTTAAAGTTGGTAGTGCGTAGGTTGCTGTCATTCGTGTTCAACAAATTTTTATTTATATCAAAAAATGTTAATTTTCTCCTAGTTCTAGTTGAAACATAGCTTGTAATTACCTTCTCTTAATATCAAAATGATGAAATGGTAAGTACCCATTAAGATTCATTATTTCATATCACTCACATAATGATTAGGTAACGCATAACAAATTAAGACAAAAAAATAATAAGGAACTTATTTAGGTATTCTGTGACGAGCAGTTGTGAAAAAAATTATTATGTATTTGGTTTTCAGCAGTGAACCATTTCGAAATCCCTTTATTTCTTATTTTTCAATTATAATCATTGATTTTATCCTTCAACAGATCAATAACCAAGTGGATACCTACACACCATATTATTCAAATTCACTAGGACATAATATGGAAATTTGACATTTTTTCAAGTAAATTAGAAGCCATCCACAGCTAAAATGAGCAGTGAAAGCATTGTATGTCCCGTGTGTACATTGTTCCTGAGGCCAGGAATGACTTTGACCTCTCATTTGGGCAGTCACCCAAAACAAAAAGTCATTGAGGCCTTGGTTCGACTGTCTTTGAATCAAAGTACAAGAACTAAAGATTTGGCTATTACTAATACCAATGAAAATGTACCGAGTACAAGCATAGTGACCAATCATGAGAGCAGTGGTACACAAACATTCATTGATGAATCTGTTCAGCAGAAACCAGATGCAGCACAAAATTTTGGTGTTGTATCTGGTAACCACTCCTTTATTTATCAACAGTTTATGAGTACGTCTAGTCAGCAATCAACGCAAGCTGTTTTAAATGGCAACCCAATGGCCACCCAATATATCACTATTCCAACAATATTTAATCCTCAAATGCCTCAGGTGGCCCAAATGCCACAAATGGCACAGTTGCCCCAAATGGCTCAGATGCCTCAAATGGTGTGCTCTCCTTATGTATATCAACAACAGCAAGTTATAATGTCATCAGGATCATCTATGCCTCCATTAATTCCTAAGCCTGTGCCTATTTCACAAATGCATATTCCTCCGATGCATCCACCTGTGCCACCACCACCGCCCATTCAAACTCCCGCTATTAACTCCTACGAGGAAAGAAATGGTTACATTTTACTCGATAATGACAAAAGAAGCTCTAATGAAAGTGCAACAAGATCTTGTTCAAGATCCAGTGTTAATAGTACTGCTATGTCTCCAGTAACCAGCTGTCATGAAGATTATAGAAGCCAGGCTTCAACGTCTCCTGTTTTTTCTCCAGACCCTCAGGTCGAGACTACAAAAGATGAATGTACTGTGGAAGATGACTGTCCTGCGAAGGATGACTGTAAAAAGGAAGACCCTATTAAAGACGATGAGGAGCCTTATATTATTAAGGATACAATTGGTAACAACAGTGGCGACTGCAGCAAAAAGAGTTTAGAAACGTATGAAGAAGAAGAGAAAAAAGATGAAATAGATGGAGAAGCAAATGTTCCTTTGGAAGCAGTAGATTTCTTTGGGGGTGAGGCTGCACCACCTAATACTGCTGTTGCTCAGAAAAGTGATTGTGAACTGCCTGATTACTACAGTGGAGAAGGGGCTCTTGATACAGCTGATTGTGTGAAGATTAATAATTCATACGATCTTGAAGATCCTGTGTTTGCAATGTCTAATACATTTGGAGAGAATGAACCAGCAAATGTAAGTACTTTGGACAACATTAATCTTATTTTACCTCCCGACTTTACGGGTGCTCATTTCATTTCCCGTGTAGAGGATTTTGAAAATATTCACCAAGATGATAAGAGAATTATAATGAACATTGGATGTTTAGATAATAACAGTTCGGGCAGAATTATTGAGCATTTAGGCGAAGAAAGTATGTCTCAGGCTAGTGAAAATGTCAGCATAAGAGCGGATGAACACATGCCTGCTAGAGGTGAGCTTTCAGGCCCTGAGAGTAATGGAGCAGCCAGTGATACAGTCTGGGGTCGTCTTAACTATGAAGGAAACTCGAGAATATCGGCATCGTACGATATTTTACAAGAATCATGGGACGCATCTGACGGATCTTTTACAGATGTACCCCCTTTGCAAAGTAGAAACATTGCGAGTATGGATTGTGAACTTGATGAAAATGACGACTCACCAACAGTTATTAGTGTAATTGAACCACCAAAGAACTTTAAATGTTCCATATGTGGAGATGCTTTCGATTGTCTTAAAGAACGTCGCTTGCATCACAGGTTAAAACATAAAGGAGAGAACGAGAAGAACGACGATAAGTCATCTAAACAAACGACAGCAACCACCAACAATGTAAACGTGATAGGAGCTAAAATCGGCGCAAAGAAGGTAAAGAAACTTGTTATTAAACCAAAGCCTACAACAGCAGAAAATAATTTCGATAATGTTTTTACCAATAAAATCAGAAGCCAACAACAGCAGGACAACGAGGAAAACTTGCAGGAGTCAGATGTGTTGCAGTCCTCTACAATCAAAGAAGAAGATGAGAAACTTATTAAGCCGGAAATTGTCAGTTGTCATCTCTGCAATCGCACTTTTCCAACGATAAAACTATTAAAAAGTCACAGTTCTTTAGAACATAATGTAAATGTAAACGTCGAATCAAAACGACAGTGTGCTGTATGCGAAGAACGTTTTCAGACCGAATCAGAATATAGTAAACACCTTATGATCCATCCTTTAGAATGTCGGATATGTGGAAAGTGCTTTTACCGAAAACAAAATATGCAACTTCACATGAAACGGCACTTAGGAATACGTCCTTACAAGTGCGACATATGCGGCAAATCGTTTTTAACGAAGCAAAAATGTAGCGAACATAGAAATATTCACACAGGAGAAACACCAGTAAAATGCAGGTTATGCAACGAGACATTCAAAAGGCATTCGAATCTCGTTCAACATCGCAACAAGCACCATTTTAATGTACATACCAAAGTGAAGAAGGACTACATTTGTTTTTGTGGCGAGGTTGTCCATTCGAAAAAGAAACTAGCGTGGCACAAGGAAATCCATGAGATAAAACCAAAAGCGTGCTTATATTGCTCAGAAAAGTTTGTACATTCTGCCAGTTTAACACGACATATGCGCCGTGCGCACAATCAACACTTTGTACCTGAAAAGGATCGAAGTTCTGATAACGTAGAATGTCCCATTTGCAAAAAGATCTACCTCCGTTCATCTCTTGATGCTCATGTTCGTAGCCACAGTGGTAAAAAGTCATTTACTTGTCCTGTTTGCAACAAAGACTTCACCACGAAGTGGAATCTAAAACTGCACAAATGGACGCACGCGGCTCGATCATCGAAACCATTTAAGTGCGAGCAATGCAAGGGGGCCTTTATTAGAGAGTCAGAATACGTGGCACACATGAACTCTCACAAGAGTGTCCGGCCGTACACCTGCAACCATTGTGGTGCACAGTTTATAAGGAAATATAATTGTCAGCGTCACGTGAAAGAACACTTATCGGGGAAATCATTTTCTTGTAACATATGCGGCAAAACTTTCCATAGATCGTACTACTTGAAAGATCATATGCGGGTGCATAATGGCACGAGGCCGTATACTTGTCACATTTGTGGAAAAACGTCAACCACTAAATCGAACCACAACAAACATATTCGTATACATCATGCAAGGGAACCGGTTAGCACCGAAAACTAGTTTATTGTATTGTATTAATTTTCGCTAATTTGCAAGGCGTCCCATATGTATAATAATAAATTCATAGTGGGTCGCTCTATACACGATGAACAGTTTTTGATGCAATCATTTCGTGGAAAAAACTCAGGTTCAAATTCTTGTCGAGTTTATTTTATTAACTCTTTTATTTCAACGGATCCAAAAATTTTAAGGGCAATATACATCCTAACGTAATGTTTACACCAAAAGGGTTCCACCAGGCAAGGAGAGCGACAAAGTAGATAAATTGAACTTATGAAACATGAGAATAGTAATGGTAGTCGCAAATATGATTTTTTTTTTCAAAAATTGTTTGGCATTTGTTATAATAACATTATCCCAAATAACTATTGAAGATAATTTCTTTTCTATTCTTAATGTAAGCTATCATTTTCATGTCATGTTCGATTCGGTTTACTTTGATTATCTGCCTTTGAGGAAAACGCAGCATTGCTAAATCTTTACTAAATCGAATGAGTCCACTTTCCTTTTGAAGTCCCGTATATTGCATTAGGCTGTATATTGTCATTTGCTTTTTAATCGTATTTTCTAGGTAAATTTTTATTTCTGTAAAGTATGTTATTGCATCGAAAACTATCCACCCCTCTGTAATTGTAAGACTTCAAATTGTACCAACAGTAGTTGGACCGTTATTTGGAGTATCGCGATAAAAAAATTATGTATATTAAATCTGGGGAGGGGCCTTTCTTTTTTATTAAAAATTTTACTCGTCAATTCTATTTTTGTTAAAACTTCAATTTTAATTATTAAAATTTTTTGCAGCATGTTTATATATTTTTGGGTTTTACCGAAATATACACATTATTTCTTTTGTAAGTCTTTAGTTTACTTCAGAAGTTTTTAGACGTAAGTTACTAGCGAAGTTCAGGAGAATATTTTTATTACATAATTATTATCAATAAGTGTTTAAGCCACTTTAGTGAAATTGTTTTATTAAGTGAGGATAAGACTGTTCAGGCGAATGTGTAGATTCCGAGTTAATAGGACAACTTTAAAGTTTTTCATTAATTTGGGCAAGATACATACATATTTAAATTAAGGATTTATTAGGTTTATTTTAATGTCAGGTTCTTAATTATAGAAATAAAATAAATGTACATAATAGTTTATGTTTGTACAATTCAGTTATAAACAAAATAATTCCTTTTTTTAGGCCTTCAGATAGTTGTAGATTTTAGTGCCTCATTTACTCTCTCCTGTCATTAAAGGTTGAAAAGTATACAGACGTGGATTACATTGATGTGAAAATTTGGTGCTCAATTGCGTGGCTAACGTTTTAAAGAATAATTTTCTATATGAACAACTGGTGATATCCTGATTTGACTGTAAAGGCCGTCGTTGGTTGGAGTTGCTCCCTAACGTTTCGCTAGCACTAGTGGCGAGCTTCTTTAGAGGTCCTTTTATCGCCGATGCTGGATGTAGACCATTTTCTATTTGCAGAAAAAATATTCTGATCTAATTTTGTCGAAATTTTAAACAAAGTAAAGCTATGAAAAGGTGTTATGCAGAAAGGTTACATGTACCGAAAGATTATAGAGAAAATTGATAATTTTCCACGTTTTACTCGCTTTTGCCAATTGGAAGTATAAAAGTGAATATCTTGAATAGTTGGAAAAAATAGAGGCATTGTCGAAATCGAAATTTTGACTCGACCATCAGCAGAAGCGAGTAAGACCTGAAAAATTATTGTAGCCTTTGGGAACGTGTAATCTTTCTAGTGGGTTTGATTTTATGTTCAATTTAATTTAGCAGGAGCGACGAAATTGTGTCAGAACATGTTTTTTTCTAAACGGAAAATTGAATTTTAATGTGTTGGTCTCGCGATCAGTCCAAATTTTAACATAATTGCAATCTACACCAACATACTTTTCAACTCTATCAAAGGTAGAAAACAAAAAAATGGGGTACTGAAACCTTTGACTATGAAGATACTTAAATATCATTTTAATGGGTACCGAACTGTAAAAAAAATCAATTTGTATCGTTTGTAAAAAAAGACGAGTGTGCAATTGTTTTTTATTCAGAATGTACAACCTCGATGTAATAAACATTTTATTACAATAACGTTTTTATAATATCCACATTTTTGCTAAACTCTGGTTTTGAAAGTCGTCCTTCTTCAAGAATTTTCGTTATTACTTTGCGTATTAGACGGTTATCATATATAATTAAATCTTTAAAGAATGTTACACTCAATTCCTTGAAAAAGAAGACATTATTAGAAAAGAATAATTCGGATTTCTTTTTAAATACTTACTCGTAAAGGTAATGGTTGTTTATCACTTAAATATGGTAAAACACTAAAAATTATTTTCTTGATATCTTTCTCAATCATTTCCGAATCAATAACCAACCTTGGGAGACCTTCCAGTAAAGTAAGTTGAAGTTTATATGATTGTGTGTAACGATAGGAAGATCCTTTATCTTTTAAATAACTCTCTTTATTCAATTTATCCAAAGTTGTTAAAATATTTGGAAGTGCTTCCCTATAAAAATATTAAGAATAATTGTTTTTTTGTACCATACTAATTATTCAACATTATTTACTTCACTGTTCGAGATCTAATAAACCACCTCGAAAGACGCGCAAGTGTTGCAAGTAATTGGAAACTATAATTAACTACAACGGATTCTTCTTCAACATTGAACCGATTAACTAAAGGAGACCATATCTGATGAACCATGGGAAGTAATTCGTCTTCCCAATCTCTGATGATTTCCAAGCCATTTTTCAAGATTTCTAAAGCTAACAGTTTTGTATTTCGATCTTTTGCTGGTAAGAAATGTAAACATCTTTTTAATAACAAAACGGTCAGTTTGACATGTGTTGGAGGCTCAGATTTCTTGTATTCATCTTCTGAAGACTCTATTAAATTAAATCGTACATTAGCAGAAGCTCTAATCGAAACAAATGGAGAAACAAAAATTGGAATTATGAGCTTTGGTCTTTATTAAAAACCTTTTTGTTTTGTAATTACCTTCATTTTCTTCAAGAAGTTCTTTTTTAGATTTTGCCATGTCCTCCTTAAACATTTCTTCCGCCGTCTTTTCCATCAAATCGTCACTAAAATTATTAATATCTTCTAAACCAGTTACTCTAAAATCTTCTTTTTCCTCTGTACTATCTGTTTTAGGTTTGATAGTAACTAATACAGGTTTAATATCGAGCCATTTCATTAAACTTTTTATAAACGTTTTAAATACGTACAAATAGTGCTTTGCCTTTTGCTCTTGGAAATATTTGTCACATGTTTGAACTAATATCTAAAGAATAGTAGCACTAATTTATGAAGCTATAAAAAAAAATTAATTTCTTACCCCTTCGATAATATCGGAGATTGACGGAAGTACATCTATACTACTATGATCTATTACAACGCATAATACATTGAGAACGTTTTCGTTATTTTCTACATTCTGAATTTTTCTAATAACATGATAAGAAAAATAATCGCTGTTAGCATTAATAAGGTCCGTTATAGTATTATGACCGCAGGCTGTTGCTAATTTCTTTAAACTTTCTAAACCCACTCTTCTAACTAACGATTGAGGGGATCCTAAAACCAGTCTACTTTTAATCTCATTCATTTGATAAGAATTTTTAAATTAAAGTTATATTTAAAAAATTAAAATTGTAAACGAGTTGTAGACTATTTTTAAGATTTATAATTACCTGCTCTCTCCAAAACTGGATACATAATCTTCAGTAGAAATTGTTGTATATTGGGTCCTAAATATGATGCTATTTTTCCAAAGCCTTCAACCAGTAAACAAACTTGTAAAATATTGTTTTGTACTTCTCCCAACGAATATTTGTTTCCGTCATTATCGACGGTGTGTAATGGAAGATCCCAAAATTCAGGGTCCAAATAAGTTACTATCACATTTTCAAATACATCTAGTCTCGTTTTGTCCTTTATACCTAGACATATTTTAAATAACAACGGTACATCTTGTTTATAAATTTGTACAAATTTACCAGAAAGAACTTCATTTAAAATATGAACGGCTTCCTTCATTTCGTCATCGTTATTTTGAATTATTGTTATCAGTGAATCGCTTACAATATCTAAAACATCCTCGTGTGCTAATAAAGAACATGCTTTTGACACTTTTAAAGCGATTTTGTGATTTTGTATATATTTAAATTTCTTAAAGCTTGGTATAAAGTGGGTGTTACTTATTTCATCGGCAAAGGCTGTAAATAAGTTAACTGGATTATCAATTATACGAGTTAAGACAATTTTACCATCTTGCACATAATCTTCTAGTTGCGTTATCTCATTTGTTTCCATTTTTGTTATATTAATTAGTGCTAAAATTAATCGTTGTAAATGGGCTTGAGAGTAAAGAATGTGAACTAACTTATTTTTGTTAAAAAGTCGAAGATATCCAATTAACATATTAATAGCACTTAGTTGTTGCTGCTCATCTAAAATTTTAGATCAGTGTAGTTTCATTCTTAACTGTGAACTTTTGACCTTTACCGAAACTATTGAAAATTCTGGGCAAATCTGTGATCATTTCGTAGAATTTCTCTTCTAAATTTTCTTCTACCTTCTTATTGGAATTTGAAAGAAATTTTTTTGAAAGAGTTTCTAATGCTTCATTAGCAGTTTCTGATACACTCTTATATTCATCTTCAGACAGTATAATCAAAATTTCAGTAATGTAACAAATAGACAAACACATTGTGCTAGAGAATAAAATTGATTAAGAATTTTTTTTAATATTAATATGCTTAATATATAATTACTTGCTGCAGTCTTGTATAAATCCTTTGCAAATACTAGATAATTCTTCTCTGACACGTGGATGTGAATGATGTGTTAATTTTCTTAAAGCTTTAATAATAAGTTGCAATTTTGAATCAGTGTCTTTAAACCATTTTTCATCTCTTTTCATGCTCTGTAAGTAGTCGTTAATTTCTTTCTCACTTTTCCATTTCTTTTTTGGCAACTGTTGGTCATTATTTGTATCGTCAGACTTGTTAATGTTAATTTCAAAATTTATTTGAATTTGCTCTCCTGGATGATTAGGATCTTTCATTATTAGTCTTACTAACCTGCCAAATGCTTTAATAGATTCCTGGAAATTTAAATAACTGTAGAATTTTGCCCTTTAATTATTATCTAGCTACCAGAATATTACCACAACTGAATTGGCGTAGTCCTGATTCGGGTCTATAGGCCGTCGTTGGTTGGAATTACTTCCTAACGTTTCGCTGGCGCGAGTGGCGAGCTTCTTCAGAGGTCTTTCCATCTTCGATGTTGGATGTAGACTGATGAATTCTCGGACGTAAGTTGTATTTATACTTGGTAGGAGGCGGAGCTTGTTCCGCTTGTTCTGCTTCGGTTGATATCGGTTTATTTTCCGGCATAGATCGACAGTGTCTCAGGATAGGATTCCAAATCCGATTAAGTCTCAGGGTCTCCTCCTTCTTGTTAAATTTTTTGGGATGTTTCTGGATTTCGATGCCTTCCCTGACCAGTCTGTTGTGGTATCCGTTGACCGAAGCTAGCAACCTGCAGTTCTCAAAATATATCCTGTGGTCTCCGTTGTTAAGTGCATGTTCAGCTACTGCAGACTTCTCAGTTTGTCCTAGCCGGCAACTTGCCTTGTGCTCTTTTAACCTTGTTCCCATAGATCTTTTAGTGGTACCAATGTAGACTTTTCCGCAAAAACATGGTATGCGGTAGACTCCTGCGGCCGAAAGTGGGTCCCTTCTGTCCTTCGTTGATCTAATGGTCTGTTGGATCTTCTTTGTCGGCCTGAAGATTGTTCCGATGTCGTATTTCCTCAAAACTCTCCCAATTCTATCCGTGACTCTTGGGACATACGGAAGATACGCTTGAGACGTGGTGGGTCGCTGTTCGAATTTCCTCGGCCTTGATCTCATTGATCTTTCGATCTCCCTCTTGGTGTAGCCATTTGCTTCAAAAGCAGATTTTAAGTGGTCAAGTTCCTCCTGGAGCTTCTCCGGTTCGCAGATCCTTCGAGCCCGTTCCGTCAGGGTTCTGATGACTCCATACTTTTGACTCGGGTGGTGGTTGGATAGAGCGTGTAGGTATCTGTCCGTATGTGTTGGTTTCCTGTATACTGTATGGCTCAGCTTGTCACCCCTCTTCCCCACTAGTACGTCCAAGAAAGCCAGTTGTTGGTCCTTCTCAGTCTCCATGGTGAACTGGATGCTGGGGTGCTGACTGTTGAGGTGTTGAAGAAAGTTGTATAGTTTGTCTCTGCCATGTCCCCAAATCACGAAAGTGTCGTCCACGTACCGGAACCACTTCTTTGGCTTGTATTTCGAAGTCTCGATCGCTTTTTTTTTTTCAAATTTTTCCATGAACAGGTTGGCAATAATTGGGCTTAGTGGACTTCCCATTGCTACTCCCTCCACTTGCTCGTAGTAGTTTCCCTTCCATACGAAGTAGCTTCCGGTGAGGCAGATCTCAAAGAGCTTGCAGATGTCAGCTGGGAAGAGACTTGTCACCTGGTCCTGGCACTCTTTCAAAGGTACTTGGGTGAAGAGCGAGACGATGTCGAAACTTACTAGGATGTCGTATGGACCAACGTTGATATTTTGAATCTTGCTTACGAAGTCGGCGGAGTCCTTAATGTAGCTGGCCCCCTTTCCCACATTGGTACCACTAAAAGATCTATGGGAACAAGGTTAAAAGAGCACAAGGCAAGTTGCCGGCTAGGACAAACTGAGAAGTCTGCAGTAGCTGAACATGCACTTAACAACGGAGACCACAGGATATATTTTGAGAACTGCAGGTTGCTAGCTTCGGTCAACGGATACCACAACAGACTGGTCAGGGAAGCCATCGAAATCCAGAAACATCCCAAAAATTTTAACAAGAAGGAGGAGACCCTGAGACTTAATCGGATTTGGAATCCTATCCTGAGACACTGTCGATCTATGCCGGAAAATAAACCGATATCAACCGAAGCAGAACAAGCGGAACAAGCTCCGCCTCCTACCAAGTATAAATACAACTTACGTCCGAGAATTCATCAGTCTACATCCAACATCGAAGATGGAAAGACCTCTGAAGAAGCTCGCCACTCGCGCCAGCGAAACGTTAGGAAGTAATTCCAACCAACGACGGCCTATAGACCCGAATCAGGACTACGCCAATTCATCAACTGGCCGCGAAAGCCTTAACCATTTTGTCATTACCACAACTACTGCATGGCCAATTTTTTCATCTTCGAGAGCAATGTCCCTTAAACCACTGGATATTCCAGGAAGAAAAAATACAAAAACATCAGCCACTTGTGCTTGTAAAACAACATCTCCTTCACTGATATCACAATCCTCTATTCTTGCTATTGTCATTAGACACCTGATAGCTGCAAATCTTAAAATGGAAAATTATAAAATAAAAGTTTAAAATGGAAACTGTAGTAAACTGGCTGAAAAGAGACTCATTCTAGCTACCACTGAAATTCAAAACTCCGGGCACGTATTTCGTCAACTTCTATATATCAGATAATGTCCGTATTAATCCTAGTTACAACCCAAACTTAAAAGTTTACCCATTTCTAATTGATAATATCCACATTAGAAGCAGGCCAAACACGTGTGCGCCGTTTTAAGCTTATGTGGTAATTAGGAATAATGTGAGCATTACCTGATAGACTCAGGTTGATAATTACTACATTAAAGGAGAGCGGAACATGTGTCCCCAGTTTTTAAAATAAGTGATAACTAGGACACTTTCAGGTAGATAATATCCAAATTAAAAGTGGTCAAAACACGTGTTTGTCGTTTTAAACTAGGACTAATATGATTATTATCCGACAGTCTCAGGTTCATAATTGTTACATTAGAGGTGAGAGAAACACGTGCCTGCAGCTTTAGGTGTAAGTGGTAATCAAAATATTATAAAACAATGTGTATATAATGTGCGCTAAAAACTCGATACGATTAGAGGAGTTAAATGGTGTAGTATACGCCATCTATGAAGAAGGTTTCCGTTTTTACTTGAAGGGCATGCTTTTGAAGATATGAAGGCTGGAAGTTTTGCCCTATAGAAATTTCTAGAACAGTCTAAGACTGTCAAGAGTATTCGAAAGCATTCCACAACATTCCAAAACATCTCGGATAATTCTGGAACGTTCGGAGACATTTTGCAACATAGCAGATCACTGTGGAACATTTCAGAACATTTTCGAATGTTGTGGAATGTTCTGGAACATAGCGTATTGTTAAATTTTAGTGATAACTAGGATATGTCACTTTCAGTTAATTCAAAACTATTTTGCTTAATTTAAAATACCTCAACTTCTTGAACTGTTCGGTTTTTGCTATTTCAACTACAACATAAATAAGTTGGCATAATTTTGGTGCATGTTCTTTTGTATACAAGTTTGTGGTAACTTCCCAAGTTAAGCACCTTGTTAGGGCACTTACACAATTTACTATAATCAATTTGTATTCTTCATTTACATGAGCAACTGTAACATCAAAGAATCGCAATGATAATAGCAGTACACATAAGAAAAATATTCTATAAATTAATTTACCACAATTCTTTACTTTTGGGTCATATATTTCGTTTAAGAGGAATCCATAAATGTTTAAAAATACTTCTATTCTCTCAACTCGTATTTTTCCAAAAAGGGTGGTTAACGTTTCCACTACAGAAACTTTTAAGTCTTGTTTTATACTAAAAATAAAACGTAAAAATTTACTTGATCTGCTGCTGCAGTTAAATAACTACTAACTTGTTTTTATTATCAGCAGCTTTTTTAAATATAGGGTAAAAACTGCAAATTATGATGTGATGGATATTTTGTAAAAGTTTCCCTTGTATTTGTCCTAATAAGCAATTTAGCTCTCTTATTTTCTCCATATCTTCCGGAGTCTTTATGATTTCTTGTGAAATGCGTTTAACATCAATAAGTTTTGTGATTCCTTCGTAATCCATGTTTCAATTTAAAATTCGCGCCACAAGTTTTTATCTCTTTCTATCTTATAAATATCTATGGAGGTTTGCTTTTGTTTACATTTTAATCTAACCACAAATGCTAGGCAACTAAAAAAGTAGAACAAGGTGTGTTAATGAAAATCTCCAAGCACATGTGCTACATTTTTTTGTAATCATTGTGCCATATAATTGGTAAGACATAGAAACGGATTCATATTATTCAGTTGTTTTATTTAGTGAAATAGGTTAAATTTAAACTTACGTAGGTAAGATTCTTACAATACACTACCACAATAATTTACATACAGTAGTTTAATTTTTGTTTATGTATACACTCTTATTTAATTGTAATTTGATGTTTTTAAGGTATTTGTTCTAAAATAATGATAACATTAATGTACTTCGTATTCTTAGTTAATTTTGGAATGTATTTTGTGAAGCTCAGGGTTGCCAGATGATTTTTTTATTCCCTAGAATTTTTACCGAAATTTCCCTAGATTTTCTTAATAACTTGGCACCCTGACAGTTTCCGGGATTTTCCTTATATTTTCAATATTCACGTTTATAGTTTTTGGAGTATTTCGGTAAAAGTAGATAATGAATTCAATCAGCACAGTTAGGTAATAAGTTTAAATAAAAAGAAATTGCCAATGAAAACGTAAAAAAAAATTAAAATTATGAAATAACAATGGTTTGTTTGAATATTTAAATTACCTAATTGTAATTTCAAAAATAAAAATTTCTAAATTAAATAACAAGACTGACTAGAAACAAGAGAAACAACTACTCTGAGGGCTAATACCCCTACCGGCATTCAATTACACTATTGAATCTGAAGGTACATACACTGGCCGGCGTCTTAGGAGATTCAAAAGCCATAAATCATAAGATGCGCAGTGGCAAAGAGTAGCCCACTCTGGGCGGGGGTAGTCAGCCAGTGGGAGGAGTGATAACTACTCAGACAAATTCAGCAGCGTAGGTAAAGGTAGTTTAAAATAGTTGCAAAGTAATAGGAGTGAGAAATAGTTGTTTATAATTTGTGTTGTGTAATTGTATTTAATATGAGTAATCTTGGGAAAAGTAAAGTTCTGAACAATCAAATGAGAGACGTGTACTTATCGAGAAATCAACTATTCGCCAACTGCGTATAAATTACTTAGAAAAGATTATGTATTTTCGTCAACAAAACCGTCCTATTGTTTATTTGGACGAATCCTACATACATGTTGGACAAACATCAAGAAAAAGTTGGGCGGATAAAAGTAATATGGGGCTATTTTCAAAAATCTCGAAAGGTCGACGTCTAATTATGGTTCATGCGGGTACATCAGACGGCTTTATTAAAAATGACTATCATGATAACATGAATAGCAAAAACTACGAAAAGTGGTTACAACAGCAGCTGATTCCAAACTTACCTCCTAACTCAATAGCAGTTACAGATAATGCCCCATATCATAATGTACAAGTTAACCCCGCTCCTAACAGCAATGCAAAAAAACAGGATATGATCAATTGGCTGATATCTAAAAGTATTGATTTCACACCAAAAATGTACAAACCGCAACTTTATGCATTAATTAAACGACATAAGCAGCAGTTTATACAGTATAAATTTGATAAGCTTTTAAGCAGTCATGGACATACCGTTCTACGGCTACCTCCTTATCATCCCGATTTAAACCCGATAGAGTTAATATGGGCTATAGTAAAATGTAATAAGCTTATAAAACCAACATATTATATATTATTATTTGTGATCCCTTGCATGAAATAAATTTTGTTGACTACGCGCCACTGAACTTGGTCAGAGCAATAACACTCTACCACTTCGGTCCTACCTACGATATTATTCGCTCTTCCATTTACTGTTGTACTAAATGTTTCCGCCTACCTACCTGTCAATCTGACCGTCACTGAATCTCCTTACGCGCCGTTTAGTATACATTTTTAGATTATTCTAAATTAAACTTACGGATATTTCAAATTATTATCAAATTTAATAGAACTTTAAATTTTAAACCCGCGAAAAATATTACGAGACACATCATTTCTAAAAGCAAATATTTATATGAATTTTGAAAATAATAGAAAATTAATGTTTTGTTTTTGTTGTTTGTTTATCTATTTATAAGTAAATGTTTTGTTTATAACAAATATGTAAAAGGGACAATGCCCGTGTATTCAATAAATTAATAAGTGGACACATATTTAGTATTCACTTTTGTACTGCACAGTGATGCTATAATTCAACGATTAAAATAATAATTAAACAAATAATAATCAGGTTGTAAGCACTTCGATTAGACTACATATATTGTTTATTTTAATTGGTAATTTACAATGTAGTGGTGTACATAGATCTCTACACGCGCGTGTTGGTCTAGTGCTGGAGCGGTTGATGATGGCTAGCTGCAAATCGCATAACGCGCCAAATGAAATTGTCTCTTCGAAAAATAAACATTTACAACACCATCATTTCTTTAAATAAATTAATACAAAAAAAACAATAAAAAATATAACAAATACTGCACATAAAATTATGTTTTTTTGCAACAGGCACACATTGTTTAAACAGATATTAAGAATTCCTTAAAATAAAATAAAAAATCGCCTTTTCATAAACTGGTTCGAAATTCGTTAGGTATAGGGTAATTTCTCTAATTTGTTTTGCAACCCTGTTGAAAAAAATCACTTGTTCAATTACCAAAATGCAAAATGAATATTTTAAAAATTGTTTTTAAACTTTTTAACTTTAGTACTTCCTTATATTTATTTTTTTTACAGAGATTTACTGAGAAATCATTTTAATATACGAGAAATGGTCGCACTTTTTCTTAACTGTGGTTATCTCGAAGAAAATATTAATCGAAATTCTTGGGATAGATTTTTGAAATATGCATATGGGTAAGTCTTTAAATATATTTATTCTTATTTAAATTTAGTAGAATTAGGTGACCCATCTTCGATTTCGTTGAAATTGTAGTACAATATATGTTGCAGTATTCGTCATTCTCAGTTTTTTCACGGTGAAAATTCAACTCAGTTTATTTTTATATAAACGACAAAAGTTAATTAAATAAAATAACTCAATGTGTTATTAAAATTTAAGTCAAGCAAAAATGTGCATTTTCAGTAAATAAACGTAACTTCTGATCCTGTTATAGAGTTCAACAATTTGTCAACATTTTTATTTTATGCGATAAGCTTAGGTATTATAAGAAAGAAATTAAATAGTAATTTTTTTTTTAAACGAACTGTTTAGCTTCTACATAGATGTTTCACAGTAAATATTTCATCAATGTTAAAGTTAAAAACAACGCCCAAAGATGTCACAAGAGCGCAATTGCAATACAGTACCTATTATTTATAGCTTTTACCACAGATGGCGCTTTCGTGACATCTTTGGTTCCTGTAGAAATCCACCTCTGGCAAGAGGAGACTTTGGTTAATCTGTATTATGTCTGAACCTCCTACGAGACACTCCGGATAGAGCCAGCAAGCTCGAAATCGCGATCCGTGTCTGGTGGTTTCGACATAATAGTTTCCAAGAACATATTTTGTTCAAAATTGAAGAAACAGTGCATAAAAGGTTGCATAACGTAGGTAGGGGATATTGTATTATGTGAGTGGATAGTGTTCTCACATTAAAAAAAGACATCTGAATTAAACAAATTTGATTTACACTTAACTTATTTGCTTTATTTATTTATTTACTTTTGGCACTTGAAATATCCAAACTGATAAAATTATTTGCAGAAACTGTTGAAACATATTATAGGGAATTAGTGGAATTAATGGTTCTAATTGCTGTAACATAATTTATTTATTTCTGTATGCGTTCATAAAATCAGTTTCCTAATTAATTCTGTTCCTCAGTCAATTCTTGATAAAATTATTAAAAAACAAAAATTTCAAGACGTTTGGCTCGCTACCTAATCATTGTTTTTGTTCTCTTAACATTTGTTGTTATTATCATCATGCGATGATATTTTTTAATGGTTTTGTTATATAATAACCAATACTTCGGGTTAAAAGTATTATCATTAATGTAATTTAACGAAAAACAATTTTAACAATTGAATGACGTAAAAACTTTTAGTATCTAACATGTAATTAATTTAGATTGGGCATGTAAGTAAGTATCTCAAACATTTCTTGCAGTAGTTTTCTAAAAATGTTCAAATTTGTCAGTTAATGGTTTAGTTCTTAAAGTAGTAAAAATTATTTTAATTTTTTTGTTGTACCTACGTTTTCTTTTAGACGAGGAATTATTTTAAATGAAAATTATATTAAGGGTGCACACACGTAATTACTGCAATATTCATTATTTCCCTTAATCAGTTACAATACAGCAAATTCAAGTCAAGCATTATTATTGTAAAAAACCGCCACCGACGTTTCGTCTTTGATATACAGTGTGACCTCGATAGTCTGGACTAATAAAAACCGCGGTGATCCGCATTAGTAAATAATTCCGACTACTGAAGCAAGAGTGTTTTTTATTGAAAAGTGAAACATTTAAAAAAAAAAAACAACTAGAAAACGTACATAATCCATAATTTAGGTAAAATAGAAACGAATTAAGTAAATTTTTTATTAATTTGTTATTTTTGTTTGCTTGATTCTTTTCTGGCTCGCTATAAAAGCCGTTTCTTTTAATCTTTGAAGTACCTACAAGAATATCATGTGGTGAGATATTTTCTTCTGCCCACTTTATACACACATTAAAACTTTTAAATCCCACCAAATTTAAGAAGTTAGAGGGGGGCTTGTTTTCCGTTAATTTGAATAAAGTATACCAAAAAGACGGAGGTCCGGACTAGCGAATAATATCAAAATATCAAATTTATAAAGGACACAATGCAATTGAAATGCCTGTCTCAATTATCGAAGAGTTCGGTTTATTGAAGGTTCGGATTATCGAGATTGCCCTGTATATATGTAGATTGAATTTACTTTATGGTAATTATTGTAGTTCAAAATTTCTAATTAGACGACATGCTTCGTTCGCGTGATGCATTATAAAAAAGATTACAAACACCTTATTATAAAAGTAACGAGTTGGTTACCTAAACGTTTACTATTCGACCTACTGTCTGTGCAAAAAGACGCCGCGTCACCTCGTGGACGAATGCATCATTTTAAGAGATCGTCTGGTTTCGTCGTCGTTATGTGCCTTTCATGTTGACAAACTAAAGAATTTATCGTTTATCACTTACCTAGACTAAGTAATTAAATAAGACGTCCGATAAGATAAGGACGACGAGCAGTTATAAAGGTTAGCAAAATAATATGTGAGCAAGCCAATAAAATTACATATCAGAGAACGGTTTACACGCTTAAGGGGGAGGGATGAGTGCCATCGACTGGGGCCAGAGTACAAAGGATACGATATAAAAGACAGCGATCCGTTATCAAAGTTTACTCCGATGACCAGTCGCCTTGTTAGTAACAACAGCATCCATAGTAGCGTCTCGAGTTTGAGAATCATAATAGGTTTTCAATTGGCAAAATGCCAGCTTTTTCAACCGAGAACGGCGTACGCACGTGGCCGAGCAGTGAAAGTGTCAATGCCGCCGGTAGCAGTGGTTGTAGTGGCAGTGGTAGTAGTAATGGGGGGTCGGCAGTTCACAGCCCTTGCTCCCCAATGTGCCTTTCTCCCATTTCGACGTCCCCTACAAACACCCTGAAAAAGAGAAGAATACGCCGTGTCACTTCGACCGGTCAGATCATAACCGAACCCTTTGAAATCCAATCTGACCATCGAGAATTGTCAAGAAGCAGAAGTCAATCTCCAACACCTCTGTTTCCCGAAGAAGATTCCATATCCGTTTTGACAGGAATCATAGGATGGTATCCGTGCTTCCTTTTGAGAATCATAAAGTCCGTGGTCGTTGGAATCGTTCCTTTGGCTTGGAAACAGATTCTATGTGCTATTCCGATGTTGTATATTTCCGTTTGGATCTGGATTTTCTGGCAGATCGTTCAGTTCCCGATAACAATTATAAAATTCTTCTTGTCCCTAATTCTCACCTCTCCCAGTGAAAAATTTAGAAAAAAGAGAACCGTCCTCATAAGCGGAGGAAGCACGATTCAAGCCCTGCATCTTGCAAGAAACTTTTATTCGGCCGGTGCAAGGGTCGTGGTATGCGAAGTCGAAGGTCTCTTTGCTTTGGCACGTTTCTCTACTGCAGTTACTAAATTCTATACGGTCCCTAAACCAACCAGCGACCAGCAGCAGCATTATGTAAGAGCTTTGTGTGAAATTGTTGAGAAAGAAGAAGCGTCGTATTATATTCCGGTAAGCTCTACCACATCTGCCTATTTCGATGCTGTAGCTAAACCTCACCTGGAACTCTTGGGATGCTCGTGCTTTTGCCCTGGAATCAAAGAAGTCTGGGCTCTTGATGACACCCTGGAGGTGTTGAAACGTTGCGAAAAACTTAATATTCCGACGCCTCTTTATTATGAGATCACCTCCAAGGAAGAAGTAACGAGACTATACGAAAGGGGTGATTTACTAGATGGCAAGTACATTATGTCGACAGTGGGCCCTAGCGGATTAAGAGAAAGAAACAAGATGGTCTTACCTATGTTAAGAAACGAATTGAAGTTACCATTTGAAATCAACAAAGCAAAACCGTGGGTTGTGGTCCAGGACGTCGAAGGAGAGCACTTTTTGACGTGCACCACCATTAAAGACACGCAGGTGGTAGCCAACGTGACCTGTCGCTACGACAAAGAAACTAACGGATTGATACCTGTCGAAAGCAAAGAAATCGCCCAATGGTTAATCATTTTCTTTTCCAAAATTAACCTACTGAGGCCTATTACCGGCCACATTTCTTTTAAATTTGTAAAAACGAAAAATAACAATTCAATTTTACCCCTCAGTAGTCGCGTTGGGGTGTCATTGCCTTATATATGTTACACAAGCGTGCATCCCAGATTGCTCTGGAAGCCTTGCAAACATTTCAGTCGACAAAATTCTGGACCACTCGTTTGCGACAGCGGCAGATATTGCATGCCCGAAGCTTTCATGAGCACGTTGCGGAATCCGAGCGTGGAAGCTGTAACAAAGTTAATCGGTACGGTACTGGATAAACGGGAGGCGCTCTTCGTCATATGGGACCCTTTGCCCTACTGTGCCTATTATCATATGCAGCTTCCCTTTAAAAACGTAATTGACTTCGTTCAAAGGCAACAGGACAGGTTTCCACAACCTGTGGCGGCACCGATTTCTTAAATGCTTTTTAACAGGAAAAAAAATGTAAACGTGTTCAAAGGAGAGAGGTTCGGCTGAATATATTAAAACAATTAGAGAGAAAGGGAGAGAGAGAAAGAAAGAAAGAAAAATAACGAGAGAGAGAGAGAGAGAGAGAGAGAGAGAGAGAAACGAAAGATTTGTTTTTTAAATTTCTGCTGTAGCAATTGTTTTTATTTATTTCGAATGTAATCTGGAGTTATCATTGCATTGATGCACTTTTGTTCGAATTCATCGGACCGATGAAGTTCTTATCAATGAACGCAATGATACATACATATTTATTTATAATTATTATTTTATTGTTGCATTTGGAAAATATAACTAGTAAGCAAATAACGTGGTAGGAAAGAATTTCTCGTTGTTAGTAGCAAGTGCATTACCGGATGCTCTTTATCATGATGTACAAATTATACATAAATTTTTTTTAGTCTCTTAACCTGTACATATTATCAAATAAGGTTAATTATTAGATGATGAATATACATATCTTGCTATATTCTCGTGTCTAGTAATGTTAGTATGTTATATTAACTTGTAGAATGTATGGTTTTTAATTTACATTTTTATACATATATAAATATAATAAATTGTTATAATTATTATTTTATTAATAAAATAAATCAGAAAACAAAATAGTTTTACTTACTTACGCAATTTTGTAAAACGTCCATTTTTTGTTAAAGCTTATTTGTGGAAAGTATTTTTGTAAACACTGATTTCTGTTATCAAATAAATTGCTAAATACTATAATTAAAGCGAAAATCAGTATTGTTTATAATGAGCATTAAAAAAAGTTATCTTAAATTGTGATTAAAATATAAAAAATGACTTAATTAATCATAATTAAAAAATTAGTTAGCAAACTTTCCGGTGTTTAACTTATTTAGATACATGATTGAGTTTATGATTTTACTTTTTTTTAAATAAGTTCATTTCAAGTGCATTTAAATTACACAAGGGAACAAGGGTTTGACAACCAGAACAGTAATTATATATTGTTGTTGCAGTACCCTGTACCCTCACCTTTCACACATCAAGTCATCAAAATGTTCTGGCAGGTCTAATATCAGTTTTATTTAAAGTTTCATAATTTCGCCAGAATCGCCTGTACACGAGACCTTACAATAGATTATTTAAAATATTGTGAATTATCGAGTTGTTTTTTATGTTATTATACCTAGTTAAGATATACAAACGTTTTATGCATAAAAATATGGTTAGTGATTAAAGAATATGTTGTAAAAATCCACCAAATAAATTTTGTTACTTATGCGGATGTTATGTAGTGACAAATCAAAAAAAAAATTACGGAGGAGATAAAGGCAGCTACTGCTCCTATTTTGGATTTAGGATTGGAGATCTTGAAAAGTCGTGGACACCTCAAATGTGTTGCATTTAATGTTACATGGGACTTTTTAAGTGGATGAAAGGTAAACAAAATAAAATGTCTTTTGAAGTTCCTGTGTTGTAGCGAGAACCTTCCAATCATGTAAATGATAGCTATTTTTGCACGATAAGTGTCTGGATACTCGAAGAAGGGTAAACACAAAATAAAATATCCAAATTTGCCATCAGCATCGCTTCATAAACCAGGGCGGACTGATTTAGCTAAAGATTTAGGTTTATCAAAAGAAAAGGCCGAGTTATTGGGGTCTAGGCTTCAGGAATGGAATCTTTCAGCATGAGATGTGACAGTGTCTTCATTTAGAAAGCGTAATGGGATTTTTAAAGCATATTTTAAAATGCAAGGATCTTTATGTGTATGTCACGATATTGAGGGCCTCATGAATGAGCTTGATATACGCCATGATTCATCTGAATGGCGCCTTTTTATTGACCCATCAAAATACGATGTAACGTCACACAAAAGGCAATCGAAAAGTCACTAATCAAATTAAACATGTCCCTATTAGCTCAAAATACTCTATATAGTAGTGAACAATATAAAATTAATGTTCAAATTTGATATGCTTTTAATTTACATAGATTTTTTAAACGATTTTTTGTCCTTTCTTCAGTTTTTCTGTATCTTTAAATTTAGACCTGTTACAGTAAATTCAAATTCAGTTTCTAGATATGTTAGGTAATTGCATTCCGAAACAAGTAAAATTTTATCAGTTGTATAAAAAAGTTTAAAATTTGATTTATATTTATCACAATTATTTTTTTGTAATGTAATTAATATACATAAACGAAACAATGAGCTACTCGAAACAAAAAAAAAACACGTGGTTTTGTTTATTTATGTTTTCTTTTCTACGAAACAACAAGTTTAAAGTTCTTGGTTTTACAGTTATGTTGACTGTCTCCAAATATAGCACATCGTTATCACACTATCGTTCTTCATTAACCCAATTTGTCAGAGTTTAGGTTAATTGGTTTTCGTATTAGACTTATCGTTAGTAACAAAAGTAAAAAAAAATACAATGACCTCTTGAAATCTTACTAACTGAAATCCGGGCAATTTAGCGAATAAAATGTTTTATTTTGCAATAAAAAATTAACAGTAAACCAACTGTGTTACCAAGTTACCTTGTAATTTAGTTCCTAAATGATAAAAATATAGATTATATCAGTTATTGAGTTCAAGTACATTTTCTTAAGGAACAAAAGTTAAATAAATGACTTTTTTGGTTGTATCTCGAAACAAAAGCGAGTGAAAACAAATGAAAAATGTAAAAACTTGAAAAACCTACAAATGGTTTTCTTTAAATTTGGACTATTGTTTCCCGAGACAATTCTGAAAATGCCAAAAAAGTCTAAAATTTGCTACATATTAGTTTTACTGACCATTTAAATTTTCCTGTTAAAAAAGCGTTCAGTTCTATTCGGCAGACCTCTCTTTAGGCAGGTATAAAACATTTCCGTTTTATTAATGAAAGAAAAATCGAAAATATAAGTGTACAAAAATGAGCTCTAATTTTGATAAAGACGAAAACCAGCCACTACATGTTACATACTGGATTCTTAAATGCAGTGTTAATTTCGTATTTGTCATAAAAATAAAAGTGTTTTTTTTACGATATCTATTTAAGACCCTTAATTTAATTGTGGATTTAATATGCTAATTAAAGAAATAAATATTATTTTTAAAAGTAATATTCTCATAATTAAAATTTTTAGTTTTCAAATAGGAATTTCAATTTAATATTTTCTAAAACGATTGACAGTTGAAAATGAAACTGGAAATCTACGCGAAAGCTTGAACAATTTATGAATTGGTTACATTTTGAGTTAGTCATTTTTTTATTTTTCATCTTGCTCAGCAAATTATATTAAAAAAAAAACGAATTACAAAAAAGTTTCGAATTAATTCTATATGTAAGTCTGCAAACCACTTATTATTACTTCATTAATGTCGAAAATCTTATGCCCTTTGATTGTTTTTTTTTTAACTTTGGCAATAAATAGTAGTCTGACGGTGCCAAATCGGGAGAATAGTATGGGTGCGGGTGGTCAACCAATTCAAAAATTTTTTTATCAATTGTTTGCGGGGCGTTATCTTGCAAATAGTGCACACTTTTAGCAAGTTTTCCATGTCGTTTTTCCACAATTCAGTTCAGGAGTTTAGTGGAGAATCGGAATGTTTCCACTTTTGAAATTGGTTTTGACTTGGCTGACCACCCGCTCTATTCTCCTGATTTAGCACCGTCAGATTACTGTCTATTCCCAAAACTCAAAAAACTTTGAAAGGCAAAAGATTTAAAAAAAGTAATGAATAAATATGTAAGTCTCAAATCAGATTACGTTGGATAAATTAAATTTTGTTTTAAAATTTTATGGCGTTTTATATGTTAGGCCAGAAACTTATCAATACATCCTCGTATTACATAATTATAATTACTCGCAATATCTTTCTGTAATACTTGAGATACCTATTAGTTTAAAAAAAGTCTTTTAGCATTTTCCCTACATTCCTTATTTAAATCCTAAATGATCTGTTTGGACTTTTGTAGCTTTTTTAACTAAAATAACTTGTAAATTTTCATAAAATTTATTCTTATTTACCTAATAGCCGTTTCTACTTTTACTTCATTATTGAAGACCACTTTTTTAATTTTCTATAAAACAACAAGTAAAAAGCTGAAAATAAAAGATTTTTTTTAATAATTTTGCTGTTATTTTTAAGAAGTTTCTATTTTGGTTATTTATTAAATTATTCGTAACTGATAGTAAAAGTTGTCTCAAATGTTTATATATCGATATACATGCGTATAAGTTTTTAGTTCAAAGTTTGAATTTTATTGTTGATTGAACATGGCATGCCGGAGAAACGCGCCAAACTGATAAAGTTATTCTTGATATTTTTCATATAACCTTGATTTTATTGTATATTTTTAGTAATTTCTTCTTTTCTTTTTCGATAATATGTTGTAATTATTTTTACAAAATTTTATTCAAATAAATAAAACAATGCCGAGGATTCAGTGCACATGTGGAACACAGTGTTAGACTGTGAGAAAATGAATTAACGATGAGTTATTATACCAACTAGTTAGTGATGTTTTTTCAGTTAATATTTTCATCACAAACGAGTCGCAAGTGAATTTTTTGTGTTATCTTTTGGTTTAAGGTCCGGAAAGTCATTTTTTGCTATTTGTGTTTGATATCCTTTAAACGATTTAAAAAGAAAACCCTTTCACTAAATTTTATAATTATTGTTATCAAGACTGAAATGTTGTCCGATTTTATCTAATTAGTTTATTTTTGCTTTATTTACCCGTACTTGTATGACGAAATACATTTACGCTAAAATTATCAAAAACATCCAAAATTATAGTTACATATATAAAGATCATTGTCCTTTCAAGGACCCGTTTCCTTATCTTGAAAAGGTACTGCGCAACAAAATATGTTATAATGATAAAAAATATCTAATGTTGTTTTTCATTCAAAAAGTTTATTCATAACAACATACATAAGTCATTTGTTAGAGATTACACATAATATATCACAATACATCTGATGCTTGACAAATTAATTAATGATAAATGATTTGCAGTAAATTTCTAATTTTATTATTATTATTTCATTTTAAGCGCCTGGCTTTATGTTCTGACAATAATTTTGTTTTATGAATTTCCTATTAACGTAGAAGTGAAAACTTAAAAAACTTATAATTATAAACTAACAATGGTTTGTTTGAATTCTTAAAGCACCTAATTGTAATTTCAAAAACTAATATTTCATTATTTGTAAATTAAACTTATGGATATTTCAAATTGTGATAAAATTTTATAGAACTTTAAATTTTAAAATCCGCGACAAAAAATTTGGTGCACCTAGAAATCATTTCAAAAAGCAAATATCGATATTAATATTGATAATATTAGAAAATGAATGTTTTGTTTTTTTTTTTTTAATTTATTTATAACAACGCGCCTAAAGAAATTTTCACTTCAAAGAAGCTTTCATGGTCAGCTCGCTTTTTGATTTATGAATTCCAGAAGTAAAAAATTACTCAGAATCAGAAACTAATTTAATTTTTATTTTTATAACTTTAGGCACTAATTTTTTTTTTAAATCTGAATAGAAATGTGTTTTTTATTACAAATTCTTACCAAATAGGAAATTTTAAAGTAATTTTGATAACAACTTGTTTACCCATGATAAATAATTTCTGAGACAATTTAATTTACAAAAAAAATTCACTACTGCAATACAAGATAATAAAATAATTATAATTTAAAATGATGTACCTGCTATATTAAACTTTTTACCAGTAATTGTTGGGTCATATAAAAAAAAAAATAATCTGTACAAGGTATTAAGAAAAGAATCCAAAATTTAAATACATACTTCAAACCCGAATAACCTTTTTTTTTATTTTTCTCCTTTTTTGATTATTTTTAATAATAGTTAATTTCTCTTATTTTGGCATAACAAAAATGTACAATTGACAACTACAGATAATAATCAAAGCAAAATTAAACCAAAACCTTGACCTAAAAAACACAGAGAGTATTAAAGCACATCGACAAAGTAAAATACGGCTTTTTAGGTTATAAGAATTTAATGTTGTCGGTAGAACGGTCGAAACGTCGCATCAATAACGTTATTTTCATGAACTGTAGCCGGTTTTTGTCATTATTACCTTGGTATGTTTAAAATATGGATTTTTATTTCTGAAATTTTTATTATAAATCCGCCGTCAAATTAAACTTCTTATTTAAAAATGCATTAGGTAGGGGAGGGTGTGGAGGAATGGGATAATTTGGATATTAATGCTTTTAATGGTAGGTAATAAATTAAAGCCAATAAAGGGGCAAATAATTTAATGTTAAAAAACCAACTCACCGACGTTTCGCCTAAAGTTTCTAGGCTTTATCAAGGTTAAACCTAACCCCTTTATTGGCTTTAATTTATTACCTACCATTAAAAAATTGGGGAAGAAATGATAACCAGAATTAATGCTTTTAACAGCTTGACTTTAAAGATAAACCAATTTCATTTGATATCACAAGCACGTACGGACATTGAACACGCTTTCTGTCTGAATATATTAGTTACTTATAAATACAGAAAAATTTTATTTCACATAAAGGGACTGTTGTCATTATGTCCAATTCCTCCTGACTGCAGGAGATTTGGGACATATTGCACGAGGAATGGTACATGATTTTTAGAAGCAACATTAGGTACGTAGTAGGGTTCAATAATAGAAATACTTTTAATTTATTTATTTAAACAAATTAATATTAGGAACAGAAAAACAGTAAGTATTAAAAAATAAAAACACTTTATTAACAGATTATCTCAAGGTAGGAAATTGCAGGAGCAAATCGACATCAAATTTATAAAAGGCGCGCATTCTTTCGGTTCCTCCTGCTTTTTGTAGTGGAAGAAGCTTTTGAAACAAAACTCTTATCTGTTTCATTAGGAAACACAAATGTAGGAGCGTTGTTTCTTTTTTTTTTTATTTCAAAATTATCATCTTCATCAGGGCCCTGCTCAATTCTCCCCACAAAGTAAATGACTGTTTTTTTAGTTAGAAAAACAACCACAAAATCGCCCACTTTAACAGAATCAACATCAAAATCAAAATCATCGTGTGGATTCATGAAAGGGTCAACATGACGTGATAGAGCCGATTTTGAGATTTCAAATCTATCGGCGACAGATCGTATAGAATTTCCCTTCTTTACCTCTTCAATTGCTTCGGCTATTTCATGTCCAGTTTTTCTAATTCTGTTCGTATTTCTCTTCCAAAACCGAGGCATACTTTGTAAATAAAAGAGTTATTGTAAATAAAAAAACACACAAAACTTAGTTACAGAAAATGCAGGATGTTTAGGACATATGCAGGAGATATGAGACAAGTCCCAAACCTCCTGCACTTACGTGCTCCAAACCTCCTACATTGTACCCTAACTATAAATATGGCTGGCCTGATTTTCAGGTTAAATCTAGGGATGTAAATTTTGCTAGCTTTAGTACTTTAATCCAACACTTATTGTTATATTTATCATATCTATTTATAACATCATTGCTAGATGACTTAAAATATATAAATATATTAGTAGTATTACTTACCTTTTTCTAATAAAAACGAACTTTTAACAGCAAAGTACTAACGCCTGCATATAATTTACTCGAAATGCTATCTGTTGGCAAGTAGTTGCAACTCTGTAGAATGGGTTATCTTTAAAAACTCTACGTTGTCCCATTGTTCCTGTGTCCCATTCCTCTACATTCTCCCCTACCTATTGCAGCGTGTTAATTTTTGGGTATTTTGTGGTTAAGAAGTTAACGAGACCATAGAAGTAAATAAGTAGTAAATATAATGTAAAAACAAATGAACTATCTCAGCGTTAAAGTTTAAATTATACAATACAGAAATTTATATTAATCACTGAATGAGAATGAAAGTTTTACAAGAGCATTTTCCTGTTTATGCGATATTATTTGATAGATCTATAATGCGTTTTATGTAAACAAATTAAAAGTATTTACTGCATTCATAAGTATTACCTACTATGTTTTGAACATCATCTTGTTATGTAGTAGTTTGTGAATAATAAATTAATTTCTATAATCGGAAGCATTAACAAGATAAAAATAATTGTTTTGTACAATTAAATAATTTAGTTAGTGATTCATGAATACATCATATTTGGAAAGTTATTTTTGGAGCCTTAACAAAAAAGATATAGCCAAAACCGTTTACAACGACATCGCTTAAAACGACATACATGTTTTATCGACCAAAATCATAGGTCTCGACTGAATGCAATATGATCGCCTTATAAAAGAAACCGCTTTGTACGACATCGTTTATTACCTCATACCTCATTAAGCGACCACATTTAACTAATAAATTGGGAGAATTATATCTGTTAGAACGGCCAGCAGTCTTATTAACAATTTGAATAGGTAACAGTATCCAGATCAGGGATAGTACAATGGTCAAGTACAATATTGTAGTATTCGTGGGTTTATTCAAAATTTATTTGCAGGACTTAAGTACAGGAACACAATTTATATATATGTACTTATTTAATAATAACTACTTAAAAACACTATTAATTAATACGGAACTTAGCTTTCTATTTATTTACACACTCACTTATATGCGCGTCTCTATTTATTTGTCTTTTCACATCTAACACTGTCGATTTATTTTGAATGTTACCACTGTCGCTGTCAATTTATTACTAACTCACTGTCGAACGTCTTTCCACTTTTATAGCATCATGGAACAATCCAAAAAAGTCTCGAAGTTTGTTTACATTGTTTACGTTTTCAGCGAACCGCTTAATTACTTTCCTGGAAGGCAGGTACGGAGCAGACGTACACAAATACAACGCACACTGCCGACACCGGCCTTGGCTAGTCGGGCCGGCCGGCAACGCATACAAGCGTACCCGGTCGCACACAAACACGCTCGCGTTCGCTACAATCAATCAATGGCAATTAAGATAGCAAAGGTAAACAAAAACGTTTCGAGTCAATTCTCAGGATGTGCATCCAGTATAATCAAAGCCGACTTTCTCATAACTCATCAGTTAGTTTGTTACTTAAATGCACACAAGACTATTAATATCTATGGATTTATATTTATCTACACATTCAATAATACTAAATAAAAAAATATTTTTGTACCTCGAAAACATCACCGCTTATTACGACTATCGCTTTTAACGACCAAAAATAAGTGACCCTTCGATGTCGTTATAACCAGTTTTGAATGTAGTTATACTGTATTCTTTTAAACGCAATTCTACTAGAATTATATTAGAACATCAGAATTATCATCGTCAGTCTTCAGTCCGAACACATACCTCCACTTCTTCCAATCAATCACTAGCTATAAACAGTAAGTTTAGCGCCATCTGCGTGAATTATCTACAAAGTTGGCCCAACACCAATAACCTAACCTAACCATTTGAAGAAAATAATCTTATATAAGTGTCCTGGTGCCTCTTTTTAATTATTTTTCTGCCTCTAATGTGTCTATAACATGCCATGTCCTATCATTACTTACTATCATAGTAGGCTCACACATAGTATAAGTAGTTACGTAATCAGCGCGCAGACCTTGTCTCACTATGGTAACGGTCCTACCATCCTATCTCTCTGTTTTTTTACTAACGTTTATAGCGTCCTTTATACTCCTATTTCGTGTGTTTTTCATGGTATTTCCATCTTTAGCATTTAAAAGTATGGAAATGCACAAAATCAAAAATAATCAAAGACCTACTGTAGGAAATATGTATGTATAAAAATCATGTGGAAAATAATTTACATTGAAACAGATTTGAATTTCAAATTCAGTAGTTTATGTAATATACCGTTCTTGAAAATAATTCAAACACAAATTACCAACATTTATTTTTGGGGTAAGTAAAATACTAAATAAATATTTATTTGTAATAAAACTGTCAGACCCCTACAATCAGTACCTCACTGTTCTTTCATCCTGTGTTCCAGTACGTTTTAAAGTTTCATTTTATTTTCCACATATGTTCTTTGCATTTTCTTTCTTTACACCAATATTTTCTTTCATATCATTTATTTTAATATCTCTATTTCCTCCTAGTTACTCTGGGGTATTATCTTCTTGCCAGTCCACTCATAATAATTTTTTTAACCCTTCCCATATTTCGATTTTTAAATTTTCCCCAGGCCTTCCCCTCTTATTGTTTTCGCCACATAGCCATCATTCATTCCTTTTTCCTCAGTTCTATTCTCATTACCTTTATTCTCCATATTTCTTTTTTATATCTCCCTTTTGTACGTTCCTCATGTTTTACCGCCCTTCTTTTTGTCTCTTCTACCATTTTTTCCACATTTTAATTGTCTTCCAGTGTTAAAGATAATCTGATTAACGATTAAAAATTAATGATTAAAAATCATAATCAAAAAATTTGATTAAGATTAATTAATAATAATCAAATTTAAAATGATTATGATAATTAATAATAATCTATAATCGTGAATTTGATTATTTGATTCACTATTAACTACTTCTTTATTCATTTAATTTATTGGAAAATGTAAACAATTCTAATTCCAATTTCACAGACTATACTTTTATATTTTGAATAAATTGCATAAATTCTGTTGTCAATTGTTGATAACAAATTTAATTGTTATAAACAAAAGGAGTAGGTTCCCATACATTTTACATAGTAAGTAACCTTATTTTAGTAAAAGAAACAAATACGCGTTGGAAAAGCTTGAATATATAGCATAGATCTCTTTTTTCATTGTTTCTAACAAATTTAATTGTTATAAAAAAAAAGGAGTAGGTTTCTGTGCATCTCACATGGTTAGTAACCTTATTTCAGTAAAAGAAAAAAATTTCCGTTGGAAGAACTCAAATATATTGCATAGATCCCGTTTTGCATTGTTTATAACAAATTCAATTGTTATAAACAAAAAGAGTATGTTGTTTTTCATTTTACACAGTTAGTAACTTTATTTTAGTAAAAGAAAAAAATTCCCGTTGAAAGAACTCAAATATACTGCATAGAACCCATTTTTTATTGTTTATAACAAATTCAATTGTTATAAACAATTTACATAAAGAAAAAGGTAGCCTATAACCTTCCCAGCAACCTCCTCTACATGTGTGCAAAGTTTGGTTGCAATCGGATTAGCCGTTTTGGAGATTACCGCGAACAGACAGACAGACACCAGAAATTTATATAGTAGTATATATATAGTGTACCTATAGATTAATAACATTGATGGATGTATTAGTTTATAATCCAGTTAATCAATTAATGATTAACGTCAATAATCGTGATTAAGATTACTTTTTTAATCATGATTATTCTAATCGTGATTAATGTAATCTGATTAAAATTAATCAAATTAATGAATTGATTAAAAAATTAATTGATTAATGCCAATACTGTTGTCTTCTCAGTATACAGTCTGGCATATTTCTTTCAAGAAGCATTAGAATTCAATTTATGTATTTTTCTCTTATATTTTCTATCTTTTAGTGTGTCTTCCATCCCACACTTCTACCCCATAAAAAACACAGCTTTAACCAATGAATTATATGTATAATAGTATCTTCTTTCCGATTGCCTTTACACATTTTTTATCTATTTCCCAGATTCTTTCTAATATTGCGCTTGCCTGTGCTAATGATTCTCTAAGTATAGACATGCAAAACATCTTCATTATTATACAAACTATTTTTTTCAAACGTTTCGTCGACAACTGTGGCTGAAATTTTCAGTGGATCTGTGTTGATGAGAGCGAAGGTTGTACCGCGAAGTCTCGGCAGCGACTAAGTGGAGAACTGGCTGTGCACTGATATATACATATACCGGGTTACGGTGGGCGTATCGTAGAAGGGGCGGTATCTGAATGGTTCTGCCATACGCCACATTACTTTATTTGTAGGGTGCTTTTGTCAGTTAGAAACCGCCTTACCTGCGTTGTGTCAGTTGGACATGATCCCACTGCTTTAAATTTATGATCCGTCTCAATTGGTATACGTCCCTCCAAATTCCAATGGTTGCATTGCAAAGTTAGATCTTTTAGGGTTATTATCTGTATAAAATTATATTCCCACACCACCTCTAGTAGAGTTAAGTCGAAGATTACATTCAGAAAGCTTAGCTAGTATTTATAGCTATTTAATAGTTTCCTTTTGCTTAACAACTTCGCATTGAGTTTTAAGTTAACAATTGGTTTTACGAAGCATATGTAATATACAGCTTCTGTATGATATTGAACTTAACCCTAAAATTAGTTTTATTGGTGCAGCGTTTTAATCCTCCATCCATAATAGTATCTATCTAGTAAATTGAAATTTGCTTAGTTTTTACTGGTTTTGAGTTTTTACAAATTGTTAAAGATTGAAATTGACTATATACACTTAATAAGCTTACAAATTAAGATTACTTGAGATGGAGACTCCAATTGGGGATTCCACATTGGGTATCGAAACGCGTTTTAGGTTTTTGAACCTTTTTTTTAATGAAATTTTGGGTTGTAGTGTTTATTTAGTTAAATTCCGTATACTTCACTGTATTGAGTCAACTACCGTGTAAACGTTCTTTTTTTTTTAAATCTAATTAGACTGTATAATTAATGTTAGCAGTTCACGCATTCAGAGTGTGGTTGAATATATCAAGTCAGTAAACTCCCAGCAACACTTGGTATTATCTTTAGATAAATCTTGCGTTCGATATATCGTTCCTGGAACAAACAGTACCAGGCGCAAGAAATATCACTCAATATTGCTACCACAATAATAACGAGGCTGACGGTTCATTTTTTTTTATTTTGTTCTGAAATTCACAACTGAACTATTACATCCACTCACGATCTGTTTTTTCGGAAGCTCAGGTGAAATCGTTTCAACGTTTGCTCTATTTATTTTACACGACGTTTATGGATCGTTACTGAAAATTTATTGCATCTGATGGTTTTGAAGGGGTTGTTTTATTTTCTATATTTAACGTAGAAAGGGTTGTTGAAAAAAATAAAGATTTTTGTATTAATTTATTAATAATAAGTTGAATAAGAAAAAAAGAAACCTAAAGTAATTGAGATACAGTTATGTATATGACGATTCCATAGGATAGGTTAGGTTAGTGAACCGTCCTTACTAGGTTTTCCCATTATTGTGAAATACTAGAAATCGACGTCTTAATTATACAAAAAGAATTACTTTCTGCTTTTTAGTTGACTAAAAAGTTCAAAGATTATCTTTTTTGTATAATATTATTGTGTAAAAGTTCCTCACCGTCATTCAGTATTTACCGTATTTCCACTCGAAACGTGTACAAAAAGCAGTCATTGTTAACATTCCTTGATAATTTTAAAAATTACAACATTTCACCACTTATTAATTTTTGTTTTACAATAAAAAAACCAATACATATTTATATTTTTGTAAACAATACGATATGGGTTACTAAATCATTTAATTGCCTTTTATTCATTCTTTTATCAGTTGTTTATTATGAAAAAAAGACGTTTCTGAATTTCATGAGATAATAATTTCATTCGTAGCTTCTCAAAAATAGTATTAAGTAATGGCATTTTAAAAAACCCGTTTACAGACAAATGTGCCGCATACAGTTTAATTATTCTATTACATGTTTCGTTTTAAACATCATGGTTAATTTGTTTAAGAGAAACGGACTTATTGTAGGTAATTTTTATCAGTTTATAAACACTTTTGTTTTGACGTCGGAAATGACCCTTATAGAGATATTAAATGCATCCACAGAAATTGTCTAGAATATTTAACTACAGTCGTGCAGTTTTGTATTTCACTAGGATTTGCATGTGTGTATGTTAGGTCATATGTTTCAAATTTATTTACAAGCACACCATGACCATTGCTATAGCTATTGTATCCAAAAATATACTTCTTGCTTATTTTTATGAATTACATATCAAATGATTTTGAAAGAAATGTTTAATTGTTCAAATAAGTCTGTACGACATAATGAAAAACGGAACCCTAATAGGAAAATTTGTGTGTCTGGTCTGTCATTCTGTTACAGCCAATTTGCTCCAAATCTTCTTAGGCCCCGCTCTTTTAGCATCTCTTACATGGAATTTTGAATGACGAATTATATTATCTGAAAGGTTAGAAATTGGTCAAAAAAGGTCAACTGGTTTCATTAATTGATCAGCGTTAGAAAAATTGCTATTAGAAATTTTACCTGAATAATGAAATGATCTACTAAATTATTGGTCAGACAAGTTTCATTTTAATATGAACATGAAGTTAACAAATTTTATTTATTTTAATCCTAAACCTATTGACTTAAAATTTTGTACACGTATTAGTTTCTGTGGCTTAAACACGGACTTGGTAATGTAAATAAATGAATTTCAAATATGGGGCTAACTTTTAGGGGCAAATTAAAAAAAAAATGCAAATTGTAGGTACGATTGACCGAGTGCCATTTTCTTCAAGATTCGGTATTTTTTTATTCATTCTTGTGTCAGAAATTGTAATTGACTTTTAAAAACACAGAATGATCACATTTACTAAAAAATTAATTAACAACAAACGAAAAAGAAATGCGCCCCTTTTTCGGGAATGGTTCAATTTGAAAAGTGTGCATATTGTACCAAGGGGCATAATGTTATAAGCCTATATCAGGCACAACGTATTCACGTAGGGTTAAAAGGTTTGTTGAGAGGTTCTCAAATTTGAGCACTGCTCGAGCATTTAATTAAATAAGATTCTTTCATCTAATATTATTATTTTATCTTATTCTTTAAAACTTTCAAACCAAAATTCATAAAGTGGTATGTCGTCATGAGTAGAGCTGAGAAAGCTTTAAAATGAGAGGTGTCATTTAACGCAGGGTGCTATTTAAAGTTTGAGGGTGTTTTATGCCTCTGTATCAGCAGTAGATTCCCTGACATCAACATCGTCTGTCCTGGCCTCCTCTAAAAGATATAACAATCGATATGTTTGAGGTTTGTTTTTTTAATTGGCGCACCCCTTATGTTCTGGCAGAACTTCTTTATTATACTGTTTTTGATTATGTCTTTGTGCGTTAATTTGATAGATTGGTAAAGCTCCAAGGTGGACGCATATTAAGTTTTTTTCTTACTATTTAATCTTGGATTTAAAAAAATATATACAGGGTGTACCAAGGAAGTCCTTCGTTAGAACTTTAAGTAGTAATCGGAATTTATTTTGAAAATTTCGCTCTCGTATTAGTAATTTGATGTGATCTTTTTATCTAAAATATTTTCAAGTAAATTTCGCTTCCGGTTATACCGTAAATAGGCACTAACTTTATTATTTTAACGGAACACCCTGTATTTTGTCATACCATTAAAATTGTTAGTTAATTTAAAGGTATGTTTCATAACATGAACCTACCCAAAAACTCCACCCTTTAGGAAATAAACGACCACCTTCACTTTTTTTTGAAAAACAGGGTTTCAATAATAATTTTATAGCGTCAATAATAATGCTCATTATTTAGTCAACTATTGAATGATCTTTGATATCATCTAAAAAAATATTGGAAACTTCAGACAACAAATTTTTTTTTATTAAATGGAACACCCTGTATATATTTCCATGTTCGAAAGCAGAATTTTATGCTGAATCGTTTGATATGTGAGTACCCTATACTTATCACTTACCATTAAATAAATATCACTGATTTTTGTAAATGATTTCTATTCAACGTAAAAAAGAATTGGTATTGAATTTTGAATAGATTTGATTCCAATTTGAATTTACGAAAGGAAAATGTTCTTGAAATTTGTAGACAACTTTTAGAATCTAATTTCAATGTGTTCATTATTTCTTAAACAAAAACATTCACCCCAATTTTTGCTTCATTTTGATGTAACTTTATTTGAATAATAAAGCAGTTACTATAGTTTTCCTCAAGATGATGTTAGTATCTTCACTGTCGAAATTATGTTTAAAAAATTCTTTGACAGCTACTATTCTGAACAAAAATGAAAAGCCTTTTTCAATGGGAACCACAGCCAAAGTGGACAGTCTGTCCTGGCACATGGTGTTGTCCAAAAATGTCTATTCGTTTTAGAGTCGAACACCTTTCGGCTTCTGCTGTAATGGCGATTTTTAATCGCACCATCTCGTAGGTACGTCCTTAAAATGCGCACATCATATGTTTACGATTCGCTCACTACCTTTCCTAATTGTGGAGGGGTAAGCAGTAACAATACGCGTTCGCTCTTTCATATTGTACGGGAGCAAGTTGATTGTCTAATATCTAATAACGTTTTTAAAGTTAGTACTTTCTTTCTTTTTTTTGTTGTTAAGCCAATAACAACAATTAATTGATTGATAACAATAAACTGATGGTTGTTATAAGCAAGTTAACTTTTGTGGCAATTTCAATCAGTTCTGTCTATTTGAAATTAGGGCAATATGATGGGAATAATAACAAACGTGTCGATGACCTCTACTCTTGTTATGTAATATATGTACATATTTACATGTGAACCCTTGAAAGGGCGCTATCGCCTTATATGTACATAAATAAATCGATGGAGGTGTTTAAAACTTTCTGAATGCCTGTCAACGTCAAACTGAAGAAAGTTTGTTAATAATCTTTAATGGAAATTTTCGCACTCGAAACACTCCAGTTTGTCTCGCAGTTTTATACGATGATGTACCGAGTTTAGTGTTTGGTTTACTGTACGGGGAAGTTTTTGGTACTAGTCGATTTCAGAGGGTTTCTATTTCTATTGCTACTAGCCCTTTTTGTATAATATTTGAAATAACTTCACAGAGTGGATAGTTATTGAATTAAAAAGTTTATTTAAGCATCAATTTGCTTGTTTCATTAAGTTGAACTTGACCAGGACTTTCCAAGTAATGTTCTGCGTTTCCGGGTTTTGTGAAGTGTTCCATTGCAGGAAACTTCCTCAGACTAATAAAATATTTTTGAAGTAGATAGGAATGAAGAGATGACATCATCGCGTTAATACCCTACTTATCCACTTTAGATAAAAAATATAGTTTTATTATTCTAAAAATCATGCAATTAGTTTGTGAACAAAATACGTGGACTTTTGACCTGAACCGAGTCAAAAATGATAGTAAGTTTCGGATAGATACCTTTCGCTGTGATCCGGAACTGTTATACTTAAATGGTTTTATTAATATTTTTTTACGACTTTAAATATTTTATAGGCATTATATCGGTTAATATTGATTATTAGCAATCCTAATTACGTGTTTCACAAGCCTAAACGAAAACTGGACTAGTCAACCAACCCTAGTGGACTCTTTCTGTTCAAAATGTCTTAAATTTGACATGTAGGGTAAACTGTAATAATGTCATATTGAACTTTGCCAAAATTGGGAAAGAGTTTTTTTTTTTATTTTTAGTGTTGCAATAAACATTGTTACTTAAACGATGAAAATAATAAAACAATAGTATGTAAAAACAAAAAGAGTTTCCTTACAATAAATGCTCGAAATATCTACCATTTGCGGCAAGACACTTTTGGAAGCTTATCGTAACATGCCGGACAGGCTTTAGTAAATGGGGACGCAATTTCTATTTTTATTGTACTTTTTTAAATTATATATCACTAGTTTAGAGACATATATTTTACCTCGATATTTAACTGAATTGCAATTGTACAAATTAAAATTCGTTTGCACTGTAATGTGTTTATTTTTATGCTGTTATAATTTAAAATACCAACAATGATTTTTACTATAATAATAAATAGGTGAAAGGCCCTATGCTCTATGTACAAAACATTTAATATTATCTTAAAGCATAATAGAAATTTTTTTTTCCTTTTATAATAATCAAAATAGTTACCATGAATTTTAGATCCATTTTATTTTGGTGATTTTATTTATATTTAAACTATTAATATTTTGACAATTAAAAACACTAACGGCGTGCCATACCTAATTTAAAAAACAAACGAAATATCGAAAATTTCTTTTTCCGTTATCTATCTTTCAAAAATTATTTTTTAAGATAGCTTGGATATATTTGTGACATTATTAAGCGTTTGAATTTTTGTAGAAAAGATTTTGTAAAATATACGTCAAAAAGATTTATAAAATTTTGCTTTGTTGAGCAAGGAGAAGAGCAAAGGGTGTTATTAAGCGAATACAGTAGATTTTGTTTTTAAACCCAGAAAAAAAAATATAAATTCGTCTGCTATCAAGCTATCAAAAGTTTGTGGTATTGTTTAACAATTCCATTGTAGTAAATTGTAATCTAGCAGCTATTTTAATTGTTGATTAAAATTGTTAAAATTCGTTAAATAGCATTATATACAAAGGACACACATTTTTTTTTATTGAAAAGAATAACATGATGGGATAATTTTTTAATGCTTCGATGTGGTAGTATTGATTATGGTTTTCGAGTGTTAATTAATACACAAATATAGAATGCCCGATATTGCAAAAAGAACAGGTTGATTGATTAATGTGTTCGGTTGAAGATAGCGATTGATCTTTAGAATATACACTAGAGGTATTTGAATTGATTAGATATTATTTTGGAAAAACGTTTGTTTCACGTACCTTAACATCATATGTTATGCGATAATATTTTCTTAAAAAATATTGTAAAAATTAATTAGAAAAGAATATAATTGTACTGAATTATTTATTATATTAAATAGAATAGTTTAGTCTATTTTTTACGACGAATTTGTACATAACACATAGTTTTAATGTTACCTTTGAAAACAAATTTGTTTAACTATGAATGGTTTCTGAGATAAATCAATTTATAACCAATTCAATTTGTACCTAGACCTCACAGATGGCGTTCGTATGTCATCTGTGGTATTATGTTGAACTAGATCTGGAAAGACTTGTATTGTAATTCAATTTATAGAAAAAAGATCGCAAACCGAACTGTGAAAAAATCACTGTTGGAATTTGTACGATTATAGTCGAATCTTAGTGCTAACGTCATTCAAAAATGAAGTCTCATAATTTGTACAGGGCATTCAGAAAAAAATCCAACATTTGATAATTTCAATTTTTTTTTCTTTTTAATGTCCTTTACCAATTTTCATTTTGTTGTTCGAATCCTCTCTTTATCTTTGTCGTCGTATTTCTATTCATTATAGCGCCTCCTGTTGCTTTATTTAAAAAATTTTGAAGTTTTACTTAATACAGCTAATTTTACTAAATTTTGGCATAACAAGAATGCTTTATTTGCTTTATATATTTTTTTCTAACATAAACTAATCAAAAGCACAATTTTTGGTTTGATTTTTAAAATTCGCTGCGGCACACTTGTTACGCCAAATTTAGAGAGAAAAATTAACTATTTTTTTGTAAAAATCCAATATTTTTCAAATAAAACTATGGGTTACTTCCATATGGATGGAAGAAAGAAGCAAATGACCCAATAAAATATAATGGTATTATACAGTGGCGGAGAAAAAAGTCTGCATACAAAAAGCGCCAAATCAGATATGAAGCTATAAATTGTTCTTTCAATAGATTTTAGGGTTACAAATGCTCAAATATCAACAAGAAACGTTTGTTGAAGATTTTTTTGGCTTATTAATACAATGTGAATAGAAATTAGAACAAACGAATGCAAAACTCAAAAGAATACAGAAAATTTATGGAAAAAAGTCTGCATACAGAACACAATATGAATTAATATTAAAGAAATATGGAATAAAGTAATAACGGGTTGGTCGTCCCTTTTTAGAAATGACTTCCCTTAATCGGTTTGGCATTGAGTTGACTAATCTAGACGTCTCTTCTGCCGTTATGTTCTCCCACTCCTCAACCAAGTTAGTTTTTAGAATATCTTTTGACGTTATTTGATGTTTTCGAATTCTCCGTCCCAATAACTCCCATAAATGTTCTATAGGGTTGCGGTCGGGTGACTGTGATGGCGAGTGTAATTGTTTCGGGACATGGTACCTATAACAACCATTCCTTCACAATATGGGAAGTATGCTTAGGGTCATTATCCTGCTGAAAAATAAAATCATTTTCCAATGATAATTTTTCCGCTGATAACTGTAAATTGTTCTTTAAAATATCCAATTAACCAAATCGATCCATGGTTGATTCTATAAAATGTAACTGGCCGACGCCATTTGCCGCCATGGACCCCCAAACCATGACGTTACCACCTCCATGTTTCAGAGTGAGCCGTAAATTTTTGGCATCCATTTCTGTTTTTTTTTCTCCAGACAATTGTCTTTCCATCAGAGCCCCACACATTGAATTTACCCTGTATATGTAAATTTTAATTACCTTCTTCAGCCACACTTGAATAAAAAATGAGAGAAATGACGTTTAGTGACCAACAACCAGTACAGCCAACTTTAATTTCATTTATACATAAATAAGTAATTTGTGTATGCAGACTTTTTTCCGCGAATTCTTTGTATTGTTTTGATTGTTGCTTCGATTGATCCTAATAACTATCGCCTGTGAATTCTCTAAAACATGCATTTGATAAGTGAACCTTTTTACTTGGTTTTTGAGAATTTACAACCGAAAATACTAATTATTCCCATAATTTAATGCCGCATATCTGCTTCAGCACTCTTTGTATGCAGACTTTTTTCCGCCACTGTATGTCTTTTGAAAAACGAAATTATTTATTAGATATTATTCACCCCTGTTCCCAAATGTTCAAATCTCTAATAAGCCTGTATAGCTCCCTTCAACGTCTAATGTATTACTCACTTTGATGATGCTATGTGTTGGAGGTTTCAGCTTTATTGAGCAGATCAGAAAATTTCAATTTTTTTTACTACTAAATTATGAATTGGACTAGAGCAATTTTTAATTCTGACTCATCATTTAATAGTAGAACCTGTTTCAGCACAATTAATTGGCGAAAATTCAGATTTAGACCCATTGGCGTATCAAGGGCTATTGTTAGGGAGCCCAGCCCCTGAGGCGTAATTGGTCTGTTTTGACATGAAAAACCTATTGACTTAGATGTCATGGGCTCGATTTTTGATAAGCGTTTAATAGAAAAACCGCATGACGTTATCTTCAGTACTAACCGAGATACAGGGCTTTCTTAATTTTTTGGCCATATTGAAAAAACTTTTTTATTTCACGGAATATTAAAATTTGATGAACACATTCTTAAGATACTTTTTTTTAAGGATAATCTAGTGGAGTACTTAGCTTTTTTTATCATTGCCCTTTTAAACGATATGATCCCTAATTATTTCTTCAAGTTCCCTTGAAAATTTTCTATAATATTAAACCACTAACAATGTAGTTCTTCTTAGGTCGCCAGTCATTATGCAGTTTACCCTATTTCGAAACATTCGTAATGAGTAGATAATGAAGTGGTGACTATTTTTTTAAATCACTCTGTATAATAGAAAACTACTTATTGGTAGTATGGAACGTCCTGTACATGAACATACCGAATTTGTAGAGTTAAGGAACTAAAGACAGGTTATTATTGCGGCGCTTGGGGGTGGTTTGCGTGTAGAAAAGCGAGGGGATGTTGGGGTCGCTAACGGCGGCGGCGGGATCGCGTGCACCGGTTTACATCCCGTCCACCGAGGGTTTCGCCACCGTCATAATCCCCGCCGCATACGAGACCACAACCAACGCTAACCAAACCAGAGCACGACTGACAACAGAAGACGCCAACGTCACGTCAGCGTCCCTGCTTCCTGCTGGAGCCCAATTGCGCGCTAAAGTAGTGAAAATGCCCAGAGTAAGTCTGGTCTTAAATTCCGCATTACATACACGCCTCGCTTCTTTAAATTTTCTGCACAATTTTTTTTTTTTTATTTCTAAGAAAGAATAGAATTTGTTAAATTCTATCAAAATTCTAGTTGTAGTAGTTGAGCTGAGTGTAGGATGAATTTTGAAACAGAACCCGGAAGGGTATCCTCGGGTTTAGAAGGGGAAAAGGGGGATTTTTTTTCTTTTTCGTCCGAGTGCGTTTGTAGAGGCACAAATTTAAGTGTAAATCCGGGTTAAACGCCAGATAATTGTTTTTGGGTTCCATGGGCTGAAAAATAATGTTTTTCACGTTTTAATTCTTTTCGAACGTTCTCTTAGTCGAAAAAATCTAAGAAAAAGCATGAAAATACTCTACTTCAACACCCTTTTATAGTTTTTTCAAGAATTATTGGAAGTGAACATAACCTCAAAAAATTTATTACCTAATATTATAGAGCAAAAAATTTATCACTTTTATGAATTTTTGTTAATTCACTAATTGTAAGTCATATTATTTTTGATATGGAAGAAAAACTATTTGAATTTACCTTAATTTATTTTAAATCATATGATAAATACCTATACAATATGAAATAGATATACTTTGACTTATTCTTAGTGGATAATTTGTGGTGAAAAAAAAAATACTGATAACAGTGAGTTCTTCAAACCGTCTTTATAAGAAAACCAAGTTTAAATAACAATTTTTAGGGTTTTAGGTTGTGGGGTAACAAATGGGAAAAATCTACAAAAATTCGTAGAAGCAATAAAATTTTTTATCGACAATATTCAATAGTAAAATTTTATGTACCGAGTTCGATGCGAATAAATATTTAAAAAAACTATTTGAGGTTATATTCACCTTCAATAATTCTTAAAAAAAAGTCTATAAAAAGGTGTTAATGCGAAGCATCTTCTTGATTTTTTTTTTCAGGTTATTTCGACAAACAAAACGTTCGAAAAGAAATAAAACTGAAAACTGTTTTTGAGCCCATGGAACCCAAAAAATGTTCGGGGTTTAAGACTTAATTTTCCTATAGAAGGGCCTTTTCGGAAAAGGGGGTGAAAAATGCCCCCGAACGTAGAGATATAAAACTTAGTCTTCCATATAGGGAATACAAAGATATGCTCATTCCCAAAGTTTCAGCCTTATTGGTGGTCACGTGACCGTTTTATTTAAAAAGTAAGGTTTTTCGTTTTTGTCAAATATCTCAGCCGCATTTGAAGCTTTCTTAATTATTCTTGCGCCATTTTAAAGGTCTTAGAAGCGCTTAACAAATGTGTTTTTTTCAAATTTTTTTGGTGGGAAGTTTAAATTTTTTCGTGACTTGAAAAAGTTTAAAAATTCATTAAAAAAAAGCTGAAACTTTGGGAATGAGCATATCTTTGTATTCCCTATATGGAAGACTAAGTTTTATATCTACGTTCGGGGGCATTTTTCACCCCCTTATCCGAAAAGGCCCTTTGTGCCTCAACAAATACATTTTTAGACGAAAACAGCAAAACAAATTTAGAGCGGCGTTTCCACTTCTTAAACTCATGATACAAACATTTTCAAAATATCTAACTAAAATTTGGCAAGTTTTGGTATTAGCGTTTGAGCTTTTTAGCAAGATCTAGTAAAAGTTATGTAAAATATATTGCAGTATTCTGAGCCAGCTCTTTGAGAACTCAATCATGAAATGAGATATTTTAAGATTCAAAACTTTTGGTTTATATTAGGCAAACCAAAAATGTCTCAATCACAAGTCGAAGGCTTTGTATCTATTTTTTTTTTTAATCAAAGGACGTGACCAATTTCACATGCCACTGAGTTTGTGTTGACCACCAGTCTGTATTTGTTTGCCCTCAAATTTGATCATTGCTTTGCATGGCCCAATACATAACTTACGTAGATGGATCAAAGGTGCCCTCTGATTTTTCCATCGTTTACGCGCCAGGGTCCGTCAATGATCTTTTACGTAAAACCAAGTGGTTTGATGTGTGTAATTGTAAGGGATCACGTCCAGTGCATATGCACAAAAGAAGAAAGTTCAACATGCATATATATGCAACCCATAATATTATCGTTCAAACAGTCTGATTTCTGTTTCCTATAATTATCACCCACGTTATCTTAGTACTCGTGTGTTGTCTTTCTTAAAGTTGACATTATTTAATAACAGTTTAAATATTAGTCATAATTATTTTTTTTTTAATCAAAACGCAACTTCATCAAAACTATACAACAAAATCGAAATTTAAGTATGATGTAATTGTAAAAATTAAAATTTTATTAAAAGATCGTGTTCCTTGCAAACAACATGACGTTTGTGGCGAATGTATGTGAATGAGGTATTCAAATTGTTAAGAAAAATACTTTTTCGAAAGTGGTATCGATTCTGCTAAAATATTGTCAGTTAAATAAAAGCGGAACTTTAAAAAAACTATATTGTATTTTAAATACATTAATATGAATTTAATTAAAGAACAAACTACAAATTACCACAAATTAATGTGGAAAAAGGTATTGTTGTCATCATGTCCCCGGCGGGATTCGAAGTTGTTGGTTCTTTAATTGAATTCATATTAATGTATTTAAAACACGCCACTATTAAATATTTCATTGTTAATAGTTATTAATATATTGTATTTATTGAAGATGTGTAGTCGATTATAATCACTTCAGTGCCTAAAAAGAATTACAGGTATCGAAGTAATTCCATTTTTATTTTAATAGGTAGGTATACAACTTTCCAGTTCTTCAGGGGAAAAACATTTTTTCTCTAAATTCAGCGAACTTATCATTATACAGCTGAAAAATCCAATTAACAAGAAAACATTCGGAAGTGTCCGCCATCGGTTGATTCATTAGCAGATTTAATATGTCAATTTACTTAAAAAAAATTAAGAAGCTCGAGTAAAACTCTTGTGAAGAGGGTTCCTTACCATGAATTAGATTATTTACCATGTTTTTTTTTTAATCTTACCTAAATTTTTTTGTGGTTACTAAATAATTTGCATGAGGTACCGGATTGATGAATGTTTTATCTAGCGTTGAATTTTGTCTTGTTTTATCTTCTAGAAATCGTGAGCTAAAACGGGGATTCTGAAATTTAATTTTTTGATTTGTCCTTTAAATTGATATCGAAGTCTTCTGTTATAATAATAATATTTTCATGGGCTCTGATAGGTATTCCGAATTTCGGTGATTTATACAATATTATTTTAAGAATATAGACTTCTTTTAGTTTTTCTTGTAATTTATAAGTAAAGAAGTTTTTTTTCTTTTTTAATCTAAGGCTGAGTAGTTTCTGTGGTAAAGGGGCAATTGAATGTTCAATTTGGGGCAATTGAATGTTCAATTTTCATCTAGTTTTTATATAACATTAAAGCTTTTTATTTTATCAACAAACTATTTCGACTGATATGTCACACGGCATAGTTTGCAAAACTTTTTTTTTTTAATCTTATAATTTGCTCTCCAAAAGGGTACGTTACACGTTCGTATTTGAACTACAAAACTTCATCTCCATACCAAAATCGATCGAGTAAATTTGTAGAAAATTGCCTATGACGGACGGATAGACAGACACACACAAGTGATCTTATAAGGTTTTGCCATTTGCTTGTACGAAACCCACGTATTTTTTATTTTTGATGGAAAACAGTTTAAAGGGGTAAAAATCATCCCTGAAGGTGATACCTGATGAGGGTGGTTTTGATACGAATGTATCTATTTATAGTTAATTTCTTGTAAGTTATTAAACAAAAAATTATAGTCAACGACCAGAGAAGCGGCCGCAAACTGTTGAATCAGTTTTAGAATTGATTGCATTGAAAAATAATTACGTATTTGTTTTTGAGTTTTTTTATTTTTAATGATTAAAAAATGTAAATACGTATTTTTAAAATATTTTAATATCTGTATAAAGGTGTTTTTCATCATCTTTTTTTTAAATTGTTTTCAACTCGAATAGTCATTTTAGAATATATAATCTACCTAAGTATACACATGTGAAAAATGTAAAATACCCTTATGAGGAATCAGTTCCGGAAATAATTTTAATACTTTTAAAATGTTTCTCTTATTCATAACATTTAATATATATAAATTAACGTGCACTTCGGAATGTTTGCTTGTAATTTCAATTTTAAATTATTTATATCTATTAACAATGAAATATCGAGAAATATTTAGTAGTGGTGATTTTAAATACTTTAATATGAATTAAAAATTCAAGAACCATCTACAATTTATCACAAATTAATGAGGAAAAAATGACGATGAAAGATTAAATCTCGTCTTCATCATCTTCATATTTACTAGAACTTTTTGAAATAACTAGACTCTACCCCTTGAGGCCCTGATTAAAAAATTCTAAAACCAAAAAGCTCCACTGGCGCCTAATTTCCGAGTTTATTCATAATATTCAGTTTTTGTTTTCTTTTTTTTAATTTTTAACTCATTTTATTTGGTCTTTAATCAACATATCATATGCCACGCGCAACCCTTAAAAACACATTGTATACTCATAAACAACGATATCTTTATTATTGGGCGTAATTAATTAATTTTATTTATTATTATTTTTTCGTTGGTGTCAAAATCTTGCATTTTAAAACTTGTGCTAGAAGAGAAACGTTTTTGGTAAATGAATTGTTGTGATTCACACACACAAAAATTGTATATAATGTAAATACAGCAAGCAATATTTCAAAAATTCTTTTCTTATTTTATTTTTGTTGTCCGAGAATTTGTGGATTAGCTAAAGTAATAATCTCCAAACACGCTTAAACATGTTAGCGCTTACGCTATGTACAGAATAACTGACAATAGAGAGGGTCGACGAAAAAGAACAGGTAGGATTTATGAACTGTCTCAGATGGACGAGTGAACGCCATCTGTAAAGATTGGACGTCTACTAACTGTGGCATACCATAAAATTAAAGGTTGCGTGCTCTGAGGACGTAATCTATTTTTCATATATTTTGTTTAGATTTGGGACTAATAATGTCAAACGTATATGAGTCACTTACCTTAATTTATGTAAAGTATTGTCTTGTCAGTTTTTCAAATTTTACCATCTAAATTTTAATTACACATCTGATTATTAGCAAACGATTTTCAAGATATTTTTGAATTTACCAAGAAATAACAAGATATCACACTCATTAAATTCAAAATTAAATACATTAATTGGACGAAAACACACAAACATATATTTTTTGATCGAGAAATTAAAACAAGAAAATCGTAAAATTAGCGTTTCAAGCTTAGAAAGAAGCATTGGAAATTTCTTTACTGACAAAGATTTAAGGAAACATTTAAATAGGTACATTAAGTTACGTGGGCAAATTAGACTAATATGTATTTATAAGTCTGACAAAAAACAATTAAATTAAAACTGAGATAAGCTATTTAAGGCCAAATAATTTTGACAAAACTGGCCCCAAAAAAAATTTCACCCCTTGGAGACCATTTTAATACATCAAAATAGTTCATTTACGGTGGTGGAAGACATTTTCAATAATTGTTTATAAACAAAAACATTGTTATAAACAAAAAATTTAAAGTTTTAGAAATTACCAAATTAAGAGAAAATTAAAATAGAAGGTACTTATTGAGAAAATTGCTCCAAAAACTTTCTTGTATTGCACTAAAAAACTTTTTAGTGCATCAGATGCATTCTAGAGGTGGGGGAGATATATTTTTCACAAAAAAAACGTCGTAGTAATTCCCTGTGTCTTGAAATAGGTTATGGTAGAGGGTGGGTGTGTTTATATATACATACCCCACACCCCAAAATTTTAATTTAATAATTAATTTGGTATTTGGTTAGGTTAGGGTACGGGATGTAGGGTATGTGTATGTAAACACACCCACCCTCTACCATAACCTATTTCAAGATACATTGAATTATTACGACGTATTTTTAAATATTTTTTATATTTCTAAAACTTTAAATTTTTTGTTTATAACAATGTTTTTGTTTATAAACAATTATTGAAAATGTCTTCCCCCACCGTAAATGAACTATTTTGATGTATTAAAATGGTCTCCAACGGGTGAAAATTTTTTTGGGGCCAGTTTTGTCTGGAGCCCCACTTCTAAATAATTACCATAATTTTTTAAGGAATTTTCATTAGTTTAAATTATATAACAAATATTAAAACATGCAAATTTTAAACCATTAACGTCTTATATACCTTCCTAAATAAAATATTATAAGTATTTTTTTATTTATTTGACATTATCAGTCTCAAGTCCGAATAAAAGCGTGAGGGAAAGTTATATGTGTATGTTAACTATCTACGTACGATATATGACAAATTTATTACCTACGTCCTGGTAATGTACGCTCATCGTCAGAGCACGCTTGAAGAAAGACTGGTCGCTCAGTGCACGATTTCATTGTGGTCGTTCAAAGCACGGTCGCTCAGAGCACGCAAACAAAATTAAAGCCTTGGAATCGTGTCTAACTGAGGCAACGCAGGTTTACTAACTGAGGCGGTTTCTACCTGACTCCTTTATATCTGAGCACCCATAAAAACTCAAAATGCACCCTACAATCAAAAGTGTGGCATAAGGTCATTTGTTAGACGGCGATTTTAACTTAATGTCCTTGCAGCGTCAGATACATCACATTTATAGAAAAACTAGGGCTCGGGCTTGTAGGCCGTGGTCTATAGGAACTATTTAGTCCAGACGTTTCGTCAGCAATTGCGGCTGACATCTTTAATGGAAGTGTTGACGAAAGCGGAGATTGTATCTCGAAGTCTCGACAGCGACTGAGTGGAGAGCTGGCTGCGCGCTAATATCTATTCCGGGCGACGGTGGGCGTGCCGCACATGGAGTGTCAAAATGGTTCGTATGTGGATTCGACACCTTCTGCGTCGTTCTCTCTAGAGCCAGATGCCACACTTTACTCAAACGAAGTCCTTCTATTCTGTTGAAATTCATAGGGTGTTTGTCAATTTCGATGGCTTCCCTATGCAATCGGGGATAATGCTCCGAAGTAGTAGACAAAACAGAAGTGTCATCGTACTTAATAAGATGGTTGTCGTTGTTCAAAATATGTTCAGCTAAAGCAGATTTCTCAGGCTGTAAGAGTCGACAGCAGCGTTTGTGTTCAGTTATTATCGTCTTAATCCATAGCAACAGGGAATTCTATAAACACGGAAATCAAAGCGTCTCTAGGGTCTTTAGCTGATATGAGGAGGTTACGTAGCTTATTCGTTGGTTTAAAGACCGTTCTGATGTTGTGACGATTAAACAACTTCCCAATGCGATCCGTAACCGTGTTTATGTAGGGCAAGGAAACGTATCCTGTGTATACGGTGGTTGTGGTGTTTTAGGTGAAGTTCTTTTGGGATAGAGCGTACATTTGATCTCTTGTGGGGTATAACCGTTGGATTGGAGAGCTTGATCTAGATGGCAGAGCTTTTGTTGCTCATGGCTCGTTTTTGTCCAAGATGATGATTAGAATCCACCATTAGAATACACGGTATGACCTAAGGATCTATCGGACTTCTTTGTAACAAGAACGTCTAGAAAGGCAAGTTTTCCGTTATCTTCATTTTCATCACCACGACTCCGTACAACCAAAGTATCATCCACGTAACTAAAGAAGCATTTAGGCTTGAGAGGTGCTGAATTAAGGGCCTTTTGTTCGAAAAACTCCATACAAAAGTTTCAGATCATCGGGCTGAGAGGGCTCCCCATAGCTACCCCATCTGCTTCTTCTTATCGTGAGCCTACACAGACTGATCGTTATCTCAATAAGGATTCTAATCATCATCCTGTACAAAAATGAGCCATGATTCAGACCCTTATTCACTGGGCTAAACGCATCTGTGAACCTTTTCTTTTACAAAAAAGCTCTGCCATCTAGATAAAGCTCTCCAATCCAACGGTTTTACCCCACAAGAGATCAAACATACGCTCCATCCCAAAAGAACTTCACCTAAAACACCCCAACCACCGTACACAGGATACAGCTATCCACTCAGTCGCTGTCGAGACGCTGTTGCTGATGAAACGTCTGGAATAAATAGTTCCTATAGACCACGGCCTACAGACCCGAGCACTAGTTTTTCTATGGATTCAGGCCGTGAAAACTTATGTTCTTACATTACATTTATTTTTATTAATTAAAAATTCTAGTTTTTATTTAAAATTATACATAAGGGAACAAATTTTACTTATGTAAATATTTATATTTGTTTAAAGCATGCTTAATAAATATTAAATATTTAACGAACGTAAACTGAAACAATAACCTAAGCTAACCTCATGTTTCTTGTTTTTTTTTTTTTTAATTAACGAAAAATGAAGCATGTCATACACATGATATTAGCCATTATATCGCTGGTACTTCATGGTCACATAATTAACCTTCCACTTTGGATGCAATTTTATACGTCTTGCCTCAGTTGAAAGTACCGTTCAGTACCGTTACCATCGTTGTTGAAGGCCAGAGGGCTAACGCGCAACGTCATACAAGGAGGTCCTCGTAGGAAACTGTTTTAATCTTATAGCCGAGATATTTATCGTGTAAAGATGTTTTTGATTTCGGATTCTTGTAGAGGAAATCAGGAGAGCATTTATGCAAATTTTTAATATTGCCAAATAATTGTTACTATTTTTCATTTAACGTCAAGTTTGGCAGAACGTGTTATTTGACCGTTCGACACTTACGTAGCCAAAAAAGTATAAATAGATACATTTTTTTATTGTAAATAAAAAGTAGCAACAACAATTTGCCAGCTTAAGAATTTCAAGAAATGCTTCTCTGACCTTCCTCTACAAGAATCTGCGATTACAACAATTTTTGGACGATAAAATTTTGAAGGGGTGTCGCCTCAATTGGTTGAATTTTGAAAGGGATCGCCTCAGTTGCTTAGATTTTGAAAGGGGTCGTCTCAGTTTGGTATATGTCCATAGAGATTTGCCATAAATGTAGGTTCAATAATATCCAACAATATCCTTCTAACATACTGATCAACTACTTTTTATTCCTCATAATACATGACAAGTGCTAATTACACATGTCACTTTAATGTGTTACGGAATTTCTTTTAATTTCTTATTCGTAGTCGTGACAAAGTTGAAGGTATTGTAAATGATATTATTTTATGGACATGACTAATTAACGTATGTACATACTAACTTTGGTTTTATTTCAATAAATTTTATCGGAAGGTTCAAGAATATTTTATATTTTGCGCTCAATTAAAGAAAACGAGTACATTTATCTGCTTAATGAGAACATTTCATCAAACAATGTACCTAATTAAGATACATATTTACAAATTTACATGGAATATACAAGGTGTCTCTATCACTAAAAGTTCTTAGTACAAAATAAACCGGTTTATCTTACCTTATTTCGGTACAAATTACCTTCCATAAAGTACAAAAAAGTAATAAAACTGCAATAACGAATCGAGTGGACGTTGTCATCGAGGAAATCCTTTATTTTTATACCATTCTATCATAACGCGCGCGCGCCATCAGTCGGGGAGGTTTCTTCACATATGAAAAGTAATTTGCCATAAATAGATAAGTGGTGCATCGCTAAGCCTCGTGCGTATAATTTTGCATCATGTGTTTCCCGTTATGACGTGGCTATTTAGACCTTTAGCGACACCCTGTATATGTTTGCATAAAAATAGTTCATTACACCACATTACTGTTTCAGTTAATTTAATTTGTTTTGCAATATATTTTTATCTATTATTCTTTGAAGAAATACTCGTTATGTCATCGTATTAATAGCAAACAGTTGTCACGTATAGGCTCGTCCTTAGACCACTAAACTCCTCGCTCACTCCTTGTAATAAATAAATAAACATGTTTCTGATTGAGTTTTTCATAATTTTAATGGGTTTTCCCAAAATTCTACTCTGAAAATAAATAGGGCCAGAGTTAGAGTATCCGGAAAGTGTTCATTCGAACTTTGACCGTCTGGTGTCGTATAAGTCGAAAGCGTCTGTCGTCGTGCGGCGTCTAATGCAATAATAATGTTCGAACAAGTCAGGGTCACTATTATGAGAGGAATTTCGATCAATTAACGATCACAAGATCACATATACTTATAATAAATGTTGTAGGAGTTTGTTGACTGGACCGCAATTTGTATTTTATAATAAGACGATTAAACTAAATAATGAGGACGCTCAACGGTCTCAATGCTGCGATAACATTGCGGTTTTTAATTGAAAAAAAGTATACATATACTTATAATATGTATTTTACATCCGATCAAGAATGAGTTTAATAATTTAATTGTTAATTGGAAGAAATAGAGAAGGAATTGTGTTCTTGTGATTAAGAATGCTCTTTGTACCCCAAACGCAGACTACGTGGTTTTAACAGACTGTCTTTAGCATCAGACTTATCTTAAATCAAATACACTTGTGGATATTGTATTGTTAACTAATCTTTTTTTATTATTTTAACTAAAAATGTTAAGAATCTTTTTAGCTCATTTAAATTCTAAAGCATAGTTTTTATCTGCTTTTCAAAAATTAATAAACCACCACAGGCAGCAGACAATGTCCCACAAGACACTTTTACATTTTTGTAAATCAAAATGTGTTTCGATAACATTCTGTAGAAACCACCATTTGACCTGTAACTTATAGCACATCTCCACAGGTGGTGTTTACTTTTACTTGCCATCTATGGCCGTTTATTTATCCTACATGGATTTTCAATTTGGTCGAGATTCTGCTGAAACTGTCTACAGCGCGCTGATGAGAATTAATAAACCGAAATCTGCATCTAATGGTTTGCACAGAATGATAATCAATGAGGAAACCCTCACCCCATCACACCTTTCAAATAGGAACTAATTTACCACAAAAGTTTTTGATTCCACGATCAAGGGTTTCAATTTTTAATTGTATAGTCCAGTTAATAGGGAAATTTGATGGATAAATTAATAGTAGAATTTCACCCATGGGAAGTTGCTCGTTTTGATGGGGATAAATGTGAGAATTTGTTTCGTTTCGGACTAGAGTCCATTGACGGAGAAGATGGTATAGCCGCTTCAAAAAACTATATTTTTGCTTATAGAAACTGAAATAATGATTTCAGAGAAATAATCCTTTGAAAATTGCAGCTTTTGTCGTTTTATTATAAAGGTTTAATTAGATTTTCTTTTCAGGAGCGTTATTTTGTAAAAATATCTTCGTTTCTATTCCAGATAAGTACCTATTACTGTCTAGGAATGAGCTATAATAACCGTGCGTGCAATTAACCTGTAGATCAGTGGTTCTCAACTTTTTTGTTGTGGCGGCACACTAAAAATTTAATAAAATATTGTTCCACGTTTTTTTGGTGGTTCCAATGGTGTGGGTCGTGATGGGGGTGGAGGTGATGTTGAAGGTGGATATGACCGAGATAAGGCAGGTGGTTTTGAGAGTATGGGATGATGTAAATGTTAAGAATGTTACTCAAATTAATTTGTAATTATTTAATCATGTTTCACACAGAATGCGATACGCAATCAGTTAATTTAATATTAAAAAAAATCAAGAATTTCAACCCTCAGTCTTCGCAAAGTTACAAATACAGAAGAGAGAAATGTAAAAGTTGTTGAAATTATATCAAATGTAATTTTATTTAATAATTATTCGTCATCTTGATGTGGAAAGCTGTGAAGGTGATGTATTTCCCTCGCAGAACATGTAAAGAAATATTCATTCGTACGGATATTTTGTTAGTACACAAATAATAATTAACATAGTTACATATATAAATATTTACACATCAAATTATATTTTACTCATATTGGAGTTAATTAAATATTGACATTTATAATAAACGCAAATATAGTGACCTACAGATTTTACTATGAGCCACTGAGTTTTTGGATTGCTCCCCCTCTTTTCCCCCCAGTAGAAAATTGGCTACGTGCTTGATAGCACTAGTTGAGTGTGGCACTGCTACCGTTAGGAACGGGGTATCTCAGAGGAAGGTTAAAAATATTTGATTATAAATAATTCAGAAGTCGCAATAACAAAGTGCACAGTTTAAGTTCTTCTTGTTTAAAAATTAATTCACTGATTATTAATAAAAAAAAAAAAAAAACACAAAAATTAGCCCAACGAATGTTTACTCTTACACATCGATAATAATGTAGAGATAGTTTTTGACCTGACAACTATCAGTGCAAAAATGTTATGCTTAGATGATGTTATGTTGCTTTTATTAATTGCTAATTTTTGATTCTCCTTGTCACAGAGGTTATTGCGTTGTTACAACACCCACTCAACTACTGAGCAGGATTTTATTTTTTAAAGACAGACTATAATCATGGGCGTAGCTGCTAACTAAACGATAGGTATCACTTATATTACTCATTAAATCACTTGGTTGCTTCCAAATTTTATCAACTTTAAAAAATTGAAACCTTGTGCTCGCTGATCAACTAATCGAGTGCCCTTTCTAGGAAAATATTGTACCTACGCCAATGACTATTACAAGAAATAAACATCATTCAATACAAAATTTTTAATTTGAAGGAACTAAAGTGCATTTACTTTTACAATTGTAATTAAGTTTAATTATTCTTCAGTCACATTGCCTTACAACTATTTAAATTAAGTTCTATTTTAAGGACTCTGTAGCCAAATAGTAACAATAGAACCTTTGTACAATGATTTATCCAAAAGTTTAAAACTCGCGCATTTAAGTTGTGTTGACACTGATGCTTGTTATTGCTCTTACCTGTCGCGACTTTCACAGAAGACAGAAGAGAACTTTTGGAAAACTAATTATTTAACCAACCATTGTAGTTTCATGATGACAACCATTTTAATTAGATACAAGATACTGAAATAAAATCTGGAAAAAGAAATTATCGCATGTACGTTAAATGCAGTCAATAAAGTAAAAATGAGGAACTCACCCCTAATTACCACACATTATTTAATTGCGGTCACGTGTTTCGCCCACTTCTATGTGGGCATTATCAACGCGAGACTGTGTTCTCAATTAAATAATGTGTGGTAATTAGGGGTGAGTTTCTCATTTTTACTTTATTGTAATTTTACCACGTCTCCTTGTTCTATTAAAATGCAGTGTTGTTGAACAAGTCTTAAAAATAATTGTAATCAGGTTTTCTTGACATTTTTTGCTTGAGTTATTCAAAATTGAGATAAGCGGAACGCGATTTCGAGCTTAATGCTCATCAGCGCACGTTAGGCAGTTCCGACAGAGTACAAATCAAACTGTACATCCTGCGTTAAGTAGTAGGTTATTAAAATACCCCACACGGCAAGGGGGAAGGCCGTTTGTGGTGATTAGCATAAATATTAGATTCAATAATCCTAATTAGAGTAGTTTTCATCTATTCTTTTTAGCTTTAGGAGAAAGATTTTTTTTTTAAACTTGAGACTCATAGGTTTTTGTTTATGTGTAAAATTGTCCTAGCATTTTTTTAATGATTTTTACAATTTTTTAAGTTTCTCTTTTACGACATAAATGCATCACCAACACCATTTCACTTTTTAAATGTCTTGATCCTCTTTCAAATAAACAAAACTTCAAATGATAGTGTGCAATGTTTATTTTTAAAAAGTCAAAAAGTGGTAGGTAGTAAATCTTTAAATAATGCATTGTGACTCATACTTGTGATTTTTTTTTCAGTACTTTAATACTTATAGGTTTACCAAAAGTATTGAGTCTCGGAAAAAAACACGCATATTTATTTTAAATTATTATTAAGCTTTAGAGTATTTTTTTTCTAATTCAAAATAGTGCAAAATAGACTGTAAAAAATTCTTTTATGGGCGTCCAAAATTGCAACCGCACCCTGGCCCCAATAAACATTGGTTTAATCATTAATAATAATTAATCAGAAGTTTGTTATTTGCAATTAATAATATCTCTGCAAATTTGTAACGGATGCACCATGTCATTACTTGACCTAAAATATCCAAAGTACCATTTTTTATCGACACCAGAAGCCAAACATGGCCTCTGCATTTTTTTATTTATCAGTTCGATTTAATTACATTGCATCCGCATTTTATTTTATATTTGCATTATCGTTAAAAAAAACAGTGGATGTTGTGAAATCTGATCATCCGCCAGAGAGCTGATTTCTGAATATTTTTTATCCTTTGAAATGTTTCATCAACCCTTGCTAAAGATAAATAAAATAAAATCAACAACAATTTTTTAAATTAGTAAATGAAGCCAATGCTCCCGATAGTAATTTAAATGGTGGCCAAAATAATCATTAAATTGATTGATTGGCTACATTCCAAAAGCTGTAGCGATAAGCAAAAGCAAACCAAGTTAGTCTTGCAGTTAAAACTTCAAAAGGTGCTCTCATCGTCTTATTCAGTTAAGCTGTTTTTTTCCTGACTTGATAAAACAAAATCCACTTACATGTCAAAATCTAAATATATCACTGAATTTCTCTTAAAAAAATCGCCTAAAGAATATGGTAACGACATTCTAATATACCATGAAATAAAAAAGTTGTAGGTATCTTTCAAAATGTAAAAAAAAAAAACCAAAAACACCTCATCTATATCTCGGTTAATAGTGAAGATAACGGCGTGCAGGATTTTCCACTAAACGTTTCTCAAAAATCGGGCCCATTAAGTCGACTTTGCTCTATCATGTGGAGAAATAGGGTTTCCCTATCAATTCCGTCCAATTTGGGCCATCCTCCTGTACATAGGGTACGTTCTTATTTACAACAAAAGACATATTCATCATTCATAACCTAACTAAAAGAAGCGGAGAAGTGTAACATAACCCTACAAAAAATGGTAATTATGTATTTTTTGACTCCATCCCCCTAGGGGATTGGGGTTGCAGGGGGTGTTTAGGGGGTCTTCCGAATATAATTCCGTTGGAATTAGCCGTCGGTCACCCCTAGAAAAAATTATATTAAAAAAAAAAAATTGCTCCAAAACATTTCTTGTATATTAAAAACTTTTTTACAGCATCAAATGCATTTTAGAGGTGGGGGAGATATATTTTTTATAAAAAAAAAACCGTCGTAATAATTCCCTGGGTCTTGCAAATAGGTTATGGTAGAGGGTGGGTGTGTTTACATATACATACCCCACACCCCGTACCCTAACCTAACCAAATACCAAATTAACTATTAAATTAAAAATTTGTATGTAATGTAAACACACCCACCCTCTATCATAACCTATTTCAAGACACAGGGAATTATTACGACGGTTTTTTTTTTTTTTTCAATAAAAAATATATCTTCCCCACCTCTAAAATTGCATTTGATGCACTAAATATGGTATTTTTATAAAACTTCAACCCCCCATAAAAATTTTCCCCTAGGCGAATGGGGTCAAAAAGTACATAATTACCCAAAAAATTATCGTCATAAGAGTAGTTGTTTTGATTTTGTTTTTCTTTGTTTTTAACTTTTTATATGAAATGGACAGCGATTTAAAACTTGATACCTATCACTAAAAAACTACACGCGGCTGCCCTTATTCTTATTTGTTTTGTATGTTATTCGGCACTAATGCACTTTGATGGAATCCTGATAGCATCAGAGGGATTTTGATGAAATGATGACCAAAATTGACGGTCGAAACGTTGCGTAATTAAAATTATTTTCATTGGTGGTTATTGGCAGTATTAACTTTTATTGATCTTTAGTATATTTTAATTATAAACAACATTAAATTCTTATAAGTTAATTTTTCTTTTTGAAATAAATTCTTAGAATAAAGTCTATAAATGTATATAAATTTGTTACTTAATTAACAGTTTACATATGCAATAAGCGAGATAACTAACGGAAGACAATATTAAATATTATGCGTTATGAATAAACACACATGCACACATACGTACATACGTAGGATATTTAACTTATGGGTCAGTTAAACATTCAATTTTAAAATGAACCCCTTTTTTAATATAATCCAGACGATAATAATTATGATAGATGATTCGACATAACGTTGGACTTCGATCGCATGACAAACGGCAATTCCGCAATTTTTCATGGAAACTAAGTTCAAAGTTCCATCTTAAATAATAATTGTGTGTATTCTTGCCATGAAGAGTATCAAAATATTTGTTTGATATCTATGACGGTATCTTGTTATATAAGGCTTTTTTCTGCGAAAACTGTACGCATCATAAGTAGACACAAATTACATTTGCACAATGTGTGTAGGTATACTAATTTTTATAAGAAATAAAGACCTATAAAATGATTTAATAAAATCAGAAAATAATTTAAAAATTAAAATCGTTGAATAGAATAATTTCGTCTTCACCTGAATAGGTAAGCTAGAAGTTTGGCTTACGGATTCACATCACTGGCTCATAATTGTTTTTCGCATTTTGAGACCCCTTTCTACCAGGCGCCCAGAGCCGGCGCTGGGTCAGAATTTCAAAAATCCAAAAATAAACAAAATTTAAAAAAACAGCAGGAAATATCTACACGGATCAAAAGAGAAATCGAATGACCAATAGAAATAAAACTATTTGTAACAAATTTATCTAACAACAGATAATTACTGATGTGATACATTCGGTAATTATGTACTATAGCTTACCCCCTTTCGATTTTCTTGAAAAAAACGTATGTCGTAGAGTTCGTCATACTGATCAAGAATTTATATTGTAATGATCTGTTAATTTGTAATGATTTTGTTATGGTAATTGTGATAATAAAAATATGTGATGATCTGATGAGATAGAATACAATTTTTTAAATTTAAATTATTTAATTTGATTTAAGTATTAAATTGTTAATATTATAGAGCATGAATAACTATTCTCAGTGTAAGTTCCAAAATTTAAATTTACAATTTCTTTTTTTATTTTAAATAATATTCTAAAAATTCTACTATAAAACTAAAACTAATTAAATACTCTAAAAAGACAGGTAAATTTCTGTTACGTCTAAATAATTACCGGTTTCGACCTAATGGGTCTCTTCAGGTAGAAGCAGGCAAAACACAAAGATTATTTTATCTACGTCTAACAAACTTTTCATTAACTACATGTTTCACATTTAATTTAATTTCAGTCAAAAATAGTGCAAATTAAGTCTACAAAAAATTTAGCAATTTTTATCACAAAAAATTCTTTCACCCTTACCTAAGACAAACTTATAAGATTGACATTAATTGTAGCAGCACTATAAGTCTAATTAGTTGCAAATATTAAACTGTTTCTTCAACTAATTGTAAACAGTCCCGGATTTCAGTAAAGTATTATCTATTGACACTTTTTACTCCTGCTTCTCCTCGATTTCCTCCTGCGCTGTCTACCTTTCCTCTTTCTACTTCTGGCTTCCACAATTCGCTGACAAGATCTATGATTACACCTTTCACGTCTTCGTCTCGATTCTCCATCCGAAGAGCTAGTGGAATTTGTAGTTGATGAGTCGTCTTCAGTTGATCTTGTACTATATCTTCTTCTTTTCCTTTTCCTTTTCCTTCTTGGAGCGACTTTGTTTGCCTTTTTCATATATTTTGCCTTCTGCTCCTCAGAAACTTTCCGCCATTCTTCCGTGGCTTTTTTCAAAGCTTTTATTGCCGTTAATTCGGGATTCTTTTCGCGATATTCTTTCAGAAAGTTAAGGAACGGTGTTCTATGTATCTCTTCGGAAACATCTTCTTCATAGTTTTCGTCTTTCATGTCTTTATTACCTTCGTTTGGATCCGTTTCTTTCTGCTTTGTTTCATCAGTTTCCTCTACAGAGCTGTTGCATTTCTTAAATAGGATTTTGATGTTGACGTCATCGATTTCGTTTTCATCGTCTTCAGGACCCATATTGAAGACACTGTTAATTTTGTTGAATCTGATAAGTGCGAAATTTTTGACTTGATTTATCTGTGACAACTGTAAACAGTTTTTGTTTTATAAGAAAATCAGATGCCTTTAATTTTTTTTTTTTTTAAAGTGGATAAATAACGCCAATAGTTTAAATAATTTTAATTAACACTTGTTTTCTTTTATTTTTTAAAGCAATAGTTAAAGTTTGGATAAACCAAATCTCTCAAAACGCCTCATGCTTCGTTAATTAAAAATCTACTTCTACTTCATCATTTACAAAAATTTCACTCCTATCTTTTATGAAATAAAAATATTTAAAAAAGATTTGTGTTTTCCAGCGCCTATCTGATGAGACCGAATAGGTCGAAACCGGTTGTAGGATATGGCTTATGGTTCGTTGTGCCTATTGTATAGGACGCGTTCCAAATGTGAGATTTGTAATCCTTAATTGTTTAGACGTTACAGGAATTTTACCTGTCTTTTTAGATTGTTTTAAGTACGTCTAACATGTATGTACCTTCAGATTCAATAGTGTAATTCAATGCCGGTAGGGGTATTAGCCCTCGGAGTAGTTGTTTCTGTTGTTTCTAGTCAGTCTTGTTATTAAATACTATTTACAAAATTTTAAATAATTAAATTCTAAACTACTAAAGGACAATATATTAAATTTTGATTGTCATATTTAAACTCACTCACTTCTGTTTTAAAATCAATCAATGTCAATTGAATAACTGCATTCACTATAATTTATTATAAATTTTCTTCTTTTATTTGATTAACATCATATATTAAAATTATCCATGCATATCATTAAACAACGTCTTTTCTTCTTGTTGTTTTATTAGATTTATATTATTTTTTTAATATGTATCTTGAAAACTTCATTATTCTTTTAAGGATGTGGCTATTTATACATACAGTATGTATATGCAATTGGCTATTTATACATACAGTATGTATATGCAATTGGCTATTTATACATACTGTATGTATAAGAAATTAAAAAAATAAAAAAACCGTCGTAATAATTCTTTGTCTTGAAATAGGTTATGGTAGAGGGTGGGTGTGTTTGCATGTACATACCCCACACCCCAAAATTATAATTTAATAGTTAATTTGGTATTTGGTTAGGTTAGGGTACGGGGTGTGGGGTATGTGTATGTAAACACACCCACCCTCTACCATAACCTATTTCAAGACACATTGAATTATTACGACGGTTTTTTTATTTTTTTAATTTCTTATACATACAGTATGTATAAATAGCCAATTTCTTATACATACTGTATGTATAAATAGCCAATTGCATATACATACTGTATGTATAAATAGCCACATCCTTCTTTTAAATATCATTTGTTTTCTTCTCGACATTTAAGTACATATGTTCTATTCAATTAATTACATAAACTAAACGTAAATATTATTATTTAATATTTTGGAACTTGTTTCATTTTCTAAATTTGTTAATGTCCGCTATTTCCGAGCGAACCTAAACACGTAACTGGCAAATACTTTTGCCCAGTCGCAGGTTCCAAACGAGGTAGAAAATACCCTGCGCCTGGCGGACTCGTCGTAACGCTGCGGCCGAATAATATTTGAATGGTACCTATTAACTCAAGCTTTGCGGAAAGGTGATAAATAAGAAATTGTAAATTAAAAGATTATCGGCGCATCTTATGACGCACCGCCACTGGTGCAAATGTTCTGACAATTGCTAGTCTTCGGTGCAACTGTCCTGTGCCCTTATCATATGAATGCACAAATGTAGTTTTATAAAATATAATGAATAATTAAATTAAAAAATTCGGTATTATCAGAACAGTTCACGTACACGTGCATGTACACACTGGAGGTTATCAGTTTTATTAAAGGCGTTAAATTGGCAAAATACCTAAACAAATCCAATCTGTTTGAATTATGTAAAAAAAATGTATCTTTTGTCAAGTTACAGTCAAACAATTAAAACTATTACTTAACCAACTGAGCGATGATAAGTTGAGAATTTAGGGTCAGAGTTTGTTTTATTTTTCGGGTCGCAGTGGCGGTGCGTGATCCCAAATAAATATGTATCTCATATTAAGGATATTCTAATTATGTGAATTTTTCAATTGCTTTTTTGTTACAATTTTCAATATTTCTAATAAAGTATTTTTTCAACGGAGATCTCAGCCAAAGCCGAATATATCCCACTATTTCGTGCGTTCTTAAAATGCGCACATCATACGTATACAATTCGTCCACTACCTTTCCTAATTTTGAAGGGGTAAGAAGTAACAATACGAGTTCGCTTTTTCGTGTCTCACGTAAGCACAATAAAGAAAATTATTAATGCTAAATTAAAAATTTATCTGTAGTGCGCGCGCATCGGCACACCTTATGTCTAACCGCCCCTGCATGGGCGTAGTTAAGGGGCACATATGTGGCCACTAGTCACTTCACAAAACTCATTGCTCTACCCAGAAAAATCGACGGTATACTCTTTTTATGTTTACCTTTAAGAAAAAAATAGATTACCAAAATTGAAACTGCGCTAGCTGATAAACAAGTCGGACAACATCCTAGTTACTCCAATGATCACATTTTATTTATAAGGTATTTATTTTAAAAAGTAATTAGAGACCGAAGTTTACTAAAGTGTTGTAGTATGTGAAGTGGTCAGAACTAAGGTTTGGGCTTGCAGCAGTACCTAGTTGGTCTAGACGTTTCGTCTTCAGCGAGCGAATATAAATCTTTGCTTCGACTGAAAAACTGGTAAATATGTACATCATAATCACCATAAAACAAATAAGAAATGTGTGGAGTCCACGTGAAACGTTACCAAATATTTCAGTATTGCTATCTAGTGATTTCACATATTTTTATTTAAAATAAATTATCTTCGGCATAATTTGTTTATTAACTACTAACTAATTAAATTGAATATAAAAATTTTGATAAACGGTAATAAAAATGATTATCTACATATAATGACTAAATATTTTCTAATTATAGAAAAACTAAAAATTTCCAAATGAGATACACACATACAATAAAAACAAGTATAAAAGATTAAGTTTAATCGTGAAAAAAAATTCTGAAGATTTTTTGTTTTTTTTTTTTTTGTATGTAACTACTAAAAATATTGATTTCTTTTTATTTTTGTGTCATCAAGTCATCATAAATCCGCTGTAATACGAAATATTTTAAAAAAATCATGCAGATTGGTCCATTTTTTAATTTTTTACAGCCAAAAAACTGGGTTACCGTGATTCTATATACAGGGTGATTCGCAGTCGATGGCCAATTAAAAGTATGTGGAAAACTAATGATAGGAAAATTATTAAAAAAAGCACGTACCTAGTAGTTATGACACATGATGTACATTTCTAAAATATGTAATTTCAATTTTGTAGTAGTTCCGGTTATACCATTTGCTATTTTAAATAGAATGGTATACTTTTTTAAGTTTGATAACCCATTTGTATGCCTAAGATGAACAGTTTCCGAGATAATTTAATTTATAGAAAAAAATTCTCAATCGAAACCAGAACTAAGTATAAAAAATCGCAATATCCACCAAAAATAACCAAAATCAAAACCAAAACCATGCTTACGATTAATTTATGTTACAAAATCACCAAAAACGAAAATTCCAGTTGGAGTATTCATTATAAACATTGTTTCCGAATGTCTTTGTAACTAACTTTAATCGAATGAACGGTTTTTGCTTTTATTGTCGTTAGCTTTTTATGAAAAAACCAAAACTACTCGAATTTTTTCAAGTAGATATAACACCAAGGCAAAAGTGGTAATAATACAGATTAGGCACACAGAAGTTTTTTTTTTTTTTTTTAATTAAACCATTTCTTGCATATAGCTCACAACTTTTTTGGCAGACGTACGTTTAATTTTATATTGCATTTCTTAAATATTCCAGAACTGTATCATGTACCCCATAAAAACACTCTTGCTGCACGTATTTCAAGAAAAACAGGTTAGGTTTTTGAATAATGACCTGTTAGTAAAATAAAACAGTACGAAAAACGAAATTAAATGTACATAGGTAGGTACTTACCAAACAAACCATTTTAACATAAATGTAATAAATTTTGGCTAACTCCCGCAGATGGCGTTCACATGTCATCTGTGGTATTATATTGAACTAGACCTGGATAAATTTCACTTGATTTGTGGTCGTTGTTCTGTCTAAGTCACCTATGACGTACTGACGAGAGCTAAGGTGCTCGACATCGCAATCTACGTCTGGTGGTTCGACAGAATGCCGACCAAACCATAATATTTTCAAACTATTTTAACGTTTTGACTAAATCATGAAAATTATCATCTTTTACCCGCGTTAGATGTTCAGTATTGATAATTATTTAGATATGTTTGATCAGTTGCATTCAATGCATGTAAATAAAATAAATACTAATATAGAAATACTTCACGTTATTCTCAATGGGTTGGACGTGAAGTGAAATGCAAAGAATGTAAACATTTCATTAAGCAGTTTCAATATATCGGAATGATAGCATTAAAACGTGTGTTTATATATCTGGGTAAAATTATATATTTTTTCCATCAAAACAAATCTGCAATGTCAGTGACTTTATATTATGACATATTTTTGTACATAATAATATTATGTTGCAGACGTATAATAATACTAATGATACATATAATGTAAAGTAGCTGAGATAACAATAGATAATTGATAAGAGCACTTGCACTTTATGCTGTAGACTCCAGCGAAAGAGTTAACATTTTTACAATTATTAATATTAGTTTAGATTACAAAAATTTTTTTTAAGAACCACAATTATCAGTTATCATCTTCCACCTGAAGAAGCTTGAGTGTGGCGAAATGATCAGTTTTTTTTGTCTGTTAAAAATGAAGCTAAGTACAAGAATTAAAAGTTTTTTATATATACCTACCTGTCAATAAAATTTAGATTCACACCCAATAAAATTGACAATAAGAAACACATTTTGTAGTTTGCTCATGATGACCCACTTTTTTGAAATTATCAAAGTTGTATTACACCTCAGATGCTCTCAATCGATAGGTATCTGCATACGAGATTGTATTCTATGGTTAAATCAAGCCGTTGTTTAATTTTTGATTTTTAAAATAAACTCCTGTTGATAATATAAAAAAAGGTATTTGATTGTTCGTATTGTTTATCAATTTTTTGATTTTGGAAGCTTATAGAGAGCAGTTATTAATTATTTTCCTTCTACAGAAGGGCCTTTCACTCAAATTCTAAAGCTCAAGGATAAGGGGCAAGGAAGTTCCTTGTTGTATAACCGCAGGGGTGACAATAGATCTGTACCTGGCGGTATCGGTCGCGTGCGGAAATTCTCGTATTTCAGGCTAGTTTAAAAATCGTTTCACTCTAAACGTTCGTTTTTCACGAAGTTTTCGCCAATCGGAGTCCCTAAACGTGTCTTTTTCGTACAACGAAATTGACAATAATCATGCCCTTTGTATCCACAAACATGCACCGATCGTCGTAAATTATTGCAGCAAGCTTTCGAGTTGAAGGGGCGTTTTTTAAAACACCGAATTTCTCTGAGCTCTATTGATTGATACCTAACTAAAGTTAATCAAGTTTATTTATATTTAGGACATTTAAAACCATTCTTCAATATTTTAGATTTTCCTCAAAAATTCTGAACAGCCAAGAACATTCCCGTAAATTCTTTAGCAAATCAAAAGCTATTTCATTTTTTAATAGTTATTGAACGATTTAGGACATATGCCTGCTTTTTTAATGTCTAATCAAATTCTCTATATTCTCTTTAACGACGACCATAAGATCGAAACATTTGTTAGAATTATAATAGATAGATATCAATAAATTATGTTTGAACAATTTATTATGTTGATTTTCTCGTTATGGCATACCTTGAACCAAAAGGTCCAAATTGTAGTGGAGCCCCCTCCCCCAGATGGCGTTCACATACCGTTTATCATATTATTATTACCTAATATAAAAATATTTATGAAAAAGCTACCCAGTTTGTTTATTTTAAAAAAGAACATTATGAAAAAATCCAATGATTTTCCAATGGTTAAGAAAATTAATAAAACCACTTTAACGATGATACTATTCAAGTTTATTAATGAAAAATAAGTGAAGAAACAACGACGTTTCGATCGAAACATTCGATCCTTATCGAGTAACAATTATGAAGCTAATGAAAATTATACAAATGAAGTGAAAATCTAAAAAATAAATTAATACATATGATTGTAAAACTTAAACAAGAAAAATTTAGATAAAAGATGAAATTTAGAATATCAAATATACTTACTAATCTTGATGGTGAGTAGCAGCCCATATGTTTTCGGTTGAGATAAGTAAAATAAAAATCAATTTAAGAAAAGAAAACTTAACTGTATATGGAGAAAGAAACCAATAAATACTTTAACAATTAATAAAAAGGAATTCTGGAACAAAAATGAAAAAGGAATTCTAAAACAAATGACAACTTACTCAACACAAACCTATTTAGAGCGAATTCTTCATTTTTCTTAAAAGAGTGTAACACTTCTTCAATTTTTTAAAGACGCTTTTTATTTAATACAGAACATTCTGTTAACAACCAAAACAAGAAAAAAATTGAATTCACATTATTCATTGTAGTAAAGTTAATTATGGTAATTTTAATTGTGCAATTTGTTACAGACATTTTATCTTTAGTCATATGAAACTTTCCAAATGTTTCGTTCCTAAAAAAGGAAATATTACAAAACCAAAAATACTTGTATTTTGACTTCTGAAGCCTCATTGAACACGTACCTCCACTCTTTCCTATCTAACATCCTTCACTATTTCCGATCAATTACCTAATTTAGGTCTCCGCCTTCTTTACTCCTGTTAAAGCCTCTAAAAAATATCTCAAAAGAAGTCCTACTCCTACGTCCTACCATCCTGCATCCCTTTTTCTTTATTGACTCCTAAAGCGCCCTTTGTTCTGCTGCCCTTAATATACCTACGTTCACCAACAACCAACAATTATTGAAAATCACTTTATTTATGCGAAGTTTATTTATTTAAGTTGTTTGCTCGATGATGACCGAATTAGACGGTCGAAACGTCGCATGAATAAAGTTATTTTCAATAATTATTGGTTATTGACGATATTAGCTTCTATTGATTATACATTTATCAATTTACCAACAAAATTAGATTCTTATAAGTGAATTACTATAATAAGCTTTATTATGTAGTTTATGGAGAATGTTCTACAAGAGTGAACAAAAATCCGTTTTTTGCTAATTCTATCCGTCGAAGAAACAGACATATATTTCGCTTGGATAGCCAGCCAGTGTGACAGGAAAGAACTAGGCGCGATCCGTGTGAATACGTTACCATCGTGAAACAAGGCCTGCGCGCTGATTACGTAACCACCTATGCTGTCCATGAGCCTACTATAATAGTAGGCTCACACACAGCATATGTGGTCTAACGATGGTAACGGTGAATAGCGCCGCCATTTTTCATATGTTCGTTCTTTAGGAGGATTCATCTTTGCTTTTATCTTCCTACTAAGTGCTTAACGTACAATCTTCGGCGTACACTAACTTACTAATACTTCTTCATTTCCATTTTGATTGTTTCCAACTTTATCTTTTCAGTTACGCCCACTGTCCACGTTTGACGCCTGTATAGAGCCGTGCTCCAAACATATACTGTCAGTAACCTTTTTCGAATCTCCAGATTATTCACTCGTGAGCACAAAAGTTATTTCTTTTTTGTCTACGCTAATCTTTATTTAATATCCCCACCAATTTTTCTAGACTTATTTGACTTCCTAATTATCGAAAATATGCTGACTTTTCCTAGTTTTTACGTCCCCTATTTTGGTACTAGTTCAAACCCTTCTTTTACGCCCAGTACACACTTATATTTTCGTATTATTCTTATTTATTTGATATTTTCCTCATATTGCACTTCTCAATAAAGTTCTCCCAAGTCATCCTCTTAATCCCAAAATCGTTTTGGCTAGGGATTTGTAATAGCAACATAATCCCAAACAATTGTACAGTTTAATAATAAACTTTTTTGAAACATAAAACTGCATTTTTTTAATTTAAATTATTATTGTTGTTCCTCACATTATCAAGTTCCAAGAAGTACTTAAATGTTGAAAAACATTTAATTGAAAATTTGCCACAGAAATAATAATTTGAATGTGCAATTGCAGAAAAGGTGAAACCTCTTTTAAATATACTATTTAAAACGTTCTTGCATTTGGAAATTACTCATTACTGTTTTCCTTTGTTAGCCGTCTTTGAAAAAGTTAGAACCGCCACCTTCCAAGGCTGCCTCAGTTGAACGAAAACGTTTACCATTCCGCCCGAAGTCACGAGCTGACGTAAGTTATTCTTTTTTACACAACTGTAACGTCACCTTTTGCTTTTGTCATTTAATTACAGTCGGGGGTGGACAGCCCTCGGAAGATGGACGGGGCTCATTACCACGGCGGTGGTGCTAGTAGCGATGACGAAACGTTGCTTACTAGACAGAATGAGGATTTGCGACAAAGGCTTCAGGAGGAAGCAGCGCTATACCGAAGACGCATCGAAACTTACAGACAAGCTCAACAGAATCAAGCCGCTTTAGTTAGTCGATTGCAAGCAAAGGTCCGCAAAAAGAAATTATATAAAGGAAACGTTTTGCCTATGACCTGGTTATTTTTTTTATAGGTTTTACAGTACAAACAAAGATGCACCGAATTAGAATCTCAAATGACCGAAAGTTTGATTAAAGAACCAACAACACCTGTTCGCCAACCTGTTTATTACACTTCCCCTATCGCTACTTCCACGCCATCAAGCGCAGCACTTGAAGAAGCTCAACAACATTTGCGCGAAATACGCGAAGAACGAATTCACGATCTCGATACGGCTCTTAGACGATTGGATGAAGAAAGAAGAAAGTACTGAGATCACTTAAATTATTTCACATTAGTTTCATTAACTTTCTGATCCATTTTAGAGTTGAACGACTGACTCAACTGAACAAAGTGTTAAAAGAACAACTCGAAGAATCTCATAATACAAATGAAGCATTGACTTCCGATTTACAAAAACTTACAAACGATTTTGAAGCACTTCGAGAAGAGATGATCATAAAGGAAGATGAATGGAAAGACGAAGAACAAGCGTTCAGCGATTATTATAGTTCTGAACATTCACGACTCCTAAACCTTTGGCATGACGTGGTGTCAATAAAAAGACTCTTTATCGATGTGCAATCTGCAACACAAAGAGATCTCTACAATCTTAAATTTGAAATAAATGACATTGGAAGAGATATGTCATTTGTCCAAGGGAAAATTGGAAGAAGTTCAATGTCTACTAGTACATTAGAGGTAATTACGTGAGAAATTAAAGAAAATCGAAAAAATCCGTCTCTCTTCTTTCTTAATATGACATTTTTTTTTGCAGAGCAAAGAAAAGTTCTTGCAAGAACAAGAACTATTAGAATTGCGATCAAAGGTGCAACACCTTCAGAACCAACACATAAACTGCCAGACAGAATTAAAACTAAAAGAAGATAGAATACAGCAACTCTTAAGAGACATTCAGCTGCTTGTAAGTACTTTTTTTCACACTATTTGAAAGACCGATACCTCGAGATTCTGCAAAGCTGGTGCTCAATTTTATTGATTCATTTGAACAGGAAGAAAAATGTTCAGTTGCTGAACGCGAAGTAGTGCAAACAGCACGGATGCAAGAAGATTTAGAAATATTACAAAATTCTCTTAAAGATATTGCTCACACTTTGATACAAGACGCCGACACTGCAGATCCAGAAACCTCGACTCATCTTCACCTCACCCCATCACCTTTAGTGCCTCAAAAGTAAGAGTTCCTACAATACACATGAGAAATAGGTCTTCGTTATTAAGCTTGGTTATTGGTATTTTAGATCTCCGAAAAGAGGAGGTCCCCGGAGTACAATGTCCACAGCTGCATTCGCTGAAAGTACAATTTCCGCAATGCATGCAGCTCTGCATAAATATCAATCCATCATCCATGAACTACAAGTAAATATAATAAATTATAACTTTGGTGTATTCGTCGTTATCGCTTGGTGAAACACAATCCTGATTTTCTATACATAGTCTAAGATCCGACCCTAAAACGACCTTCACCGAGCTGATAATAGAATGAAACATATTTTATAACAAATTTAGTATATTAGAAAATATGTCAAGAATGGGTTGCCTAAAAAAAACCTGGACAGACTACTTTTAATAATTTAAAAAAAAAATATTTTTAATTAAATCAAGATAATAAGAAAATTTTTACCCTGACTTAGAGTATCAAAAGTAAAGAATGTGCAGCCGTTGGGTTGCCTGTTCTTTGCCTGGACAAACTACTGGGTTGTCAGGTATAACTGGGTATGTCGATGCCAGTTATCTTCACTTGCTTGATAATATAAAAAAAAATTATATCAATATAACATATAAGCGTTGTTTTATTGCGAACACATTGATATAGGGTTGCCTGCAAAAAACTTGGCCCTAATCGGGTTTGCTAATTTTGAAGATTAAATTTTAACGCGAGTGGAAATGTGTGTTATTTTGGAGCAACTGACATTTGAGTTGCAAAAATAATAATAATCAATTAAATACATAAAAATCAAATATTTTCTCTTTCTGGAAAAAATAATGTGGACAGCCGAAAATTCAAATACAAAAATAAAAGAATAGATAGACTAAAGATCTTTTATTACGTTTGAAAATTTTATTACAAAACAGCATAAATACTAAAATAATTTTAATGAAAATAAATTCTAATAAATATTCTCTATTCAATATCTGATTCATCAGAAGTATAATTTTGACTCTCGAACTCATCTGATTCATTATTAGTTTCTTCCATTTCGACAATGTCCTGGATTTTCAAAGGAGTTTGATCTCCGATAAAACCTGTTGGTTTTAAAAAGTCATCTAAATGCCAGCCGCAGCTTTCAGGGTTTAATTTCGCACATACAGAATCAGTTGCATTAAGCCACATAGAATTTACATATATAGTTCTTAAAATTGCATGCGCACTTTCTTATATTCACTTTCCTTTATTATTACACGTTACACGCTATACTCAACTCGGATCTCTCTGTCAGACATTTCCACTCGCGTTAAAATTTAATCTTTAAAATTCGCAAACCCCGATTAGGGCCAAGTTTTTTGCAGGCAACCCTATATCAATGTGTTCGCAATAAAACAACGCTTATATTGACATAATTTTTTTTCTATTATCAATATCAAGCAAGTGAAGCAAGGGCATCGACATACCCAGTTATACCTGACAACCCAGTAGTTTTTCCAGGCAAAGAACAGGCAACCCAACGGCTGCACATTCTTTACTTTTAATACTCTTAAGTCAGGGTAAAAATTTTTTTATTATCTTGATGTTGCAACATTTAATTAAAAATATTTTTTTTTTACATTATTAAAAATAGTCTGTCCAGGTTTTTTTTAGGCAACCCATTCTTGACATATTTTCTAATATACTAAATTTGTTATAAAATATGTTTCATTCTATTATCAGCTCGGTGAAGGTCGTTTTAGGGTCGGATCTTATACTAACATCTATGAACGGTAATTTGTATTTTAGGTAAAGCTCCAATCGTGCAAGGAGCAACTCTTGCTAGTGAGGAAGCAACATGAAAATTCTGAAGAGAACGTTTCAGCTCTTGAAACACGTGTATCGGAACTGGTGACGCAGCTGGATGCCTGCCGTGCACAATGTTCCCAAATTTCACAGGAGAATGAGATGTTACGTAATCTTACTGAAACCTTGAAATCAGATAAGAACACACTCGAAAAGAATCGACTAGAAATAACTACAATGGTACGTACTATTTAAGAACTCTTTTTTCTCTCTCATCCAAAAGTATACTTTTTCCTGTATTATCGTTTGTTCTCACTATTCTAATTATTAAAAAACTATACACTTCGTAGATAGAGTCTATGAATTCCGACTATGACAAAATACAAAAAGACAACGCTAAACTACAAAAAGATTACGACGTTATCGTGGACGAGAAAATATTCTTACAATCGGAAATCAATAGACTACGTCAGGAGGCGGAAATACGTGAGATCAGTTTGCGATCCGAAGAAGATCGATGCAGTCGTATAAGAGAAGAACTGCTGAGTGTCAGAGAAGAACTAAACAAGCTCTATTTATCTCACGATCTGATAGAACAACAGAAAATGGAATGCGAAAACGTCATCGGTGACTTAGAAAAATCAAAAGGTAAAAAATGATTACACCTAATTAAAACAAGTATTTAAAGTATTTTTTAGCATATTTGGAACATCAACTTGAAAAAGCCCTTGGTGAGCAAAGCGGAGCTCATGAGTCGCTTTTAAAGAAAGAAAATCTCGCCAGCAATCTTGAAGTAGAAAAGAAAAAATTACAAGAGGAACTTAAAAAGGTATGATGCCTTTAGAAATTAAAATTTGGTTATTTTTGCGTCGATATTTCATTTACAGTTCGAAGAATTTTTAAGATAGATTTGCATGTTCAGAAGGGTACAATACGTTTTGTTTTCAAAGTATCTTTCAACATTATTTTAATCTTTTTAATTAAGTTGGAAAATTAATATTTAATTTAGCTTCAAGACGAAAAAATCGCCCTTCAAGTGCAGTCAAACGACCAACAGAACGACATCCAGTCTCTCAGAAAAGAACTACTTCATGCAGAACAAACAAGACTTGACTTGGAAGCAGATAAAATGTCATTAAATGAGAGAATCAAATTCTTAGAAATAGAAAAGGGAAAGGTAATCAAAATTAATAATTCAATAGGTATATAGAAAATATCCTTGCAATCGAATCGAAAATTCTAGGTAGAAATGGAGTTGTCTCAGTTGGTGAGAGAACGGGGCGATTTAAGCAATCAACTGACAGCTCTTGGTCGCAAAAAGGAAACCATTAGCGAAGAGCTCATGCGTACGAAGCAACGTTTGGAGCAAGCAAACGAAACCAACGCTCGGATCAACAGGAATTTGGAAGAATTGGTGAAAGAATGCGAAGAGAAACAAGCAAATATCGAAGTGTATCACAAAGAGAACCAGTATCTGCAAGAACAACTTGCTTCTTTGCGGTCCGAAAAAGAAGCTTTAGAAGCAGTACTCTTCGACACTCATACTAATCTCGAAGACACAGAGGTAAAAAGGGCTCAGTTGGAAAAAGATCAACAGGAACTGCTAATCAAACAAGAATCCCTACGAAATCAAATTAGCCGTCTAACAAGAGATTTAGAGAAAAGCGAAAAACGTCATCAAGATACAAAGAATTCATTGTTGCAGCAGGCTGGAAACAAAGAAGCTGAGTTTCTGCATGCCATCAATAGTCTTAAAAAACAAAACGAAGAAAACGTTCGTAAATTAACTGAAGAACGCGAAATGATACGTATCAATTTGGAAAAGCGTCTACAACAATCTCTTCAACAAATAGGAAGCGAGAAAAACAGCGAAATCCAACAATTACAACAATTAATTGATAATCTTCAAGCTCATATCGACAACATCAATCAGCAACATGAAGAAGCCATTCTTAGGGCTGAAAATGACAAACAACAAGCCCTTTTAATTGGTAATTCATTAATTAATCTTTAACTTATATAGGCATCGATATTTTATATCATTTTAGCACATCACGATCAACAGGCTCTTCAAGAGAAATTGGAGTGTTGTAAAAGGAAATTAGAGGAAGAGCAAGAAAATTTAGATCGTCTAAGACGAGAAGCGAATATGAAACACGAACAAGACAGAATTTCTATTAATCAATTTAAAGACGAACTTAATAAATGCAGATCAAAATTGGAAGAATCAAAGTAAATTACGTCTTAAAAATAAATCCACGCGAGTACTTTTTGGTAAACGATAATGTTTTTAGGGCGAAAATGGAAGAGGAAAAATCAAAATTGGACAGAAGAATAGAAGAAATTAAAATTGAGAGGGACTCCATCCAAACAGAAGCTGAAAATTTGAAGGTGCAACTTCATCTTGCAGAAGACCGAGTAAACGATCTAAATAATCAGCTTCATGACACAATTCGTAAATTAAAAGAAGGTAAAAATATGATATTAATATATACAGAGTAGCCCGATTTATATTAAATTAAGTGTAAAAGCGCCTAAAATTATACGATTGACGGTACCAATTTGTGAAAGGTATCAAAGGCCAATTCAAGACTCAAGAATTGAAATTTTCGTTTTTGGTCATTTTTTGTGACAGAAATTAATCGAATGGATTGCCGTTAGTTGTCAATTTTCCAAAGGACACATTTTTACGCGAAAATTTTCAAAATTGGGTATTTTAAGAATTTTTTTTTTTCTAAACGCCCTGTATAAATTATTAAGTTCAACTTTGTCAAGGCGTTAACTTTGATCTTTAGCTATTACTTGTAAAAATTTAAACATTCTAACTCTTCTTTTGTAGAAGTTAGGAATTTTTATAATTTGGGTCGCGGTAGTGATTTTTTTTCTATAAATTGAATTAGCTCAGAAACCGTTCATCATAAGTACAAAAATCGGTTAACAAGCTCACCTTAAAATTTTGTATTTAATTCGAATTCGTCGCAAAGAAATATACCATTCCATCAAAAACAGCAAAGTTGATATCAACTTCCGCTATTACCGGAAGTGGTGCGCAGTTGAAAGTTAGAAAGATCAGCCTTGATAACCTCTATTAGCAAACTTTCAAATCTCTAACATACTTAGTTTCCCTTAATTTATAATGTACTACTACTAGTTTGAATGACCCTGTATAATTTATTTATTTGAATGTTGACATTGCAGCGGAAAATATTGGCGACAATTTAAGAAAAGAAGTAACAGATGTTCGACGGCAATTAACAGATTGTAATTACGAGAGGGAAAAATACCATACTACCAACAAAGATCTTAGAGAACACATTAAGAAGACTGAATCTGAGAAACGGGAACAAAGTCGACAATTGGAAGAGAGTTTACAAAAGATTGCAAGTAAGTGTCTGTTCCACATGTTAATATTTTTTCTCTTCATGATTTATTACTCATCGATTCCTAGGTTCCCTACCATTTACAGCCGCATAACAATTCAATTTCGTGGCCAATTATTTCACCCCGTCACAATTTCGAAACCTGTTTAGTTTCTATAGTGACCCTACACTCGAATTCCGGAAATGTAGTAAATTTTCAGACAAAGACCCTTTTGTTTTACATTGTTTAGTCAATAAGAACCCGATTAGTTTTTCGTTAACTCGCATTGTTGATGTTTGTATATTTCTTAAAGATCTCGAGGAAATAAAATTGAATTTGGAAAATGAAAAGAGTCGCCTTCAAAACGTTATAAGAGACATGGACAGGGATCAAAATGATTTAGAAAAACAACTTCAATCTTGTCAAGAGCAGCTTCAGAAAACTGAAAACGCCAGCGCTCAGCAGCAAGCTGAAGAAAAGGAACTCCAATCTCGGCTTCTTAACGAGTCTGGTGAACGCGAAAGAGCTCAACAAGAAGCTCATCAACTAAAAAAACAGGTTATAGAGCTTTACTTGTAACAGCATTTAGACGAAAATGTCTATGATGAGTTATATTCTGCAATAAATTTTGTTTTATTTATTTTTATAGCTTAACGAATTGGAAGGACACCTCGAACAGACACGACAAGAATTAGCCCGTACTCGAGCTCATGGAGGAAAAGTTGAAGAACAGTGGCATGCTAGAGAGCAAGACCTTCTTATACACTTGGAAGATGCCAGAGCCAAGGAAAAACGATTAGAAGATCAGAAGCACAATTTGGAGGTTTGTCTGGTAGATGCAACCCAACAAATTCAAGAATTGAAGGTAAGCATTAATGGGAAAAAAAAACATGTTATAGGGTTAAAATTAATATATTTTTGTTGAACATATGGCACGTAACCTTAGCCTTTTCCATACCAATAACTACGTAGGCATATCAAGTTAATAAACTCATTAACAACGTTTTCCATTGTACTCCACCACAATATGTAATTATCAAATGACTAATGATGTTTAACACTCAATTGAACCCCCTTTATCATGTCATGTTACACGTACATACATACGTACCCTTTTAGGCCAAACTAGGCGGTTCAGATAACAGAATTCGCGTCCTTGATGGACAGTTGGCTCAACTAGAGCAGTCTAAACGTGAAGTTGAACAAAAATTATCCAGTGTAGTTACAACACTTAAACGGATAGCTGGTATTCAACTGGATGGCTCTATTGCAACCCCACACCACAGATTATTAAGCCCCACAAGAAGGTGGAGTCCTGCAAGAAGTACGTCCTTCTATTGAGTCATGTCATTCAGACTGTACCTAATTGGAGATTTTTCTTTTAGCCCAAGATCATGACGGAGTTGTCGATATTGACCCTGAAGTAGTGAGGAAAGGGGTAAGGAATTTAATGCAACAAGTGGCTCAAGTTGAACGAGAAAAGGTAATCTATACACAAATAAGAACAAGTGTGTAATGTTTAAAATGTTGCGATTCTAGGACGATTATAAAGGTCAAGTATCGGCTATAAAAAAGCAACTCCAAGAAGCTCACGACACACAAAGTAAAGGCGATAGTAAACTTAATAAAGTCTTACAAACGGTAAAGAATTTACAAGAAGAAAAAGGAATTTTAGAGGCAAAGTTAGGACAGAAAACAGTTGCCCTTCAAGCACAAGTAACAATAAGTATTTTTCGAGGGTAAAAGATTATCATGTTTTTTATAATTTTACAGGATGAAGAAATTCAAAGAAAATCTCAAGACCTTCAACAATTACGGGATAAAGTCCTCACTCTAGAACTTTCCATAAAATCGAACGGTGAGGAGAAAGTTCAATATGAGGTACTAAAAAAATATTTTCTTTCAACTCGTACAAGTTAAGACGCTTATTTATTTTATCAGGATAAACTTGAAAAGATGAGGTCGTCTTTAGCACGCCTAGAAGGAGAAAAAAGGAGTTTACAAGAAGAATTGGGTCGAGCAGAATCTCGTGCTACAAAACTAGAATTACAACGATTATCATTAGAAGGTGATATTAAAAGACTTCAAATGATGTTGCAAGAAAAAGACTCCACAATAAACGTAATATTAGTTTCTTTACATTTTAGTGAATCGAATTGTAATTAAACCAATTTTTACAGAAATTACAAGACAAATGTGATACCCAAAGTCGAGCTTTAGCTAGTCTGGAAGAAAGATGTGCATCTCTCAAATCTACAATAGACCAACTAACGATTTCTTTAGAAAAATCCTCATCTAACGAAAAAGAACTTAAAGCTGAGATCCAAAGTTTACAAAGAGCACATCTTGAAGTTTCATCGTACTCTCATTCCAATTCAGAAAAGCTCAAACAGTTTCAGAAAGCTCTGTCCAATTGCGAAAATGAAAAACGTGTCATCACTGAAAGGCTTGACGTCAACCAGCAAAATTTGGCCGAATTACGACGAAATAATCAGATACTTCAAGACCAAGTGTCCCGATTGAATGCAGAATTAGCCAACAACGAAGTTCAAAGGGCCGCTCTCGAATCTCAACTGAGACTATCCCAGTGGCCTGCTGAAAGCACATCCTCTGTTCATCAAGACGAGGAACTTGTCAGGCAAATGCAAAAAGAACGAAGCGAACTCAGAAACAAAATTGAGTCCTTGACTAGCAAAGTATGTAATTATTTGAGTTTATCTGTCAATTTCCGATATTAATGTAAATAGCTACTATTTTTTCAGGTGCACCATCTCGAGAATGAGAAGCGCAGCTTAGAACGACAAATGGCGAAAGCGACATCGGGCGTCGGCGTCGTTTCACGAAGTAAATCGTTCGAACGACCGGAAAAGTATGAATACGATTTGAGTTTTGATCGCGAGAAATACGAAAATTTCGAAAAAGAAAACAGGGAATTGAAAGCGAAAATAGCACAGTTTGAATCACAATTATTGGAAAAGGAAGCTCAACTTCTAGAGAAAGAAGCTGAACTTAGTCGTTTACGATCTCAGAAATCGACGTCGATGGAATACAAATTCGACAGGGCGGAAATTGAGCGGTACAGAGCAGCGCAGTTACAGGCTGAAAGATTGCTGGAGGCGAGAGAACAGAGTTATAGGCAGCAGGTGGCCAGGCTGGAGAGTCAGGTAATTTTTTTGGGTTTAAAGGTGTTGGGTTTTTATTCTATTTATTTTTTGTGCACCCAAAATGACATGCAGCCTCTTCACTTTGCAACACGTACGCTTGACAACGATTAAGCAAAGGTATTGGTGCTTCGCAATGTTTTACTTTACTTTTCTGTTGATAATTAACATTTCATTTTACGGTTGTAGTGAATCTTACAATGATTCAACAGACAACAATAATTCTGACGTAGATATTTCGATGTATGAGATGAAAAATTGGGAAAGTATTTGTTTTTTTCGGATGAAAAGACATCGACGGCAAAGTTATAGGTTCACTTTGGTTTCATATCGATTAAACAACTGCACATATAAAAAGTTATAGATAGTATATTTTGACAACGTAGCACTCGTTTCTTTCCGGCGTATCGCCCGGACCGTGTCAAGCACGCATGCTCGTGCATGTTCTTAAGCAGGTGCAGCGATGCCGCGCACTAATGCCATACTGTGGTCCAACGTCTCCGGCCGAATGGCGTCTTTTACTGCATCTGCAGAAAGTTGTAAAATAGCTGCAAAATTTGAGGTTAGGAAAAAGTTTTTCATTCTCTCCTAGCCTTTACTGCTACTGCATATTTCGGTACACTTGTTTCATAAATTCTCTAATAATAAAATTTAAAAGTATTAGTTGATAACGGCATCTAAACATTTTGAGTTACATTTCTAGCATAATTCACTAAAGAACAAAAATATAGTCAGTCCAGCAGTACAAATAGTTGTAGATTTCAGTCTCGTTTTTTTTTTTATTTTTTGTCTTTATAAAGGTTGAAAAGTATGTGAATGAAGACTACAACAATGTGAAAATGAGGCCTGGATCAGGTTGCTAACACATTAAAAAGCAATTATAACAACAATATTCTACGTTTTAATCCTTTCTTCCGATTGGGAGTATAAAAGTTGCCATCATAAATAACTTTAAAAAAATAAAGGCAGAATGTTTTCAAATGGCAAAATAAAAATAAGTCGCTAAAACTTTAGTTTTCTGGTCCTTATTTTAATAGCCATTCGATAACTTTTATGCTTCCAATCGACAGAAACGAGTAAAACATGAAAAATTGTTATATATATTCTACAAGTTCAAGTGTTCATTCCAAACCTTTGGACAAATGCAACTTTTCTGATTGTCGTCTTTCAATGGCTTGGATTTTTTATCTAGAATTTTATGTGGTAACCATGACTGAGGCAACAAAACTGTGTCAAAACATGTTTATTCCTGCAAATTAAAACATAATTTTTATTGTATTAACCGCACTATCCATCCCTAATTTTCGTATCGTTGAAGTCACATACTTTTCAAACCTTTTAAAGGAAGGAAATATAAAATGAGGCTCCGAAATCTGCGACCATCTGACGGTTTGTGCATTAGTTATTGAACATGTAGGAGCGTAACTATATTTCCGATTTTAATTGATTTATGACTTGCATGTCTACAACTTTAAACCAAAGTGCCGGTGCGCTATTTCAATATAGAAGGCACAAAAATTCTTTTGCATAGATGAAATAATTTCAATTTATCGAAAAATTCGACCAAATTTATCGTGACTTTTTTTTCTTTACCATTACCGTTAGGCCGAACTACTGTTATTTGAGGCATCCATATCAATTATTTTTGCACTGCTTGTATCACACTTTATGAATTACTTGAACGTATCGATATTATTAACATTTCCTTTTTTGATCCCAAACAATTGTCCTTGAACATGTGATGTCATCCTTTCAGCATTCCAGATTTGTTGTAATTTTTCCTTACTTTTTTATTTATTGTCTGGTAGAAGTATGGGTTGTTTCTTCTTTATTTTCTACGGCTTTTTTCCACTGCTATTTATTTGGTACACGGTACACAAGCATTATACGTTCGCTGTAGCTACATTTTCATCGTCTATCTTAAAGTTTCGATCCTTAAAATTTTCATCATCAGGTTCAAATGTTAAGAGATCAACTTAATCAGGAAATAAAACGTCGCCAGCAGTACGTCTTAAAGAGTACCAGAGCCGGTCGAGAAATGCAGCAACTTCGTCAGGCTTTAGGGGAATCACTTCGAACTGTCTCTCAAGATCCATCGCTAGATGCTTTACTATTGGAACATGAAACGCGAAAATTAGATGAGACCCTTGCTCATACTCCCACCAGTTTACCTCCTGCTTTCAGTTCGTCTCGGTACGACAGGTCGGCCTCTAGGCCTCCTTAAATAAATTTCCTTAGGATTGTTGGGGATTTTATTGTTGATTCATTTTTTACACACTACAAGATTTTTGATGTGATCGTTTTTTCTATTAGAGCTCTCTCTGTTGGTATAGATTTAAAAGTTATTCTCTTCGTTTTTCTTATTTATAAATTCTAAGTTTGATCACATAAATATTTTGCCGCCAACGCATTCTAAAAGAGGTGAAAATTGATTTTTTTGTATGGATAACCATTATATAAATTAGATGTACACTCTTAGTTTCACAAGATTATTGAATCCTAAAATTTAAGAACACTAAACTACTAATGATTACACAAACAAATAAGACGCAAGCATTTTTTTTACTAATGACATCCTTTAAAGACAATCAATGTCTGTAACGTGTGAAGATGAAATACATTTATAAAAGTAATTTACAATATCCGTACGAAGACTGGCATAAACAAATTTTGTTTAGGTTGTAGATATCATGCCATTGCTTAAATAGTAACACATACCACTACGAGTATTTAAAAAATCAGGAAGCCAGCTTTTTAGAAATTACTTACTCTTAATTAGAATTTTTTGTTATTTTTTTTTTTTTAATGTATTCTAATTTATTATGTAGGTGTTTTTCAAATCTACTCTACGTAGATTGGCAAGTAACTCTTATATAAAAGTGTAAGTTTATTTAATGAAATTCACACTGCCATTTTTAAAATAAATGACTGTTATTACCTACCTGTAATCAAAATAAAACAAGGTAGGTAGTTTTTGTATTGACACGTGATACTATATAATTTTTTTAGAGATAATTTCATTTTTGCTAGACACATTCATTGTTAATTAGTTGATGTGTATTTAAGAACAAATTGTTGAGTTCAAATAATTATTTCTGTGATGTAATCGTACTTACGTAATGGTCGAATACTCAATACTTAATTATATTTTAAAAAATATATGTTATCTTTCTGTGGGCGTTACTGTATTTAGTATTTATTTAAAAAATTAGATGCTATAAAAATAAAAGTTTACTTTTTTTCTTTGCAATCGATATACCTACATAGATTTAGAAAATGTATGTTCACATTGCCAAAATTCACTATTTTCTCCGGAGATTAACGAAATAAACGTACTCTAACCTGCACAAATCTCGTTGGCTTTTTAAAGTTGTCATAAAGCATTTCCACCTCACACTCGTCAAAAAAAAAACGTTAGAATAGTGTAATTAGGGTAGGAATAAATAGGATAGTCAGATTAAGTCTGTGAGTGTTTTGATTATATTTTTTTAATTCAGAATTCTAGGTTAATTAAAAAAGTTAAATATGTAGTTGACTTCACCACTTGTCAGGTTATTCAGGTCTAGTCTAAATTTCATTCTCAACAATTTATCGGTTATAACAACAAGGTTGCATGATAATTTTTTATATTATAATAAAAACTTAAAAGGTTACTTTTTCGGTTTTTTTTTGTATGCAACAAATTAAAGTTGCGAGTGGAATCATATATAAAAGAGACTATTGGCTCGTAAGCGCACAATATTAAAACACGAGGTGTCGGGAGTAGGAAAAGTAAGTTAGAAAGTTTTTCTGTTTTGTTTTTCATTACGCAATAATCTAGAGATGTCGAGTACCTTCGTGCTTCTCACGGTCTGACGGCTAGACATGCACTCGCTCTGGTCACCAGACAGACCTATGCGTTCACTCGATTTTACCCCCTGTATTTTTCGTACCCTGGGCTTTGTATTGATTCTTAAGAAGTAAACTCCAAAAAAGTCTCCTTTATATTTGATTTTCCATATTTATCAAAATTACACTATCAATTGTTTTTAAATTAGTGACACAGTCAGTTTCCTGATGCTATTTTTTTACTAGGACACCTTCATTATTTGGCCTAAGACAATCCTTTGTATTAAAACAACGAAGAGTTCATAATGTGCATTTATTTATTTATTTATTAAAGATTAAAACTGAAATGTTATTACTCTAATTAATTATTAACAAAAAATTGAAACTGCTTAGCTTATATGTTGAAGGAACCAGTGTTAAGTATAATTCTATTAACTAGTATCGTTATGTAACAGTTCATTTTTAATACCAATACTTCTCGATACGTTATCACAATAATGCTATATAACGACATTATAACCGTTTAAAAATTATAATACATAACTAGTTGGCCTAAATTTTCTTGGCTAACACTCGAAAACAACTAAACTTAAAAAAAACGTAGCACATGCTCAATTTTTTATTTTATGCTCAAACCACAGTTCTGTAGCAAAAGACTAGACACTATAGAGTACACAATTAAATTTTAAAAAAAAAAGAGAAATATTTTCTAAGTCCGTTTCAAACTAAAATGCATACAGAACGTTCGTAAGCGTGTATTTATATACGATATAAACTAATTTACAAATATATGGCCCTTTGACGAAAATAAATACAAACAATTTGATCTATTATAATTTCGAATGAGAAAATTTTACAAAAATCGTGTTAGCAAAGTCTTTTTTATGTAAGTAGTTCGTATGGAATAACTATTCCAAATTAAAATAGCAAAAGACAATGGCAGTAACGCAATGGAATTTATCTGGTTTTCTAAAATGCAATATATTTTCAGTTTCCGTTTTTTAAGTTGTAGATAATCCAGACTAAATAGCGAATAAAAACTAAAATTTTGGACTAAAACTTAACAGCAAACGGATTCTGTTACCATTTGCAGGATATTTCGTACAAATTTAAACCGGAAAGTTAATAAACAGAATTAATTCTCTAAATTTGAAATTAAGGGATGGAATATTTTTTTTAACTTTAAATTAAACCACCCCAGATATTGTGTATGCGGTTACAGGACCTTAGCCATAACCTGGATAATTCTGCGCAATTACAGTTATTGAAGTATATCTATGGTCGTATTCGCTGGCCTTATCAATTTGCTTTCATGAGTTGTAAGCGCATGTATAAAGTCGATTTTAGACTGCGCGAGATTATGACTTGCGCAATGATCATTCTCACAGTCAAAAATTATCTTTACTTACGAATGCGCTTACAACTGATGAAAGCAAAGATGAGACCGGCAAATACGGCCTATGATGACCGAAAGTTATCCATAATAGATTATAACCCCAAAAAGGCCACCGAATAATAAGAGAATAAAAACCAAAAACAAAACGCTGAGCAACAAAGAAATAAAATACCCTGTTGGTCAGTCAAATATGTCCTTCTTGTTAAGGTTTGTTTTTCTCTTTTTGTAAAACAATAAAAAAATGACAGATAATAGGAATTACCAACATGCTTTCCTTATACACATACACTCATGATATGATTATGATTTTATTTACAATTTTCTACGTTAAATATTTTTGATTATTTTAGTATTTATAATGCAGCGCTTCCAGAATTACTTAAAATTCGGTAAAATAAATAACTAGGTATATTTTTCTACTTTTCTTAAGTTTAAATTTAATAATACAATACGGATGATACTTGAACTGATAAAAAAATCTAACGTAAGCGTAGTTTTTGCCACAATGTAATCCAGAAACCCTGCATTTTTAATTAAAGACCGTCAGATAACTTTAGCTCTCAGTGCTTCTTTTTCTCTCTTTTTCTTTAAGACGAGAGTCGAAAAGTATGTGGATGTAGGCTACGAGAATATGAAAATTAGGGCTGAACCACTTGGCGAACACAATAAACATTAATTTTTAATTTGCAAAATAAAAACGTACTTGTCAAATCAAATTCTAGATAAAATGAAGCTATCGGAAAACGATAGGCAGAAAGTTGCACGCGCCCAAAGGTTTGACATAAAGGCTCGAAATTGTAAAAACGCAAATTAGCCCTAATTTTTAAAAATAAAATAAAGTACGAAATCTGGCGATCTATTACCTTACATATACCTTTAAAATAACAATCAATAAATACTATATTTTCAAATATTATGCGATACTACTATCAATCTACTCAACTATCACAATAATTAAGTTGTTGTTTTTTCTCTTTATAAAGGACACTCCAAATAATTATGCCATAAACTTTGTAATATGTATAATTTGCAATAAAAATCAAACTAAATTTCAACAACTAACTCTCGGATCTTACAAAGGCAGCTGCGTTAAATTTACAGAGTGTTCCATTTGTAACAGCGAAATATTAAATTCTCAAATAAATTTTACTAAACGGCAAGAATTTATAACTGCTCTGCGCGGTCCACTCTGTAATAATAAAGAATCGTCGAAAAACAAATAATTGGAAATATCATAATATATTCCATACAACTTTTGTAAGTAATAATATTTGAATATGAATTTCAAATTTCAACAAATAACATACAAATTTCACACATATCAGTGACCTTAAAACCTAAGTGCCATCACTTCATATTTCTATATAAATTAATTTGTGCCGCTGTTTTCAACAATTAACGATTAATTTCGTAGTTTTTAACATTGGTAGTTTCAAAAATAAGTCCATGTGATACGGAATCAGGTTAATGTACTTTTTGCTAATGCTCAATACAGTTTAAAAAGTGAGTGTACAGTTGTAGTATACTTCCAAACAGTAAGGACAATCGGTACTCTGCAGTTAATTTTGTCATGCTCGTATTTTACTACACAAAAACAGCTCCAAGATGCCAGCACCCCATCCAACGAATTTCGAAAAAAAAAAAAAAATATATATATATATGAATCTAATAGGTCACAATTGGTCAGGTGATCCCGTTAATTTATCAGCGGTAGGAAATTAGTAAAAACAATTCGATTTTTGTATAAAAATATTCGATATTGCTGGCACCCCATCTAAACTAAAATTAAAAGATTTTAATAGCAATCGATTGTGTTTCGGATGCTTTTAATTAGTCAGCTATAATTATTATTTGGTCAGGCCCAGATAATTAGAAAAAAACAATAAAACGTATCCGTTTGAACAATATGCATGCGGAAACATTCTATATGGCTTCTATGATATATCAGCTGGTAGGACAGTCTATAAAAATTATATTTTTTATAAATCTAGGGAATTTTGTAAATGAAATGTGTGAATCCTATAGATCAGTAATAGGTTACAATTAATGGGGTCATCCCATTAATTGGTCAGCGATAGGACATTTGTAAAAGCAATTTGAAAATTACATTCACGTAAATCGCCATCTATGGGAATCCCAATAAGAAGTAGTGTTTCATATTGATTGATAACTAAGTCCTACAACAGATCTCTTTATTGAAATTAATTTACGATGCGATTTTACTCATTTGATAATTAAAACAAATAAAAATAGCTTTTACAACAATGTGTTTTATCAAAAATATAATTCTTATTGACTATCCTATCAGCTGATGGATCATAGAAGCAACATAGAATGTTTGCGCATGCGTATCGTAAAAGATATTTTATTGTTTTTTTCTAATTATCTAGGCCTGACCAAATAATAATAAATTAAAAGCATCTAAAACTCAATCGATTCCTATTAAAATTTTTTAATTTTACTTTAGATGGGGTGCCAGCAGTATCGAATATTTTTATAGAAAAATCGAATTTTTCTACTAATTTCCTACCGCTGACCATTTAAGGAGACCACCTCACCAATTGTGACCTATTAAATCCATACATTTTTATTTTTCGAAATTCGTCGGATGGGGTGCTAACGTCCTGGAGCTCAAAAACACGTCTTCCTACAGATTATCTCTATGTATTAGCTGCGTTACATTACGGTTAAGTTGATATCGTTAAGTCATGTCTGTAGTGTTTCCACAGATTCGGCAGCAATCGGCAATTTTCGGTCGTACCAAAATTCAAAATTTGAATTCTTTACTTTCATTTACTACCTAAGAATATGGAGGACGACGGGGTTCAAGGTTTCCAAGAGCAAACACGCCTCACCGATTATATTATCCATACTGTTCGAAGTTAAGTGTAATACAGATTTATAAGAGAGCTATAATACAATTCTTTAATGCATCGTAACAGCAATTATAGGGGCTTTGAGTATTTCGAAGTAGTTTTTAAGTTGAAACCGTTTTAAAATGGAAAATTAAATGTGCAGTACATATTAATTATTTCATTCCCCGGTATCGATCCATTTGTTCTCTTCTACGATCCTTTCGAAACAATCCAAAAGGTAGGAATACTGAAAAATTTTTTTTTTTTTTTAAATTTTGTTCTTGATTAAACTCTTCAGTAAATATCGTAGTTTTCATGTGCAATTATCGATACATTCTTTAACATATTGTACAAAGGAAATATAATTTCTGACTGAATTTAATAAAAAAAACCTTATAAATGAAATTAGATAAACAAATTGAGGAAATTTCACGCATTAAACAAAGAATTTCGCCTATTTAAACACTCCTGATTTTTATAACATTTGACACATCAATCAACTGAATAAGTTATTATCGAAAAATGGTGCAATAGTAATATGTTAAGAAATAATTAAGTAGAATTCCTGGTGGTTTCCATTTTATATTCAGTTGTCAAACATATGGCAACTGCTAGATTCGTGCTTTAGGATTTGACTAGCGCATCATAGTACAAAGAAGAAAAATCGTGAAAGTACCTTGAAAAAGGTATCGGTTAATCTAATGGAATAGAACCTGGTCAATTGAGGAACTATAACCATTATAATTGCATAATTATTTGATGATCTGCGTGGTTTAATTTTATTATTTTCATTAAAGACTATATTCGTCAGATGGCATTATGATCTCCTTGAGTATATGTTAACTTCGTCCGGTAAAATTATTCAAAATTCGTAACTAATAAATGATACTTACATACGGACTGTAGATTTTGAGCCATCTCGGTGTCTTGTCAGGTCGATCGTATCTCAGACAAAAAGCCATCGCCTCATCATCTACTTCCCATTGCCTTATGCAATCCCAAGACAAATGCACCACTTGACTTTCTAACGTTCCATCTTCTTGACACGCGTGCAATTTAAATCCTTTGCTTCCTACGGACACTATAACGTGACCTTCTTTACGTGAGTCGCAAGGACAATGGGGAAACACGACCTCCCCATAACCGGGAAGATCCCGCGCTAATTTAAGGTATTCGGTTGCTCTTGTTACGTCCTGAAGGGCCTTAAGTTGATACAGGCGTTCTCCTGCGTGTATACAGCCCCTGTTCACTTCATCCACTGCCTAAAAAAAATTATAACTTCATACTTATCATTTTGTGACAGATAATTTCAAAAAAAATATCAGGAACTTTAAAAATCTTAACAAAACTAACATACCTGCCAGAATATGTACGACGTTGCTTGGGTATCGTTCATTAAAGACAATTCCTGACTCAAAGAGAATAGCCATTTTCTTATACATAGACACGTGCTTGTTGCTGTACTATAATTTTGTATGTATAAGTTATGGGGATACTCAGAGGGCTGTAACTTGCGTTCTAGATTATCAAAAAAATCGAATTTAACACATTGTTACTGATTTAAAGATTAATTTATGTCCTCACCAAAATTATATTCGACTATTTCAAACAAATAAAAATAGAGGGCCGTTTTCCTAGTCATGTTAATTTTCCTAACGACTGCCGCATACACTTCGTCAGCATTTGAATTCTTCTTTAACGATACTGTAACTACTTCTCGATCTGGCAAAAGGATCTGCACCAAAATTGTGACTGGTTATTAATGGAATCATTTATTATTGCTTATATTAATTTAATAAAATAGTAAACGGTTGAAATCTATAAAAGAATAGAAGAAGGTATATGGATTTTTAGAAAGCCAGATGCCTAAAAAAAATTATAATCTCGCGAACAATCAATCTAAAGATTCGAAAAACATTATTAAGATATATGAAGGGTCCGCCAGTGAAACGGAAAGACTTGAGGCGGGTGTTTTAGCGCGTTACGAAGTGTTAGTAAAGAGAATCGCCGGCCTATAAGAACCCGCAAGAGTTGCCATTTAAGTTAGGTTAAGTTACAATGAAGAATTGGGCGGGAGAGCAACGGGGTTATGCAGTTAATGTCTACTATCGAAATGGCGTCATTTTCTTCCACAACCCCAAGCACAGCGTCACAGAATCGGACACGTTATTAGTAATCACCTAGATTAAAAGACTGCACAATCTGTATTTTGTATGGATGATATCTAAGATCTTGATGGAGAATCCGTCTCATAAATGTATAGCTTATTCAAAGACGTGTGACTTGACGAATTGGCGTGGACTTCTTAATATCGCTTGTCGATCACGTTCGATATTTTCAGGGGTTCCAACCGTTCTGGCACTGTCACCCCTTATTTTTGATGTTGATCCAATTTGCTTGAGGTAGTTAACCCACTTGAAACATGGTGTTATAGTAAACTAATGAAAATACAGCGAATAAAGTCAGATATAAGAAGGTATTGGGAATGGTATGAAAACAGAGAACACTGTGACGTTAATAAAGAAAAGCAAATCCAGGTTGCTGAGGACTAATTAGAGGCACACTAAATACAGAAACAAGGATAAAGGGGTAAATGAAACCTAAATGAACTCATTATTGGCAGGAATATTGGATATTCTAGCTACTGAATTATCCAAAGATTAGCTAAGAAAAAATGGAGATACGCGTCCAACCAACCGCCTTCAAATTTCTTTGTGATGTTGAAGTAACTCAAGACGGTAAAAGCGATAGGGACACTATACAAACATTAAGGTAGGGTCGAGTTACTTATAACAGATGAATTATGAACGTGAATAGGAAGTTTAAAATGAGGAGATTTAAGAAGTAGAATAAGGGTGTCGTGGAGATAATTAAGGAGAAGGAAAAATGGGATTGTAGGACACCTTTTGAGACATGAAGAGTTGGTTAAAGTCATATTAGAGGCAAACCCCTAAATTATATTGTTGTTAGCAAATAGTTGAAGATATGGAGGATTTAGTTTTCGAGGAATAGGAAAACAAGCTCAGAATAGAAAGAAGTGAAGATCGATGTCCACTCCAATCCAAAGCATTAACTAGATTAATTAACTGAAGATAACGCTGCAATGGAATACTTATCAACTTCCATATTTTAATCTGCATCAAATGCCTAATTAAAAAATACATTATTGCAATAACCAAATATTTTATACATAATTATGACCATATTAAGATTAAATACCGCCGACAAAACATGAACAATACATATCTCCGTGTCATGTTTTATTTCACAAAACAAAACATAATAAAATAATCGCACTAATAGTAACATTAAATGATCATTTTATAGATCTAAAGTTTTTTCTTTCCTCCGAAAAACAAAAAAGTATTGAATCGGAGTTCTAGATTATACGAAATAATGTGGATCAAAGTGAATTCAAATAATGGAAATTTTGTTTAAAAATTAAAACTGAATCAAGTCACTCATAAACACACGTATCGGCGAATATAATATAACCTCGAGATTTTTGTAAAAAAATACAGAAAAAAACCAGTAACCACCAGGAGAGTTGAACTCACGACTACCAGTACATGAAACCATTACGCTGACCAATACGCCACAATAAACCTTTCCGATTTACATTAATTTATCCTATATAAAACACTGATTATCTGATTACGTGTGAGTTCTACTTTTACTCCATGGTTGTAGTTATCGCATGCGCAAATGATGGAATATTGCTATATTTGTAGCTTCGTTAAATATGTTATACTTACTTTTAAATCAACGGGGCTGCAATTACTCTCATCATCTTGGTCTGTGAGGAAATCTTGCATAACATCCGATTCGGCTATAACCCTTACCGCACATACTTTTTCCAAATACTGTTCCAAACCCCTGCGTCGGGCATCTAGCTGTTGTTCGGTCAACGTAAACGGCCATTTGCCCGGCAATTTTGGAAAATTAAAACCTAATAAAAATATTTCATCTAAACAAACTAAAAATCAACCCAAAGCAATTGTTGTACTTATTTCCGATTCGATTCCGCATTTATTACAACCATTTCTGAGTATAAGTCATTTTAACTAAAGTAAGGGATGCATGAAGCACTGATATTTTTATGGGGTTTAAAGGGTCATACTTCCGTATCGTGGTCTCTACGAAAAATTGGTTTTTCTTTTTTCTTGGAAAATGGCTCGAAATGGTTTATTTATTAAAAATTTAAAATAAACAATTGGGAGAAAGGTCTTTCAACAGCTCATTTTGTAGATAAATGTCGATTATAAATGCTATTAAATGTATGTCCGATTTTCGACAGCAGTCAACAAAAATTGGTCGCCAATATTTGGTCATTTGAAGTGTTGAAAGAAAATTACGTTATGAGTTGCTGTTTAATTTTCTAAAAATAAAATGAAGTTAAGATGTGTAAAGAACCAAACCTCAACCACATAACCTACTTAATTTAACGTAAGCGTACGCGAAAATCGTTACAATTCGCGATTTATTTACCTGTAACAGTTTAAGAATTCAAATGGCCAACCAATCCCGACAATTTCCGACCATTCCCAAACAGTGATAATTATTACTGTCAAAATGCTTTCAAATTAACATTCTGTCGATGGTTTAATTACATTAAAAATCGACCTTTTTTTGTAAAAAAGAGTGTTGAAAAACCTTCCTCCCGATTATTTTTCGATGTTATTAATAAATATGTAATTTTGAGCCATTTTCTCAAAAGAAAGTTTTCTTTCCGTAGAGATCACGATTCGGAAATTAAAAAAAAATTATGGTGCTTTTCCGCCAAAAATCCTTTGGGGGATTTTCATGTCCCATCATATATCATTTCTAACATTTTTTTCAATGAATATTTTAGCACGAACACTGTTTCAGTGAAGTTGGCCCAAACATTCAAAATATCAAGTTTATGAATTTATGGCATGTCAAAGTAGTCATTTTTCGAAAATCTGCTGTTTTTGGCCTCGTTACATGTTATTATAGGACGCTTAAAAACATTTTTAGATACATTTAGCTTTAAGGTAGCTTGATGAACAACATTGTTCCTATTACATACACAACAACTATTCCAGAGTCGTAAGCTCTTCTAGAAATTTGTTATATTTTCACTTTAGATGATTACTAACACTACGTTGAGACATGTTGAGGCAGTAATAAGTGGAAAAGGCGATTTTACGGAGTGGTGATTTTTATTTTTTTATTATTATTTGTTAATTGACAACATTAGGAATTTCTTAAGAAATGCTCTCTTTGTTAGACTAAATATCGTTTAAAATGCCAAAAGTAAATAAAGGTTTCCTTCATAATTAGAGATTCATAATTCATTTTAACACATTCACTGCTGCTCACGCGCCGGTGCGTCGGTCCGTATCATCGTGAAACGCTACCGCCGCACCGGTGCGTTCAGTTCCCCTTTTTTTTTCCTTTATTTACACCTTTTGTGTGATTTTTATTAAAACGCGCCCGTGCCTTAGTAGCATACTCGAGCAAAATTTTAGTAGAGTGCGTTTTCGCAATTTCAGCTATATAATTTTATAACATCAATACGAAATGATTTTCATTTACGAAACAATATCTGTAGCACTATGTAGTTAAACCGAATTTAGGAGCAGCAGCGAATGTGTTATTAAATTTTCTGTTAACAAGGCGAATTTCAAAGAAACATTTGTAATAGTTGAGCCAACTTTATCGAGACAGATCTTGTGTATTAAGTACGCAAAACAAACATTTCATTTGAAGTATTATCGCTTATCTAAGGCAACGTGGGCAGATTACAACATAGATACACAGACACATTCAAAAACAATAATTTATCATATAGACATCGTCCGTTTTTAATTAGATTCAGTTTGTCTATCAGTTGTTATTCTACTTATTATTAATTAATACTAATAGGTAATTAAGTTACCATAAATTGAACCCAAAAATAAATTTTCCCATTACGTGTAACATTTGTAATCCTTAATTGTTTAGACGTTACAGGAATTTTACCTGTCTTTTTAGATTGTTTTAAAGATTTCTATAAGCCTCTACTTAATGTATATTGTATCTACTGTATAGGCAATGGCCACATTCCCTAGCACACCCTACTGGCCAGTAATATAACAGAGCAACATCAGGCACATCTAAGTAATCACCTGATGCAGTAGGGTATTTATACCCATTATATTATATCCAATACAAATTTTCATTATTATTTAGATCACTATAATATCTTTAGTAGACGTTTATGAGTCAGTCAAGGATTCTATGGAATACACCAACACATAGTGTACATCAATGAGTTATTTGGAAATATTTTTCATCTAAATAGCAGAATCTTTGATGGATTCATAAACGTCTAATCAAGAAATCGTGAAAATTTTTGCACTGAATACTTTTTAAACAGATGTGAGTACCATAGTGCACCATAGAAATATTCAAATGTTTCTTAATTTGCCATGTTCCGCTGTAGGACGATAGGGCACGCTTGTGAATGTAGTCATTGTCAATATGGGTTGAATGAATATTACGAACCTACAAACTCTTTCTTAAGATTGTTGTGCAATTGGGAAAACTCTCGGTACCGTCGAGAGCACAGGTGACGGCCCGCCATATAAATGTTAAACATCACATATCGTTCTCCACCCCGTTCGTTGTAGTGGTAATCCGGTATGCTTATGGGGAGAGATCTTTTCTCGCTGTAATCATAGTACGGGTACCCTTGACTGTCGTCAGTAGGCTCTAATCTTTCTGCTTCCTGAAATGAAATATATCTGAAACATTACATAGATAAACAATTTTCTGTTACATCCTAAACCCTACCCTTTGTACATATTATGCATGTGTTATAATCGGCACTGAGGAGGAGAAGGCCTCATAATTCAAGACCATTATATCGTCATATTTTAAAAACCTACTGCTACTGATCGGTTGATTTAAAAAAAAAAACAAATTAGTCATGGAATAAAATAATAAAAGAAAATTTATTTTTGGCTTATTAATTATTTGTAACCATTCCAATATTTAAATTATTCCAAAAATAAAGTGCTAACACAATAAAAATGATTTCAAAACGCATTGTTAGGATAAAATACAATAACAGAATTTTGACTGTCTACATAATTACAGTTACCTCTAGAACTGAAACATATTTTGTCTGATTGCTCAGTTTAGTATTTACTAAAACTGATCAAAATCATACATTTTGTTAAAGCTAAAATATATTTCGTACTTTTAAACCGTACTGAGACGAGTGGCAAAGACAAATAGACCAATATTTGGGTACTTTGTGGATTTACTAACTTTTGATTAACCATTGCAAGCAGGGAACTCACGACGTGAATAATTTAATTGGTTCAAATAGGTAAAGTACTAGAATGTATAAGATTAAAAATGAGTATACTGATAAGGGGAACATTTAAAGTTACTATACAACATTGAAATGAGCAAATTATGAGGAGAAATGAAGATCATATGACAAGAAAGGACCAGGCTGATTTCCCAAGTCTTAGAGCCACACCATTAAAAAAGACCTGACAGACTCAAATTCGTACCCTATTTCGTAAACTTGCCAGGAGGGTAGACCCCAAATGACATTAGATAAAAATCAGGATAAGAAAGTAGTAGGAATGAATAGAATAGTTGCAAGCATCATGGACACAAAGAAGTAAAACCGAAATCATTTGGGGACTTCGTCTAAGTGCTCCAGCAAACATACACAAATATAAATTTTTCAAGAGGGCCAATAAATGTAGCAGTAAGTTACATACACAACTTGGCAAGTGTGTATACCATTAACAAATATTGGTCAAATACACCACTCTTCTAAGTCTGGATTTAGACGTTAATAATTTCTTGATAATTCCTACCTGTTGAGTAACTGATATTACAGTCAACGTCAAAACATCTCCCCCCGATTTAATAAGGTCGACGACTTGCTTATGTGTAGCTCCTTCCACGTTAACTCCATTTCTTTAACAAAAAAAAATTAAATTATTTTATTTTCAATTTTTCAATGAAATCTCCAGAGGCGGATCCAAGATATAAAATGATAGTAAACAGGTAAGGTTCAAATGCATTTTTATGCAGACATTATTGGCTTTCAAACAGAAAAGTCGATTTTGCTCCTACAATAAGCTCCCCTTTGGATCCGCCCTTGAACATGCCGCTAATAAATTAAATTGTTAAATGCCATGAAGTACATCAACTGCAACAATTAAGGAAATCTTGTTAATTCAATTTCTTTATTCCATTTCATTAACTTTATAAGTAGGTACTATGTAATGGACTGTCTATAAATAACCGCGTTTTATTGGTTATTATTAGAATCTTTTTACGTTCTACTTTTAACTTTAATTCTGGTATAATTAGCTATAATTTATTATGTGTCTCGTCTAATATTTAAAAAAATTGTTTCAACAGTCAATTAATCAATCAGTCCCATAAAAGATCAATCGAGTACACAATAAACGTCTGGTTGATTTATAGACTCAATTATTTCGGTCACCAGTTCAAATGAAAATATTTGTTTGAAACAAGAACTACGTGCATCATTCCTGGCAATTAGTGGAGGGTAAATTAATCACACTTTGAGAGTTTGCCATTTACACCTACCTATCTGCGTAAATAACAGATCGTAGATAGTTGTAGTTTCCGGTGCCTCATTTTCTCTCTTCCCTCAAGAGGGTTGAAAAGTATTTAATTTATTAAAAATAAATTTTATAGTATTCGCAGGAAAAAAACATGTTTTTACTCAATGAGTACCAGAAAATTTATGTAACATTTTAGCAAATTATTCTCACTTTGACTTACAATTCTGCCTGTATTTTTTTCGAGGCTTTATAGTATATCAACCTTCATGATTTCAATCGGCAGAAACGAGTAAAACGTAGAAAATAGATAGAATATTTTTTTATCCAAAATCGAGCCTTCGTTCCAAACTTGGTTAACCAAGTAACTGCCAAAAGCTAATAGGATTTCGATCCTTGGTGCCATAAAGACTAAAAATTATACTAAATACAAGCCGCGTACATCGGTAAAAAAATATTTAATACCACAATTTTAATAAAATTCTTATGTGAAACTATTACGAAAAATTAATTATTATACATATTTAAAATCCTTAAAAAAAACTACTCATACCGATTATAATATCCGTTACACCAAATGAAGGAAGTTAACATTCTCAAGAAACTAGACTACCTACATAATATAACAAGTGTAGACAAATATTTAAGAATTTTTTACATTCACAATATATTCTTACAACATACCTATACTGTACAGTAACTAGGAAAGGGACATACTTTTTCACCTTTCAAATACGCAAACACGAAAAAAAGTGACAATAATATTGTACCTACGTGTTCCTACGTATATGCGAACTCGTTTATTATTCAAAAATATTACGTACTTTACCTTCACTTCATTTTAAAATAAGAACCACTTAACCTTATACATAATCATTTATGCAATTACGAAATTATTTAACAGTGGAATTGGAATTCTCAATCACTCTGTACATTTATAAGCATAAAAAAGAAAACAAAAACAATTTCTTTTAATGATAAATTTTATTTAAATTAGTGAACGTTAGGAACATAGGCTTTCACGGCCGGAATCCGTAGTAAAACCAAGGTTCGGGCTTATAGGCCGGGATCGAAAGGAACTATTCATTCTTCGGCTACTGAGGCTAACATGTTTAGTAGATCAGTGTTAACGAGAGCGAACTGAGTAGAGCTGGATGCGCGCTGATATTTATTGCGGGTGACAATGGGCGTGCCGCAGCTAGGGCGGTCTACGAACCATTCACCGAACGAATCATTCCGTGAACGCCCCATCTGCGGCACGCCCACTGCCGCCCAAAATAAAAATCAGCGCGCAGCCAACTCTCCACTCAGTCGCTATATGGTCGCTATCGAGACTTCGGGGTATAATGTTCGCCCTGAAGGTGTCAGTCGTAGTTACCGACGAAACGTTTAGAAGTACCTAGTTCCTTTTTGCTTTTTGACCACGGCCTATAATTCCCAACCTTAGTTTTAGTACACTCTTGTTAGTCGGTTCATATTTTACGAAACGATAGAACAGGATTTCTCATGCGACATAATTTTTGAGTAACACTATACGTTGGCAAAATTCAGTATTCAAAATATCTGTCTGCGAAATGAGTAGATAATATTTAAACAGAAGTGTTTTATTGCTACGTAATGATCAGTTTAATGAGACAAATCAAAAGTGTAATATTTTTTTACGCAAAAAAAACAGCAATTGCCGCAATGAACAAAATTAATGTCGGCAATAAAAATCGATGGATATGGGTAATAGGACAAATATTATGAACACTCGTTAAACTTTTATGAATACCAGCTAATTCTGGCAATTTTCCAGTGGCAAAAGCAAGTGTAAGATGAAGGTCAACTTGGCTTGTTGATGTTTTATTATATTTCTATTAACTCTTAATTTATATATTATTCACATCAATAAACTTCGCCTAATTTACACCGTTTTATTGATATACAATTTCCTTACGAAATATTTATACATTTGTAGGTATGATTAGAAATGCAAAAAATAATTAGCTAGGATACAGCATATATGAACACCCACATAAATTCATTGCAATAGTTTTATAAAATTCAAGAGTTGGCAGACAAGTTGCAAAAATCATTTGGGAAAATATGATACAAAAACAATTGTAGCTTTGAGGGAATGCATAATGAGAGGTTAATGTTAAATGTCAAAATAGAATATAAATAATCAATAACTGACCCCCAAAATAAGATGGGAAGAAAACAAATTTAAAAAGTCTACTTACACCTCCAGAATTCTATCGCCTTTTCGTATGCCGGCCTGTTCAGCGGCCCCCTTTTCTAAAACGGCACTAACATGTTGTAAAGGGGCGTACAATTCCCCATTAATACTTCGCAATTGCCCTCCCTCACTAACTTGACCACGAACATTGAATCCGAATCCCGTTTCAGTCTTTTTAATTGTTACAACTCGAGGTCCGTTTGCCGACACCTTCATATTGGCCACTAAACGATTGTTTTTGTCCGGTTCACTATCGGCCATTATAATGTTTGACGTTTAAGTTTGACATAATTCAAACACTTTTCTTTCTGTTCATAATACCTATATCGTTCCTTTTTCCGCACAAAACAACCGGAAAGCCTTGGCTCCAAAGAGATTTTTAGTGTAACATACCACGGTATATCTTCAATATTCTACCCAAGAAGTATAGATAGAAGGAGGCCGAACGCAATGTTAAACGAACGGCCAAATTTCTGATGCAACATCCTTGAACCGATAGGGCGCGCAGCGGTTCAAGAAACCTGCTCAAATTCTTGCGCGCGAACGGCTGTCTACATTGTAGAAACTTGTTTATTTTCTTATTGAGTAACATCATATAATTCTGATAAAAAATATTTAAGCAAATGTAAAATAAAATCAAATCTAAAAGCAACGAATATAAATAATATATAACATAGTTATTACTATTGTAAATAAAGTAAAAAGCAACTATTTTTTTAAAGAACGAAATACCTAGGCAGAACTTTTTTCAATTCCTACTATCAGCACGTAAAAAATGTAGGTTCTTTCGCTTTTCTCTCATTATTACTTAAAATATAAATGTTTCTTTTGAAAACTTGATAAGAAATCAAAGAGAAACATTTGAAGGTGTGAATTTCGTCAATTTTTTAAAATTATTTTTTCTGTAATTTTGAAGGCAAGAATTCGAAAAAACACGGTATGGTTTAAGGACAAAATTAAAAATAATCAAAATTTATATAATTACAAAAAACATTTTTTTCAAGTAACTTAAAAAAATATTCACATTAGATTAACAAAATCTAATCTTGCCAATAACCAACAACTTTTTATTAACAATTAGGCAACGTTTCGACCGTCAATTTCGGTCATCGTCAGGCTAAACACAACATCAATTACTTTATAGGTAATACCTACATTATGACATAGTAAAACAAGTCAACATGTGATTAGATTTTATTGATGTTAAAATATTTTATTTATACCAACAAGATTAAATTTATTCATTAAAAATTATCACATAAATTAATCACTTTAGTAAAACAAAGGTTCAGGTCTTGTAGGTCGTGGTCGATAGGAACTACTATTTCTAAACGTTTCGTTGACAACTTCGGCTGATATTTTTATATATATATAGTACCATCATGCAGCACTTTTCTACTAGATTTATTTACTTCTTTCGTGTTAAAATACTTTTCACACACAAAGCTATTTTGCTTTAGCTCCTGATTAATGGCACTACTCCATTTTTTTAATATTTCACTGTTCTGTCAATCGAAAAAAAAAACACTTTTTTATGTGGTAATATATTCAAAAATATATCAAAAAGTAAACCTAAAAAATATCAAACTTTTGCTTTATTAATACTGAAGTTGTTAATAATTTTAAATTCGGTCACAATTCTATAAATTTATAAAATCAAAAAAAATATTTTCGATATCAATTTGAGATTACTTACTTTGGGAGCTTTAAAGAACGAAATTCTCTTAATTTGGCTGGTTGTATTTTGGCCACTAGAATCACGACTAGAACAACCATTTATTATGCAGCATTTCACCATTTTTTTTTTAATTTCAACAATTTAAAAGATTTTATTAATATTTTCTAAAACACCGCCTTCTTTTGTTTACAAACAATCAGTCAGTACTCTTTTCTACCAACCGTGGCGTCCGGATTCGCTAAACCGACTAATGAATCTGAGATCGTGTAACTGTTTTTTGTTAGAATTATTTATGTAAAACCCTATCCCGTTCGGGCTCCTTCTATCTATACTTCGTGATTCTACCAATCATAGACCTACCATTACCATAAGAAAAACACCAAATATGTTGCATTTGTTTATCTTATTTTTTTGGCAAATTTAGATTACTCAGAAAATGTAATTAACGCAACTCACTACTTGAAAGACACTCCCAATATAATAAAACAATCTCGACTACTTTTTTTAGTGATACATATTTAAAAACAGTGTTCAAATTCTTGTTGTTAACAAACCTAATTTTTTGTCGTAATCGTTTCAAACAAAAATATAAATGGATAACTAAATTAATAAAACTTATATGGAATGTTCAACTAAAAATGGCTTCGGTAGCAGGTGATATCAACCAACACCGCCCGATGGCAGAATATGTACACTTTTAACTTTCGACATTTACAGTTTAAATTGTTAGATGGCACCATATGCAAGCTTAATACCCCTTAATACCTATTACATTTATAGTTAGTTGTACATGGTAGATGGCAGATACAGTTTTATTTTGTTGAAAATCATGTGCTTTAGGAGTAAAAATAATTCCGGTAAATAAAAATAACAATTATTAGAGTAAATTTTCTACTATTACCTTATAAAAGTGTTATCAAAATCTAAATAAAAATTAAAATTTGAAACGGGGATAAACAGTAAAACACATTAAACGAAACTGTAGATGTGAATTTAATTTTGCTAATGATCTGCAACAGTTCATTACAATAATTGTATATATTATAAAGCGACGTTTCAACTGTCGTTTGCAGTCATTTTCAAAATGAATAATTCGTTTTTCTCATTAATCACTTGTAAATTGTGATTGTTACTATCTTATTGTTAGAGTGGGAAATAGAGGGAATACGTAATTCGTATGCCGAGTCCGCATCGAAGATTGTGATACAAGTTTTGTACTGACGCCATTTTCTGGTGCAAAACATCGCGTTGTTGTCTAGCATTAAAACTTGGGATATAAGTGAATAGCGCAGTTAGTATTTAGTGTTTTGTTGTTTAAAACAATGGTGGTGTGTTGATATTATGACTGTAAAAGTAGCAGTAAAAGAAATGAACCAGGAATCACGTTTCACAGGTACAAAGAATTTTATGTAAGTTAAGCAAGGTAAATTACGTTTGATTTGTTTATTGTTGAGGTACAACTTAAAATATTGCTATGATTTACCTACGAGAATAATTAATGTGTAACATTTTTTTTTTGTTGGAACGGTTTACTGTTAGTGGGAGAAACAAAATATACTTTCAAAATTGTAAGAAGCATCTGTTTTTCAGAACATTAGCATAGACAGTGTCAGTTTTAGTTATAAATCTTTTAAAAATTGAACAGAATAGTGTTAATTAAAAAACATTTTTTTTTGAAGTTTAGTTCCATTGAATCGTGCTATTAATTAACGTTAATGAAAAATTAAAATAAATATGGCTATTTTTCTTAGTAACCTATGACGCAAAACAGTTCTTATTGATTGTTTACTGTATAAAATGAACCATTGATATTCGTGTATCCATTTCTTCAAAAAATTTCTAATTCTACGAATAATAGTAACAAAACTAACTCACTCTTAAGACTACTGAGCTACGCCGTCTGGTGTCAAAATATCACAATTTGTAGGACGATTGTGTATGTGTCCGCTCGTTTTCCTAGTCTAAGGTTACTATTAATTAAATGAATGGTTCCGCCTGAAGATGACCCAAATCGTTTTATAATAAAATACAGTTATTCCACTGAACTGTAAATTGTTGTCGGTTACAAGTGCAAAAGTAATTTTTTTTTCACCGAGCTTAAAATGTTGTTGAGCAGCGGCTTACTGAAATGTCATTAGTAGATACGACGTCATTGAAATGAAATAAAATATAATGAATTCAAATACTTCAAAATTTGGTAGCATTCAATTTGTATTTTTGTAATTTAACATGTAAAAAAATTCTACATTTAATGTTAAAAAAACTACTTCAGGTACCGCAACATATTATAGGAATTGCAGTTTCATTTTATCCATGGCATAAAAAATCTAGGTACTTCTTATTTTACTGAAATAGATACAAATCTAGATAGAAAATAGTAACTTTCGTAGGTAAATAAATATTTTACATCTATTTATCATTAAAAAAAATTTTTCTGCTGCTATTAGATACATTATTTAAAAATTAATGGGAAAAATCAAATAAAAACAACTCGATTCCTTTTAAAAACGACCAACTCTTGCAGAAGCGGAAATAAAACCTTTACAGCAAACGAAAAATAAATAAAAATAATTTATTAACACATGCACGATATAAATAAAAAGTGAATTAACAATACGATTCATTTACATATAATATTATATCGGGAAACAGCGTCATTCATTTAAAAATTTGTTATTTAATCTATAATCAGAGTCATTTGAAGAATTAACTAACAACACATAAATATGCTATTCGGAGTCTTCATCAACGCCTTCGAAACCCGATAGATCGGCGGACTTGAGATACCCTCGCATAAGGGCGTATTCGACTAAAGCCAAATGGCAAAAGACATACTGATCAGGCATTTGAATTGAGTAAGCCCTTTGGGAACGTATCCGCTCCACTGTACCCCTTATGTCAACTGTACCCACATCTTCCAATCGTGATATGCAAATGTCCAAGGTGCAGAAAGTACCTGAAATTAAAAATAACAATCACTAACCTTACCTTTCTTAATTAAATACAGTTCCATTTCACAGATGAGTTGAAAAAAATGAACGCTACTTTACGTGTACTGTTTGAAAGCAGTAAATACGAAAAAGTACCATTTTTAAAACTTATGGCCCATAGATTTCTAGATTTAGAGTAAACATCAGAAAGACGTTTCCTCACTTCTAAACAATAACGTCCCCCATAACTAGGTACCTTAATAAGGTAACCTTATAATAGACTGCCTGACAGTTATAGAGTTCAGTACCTCATTTTCACTTTTCTCCCTTAAAGAGGGTTAAAAAGTAGGGAAAAAACATCTTCCAACACAATTTTGTCACTTCTGCTATGCTCACCAAATGAACTACTAAATGAAAATTTCATTTGGTAAACGTGGCAGAGACGACGAAATAGAATGAAAACATGTTTTTCTGTAAATTAACATTTAATTCTTCCATCGCTAAGTTTCACATTACTGTTTTCTACATCCAAATACTTTTCAATCTTCTTAAAGTTAGAAGAGAGAAAATGAGGCACTGAAATCTACAACTATTCGATGGTCAAAGAAATAAAAGATTACCTGTCCTTCCAATTCCTGCACTACAATGGACGACTATCGGAGGTCCCCGGGGATGTCCTGCCCACGTGTCTCCTAAAGCGGCTACCATAGCAGCCTGTTGATTTCTTACTTTTTCTAGAAAATCTAGCATGGCTCTTGCAGAATGTGGCACTCCGTAATCTGGCCATGACGTAAACTGCCAATGTGACACTTCTCTACATTCCTCGGTCTAAAAAAAAGTAAACACTATTTATGATATACCATTTTAATAATAATTAAATAGAGCAGTTGCTTACTTTATTATTTGTTATTTTCAACATCGTGTTAGTGTAGTCGGTATTAGCGTCGATTGCTACAGTTTTTATGGTGTAATTCCCGTGCGTAACTTCTCCATCGATGTCAGGTTCCCAATACTGATGACATTTTGGTCTACTTCTCTCCATGACTCGCGTCGTCATTACTATGACTAAACAATGTTGTTCCCATATCATTCTCCAGAAATCTGGGGTGGTTTTTGGCAGAGGACCTGATAAAACAAATTTGTACATAAATATCCAAAAATCGTCATCACATTTACAGTTTTCCATCTTTCGAATGTTTTTCAAAAAAAGACTGTAAGAATGAAAGAAATGCAATCAAACGGATGTAAACCTCAAAGAAAAAGATTTTTACCCCTCGATTGCTTTTCTTTTATGCTTATCAAATGGAACATTTTGTGCATAATGGATTGGTTGCTGTTGGATATCGTATAATAATCACTCACCCTGTGTATTAATGAAGGCGTTTTTTTGTTTATAACCGTCCACAAAGTTCGCGTGTATATAATCACTGTCACGGTCACCGTCTATTTCGGACAAAATCACACGACTATGGTCATAACACAACACGTCAGTATATCGGTTTTTGGGCAGGTTGGCTCTCGTTTTGGCAACATTGAACGTGCCGTCGGGCGGTCGCATCCGGATTTCCGCGTATTCCTGCATAAGTCCGGACTTTCCCCGATCCCGAATATAATCCAGAAGCTGGGGCATAGTGAGTGCGGCTCCGTCTCCATGCAGGGAATCGTCGTCCGAGAAACCGCTCGATGCACTACTAGGAGGGTTCAGGTTGTTCTCTTCCGCCCAACTATCCACGTTTATGTGATTGGCAGGTGCCGATGATATTTCGATATCTTCGACCGCAGCACTAACCAGTTTCTGAGGAGATGGCGTCTTTCCGCCTGAAATTAAGAAACAAGGTGTAAAATTAGATAAGCTTCAATTAACTTTTGAGACATTTTGAATATTCAGTGAATTTTATTTGACAATTAAAAACACCCTCTTTCAATCTTTCTCAATTCCTGACAATTCCAGATTCTCAAAGTTTCAATGATAAATTTATGCCTCCAGTATAGGTGCTCGAAGTAAAATGCCATCTCATACCAAATTAGGAATATAGAGATATCAAGATAAAGACTAGCCCCTTTTCGGATAAATTATTTTTAGAATAGGCCAATTATGTATTAATAAACTTCTTTTTTACACCATTCGCTTACCATATTGACGGGGTGGTGATTGAGGCCTGGTGGTCATGGACTCTGCGCAGCGCAAGAGCCAAGCGTCATGGTCCAGAGTGTGGTTGCCGCCCAGTTGGGTCGGCAAAGAGTCCCTCGGTATGTGACTACTCAACTGTGCAATGGACACCGTGTATACCCGTTCGCGCAATTTTTCGCGTACAAATAGCCGCAGAATCTTGAAAGGAGCTTTAAACCACAACGGTGCCGTTACAATCAAAACTTTCTTAAGTTTAGCCGGGTAGCCACCCTGTAACAAAAAAAAAGAAACATTGTAAATCGATTACAATTCTGTTTAACAATTATTTTTGTAATCACTATTACTTCTTTCAAAATCTACAGAAGACATATTTATCTCATATCATTCCATTATGGTTTTATTTATTTTACTTGCAATGCCCGGAGAAAAACACCTACACTTTTCTATCTCAGGCTTATGAGTGCATCATTCTCGATATTCCTAGATTATCTAGGAATGTCGTAGAACATTTTCTAAACGTTTTAAATATTTCAGATTTATTTCAAACATTCTAAATTACTCTCAAAAAATCTGAAACGTTTTGAATCATTCTCCAAAAATTTAGTACATTCTAAATCATTCCAGAACTTATAGATGATTATCTACAACATTTAGGAATATTTTTGCAAATTTTTGGAAAAATCTAAAATATCAACGTTACTTTTAGACACATTAAACGCCGCTAAAAACATTTTTGACTCAAATATACCCATCTAATTAGGTACATATTTTTCCACTCTCGTCCACCCACTTCAACATCGTCACAACCGCGAGTGGGCGACAGTAGCTGATCGTGAAATAAAAATATAGATCCATAGAAACACCCTTAGTTACAGTATACATTTTATAAATATTGATTATCCCCAAAACGTACCTTAGTGGCGTGAGTTTTCGCCATTTCCAATCAAAAGTCAAAAAAGTTTCATTTGTGTTAATAAACACTTCATATGGAAATTATTTTCAAAGAAACCAGTTTCAGCGAAGGCGCTCGCTTTATAACTGGGTGTTAATTACAAAAGTAGCGACAAATATTAACTCGTGTTAATTTACAATCCATTGTTTTCTTCGTTAAGAGCAAAAATTAGGCTTAAAAATAATTATAGTTTAAATACACGTCAACAATGGTATATATGTAATGTAATATGAAAAATAACTGTTTTTAACTACCAATTATTTGCTTTATAATTAGACATATCATTTGTTGAACTTTCTTATCGTCAGAAATAAAAATATCTACATTGGTGTAATAGTAATTAGTAGTACATAGAACCATTGCAGTGGCGTAACGAAAAATTAGTGAAAACGACGAAAACTACCCCTCAGCAATATCAATCTGGGGCCCTTATTACCTCCCTTCTTTCGGATAAATATTATTAATTATCATAAATAAATATTTTCTATCAACTATCGACGTATAGACTTGAAATAAAAAAACATAAAAGTTCTCAAGATGTAAATTCCAGTCGTGTGTAGGAGCTGACACACACACACTTTTTTTAGGCAACTAAAAACAGATTTTAATAATTACAGGTGAAGGTATATTAATATTTTCCATTAAAAAACTCTTGCACTTAATTAACATTATGACCTTATTTTAAACACTTAGGCTGGTAAGAGGTTGGCATAGGTATAAGTGTAAGTATGTAGTATATCTTCATGACTACTTAACGGTGTCCTACCGTTCGGCCCTACTCAAAATAAATTACAACATACATGATGAGTATGCGCTTCTTGTACTTAAAATAAATTATCTTTTAGACACGACTCTTGTCATCTGCCCTTAACTTCGTATCTGTTCACGGGTAGTAATGTTGGTAGAAAATAGAATTGACCTTTATCTTGAAACTTCGTGAACTCGTCTCGACGCGCTAGCACCTACTTTACCTATTTTAAACCTAAATTAATTAAGGACAATGTTTTCTTTGTAAATATCTTATCTTTCATACGCGTCTATGAAAAGAGAATGGTAAGACTGGTTTGATTTTCATAGCTTTAAAAAAATTTATTCGAAGAAACAGTTGAATGGAAGAACGAAAACTAAAACAAATTTTTTTATTGCTTCAATTTTTTTTCTGAGAATTTTTCAGTTTATAATTATTATTTTTAAAGATATTCTTATTATCCATCAAATTTTTCTAAATTCACAACATCAGAACTTTTCAGGTAAAAATATAATTAGTTCACATTATTTAAATTTAAGAGCAACTTACAATTAGTGTAATTTCTTTAAAATCGACAACACAAACACGTTAAATGACAGATCATATTGAATAAAGCCTAAAATGATTACGCGGTATTTTTAAAAACGATCAATTTAATTTTTAAAGCACCTGAAAGGTCTTGACTTTTAATTTTTTTGAAGTTATTTTTATTGGATTAAAAAACAAAGCATCAATTAAACAAATTAAACTTTATTCAATATATTTCTCAAACTCAACGGCATGTATACGACTTCATTATTTTGCGAAAATCTTTTGCCCTTCAAATGTTTTTTGAGCTTTGGGAACAAATAGTAATCTGACGGTGCTAAGTAGTATTGGCTAACTGGGTCACACTCTATTGAGCGCCCTCAACGATAATCGCACTTCAGTTGCTGGATATTATTAGTTGTAGCATACTGGGAGGAGAGCAGCCATCTTTGTGGCCCAAGAATCTGAACCTCTACCAAAGAGACAAAAAAATGTAAACGAAATTGATTCGAAATGGGGAGGTAATAAGGGCTTCAGGCTTGTTTTTGCGACTGGGGAGGGGCTTAAAATTTGTCATCACACCATTTAACTTGCTTCAATATTTTGAAGACAAAATTTCCGAAATGAACGTGTCACATTTAAATGACGAATTGTAGGGAATTATTTTTTATTATTAATTATAATTTCAAATTTAGCACAATTATTAACCATAAAAAAAAAATAAGTCTCATGCAGGTTCAAGATTGACAGTGCTAGGGTGGGTTTTAAGGGTTCTTCAAAAACCCAGGATGAGAGTAGATGGGACAATATCAGATAATAATGAAATCCAACTTCTTGATGGGAGCAATATTTCAGAATTTTCGGCTCATCAATTAGCTCAATAATGTATGAAAAAGTCACGCTCAAAGAGCTCAATAATTACGACCGAAAATATTTTTGATCACTTTGAACTCGAAAATATACCGGGAACTTAATCGTTTATCTAATTTTCTGTTTCATTTCTCTTCAAGTACGAATGAACTGTTTACGTAACCACCTATACTATCCATGAGCCTACTACCATAGTAGGCTTACACACAGTATAGGTGGTTACGTAATCGGCGCGCAGGTCTTGTCTCACGATGGTAACGGTTAGGTAGGGTATAGAGCTCTACTGAAAACGGAACCTTAGATTTGACTTTTAACCTTAGTCCTATAATGAGGATTCATAATAGATTGTTCTGGCAAACCTATTTAATTAGATTATATTAATAATTCAGTTTAAATTTATAAGGTACTCTACAGATAAATAGATTAATTTTCATTTTAATTTTTTTTTACGTCTAAGGGTTGTTCAATACAAAAATTATAATTCTAAAAATACCTGCCTAGTAGATGGTATTTTATTACATATGTTATAAATAACAATAATACATACTAGGTAGGTATATCATGTTAGTGTGCGTTTTTAGTTAATCGTAACCTTCTGCAATATGATCACTTGCTTGATGGATGTTCACACTGAAAGACGATCCTGTTTGTGCGTGTCTTTATATGTGTATAAATAAATGATGTGGATGCATGTGTACACCCACTTATATTAATAAGCTTGTGACCTTAACCTTGTATTACCTATCCTATATTATACTCTGTGGATCGTTGAGATTTCTTTACTGACGTTCTTGATTAATGCCTAACCTAATAAATAGGTAATAAGTACATGTGTATTTGTAACTTTGAAAACCGAATAACTTTTTAATCAAAGTAGGTACAGTAGACTCGAGCTAGTGTGAACAGCCTCCCAGTAGTATGGACAAATTATAATCTCGATAGTTTTAACAGTTAATTTAAACTCTCATTTACTGTTCTGTATCCACTTGTAAGCGATGTTTTTGTCTTTGGTTCAATTCCCGGATTCCCCGAATGTAGCAGTGTCAACGGTATGCAGGAGAATCATTTAATTTGTACATAGTATTGTTCGTAAAAATAATGGAAAAAAAAGACACTTTCACATCATTATATAAGCGGTCAAAAAGTTTAGGTTAGCAGCAAGATGTCAGAATGAAAACTATCTAAAAAATACAAAATTGCCGAATGTATCGTTACTTTCAAAATTAATAAAAAAAGATAATAATGGTTGTGAATCACTGTGTTAAGCCAAATAAAATTTAAAAAACGCACTCAATAAATGGTTTCTTATTATTTAAAGAAAAATAAATTTGACTCTAACAGAAAAGATATTTAAACAAAAAGTCATCCAAAATGAAACCATCAAACGCAAGTAATAGATGATTGCAAAAGTTTAAGGTTAGATTAAAATACATATTTTTACAAATAAAATTTAAAAATGTACTTGTACATTTTATTTCTTGAACTGTAAGTTTGGATGGCACAGGAGAGATATTGGTTTCTACAATTTACACAATTTTGCATACTTTAGTCAACATTCAACAGTCTCTATAATATAAATACGTCCGGTTTCTTTGTGTTCACACTAGCGCGAGTCTACTGTATTATATGTTTATTATTGAATCTACATACTCATAACTACAGTGGCGGATCCAGGATTTTGGTTTGGGAGGGGCTTGAATGCAATCGAGCCCCTTAACACCTCCCCCTAAATAAGTACCCCTGTGCGTAATTACGTGTATCAGGGTAGAATGATATTGAAGAGGGATCCGGGAACTCTAGGGGGTTCCCAACTACCATTCTCTACTAACATTAAAGACTCTCTCAAAAAGTGTCCCAGAAAACCTATACCTACTTCTTGGCCCTTTTGACAACACCATAAATTTTATTAAAGTTGGTCTAATTGATACCTAATTTAAAATACCCAAAAAAAAAAAAATAAAATTGAGCAGAGTGCTTGTTTTTAAAATTTGATTCATTCACCCCAAGGCAAATCCAACTTTTTCAGTGATCGCTTGCATTATCTTAAAATATTCAACAGATACAAACAGTGCCAATTCTAAGATTTTGGCAAAATTGTAATAATGCAGAACATTAACATTACAAGCTGTCTTTTAAACCATATGATACGCGGTTTTCACATTTTTGGACTTTCAATACAATTTTCTTATAAAGAACCGTTAGACAGTATCTACGTAACACTTTTAATAAACTTCATCGTCCACCCTGTAAAACTCATTACATGAACTGTGAACTGGTCTGCTGCCGTTCCCCCTTCCTAGAAAAGCACCGTAGCTGGGCTAATGTCCAAAACCCTTAGACATAAAGTTTAATGTACCTGTGGAGACTTTGTAAGCATGCATTCAGTATACTTTTTCTGATTAATCGAGTATTAGCAGCAAAACAACCCCCACGTCCCCCAATCCAGGGGCGCCCGCAATTCCCTTTTAATAAATTATGTAGAAACTGACGCATGTTTTAAAAAATCAATAAGAAACCTGGGGAGAGGGGCACTCATACTATCTGAAAGGTATCATTTAGACTACATTCGAATTTAATTCAAGAGATTCCCCCGAAAGGAACACAATTTTTGTCACTTTTTATTAAAACTATTTAGCTAAGTAAAACATTAGCTAAAATTTCACAAATACGGTTAAAAATCTAAAACGCGTTTCAATATCCAAGGTATCGCCCTCAGTTAAGAAGCTCTAACTTTGTGGATTTTCGCATTGGAGAATGTTTGGTTTACTTTACAGTTCCACGTAACATGATTCGATTTTTTCTGGTATTTACAGTGATATTAAAATTTAAACATTAAAGAGCTTAAATCATTTACCACTCCCCACCTCACCCATTTGAAATCTGTAGCTACGTAAGCTGTAAATAAATTAAACAAGCGTGGATTTGCAACTTTATCCTCGTACTAAGTTCAGAATACTTAAAACATTCTTAAATAACAAAACTGTAAAATTGGAAGTTATTTACGTTGAAGTGGGTAATGCATTTCGTCTCGAAAGAGAAGTTCATAGGCATTATGAGCTATACAACACTATGCAGTAGCGGTGCGTGGTCCTTAAATTAGGGGTGCACCATATACAAAAATAATAATCGAAAGAATAATAAGAATAGGCGACGGTTCGACCGGGATTGACGATTTGTTGAGAAATAAGAAGGGGAGGAGGGATGGAAAAAATATAGAGGGTTGTTTAGTTAGGAAACCCTGACCTATCCACAGTTTCCATTCGATTTTCATAATCCATGTGTTTAGAAAACTTTTAAACGAAAAGAATGTTTCCATTGTACCTTTTGACAGAAACAAAATTGTTATAAGCATATAAATTAGTACACCCTGTATATTACTTAAAACCGTTATTCTGAAAACTACGTTTCTTTTACCAAATTTTTACAATCTAGTACAGTTATTTTCTTTTCTTTTCTTCAACGTCCCTTTAAAATTCAGGCCATTTAAGTTTCTTTTTTATTGCAGTATCTTTTCTAAATTCATCCCTTCAATAAAAGTTTCACTTGCCGACAACGGTCTTCAACCTTCCAAGAAACGTTTCTTCCCTCTAAAACCGTCAACGGACAAACTTGTAAAATTCAAAATTTCAAATACTATTGGTGATTTTCAAAATTACCCCACCAAAGTGCAACCAATAGTATTTCGGAAAAAGGACGCAAACTAAAATTATAAAAACACGAAACACCAAAAAAACAAGAGAGACAGCACTTAGCACTTCATTACTAGAACATCAAAACTATAGGTAGTAAAATTATTATTATAAGGTGAAATAGTAAAATAAATAGTAAAAATAATAAAATAAATAAAAAGTTAAAAGTCGTGTGTGTTTGTTTACCAAGTAAGTTAAGCAGTTAAGGCACCAAGTTCCTTACAAAATGAAGTTTTTAATCATGATCTCCTTTATATGTGCTCAATCTACATAAATCATTATATAACTATAATAATTATGGTATTATCAAATAACACACAGTACACTTGAAACCATTTACATCATTTATTATATAATTAAATGTTCATCTTAGGTACGTTACACTCCAGTTACGGTTACATCAAGAATTGACCTATAGGTACATTAAGATACTAAGACGTCGAGCACTATTTTCTTTCTTGTTAAGCCAACATTAATTCGTCAGTCTATTTCGTAATATATAATCAGTTTGTTACGGTGAGTCTTTATTATTCGCTAATTCAACTTTAACTGCTACTTGCCTCAAAAGAACACAACTACGTATATAATTAAAATCAGTTTACTACTACCGTACCTCATCTTAATCAACAACAGGGTGCAGTGTGTGAAGAGTAAGAAGTCCCATAGGACATTTCATATCAAATCGACCTTTTTTTTTGAAGTGGTGACATATTTATGAGCTTTGCAGTAGAGGACGTCACAGTCCAAGTGTATAGTTTTTTTTGACCACCCTGTATATAATTGAAATACTCTCCGGGCTGAGTTGCCGTGGTCGATTATGGCTTAGGAAACCAAACGTATAGTGTATTTCAAAAGGCTACCCTTTGTTTGCAATAGAAGTTGAAAAGCCCTGAATTTTTTTCCTCTGAAAATGGATTAGTTGCGGCACAAATTTAAGGGCTAAAAAGTGGTATTTTTTACGTTTTAATTCTTCTCGAACGTTCTCTTAGTAAAAAAAAAATCGTGAAGAGACCTTGTGTTGATACCTTTTGTTAGAATTATTTGAAGAATTATTGGAGGTGAACATAACCTTATTTTTTTAAATTTTTTGTTTTCAATTTTAACCGTGTCCTGCCTGTAAGACGCACCTGAAACAAATTTTATTTTTGGATACTGTAAAAAATGTATCGCTTTTGTGAATTTTTGTAGATTTTCCGCACTGATGCGCCACAACCTAAAATCCTAAAAACTGTTATTTAAACTCTGTTTTCGTATTAAAAAAGATTTTGAATTTTTTGTTATAAAGTAGATATTTATAATTTTTTCTTTTCTATACAAAAACATTCAAAAACGAGGTATGTATATGTATTAAGCTCATATTTTAAGGAAGTAAAAAAATTTTTTTGAGGTTATATTCACATTCAATAATTTTTGAAAAAATTCTAACTATAAAAAGGTATCAATGCAGAGTATCTTCATGATTTTTTTTCAGATTTTTTAACCAAGAATCAAAACGTGGAATGCCCTCCTGGGTCAAAAAATAATAGTCTGGTTTTGGTCGCACACACTTAAAATTAAAATTGTAATTTTTTTCAAATAGAGCTTCCAAAACAGATTTGAATTTACAAATTCAAGGGCAAAAACAGACTTGAGGTTTTAGAAATATGTTTTTAAAAACAAATTTTAACCAGCTTTTAGTAGCCTTATTGAAATTTTAGCCTTAAAACAGTTCAAAATTACAATCATATTCCATTTTAAATATTTTTATTAGTGTTTGCCAGCGCCTACCTGATGAGACCCAATAGGTCGAAACCGGTTGTAGGATATGGCTTGTGGTTCGTTGTGCCTATAGTATAGGACGCGTTCCAAATGTGGGATTTGTAATCCTTAATTGTTTAGACGTTACAGGAATTTTACCTGTCTTTTTAGATTTTTATTAGTGTATACAACCAAAACCAGACTATAATTTTTTGATTTGGACTGTTTTGGAACCTATTACGTCCAAAAAAGTATTCAGACTCGATTTTCCCTTATTATTGTACACCAACAAATACATTCTCAGACAACAAAAACAAATTAATAGACCAGAGTAGATAATTTAAAAAAATATTAAAATTAAGTACAGGATGAAACTTGTTGGATCAGGTAGAAGGTAGAAGATATCGTGCTGATAACTAAAAAAATAAATTGGGAGTCCATCCAGACGTTTTAACAAAAAAAAAAGACCACTGATAATTTTGAGTAATTTTTTATCTTTGCCTTTTTTAGCTTTAAACTAAAAATAAAATGTAAATTTTTTTTTTTCTTTCTAAACAATTACAGCCTGTTTCGTTTCCACCCAATTGGAAGTTTTCGAAATAAATGATCAATACAAAAGTTGTACGTCTTCTTAGCTACAACTTCTACGTTTAACTTTTATTCGATAAGAGGTCTAGTTTCTCTGAAAATTGCGAAAAACACTTTTCCACCCCTAAGAGTTCACCCTATTTCATTCTCCGTACCTCGGATGGACTCCAATTTATTTTTTTCGTTGTCAGCATGATATTTTCTATCTTATAACAATGAAATATTAAGAAACACATTGTAGTGGTGATTTTAAATACATTAATGTGAATTAAATCTTTGAACCAACTACAAATTACCTCAAATTAATGTGGAAAAATCTATTGCTGTCATTATGCCACGCCGGGATTCGAACCCGGGTCTCTGGCTTTACGCGTCATTGCTGTAACCACTGAGCTATGGAAACATGATGACAGCAACATCGACGAAACGTACGCGCGTAAAGCCAGAGATCCGGGTTCGAATCCCGGCAGAGGCATGATGACAGCAATAGATTTTTCCTCATTAATTTGAGGTAATTTGTAGTTGGTTCAAAGATTTAATTCAGATTAATGTATTTTCTATCATATCCAACAGGTTTCCCCTGTACTTAATTTTTAAGACATTTGGCCTTCTTAACACGCTTCTGTACCGGTCTATGAGAGCTTTTACCCTTCTAAAACCGAGGATACCCTTTCACGTGTCTAGTCTAATTCATGGTTTCACAAACTATATTACGCTGAAAACGAGTGTTTTACAATTTGGAAGGACTAACATTGCGACAAGTTTTCTATCTTTTGCAGCATATTTGCAATAATTTGCCTTCATAGCTTTCGTTTCATCGGCTTCTACGGTAAACCTTGTCCAATATGAGAACTTCTCACGCTAGGGATTATCCTGGTTGGTTTCCTACTTCCTAAAAATCCAACATTTCATACCTTGAACTATTCGTTCCCGTTAGAAACTAGAGGTTCTTAAAATAAAATCGAAATCGTTAGATCACACGAAATCGTTGCTTGCTTATCGTGATGTAAGGTTCTAAAATAAGACCGAGCTGCGAGGGTGTCGTTGCTAGCCCACCCCCGAGGAAACGCTTTACGAAGGGGACGTTTCGATGTCGGGAGGGTCATGATGTAATGTCTGCCGGAAGTTTCACTATTTACTTCTCTCCACTTGAAAATTCTCCATGTAAAATCAATACGAGGTCGGACTACGTATTACTATATAAAGTGATGTCGAAGTAGGCGATTGTTGGAAAGCCAAAGAAAAACGCTGTTATTGGAAATGAACAGGAACTGGGTTACGTTGTTGGATTTCCGGTCAAGGAGGCGACTCTATTATTATAGGTTTTCTATCACTGCTTTTTATGGCTGCACAACAAAAGCCAATATTTTTTTTTATTGACCAATTACCTTGCCTTATTCTATGATTTGTGGATACAATGTTATAAAAGAAACTATATTTTAGAAATGCATCAAAGATATATTATACTTATAGAGCTGCTAGTTAAATAGGCACAAAAGTCATTTTGTTACCCCAAAGAATAAATATTACGCCAGCCAAAATTTGGGTTTTATTTCTTTTTCTCAAATTTGGAAATGGATAGAAAATTTAATTTTGATATTTGATATTTTCTACTAACAGTTTCTTTTTAACCTTTTTACTTTTAAGGACATATTTTCAATCGTTCTCTATTATTATGAACGATGAAATTAGCAACCCTTTTTTTAATTAGTTACTATAGATATGGTAATTTTTTAGGAATTTTACGACTGACTTTTATGATGAAATTGCCGGAAAATTTATTTATTTTATATTGAAAAACAAGCTATTCTATGAAAAAGTAGACAACACATAAAATTTTCCAATAAATCAAGCTTTCGACGCCGTATTTTTTTTTTTATAAAAAAAATCGAATTCGTAAAAAGCTTCTAGCAAAAAAATAAGGGTTGTTAATTTCATAATTTCTAATAACAGAAGATTATTAAAAAAAATATCATTAAGTGATCCTGTAAGTAGAAAATGTATACCAAAATTAATTTTTTCATCCATTTCCAATTTTATAAAAAAACTTAAAAACCAAAATTTGACCCCCATCTATGTCGGGGTAGGAATATCCATTTAACAAACAGTTTACAGTACAGAATTCTGATTTTAAGTACAACCATTAATACTGAAACAACGCGTATGTTACTTATAAAAAGAGATGCGTTTCTCTGTTTGGCCTCACTTTTTTCTCCGTGATCACCTTTCAACCCATGGTATGGTAAAAATGTGTACATCTACCTTTGTCTACGTCCTACAAATCTCTTTGCACAAAATATTAATCGAGTCGAAAATGTTGGAGGGGAGGGGGATTGCACGTCAGGAAATGATGAAATTTTGACAAAATTCTAGGATTTTTCAGAATGTTCTAAATATTTCGACAATTATTTGGATTATTTTAGAATGGTCCAGAATGGTAGGGGGGCACGATCTATAATGTTCTACATTTTTTGGGAAATGACTTGAAATGTTAGGGAATAATCTGAAATATACCAGATTTTTACAGAATGGTTTCAGACGTTGGAAAATGATTCAGAATGATACCGAGATTATCTATAATGTTCTACATTTTTTGGGGAATGACTACAAATGTTAGGGAATGATGTGAATTGTTCCAAATTTTTACAGAATGGTTTTAAATGTTCGAAAATCGATCCACAATATTTCAGTTTTCGAAAAACATTTTGAAATGATCCAGGATGATAGGGAAAGATCTATAATATTCTATTTTTTTTTTGAAGAACGACTTAATGACGTAAGGGAATGGTATGAAATGTTCTAGATTTTTACAGAATGGTTTTAGACGTTGGAAAATGATCTAGAATGTTCCATAATGATAGGGGATGATCTATAATATTCTACATTTTTTGGGAATGACTTGAAATGTTACAGAATGATCTGAAATATTCCAGATTTTTATAGAATGGTTTTAAATATTCGAAAATACCCCAGTGTTCCAGATTTTTCGAAAATATTTTAGAATGATCCTAAGTGATGAGGGGATGATCTACAACATTCTACAATTTTTGGGGAATGACTTGAAATATTAGGGAATGATCCAGAATTTTCCAGATTTTTCGAAAATGATTTGGAATTGGTATCCGAATAAGTCTAACTCAAGAAAGTACAATTTACGTATTACCTATAGGCACTTCTAACGTTATACGTATTTATAAAACTTCATCACTACCTACATAATTATATAACGGCAAACATAACTAGAAAAATAACTATCGTATCAGTCATATCCACTCAAACGAGCATCCCAACCCTTTGATGAAGGGTTCAAAGAAATTTTACATAGAATATGCGCTCAGATCGCGTGATATGTAATTACATTTATGTATATATATTTACGAACCACCACAAACGTGACTAGAAAACTATCCGAAAATTATCCTCGTTTTGTGTATAATGTATTTTTGTTTCGCCAGTTCGTGTTTCGTCATCTACAACTGGGAACTGCGTACAGTGAAGAATTGAGAGCCAACGCGTTGACCTTACAGAAAAAGAAGCTTACGTTTGACGTCATTGATAGTAGTTGGAATACTTTTTTTGTATCTTTTACGATTTTCACTGCGTTAGCTTTAAAAGGTCTGTTAGAAACAAAGAAATTATTAAGAAGTCGTGAGGCTTGAATCTCGCTATGTTTATAACTTCTGTTTAACATGTTTATAATAACTGATAAGTTGGATACTATTAGTCACCTATTTAATGTACACAATATATGAATGTAAGTGTATTTTGTAAATACGACTGTAAGAAATGTATAAGAAAGCAGGGGCCTAGGAAGGGTATATTCATTCAGTAAAGAATCCTCGAACAGTAAAGATTTAATTTCCCGTTCTAACAAATCAGGAGTGGGATATATATTTCACCATATATATCATATTATAAGTTAAACAAACAAGATGAGCACTCCACCTATACGGAGACAACGATCTTCCTCACCGTCCGATTCATCGTCGGACGATGGGAAAAAGTGGAAGAGAAAATATAAGAGAGCAAGACACAAATTACGACAAATGAGGGAAGAAAATCAAAGACGAAGTGCTGACAACGAAAGTGATGCTGTGATTGCGCGTTCGGTTTTAGTTAGACCAAATATTGGGGATGAACAGTTAATTCCTCTTTTCGATCCGGACAGTGACGATCAAATTGAGACATGGGTGACTAAAATAGACGAAATATCTACAAGATACCGCTGGAACGATGCTGACATTGTGCGATTAGTATCACTTCGTTTGCGAGGTCATGCGCGCGCCTGGTATGATAGTCAAAAACACTTAAGTTTTTCGTGGGAAGAGATGAAAACTTCACTATTAAAAAGATTTAAAACGGTAGTGCGCTTTTCCGTGTTACTTAAACGCGCTGCTAATTATGAAACGCGCCCTGGACAGCCCTTAGGAGACTATTGCTTCCAAAAACTCCAAAGACTGAATGCGTTAGAAGGCCATTTTCCTGACACCCATTTGATCGATGCCGTCATTGGCGGAATTACGGACAATAACGTGGCACGCACACTAAGTTCCATGAGGTTCTGTGACACCGATGATTTGTATTCCCATATGCGTTCGATGGGCAATTTGCCGGGACCCTCCACGAAACATATCGTAGAGAACACTAGTGAGCGCCAATCAAACAAGTTTACAAAGTTGCAGAAACCCCTAACAAGCCAAAATCCGGGGTCTGTAGTTTGTTTTAATTGCGGCATAGAAGGACACGTTGTCAAAAATTGCTCTAAGCCGTTACAAAAGTGCAAAAAGTGGTAGCGTACTTTAGTAAACAAACCACTAACGACCAGAGACATTACCATTCGTTCGAACTAGAGACGTTAGCAGTGGTACTGGCTTTGAGACATTTTAGAGTGTATCTGTTGGGAATGAAGTTTACTGTCGTTACGGATTGTAGTGCATTGCGTACGACGTTTACAAAAAAAGACTTGTTACCAAGGGTTGGTAGATGGTGGCTGGAAGTACAAGAATTTGATTTTGACATCATTCACAGGGCCGGCTCACAAATGGCACATGTAGATGCCCTTAGCCGAAACCCTATAATAGAAACTGAAATCAACCAGATAGATATTACCGAAGGGGAATGGGTTGAGGCAGCCCAAAAGCAAGATGATGTTATAAACAAAATCCGACGCATCCTATCGAAGGGCATAAAAAACAATGAAACAAAGAATTATTTCCTCGAGTACGAGTTAAAAGATGGCAAAGTGTATAAGAAGCACGGTGATGGGAAACGAGTGTGAGTAGTGCCAAAAATGGCACGAATGAAAGGTACGACAAATTAAGAAAAGAAGCAGTTCGGTATAAAAAAGGTGATGTAGTAATGTAATAATAACGAGTGAAGCTGCCACAGGTAGTAGTCGAAAGTTACGACCCAAGTATAGAGGCCCTTTTCGTGTGATCAGTGTGCTACCCAATGACCGGTACATAGTGCGCGATCTACGAGAAGGCACCAAACATTTAAAAACAGTGGTTGCTGTTGACAAGATACAAATGTGGCAAGGAACAATATAAAAATGTATGTATTCAATATTGTTTGATAGTTCTATGTAAAGTTAACGCATTAGGTTATAGTTGTAAGTTAAATGTGTTTAGAATAACACCAATGTATGATGACAGATTAAAGGCAAGCTGCGGCTTACCTAAAGTTAAAGCAAGTTTGGAGTTGCGTACTCCGTGACAATGACGAACAAGGAGTTCAGATTTAAGACAAGCTGCGGCTTATCTACAGATAAAGCACGATTGGAGTTGCGCGCTCCATTATGATAATAATGAATATATGTCCAGTCTGATTGAACGCAAGCTGTGGCTTGTTTGTTATTAAGCACAAAGTAAATAGGGAGCTGCGGACTCCCAATAATCAAGAAAATATATATCATAATATATTAAGTATATGTATCAGACATTAAAGTATTTAAAAGACTGCGGTCTTATACAGTTTAAGTCTTTTTATTTCATTGATAGCTCACAGTAAGTGTTAAAGATAAAGATTGGTTTCTTTATGTAAAAATATCAATTTCAGAACAATAATAAAAGTTTTCTTTTATGAAGACCGTTTAATAATGTCTCTGTTGTGATAAATACAATTTGAATAATATAATCAATGTTCTTTTATAAATTGAACAGAGGAAAAATGTTTACAAATAATAAATTGATATAGTTATGTATTATTGTATAGTCGTGTATTATGTGTTATTAACGAATACAAATGTATGTTCTCTTAAAGTGTTTTCTCTGCAGCGTCATTGGTGAATTGGCATACAGGGTGGACATTGACAGTCTGATTGATAGAGTTAATCAAAAGGAAGCTAACATAAGACTGCGGTCTTACTTGTAAAAAGAAAAGAAGTCGTGACTTCTTTATTTTTTAGAGACGTGAACCCTGAGGGGTACAAAATGCAGACATGAGTGTCTACGTTAATAGAAAGGGGTTTGTCTGAGGGCAGACCAAAGGTCAGGAAGGCCGAATGTTAGAAACAAAGAAATTATTAAGAAGTCGTGAGGCTTGAATCTCGCTATGTTTATAACTTCTGTTTAACATGTTTATAATAACTGATAAGTTGGATACTATTAGTCACCTATTTAATGTACACAATATATGAATGTAAGTGTATTTTGTAAATACGACTGTAAGAAATGTATAAGAAAGCAGGGGCCTAGGAAGGGTATATTCATTCAGTAAAGAATCCTCGAACAGTAAAGATTTAATTTCCCGTTCTAACAGGTCCGAAAACACATTTTACATAAGTTTAACAATAAATAAAAAATACTAACAATGATTTGCTAGTGTTATAACTTTCCACAAGTGCTCTGCTCATTGATTTTCATAAGAATTCGCCATCAAAAAACTATTTCCACGATGTACCTATCCGTTCGCTATCACACTGAAAGGGTTCCGTACATCAACTACTAATAATGACGTCATATGTAAGCCTGTTCTCGAGCTACTGATAACTATCGATTGTCCAGAACTTGCTGAGACATTCTTATGTTACTATTGTTACAGAATAGTATTAATAATACATAGTACCTATATTTTATTTGGCGAAACGCAAAATTTTATCTTGAAAATTTCCAATACCTTTTATGAAAAAAAAAACTAATCGTTACTTCCATATTAGGTAATATACAAATGCATACTTATGTAAATAAATTCATTATTTATTAGGTATGTAGGTATTTCCTTGATTTTCTGCAAGCACCTTCTACGATGGATACAATTATGTTTTTTTTAAATAAATTACAGATAAAGTTGCCATATAAGTGTGTACTCATTTTCAATAACAAATAAAAAAGTTAAATGTGAATAAAATTAGTATAAAAGGAAAAACGTATTTATGAATCAAATACGAGGAGGCAGTGTCAGTGAGAATTACGTTTTTGGCAAAGTCTCAATTCGCAAATGGGAAGATACACATTATGTACAAGATACATAACGTGGATGTTTATAGATGTACGTTTCAAGGTCGACTTGCCCGTGCCACGGATGACTTGATGATGGGATGACGATGACTCATCGCGACTTGACGTAATAATAACAGTCGAGCAGATGACACAGTAGACAGGGGGCCTGTGTTTCACACTTTACCTTGTACTTACAGCTGTACCGGGTCATTTCAAGTTTATGAACACCCATAAAAATGCTTTGGGCAATGGGCATCATAGTTCATTGTTTAAACGTACGAAATATTTTGGAAAAGATTGTTGGCCGATTTTTTTTAAATAAAAATATGTAGGTACCTACTAAAAATTTCACAAAACGTTTAGGAATCTAAGACTTATTGTTAGATGAAGATTGAATTAGAAATTAAAGTTTAATCTTTATTAATCGAAGCGAAGTTGATTAATTAATTGAATTTAAAACTGCCAATTACTTAAGATCTTTTAAGAATAATAAATGTCTTGGGTTAAGGTTTTAAAAAACTATTTTTTTTTTGTGTTTAATTCACATACATACACAGCAATAACTTTTAATAGTGACATTTAAATTATTATTAACATGCACAATTATTCACATGAATAATAATGTTTATTTATAATTGGCATTATTTCTGTTTTAAGAAATTTGTTGAGAAATCATACTCGGAAAACACTATACATATATTTATAGTTTGACGCATTGCTGTCATAACTTTGTTAAAAAAAGTGCCCATTAAAAAAGTTGCAAATGGTGTAAGTTTGCCTCCAGAAAAACTTGCGATAAGATTAGTAAAACCATGAAATTATTGTTTTTTAATGGTCGCAGTTTATTTGTGGAAAATTTTTAACTGCGCTTTAAATATTTTTATATCTACCCAGTAAAGTACATATGTTTGCTAGAGGTGCAAACAACTCAAAATTAATTTGAATTTAATTACATTTAAAAAAACACAGAAAAATAGTATTGTAACGACTTTTCTAGTTTAACTTATTTATTTAACGGATATTTATTTACAACTATTTATTTAACACTTAAACACTAATTAATAACAATTCAACAACTAATTTATATGACAAGAGAAATGTGTATTTATATCACTCGGTATATCGTAGTTCGGTATTTATATTACTCGTTCGGAAACTAACTGTAAACTACTGTCACTGACCACGTCAACAAGTATTTATACAGACACCGAAAGTTCCAGAAGAATCGAGAATGATCTACTAGACTTTACTCGAGTTCCTATTGTGTTCGTTTTATTTATGGCCTTATTTATTGTCATCAAAGCACCGACCGACGCCGGTATTCTTTGAACTCCGCTCTCGCACACATGCACACTCGTTTCAGTATACTTATCGTTAGATATGAGGAAGAAGTAGAACATTGGGCGTTATGGAAATATAAATGAAAAGGAGAGATTGATGAGATGCGACACTTTCTAAAATGAGCAATTTTTTACAAATAAAAATATTGTGCTGGCCGTATACATATAAATAAATAACTTGTGATAGATAATACAATAACTGAATCCAGATTCAGTGGCGTAAAGTAATCCCCAGCTGACCCTGAGTGACGAGGGGGCCAATCATCTTAGAGATCCAAGAACCTAGATCATAACCCAAGAGGCAAAAAATATAAATAAAACTGATCGTCTACGGTAAATTATAAGGACATTAGGGATTTTTAAAGACGTAAAATTTTGGAAAGGCTACACGAAAAAGTGTAGCGGGGCACGGTTTGCTCATGAGGCAGAAACAGGAGTAAAGGGAGGTGGAGGAGGAGGGAGACTAAGATTAGAGTGTGTTCTGAAATAGTTGGGAATGCTTTTGATGTTTTATTTTTGAGGATTATGATATGAAAATTATATCAGGATAGGAAAAGGTGGTAGGTACGTTTCCAATCAGTCTTTGGACTGACGACTTTGTAATGACGAGGGAATAACATTCTGCTTTGGATGATATTGTAACGAACGCGAGCGTGCTTGTGTGCGACCGGTACGCTTGTATGCGTTGCCGGCCGGCTCGACTAGCCGGGGATGGTTTTCGGCAGTGTACGCGTGTTTGTAGGCGTGTGTCTCGTACCCGCCTTCCAAGAAAGTAATTAAGCGGTTCGCCGAAAACGTAAACAATCTAAACAAACTTCGAGACTTTTCTGGATTGTTCCATGATGCTATAAAAGTGGAAAGACGTTCGACAGTGAGTTAGTAATAAATTGACCGTGACGGTGGTAACATCCGAAATAAATCGACAGTGTTAAAAGTGAAGAGACAAATAAATAGAGACGCGCATATAAGCGAGTGTTGTAAATAAATAGTAAGCTAAGTTCCGTATTAATTAATAGTGTTTTTAAGTAGTTAATTAAATCAGTGTAAATAAATTGTATTTTTGTACTTAGTCTTGTAAATAAATTTTTAATAAACCCACGAACACTACAACATAAAAGTGAACATAACCATTTTAGTTAAGAAAGCAAATTAGCCATCTTTTAAAATCTTCTTAGTTATTATACCTACAACTGCAGTTAGAACGGAACACGTATAACTCATGGTAATTATGTACAATAGCTTAGTCCCTTCCGATTTTTTTGAAAAAAAAAAGTATGTTGTAGCGTTCGTCATACTGACCAAGAATATACATATATGTTGGGCGCGGAAACCACCCCTTCATGGTGTTTTTGACTCTCTTTATTTCATGTATTTGTCTTCCATGTCTATTGTAGAACGCGATTGGTAGTAGTGGTTTGTTGATTTATTGTTCTGTTTGCTTATTTGTAGATTAGATACGGAATTATTTATAGTCTGCATCTATAGGTGATACATGATACTGCTTGTTTCTATTAACTCTGAAAGGTTATTCTTATTCTTTTACGAATACACATCCTGAAGGATGGGTGTATTTACATACCCCACACCCCGTACCTTAACCTTTCCCAACATTTGTATTCGTAACACACTAAGAATAACCGCTTTCAAAGTTTAAACAAAGAAACAGTATCATGTATCACCTATAGATAAAGTCTATAAATTATTCCGTACCTAATCTATAACAATAAACACTACACAATCTCAATATTCGAATAAATCAACAAACCACTACTACTGATCGCGTTTTACAATAGACATGGAAGACAAATACAAGAAATTAAGAAGCTCAAAAACACCATGGAGGGGTGGTTTCCGCGACCAACATATATGTATATATTCTTGAACAGCATGACGAACTCTACCACATACTTTTTTTCTCAAGAAAATCGGAAGGGGCTATGTTAATGTACATAATTACCTAAGTCATAACATCATAACCTGATTTGTACAGTGAAATGGAATGAAAGTGACTACGAGACGTATGTCGACATTTAATTCCCTCTACATGTTATCTTATCATGGTGCTACTTTCCCCCTTACCCGGTTATAGTTATTGGTTATTTTTAAATAAACATTATTTTAAGGCAACGAATGTCAGTTTTTATACCTAATGAGGTGGCTTCGAATTTCAAAGGAGAATTTGAGTCATCTGAAACATCTGAAAATAAATGTAGATGTGATGCTATAGGCAAATGATGAAAATACCGTAGATTGATAAAATTAGAAATGAGGAAACATTAGTTAGGGACGGTATTGGGAGAACAAAGAGACTGCAATGAGAAAAAAAAATTAAGTTTTCTTGAATAATCGAGTTTTCTTTTCTTTGTAAATACCTATTAAAAGACAGTTATACACCTGAAGGAATATCACATATTATTACTGAACACTTATGATTTTTATCTGACCTCGAATAACATTCAAAGAGCTCAGTTTCATCTTGATACTTTTGTTTCGTAGAGCCCGTTGTCCGATGATTTTCCGACAGTAATGTTGTATAATAAGCTGTAATGACGAATTAATTTCGGTTACTTAATTACTTTATGCTTAGTATGATTCACGAGCAACCGTGGGAAGACGCACCCTTTTGTTCTAACGGAAAATAAATATATTTTATACAATTTAAGGACTGCAAAACTGAATTCGTAACAAAACGCCGTTGTCCATTAAGAGAAACGATTACCTAGTAACGTTAAAAAAAAAATTTCGTTATTGTTAATTAGTATTTAAGTGTGTGTGTGTAGATATTTTTTTTAAATAGAAATAATGAGGAAGTTATTAGCAAGGTAATTATCATTCGTGGCCTTCAAATCCTTCTTCCTACTGATGATCCCTAAATTGGAATCTTCTTTCCAATAAGATCTCATCAGCAAACACATCCTCATGGTTTGTTGCTGAGTTGAACCGTTACCATCGTGAGACAAGGCCTGCGAGTTGATTACGTAAGCAAAAATGCTGTTTGTGAGCCTACTATGGTAGTAGGCCCATGCATTGGATTTTATTGTTCGCAAATAGTTAAGGATGTTAGGTGATGAGCTGAGGAATGGGTGAAATGGATTCGAGTGTCCAACCAATCTTCTGGAAGGGCACGGGTAGACACTGTCCACCCTACAAAACTCATTGACCACCATAGAAAAATCGGCAGTACAAGAACTGTTTTCATGCTTGTCATTAAAAAAAAAATTGAAATCCTGAGCTAGCGGATCATCTGATCAGTTGCCCACGCTAGCTGCGCTAATGAAATACTTTTTGGTTTCAAAAATAGTAACTAATACAGTGTTTCAAAAGATATAAAAAACGTTTTATTAGCTGTGGATGAAGCTGTTCGGAGCGTTGGTACTACGACCTCACTCCCAGCTCTCTGCTTCCAAAAATTGTCTAAATACCGGAAAGTATATATAGATGTATATGAAATGTTGGCAACGCTAGTAAATACCCCAACTTTATTTTCATGATAATTAGGTAAGAGAAAACTGCTGCATCGGTTACATATTATCTTTAACTTGGGTACGTATTACGATGAGTAGGTGTATAATAACATAGATGTATAAATTATTAATGACTTTGGAATTCCATTAATCACAACTGTACACGCGTTACACATTCTTCAATCTTGAACTTTAAACGGAGTGCAATTCGTTTTATTTTGCGAGAAATATGTACAGGAACGCACACTGCAGATGTGCGCCAGCAAATGCTCACGAACGTGTAATCGTTTCTAGGCAAACCATTAGTTTTCGTTGTTCTGTACGATGAACGTACTAAATATACTTAGTATTTAGATATAACTGATAAAAACATATAGGTTACTATGGAAATCCCATAAATAATGTACCTAAAGGTTAAATAAGCGACGTAATGTCGCAAAATAATACCTAACTCGCTTATAGCATATTTGAGGACGACTTAAAATTCGATATGTTGTTATATTCAGGTTCTAGACGGCACCATTGCACCGCGCGGTTCGAATCTATTCGTTCGCTCGGCGCGCGGTACAACGGTCTGACAGTGTATATCAATTCGTTCGTTAAAAAAGAATTATACTTCATGAAAATGTTATACTAAATAAGAAGCGAACGTCAACTGGCTGAGTAGTGGCATGTACATACCGATAGATAGTTCTTGAGATATCGATAACAATAACAGCAACTGATACTGATACTATCGATACATTCAAAAGTATACAAAGAAAGGAACCTCTAATCTCGTCAGCTGTTTCTTTAATTCGTGTCGATTGCTATACCAACTTTTGAACTCGTTTCTCATTTGTTACCCCCTTAGGGTTCGATACTTGCAAATGTCGTTTATGAACAACGATATGTAAGAAACCTAATCGTTTCACTCCCTTGGTTGGGTTAGATTAGGTTGAATCTTCAATGAAAAATTGAAGAATTTTGAAAACAATAACTTTTCACAACGTATCCTCTTTGAGGGCATTATCAACACGAGATTGTACCCATATAAAAGTGGGCGAAACACGTATCCAAGTTGTGAAAAGTTGTTGTGATATTTAAAGATGAATCTTTTTGTATTATTTATATATCACAGTCTCTTTTACTGTTCTTTTTTTTCTTAAGAGCTTGATCTTAGACTGGGAAAGATGAGGGACACGTAACTCACATGTTGAGTCTGCGTCGAGCTTTGTGATATTATTTTGTACTAACTCAATACTTTGATGTCAAACATTGCGTTGGAGCCAGTCATTAAAATTCGGTGTTTTTGTAAATACTTCTGCTAAAGTTTTGTGCTTTTTTTGTTTTAAATAAATGATGAGTTCTGCTTATGGCTGTAAAACTGTAACTGTAACTGTAAGATAAAAATAATTTTAACGATAAGTAGTAAAAACGTTAAGTAAAGTAATTCACGTTCTTGTTTATGTATAACTTAAACTATGTTATTAAAGATTACAATTGGCGGTGTTAATTTTAGTTGAATAATCTAAAAAATAGAAAAAATACTGCTTATAAAAAAATGTCCTCTGAAGTCAGCTTTCGTCAAATCGTGCTATAAACTCACATTAATGAAAAATTGCAACTTTTTTATTTAAGAGAATGCAAAATTTTATTTCCTCTTGGCAATTTTTTATTAAACAGTTGAATAATAATCAGGTTTTACTAGTTTTTAGTTATTGTTTATATTCGTGTATCGTTATATTACAACAAAACCAACTACCTCTTGTTACTAGATGTTGCACTACTGAGCTACGCCGTCTGATGTCAAAATATCACAAATCACAACTTGCAGTCGACGATTACGTCGCCTCTCTTTCCTGGTCTAAGGCCTTTTTGACTCATTTATGAGGTTTATATACATATATGTGGATCTGTACTTATTGTACACAGAGTTTGTGACTTAATTTATCTAACTTACCGCAATTACCAAATTCGAACATTAACCGAAATTTTTACCCAGAACGGGTTGTGATGGTAATGGTTATTTTGGTCATTGAGTGTTTCTGTTTATGCACAACGTGTGTGTTCTAGGCACACGGAATTTGCCCCAAACACGATGTGAGAAATTTACGACATTCGCAAGATGTGTTCCAGGTACAAAAACCGTTATCCTTAAAAGTTTCTAAGAAATTTAAAAACAGGAAAATGTCTACGTTGAATTGGAGTAAATTTTTGCAAATAGATATCTTATTTTCCAAAGTAATTAATGGTAAGAAAATAAAACATGGAGCTAAACTGCTGTTGATTTGAAACATATTTATAATAAATTAGATACAATTCAAAATTAGAGTTAGATATGGGTTTCCGCAGTGCGCAAAGAAACTCGGGCAGATAACAAAATTGTGCTATTGTCCCATTCAATTGGTCAATAAAGCTCTCTTACAATAGGTCAAAGTACATAATCCGGATAACCATTATGCCCATTGTTTTCGTGTATCGATTTTGACACTGATGGTACAGAATTGTGTAAAAAAGTAATAAAAAATAATCGTTTTTGTAAATTAATTTTTGAATGTTTGAAATTTTAGTATTATAGGTACCATAGGTCTTTGACTTTGGGTCGGTTCTAATTGCCAACTTTCGTCAGAGATAAAATTTTGTATGCCAAAACTTCGCAATGAAAAGTAACTTTTTAAGCGATATTATTGAAAGTTTCTCAAAGTCCATAAGCATCTGTGAAAATAGGGACTAAAATCAGTCTCCCCATCTCAAACTCCAATCTCGACAGAGGGTCCAAACGCACGCATAACCACTACGCACACATCCAAGCACATAACCTACCTGTTACGTAAGCGACACCGGTTAACACTTCTGTTACAGACCCTAAAGGACTCCCCTTTCTGTATTCTCACCAAAAACACCGGATTAGTAATTATTTCTTATTTTTTTAACATCAAATGATTGTGTCACTGCAATTTTCGGTGTATGTGAATTAATTAACAAGAACGTTGAACAAACGTCGACGCCAACAACTGCAAACTGATTACACTCTCGGACCTCGTTCACGACCGACGACGACGTTACAATATCGACCTAATCGATGCCGCGGCGTTGCGCTGGCTAAACGACGTTCGCGATCGGCGTCGCGACGCTTCGGTGGTACGCACGCGCAATCGGAGCGGCGACGGATGCTTTGACGATGACGCGTTGGCTCATACACAAGCGATCGCCAAACGGTCTCTGAATTGGCAATTAGGTTTCTCGCTCGATCAAAAAAATTAACGGATGAAAGGACGAAGTGATGACCTGTGTAATAACGAGCTAGCTAACCGGGATGTTCCATTCTTTTTATTTTTTTAATAACGTCGTTTACACGGAAATGAGGAACTTTTTCAAAAGAACTTGACGAGTTACTTCTAAGTATAGAAACTTTCAAGTAATAACTTTAAAGAATTATTACATTACTATATAATTCCTTGGAAAACCGTTTATATTATTTTTATGCCGTGTAAACACACAAACAGATAGAACGGGATCCTACGAGGAAAAAAATAAACGCTGCTGACTTCGATTATCAAACCAAAAAGGCTTTGTGCAAATCTGAGGCCCTGCCATCAAGAATATGGCCTACCAAAAGTGCATAAAACTCGACAAGGTTTTAACAGCTTCGTCAGGTGCTTGTGCTACACTGTCTTACGCGACAGCAACTAGCGCCGCCCCTCGAGCGAACAATATAAATAGCGGAACAGACACAACGGCAGTTACATCATAGTTACATTCGACACCAGATAGCTGAGAAGACTATGAGATAGAAAGCTTCTTCAAAGTCCCAGGCTCTTTCCTCCAAAAATAGTCGCGTTAGAACAACGTACTGCATATGGAACGACAAGACCTACGAACAAGTCCAATCATAGCCAATTTTTTTAATTGAAAAGTTCGAACAGACAGTCCTGGAAACTGCCGGTCACAAACCTTTCTGTTGGTTCCGCTACGTGGATGACGTGTTTGCTACCTGTGCCCATGAAAAACAAGAGGTCAATAAGGTTTTAACAGCTTCGTCAGGTACTTGGCCACCGGTGGAAACCAAAACGCTCCCATTGGCTACACCGTCTCACGTGACAGCAAATAGCCCCGCCCCTCGAGCGAACAATATAAATAGCGGGACAGACGCAACGGCAGTTGAGTAGCGGCCAGGTGGCCGTGAGGTAATGATGATTAACCGAGCGACTTGATCAGCGGATTACCCGCCAAGTCGTAGTCGTTCGAACCCGAGTATGGGTAACAAGCTTTTCACGTTGAAAAACCTAACTTTCCATTTGGAGATGAAAATTTGTCATAATTGTAATAATTGATACAAAACAATAAAGATATGGACCAAAAAAAAAAACGGCAGTTGTAGCGGCCAGGTGGCCGTAAGGTAATGATGATTAACCGAGCGACTTGATCAGCGGATTACCGCCAAGTCGTTGTCGGTTCGAACCCGAGTATGGGTAACAAGCTTTTAGGAGATGAAAATTTGTCATAATTGTAATAATTGATACAAAACAATAAAGATATGGACCAAAAAAAAAAAACGGCAGTTGTAGCGGCCAGGTGGCCGTAAGGTAATGATGATTAACCGAGCGACTTGATCAGCGGATTACCGCCAAGTCGTTGTCGGTTCGAACCCGAGTATGGGTAACAAGCTTTTAGGAGATGAAAATTTGTCATAATTGTAATAATTGATACAAAACAATAAAGATATGGACCCAAAAAAAAAACGGCAGTTGTAGCGGCCAGGTGGCCGTAAGGTAATGATGATTAACCGAGCGACTTGATCAGCGGATTACCGCCAAGTCGTTGTCGGTTCGAACCCGAGTATGGGTAACAAGCTTTTAGGAGATGAAAATTTGTCATAATTGTAATAATTGATACAAAACAATAAAGATATGGACCAAAAAAAAAAACGGCAGTTGTAGCGGCCAGGTGGCCGTGAGGTAATGATGATTAACCGAGCGACTTGATCAGCGGATTACCGCCAAGTCGTTGTCGGTTCGAACCCGAGTATGGGTAACAAGCTTTTAGGAGATGAAAATTTGTCATAATTGTAATAATTGATACAAAACAATAAAGATATGGACCAAAAAAAAAAACGGCAGTAGTAGCGGCCAGGTGGCCGTAAGGTAATGATGATTAACCGAGCGACTTGATCAGCGGATTACCGCCAAGTCGTTGTCGGTTCGAACCCGAGTATGGGTAACAAGCTTTTAGGAGATGAAAATTTGTCATAATTGTAATAATTGATACAAAACAATAAAGATATGGACCAAAAAAAAAAAACGGCAGTTGTAGCGGCCAGGTGGCCGTGAGGTAATGATGATTAACCGAGCGACTTGATCAGCGGATTACCGCCAAGTCGTTGTCGGTTCGAACCCGAGTATGGGTAACAAGCTTTTAGGAGATGAAAATTTGTCATAATTGTAATAATTGATACAAAACAATAAAGATATGGACCAAAAAAAAAAACGGCAGTAGTAGCGGCCAGGTGGCCGTAAGGTAATGATGATTAACCGAGCGACTTGATCAGCGGATTACCGCCAAGTCGTTGTCGGTTCGAACCCGAGTATGGGTAACAAGCTTTTAGGAGATGAAAATTTGTCATAATTGTAATAATTGATACAAAACAATAAAGATATGGACCAAAAAAAAAAACGGCAGTTGTAGCGGCCAGGTGGCCGTGAGGTAATGATGATTAACCGAGCGACTTGATCAGCGGATTACCGCCAAGTCGTTGTCGGTTCGAACCCGAGTATGGGTAACAAGCTTTTAGGAGATGAAAATTTGTCATAATTGTAATAATTGATACAAAACAATAAAGATATGGACCCAAAAAAAAAACGGCAGTTGTAGCGGCCAGGTGGCCGTAAGGTAATGATGATTAACCGAGCGACTTGATCAGCGGATTACCGCCAAGTCGTTGTCGGTTCGAACCCGAGTATGGGTAACAAGCTTTTAGGAGATGAAAATTTGTCATAATTGTAATAATTGATACAAAACAATAAAGATATGGACCAAAAAAAAAAACGGCAGTTGTAGCGGCCAGGTGGCCGTGAGGTAATGATGATTAACCGAGCGACTTGATCAGCGGATTACCGCCAAGTCGTTGTCGGTTCGAACCCGAGTATGGGTAACAAGCTTTTAGGAGATGAAAATTTGTCATAATTGTAATAATTGATACAAAACAATAAAGATATGGACCAAAAAAAAAAAACGGCAGTTGTAGCGGCCAGTTGGCCGTAAGGTAATGATGATTAACCGAGCGACTTGATCAGCGGATTACCGCCAAGTCGTTGTCGGTTCGAACCCGAGTATGGGTAACAAGCTTTTAGGAGATGAAAATTTGTCATAATTGTAATAATTGATACAAAACAATAAAGATATGGACCCAAAAAAAAAACGGCAGTTGTAGCGGCCAGGTGGCCGTAAGGTAATGATGATTAACCGAGCGACTTGATCAGCGGATTACCGCCAAGTCGTTGTCGGTTCGAACCCGAGTATGGGTAACAAGCTTTTAGGAGATGAAAATTTGTCATAATTGTAATAATTGATACAAAACAATAAAGATATGGACAAAAAAAAAAAAAACGGCAGTTGTAGCGGCCAGTTGGCCGTAAGGTAATGATGATTAACCGAGCGACTTGATCAGCGGATTACCGCCAAGTCGTTGTCGGTTCGAACCCGAGTATGGGTAACAAGCTTTTAGGAGATGAAAATTTGTCATAATTGTAATAATTGATACAAAACAATAAAGATATGGACCAAAAAAAAAAAACGGCAGTTGTAGCGGCCAGGTGGCCGTGAGGTAATGATGATTAACCGAGCGACTTGATCAGCGGATTACCCGCCAAGTCGTTGTCGGTTCGAACCCGAGTATGGGTAACAAGCTTTTGGAGATGAAAATTTGTCATAATTGTAATAATTGATACAAAACAATAAAGATATGGACAAAAAAAAAAAAAACGGCAGTTACATTCGACACCAGACAGCTGAGAAGACGATGATATAGAAAGCTTCTTTAATGTCCGAACTATTTCCTCTGAAGACGCCAGCCGCAGCCCGGAAAATAATCATAGATTACATGACGCCGGCCGTGAAAGCCTACATACTACAATTATTTCAACAAATATAAATTTTACACAGTTTTGCTGTTGTTTCAATTATTTTCATACTTCGTTCCATTTTACGATAACTCAATAACGACATAAAATCCGCAGTCTCGCTACACAGAGTTTGCAATGTATATGCACGACAACTACTTGCCAATTCTGTTTAGATTATAACATCAAGATTTTGTAGACGCAACTTCCGAAGTAGGGTTCAATTTAACAGAGCTAAGAGCTTGTCTAGGTGACACGAGTTGCACATTATCAAAATCACAAACATCTTCAAAAATCCATTGTAAGATCAAAATCTTGACTTCTTCTTTGCTATTGTGTCATAGTCTATGGAATTTTGTTGCTTCACACGTTTTAGCTTCCTTACCACATCATCTTCAGAGTCTTTCACGACCCAGCACCTGCCAAGTCAACACTGAAAATTTGATAAGCCATCTAAAGACAATAACTTTGCAGTTTTAAATTGTTCTTCTAAAACCCATTTTCCATAAGAGAAGTGATTTCCAATAGTTTCGTTTAATTAAGTTATAATGTTTACAAATTTCTGCTTTTATATCCATCGGATTTTAGGTCTTTCACTCCACACTCTAAATCGGGTTAATTATATTAATTAAAAGTTTTATAAAGGATCTGATAATTAAAATTAAGCAGCAAGTAGGTAAATTAAATTTTCTAATTATGTCGTGCAGTTTATTATTTTCGTAAGTAACGATTGAAGGTGTTACCGTTTTCGCAAAAGCCTCTAAAAATAGTAAGTTTTTTCGGACGTTGCTCAAGACGATTTCCGGTATTCGCGTGACAAGATTGTCCTCAATGACCGACCATTTCTTCAGTAATAATAATTTAATAAACAACGTGGTTTCGAAGGCACCTTCCGTTTTTAGACTCGTTATTGTTTGCTGTACGCTGTGCTAGGTATTCATAATTCGCAAAGGAAAAGGAAATTTGTACCAACGAAACCATCACACAAAGAAAAGTTATGGAAGTTGAATGTAAAATTAATTGAACAATTGTTGGTTAGGTTCTCTTGTAAAAAAAAAAACAACACAGGGCCACACTTACACTCGGCGTGACTCACTCTAGAATTATTCTTTTCATAGTCAATGCACTTGTAAAAAATTAGATATGTTAATTACAATTTGAATTTAAGATTGGATACAATAGATACTGACACAGTGTGGATAATAACAGAAATTTATGACTCATTTTAATGAATTATGTACCTACTGAATTTAAAAAAAAAATAATTTATGGAATAAAATACATTTTAATTAACTCGTGATTTACAGACTTGGCAACTTGCAATTTTATATGCCCTCCTTAAAATCGACATCTTATACCTGGCCAAAGCATTAGTGCAGTAGATTGCATTTAAATATTGTTAGACTGGCAAAACAACCCACGTTACATCGTTAGAGAATGAAATCATTTAAAAATTAACTTAACCGGTTTATATGGATCATTACAAACTAACAAAGATCCCATTTTTTTTAGTAAAAAATGCAAATTTCATTACATTAGTTGATAGATGTGAGCTTTATGTAGATTAAGGCCCCTCGAATAAGAAGGCCAGATAACTTCGAGGTAAACACCTGATACCTACGTCTACATAGGTAGGGTAGACCAGTCAAATATAGCAATGTGTATTTTCTCGTGGATTATCGAAGTAAAAAACAACGTTGATTAGGGTGGGTCACTTCAATAAATACGCACGAGAGTGATGTCTCTAATTAAAGATAAATCACTACATATTTATTATTTTGATGGTAATATTTACAATTAGGCTACAATTAACAATAAAAACAAAGGTTAACGTTTGGTAACGTACAGCTATGCGAATGTTTTGCTACTACTCTTGAGACTCTCTCGGTACTTTCTAAAATTTGTACAAATAAGGCATTCAAGGGTAGCGGAGGGTGGTTGCAGAGAGCGATGGTTGAGGAGAAGGTGGTCATAAAAGCAGGTACAAGGGTCTTTGGTACAAGGAATGAATTTCTTGTAACTTAAAAACTGCGCTGGAAAAAATCTAAAATAACATTTTCGATAACAAGTTTCTTGGTCCGAATAATAAACAAAAAATTGGACTAATTCGGCTAAACACAATGCTAAACAAAAAGTTATTGTAACCCAATATCAAACCTACAGAAATGTCTTTGGAAAGATTTAGTTAAATATTTAATTTTTCGAAAAAGGGTCCAAAAATTTTCGTTGGAAATATTAAATCAAAACAAAGAAAAAATAGATTTTTGGTCAATAGAGAAATAACTGGGAACTTTATATAAAAAGAATTCATATATTAGTTGTAGCACAAAATGAGATATGAATAGTAAAGATCCCATCATTAGTTAAAGAGTAATTTTCAAAAAACAGTCAAAAATGGCTATTTTTAAAATTGTTCTATAAAGAAAGATTTAGAGCTCTGCACTTTTTATTTTATAAAAGATAGAACCCGACTTTTTTTGTAGAATATATAATTATCTAGAAAAAAAAAAAACGTTTCTGTACTTTTTTAATACAAAAAGTCAAAAAACATATTTTGCAAAATTATAACGTTAAATAAATCATAGGAACAATTATTTGCACAAATGCTCTTATAATCGGCTTCTAAAGGAATCCGCAATCAAAAAAATATTTTGTGATGAATTCCTTAACTAAAGACTAAATCGTTCCGTACATTAACCAATGATAATGACGTCACGCGTAAGCTTTCAGGCCTTCCTATTGTCGATGATAACGCCCGCGTCCACTTACAATTATTAGATGGAAACTATTTAGTTACAAAAACAACGTGCAACTGCTAACAACTGAATAGTTGCAATTTTACTATTTGGTTGCTTTTAACCTAACCTAACCTGCGAGTTAAATATTCTGAAGCGTTTCCACTGATGGTGTTAATCGCAGTTTTCTGACGAAAGGTCAGGTCTGGACGTATTAGACCGGGAGATAGTAACAGATTTGGGTTTTCTAACTTAAGCCTAAAGGAGGATTGAAATAGACCATGAAGTTGAGTAGAACAAGATGAAATTTGACTCAATCCCGTATGGCGCACCCCGTGAAAATTCGATTTCTATTTTCAAAAAAAAGAAGAGTGAACTGAGACGAAAAGGTTGAAATATTATTTTAAAGATGTAAAGAAAATAGAAAAAAATTCATGTTTTTCTAACTGCTGCACAGTAAAAGGAGGAAACTTTTCACCCTAAAGGACTCATAAAAAAATTGGCATGAGGGCTGATAATGGCAAAAGCTCATTTCACGAAAAAATCATAAAATTTTCCATCAACCTTCCTGCAGTTCAAATATTCTTTCGCCATTAGCAGCCCTTATCCCTATTTTTTATGAACCCTTTAGGGTTAAAACTTTCATCCATTTACTGGGCAGCAGTTACAGAATCAGGGAATTTTTTCAAAAATATTATTTCAACACTTACGACACTTTCAGGACCAAATTGTTTTTATCAAATCAAATAAATCGGCTCTAAATCGGATGAATGAATAATTAATAAACCATGTCACACACAAACGCATAACACCCTTCGACTTAACGTCAGAGGTTAAAAATCAATAAGTAGGTATTTGCCTCATTTCAAAAATAAAATAACAGGCATTTTCGTCTCAAAAGAAAAATAAATTAGTTGTAAAACAAGGGAGAATATGTATAAAAACTATGGTATGTATCGCATAATAAGTAATACCACAATTTCTGACATTCTCGTCCAAGACAAATTAATAATGAGCGTATAAGGGCGTTACCATCGTGAGGCAAAGCCTGCGCGCCGATTACGTAATCACCTATGCTGTGCATGAGCCTACTATCAAACGTTACGTCATCAGCGCGCAGGCCTTGCCTCACAATGGTAACGATCAGGGGCAGATTGAAGATTCTGGGGAGGAAGGAAGTTGAGATCTATAAGAAACTTTAATCTTTTTCTCTGCCTACGCGACTAAATAAGTTTGAATAAACGCCAAATTTCTCTTTTCTTGACCCTGAGGGGGCAAGTTGATCAGATGACCAGAAAATTGAGTCATCATCTATGAAAAAGTAATGTAGCGGTAATTATTTTTTTTGCCAGAATAAACGAGACTAAAACGCTAGATTGACCCCTAAAGAAGGGGTGAGGACTCCCTCCATGGATAGGTAGGTACGCCACTGATACGAAAATCAAAGATGTACTTAACAGTGTATGGATGTAACCTTTAACTCAAATGTACAATATACGTATGTATCACAGTTACTTAAATACTTATTTATTTAAAACAGTGTTAAATTCGAGTTGGGTGTTGATTAAATAATTGACCGCTCTATAATGTCAACGGCGTAAGTAAGTGATAGGTACGAACATACGATATAATGCGTTTACATAGGAATGCAAAGAACTTATTGTTGAAGTGGTTTAATATGTCAACCGTGACCCACTTTGACAAAAATTAAAGACACCGATGCGATGTACCTACTCGTATTATATTAACGTTTAGAATGTGGGAATCATATCTATCGTACATATTAATTAAATCATAATAAATAAATAAGACACTAAAAGCGACCAGGAGATAACGAACTTCCGAGTAAAAATTGTTTTTTAAAAGGGGCGCATGTCGGTAAACACAATAATCAGATCCAAATGATGAGGTCTAGTAATGTAAGAATGATACAATAGTAATTTTTGGGATGTTCAAGCACCTCAAAAAAAGAAAATTAACCTAACCTATTAATTCCTCCTAAGCCAAATTTTTTAATTACACACCTACCCACTTGTATAGGTAATACTTTTCATAGTTCTACTTCTTCTAGTTAAAGCCGTCCAAATTTGGATACTTTGCATCACATTGCATTTAAGAAACTATAATTTAATGCCACAACCTCACTTGCATTTTACGTACCTACATGTCCGTAAAATAGAAAATAGGCAACCCTTTAACCTTCTGCAACGGATTTAAGACAAATTTTGAAATGTCAAAATTGAAGACTTAATTAAAAATAAAAAGTTTGATTAAATGATGACATCATGGACGAGATTGATGCATGCGATATCACTTTCAGCTAAAAGCGTTTTTTTTTTCTTCATATTTTCATTTGCTAATATCTTTTAAATCGCTTAATAAATCGGGATGAAATTTTGCAAAACTCTAATTCATTTTAATCTTAATCGATTTCCTTTTTCTTTTTCGACAATCATTTTCTCCATGGCTGTGTTTGACAGACAGACCTTACACTAGAAAATCATTATAGGTACTTATGTGAACAATGATTACCTAATTACTAACCATTTTAAAGTTTCAAAGTGTAATTTATATTAATTAAATAAGTATTTGGTCATAGTCATATCTTGTCACACAAACTATGATGCGTAATCTAATTCTAACTACTGATTAATAATAACCTCACTGCGGAAGTTCAATCACCAACAGTTTTATTGCGATAGGGTAAAGTTAATTTTTGGTAGCACTAAGATAAACTCATGTGAAGGAATGAAAAATCTTGAGCCACCTTCCGCAATATCAAATCTGGGACCCTGATAACCTCCACGATTCCGGATTTTTTTTTGTCTCTTGGGCAGAGGTCTAGCATCTTGAGCCCCCCTGCGATGTGAGGTCCTTAAGGGTCTACTTTATGCCACTGTTTAATGCCTTTATTAATTTAAATGATTTATGATTTAAACAACCATTATGCTTGTGACTTATGAAAAGAAAATCGAAATTTTGCACATATATTCTATCTATTGAAGTGTTATCGCGAGTATTTTGGTATTCTAGGGGCCCTTTACAATAAAGAATTTTTTCGGGATCAGAAAAACAAAATTTAATATTTATTCATAACTTCTACCTATAATCGAATAAATAGAAACAGAACAGAAATAGTTTCTTTTTTATCTGAAATGGGAAACAGAAAAAGGCTATAAAGACCACACTTGTTTGTAGAAAAATATATTTTTAGGAGTGTTACAAATCATTCTTACATCGTATTTCATGATTCGGATTTTTATGAACTAAAATTTCACATCAAGTTTTGTTTTTCATGGTAATATTTGGCCAGGAGGGAGGGCAATTGCACCCATTACCCCCCGCCTTGTATCTGCGCCTGAATCCATTGTTAACGACGTTGGTGATTATTCTTCGTTAGAAGAAATTTAAGTTTAGCAATAAATACCCATTTGATAACTCAAATGAGACTAAGAAATGACTTAGGTAGTTTACCAAAATAGCAGTCAGAAATATTAAAATTTCGTTTGGAAAGTAAAAGGATGGACCTTTTTGTGGAATTTTGGGTTTTAGTATTGAATTACTACCACAGATTTTCTTCTGTAACAAAGCATTCCTTTATTAAATTTTACTGAATTTAACTACTCTTTTGTTTAAAACTTACCGACTTTATTCATTAATAATAGTAATAAAACGAAAAAAGTTTCAACAATAAATTATTTTTCGTTTTATTACTATTATTAAATAATGTTTCATCAAACGGTCACTTTGGAAAGTTTATACTTTGTTCATGTTGAATTATTAATTAATAAAAAAAATGCATAAATGTACAGCATAATCCGCAAACGTATACCGGGTTGCCCATGGCATTTCTCAGTGCTGTTGTTTAACTATCAGGTGAATTCAGAAAATAAAAAAAGGTTTCATTTTTTTCGTATTATCCAGACTAATTTATTCAACCATAATATTTAAAGAAAGAAATACTTTCGACAACATTCTTTTTATGTCTATAAAGTTTCATCGAAATCAGTTTAGGAGTTTCTAAGATTACCCCAAACAAACAGAAAGTCAAACAGGCGGATAGAACTCTAATTTTATTTATAAGTATAGATGCTGTAAGGCTATAATTTAATTAACACGCCAATTCAAAATACGCAAAAAGTTTTCTTAGAATTGACATAACCTTGAATATTTCATCTTATTTTCTGTTAAAAATTCTCTGATTGTTGATTTTATATAAAAAAAAAAAAACATTATATCAAGAGAAAATTGCTTATTAAAACTTGAAAGTTTTCTTTGCCGCATATCTTATGAAATTTAATGATGTTAAAATTACCAAACCTTTACGTAATTACGTAAACACTTTGGTAACTATATGGAATCACAGCCACCGTAAAAAATCAAAAAAATGGACCAATCTGCATAATTTTTTTATAAATTATTATAAATAATTATTATTTCCTGATTCCAACATTGCGTGATGGTCAAAAAAAAGAGTGTAGTGCATATCTGAACTGTGCAATGTTAATGCTACCTGGTTAGATTTATACTGTTCATCCATCTTTCAAAGAATTTACTAAAATATGAATAAACTTTTGTATTATTTTTTAAGTAATATTGTAATACTTCTTATTTAATTACTTATATTTTAACTTTTTTTTAATTATATTTTTTAAGCTACACAACTATTTCAAATTTATATTTTTGTACGGGGCTTGCCCTGTTGAAACAATAATTAATAAATAAATAAATAAATAAATTGTTTCATATTACGGCGAATTTCTGATAACAATTACAATAATTAAAAAAACACTCCTTCACTTAATTTTTAATTAAAATTCGTATTACCTAAATCGAGATTTCTGACGATTCACAGCATCGAGAAAGTGAAAGAGGGAGGAGGTGGTGTTGGTGTAGTGAGTGGGGTGGGGATGAGGATTGGTATTTGTATTGGAGGTGGGATAGATGTTGGGGTGGAGTAAACGTTAAGATTAAAAATATCAATTACGTCACCTTACGTCACCCCCAACACCAACACCAGCCTCTACTGCCTATACCACCTCCACTCGCTATTCCCATTGTAAGCGTTTACCTACCCCCACAGCCACCACCACTCTACCCATTGCACCATCCGCACTCCCAGCACCACCTGTACTCTCTATCATCTTTCGAAGCTCTCAATCTTCAGAAGACTCGATTTAGATGATACGAATTTTAATCTTCAAAGAAAAAAACTAAGCGAAGGGGTAATTTTTTTTATTATTGTAATTGTTATCAGAAATTCGCCGTAATATGGTACATAGAATTAAAAAAAAAAACGCAGATTGGTCCATTTTCCAAGTTTTTACGGCGAAAAACTAGGTGACCCAACTATTTTATATAATATATTTATAAAAATATATAAAAAAACTCACCCCTCACAAATCTATCATTATCAGATATTCCTTTTTTTTGGTAGACATTTACAGGCACAAAATCCTTGACAGTAATTATTTTAATTACGAATAGTTTTGAAAACTTTCAAAAACAGCGCGAAGAAAACAAAACACGCACCTAACTCCACAAGCGTCACTTGATCACTGAATTAATTCATTGCTATTGTTCATTTTTTTTTTCAAACCACATCTACAGTCTAGTTGCACAGTAGGCGAAGAGCAGTAGTTAAACCACAACGCAACGTTTCTTTTTTAATGAAGAAGAAAACAAATGGCTTACTGTTAGTACATTAGATACGTAGTCTACTGGAAGTTATTACGAGTGATTGTAATTAGACCAATTTTCGTTAAAAAAAAAATATTATTTGTAATTTTTTTCATGTTATGTACATATATTAATCGTAAGTATAATTGTATGACGACCTTACTCCTCCGCTTGCGAGTTACAACTGACTGACTTAATTTTAATGTAAGACGAACGCGATAAACAAACGATACAAATACGCAACATTAGTAATATAAGTTGCGTACACTTACAAAGCGATTAATTATAGTTTTTAATGAGTTTGTGCGCCACATGGTATGTAAACAATTCGCAGTCTTGTTTTTGTACAACCGAAAGCATGACTAACGGCCCGTTTTCTTGGAACTTGAGTAAAATTCACGGCCAGTCGGTCTTTTTGTAGATACAACAATTAAACTATACATGTTACATCAATAAATAATTTAACTGACATCGAAAGCGAAGTGACAATCATAATAATAACGAGCGTAGGAGGTATGTTTTCAATTTCGAATTTCAAAGATTTAATTTAAATTAAAAAACTCAAAATTAGTCCACCGATCGATCCAGTAACGAGAAAATAAAACATTTTAAAATTCAGAAGTGGGTACAAATCTAACAGTATTTCAACGCGACGTTGATTTATTTCCTTTAATTCAACATTTTCTAAATTTTAAAAGACATGGGAAGCAGCAGCCGCACAGAGAGCGTCACAGTTAAAAAATCGAAATTAACCTAATTGAACAAAAAAACAAGAGTGGAAGTCATGTATTATACGAATATGAAAGAATTTGCTTTCTATCTCAAGAAACTTCAAGGGTTATTTGGGAAGATGCTAATTTTATTGTAATAAATAGAAAACAATATTTGGATTTTTAAAGATAGAAGGAAAATATCTTCATATTCGTAATCTACGTGATCTTCGCTACTATTTCCATATCTAAATTGTTCTATTTGTTTAACTTCGATTTTTCGACTTGGCACATCAAAATTTAATCAATCTAATAGAACAAACGACACATGAAATAGATGGAGTAGGTCAGGTACATTACGAATATGAAACTATTTTCTCTCTATCTACAAAATTTCAAAAATTATACGAAAAGAATTTAGTTTTATTGTGGTAAATCACTAATAACTTTTGAAAATTTGAAGATACGAGAAAAATTCCATCATATTCGTGCTTTAAGTGACCTCCACTACTATTTTCATGTGTTTAATTTGGTTAACTTCGACTTTTCGAATTGGCACGCCAAACTCGAAAAATTGAGATCAACCTAATCGAACAAACCATACATCAAAATGATGGTGTAAATCACTTATATGACGAATATGAAAGAATTTTCCTGCTATCTCCAAAACTTCAAAAGTTATTCGGGAAAATATTAATTTTCTTGTAATAGATTGCAAATAACACTTGAATTTTTGAAGATAAAAGGAAAATACTACCATATTCGTAATGTACGTGATCTCCGCTACTATTTTAATATCCTAATTGTTCTATTTGGTAAACTTCGATTTTTCGACTTGGCACGTCAAACTCGAAAAATTGATATTGTCGATAATATGAAAATGACGGAGTAGGTCACGTATATCACGAATATGAATTTTCATTCTATTTCCAAAACTTGGGACAAAGTTAATTTTCTTGTAATAAATTGCTATTAACTTTTAAATTTTTAAATATTGGAGGACAAATCTATCAAACTCGTAATCTACGTGTTCTTCGCTGCTATTTTCATGTCTAAATTGTTCAATTCGGTAACTTCTATTTTATTCGACTTGGCGCATCGAAGTTAATTATGTCCTGGACTACTGGACGGTAAACAAAAGATAAGGGCTGTGTTTACCTCAAGTAGAAATAGATTAGGGTAGGATATAAATACGGCTGATCTTGTATGCGACGAACAAGTCGATACTTCGTATAAGTCTTTCGAACTAGCTATTGTTCGTCTTCACGTTAAATATAATTAAATAATAAATTTGTTATAATATTAAGTGTATTTAATAAATCTTTTTAAAAACGGCTTGCTCGGCTTTCGTATTATAACTACATACAGTAAACCCTCTCTTTAGCGGACATCGGCGGGACCTGGCAAAATGTCCGTTGTTGGGAGGTGTCCGTAGTTAAGAGGGATAGTTAAATAATATGTATAAAACCAAAAATATTTTTATTGAAAATACAGAAGTCGGGCAAACATTATAAACAAACAAATACGTGCAATTTCAGCAAAAGTTCTTTTATTCGCAGCCATGTTAATCGGACAAACTCGGAACAACTGACAACTGAACGAACGAAATATTATTTCAAGAGCAGGTACATACATAATTGAAATTATTGGGAATAAACAAAATTGTACATTGTATTAGGGGTTTATTGTTACCGATCCCCGGGTATTTCCGACGATAAACGCATTCTGTGAATCACCAGCGGCGAGCGGCCACACAAAAGGAAACGGCAAAGTTCTTAGATCATTATAAAACATCTGGTCATATCGTCGGGTCTAGTGAAGTTGTCCGTTATAACGAGGTGTTTTCACAAATACACAAATATATTTGTACCAAAACCGACTGTCCGTGTCCGTTTTTTAGAGGGCCCGTTGTCAAGAGGTTAGAAAGTGTACAAAGTGAGTACTACATATTTGGGGATTTAAATTAGCTCCGTTATGTAGAGGTGTCCGCTTTTAAGAGGTGTCCGTTATCAGAGGTTTTACTGTAGTTTGAAAAGTGAAATGAATCTAATCGAACAAACGATAGTGGAGATCACATAACAAATATTAAAAATTTTTCCTGTCTATATTTTAAACTGCAAAAGTTATTTGCGATTTACTGCAATAACTTCGATATTCTGGCTTCTGAGTGTTGTTTCCGAGGTTTTAGGAAATGAAACGTCTCAGTGACGTTGGTGAATAAGGTGGAAAGCTTGAGAAAATGTCATCAATCAATTGGGACCACTTCTTTAATGAGGGGGGGGGGGCACGTTTGTAGATGTAATTTTTCTTTTATTTTTGGTTCAATATTAATGAGGATAAGCCATCTGCGGTATGAAAATCTTGAACCATTCAATTCGTCAACACGAAATAAAATTTTATTTATTTATTTTTTAATTCCTGACAATTGGTAGAATGAATGTACGTTAATGTCAGGAATATTATGATAAACTTTTTCATAAATTACAATCTCGTCCAAATAGATTTCCACAGCAACCCCTACTTATTTTTTTTTTTCTTCTTGGAATGGATTCTTTTCTTCGATTTTCTTTTAAATTAATAAAGTATCTGTGTACACTCATACAAATACAAATCAACATCATTTTCAAACTCACGCAAAAGATTTGCTGTTCCTCAGGGAGGGAGGCAGTCGTTGAAATAACGCAAACAAAACTATGGACAATAAGTAAACATAATCTTTGATTCTAAAGCCAAGCGAAGTAGTCAACAGTAAATTAACGATACGATAAGGTCGAATCGATTTATCAATTTCCCGTGAAAAGCTGCGCGAGTTGGCTTCTAGGAAAACTGAATTAAAGTTGACCTAAGTACGTCGATTCTCTCTGATTTCTAAGATTTCTATTTTGAGCTTTTGGTGGAATCGCTCAGAATGTATCGTGGAAACGAGACTACCACAAGTAAACAGCTATCAAGTAACTCACTTAACTTTTGTTTAATTATGTACACACTATTTATAAAGTTCAGAATTAATTTCGCAGTAGAGAACTAATTGTAAGTAAGCATAGAAGGTAAATTATGTACAATAGCTTACTCCCTTCCGTTTTTTGATTTATTCGAATATGTGTTGTGTTTATTGTTGTAGATAAGATACGGAATAATTTAAAGTCTTTATCTATAGGTGATACATGATACTGCTTGTTTGTATTAACTCTGAAAGGTTATTCTTAGTCTATTACGAATACAAATGTTGGGAAAGGGTGAGTGGTATGTAAATGTAAAGACACCCATCCTGAACCGTAACCTATTTCAATAGACAAGGGTGTATTATGACAGTTTTTTGTATTTTATGACATCATCATACTGGTTTTGAGCTTCAACAAATACAAAAAACTGTCATAATACTTCCGTGTTCTTGCAATAGGTTACGGTTCAGGATGGGTGTCTTTACTACATACCTCTCACCTATTCCCAACATTTTTATTAGTAAAAGACTAAGAATAACCTTTCAGAGTTAATAGAAACAAGCAGTATCATGTATCACCTATAGATAAAGACTATAAATAATTCCGTATATAATCTACAAAATAAGCAAACAGAACATGATCCGAACATTCGAATAGATCAACAAACCACGACTACTAATCGCGTTTTACAATAAACATGGAAGACGAATACACGAAATGAAGAAGCTCAAAAACACCATGAAGGGGTGGTTTCCGCGCCCAACATATATTTTAAAACAAAATATTGATTTTAGATATTGTGGGTTTTTGTAAATTGTAGTAAACCAAGGTTAGTTTTTATTTAAACTAATTTCGTATTTTCTTCTTACCTTGAGTAATGTGAGTATTTTTTGTGACAGATCATAATCAAAATTCGAATATTTAGAGTTGGTCATGTCGTATATAAACACAATGCCAGCCCTCTGAGTTATAGGATCTTGAAGGGCTGCGTCCAATTGGTATACGACACCCTGTAAAGTTGTCTGGTGGGTGGAAGTCGCTGGTATGTGGCGTTGTGCTGTGAATACCACTAGAGCAGCACCTGTTGCATCTCTTGTAGGCTGAAACAACACAGGATTTAATTAATTAAAACAATAATTTATCTTTTTACCAGTTGTTTCGTTTGTTACTAACGAACAACAATTTGATTGTTTCTCATTTAACAAAAATATGAATATAAACGGAATAAAGTTCTGTTTGGATGTACTTTTTTAGACGATTGAGATTTATGGAAATAGTGTAGACACGTTTAAATTCGACAATTTTGATTTTTTTGATGAATTAAGGACATTAAAATGAAAAATTCAATTCCTAACATTGGACATTTGTTGACCTTTGTGGGTCATGAAAACCCTCCAAAATTTTGCCAGTGTAGATGTAGGTACCAAAAAAATTTGAGGATGTAAAAGTTTTTCTATTTTTAGCCAAATGATAAAAGTCCTGATTCGATGTCCCTCCCCAATATGACCCAATTTTTTGTATTGACCATGACTAGAAATGAAAATCCCATGAAGGTATGCCATAATTGTTTATGTTGGTTTATGGATTTTACCATTTTTAGCTCATTATTTATTGAAGTCGTTGTCGTTGTATGACGTGCTTCTTTTCGCTGTTTTTTTATAAAAAAAAAAATATTCGCATATACTCATCATTTTTGAATTATTAGAACCTCAAAAACACCATGAACGGTTCATTTCCGCGCCCAACACATACAGGGTGAGTTACTAAGACTGAATGAGTCTGCAACATATGTAGGTAGGTACCTTTCAAAATAAAGAGAAAATATTTCAAACAAAAGTTGTCCAAAATTTAGCGTAGAATGGCGTAAAAATATTTTCAAATATGGCGAACTTCCGGTTGTGCCGGAAATGTACCCTAACTTCTTTATTTTAAATGGAAACCCCTATATATTATTGCCTTTTTGAATGATACTTAAAAAAATTAATGTCAGTTTATTAATAATACATGGGACCTTTTGTACTAGAGCAAGTGGTAAATTTTCTACCATTTCTTGCAAAAATTGTTTTGAAGAAGATATAAATAATTATTGTTTTTATTATATTAATAATTGTTATTGTTCTTGTTTTAATGTACTTTTTACTCGTCGAACAAACATTACTGCCACAAAACAAAACAAAATCGCTAACGCGATATTAAGACATTACTTAAAAATTCTAGAAATTTTTCAAAAACTGTTGGTAGCAGATATAAACTACTAGGTATATCAGATGAAAGGAAATTTAATTCTGCATTGTACGACGTGAAAAAAAATATGGGTTCCCATTTAAAAAAAAAAGTTATTTCTATCTCAATTTTCGAAAATTCACGGAAAAAAAATGTTTTCTTAACTTAAGTATAAGCGTTTCTTTGGAATAGTATTATAGAATTAAATATACAAATCTTAAAACAGAATTACACGATTTAAATTAAATTCCCAGATTTTCTTAAAAGAATCATACTTTATCCTTAAATGTTAGAGTAGTGTTAAATATTAAAAGTTTAAATAAATAATCAGTAAGTTCGATGGAAAGCTGCCATTAGTCTTAATCTAACCGTAAAGGTATACATCACAAACACTAATCTAGTCTTACATTAAAATGATCTGCTTTCTTAAGTTAGTTTGGATAAGTTTTGTACGGAATTCGGCTATTTAAACATAAAGACAGGAATGCGTGATGTTTGATTTTAATTCTTTATTTAACTTGATGGCAAAACCTTAGAAACCTACCAAGTACTAAACCTTTAAAAGGACTGTTATACTGGACGTACTTAGAAGTCGAGCCAAGTATTATAATAACCATTATTTATATTGGAAAATAATTGCATTAGATTTATTTAATACACAGAGGATTTTTTATAGCAAAACTTTTTACTTTACAATTTTTTGCAACGTTTTTGTAGGATATCTAACCGTTTTTCACCAATATTTCATTTTCTTCCAAATAAAAATATATATTTTTTCAAATTATTTGTTTTAAATATAAAAATCTAAACTATACCTACTTCGTTTAAGAATACCGTAAGTTTTATCTGTGGTGTTCGGTTGCGTGTGCGTGCATTTACATCAAAAAAACTAATTTCTCTAAAACGTCTACCTAAATTAATGTTCCAAAGTAGCTTTTTGTTTTACCGATTCAATTACAGGAAAATAAAGAAAATAAATCCATGTCTTCGTTAACTACCACTGAATCTTTAAATGGCAATAGGATTAATACGGAGAGCTGAGGAGATACTCATAAACGATGAAATCAACGGAAATTCTCAAAATAGTTTTATTGATTTTGATATGTCCGGTCTTTTAAATTTTTAGTTATCATTCCCAGATTTTAAACCCAATACTCTATTGCAAACAACTCCAATAGGGAATAGTATATATTAAAATATTATAGTGATATTTAGATAATACTCGTAGATAAAGATTGGTGGATTTAAATACTTATACCTAAAACATTTATACAACTTTACTGTACCTTATAAGTTTTTGTTTCTTTATTATTAAAATACAGAAACATTTAAAACAGTTACCTATGTTTTATATTTTACTTTTAAGTACCTACTACCTATTCAAGATCCAAATGAAATATTTACTTTAACAATATCAGCTACTTTAAGCTAAATTGATCAAAAATATCAAATACAATTTAATTTGAAATTAGTATATACACTTATAAGAAAAAGATATAACGTAATATTTAATTTGAAATCAAGATACTACTTGAAAGAAAAATATGATAAAATTAGTTTAAAGTTACTCTTACTTTGTTTTGCAATCAACTGTATATTTAATACAAAGAATTATTTGAGATTAAAATAACACTAGCAGTCCTCTTGAATTTGAAATAACGTTCTATTTAATTTAAATTTTGCTTAACTTCAGACTTTAACCAAATGCATTTCTTAAAAGAAATATTTGTTGTACTTGCTGATATACGAGCATACCTTATATTCAAAATAAAACCAGACTATTTAAATTAAGTACTTAATCTTTTTTTTTCCGTGTTGGTTTCGATAAATTTCATAGTATTTAAAAATTACATGTGCCCGCAATATTTGTGAATAATAGTTTATTTCCTTTGGAATCGAAACGTAAAAACCGCATCCTTCTAAGTGCTTTCTTTACCGAGATATTCAAAGTACTGGCGTCAAACTCTGCAAACGTCAATTTTTTTTAAAGAATGTGAAATAACTCCAAAACAGTGCAACCTAGGTACCATATATTATGTATAAAGTGACATTTATTTTTGATGTGTAATTCAAAAAGGTAATAATATATAGGGGTTTCTATTTAAAATAACGAAGTTAGGGTACATTTCCGGTATAACCCTAAGTTCGCCATATTTGAAAATATTTTTACGCCGTTCTATGCTTAGTTGTGGGCAACTGTGTTTGAAATTTTTTTCGTTATTTTGAGAGATACGTATGTTACAGACCGATTCGGCCTTCGAAAGTGCCCAATTAGCCATTTTCTTTTTTTAAATTATGGCTCCAACTACCAGACACGTTAAATTATTTTCATTTAAAAAAACAAGTGCATGCCATGATTGCATGCTGCTTTCCAGATAATTAGGTACGAAATAACGAAACACGTGTAGTATAAATGCGATTTTATTATTCGAATTAAACTTTAAAATGCCTCTAGAAGTCGATATGTCTAATGAAGGTTGCATTTGGAATAAATAGACGACCCGGTTCAAGTCTTTATAACGACTGTTCATTAACAGTGAAAACTGGTTTATCTCTGCGACAGACCGCAGTTCCTTCTAATCAGCGTTAATTTGTTGCAATATTTACCATTAGATGTAAAATGACGTTTAGTACTTAAATATCTGCAGGAACCGAATGGTAACGACGTCATACGTATTGGTCAAAGAGACTAAAGCATCGTGTGTATGTGTTACACTGCACGTATCAAGTCTATTACCTTATTGAATTTTAAGGATTTCCTTTTTAAAATCATTGCCTGCATAACTTTGACTCTATCCGGTACTAACTTATGTACTTATTTGTGGATCGAATCATTAGAGTTGAAATTATAATCACGGCGTCCGTTTGCATTTTATTTATATTTATCGTGAAACCTGAGTGCGTTTACTTTTTGCCAGTTACCTATAATTAAATATATAATTGGATATTAAGATTCCACACTTGTTGCTTATACAGGGTATGACCGTTACCATCGTGAGACAAGGCCTGTGCGCTGATTACGTTACCACCTATGCTGTGCATGTGACTCTTAGACTAGGGAAGAGAGGGGACGCATAATCGTCGACTTCAAATTGTTACGCGATGGAACCACCAGTCAGCGCTCAGTAGCGCAACATATAATGTTAAGAGGGAGTTAGTTTTGTTACCATTATTCGTACAATTATAATTCCATACAGAGTAACAATTGTTTATTTGATAAAGTAAACTGTTGTTTTGCGTCATAGGTTAATAAAGAAAAATATTATTTATATTATGTCAAGTAGAATACATGTTCAATGAAATCGAATGCAATGAATTATTTCATTAACGTTAATTAACATGATGTGAAGGAACTAAACTTTAAGATTTTTTTAAATTAATTAATTTTATTTCCTAGATTTTTATACCTAATAGTGACGCCGCCTACGAGAATATTGTGGTGAACACATGCTTCTTACAACTTTGAGAGTATTTTTTTGTTTCTTACACTCTCAGTAAACCATTCCAACAAAAAAAATATTACGCATTAATGATTCTTATCCGTAAATCGTAACATATTTAAGTAGTATGTACAATAAACAAATTATATGCGATTTACTTTGCTTAACCTTACTACCTACGTAAAATTCTTTTTTCATGTGAAATGTGATTCTTGGTTCATTTATTTCACTGCGACTTTTACAGCCGTTAGCAGAACAACTCACCATTGTTTATTAACAAAAATCCACTAAAACCTAACTACACTATTCAATTATATTGACACTTTTAAAGAGCGACACTAACGCACTGTCTGCCACCGTTTGATGGAGCGAGTACAAAATAAAGTAACAATGTTCGACGTAGAGTCGGTTTAAGAGTTACGTGTCCCCTCTCCTTCCTAGTCTAAGATGAGACTACTATCATAGCGCAGCATAGGTGGTTACGTACTCATCGCGCAGGCATTCTCTCATGATGGTAACGGTATGATTGAAATATGTACAGATAGATACTCACAGGGTGTCATCTGGAGGTAATATAAATGAAATCGCGAGGTGACTATATCAGTGCAATTAAAGAACAAATACTAACGTAAACATCAATATTCCATATCATACTAGCCTACCATATAAAGCACCAAAATATTTTAAAACAAAATTTAATAACTTCAGCATAATCTGCTTTAATTGTAAGAACTACACATTTAGCACAACGTTCATAAAGTACATAGTCCTAAACCCTCGAAATTTTTTTTATCTTAGTCTGCAAACCACCCTTAAAATGTTTTTTGAGCTCTGGGAATGCATAGTAGTCTGACGGTGTTAAATCAGAATAGGGAGGGTGATGAACCAAGTAGAAAGTAGAAACATTTTGGGTATCCACGACCGTTCCGTATGCATCAATCAGCTGACAAGGTTCTTGTTTTATGGGACAAAGGTGGGATGTTTTTGTTAGATTTCTTGGGAAAAGGTGGAACAGTTACGGGAGTATATTATAAAAAAAAAAAAACATTTGGAGAAAATATTTTCTACAAATATGACGTTGAGGATGCGTTTGCAGACCAAGATGAAGAATTTCGAGAACATTCTAGAACGTTTAGAACCATTCTAGACGATAATGAGCTCTCCTGATTCATTTTAACACCTTTGAATTATTTTTGAATAATCTAGACCGTTCTGGAATTTTCTAGAACAATCTTGAAGAACATTCCGGACAATGACAAGGCTACCCTATATCATTGAAAAAATTTTGGATAGTAGTTGATTATTTTAGAGCATTCCAAAATATTTCTACAAAATGTAGAATATTTTCCATGTGATAGAAAAGGAGAGAAATATATTTTCCAAATTTTTGTCACCCACAACCACCCACTTCCACTCACCGCAACCAAACTCCCTTACTTGCAAGTGCACACCAAGGTCCTTCTACCACTGCAACCCGGAGTGGGTGGCATATAGATATAGATTATCATAAAATTCGGACAGTCAATGGGCAAAAAGAGTTCGAGTCCAAACCGGCCACTGAGATTAATCTTATAAATTCAACTGTTTACCAGTGGCGTACGGCTTTAAATATTCAATAACTAACTAGCGTTTTATCATCTACATACAGGAATTGCACTGAATGTCATCGCTTTAATGATGTTATCATTTTCGTAAAATAGTGAATCGTTTATAGTACCTAATTGATTACGACTACATCATAAGAAATACCTAATTAAGTATCAATTATTATTTATCTATAGTTGATTCTAGAATTCTCGTTACTCTCACACAATTAGATATCCTAATACAACATTAAATTCTTATCGGAAGAGAATAAACAGATTTTTCTAATCTTGCCTTATACACACAAGTTTTTTTTTGTAAAATTTGTTCATGATTCTGAGTTATTCTCCAAGCGTTTCTTGTCAAGATCCGTCATCTCCTCTGTTTATTCTAAAAACTAATATTTATTTTGGGACACTACTGAATTGATATGATACATTCATTATTATCTATTCTTACTCTACCTATTCCGACGTTTAAGGGATTTATGGTAGGGAAATAATAATTGCTCACCCCTATACTTCCTATCAGTTGAGTGCCTCCATAAATTTACGAGTAGTCGCAAAGAATTTTCAATCAAAAAAAAAAAACAATTCAAAAGAGTTTAAAAATTCAGAAGAGTATCTAGTATACACATAAGGTTAGACAATTTTTACAATGAGTTCTTCGAATCTTTCTAAAATGGAATTTACACAGAGTATACTCGATCCTTATCTTATGAACATCACATCATATTTGCACCAAGGCCCTTTGGCGTAGGCATAGAGGAGGCAACCGACCAGTTACAGTTAGTTGATTAGCTTACGCATGATTTAACTTTCGGATATCTTTTTTTTTTTTTTTAATGATAAGTATGAAAAAATGTAGATTCTTTCTATTTTCTATGGTGGACCCCTGCCCTCCAACGTCTTAGAATCCTAAATTCCGCCCTGTATCTAACCTTACAACTAGATATTTTGTTTATCTGTAAGTCAGTGGAGTCACTTGGAGGTGGAGAGCATTAAAAGTAAAAAAAAAAAATGAGCCAATAACTTTGACACAAATTTTATTATCACAAAAGGTTAACAGTTGGTATATTTTGGTTGTCAAGTACCTACCATGTATTAAAATTCTTGAAACAGGTTTACGCTTTTTTTTTATATTCATTCATTATATTCATTTTCAATATCTAAAATAAATTTAAAGATATAACATTCTATTTTATATATTTTATTTGATATTGTTGAACAATAAAGTCTATATCTAAACATTTTATTTATCGTTTGAAGGCTGCTGATTTCGAATGAATGAAGTCATTTGTTTAAAAGATTGGGTGGACCCATAGGTAATACATAATAAGACTGTAAACAGACAACCGGAGAATAAGAAATACATGAGTCAGTCTGTGTTGGTTCGCCTCGCGTGTGAACGAATTGTGTGCGTATCAAAAATGATACAGAAATAATAATTAAAGATATAGCATGTTTCCACCCCTGGTGCACTGTTGCCCGGTCATTACGGCCGTGGTTCCTTCGAGTGGGGTTACTCGCAATTGGGGGTGTTGCGGGCTACTCGAATGACATGATTCTGGTGGCGGGGTAGCTTCATGTAAGTGCCCCACATCCGATCATTGAGATGCTAGTTCCTAAGGGGACTGGGCATATGTGGAAGCCATACTTATTTTAGGGAGACTCTAGCTAGTTGTAGAAGAATAGAACACGTACATACAAAACTGGTAAAATATTGGGTACCTGTACAATATTGATGGTTCAATTGAGCTAGGGGGGAGGCAAGCCCCCCGGTGAGTACATTCATGCTTATTATTGGTTGCCAGTAACTGTTATCTATTTTTGGGTCTACCGGAGTATATGTTTGTCCATCCTAAGTGCAGTCAGGATCTGTTGGGGAAAAGAATTCGTGAGATTAGGTGAGACGTTGCACCTATTCATTATTACCTATCGATTTCTTATGTATTATAATTATCAACGCCCTGGAAACAAATGTATTTTAACAAATACATCAGAAAATTTGATGTGAATGAAGACAAACACTTGCATAACTTCCACAATTGTCTTCATGCAAATCTAGTAACATTTAATAAATAATTCTGTTAGATTCTATTTCAAATCCACTTTAGATTTGTCACTTTGGCAATCCTGTTATCATCGACTTAAGCAGGATCACGTAATCTGGTTAGTCACACGGTTTTTCATCCCCCTTCCCCACACGTCGTACGCTGTAACTGATCAAAGGTTCAAACATTAACGATCAACTTATTCGAATAAATGATTTCACCTTATTTGTTAAATTCAAATAACTAATTAGGGGCTGTATTGTCGATGCACGCAGGCAATTTTTGTATGTGAACATATATCCACCCTATTTAGTATTTAGTAGCTGGCACATTAACGACTCCAACAACTCCAGAAGGTCCTCAAAATTTCCCAAAAATGTTCGGTCTCCAAAGAAATCCCAAACCATATATTTCGCAAAACCCTTACATTTATTAAGGGCAAATCTCTTATTTGGCAACCCTTATTGCGGTATACTGTCAGTAGTAAACCGTCGAATTTATATTTATGCGAGTACCTATTAGACTTCCATAACTTTATCTATTAAAAAAATACGGTTTTCATATTCGAAATTTCTACGTTTAACTAATTTCTTTTAATCTTTTACATACACCAAGGAGTAATTAGATTGCTCAATATTAATGTTATTAATAACTGTAAATAACTAGTAACGTAAAAAACCAAATGTTTTCAACTTTTTTGTAATTTTTGTTAAACTGTTTAGATTAGATATTCATATGTACAAATATTTACACAACTTCCTCAAAAAAGAAGAAGAAAAAATGGAACAGAAAATTCACCGTTACATTATGCTGCTATAAAAACCATGTTATTGGTTTTGCCAACAATACCCATTGTTTTTTATTTTAACGATCCCATTACAAGTTTTTGTTGATGTTATTATTCAAAATTTTAATTAAAATTCAACACGCATTATGAATAAAAAATTAATAAACGGCTACTGAAAGAACTATATATGTGTTTACTATAGACAAAAATTTAAGCGAGCAGTTTAGGGGAAGTTCTTCATTACACAAAGGGCATCACAATTACAGATATTATTTTTTAATTATTGTCGACAAAAGACACGAACACGAATGTGGCCACAAAGGGGCAGCAGTCTCTCTCCCCTATTAGTCTCAATTTATTCTCGGATTTATTATTAATTTTTATTTATCATAATTAGATCTATTTATGCAGTTGCATGAAGGCAATTGAAGTTTGTAGAACTAAAATCAACGGTGAACAGAAGGGAGTACTCGAGTTGGCTCCCGTTTACCTGCTTTTAATAAAGGTTAAAAATTTCGGTAGGCCGAATTGGCTCCTAATGACTGTCGAATTGGCTCCCGGCGGCGGCGGGTAACCTTGAGTGCTAATGGTCAATAATAATAAAATAATAAAAATAATAATAAAAACGTTAACAACTAAAGACATTCAGTATGTTAAACAAAACTTGTATCATGCCCGAAGATCTTCCCTACCTGTGTTACCACAAAATGCTGAGCAAGTGCATAATTGTTTGAAGACATATCCAGTAAAAACTAACAAAAATGAAGATTTTCTCATGGTTAACGACCAATCTAATAATATAATCATGTTTTCTTGTGAAACAAATTTGAAATTTTTAAGTTCTTTGGAAGTTATTTATGTGGACGGGACATTCGAATATTCTTCTAAATTTTTTACTCAACTATTTACTATCCATGGTCTACAAAATGAAAACTACGTACCTTTAGTATTCTTTTTATTGGCAAACAAATTAATAACAACATATACAAAAGCATTTGAGCATCTTACGAAGGTTGCAAACCAATTTGGGTTAGGTTAGGTTAGGTTAGGTTAGGTTAGGTTAGGTTAGGTTAGGTGACTTCGCCGAGTTTCAACCAACCCATAAAAAAATTGTGGAATTTTGTGATTATTTAGTAGACAATTACATTACGGAAACTTCTAAATTTCCTCCTAATTTGTGGGCAGACAATTCGTCTAGCGTTTTTAGAACAACTGACGCGTGTGAATCCTTTCATGCTAAATTTAGCAAGTGTTTTTACTCCGCTCACCCGCACATTTTCCAGTTTATTAGTTCACTATTAGATGTTCAATGTGAAATTTCAAATATAGAATTTGTAAAAATTATAGGTAATCACTTCAAAATTGCGAAATAAATATATTTTATGAAGACAATTTTTATTTTCTTATCGTAATGGCCTTTAAAGTAATTATCGAAGCAGGTATAAACGGGAGCCAACTCGGCCAGTACCCCGGAGCCAATTCGGACACCTCAAATTTACATTAATCACCTTTGGGAGCCAACTTACTATCGTCCGAACAGAAGTATGCCCAGGTGTAGGGCAACTCCACAACCATAAGTTACAAAAAATGAGATCTTTTTTTTTGATAATGGGTATCGGACCCGACGCGACGACTCGACCGGGCTCGACTAAATTCATTGATCACTGGAGTATCTCCTACCATTTTGTGCGTTGGTCAGATAATTTAATTCACATTTAATGTATCTATTTAAAAACTAAAATTTTCGAGTTTTAACAGCATGGCCATATCTGGGTTGTTTAATTTTTTGTTCTTTTAGATAGGTACTGTGAAATCGTTCTCAGTGGTTTACAGATGACCATATTAAATAAAAATAGATTTAACCTCAATGTTACAATTGATGATGAGAATGATCGTTAATAAAACAAAGTAATATCCTTGAAGAATGAAGACCAACTGGGGTTTCCACGTTTAATTTCGTTGAGTCCAGTCGGTGTGAGAGAAACGACGAGGCGGGAAGTTAAGCTCATCTCCATTGGAGATGACTTCAGTACTATGATGACGTACCGGAAGCTCGTTAATAATGGAGCAAAAGGTTACCGGAAACGCATATACGGAGTTGCTCGGTAACCGCTTAACTGGGATACATCCTCGATTTAAAAAGTAATTTGCTCTGACGATAAAGAACAGTGGGTAATGGCTACTCTCAACTGATGCGAGATGTAGATATATTAACTTAAAAAAAATTGGGTAATTATGTACAATAGCTTACCCTCCTTTCAAACATAAACATAGAAGAGAGCATTATTTGTGAAACTGCATTTTAAAAATGAAAAAACAGAAAATAAAAAACAAAAAGTTTCACTAAAATTTATTCGAGAACCTCGACAAATTTGCTTCGACCCAAACGAAGTCATTTAAAGAGGAATACAGAAATTTGTCGAGGTTATCGAATAAATTTTCGTTGTTATGAAAGTAAATTTTAAAACATAAATTTTATAATAGCTCGCCCTAATTAGGCACATATCTGCATATGAGCATTATTTATTTTAGATTAAAAAAAAGATTAAACAATAATGTAGAAATCCTTTTCCTGTTCATGTATTAATTAAAATACTTCAAAAAGTAATTATTAAAAACAATATGGCACCGGACCACCCTCTCACTTGCACACTTATATACAATTTTGTAGCGCGCAGTCAACATAAAAATTAGATGGAACATTGTTTAGCACCCCTCGTGTACCAATATATTAATACGAGCTGTTATGCTATGGGCAAGTTTCTTACGTACAAAAATTTTAATTTATGGTATTTCAGGAAATGCACATACTTTGCGTTTACTCTTCCTTGTAACATAAAAGGTGCCGAGTTGTTCAAGTCCTTTTTGGTTAATGCACAATCGTGTTGTTCCTGACAACATTCTTCCCATATTTGCTAGGTAGTTCAGAAACGTCAACTGTTAATCTAATTCGAAACACCTTTTGCATTGTTCAAAAATAAACCAAATTTACATATTTAGTAAAAATGTCATCGTAAACCTTATTTTAAAATTTAAATGAAGAAGCATTAGATCAATGAGGAATAGGACTGATAGAATTACAGGGGGTAAAAGGGGGCAAAAAATTAAATACTTGGTGAAAATTTTGTTGTAGTAAGTATTTATTTTAAAAGTACCTAATTAAATTACATATTATTTCCTACAAGCTACTAGGTGTTGAAAATAAACTTAAAACACAAAAAAAAGCAGAAGACGTAGGTACCTGTTTCTATTAGAAAACACACACTCATCTTTAAAAAACTGTAAAACGAACATTTTTTTATTCTACATCAAAAATAAAGAAAATTTGGACAATGGATCGTTTAGACTTGTACACTATTAAATAATTAATTAGCTCACTGTAATAAATGTATAATCAGTCTATGGTAGAAAATCCGGATCAGGTTGTAGAATATTCCACAGAATATGCATAAAGTCTTCCGAAGTGGGATTAGTGATTTTGTTTAATTCAGAAAACACAGACTGCAACGTCATGACTTTCTCCATGTTCCCCAGGAGCACCATTGTATCTTCGAAATGCGTGTGATGGTCCTTGAGGGCCTTTACGAAAGTAAACAACTGCCGGGGCAAAATCGGTCCGGAGTACGAACAATTTCGCAGATTTCCGTCCTGATCTCTGACTAATAAATCGAACAACTTCACCGAATACAACTTAATGTCTGACAAAGTTATAACACGCAAATTTCGACAGTTGGAAACCAGTCGACAAAGGAGTCTACTTTTCAACGTCTTGCTGTTGGGAGCTCCCCAACAATTCACAACTTCCAAAACCTGAAGATTCCTGCACTTGTTCGACACTATTAAAGAGATTTCATTGAAATCGAGTCGGTTCTTGATGGAAAGTTGTTTCAAACGAGGCGCGTGGAACAACCAAGCTTTCAGCTTTTCCGTAGACACTTCCTCACCTGCTTCTATCTTTTCCCACAACGAACAGTGGATGGCGATGTTGTAAAATCTTTTAGAAACCAATCTCAAATTTTCGTAAATATCGTTTTGGGGTAAATAAAGACAAATCTGTAACAAGATCTCGTCCGGGAGGTCTGAAATACTGGCCTTTGAATTTTGTCGAAGTTTACGTTGTTCAATGATGTCGCTACTAGAAAACGACTTCCTGTTGGAAGAACGAGTACCTGCAGAAAGTTCTAAACTGGACTTTACGTAAGCGGTCGAAATTACAGAATTTGAAATCGTGTATTTTCTACGTTTAAGCGACTGGTTCAATTTAGTTTCGTCGTCTTGGGATTTTCGTTTCATTTCAATAAAATTTTTACGGTTCGGAAACGTGAAATGCGAAATGCAGCCATCAATTTTGACACATAACGTTTTTGACAAATTACGAAAATATTGACAAGATTAACCAATAATGTAGAAATCCTTTTCCTGTTCATGTATTAATTAAAATACTGCAATAAGTAATTATTAAAAAAAATATGGCACCGGACCACCCTCTCACTTACACACTTATATACGTTCGAAAATTTTTGCTACTATACAATTTTGTAGCGCGCAGTCAACATAAAAATTAGAGGGAACATTGGCATTAACTCTGAAAGGTTATTCTTGGTCTTTTACGAATACAGATGTTGGGAAAGGGTGAGGAGTATGTAGATGTAAGCAAACCCATCCTGAACCGTAACCTATTGCAATACACACGAAAGTATTACGACAGTTTTCTGTATTTTATGACATCTTCATACTAGTTTTGAGCTCTAAAAAATACAAAAAACCGTCGTAATACTTCAATGTGTCTTGAAATAGGTTACGGTTCAGGATTGATGTGTTGCCATTTACATACCCCTCGTCCTTTCCCAAAATTTGTATTCGTAACTGTTGAAATGTTAAAAGTAAACTACGACATATTTTTTTCAAGAAAATCGGAAGGGACTAAACTATTGTACATAATTACCCTCCCCCACTATATTTTCTATGTGTATGCTTTAAATCATTTTGTACAAATATTTTTTTTTTCTACTGAATATTATCATATGACACACTTATGTCCGTTATCTTTTTTAAGTAATTCGTCACAACTTATTGTTCGTAGATCCCGTGAAACTAGAACGAACAATTTTTCTACTTTTAAGATAAAGAAAAGAATATCTATACTGCTGTCAGCCTGGTAGTTTGTCTATTTACTCAGTGCTGTTTGGGGACATTGATATATTTAGGTCATCTAACAAACTATTTTTTCTTTAGAAGATATTGAATTTTCGCCTATCGAGTTTCGACAACGTATTTTGATATCTGGGTTATTAACATAAAAAAAAAAAACATTTTCACATTTATCATCGAGAATACGAAGGCCAAACAGATTCGGTATAAGAAATCTGATGCTACGTCTCTCTATGGACTGTAGAGGGTGAATTTTATGGAACCCTTTTAAGTCTAGCAACCAAGGGATCTATCATGAAAAGTGTTTAAATAAAAGTTTCATCCAATTTGTATCTTCACTTCATAAAATTATTTTTATTTATACAGGATGATTTAACGATCCCTGTACATAGGTATGTAGATAATAAACATTGTTTTTTTAAATGGAAAATTTAAAATTCCCAAATATCTTGAAAACTACCGAAAATAGTCGCTAAAATATCTCTACAAAGTAGATTTATATTTTAATTTTACACCTGATTATGCAAATTTTTTATATATCGTTCCATTTAAGTTTTCAAAAATCACATCATTTTGTTTGTTGATTTTTCAAAAAAACTGATGAAAATTTTCACATGATGTGAACAAATTATATCTTCTTACGCTTATTTAAAGAGCGCGGCTTTTTATTAAATTTAGTTTCGGAGATATTGAGGATTATAGTGTCGCAAGCGTAATACTTTTTCAAAATGACGAAATAACTCCCAAACGGCAACAGTAAGATACAACGTATGGTTATCAAACTACCCTTTAAATTTATCGCTTAATTTAAAATTTCAAAAATATACAGGGTGTTCCATTTAAAAAAACAAAGTTTGGTATTACCCAGCCGTAATGGAACATCCTGTATAAATAAAAATAATTTTATGAAGTGAAGATACAAATTGGATGAAACATTATAGTAATTTTTTAGAAATACCATTAAATTTATCATAAAAAAAAGAGATGGAGTATGTGCTATTTATCTTTTAATCCCTTGCAGTTATCGAGTTCCCTTATACTCATATAGAAATTTGCCTACCCTGTATACTTACATGCCTATATAAAATTTGAACAAATGCGAATACTTTATTTTTAATAAGGCATTTATTACCTCCATCAAAATTGAATTCAATATTTTATATCGTACGTAATTTCCAAAAAATATGTTCTTTTTTATAAATTCGTTCTAATTCAAGCATACATAATTGTAAAATAAACTTAGATTTTTAATTTTTTAGGAAACCACAAATTTCATGTTTGTTGCAACGATATTAAAACACAATTTTAAAATTAAAATTTAAAATTCTTTAATTGCAAAAATTTAATTAAGTCCTAAGTTTTCAGTTAGAACAATTTGGTATATATGGAAGGCCAGAAATTAATTTCCGCACTAACTTCATTTTGCTCCCCAACACAACATGGCATAATCAATAATTGCTTTATTTTTCTGATTTCAGTTAATTAGTTAGATAATTGTGTATCACCCCAAAAGATGGCACAACGATAAAGTAAGATTTAAAGTCCCTAGATTATCAAAGTCTGGACGGTTGCATTTACTTATTTGAGTAAGCGAAACTTTTGTCCTTTTCTAAATATGAAAAGATGGCGACGTTCACGTGACTGTGGTGTATATCATCAATGGTTCATCTCAATAAAATCTTAGTAAAAACCGGTCGCGAAGGTTAAGTGCACTGTCAAATGATCAGATGTGCCGTTTACCTAATGTGACAGATGATGTGAATATAACCTAGGAATATAGCTGTCACTCAACCCCACCTTTTGTTATTTTCATTTACTTTCATTGGAGTCGCCATTTTATTCGTGATCCAATTGCGTGTATAGTACGCATTGACCAGACTTTAGAAAGATTCATCAGCCTTTTTTAATATGTTCAAATTTAAACTGTATTAGGTAACGGTAACGGCGAATAAATTCAATATTAACTTACCAACACTGTAAATTTTCCGGTACTCAGTTCACTTTTGAGAGGTTCCTTGATGGGGTCGAAGTGCATGAGTCCTTCCCTCTGTCGGGTCAGTTCGTGTTGTTCGAATAAAGCAACCGCGCGTGCCACGTCAAATTTTCGCGCAATTAAAAAACGCACAGCAGTCGACCAACTTACCGGACCTAAATTCCGACGTAACCGAACTTTATTCACCACCTCAATGAAATTTTTCGTTGCCTGAAAAGAAAGAAAAAGAAATTAAAAAAAAAAAACATTTACGATAAGCATTTAAAACAACTGACAGTCATGAAGTAATAATGGTTTGCTTGAATGGTGGGTGGGTGTGTGTGTGTTCGTCCGCGCTAGTCTACTGCTGGAGCAGTATCGGTTTGTTAATAACGGCCAACTGATCTCGGTAAAACGAGTATACATTTTTATCCCCTACTAAAATTCGCATAACGCGCCTAAAGAAGTTTTTAATTCGAAAAGTACATATACATAATCGGAAATGATTTTAAAATTAATCAATCAATTAATTTATTAGTTTATTTACTTCAATATGACAATGTTACATTCACAAAATTTTCACAAGAATACGTTTAGAAGTTCACGAATTATTTTTTCAGTTATTTTTTAATTCATTTTTCCGGAGTATGACTTTTTTAACGATCCCTGTACGTAGGTATTCGTATGTTATTTCTTTTATACTCTGTCTATGGTACGTAAAGACAATTTTAGGTTGGTTGATATCAATAGAAAAAGAAGAAAAATGACATTGTGGAATAAAGTGTTAGTGACGGTGCGGCATCTTTTTCAAAATAATAATACAAAAGTAGAATTGTAAACAGTGTGATGGAGATACAAGTTATCACAGAAAGGTAAATTATTACCGATGTTATTGTTTTTTTTTTATTCCAAGTAACAATTTCTACCCAGGACATGTAAAATGACTAGTATTTGTGACAATTGATTTATTGTCTGTATTTATTGTTTTTGCTGTAATTTTATTGTCGTTTAATTCATTTATTACTCCTTTCCTATATTTACGTATGCAACACGTCGCTAAGATTCGTAGGTCAAATGTCCTAAATGCTAGTAATGCAACTATAGACATTTTCATTGGTTTTTTGGAGAGATCTTTAGTCTAAAAGAATATGTAGTTCAATGAGAAATTAATGTAAAAATGGCGAATGTACTGAAGGTTAGTGAACTAATTACACCTGTTGATAGTGTTCATCAGTGTAAAGTATGAAAATTAATTAGACTTTGTGCTAAATTACGTAACAGTTTTTTTTTAAGAAAAACGTGCATCATTGTCAAAACATTGCATCTTTGTCGGTAAGTTGAATGGGACTTTTTAACGTTTGTTAAAGTAGGCATATGCTGTGGTATACGTGTAATTTAGTTTAATTGCCATAAATTGTGCAGTTCCCTGTTTAATCTTACGTTAATTTTTTTATTAACTCAAAAAAATGCTCAATCCTTCATCAATACATAGTTTGCTGTGCAAATGTTATTTGTGTAAAAGGGTAATAATAATTCACCCGGTCAAAACGTACTTAAGCAAATGTTAGTTGATTAAAATTAGCATTTGCCTGCGACATTTATGGATTCATAATTTAGATTTAGATTACAGTAATAAGATCAACGTGTTACCTTTAACATAAGTAGGTACCTATAAGGCAGCATGATTTTAACCTGATGTTTTTACGTTTTTATTCTGAAAAGAACATCTGTAGCTCTTGTGGAATTTATTTTTTTATTAGTTCTCGTTTTCTGGCTAATCGAAATGGGTTTATTTTTCTTGGAAATAACAGAAGCTCCGTGCTTTCGTACAGACTCAGAATTAATTTATAGTTTCCGGTTTCATGCTTATACCTGGAGGTAGTTTCCGGTATATAAATCGTGGGTTTGTTAATTCTACCACCTCCTGTTACCTATTTGTCTATTATTATTCAAGAAGGATTTTATGGTTCTCACATTTTTAACCTACAATTAAATAAAATTGTTTCCAGTATTACACTTACGTGTTAATATTCTTGTATGCCAATTTTTTCAGGTAAATTCAAAGAAACTATTCTGATTACTAAACGTTTATATATATATTTTTTAACTTGAAACTAACAAATTACATACAAGAATTTTTTAGTTTGAAGAAGACTCAAAATGTTTGTTTTAACTATCAGAGTTTATTTAAACCAATTTTAGTATTTTAACATTTTACCTACTTACACTAACAGAAACGACTTATTTAACATTAATACCGACAGGAATTTTTATATTCAAATGTAAGTTATCAGGTTCAAATACGATATTTTAAATGAAATTAAAGTTGCTTGAACAAATATAACAATTATTCACAATGAAAACACTTCAAAGATCATTATTTATTAATAAATAATTAGGGATTGTATTTATTTGATTATCAGTGCAAATATTTCGTCCGGTACCGTGATCGTTTGACTTTTTTAACGACCCCTGTACGTACGTATTCATATGATTCCCTATATCTTTTAACTCTATCTATGGTAGGTATCGACAATCAACAGAAAAAAGAGTAAAAATGACATCTCTGTTAGTACCCTGGGATAGAGTGTTAGTGACAGTGTGGCATTATAAATAATTTTTAAAATTCAAAGAAATAATGAACCATAACGTACATACACAAAAGCGTAGTTATTTTGTCCGGTAAAGATTCGTAGGTCAAATGTTGCAGTGACTTGGATTTTTGGAGAGATCTTTGGTCTAATAAAGAACTTGTAGTTAGTTCAATGACAAATTAATGTGACAGTGGCGAATGTTCTAAAATTTGTTCAGTAACTACTAGGCCTGTTGATAGTGTCGTCAGTGTCATGGATAAAAATTAATTATACTTTACGCGTGAATGTAGATCCGAGCTTTTTCTAGAAAAAGCGTGCATTATTGCTAAAACATTGCATCTTTGGCTGGTAAGTTGACCGACATGCCCGTATCTGAAGATTGCTCCCAGTATACAGGGTGGTCCTATATTTAAGGAAGGTGTTTACGTGAAGTTTTATTCTTATCTTGACCCAGGTAATCACCTCTTTAAATATCGGAACTTAGGAGCCACCCTAACCCAGTATAAATCACGATTAATTACCGAATAAAATACTTTCATATAGGTAGGTTTAATGTGGTTAATTTTACGTGAATGATTATATTATGTAAACAACTAGAATCAACAGCAGTCGTGCATGTTAAGCAGATTGTTAATAGATGACGCTTTCTAAAATCTTTATGCAAATAATGATCCTACTTATTTATTTTTGGTTAGAGCGAGGAATATAAACTTTAAACTATCTAGAATAATTAATTTTTATAAAGAATTGAAGGAGATTTGACATACCAACAAAAACATTGCTTTAAAAAATACATATAGCGATTATTTATATCATATGATAAAATGACCATCCTGGTGACGGAAATGATATGATTCATATTGATCTTAATGCCGAGTACCTACATCTCAAGTTAGTTTGCTATTAAATGTGCAAAAATATTGCTATTTTTTTAAAAATTAAATTTAACAACCTCTTAATGTTTCCATTCGAAAAAATTACTAACTTTTTCCAACCAAAATGTATCTTTTGCCCATGTTTGAGCTTCATAGATCTTTTTTTGTTAAAGAAAAAAATTAACAACAAAAAACATTTTGAGATTAGGGTAAAATTGTGCATATAAAAGTTGTAGATCTTATCGTTTCCTACAATTCTCATATTTCTTTTTCGGTAGGATGTACAGTTTAACCACAAATTGCGAAGAAATGTATTCAACCCCTAAAATTCCAACATCGATTTTTTTTCCTCTTTTACAATAGCTTGCTCTACAATATTCCGCTGTCAGATTGTTGTAACGAATTTTTTGTTGTTGGAACCCTATTTCTACTGTGCTATTATCCAATTTCGATGATACTTTTTTTATTAGGTTCGGAATACTTCGACGTTGTTGGTCCCCATTTAAATTAAGATGGAGAATGATTGATTTTTCATGTTCTGTTTTATAAAAAATAAGGAGTTTTTTAACAAAAAAACTAAATTAAAAAGTGAAAAATTAACCAAAACCTCGTTAATATCCAAGCTCCTGAAGTAAAATAAGTAGGTAATTAATTTTAAGTCAACGCCAAAAAGTCCACTTCATTAAATTTTAGCTTGTTTGTTTATCGTCGATCAAAAATTAATAACTGGCATTAGTTTAGGGGCTAATTAAGACTAAGATTGTTTATTTTATTTTTCGTTTTTTAATTCCTTTTTGCCATTTTAATTTTTGGCTAAAAATCATCAATCATAGTTAATCAATTCCATTTTTAGCGCAAGAATAAAGTAAATGAATTAAAAACTGATGATATTTTCTATACCTAATTACATTTTTTTTTCAGACAGGATAATAAACTGGTCGTGTACTAGTGCATCCAAATTCGTATTGTACGGTGCCATTAAGGCGGGAGTGAAATACATTGAAGATCTGCAAAAATTGGGGTCATCCAGGATACGCAGCTTCAGTTATGAAGGTAGGATTTTAAATTATTTCTTGAATTAACTGAGAATTTAAAAAGGTAAAAACGGTGGTTTGATTTATACAATTTGAAAAGTTTTTACCTTCATTGAGTATTAACTGATTGGGAAAATAAAATAAATAGACTAGGCTATTATGTTGTCTCCGTTTGGTTATTGAGACACTATTTTTCATAGAAACATTTTGGCGCCAATGTCATAATGCCGGTATTGACAATTGTCAGCAATGTTATAACGTAATCATTATGTAACAGTCTTATAGCACGTTTTACGTTCCATTTATGATATACAGTTTTTGTGAATTTGTTATAGCTGAATCATTTGTTGCCGAGGTAAATAAGTTCACTAAGTATTTTTACTCTCGTTAACTCGTTAAACGCGTTTACTTCTCATTATCAAATTTTGCATCTCGTTTGACCATTCGAATTTGTTGCTATTTTTTAGCTCTTTTGTTATTTCTTATATGTAATTTCGGAGATTAGCATAGTGAACGAAATAATAACAGCTGACCAAAAAGGATCGTGCAAAAGTTCCAGGACGTGATAGTGGTAATTAATTTCTGCCTCAGGTCAGCTGCGAAGATTTTCAAATGAAATGAAAATGCTTTGAAAAAGATAATCATTCGTTCGTATTTGTAAAAATATATAGTTTATTGACATGTAAAAACGAAACATTAGAACTCATTTAAAATAAACTATAAATTAAAGTTGAGCACAGATTAAAAAAACATAGTGCAATAAAAATTTAAATTAGTGCAGGATATACCTGGGCACCTACGTCCCTGGTTTGACTATAAAATACGGTTTCCGGTACAGATGCTTAATATACGTATCTTTTTTACCTGAGCAGCTTCCGATTACATGCACAGGCGCATTTCTTACATATAAACATGAAAGTACCTATTAATTCTTAACTTATACATTAACTTTTTTACAACTGAAATCAATTTACAAATTTATACATGTGTGAATGTTTCATATCCTCTATTAATACATACATAATTCTTAATTAAATATAATCTGTGGATACTCAAACAAAAAAGCTTTTAAATTAAGAAAACAGGATTTATAAAGTAATTCCTGTTAAAAGGAACGATTTTTATATCTGTAGTATCATATGAAATCAAGGTTAAAAAAATTATAAAATCAGTTAGTTGAATGTGCTGCCATGTATGTCATTTAAACATATTATCAATAGATGGCACCCTTTACAGTCTTAATGCAAAAAGTTGTTAAATAGAGATTTTAAACGGAAACGTTAATTTTAAACAAAAGAGTAGTCGAGTTTGCCCCGCAGCGTTTTCTACCAACACTTTGGAGATAATATTTTATAATAATTCTGTACTAATAAAATTTTATTACTTAATTAGTTTAAATAAATAGGTACGATTATTTTTTCACGATGTTACATTAAACCAAAAAAAATTTTCTGAGAATTAAGAAGTTTAAATTGTATATTTCCAAAAACACAGTTAAAAAGATCAGTTTTATTCATTTTTTTAAAACTTGGCTTTAAACTTGGGAGTAACAACAGGATATTTAAAAAAATCATTTGCTATTTTTATCATCGAAAAAAAAAAAACAAGAAAATGCTGTGGTGGTTAATTCAACGTGCTTGTCTTATTATACTTTTACAAAGAGCATCCGAGACTAATTTGCGGATTGTTCACAAATTCTGCTAATATTCATAATAAATTATTGGGGTTTTATAATGTTTTCAATTTTGTTCTTAACATATCTTACAATGCTGAATATATTTTAAGAAGTTTTTACCTGTTTGCTGTCGTAACTGTCGGGCTGGCTAGTAACAAACACGTCCAAACGTATAACTTTTTTTAATAAAAAGCAAAAAATGTACCATTTTGACATTAAAAAAGACACGTGGTTTGAAAACAACGTTCATTAGAACTAACAAACTAAACTCGGTTTCTAGACAGGTCTAGATCTGCCGATGGGCAAATATTGAATATGTCACGTCAACTTTGTTAGTTATTAGTCGGTCCATCCGTTTGTTCGTTTGTCCTACGGATATCCGGCATCATCAGCTGAACGCAGACACTCGTAACAAATACACTGGCACATACATATTTGTTATATAGTGTGGTTGCTTTATACAATGCCATTCTTCTTCTCGAGTAGGGTTTGCCGTATTTGTCTGGCGATGTTTTGTCTATATATAATAACAAGCAGACCCCTAGGTGTATTTATGCATGCCTATGTACCTGTATGAGAGAAAGAAATGGGAGAAAACCCCTTTTGACACTCGGACGATTTTGGAATGTTGAGACAGCTGTCGTTAGACAAGAGTTACGAAACCAAAACGCTAATGACTTCTAAGGTTCTAAGTCCAGTGCTGCAATATTTCTTAAATGTAGATGCAGGTATTCAGACTGCACTTTGGCATTTGAAAGGACCAACCAGTTTTCTAATATCGTACAATGATTCAATTTTGACGATTGGTATGTATATAAAGACCAATATGCAGCTTAATGTAATGTTTATAGATTTGTCCCAAACGTGATTCCATCGGGGAAATGGTCTCATTTCATAGATTAGATTATTCTGAATAAGGTTTCAATGGGACGTTTTTCTCTAAAGTTTGAAGAAAAAGCATCCATTGGGTGTCAAAGTCAGAAAATCATTCAAAGGTGATATGAAAATGGTAGCCTAGAATTTTCCTTCTGTGTACTTCAAAAGTTATTTGAGATTTTGTTAGTTTTGTTGTAGTACATCCCAAATAACGAAATAGCTTTTGAAGATAGAAAGAAAATTCTTTCATATTCGTAATCTAAAAGTCTCATTTGTTCAATTCGATTTCAATTTTCCGATTTTGATACATTTGAAAGTTGTTTTCCCAGGTTTTAGAGGAAATCGTCTCATCGAAATTGCTTCCCCAAGGGGACGTTATGTCTTATGTACCAAAAGCTTTACTGAATTCAATGTTGATAGAATCAAATTGACTGGCAGCTTCGATGGCATTAGAAGCAAATTCATCACATATAAGATTCAATTTTAAATTTTTAAATAAGAAATACGTATTTTGAAGTAAAGTTTGTGAAAACCAACTTTACTTTCTGCACTATTTAATGAAAATTTATATTCGTTTGATTTTCAATTCAAGTGATTTGTGTTAAAATATCAAGCTACTTTCATATAGTCCGACTGAACTTTTATATCAAGTTATAAAAATGACAAAATATAAATTTTTCTATTTTATAAAGATAATGATGTCATATATTTCCTACTTTAAGAAAGGCGAATTATAATCAAATTACGAACACAATATAACAGTACTCGTCACGAACAAAAAGACATCGTTTTCGAAAAGCGTGTCCGCGATTTGCCAACAAACGCTAAAACCTTTGTCGCGTGAAATTTCAATTTTCGAAGATTACGAAAACTCGTGATAAGTAACAAAAAACGAAAACTAGACCGAATGGAAAATTTAAATTAACGCCTTAGAAATCACTGTCGTCGTGCTCATTGTGATATTTTAAAGACTTTAAAATAAAATCGAATAAGCGTTAAAACGAAATTAACAATAGTTTGTTTAAAAACTACCAATAATATGCGCTAGGTAGGGAAAGACAAATTTTCTACAAAAACTTAAAAAATAGTTTGTGAGTTGTGTACGATTTATGTACAAAATTAATGATGGACATATTTCGCTTCACTTAACAAGAGGTAGCCAACATTATAATAAATAACGTATACACTAGAAAAATAAAACTGTAACTAACTGTATACACTGAAGATGGCATCTCTCATGTAAGGCGAAACTTCTACAGTAAAATATGGGGTGATAAGAAGCTCTTTCTAACACATTGGTTATGGATGAGAAACTTGAAAGTAGTTCTTCTCCTACTATGAAGCTTAGTTGGCAAAACTGTATGAATAAACTACTAGACAAGTGAACGTCATCGTAGGTATATGGAACAAAACGTGTTTGGTCGTTTTGGTCCTTACCATCGAGAATACAAGGGCCAACAGCTTATGTCTGACGTCATTAATTGAAGTGGATGTATAGAACTCTTTGGCCAAAGGATTTTATCGTACATGAACAACAAGCAAGTGTTTTCAACCGTTGCGCTTGATCCCACAACCCCAACAATTGCCCGCAAAGAACTGGTTGTTTTTCGTGTAACAAAATGGGCCACACCTGGTAAGGTATGCCGAAGCAGTGGAAGAGTCAAGTCTTGTTTACAACTTATCATCTAATGGTACAACATCTGAAGTAGATATAATAACCTTCAGTCTACAGTGGGTGAATAAGTCGACACACTTTTGTCAGAGACATTATCTACAAAAAGTCACTGAAGAAAATATGAAACGTCTGTCCACAAATAAACTACATGTAGTAATGATTAAAGTCAAGTAGATCGACTGGGGAGCAGGAAAAAATTAGATTTCAAAAAGCTCTTCCCTAAAGAACGTATGACCAGCAGTAAGAGTTCTAAAATCAATTTCTGGCCCGATCACGGATGGAAGAGGCACTTGTTGAAATAGCAGTCAACATGGAGAGGCACAAAATGCAGCTATTTATTTGTCAGGTAGATTCCCCCTTCCGCCCAAAACTAGGAAGAAATTGGATGGACATTTTATTTCCATTGTGGAGATTGTTGTTTACAAGTAACTTCATAAATAACACTGTTGATATGGTTGGAACTTTAAAAGTTTAATATCCAGATATATGTTCAACGATAAAGAAAAGCGAAGATTCTATAATATTCCTTAAAGCCTATGACCTTTCATTTGCTCAACTTGATATCTTCGACTTGATAATAAAACATCTGGAAAAATAGAATAAAATATGCAAAGTAAGTTCCTTGGCAAAGACTACTTCGTGAACTTAGCGACCAAAACAGATTCTTTGTGAGGTCAAGAATTAGCAAGAATTGTTTAACGTCAAAGTCCCTTCTCATCCATTTTACCCCAAAATTTCCGCTTCAAATCAGCTATGGTGCTGGTGGAGTGGGCTCAGGAGTAGTTCATAGTCACGAGGTGATCGTTAACTACAATAAAGTGGAGAAACCAATCATTTTTGCGTCTTGCTCGTTCTCTAAGAGACAACAAAATTACTCCCAACTGGACAGAAAAGAAAAATTCTGTGGGGAAGAAAATTGACCATCATTACAGACAATGCCCTAATTAGGCATATATTACATTCGGATAAGCTGATCCCAATCTTGGTAAGTCATCGTTTGCAACATTGGTCTGCAATTTTGGAGGCACATGATTACACTATAGTGCATCGAAAAGGCGAACTACTATCAGCATCTGATGCATTATCTAGATTACCTACGTACAATGGAAGACATCCATGTCACAATAGAGAATCCATCCCTTCCGCTCAGTGTATGTGACATTAAACAAAAAACACTGGAGGACAGATACAATTCTAACACAGGTGGTGGAAAAAACGCGTATGGGTTGGCCTGGACGAAATCAAAACCCAGCATTGGAAGCAAGCTTCTTATAAAATAAAAGACCAATTATCCATCGAAGATAATTGCCCACTCTTTGACAACAGAGTTGTACAAAGTACAATATTAAAATTATTGCATGAGGTCACCCAGGCATAGTAAGGACGAAGCTTCTGGTACGTGTAAATGTTTGGTGGTCTTAGTTAAACGAAGATATTGAAACTTCTTCAGCGAATTCATATAGATTTCTACCAACTAAACAGTCAGAAATACCTCATCTTTTCTGATGTATTCTCGAAATGGTTATGAGCAATACCAACGTCTTCCGGTACAGTTACCAATAACGACCAGTGTAAACTGTTGGGCTTTGAATTGTTGATGGTAACGCCTTCGTCAACACTTTGACAAAACCACCAGTTAGTTTTGCTTACAGTTGGGCATTTACTTACTTTCTGTGGTAGTTTTTTAATCCAACTGGTTACTCACGAAACCGAAGTTTTATTAAAAATTCTGGAAATTTCTAGAACACTCAACAGACCACTTACGGGCCGTTGTACCGCGCCCCGAGCAATCATCGATCAGAAAACGTTCTACTTTTCTTAAACCCTTTCTTGAGAACACCGCGTATATAGTACGTCATTAACTACAATGTTTTTTTACCAAGAAATTCTTTGATAACGCATACACAGAATTCGACGCCGGTTGTCAGTGGAGTGCTAACAATGTCTCGACTTATCCAGAAAATTCTCACAGGTAAATAAATAGCACTGTACAATCCGATCAGGTAGTGAACAACTAACAAAGTGTTGAAAATGCAAATCAATCGATAGCGAATCAATTGTGTTGTAAAAATGTCGCGAGTACATAAAACACGTATTGAACTACTAAAGGAGTGGATAGGGCTCTATGGTGATGTAGAAACCGCTTACAGCAAATATATTGGGTATTTGCCTCAACCACGATACCCTTGCAAAACCCTCATGCGCCGCCTATGGTCTTGCATTGAAGGTTGTATCATTCATTGATATCAACGTTCGACCAATAGGCACTCAGATTTAGTATAAAGTCAGTATAAAGATGGGCGCAAAAATTGTTCACTTCAAAAATGTAACAAAAGCCTTAACGTTCTTGTTAAAAAAAGGGCGAACGGTGAATTGTAAGAGAAACGAAATATTCGGAGTAATCGTACTTCAAACTGCAGAGCAACACAACACATAGAATTATAATTTTTTGTATTAACACCGCGCACATCTCTGCTACTACAGCAAATTAATTCCAGTGAAAAAACTAATCTTGTCGGCTCTATACTAATTAAACTCAAACATTTTAAAAAGTATCAATTCGTGCATTTTTTTTAATAAAATAAAAACAATCCGTATGACAGGAAATGACACAGTTTATTTATTTTACATACCTACCATTACGTATGCTTATCGCAGTACAGTAAGTGCGTTTCATGTTCTACATTATCGCTTACTATACACATACTGTAGGTATATATAAATACATAGATAAGTTACGTGTTGTGTATCGTTATTAATGGATTATTTACGGTTTCCTAAGCTTAATGATGTGATTATCGCTAGAGCATTAGTTTACACTTACAATACTTACAGGCTTCCTCATTGTTATCCTCTGAACATTTTACAGACGCTATCACCATCTAAATTCCATTACGACATAATACTGTGTTCTAATACAACTAATTGTCAGCTCGACAGTTTAAATAAATGATTGATCATTTATTTTTTGTATATTCATAGCAAAAACGTGAAGCAAGTCTTTGAAAAAAGAATTTTTTAAAATATTTAAAGACCTACGTATAATTGAGTACAGGTACAACATACATATTTTAAGAATTGGACTAAAAATGAAATCTAGAACCGTCATGGCATATCTACTGAATTGTCAAAGTATACCAAGTTTGATAATACCTGAAAAACAGCAAATATATTGACATGAATAAACAATAAACGTATACGTACATATAAGAATTGAAGAGACATAAAACTAGAAGAAGTCGCGGATTTTTGATATTTATTAGAAAATAAGATAAATCAAGATGAAAATTACGTTTAAAATCCCAGGAACAAAGTTGGTACCCCTAAATAGGTTGGTAATAGATTCGCCATTTCTTATTTGATTATTTTTAAGAGTTGAGGATAGGTACTTTTTGAAATAGTTTCGTTCCTTTTCAAATTAAATATTTGGTTTCAATTTTCTCCTAAATAAATAATAATCAGCGTATCAGTCTGTGTTTTTAATTCCTTTTGAAGCAGTAAAGTTCATTAATCAACGGAAATGCCATTTCACCGGAAATAACTAGCATAGTGTTTCTACTGCCTGGGAACAGGTAGGCTAAGCAATTTTCTAATAATTTCCGTCCCATTACTAAACTGTAGACTGCGAATTGCGAATATGACGTGGTACGGAATATGGCAATTTAATTTGTGTCTGAAAATAGATTTGCAGAGTAAAATTCTTTTAACAACCGTGTATAATGTTTGAATTTTTGATTGGTTCAGTTGCAAATTAACGTGTCTGGCGTTTAGTCTTTCTAGTAAATTCAGTAATTTCTTGAGAAAAATTTAGCATTCGCTGTTTTAACTTTAATTGGTTTTTTTGAATTACTTAATATTAGTAAAACTGAAATCAATTATCATCACACTAATTAATTACGCCGTTTTTTAAAATATATTTTTCGAAATCGCGATCTACGTCTGGTGGTTCGACGGAATACCGACTAAACACAATATTTAAAATACATTTTAATCTATATTTGAAGATAACGAAGGTCTAAATTGTACGATTTTGAAAGGGGTATAAAATATTATTATTATTATTATTAGGATACACTTGCATGCTCTGTTAGAGTCTTTAAATTTTGCCTATATCTTACAACTTGATACTTACTACTTTAATCTATTACATTTTACCTTCATTTTCCCTAATCTTTTCTTCAACCACTCTCACATACTCACATAATTCCTCCCTTACATCCCCTCTCATGGTCTCTACCGTTAGTTCCCAAATATCATTTTCTGACCTGTCTCGTCTCCATTCCCACATAAATTGTTTTATCTCCTCTCTTTGAATTATAATTGCTGCTCCACAACAAAATAAGTGAGTTATTGTTTCCTCAGCTCCTCCACATAATCTACAATCCCCGTCTTTAAATCCTTTCTTGTACCCTCTCCCTATGTTCCCACATCTAATCCTGGCCCATACTTCCTTATTACCCTTATTTTTATCCGAAAGGGGTATAAAATAAATAATAACCTTATATTTTTTTTCTATGGTCATTTCAAAAACAAAACGTCTGCTAATTAAAAGAGGCCAGCACTGTTGGTATTTACTGACAATTAATGGTTGAAATCCGTTGAGTTTGGTAAATATAGGTCTTTAATTGTTAAGTCACACATTCTTCCTTTAGGAAGGTTAATCCTTCTTTTATAGGTTTTGTCCTTATACCTGTCCTCCATTTCGATTATTTAAAGCTAATCTATCATTCCCTGTATTCAAAGATGACATTGTCTGTTTGAAGAAATAAGAAAATCTTATAAACTGTAGCAGTAAGGAAGGAAATCAACATTTTGAAATTATTAAAAGATGGGTGGAAATATTTAACCATTTTGAAAGAATTTTTCAATTGGTAATGATTTTTGAACGAGTGTGAAATCATTATTATTGAATGCAGTACTTTAGTTGCAGCACTTACTATAAAATTTAATACAAAGGATATTTCTTGCTCCGAAATTTCCAATGCATGTTATAAAATAGTATTTTGACAAAAAAATATTTAATCGTCCCCCATTACTTGAATTGACTTCAAATTATGACCAAAACGTGAAGTTTAAAATAATTTTTTAGTCATCTATAAAAATTTTGTACTAAACCTACACGTTCATCGTTAGCTATTTCGGTAAAAAACTTAAAAAATCGTTACGTTTTCATTTTGAAATAATTTTGAAGTCAACTAAGGTCAAATTCAAGATCACCATTTGATGTCTCCTCAAATTCCGATAATATTGGGTTGCAAGATTTACCTATTCGATTTAAGCCTTAATTTTTAACTAATTCACAAAAATAATTTAATTTTATGATCAAAAACTCTTAACACCTACCATATTAATTAAACCAATATTTTGTTGTAAATATAAAAAAATAAAATATTTTTATTAATTTCTAATCTTGCTTGCTGCATTTCAAGTTAAAATAGCAATCTAAAAATTTTCTATTAGGAATTATATGATTTTCAGAGTTTTTTTACATGAAAGATTAGTATAGTTATTGAATGATTTCAGTTTATTTTAAATAATAGTAGGTGGGTATATATAAATTACAAAATTAGCAAGTAGTGTTTTAACAAAAACTTACTTTAACAGGACGAAGTACCTGCTTCACACTTTTCTTGTTAAAAAATGACATTTATATAAATATTACAACAAAACTGTTTTTTTTTTACTCCATGACACTAACACTTACGCGTCACTGACTCTATAATAAAACCATAACGGCTACTATATTATTATAACTTTAAAAAATGGATCTTTTTTGTTGCTGGCACCTATAAACACAAAAGCGATATCTTTTCAACTGCCTCGCGATAATACGTTTGTGGCTTTTCACTTTGTTCGATGGGAAGTGGATCAATGAGGGCCTTAACAAGGGGCTCATTTAAATTCCAATCGCTTCTTCCCATTCTGTATTTGGTCGCGTGCGGTGACGCTATAAGGCAAACGCAAATATGGACAGACCGATTATAGACGCAGATTGCATATACTGGGATGCCAAAAAGTTATTTGTTTATAACTTTACGACTGGCCAAAAACAATTAAATAATAAAACAATCAATGCAAAAGTAGGATAAAACAACTATAATAAAAATTGGGGACGTAAAGCTAGAAATATTGACGCAGGACAGTGTTACCATCGAGAAAAGGAAGGCCTCGCAGCTTACGTGTGGCGTCATTGCTAGTTGTAAATATGCGGAACCCTTTTCGTCTAATAGCTAAGAGATTCATCGTGTAAAAATTTTGATCGCGAATTGTTGTAGAAGTTGATGAGAAGAACTTTTTTGCAATTTTTTTTACACTGACCAATAATTGTTACTATTAATTATTTAATGGTAAAGGTTTGCAAAGTGAGTTTTTGACCTTTCCACGCCTACTGGCGAAAACCGTGATAGATACAAAAAAAGTATACCGAGCTTACCGATCTTTTTTTTTATGGAAAATTGAATTTTTTACAAAAATGTCCACAACGTTGTTACAGGAAACAAAGTGCAGTGCTTTAAATATGGCACAACGCCACATTCCGCCGAACGGTAGGTAGGTAGGTACTACTACCTAGAACTATTACAGTCGTTTTTTTGATAAAAATAAATTTCTTTTGTGCTCGCGAACGACCAACTACTAGTGAAAGGAGTAAGTTTGAAGCACAACTTATTTGCACAGATGCGAAACGTGGACGGTGGAGGACCCACTAGAGAATACTGTATAGTTGTAGCGATTAAAAAAAGAATTTTAGGAGTCATAGTGGCCCATTGACATTGAATATCTTTTTTTTATTTTTAATTTTACTGGTATTATTTCATCTGACAGTTTGAGAAGATTAATTTTAATACTTTATTGAACGAGTATTCAACGTAATTTAGTATTATAAAACACTGCTTCATCTGTAACCACCTAATCTAACAAAAAAAAGTAATAGTTTCCGTTTTATTACTTACATCCTTGTGCACGCCAACCAGATATGTAATAATTAATCACAGCATTCACAGTTTACCTACTGTTAATTTTCGATTTTGCTCCGCGTTTATAGAATGCTATTTATGCATTAACCCATTTATCCCGTAGGTATAATTAAATAACTAATTTTATAATACGCATATATTTAACTGGCACTTATGCACAGTATACGTACACACCTGTACAGAGGTACGTAATACAGATACACATGTAAATGTCGAAGCGACCATCTGTTTCTCGACGAACCATCTATACTTTTACCGTTTTACAGATGTTAGGTACTTATATTGTAAGAAGTGGTGCTACGTATTATTACCATTAGTATTATTACAAAATGCAATTCTCTCGTTCACAGTACATGTATACAAGATCTATTCGTAAAATAGCCGAACATTCTGAATGACGCGCCAATGGCAATATTTAATTATATTCGATTGGCAGCAGTTCTTCGCTTCCTCCATTACCACATGTTCTTGAATTGTTAATATGTATATATTTCATTTAGTTTTCGTGATATTGCTATTTAAGTGCAACGCGCAAAAGTGTTTGATGATTTTTGCAATAAGATTTTTCGGACCAACTAAAATCATAACTGATAGGCGAAAGTACGACGTATAGGCGTACCAGAGTCATCAACCAGCTCATGGAATCCATGAGTGTTTCTAATCAAGAGAAAGGGTGGAACAACGCGTTTCTGCGAGAATTATCTCCAATTGAAAGTGTGACCAAGAGGGATAGCTATCCTTTAATATTAGATCTCAAGAGGAGAGGTATTCACGATTGGCACAGGATTATCATAAAGTGATGCCATTCAGTTTCTGGAAAGCACCAGTTACCTTGAAACGGCTCGTGGAGACAGTCGTGAGTGGCTTAATTGGGAAAACTTTACTGACCACATGAATAACTTGGAAGAAGTATTCTAAATACTACAAAAAGTGCATTTGAAATTGAGCCCCAAGAAATTTCAGCTATTTCAAGAGACAGTTAACCGCAGGCACGTGATTTCCAAGACCGCGTTTTAGTTGATTCGAAGAAAATCAAAGCTGTACAGGAGCGACCGGTACCTACCCAATGTACATCAAGTCAGAAGTTCCTTTAGATCTTCCACCTACTATAGACGAAAAATTCCCGGACACAACTTACCGTAGCTAGCAGACCGTTCCCCTGTGAGCAGGATGATTGCCAAGTTGTTTTCGGAAAGTTGAAAAAAACTCCCTCTACTGTATATGTATTGGGTTATCCTTTGCCATTTAGGAACTTTGTTCTAGAAACAGACCCCAGCAGTGTTGGTATAAAATGGAGAAGAGATAATCATTGGCGAGAAATTGGCAGTATTAAAGAGTGCAGATTATACTTCTACAAATAGATCAAAAAGAAAAAAAAAGATCAAAAGTTTTTGCTTCGGACCGACTATACTGCTGAACTTCAACAGACTCGAATACCTGACCTTCGGGATAGAAATACAAGACTACAAACATTGTCAAGGAGCTTGAGGAGGCCAAGAGGATGACTGTAACTGATGATGAGGAGTGGCACACTAAAAACCTGAAATTGGATCAAAAATCTGACGTATCCCTTAAAATGCTTCGAAAATGGAAAAAGCGCGACCTGCTAAGAAGTATCTGCTGCCACCAAAAGTAAAATCGTTGTGGGTCCAATGGGATTCCATTGTTGAAGATGTGGTCTTTAAAGCGTGTGGTCGGTAACCAAGATGCTACCGAAAGCAAACGACAATTAATCGTCCCAAGTTTGAGCCCGTTTGAGGGAATTGTCATTTATGTAGAAGGACAATTTCCATGGTCATGGAAATGGATCACTTCACAAAGTTACGTCCTGCGCAACAAGACAACCACCACAACAATAGGGAAGCTCGATATTGGAAAGGAAAACCAAAGGCAATTCATTTTAGCCGATTGGCGCTATACGCTGGTAACAATCAAGATGCCCGGATCAGGATTATGTAGGCCCGTTTTCCGGAGCCCCTGTTTGAGAAATTCATGCTCCCAACGATCTTGCATTCCAAAGCTAGACTTGGAGTAAACACCGAAGAATCCCAAGGGAGTGTTCCCTAGCTCACTAAAGGGAAAGTTGCAGAAAAAGTTGAACAACTCAACTGTCGCACCATGAAATTTTTAACCGAAAAATGGAATATGGATCGAGGTGCACCAAAAATTGTTCTAACAACAATCAGTAAATCGTGTGGACGTTTGGTGGTAACTCTGAATAATCCAATAAAAGTGAAACACCTATTCAAAGGATCGTAAAGGAAAACGACGTTTAGTCAAAAATTTAGTAATCGTAGATAATAGATTGGTAAACAATTTCCATGCTCTAGACTCGATCCAATAACACAATAATATTAATTAGTTTTTTCGACTTTATTGAAATTGTATATCCTTAAGGAATGGCGGGACAAGTTGTGGTTATTGCACCATGAAATTCCACTGCTCATTTTCCTTTCTTCTTTAGACTCTTTACTCACTAGTCTTGGCCCGTTGCATTATTTTCTTATTTTGAAAACTATAATCAATAATGAAACGGCGCCGCTTTTAGTCCCGGCGTTGACGTCATCCAAACGAATTCCTCACAAATTTTAGAATCCATTTCAAATAAAATAAACTTACTCATAGCTGAAAAAGTATGTGAATAGGGAAGGGAGTAACTTGTAAACGATAAGGATGTATAAAAAAAAATCGAGGGTTATTTTTTGAACGAGCTTTCGTGTATGCTTATACATGCAGAACGTTTCGTTGCAATTAATTATCCGTATTACTGTTATTACATAAATTAAACGAATTGAACCGTTTAAACTGGACATTAATAAAACGTTATTTTGCGGCGCTAGGCTTCGCATTGCTCAGTTAATTTCTAACTATTACGAATGTTTAGTAAAACCGTGAAACAACTTCAAATAGGTGTTATAACTGGCGTTATAGACGGAGGCGATTCATCTATCGAGCTGCGAAACTTAAAGTGTTGCAATTACTTTTTCTTATCAGTAATTCTGATTAGGCGTCATACCGATGGTGATGAGAATTTGGATATTACGTATTAATAAGAAGGGATTTTTGACGCAGACACATCATAACATTTGTAAGAGGATCCAGAGTTTTAGCTATTCGTTTATAGGGATCGTATAGTAAAGCAACGTTTCTCAGCTTAGAGGTCGCGACCCTCAGGAGGGTCGGTTCAGGATTGTGGGGCGTCACGTAAAGGAATTTTATATTCAGTAAAAGTCAAATTAAACCACTTTACTGACGGGGTAGTATCATTTTTCTCTTATTTTTTTTATCTGCTTAGTGAGTTTAAGGGTGTTAAGATTTGCGAAGGAAGGGGAGTCGTAGTCATAGACAGAAAATGCCTTGTGAGCATTGAGTAGCTGGGCGTTTTCCTATAGTGAGCAGCCAACCAATTGACCGATCAGCTAGCAGAAGGATTCAGTTTAGATAATCCAGTTTTTTTTAATGACGAGCATGAAAACGGTGCACTGCCGTTTTTCTAAGGTTGTGGCAATGGGTTTTGTGTGTCTACCCCTGCCACCCTAACTGCAATCATTCTTGTGAAGTTGTTGCTGTCGTTTGGAATTTGCAGTTGCACTGCAGGTTTTAAGTTTAGATTGAATAAATGGTCGAAAACTGAATCTTTAGACCCACATAAAAGATTTATGGCGCATTTTGGCAATAAATACTTTGGGAGATTTTCATCAATAAATGTTACGGTGAATCTGGATCTAAAATTCTATGGAAGTTTTTCATGTCTCGATAGTATTATCATGTACTAACTCAACCAATAGAAAATTGGAAAAATAGAGTTGGTGGTAATATCAAATTCAAAGTTCCGCATATATTTATCCATAAAATTGCATGACCAATTGATGCTTGATAAAATGATTTTATTTTCTGTGTATATTGCAATAGGTTACGGTTCAGGATGGGTGTGTTTACATTTACATATTCCTCGCCCTTTCCCATCATTTGTATTTGTAAAAGACCAAGAATAACCGCTTTCAAAGTTTAAACAAACAAGCAGTATCATGTATCACCTATAGATAAAGACTATAAATTATTCCGTATCTAATCTACAACAATAAACACTGCACGATCTCAATATTCGAATAAATTAACAAACCACTACTACGTACTAATCGCGTTTTACAATAGACATGGAAGACAAATTCACGAAATGAAGTAGCTCAAAAACACCATGAAGGGGTGGTTTCCGCGTGCAACATGTATATACATATATTCTTGATTAGCATGACGAACTCTACGACATACTTTCTTTTTAGGAAAATCGATTGGGGGAAGCGTATCTATACAATTACCGAAAAAAACTTACTAATTTGTTGAGAACATTTTTTTTTAATAAATAATTATTAAAAATGGCTTTCCCGTCATCAATTTACTATTCCTAGGTAGTAGCAAACAATTTCAACACTGAAGTTATCCATAATTACCGTTATTGTCAATTGTTGAATGGTTTTTTACGAATCCCTGCCTCGCAGTGCATTGATTAGTAAGCATTTACATTTTGGGTAAAAAGAGAAATAAGTTGTGGTGTAGGTTATTAGCAATTACCCTTGTTCACATTCAACTTTGTTAATATTTAAAAACATTGAAAGAACGAACAATCTACATTTAATAATGCAGAGATTGAAATCTGTTATGAGATGAGTTAATACTTAATATTAACACGATTATTCAATGTTTTACATTCGTACGTTTATTTATTTATATACGCCGCCACTACTTGTAAATAACATGTTCAAGATAAGAACATTTTACACACGATGTTGGTACCTATAGTAATTCAAAAACTCGCTTTTTATACACATCAACTACATACTTCCTTTATAAACTTGTTTACGTACCTAGAAACTTTTCAAAAACGAACGCGCTTCTTTCGTACTTGAGTGTTCATAAAAGCCCTTTTAGTTTTCCGTGATGGGTTGTCTCGCACGTTACACAAGTCCTTTTGCGTCTTTTTAAGGGTACAGTGAATGGTTCATAATACGGTCGTCTTGCATGAAACGATATCATGATGAGTATAAAAAAAAAGAACCTCACGTTGCTTCGAGTCGTGTTGTGGTGATGTGTGTCGTCTGCTTGAAATTAGAAACTCCTAGCGTCAAAGGGCCTTTTCTTTTTTCGCCCCGATTATTTTATTGGCAAACTTTAAAATGTCACTCGAAGATTGCAGATGTGTATGTATATCGTACGTGTGTATTGCCGTGTTCTGCTAAATGGTATGTACCTATGTATATATACGCGAGTTTTTCCTTTCAAACGACTGGCAAGCAGACGCTTTAAAAGGTTCCGGAAGTCTGAAGTTTCCATCAACCATCTTCACGCGTAATAATCGTTTTTAAAATAGATGCAGACTAGACGCAGACATACAACACAACGTGGGCTCGTTATTCTTTTCTAAAAAAATGCCAATTGTAGGTACTTTTAGAATGGAATGGAGAAAGCAGTCGTTATTTTTCGCGAAAACAATTGAATACAATGAAGTCAATGTCAGGATAAATCCTTTTCAGTAGACAAAATAAGACGAAAAAAATATCTAAATATTTTAACAGGTACCTATTATAGATATCTTTGTATCTAATTATTTCATTAGTCGCCGTTACGTGAATTAAACCATCAGAAACATTATACAGTAGACTCGCGCTAGCGTGACTATCCAGTAGTATTAACAGCCAGATAGAATACACTGTACACCCACCAGTGTGAGCAAATTATAATATCGATAGTATGAATAGTTAATTTTTAAACTATCATTTACTGTTCAGTGTCCACTTGAAGGCAATTTTCTTATCTTTGGTTCCGAATGCAGCAGTGTCAACTGCATGCAGGAGAATCATTTAATTTGTACATGGTATTGTTCGTAAAAATCATGAAAAAAAGACGCTTTCATATCATTATGAGAGGTCAAAAAGGCTAGATTAGAAGCAATATGTCAGAATAAAAAGTTTATCTAAAAAATAAAAAATTGCCGAATGTACCGTTTGTTTCAAAATTAATAAAAAAACATAATAACAGTTGTGAACCAGTGTGTTAAGCCAAATAAAATTAAAACAAAAACGCACTTTTAAAGAAGCCGAATATCAAAAGATGGAAAATGCCCTCAATAAATGGTTTCTTATTATTTAAAGAAAAATAAATTTGACTGTAACAGAAAAGATATTTAAACAAAAAGTCATCCAAAATGTAGGTAACAATCAAACACAAGCGATGAATGATTGCAAAAGTTTAAAATTAGATTAAAATAAAATTTAAAAATTTACATAATCTTAAATGTACCGACTTATATATTTTTCTTCTTGAACTGTAAGTTTGAATGGCACAGGAGAGATATTGCTTTCTCCAATATACACAATTTTACATATTTTAGTATACCTCCGATGGTGTGAACAGTCTCGATAATATGAATACGTCCGGGTTTTTTGTGTTCACACTTGCGCGAGTCTACTGTATCGCCTTAGGATCTTGGTAAAAATTTATTTACACATGACTATTTTCGCGTTATGGGTAATACAGAAGACTTGCGCTAGTGTGAACACAAAAAAATCCGGACGTATTCATATATTATCGAGACTGTTCACACCATCGGAGGTATACTAAAATATGTAAAATTGTGTATATTGGAGAAAGCAATATCTCTCGTATGCCATTCTAACTTACAGTTCAAGAAAAAAATGTATAGGTAAGAAATAGGTATACATATTTATTATGTAAATTTTATTTGTTAAATTGATGTGTTTTAATCTAACCTTAAACTTTTGCAACCAGTCATATAGCTTGTGTTTGATAGTTTCATTTTGGATGACTTTTTGTTTAAATATCTTTTCTGTTACAGTCACATTTATTTCTCTTTATTGAGGGCATTTTCCATCTTTGGATATTCGGCTTTTTTTGAAATGCGTTTTTTTTTATTTGATTTGGCTTAACACACTGATTCACAACTTATTATTTTTTTTTAATTTTGAAACAAACGGTACATTCGGCAATTCTGTATTTTTTTATATACGCAAAAATCATAGTGTGTATTCGAAGATGATCGTAATTTCACTTATTGAATCCTTACGATTGTGCACAATGCGTTGTAGCCATTCAATTGACGAAATCTACAAGTTGTTTCAAAAGAAAATTCGGCCATTATCCGAATACTATAAGTACATAGATAGATATTATACATACGTACATACATACATTTTAAATATCTTATGTTATTTTTATTCTTCAAATATTCAATAGGTTAAAATGTCATTAAAACGGATTTATAACTTATGATTAAGTAGTAATATTAATGTGAAGATTCACTATAGGTACCTACGTAGGTACATAAATTAGGAATTGCTTTAATTTTAAATTTTTCATTCTTTGTTTTATTTTGTGTGAATTTTATAACAATTAAGGTATCTTTTAAAGTTCAGCCGAGCCGGTCGGTAAGATGAAAGTGAATTCGAAGTTCCACTCGTGCTTTTGCTTTTGTACGCTAAAAAGTTTATATTTTGTAGGTATATCTGAAATTCAGTCACGTCCTAAACGTAAATACCTATTGGAATGTGGTGTAAATATAGATAAATAATTCAGTGAAGAAGACATTTTTTTTGTTATCATATTTTTGCTTAATAGTTTGATTATGTGTTAAGTCAAACAATAAATTAAACCTCTGTAGGTAATTCATGAACTATATGGCCTAAATGTAAAGAAAATAACTGCTGTTCGTTAGTAAGTGCAACTCTTAAGAACAGTTACATCAATTTGGCTATCTATTTATTTAAATTTGATTTTAAGAAAAAATAAAAAACGGCTAAAATTGTCAACTTTTGATAGCGTATTTTAGAGCGCTGCACCTTTTACGTGTAAAAGATAGAGAGGTGCTGTACCGGACTTTTTTGTAAAACATTCAATTATCTACAAAAATAGTCAAAAACCGCATTTTTCAAAACATCAACATTAAATAAATAATCGTAACAATTATTTATCGTCTACCTCTACAAGAATCGGCGATCACAATAATTCTTACACAATAAATTCCTTGGCTACTAGCCTATAAGGGTTGCGTACAATCGACCGCCTAATAGTGACGTAATATCAGACTTATTACGTCAAATTTACCTGGCTTTCCCATTGCCGACCAAAACATCTAGTCCCTTGATAGAAATAAATTCAGTGGAAACCAACAGTGCAGAGTAGCAGGGCCATTTCAAAAGTCTATGGGGAAGGGCAAATACTCTTATAGATCGGGAGATCGTAACAGATTTGGGTCTAGATTTTCAAACATGTCTTGAAGAGTTCCTACTGAAATTGCAGCGATTAAAAATCTTGGAAATTTTTCAATTTTCTTCACATTTTAAAAGATTATTTCAATCCTTTCGACACATTCAGCACTTATGCCTTAAATCTTTTTATCACAAATTCGAGACTTTCCTGTCGATTTATGAAGGTGGCAGAAGTTAGAAAATCGTCTCGGTTCATATTGTTTTTTTTTTTAATATGGAAATCGAATTTTCACGGGAATCGCCATACGGGAATGGGTGATATTTCCTCTTGTTCTACTCAACTTAACGGTATATTTCAGTACTCTTCAAGGCATAAGTTACAAAATCGTGGACCCAAATCCGGTTCTGGGGACAAGGAAGACACAAGGACAGGAAAGAATTCGGAAGTACGGAATCATAAAATTAATCAAAAATTTACCTATGTTTGAGTCAGCACTAAAGAGAAGCAGATATGAAAATATTTTAAAATAGAGAGTGGACCAGCGTGTGTATTTACTAAATTGGATAGGTGCATATTATTATTAGAAGGAAGGATTACCAGCCCATGATCTGTTTTTCGATATCGAAAGGGTCGTCGACCTGCGATTTGTCTTCGAAGGTTAAACAATGGGATGGCAAACTAGCAGCAGGCTGAGCGCACCAATCCAGCGTCTATTGCCTTTAGGTATATACGGTGTGTCCCGAAGTTTGTACTGGGTATAAATATGAATACGATAATTAATTTTGAATAGTCATTACAGACAAAGTAGGTAGGGAGTAGGCACGTTACACAATCAAAACCAAAATTTTATATTAGAATCTCAATAATTTCGATGCGTATTTCGTCTAACTCATAAACCTATAGAACAAAAAGCACTAGACATGTTTCACTCAAATTTATTGAATTACTACAATATTGTGGGTAAAAATTTATCCTCTTTCAATTCCCAGCGTTTTTTGTTACTCCACTCTTTACTTAAATTATTTTTCAAAAATGTTTCACAATGAGTGCAATAAAAATTCTGTCAATTTTATATTTATGTATCACTTATAAAACTACAAATGTGGATTATTACAAAAATTATATGTACCTACAATGCATGAACTTTAACATTTAAAAATTACTTTCTCTATTGTGACTAAAGTCTTAAGGTATAATACCGCAGGTGTGACTAACAATGACAAATAGCTTGAAACCATTTTTTAAACCATCTCAATTTTCTATGTCAAAAGTTAAATGGACTGTTAACTTATGCCCTATAACAGTTATTGCAGTCAATGTAGTGGACAATGTTCCCTATAATTTTAATGTTGACTGCGCGCTACAAAATTGTATAGTAGCAAAAATTTTCGAACGTATATAAGTGTGCAAGTGAGAGGGTGGTCCGGTGCCATATTTTTTTTTAATAATTACTTATTGAAGTATTTTAATTAATACATGAACAGGAAAAGGATTTCTACATTATTGGTCAATCTTGTCAATATTTTCGTAATTTGTCAAAAACGTTATGTGTCAAAATTGATGGCTGCATTTCGCATTTCACGTTTCCGAACCGTAAAAATTTTATTGAAATGAAACGAAAATCCCAAGACGACGAAACTAAATTGAACCAGTCGCTTAAACGTAGAAAATACACGATTTCAAATTCTGTAATTTCGACCGCTTACGTAAAGTCCAGTTTAGAACTTTCTGCAGGTACTCGTTCTTCCAACAGGAAGTCGTTTTCTTGTAGCGACATCATTGAACAACGTAAACTTCGACAAAATTCAAAGGCCAGTATTTCAGACCTCCCGGACGAGATCTTGTTACAGATTTGTCTTTATTTACCCCAAAACGATATTTACGAAAATTTGAGATTGGTTTCTAAAAGATTTTACCACATCGCCATCCACTGTTCGTTGTGGGAAAAGATAGAAGCAGGTGAGGAAGTGTCTACGGAAAAGCTGAAAGCTTGGTTGTTCCACGCGCCTCGTTTGAAACAACTTTCCATCAAGAACCGACTCGATTTCAATGAAATCTCTTTAATAGTGTCGAACAAGTGCAGGAATCTTCAGGTTTTGGAAGTTGTGAATTGTTGGGGAGCTCCCAACAGCAAGACGTTGAAAAGTAGACTCCTTTGTCGACTGGTTTCCAACTGTCGAAATTTGCGTGTTATAACTTTGTCAGACATTAAGTTGTATTCGGTGAAGTTGTTCGATTTATTAGTCAGAGATCAGGACGGAAATCTGCGAAATTGTTCGTACTCCGGACCGATTTTGCCCCGGCAGTTGTTTACTTTCGTAAAGGCCCTCAAGGACCATCACACGCATTTCGAAGATACAATGGTGCTCCTGGGGAACATGGAGAAAGTCATGACGTTGCAGTCTGTGTTTTCTGAATTAAACAAAATCACTAATCCCACTTCGGAAGACTTTATGCATATTCTGTGGAATATTCTACAACCTGATCCGGATTTTCTACCATAGACTGATTATACATTTATTACAGTGAGCTAATTAATTATTTAATAGTGTACAAGTCTAAACGATCCATTGTCCAAATTTTCTTTATTTTTGATGTAGAATAAAAAAATGTTCGTTTTACAGTTTTTTTAAGATGAGTGTGTGTTTTCTAATAGAAACAGGTACCTACGTCTTCTGTTTTTTTTTTTTGTGTTTTAAGTTTATTTTCAACACCTAGTAGCTTGTAGGAAATAATATGTAATTTAATTAGGTACTTTTAAAATAAATACTTACTACAACAAAATTTTCACCAAGTATTTAATTTTTTGCCCCCTTTTACCCCCTGTAATTCTATCAGTCCTATTCCTCATTGATCTAATGCTTCTTCATTTAAATTTTAAAATAAGGTTTACGATGACATTTTTACTAAATATGTAAATTTGGTTTATTTTTGAACAATGCAAAAGGTGTTTCGAATTAGATTAACAGTTGACGTTTCTGAACTACCTAGCAAATATGGGAAGAATGTTGTCAGGAACAACACGATTGTGCATTAACCAAAAAGGACTTAAACAACTCGGCACCTTTTATGTTACAAGGAAGAGTAAACGCAAAGTATGGGCATTTCCTGAATTCATGCACGCGCCCCTTACTAATAGCTGTTTTTTCCTTCGATTACTTACCCCTAAATTTAATACTATTCACATTCTTCAATTGTACGTATTTTCCACTAACAAATGTCATCACCCTCTGTCAATACCTCTCTTTCTAACATATTCCTTCGATTTCTGTCCTGTCCAATAAATACTCCAAAATTTCCTACACAAGTCAGTCTATTCTCGTTCTCATTCGTATTCAGCCATCTCGTAAGTCTTACCTCGTTTTCTTGTTATAATTGTGTTTCCTGTATTCTCGTCTTTTCATAATTTTATTTTCTTATCTTCATTATTTTTTTTGTATCTTGTGTATATATTGTTTTATTGTATTCTTTTTGTATATAAAGTTGTTATTTGTGTGATTAATGAGATTTTTAATTTTGCAAGTTCATTCCCTTGAAGTGTGTTATTCCCGAAAATCCTACACAACCTATAATTTCAGTTGGAATAAAAGTATTTTTCCGTTCGTGGAAAATCGATCTGGCAGGAAACTGGTTTCCGTTACAGATAAACAAATGAAGGCGTTTCTATTTTCGATTATCTATCAATTTTCACTAGCGTTCGCAGTTGTTGAAACAGCGGTGCAAATTTAATTCTGTCCTTAGTTTGTAAACAAAGTTTTACGATGCGCGCACACGGGTCAGGAACCGTGACTGCCCCTAACCTTTACCCCAAAAACGGTTTCGATTAGTCTCTTTTTTTTCGTTTTGCAAAACGCTACAGGTTGAATAATAATTGCGAAGGTTGCGCTTCCAACGTATAATAAATAATTAAAGGTAAGTAAAAAAATTCCGTTAAACGACAACACCCACCGATCAACGACATGAATTTTCGTTGATACTGTCTCTACAACTGCAAATGTTGTTGCAAAGAGGCAGTTATAGGGCTAATTCGGAGTACACGTGAACTCTGCTCTAACAAACGAATGATGAAGTGACAAATTTAATAATATTTTCATTTAAAATAACTTACAACTTCTTGTTCTGGGGTCAGTGGGGCCGCCATAACTGATCACACACACAACACACTCGCTCACAACTTCCACAACGCACTGCTTGGTTTGGTGCTGCTGATGATTCCAAACAATGCGCGAACTAACCCAACAACGTTCATGGATCCCCCTCCTACCTAGCTTTCAGAAGAAAAGTTGATGAACATTGAACCGAATGCAACAGCTGCTGGCTACTGTTCATTCTTATTCATTTGCTTCCCCTTTTAACTATTTACTTTTAAATTTACATATTCTTATCTATCAAGGCGGTTCCACAGTTACTGAATAATGGAAATTCTACAAAAAGCATTACAAGTCATAAATTTTATGTTAATTTACGCAGATTTAATGAAATAAATACGATATGTTGTATGTGGCGCCACCTGATGGAGGACAAGTAACTTCTTAGGGTCAGTTTTTATGTTTAACCAGTACATTATTTTAAACTAAGGAAAAGCCTCATAATTGCCTTTTTACCGATTATTTACTTTGGCTAAAGTAAAATACCCACGTAGAATTTGCAATGCGGAAGGAAAATCGGGAATTAAGAAATAAATGATCACATACTGAAAATGTGCTTAAATTGTACATAGACCTGTGATATGGGATTTTCAATCTCAATATTGTTTAATTGATTTTTGTGATGAAGAACAATATGCAGACTTGCAAACGTGGAAATGGTCTCAATCGGTAGATCAGTACACTACCCCGAGTAACGTTTTTCCCTAAAAACTGGGGAAACAGTCTCCAGAGGGCGTCAGACAGAAAATCGAAGTTGACTTGAAACGAACAAATCGGGCACGAAAATTGTAGCGGGAATCAGGCAGATTATGAATAATATGAAGGAATTTTTTAATTTTTAAAACTTGTATAGGAGAAAATGTTTTCATATTCGTAATCTTCAAGATTACTACGGCTATTTTAGTGTCTCATCTGTCCGATTCGGTTAACTCATGAAGTTAAAAAGAATAAGGAGGGAAGACACGTAGCATTAAGTAAATCCGCATATGCCCCACAATTACTATACAGTTAGTTAGGAGGCAATTCTCATCTATTACTGTGGTCTCATATGACTTTGAAAAAAATATTTCACTCTAAGACGGAAATGTTGGAGTGAATACCGTTCATTAACTTTAGTTTTAGTATGTACCAATAAACGTATAAGCCGAGTTTAATGTAGCTTTTTATGTTTTTGTAGAAAGTTACTTCACGAAAATTACATACGTAACTAACTACAACTTTGTATATTGCGCTTTAGTATCTTTTAATTTCGTCGGAAAGTCCAAAAGCGTTCTTAAGAAACCGGTGTGTATTTTGAGGGTTCCATACGCTATTATTAAGCTCGCTCCAGAGGCTGATGCCACCACGATTGGTCAGGTTACTTTCATTTGCATCAACTTACCTCTTTTTATAATTATCCGCTAATCTATCATCAAAAGGAAAAAATATATACATACTGCTAAAATAAATGCTTTATTACCTCTCAAAAGTTAAAACAGAATATGAACAAAAAATTTCAGTTGCCTTAGTTATTAAATTGTAAATTTTTTTTTCTTAACGCTTACCGTTTACAACAATTGCTGTTGTAAATACCAACTACAAGTACACATGTAAAAATTTAAATGAAAAATTAGAGACGATTCTTATCGGTTTTCTTCTGTTTTGAAAAGCAAAAAGACGATTATTGCGTAAATAAAAAAAAACAGTAATAATTCCAGCAGCTCGAAAATCAAAAGAAATTTGTTATTTGTGTAGGTACATAATTAAACCACAAAAAAGGTACATAAAACTAAAAAAAGCAAAATAAAATAATCAGTCGAAACACTCATAGAGTGAGCAGTTATTGTGTGAAAATTTAATCGCGGCTTTGCATTTTTATGGAATACATTCCAGAAGGGCAGTTTTATCAAATTTGAAGTTTAGCCAAGAGGGAGCACAGAACTCTATCTGTTCCCCCGAGTTATTAAATAGCTTTTTTTTAGAATTAAAATTTCGTTTCTCCCTGATTTGTAGTTGTTTATTATTGTTATTATTAAAGCTCTTGTCTTCTAGACTAACAGTTGTTATTGTTGTTTTTTGGCTACTAGGTTTTTTGCTTATACCGCTAATGTTGAGACTGTTATTCTTTTTGCCACTTTCTCCTTCACTAATACTGGTAGATTTCTTCCTCACCCTTCGAGTACTCTTTGGGTTCTGTGATAAACCTTTTATTCTCTTGATAAATGGCAAGACCATAAAGAATGCATTGGGACTAACCCCCATCTTGACTTTGGGCGTATTATCCTTTTTGCTATTAGGGAGATCGACGATAGGGAACCACTCGCAAGCCTTAATTTCACACCTTGTTCGCGGCTTAAATTCCGTTTCCATCGAAATACCTTTAATTACGTACAACCTGACTAGCTGTTCATTTATTATAGATTCAAAATATAGATCCGGATCTATGTAACTGCTGATGTCAAAACCCGTTTCCTCAAGAACTTCTCTAATGGCACAGTGGGTTGGATCTTCTTCCTGGTTCACTTTTCCTTTAGGGAATCCCCACGACGATTTCGCAAAGTAACTTTGTACTAACAACACGTGCGTTAGATTTTCTGATAATAATATTGCACCGTATGTGGGAACTGTTTGCTTATAAGACCTCCACTCTTCAATGATTTCGTCCAGTTTGTTACAGTACGACTTCAATGCTGGTATGTGCTACCGAAAAAATACAAATAATAATAAGAAAAAGTGAAAAGTACAGATAAAAAGTAATAAATGTACAATTTATATAAAAATACGTCTTAAACCACGAATGAAACGATAATAACGACAAAAGTGGAATTAAAAATGATGTTTTGTTCATTAGAATGTGACTGTGTTATGTTAAAGATTAGATCCTCTCAACCAGCTTGCAAATTTTAATATAACAATTTTACTAAGGAACAAAACCCTATAAAAGACAGTAGGAAACCAAACTTCCACAACGGTTTAGAAGTCTATTGGACTTTCGAACGTTTTAGTTAGCAATTGGGTCAACGCAAAGTAGCTATAAGTTAGGTTTTGAATTTTGATAATATAAACATTTGATAGCAAGACATACTAGCAGCTGATAATGTCAATATTAGTCAGATTTTGGGGTTTCATAATAACATATTAGCAACTGAGAATACTGTTACAGTGGAATCTCGACAACTTAAGGGAAACGCTAAAAATTACGAGTTAATGAGGCTTTGACTTAGTTAGCAAGACTTTCGACATAGTGAACTTTTTTTTTAAGCAATGAAACCAAACAAGGTACAATTTGAATTATGGAACATCAATATGTATCATCAATGGCTCGCGGAGATTTAACATTTTGTTCGAGTTTCAATGTCTAAATCCGAAATACCTCGTAATTTGGGGTTCAGCGGGAGGGAATAGCAATTTTTTCGACTACTGAGGACTACAACTTAACAACAGATTCGCGTTATCCACTGTATCTGCTATTTTTTGGAGTTTCACAACATATACATTGGATAACAAAACATATCATATTTTGATCTTTCACAATATCATAAGTACATATGTGTTTGATACCAAACTGCCTGAAGATGACCGAAATGGTTCTATAACGGCCTAAGGTTAAGAGGTTTTAGTCAGTAGCTCTGAAGACACCTTCCTCAAGAATCCGACACAACTGACAGTTCATCAACCTAACCGAGGGGTCAATAGGAATTTGTACAGAGTGAACATTACAAGATGCATCGCAGATGTCTAGCAGACAAAAACCCTCGCCAGGTAGCTCGACAGAATAATGAAATTTCAATATGGTCATTGCAACAACCAAACTGGTACTGAACTAAAACACCCGGGCGCATGTGCGAATGAAGATTTCTACATCGCAATGTGATTCCAACAGTCCTGATGCAGTGAAAATCCATTTCCATCACACATTTCGATCCGCAGTTGCAGAATACCGATTTGGAACAATTTGAAATTGCATAATAGGGTTGATGGCTGTACTTCCATATGCGACTTACTCAAAATCGCTTGAAAATTTGTATAGAGGGGTTTTTCGGTGCGCTGAACACGCATTTGATCATGAAAATTACCGCAAATGCCCTAAACCTAAAGTGCCTCAAAGTATTCTAAGTATTCTAAAATCGAAAACTAAAGGTAAAGTCGTGTAAAAAAGACAAAAATAAATTATTTTGGTTCTTATGAAAAATTCGATATCTCGTTTGGTTGATGAGATATTGAACAATTACTCGCTGGGTGTAATGGTTTGTAGGTGTTTTTGTACCCCTACAACCCCCACACTGTAACCACCACCCTCTACAACCCCTCACCAACCACTTCAACTGTGTTATTTTTTTTTTTCAAGAATACAATGGTAAGAAGAGGTTAGGGTAGAGGGTGGATATCTCTACATTTACACACACAGACACACAAACACACCCTTCCGTAACCTTTTCCAACCTTTGATTTGTGAGGGGTCATAGTGTGGGGGTACAAAAACTCACCCCCTACAAACCACTACGTCTTTATGTTATATTATACCATACATATGTGAATTTTAGAGCTTTAATGTTCGATATCTCAGCAACTAAATGAGATATCGAATTTTTCATAGGAACCAAAAGTTTATTCTTGTCTCTTTTACACGACTTCACCTTTAGTTTTGGATTTTAGAATACTTAGCGTTTTGGGGCAGCTAGGAGCACTTAGGATTTGGGGCAATTGCAGTAAATTTCATGATCAAATTCGTGTTCAGCGAAAGACCCTTATATACAAATTTTCAAGCGATCCAGAGGTAAGTCGCATACAGAAGTATATCCGGGTTGATTAACCCCTGAAAATATTACCCTCTACTTATTTTTTATTGACCTTACCTGGAACACATGAGCAGCAAATTCATTGATGGTACAACTTTTTAATTTGTCGTCATTGCTAACGTAAAAATCTAGGTAAAACCAATGCGCAAGTTCGATTTGAAAGCATATTCGAATTAAGTTTTGTTTTGATTCGGGGGGTACGTGGATAATGAACCTCCTGAAATAAATCCTGTTTATTATTATCACAATAATATATAAATTGCTTCGTTTATGCATACAAATACGTGTATGTATACACAAAAAAAAAGTAGAACACAACAGCGGAACTTACGTGATAAGGTCACCGAGAATATCCAACGGGATTGAATGTTCTGTGGTCGTTTTTTCTGCGCGTTCTTTTTCCACATCCATCTTCCGATACAAGACTCATAAACCTGGCACCTACAGTCTCATCTAATCCTTAAAACTATGAAAACTTCTGGTAAAATACTTTCTGCGTTCTACTTTGATACTTCATGGCAGACATTGTTATTGACTAACGTGACGTGATCAAAACGAACGTCATAACATTGATCTACGTCACACTATACAGGATTGCCAGATAACTTTATCGTATGCCTAGTTACTTTGTGCGCATCTTATTTTAGAGTATGTTTAATGGCAGCCTTTTGTTAATGCGCATGCACTTCAATGATGTTTAAAAGCAGTTTAAGTTAATTGTAATTTTAATACTCTTACGAACTTAAATAAAATTACTTAACATTAATACTGACTTGGGTGGGCGCGATAGATGTTTGTTGCACTTGTAAATAAATAAATATTTATTAAAAATAATTTTATGATTTGATAAAAATAACAAAATGTGCTTAATACATATATCGGTGCAATTTTTAGTCTTGCATTTGTTTTACTAAATTTAATATTTCTCCAATTCCATTTTCAAAATCGCTCGAGTCGTTATTAGATATTTTTAAATCCCAGCCATTATAATCATCCAAATCACATTCGGATTCTACGTCATCCACACCTACAATGAATACATTCGCATGTAAATTGGATGCCTATTTTGCTGCTATGTTTTATGTTTTACCTTTAGTGAATTTCCATCCTCTCTGCTTTCTTACGTCATCGTTGGTAAAAATCCGAACATTTTTTACTATTTTTCCATAATTAGTTTGAAACCAATTTACATCGGTTTTACGTCTAATATCGCTAACTATCCAGATTTCTTTTGGAATAGCTGTAATTAATTAAACGTGAATGACTAAAGTTTTGAAGCATAATGAAGCTGAAAATTTACCATCTTCACAGGAAGCTTTACAAAAGTATCCTGGGTCCTTTTTTCGGATTTCGTCACTCCAAGTAATCATTTGTTTCCTGAATGTCTCTTTATAATCGCCATCAGTCAATAATTCTTCGTAATTCAAATTATTTAGTTCTGCATATTTTTTCTTTAAAGGTCCTGATATTCGAATTACAGTAGATTTTTCGTTTAATCTGAAATAGGTACGTAGATATTTGTTCCATTATATTCTTTGGTACCATTAGAATTTAAACCGACACGCGGCACGGGAGACACATTTATAAACATACTCACATCTATTTGTTTACATATTTATTATTTTATTTCCTTAATTCATTTAAATACAATAAACAAAAATTACTTACACTTCTTTAAGTTTAGCAGAAATGTAATCCTTTCCTGATTTCCTTTTTCCACTAATGAGGATGATAATTTGTGGAAAGTTTATGTTAGCCATTTGCTTTTTATTTAAATAAGTACCTACACTTAGGCAGAACTATACACAGTTGTACCCAATTACTAAATATAACTATTAAATATGAAAAAATATGTTAATAAACCCCATTAACATTTGTTAAAGAAAGGGTAAAACCTCGTCATCATTACACACATACCTATGTATTCATGTACGTACTACACGTAATAATGTTGGACGCAAATGTTAATCATATTTTTTACCAAAAAAAAAAAAACTATTCACCAAAAATATATAAATAAAATACTACTCATCATCTTTCCTCTTTTGCAAACAATAGAAGAAAATTAGATGAGATTTGCGACTCTTCTTAAACCGGTAATGGTTTCTTTAACCCCCCAGAAGATGGAGGTGGTGTAGGAAATAGGGTAGATGTCAAGGATGAGGTAAACGTTAAGAAAGGTAACAATTAGTGGCGACTCCGGGGGTGGAGGTGGTATTGCACGAGGACCGGGATGATGGTGGGGGTATATGTTAGGGACGAGAACAGTATGAGGAGCAGACTTGCAAAATGCATTTTGTCCTTTTTTGTACATTTTTAGGAAAAGCAAAAAACTGTTACAGGAAAAGTAATCATTATATAAAATTTTTTTTATAAGTTATGTAGCAATCAGGCTCTTATATTATTATAGATTGTTATACGACAAGAGAAAAAATAAGAAGGAAAAAAACAAAAAAGTGTTGGACAATGCATTTTGCTTGTCTTTATGCGATTTGAATGGACAAAGTGCTCAATAAACAACAATTCTTAGTATTTTAAAATATTTTATTAAAAATATATTTTTCACTTATTAAAAAATCAAACAAAAAATTAAAGAAATTCGTTTTCGTCAGTATCAGCACATTCACATTCATTTTCATCTTCTTTCTCTTCTTCTGGCTCCTCGTCCTTATTGTTACTGTCCATTTCCTCAAACATTTCAGTCATCCATTTTAATTCCAAGTCTATATCATATCATGTTTCACCAAATAACTCAGTAAGTAATTTTTTCAAACTGTTTAGATTTTTTTGTTTTATTGCACGCCCCAACGGTAGCTTTGATAGCACAATTTGATCCAGACGCTTACGAGGTTTTAGCGGTTTGAAACTTTTTTCCAGGATCATTGAAACTAATCCATTTTGACCACTATAGTTCACAATGATACATACTCAATAATAAAACTTCTCTGAACAACGCACACTAGCAGTACTTTTAATAAACTGAAGCAATATGCTGTCAAAACGTATTTTGTCCAATGTTATTGGACAAAATGCATTTTGAAAGTAAAATACCATCGGACAAAATTCACTCTGTATGTCCAGAAGTTTTTATTCACTAAATAACAAGGGGACTTAATGTGAATTGAACTTCCAAGTGCTTACAAAAAACATAGAACTTTACCACAAGAATACAACGCCACCTTTCTCGGAAATATGAAAAATTTGGACAAAATGCATTTTGCAAGTCTACTCCTCAGTTAAGCTTATTTTTAACATTTACCCCACCACTACTTAAATCCCCGGAGTCCACGTGGTGTATCTTTCTCTAAGTGAACGAGCTATAGCTAGATTTGATTACTGTAGAGAAATAGTTAGGGAACTTGAAAAGACTCTAAGATGATGTTTTTTTATTAAATTGGCGTTACACGGTAATTATTCATTAGATATACTATTTACATTGCATGTGTGTCTCACGATACTCCTTTTCATTTTGAACTTCTTCCCGCATTTTTTACAATCGTATTTAGCATGCAATTCATGAGTGTCCATGTGATTATTTAATCCGTCAGATCTTATAAAAGCTTTATCGCATATATTACATTTGTACCGTCGATCGCCTGTGTGCCATCTTTGGTGTACCGACAACATGTACTTATCGACGAACGTTTTGTTGCATTTCGGACATTGATGTTTCTTATCCTTAGAATGAGCGCGTCGCAAATGATCGTTTAAATTTCGACCGCTTTTGAACGTTTTCGGGCAATATTGGCAAACCCGCAAGTCATACGAATGGGTGGCTTTGTGCGCGTATAGCGCAGCCGCAGTACGACCTGTGTAGTCGCATTCGATGCATTTGTAAAGTCGCTTTTCGCTATGTGTGCGCAGGTGGACTTTGAGGGATGATTGACAAGAAAAACGTTTTCCACAAGTATCGCAGACGTGATTTTTGATGTTAGTATGAACCTTTGTCATATGAACGTCCAAGGTGCTTCGACAATTGAATTTACCTCCGCATTTATCGCATCTAAAATATCTGAAATAAATTATCGTTTTATAAATTTTTAAGAATATGTTTTACTTAAATCTGTCTGAATGAATTATTAAGTGTAACTTCATTCCAGATTTAATGATATCTTTGGAACAATAAGGGCAAGGTGTCTTGTGATTTTGATCATGGGATACTAAGTCTTTTCTGAAACTAAAAACCTAAAAGTTATAATTTTAAATTTTATGAACATTCTTTTTAATACGAATTACTTCAGGACATGTATCACATCTAAACACATTGTGTCCATTATGTGTTTCTTGATGGTCTAGGTAATCAAAACAATTATTGAACTTATCACAGCATATATCACAAACGTAAAGACCTCCAGTCAATCGTAATGGTTCCAAATCCTAGAAATTCCAAATCATAATACAATAATTTTTGTTTTTCTGTTCTAGTGATTAATACATTTTCAAAAATGTGGTCTTCATAAATTTTTAAATCTTCAGAAACATTCAACCTTTCTTCATCTTCAAAGCAGGGATTACTATTCAAAACCTTTTTAGTTTCTTGTAATTTTTCTATCAGAATCGTATTTGATTTTTGACAATTGTTTTTAAAATTTTCCCAATCAATAATTTTATTGATGCAAGAAAAACAAACAAATTTTGGAAGTACATCATCTTCCCCTACCTATAAAGAAATATTAATAAATAGTTGATAAGTTGGTGTTTTCCAAGCAGACAGGCCGTTGACATTAAATTGCCAGACGTTGCATCTTTGATTGGAGGAGATATCTTCAATAGACGTAGATGTAGTGGTACGTCAGGCAAACTTAATATCGACCACGGCCTTCCAGCCCGGAAAACACCAATCTGTTAGATGCCACCAAACATGAATGTTCAAGTTCTATGTAAATGAACAATGCTTGCAAATAATCTTAACTACTTACTTCAATGGAGACGCATTCCTTAATTCTTTCAACTAATTGTAAGTCATTAGACAATATAGAAACAATTTCTTGTTTAAGTCGGTCATGTAAACATAACCTGCAAGTGAACATCTTTTAACGGGTTTTCGGCTTATTGATTAAATACTTTTAAAATAATCTTAAATTTAATAAAAACATTTAATGAATCGGTTTGAAATTTCTTATGGTGTCGTTTCTAAATTAAAATAATTTAAAGTGCAAGTTGAGTATGCGTGATTTACGTGACGGCCTAATGGATGGCCTTCAAGAAAACTTTAGCTCGTTCAGCCATGCACCTTCGAAAATTTAAAACTTCATAAATTTAGTTCGTTGTAACATATATTGTATAATTAACGCAAAATAACCCTATCAGTGATTTTATTCCTGTTAATAGCTTTTGTAAAACAAGTAGACGTTTTTGCGTTAGTATGATATGAAAACATGACGTTTCAATTGCATCTTTTACGACCTGTTACTTTTCCTAAAATGTATCACTTGAACATTTTGAATTATAATCGTAATTTACGTTAGTCTACAAGCAGCGAATGTTTCAAGGCTATTAATATTACAATTATTACATCATTAATTAGAATATGATTCAGCATGTCGTGTTTTTTAACGTCAATTTGTAAGTAAATGTTTGAAGATTTCTCGTCAGTATCGATAACAAGTAGAAATTATTTATATGAATAGTCCTGTTTTTCATCAAATCAATAATTTAAGGACACACATTGTTCGTATGCCAAGTACGTAATTTTAGTGTAAAGTTCAAATAGCAATACATAGTTACGAAATCTATATTTAGAAAGAATGGTCAGTAGCAATAACAACGACAGTAGTCAAACGAGCATTCATGCCGGAAATATTTCGGAAGTACACGACGTACCGATGTCAGTAATTATAAGACCATTTCCACCGGAAGTTAACGAAGAGAAAGTGCGATCCCTTATGGAAACTATTTCTAATCCTGATACAGTTCATCTGGTTCCGCCTGTAGATATTTTGTGGATAAAGGGGCGCGAAGGAGGAGATTATTATTATAGTTTTGGGGGTTGCCATCGGTATACTGCTCATAAAAAACTAAATAAAGAAACTATTAAAGCAAAGCTAGTAAAATCGACTATAAATGACTTGCGATGCTATTTGGGATCAAGTACGCCCGATTTGAAATAACATTCCTTTTACTTTAATTATTATAAAAATTTACAATATTTTTATCATATATTTTTCATTATAACTGCCAAAATATAATAAATTAATTTACTGAAAACTTTTGAGTTTGTACATTATCATCAGCATTTTACAATTGTTTATCATCGAATTATTAAAAAATACCTACAAAAATCTCTAAAAACCGAAGATTACGCCAAAGGCAGAAGCAACGATAAACTAAGAAAATCGACTCCAAAGAGGCTGCTTTTCTTAGCTTATCTATATCCCTCTTTTAGGCTATTCCACCGAAATTTTAATTCTATAAAATAAAATAAATATATAGCCAGTCAGATTTTATTAGTTTAATATTCCTTTTATTCATACAACGCCTACTATGTAAAAAATTATATTATTTTAACACTCTTTGAAGCTACTATAAAACTGGAAATAAAATATGTATCACTGTAACAGTATAAAAACTCTGGAAGATAAAAATTAAGACAAATAAAATTAAATGCATTATTCATATTTTCCTATTTATGGTACTAAGTACGGTAAAATTATAGCGGAGTACTACGTCTGTCCAACCAATTTATTTCCTATTCCATTGCATTTTCGTAATTATCTACAATTTGCAAAGATTACATGATATTTTACACTTAAATAAAACACGAGAATAACTACCTAAAGTATAAAATTTGTACCATGTTACTTGAATTGTTGTGTAGAGTAAAATTTAAATTACGAAATATTTCTAAAAACCTAACAATACGGTTAATGGTTAATTAATTTAATAATACTCTACGCAGTCGAGTTACTCGTTTTATTAATTAGTAAAAAATATTAATTGCAAAATGTTCTATCACTAATTATGTCTAATGATACCTAAAAGTCGAAAACTCTTCAGGTTTTAAAATTTTGAGCGTTTCCTAATCTTTTCATAATAGCTCTATAAATTCAACTCATTTACTTTTAATTGTAATCTCTGATAATCTTTATCTTTTTGTCTATAAATGTGCCAATTTTAATTTCACCATAAGCCTTAAAATTATAAGAAAACCATCTAAAGAACCCGTTTCTAGCTAGCAGTGCACTTGTTAATTGCTTCTTCAATAAACCCATTAACACCAACAAAATCACCGATTGTAAACTTCTAACTACCATATTTCCTTCTTTCTGCTTCATTTTTAATAGATTTTATGTAAGACTTCTTCATAAAGTACGGCTTATAATTCTTCTCAACATGAAAATTCTCACTACTCGATGTAGAGCCCATGTTGGACGAATGGGGCGGCGAAACTGGCGAGCTTGTGTTATTGTATGAGCGCATATGTCTCGGTATGGTACCATTTTTTATATGTATTATCTGAGTATCTAGCACCTCGCAATCTATTTGCATTAGGGGAATTACAGAAAGTTGCGAAGAGTCTGAAAATAGGAAATAGAATGATCTTTTAACAACTTTTATTTTACTTTACTCTCTTACCATCATTTAATAAAGATGGAAGGATAAGAGACATCTTCGGCCTTCGTGTTTTATTGTAATTTAAAGCAGGCAAGAGCATGTGATCTGGGCTGAAAGAGACTAAATAAAAAGTGTCATCTTGTCTGTTGATGGCTTCAAAAAACTCCGAATAAATTTGATCAAGATTAGGGGCGAACACTTGAATTTCGTTGGGAATGGGATTCGTCAAAGAGTTGCTTCTCTTTTTCATTTCATAAACAGGCTGCTGGTAAGAATAATTATCTCGTACAGAACTAAACTTGTTTTTCAAACGCCTAGTTTTTCTAGGCAGTTTCTCTTCTTTTTTGTTAGTCATAAAATTGTTTGTGGAATTATTTAAAGTAATAGGTTTTCCAATCCACCTGAAAATGATTGAATTAAAAAATTAATTATGTATTTTTATAATTAGATAGAAGCTCATGGTACTTTTTATTTACCTTTGTAATTCTAAAGCTAATCGTACATTCTCTGTCTGATTTATATACACTGGACACATAAGGTGAGAAGTGTTGGTTGCATTACTATCAGTCACATTATTAGTATCATCTATTTCTCTAGAACTCCATAGTAAATTTCTTCCTACACGTGGTGATAATACTGCTAATTCATCTGGTGTGTTTATATTTATCTTTCTTGTCAAATGAGGCAATCTAAAGAATCAAAAATTCAGAACTCGTTTTAAATTTACTCGAATATACGTACCTGATATAATCTACATTGAAAAACATTAGACAGAGAACTGCACACAATGAAATTGCTTTTGTTATAGTTTTGGTTTGGGCACCGTTAGGTAAATATTTTGAAAGTTGCTCTTTTAATTTTGCATTCTCCTAAAAATTGTATCATATTGCATTGCATTGAATTTTATAATTTTTAAAAATACTTACAGCTTTCAAATTTTCATTTTCTGATGTTAATTCTTCTACTTTTTTTTCAAGTGAAGTCAAGTAGTCTTTCTTTTTTTTTCGCGAAAGGCAAGCAGATTCTCGATTTTTAATCATTCTTTGTTGTCTTTTCAATGCCTTGGGGTCTACTGAAGGGGACAAGTTGATTGGTATTGATGACGACGTTTCAGTTTCGGTCTTTATCACAACAGGCATTGATGTTTGCAGGGAAGGTATCGATATACAGGAACTAAAGTTGTGTAGATTTGAAACTGAAACTGAAGTTTTAGGAATAGAACTTGGTTTTAATGTTATTGCATGTCTATTATCTATAACAATAACTTTTTGAGGAATATCTGGCTGAATGGGATGATAGGTAGGAACACTACAAAAATCTGCAGTAGTTGAAGTAGTCGTTGGAATGACTAACACTTTACTTTTTGGTGGCGATACAGATTTAACAAGTTCTGAGAAATCTGCCTGTCTTTTACATGGAACTTTCTGCACATTTTGAACTCTTACATTAGTTTCGTTAGATTGTACTTTGTTTTCTAACTTGATTGCCTTTTTTATATTACGTTGAGGCTTTTTTTCTAAATTTTGAACAAGAAACACTTGCTGGCATTCAGGAGAAGTTGGTGGAGTCTCTAAAATTTGTTCCTTTGGTTTTATGTTACTTTTGTCTAGTTTTTTAGTATGTGTAACATGACTGCTATTGCTTTTATGGTTACGTTCAGTTTTGTTACTTTTATAAAAATGGTCTTTTTCAAATGGCAAATCATACGATTCGTCCCATGTCCACAAAGTGGCATTGTCTGTTTCTTCTAGTTTATCATCTAACAAACTACTATAGCAAAGGGGAGATTTCACTTCACTAAGAATTTCATCAGGACTCTTGTCCAAAAAGGAATTCAATACGTTCAGTTCATCTTCGCCGGGATTTAAGAGCAATGGTATATCCAAATCAGATGATAACTGTTGCAAAAAATCTTCATCTGAGGGGCTATCAAGGAAATCTGCAAAATTAAATTAATATTTTATATGCTTTTGTCACGTTTTTCTACACAAATATTTTATCGTTCTAACCGTTGTTCGTAGAAACTCCATCGCTAGAGGAACTGGGTGAGTTTTGGAAGGAGTAGTCATCCAAATTCAAAAAATTTTCCGTAATTAACATTGTTAATTTATTTATTTACACTTATTTTCAAAAAACCGACATTTCACGTATCAGTTTTGTTGCTTTTCTTTGTAATTTGCATAAATAACCTCACTTTAACCAACTTTGTTGACGTTTTTGTTTATAGATTATTATGATGACAGATCAAGGACGGCAACGTCATTAAGTGAACATCATAGATATGAACTGTTGCATGAACGGTGAGTTTATAGCCGCGTTCCTTTTACATATGAAGTGAGAATATCACCTCAGTTACATGTACGTTCCTTTTAGATAGTAAGTTTAGGTGTCACTGATTAGTTGTACTTCCCCCTTACCCCTGAAACATAAACTTTTTGGCACAAACTTCAACGGGAATAATGGCTGATTAGATAAAGTACCATTGAATGTATTAGGTTACGGCAGTGGTTGTGTGTCTGTAAATGTATAGATACACACCTCTAACCGCAAACTAGTACGAATATTGACGAAGTGTTTGCATGTGTACTAGTTTACGGTTTATATAAACATTACAGACTCCCAGTATTAAAATAAACACAACATAACTACTAACGATGTTATCCTTGCATTCGTACACAAACATTGAAACGATTAGTACAGTTTTTACAATTTATTTTATATGGGCTATCATTTACGATCTATCAGAAAATAGTTAATTTGACATACATATATGAAACTGCTATTACGTTGGTTTAAAATTAGAGTAAAATGTTGATCATTTCAATTATTTTAAACAGTTATCGATCGGTCCATGTTTAATATTTAATTAATATAATGAATTATTGTTATTTTTTTACTTTAGTATAGTTTCATTGTAAGGATGTGTGAACAAATTAAGAACTTGCAATAAGTAAGAAACGTTATAAGTTTATTTTTCGTTCTATTTCATTCATTGTTGCGTAACGGCGTTATTAATTAGTTCGTCATGTCTATTCTACAGGTTGACAATGGAAGAAACCGTACCGAACAAAGTTTTTACAACGGTATCGGTCTTTTCGGACTTCGTTGCTATCGTCGTCTTCATGTTCTCGAAGCTTCCCATTAAACAAGTCATCTACGTGCATTTCGTTTGCTGCTTGCCTTCTTCATCTTGGGATATTTTGCAGTTAAGGAAGGTAATGAATATATTAGATGTAAATAGAAATACATATATTAGTTAATTATATTTAAACTATCAAGGGTGCATTTTTTGTGAAACATTGTATGAATAAACTTAATAAAACAAAACAAAATGGAAAGTTTCACCAACTTTATTATTGTACTCGACAATATTGTTTCGAGCTGCGAGCTCATTATCAAGAGTAACATATATACTGACCAATACTGACAATTCAAAAAATTTATAGATAGCTTAAAATTAGTGGGGATGAGTAACTACCCAATTCCAACTGATTATTTACAACATTCTCTGAATTTTTTAAGGCCTTTTACTTTTTGCTGTATTTACATGAAAGAATTTGGTGTTTTCTAAATTTAATTTATGATCTAACCTAGTACAATGATCACTAATTCCTGATTTAACTTCTTTTTTATTGATTGATTTTACATGTTCATTGATCCTAATCTCAAAAGCTCTACCTGTTTGTCCTAGATATACAGCATTACATTCATTACAGTACAATTTATATATGCCATAGAAATGTTAGTTTTAAATTTAGAAATAGTCTTAAAAAATTAGAAATGTCAGCCATTGAGTGTAACAAAAGAGATTTAAAAACCTTATTAGTTAATAATAAATGTAAAACAGATATAAAACAAAAAAGTGGCATATATAAATTGTACTTTAATGAATATAATGCTGTATATCTAGGACAAACAGGTAGAGCTTTTGAGATTAGGATCAATGAACATGTAAAATCAATCAATAAAAAAGAAGTTAAATCAGGAATTAGTGATTATTGTACTAGGTTAAATCATAAATTAAATTTAGAAAACACCAAATTCTTTCATTTAATACAGCAAAAAGTAAAAGGCCTTAAAAAATTCGGAGAATGTTGTAAATAATCAGTTGGAATTGGGTAGTTACTCATCCCCACTAATTTTAAGCTATCTATAAATTGACGTAAGTGTTTTTGAATTGTCAGTATTGGTCAGTATATATGTTACTCTTGATAATGAGCTCGCAGCTCGAAACAATATTGTCGAGTACAATAATAAAGTTGGTGAAACTTTCCATTTTGTTTTGTTTTATTAAGTTTATTAGTTAATTGTTTTTTTTTTTAATGTTGATTAAGTTTTATTCTGTTATTATGAGTATAAATAAGAATACATTAATATGAATTCAATTCAAGAACCAACTACAAATTACCTCAAATTAATGTGGAAAAATCTATCGCTGTCATCATGCCCTCGCCAGAATTCGAACCCGGGTCTCTGGCTTTACGCACCATTGCTCTAACCATTAAGGTTCGAATCCCGGCGGGGACATGATGACAATAATAGCTTTTTCCTCATTAATTTGAGGTAATTTGTAGTTGGTTCTTGAATTGAATTCATATTAATGTATTTAAAATCGCCACTATTAAATATTTCTAGGTATTTCATTGTTAATAGATATAAATAAGAATAATTGTTTTTTATTTTGTGTAGATTGTTTATTTTAATATTGCATGTTTATTGTTTGCTTGCTTACCTCTCTCGGTATTGCTTCCTGCAGGTCTACAGTCACGCTTCACATGTACCTTTCGTCCACCTTCCACCTCCCCGAACGACTTCGTCTGGCCTTATCTTTTAAATTATTCTTTTTAAGGTGTCTTATGCAGTTTCCTTACGCGGTCTACTCTTGTCGCCCCCTTCCTTTCAAAAAGATACAGGGACCTGTGTTATATGTAAGAGGAAAGAAGGTCCTCCCGGTATCCCTATCGAACGACATTTATCCAGATTCTTCCTAGTATACAGGGTTTTTCAAGTAAGCCGTTCGTTAAAAACTGGTAGGGTTTTGAAAATGTGGCTCATAACCTAATAGCTGATGGTCTATCTAAAACATTTGCAGTCGTCTGTGACTTCAGGTTATGCCGGAAGTCAACACCAACTTTGTTATTTTAAATGGAACGGTATATTTATTATGCCGAATTTGAATAAAACATAAAATTTTAAGGTAAGTTTGATAACCAACTTGTACACCTACGATGAGCGGTTTCTGAGATAATTTAATTAATAGATTCGATTGGTAGGTGCCATTTGAAAAAAAACAAGTTATTCGTGTTTGAATTTCTTAAACATTACAATTTTTATTGAACGCCCATTATTAAGTTCAGTTTTGTCAAGGCGTTAGCTCTGAGATTCAGCTATCGCTAGTAAAATTTTAAAAAACTAAATCATATTCTGTGGAAGTTATGATGTTTTATAATTAAATAATCCCAGAAACCGCTCATCGTAGGTGTACAAGTTGGTTATCAAACTTACCTTAAAATTTTATATTTTATTCAAATTTAGCATAATAAATATACCAATTCCATTTAAAATAACAAAGTTGGTTGTATATAACCGGGAGTAACAGACGACTGCAAATATGTTAATTAGATAGAGCTTCAGCTATTAGTTTATTTGCCACAAATTAAAAACTTTTAACGAACGGGTTAGGTGAAAACCCCTGTATAAGCTATTGGTATTTTTCGCCTGTCCTGTCCTGTTGTATTTAGACTTTAGGTAATAAAATAATTTATTGTTAATAATTTTTATAATTGTATGCATTGTAGTAAATAAAATGTATTATTTATCCTAAAATTTTGGATTAATATAATGTAAATGATTAAGTAAAATAAGAAATACGTGTGTTTTCTTATGTATTATTAATAAATGTATACATTAATATATTTTTTTTTATTAGGGGAACTAAAACTATAAATTCAAATTAAAGTATAATTTAAGATTTTAAATTCTAATACCTCGTCTAACATGCCCTCCTGTTACAAAAACAAGAAAATTTTTAAGTTTTCAATATATACAAGGTCTGATCAACAACAATTTTTACAAAAAATACCTCCTTTAACTTATGCTCTCCTGGTACAAAAATTCGAATTTTTAATTTTTTAAATATATACGAGGTCTGATCAACAAATAATTTTACAAAAAATACCTCCTTTAACTTATGCTCTCCTGGTACAAAATTTCGGATTTTTAATTTTTTAAATATATACGAGGTCTGATCAACAAATAATTTTACAAAAAATACCTCCTTTAACTTATGCTCTCCTGATACAAGAATTCGAAATTTTTAAGTTTTCAATATATACGAGGTCTGCTCAACAAATAATTCGACAAAAAAAAATTCAATACGAGGTCTGATCAACAATTAATTCGAAAAAAAATTCAATAAATACGAGGTCTGATCAAAATATAATTTGACAAAAATACCTCCTTTAATTTATGCTCTCCTGATACAAAAATTCGAAATTTTTAAGTTTTCAATATATACGAGGTCTGCTTAACAAATAATTTGACAAATAAATTTTCAATAAATACGAGGTCTGATCAAATAATTTGATAAAAATACCTTTAAGATACGCTCTCCTGATACAAAAATTCGAAATTTTTAATTTGTGAGGGAACATTTTAAGTACAACGGAACGATTGTATTCAACATATGCTATCGTTATATGAAATTTGATAATTTTAAGTAGCGCGAGAATCTATCAACTTATAGAACGTACTAAATAGCTCAAGCCCTGAACTAGACTGTCAGTCGCCGAAGAAGATAACCTTGTTATCGAAAAGTACTTCGGACTTTTTTTGTCAAAGTTTTGGCGTTGGGGTTTGGGCTATTTAGTACGTTCTACAACACCGCCAAAGTTTCTCCAGTTTTGCTGATTATAGTTTCCTGATAACAAATTCAAAATTTTGGAGTAGCACAAAAAGATCCTATGTAATCTTTGAATAAAACAAAATGTTATTAGAAACACGCACATTATTTATTGATCATTATCATCTAGACAAAAAGGACACTGACAAAAAAAAAACAAGAATGTAATGAACAAGAATAATGGGGCCTAAGGTTGAAATAACTGTTTTGTAAAAATGTTGACCAAAAATGAAAAAATTCAGTAACTACACTGCGTTTTCTTTTAATAAATAAACTCGCCTGACAACAGTTATTTCAACCATTGATTTATTATTCGCACATTTATCTTGCACTTTGTACTTCTACCCTTTTTTTTACACATTTTTCGAAATAGTTTAAATCTTTAATTAAGAAAGAACACTTTTCGCCTTAAAAATCTAATTAAAAAAGTAGATTTCCTGGCAGCTTTTGCGCGCTGATTGTTCTTTTTAATCAATAGCGAATCCACTATTTTGTAGAAAAAAAGTTAATTAGTTACTACAAGTAAACACTTACACATAATCCAATCTTTAAAAATAGGTTTTGTTTTCGAAAAAACAAAACAATTTTAAATGTTTTCATTTAATTTTAAAAATAATATCATGTATTTAAATTTATAAGCATGACATTTGATCTAATCGTTAGATATCAAGTAAATCAAATTTAGCGTCTTTTAAATTTCATTAAGCTGCTTTTAAACATATATTTTACTAATATTCACGTTTTTTTTCTTAATTCACCACCGAGACTTTGTTAAACACAATAACTGCACATAAAGCGTTAAAATGTTACCAATTATTTTTCAAACAATTGTTATTCGTTAATTACTTATTCATAACAACTCTTACGTAATTGTTATTTGATAATTAAAAATTTAATTACGTTTCTATTTTGTTTTAACTTCTCTTGTAAGTATAAAAAATAGTTTGTTTAATCTTTCCCGTAACAGACTGTTTCAATAGTAATAAAAAATGATTAAGTTTTGTACAAAGAAATAAAGGGTACCATCTTCATATTATTTTTCTTATCGGAGGTAAAGAAACATATAACTTTAATTATATGTAATAATGAACTCAACCTAACGCTAAAACAAACTTATGACAATAAACGTACTAAGCACATACCTATAACGAGTTAACTTCCTTTTACCGAAAAATGCTTTGGACATTTATAGTTTAATTGTTTTGGAGTTGGGATTTAGCCACAACTGTACGATCAGTTTTATTAGCCCGTTCTGGTTTTTTAAAAACGTCTATAGCCGTACAATCAACGCAGTATCCTCTGAAGATGTCAGCTGCACACCAAATCTTAATTCTATTACGGATTCCAGCAGTGTTTTTTTAAAACTATAACTTCTTTACTTCCTATACGTACTTACTTCATTAATGGAATAAATGGTACTTCATAGTTCGGTTTGTTAAAAACGTCTATTTTCTGTATAATTAAATTATTGGATGAGATTAATAGATATTTTTTTATTTCTAAACGAAAATGTAAAAAAATTGTGGCACTATTCTCATTAAAAGGAAAGCTAATTATCTAAAAATGCTATTGTGATAAAAAATTAGTACATTTCTTTTTTTAAAAAGATGGTTCAAGAGGCATATTCGATCAAACAACGGAAATAGATTACGTGTTTCGAGATACAGACGACGAATTTAGCGGTTTTTTCTTTGTTAAACCACAAAACGATGCATTCAATGTGATCAACAATCGAAAATACAGAAAGCACAACGGATTTACAAAAAAGTTACTTTATTCAAAGTGTAAACGAAACCTTCGTCAGTTGCATCAAAGTTAACAGTTAGCCCGTGATCAAATATATACACATACAAAATATTTTTTTATATTTATCACATATGAATCAATAATAAAATTACATTCAACAATAAATAATTTAGCAATTGACTAATCGTAAGAAGAGGAAGAAAAATAGACAGAGAACTTTTTCAAAAAGGAATATATATATATATATCGTGTAGTATATATACAATACCTGCATTTATATATATATATAAATTTCGGGCTGTGCCCTCTTCGTATGCAACTGCCGGACGTTTCCGGTCACTTACATAAAATCTATTATATCTACAAATGAAAATAATACATAAAAACGGTAAAATTATCTTGTACGTACTGCACGAGTACATACCCATCGCGAGAATCGTCAGTAGAAGGGGGTGATTGAATGTGAGAGGGACAAGAAGACAGTGGACACTAAAAACAAAAATGCTGGGGAACGGACGACCACGTAAAAGGACGATTTGGCAGAAAAATATATCCAAAAACAGTACATAAACATTAACTAAAAACAACCTCTGTCGTATGTTCACTACCGTAACGAACAAGAAATTATTATTAAAAAGTAAGACAACAAAAAATTTAACGTGTATTGAAGACGTAGAAAAATGAATATTTGTTTTAAAGGGCGACGATTTGCAGCCTAATGTAATGTCTACACCCCGTCAGAATTAGCAGATGACACCAGGTTGTAATGAAATTTTTTTCTCTGAAACTTGGAGGGCGTCAAAGTCGGAAAAACGAAGATAACTGAATTGAAAAAATAAGATTACGAAAAAGAAACTTTTAAAAGTTATTGCAATTTATTACAATATTATGAATAATATCGCGATTAATTTTTGAAGCTTTGAACATCTGTTTCTCCAGGTTTTAAAAAATGTTTCATTGAAATCGTATCAGGGGTGACGTAATAATTTATCTATTGTGACCACTTTCACGATGGAGTCATGTGTGGTGTAAACATTGCAGTGGGATGCAAATTGCTCCTTATAGAGGTAACATAAAACTTATATTTCGTATTTTTACTTATTATTGTTCTTACTAGATTATTTATTTATTCGTACAAGAGTCTTTTCAAGCGTCAAAAATATGTACTAAGGGTGCAAATTTTCAACGGAATTTCGATTATATCAACAGAAGGAGGAAGAGGGAAGTTACTAATAATGCCATGTGCGCATGTGTATGTCATTAATTTCGTGAAACAGCTATTTATTAAAACAAACATAATAATAGTAATAATAATAATAAGGGGGTAGGTGTAAGTGTGATGACAACCATAAGTGGAAGTGAAAATCAAAAAGAAGAAGACGGAGATAAGAGGAATAGTGAACGGAGGATGTTGTTTCAGTTTACTTTAAAGCTTTAGGACGATGGATAGTAGATCACGTCAGGTACCTAGTGAGCCAATATCAAAGCGACCGATTTGTATTTCTTTTTTCGTATGTCGTCGAGGTTGTTGTTCTCCATTTGTTTGTTTTTTATGAATGAAAGCAGCGTACTGTCAAATGATGCGGCCAGGTACTGGACTGCAAGGCGTCAATGACTTACATACTACATCACTTCATTTGCTACCTAAAATACAAAATCAGAGTCAAGTGGAGACCCTTATTTTTAATTTCTATCAAGTTCTTGGAAAACTAAGACATTAAACGTTTAAGTCGTGGTCAACTATAATAATAATAATAATAATAATAATAATTACTGCCTCACCTATGACCTATGATTCCGTTGACTGGGGCCGTTATCGTGGGCACCATTTCAAGTTCGACCAGCAAGGGAAAGTGGTCGGAGAAAACGTGCGGATGGGGACAACCGACGATCTTGCTATCCCGCAGCCAATCCGGCGAAAGCGGTCCCAGAAGACCCAGGGGCGTCATTGTACTTTTTGAGTAGAAGATGTAATCGATTATGCCTTTGAAATCGAACCTGCAAGAACGTAATAACAAAAAAAACAATAAAAATAAAGAAAAAAGTAGATGATTTACATGCACTACTTACGTGTAATTTGTGTATGGCATGATATCTTCACTATATGCAGAAGCTAGCTTGAAGGAATGTGTAAACTCATTGGTTTTATCACAGCCTGATATTTTTTCAAGACATTGCTTGTAGCTGAGATCCTTGAAGTCCTTGTGATCGAGCGAAACGCGACCGGAGGTCAAAAACTCTATGACCCCCGAGTCGGGAAGAGAGTTGAAATCACCGCACAAGACCATTTGGATGCTGCTCGCGTCGATGTTTATGTTATCGGTTGTGCGCAGCGTTTGCGCCGCCTCATCTAAAATAGCCCTAAGTTCGTAGCTTAGCATCATTGTTTGAATTAACTTTACATCACAGAATTCGGGATCCCAGTGGATGTGCGCAGTGCACACCAGCAAAGGCTGTTGAACCAACGGTCCTTCCGAAGTTGCTAAATCAAATCAAACATCTTACGATCTTTCCAATACTTATTGGAATGAAAAACGTGTTAGGTAAGCTGCCTACTAAGTTTCCGATCATGGATTTATACCACGTCATATCATCAATAACAGAAGACCGTTGAAGACGTAAATAGACGAATGAAGTGCAAATCCAAAATCTCAAACATTTTTTGCTTGAATCATGCAAGAGAATGACCGTGAATTGAACAAGTAAAGATCAATAAATGGAAGCATATAGAAGAGGAAGGATAAAAGCTACGTACCATTCTCCCAGGCCGCTTCCGTCGTCTTCAGCAGTGCAGCAAGACCGATGTTATCCCTCGGCATCACTCGGTTTAGCATGTGATCTAAACCGTCAGCGTTTGCCATTGCCAGCTGATTAAATTCAACGAGGTGTTCTTTAACTAAAGTGAACCTTGGCAGAAGAAAAAAAAAAGATACATGGAATGGTATTTCTTTTAGTAATTGTATTTTAGTAAAAGCTTATTATGAGGTCTTATGTTTTATTCAATAAATGTATATATTAAACATCACAAAGACGAAAATAAACAGCATTCTAAAGTAGATAGCAGGTGTTGTAAAATGTTGTGTGCGATCGGGTACACTTGTATGTGTTGCGGGGCGGCGGCTCAACTAGCCGCGGGCGGTTTTCGGCAGTGTATGCGTGTGTTTGTAGGCGTGTGTCTCGTACCTGCCTTTCAAGAAGTAATTAAGCGGTTCGACGAAAATGTAAACAATCTTTGGAATATCCAAACTTTTTCCCGACTGTTCTATGATGCTATAAAAGCTATAGAGACGTTCGCCGAGACAGTGGTAACATCCGAAATAAATCAACAGTGTTAAAAGTGAAGAGACAAATAAATAGAGACGCGCATATAAGTGAGTGTTGTAAATAAATAGTAAGCTAAGTTCCGTATTAATTAATAGTGTTTTTAAGTAGTTATTATTAAATAAGTATATATAAATTGTGTTCCTGTACTTTAGTCTGGTAAATAAATTTTTAATAAACCCACGAACACTACAATATTGTCATATTACCTCAAAGTTTAACAAATTTGCCATTGTCAAGCTATGCCTGATAATATATTTTTCTATACCCTGGTAAATTGTATGAAAAAACATCAATGAGATTGCGATGTTTTTCATGGTGATCAGGGATTACGAATCAAAAATATTATATACTAGGTGACTCGTTGTTCTGCTGTCTAAACAATTTTATTTGTGAATTTTTGAAAATCCATTGGAAACGTGTAAACAAAGTAAAATTGAAAAAAACCCATTTCTGTTTGTAAGTTATGATTATACACGTGGATAGCTAGGTATTCAATGTATGAATGGGAAATTCCCGATATATGGGAAATGTGATCGACTTGGAACTATGAATGAAATAAGTTAAATTTCACATAAACTAAATGATTTAATTTCTTCCATCGAAACCACAAAGAATCTGAAGGAGTTTCATTTACTTTCAATTCCATTTCGATGGTAAGACCGATATTCAAGTAAACAATCGAAGTAAAAATAAGTATAATTTTAAATTTAGAGCTTCCCTTCTTACATGGACTTTAAATTTTTCAGTTTGTTACACAAATAAGATACTACCAAGAATTATGACACTCCAAAGAATATGGACATTCAACAGTTAATTATTAAATATATCTGTAGAAGCATTTGCCATAACCATAAGTAGTAGATACTTCAATTGTTATGGGAAATACTAAATATATTGGGACTATTTTACTCACTTTGATGTCCTATAAAATATAGCGCATCCATCTACGTATTTCCTTTCGCTTTCGGTCATGGTTTTGGCCCGGGATTTTGGCGAGAAAATTCCATCATAACCGTCAGCTTTTAATTCAGGTAGAAAAAAATTGTAGAACTGTTCCATCTCGACTTCCTGAAGACTAATAATGTCGGCCCCATAATGCCGGATCTCCTCGAGGATGCCCTTCTTTCGGTAGTCCCAGTTAAGCGCCCAACTTGGACAGTAGCTGTACATCTGCCGGGTCGCGTACTTATCACACAACACATTGTAACACATTGTGGTGAAAATACCTGAAACAAGGAAACATATTTAGTCTATAACTTTCGTATCAACATCTGAAAGGTTGTAACAGAATCTAGACATTTAGAGCCAAGGGAGATCTTGTGCTCTACGTAAAAAAATAAATAGAAAACAACTCATTCATGATTCTATGTGTTGAAGTAAAATTCTTTGTATAGAAAATATGGCGATTTTGTATAAGATCACTCTATACATCTCACGTTTTATTTAAGTAATTATATCCACATTTTAAAGGTTACTTCACTTCATTCAAGGGTGGATTTTTTGCTGTTAATTTTTTTTTATTTAAACAAAGGTAACATAATTATTTAGAGTGGAGGAAGAGGACCATTGTTAAATTATAAATGAAATTATTTTTCAAGGCAATATCATAATAACAATAATCAGTTGTTTTGACCTGCATTTTGTCCTCCGGCATTAATTTTCAGCCACTACCGTACTGTGCACAAACGGTAACTTTGATAACAGTCCATTTATTTATACGTGTCTACCGGTGGGCAATTAGTGCGTTGTCTATTTGCGGTTGATCGCACATGTAAATGACCTTAATGGAAGTCTCATTTTTAATGTAGGAAGTCGTTATTCCAATCACGATTGAAATACGCGATTATTTAGTTGATTAGAAAAAAAAAAAAAATAAACCAAACAGAAATGTAACACACCAGTGCAATGTCTGTCATAATTCTATAGAAAAAAAAACACAAAATGGGCAATTTTATCAAAAGGAACGGATCTGGATCCACCGTTTACACAAAAAATTAATTTTGTTTCGTGAAAGCTTCGGAATTGGAGCAAAGATTTTACTACAATGCAGAATTTGAAATTTAAATTAAACAATATTTTTTAATTCATATATATTTTTTCTTATTCCTTAAGCAATAATTCTATTGCAATATCCAAATCCAAATTAAAAAGTTGAATATCGTCGTGAGCAGAAGTGTCACTCAAGATGGTGTCTCACTTAAAGATTAATGCTATTTTACTCCCCTGCGCAAGAGCTACCTAGACCCTAAAACTTAAGCCATCATGTATCCTCCTTGAAAACGAAATCGACGTGTCTTAATTTTTTTTTTAATTCCTATTTTTTTCCAGGTGGACACTCACTGAGATAATGCTTATACGTCTAGAATCATTCGAGATGTGGGTTTACCCTCTATTGCTAAGAGATTATTTCGGTCATATAATAAGACACCCGGAAAAATATGAGATACTACATATTATTATGGAGGAAAAAGGGGAACATCATGGTTGAAAATTTTGAGGCAATAGTACGGGACAACTTTTACGAGCAGTTGTAAATAAAACCATAGTTTTCAACATGATGGCTAACGATCATTGAATGGTCATGAGACCAGAAGAAGAACTTTTAATTGGCACATCGTTTACCTATGTACAGGGTGACCGTCAGGACTATATTGCAACTGGAAATTTTTAAGAAGCAAAGGCACTTTATGAGCCACCTAGTGACGGGTTCGCGATGGGCTACTTAAAAGGGGGTAAAAAACCTATATTTAAGAAGAAAGAAGAGACATATGATGACCACGACCGAAGGAAATTATAACTGAAACGAAAAGGCATCTTTGGGAAGAAAAAGTAATTTGATAGAAAAAGAAAAATGGAAAATAAAAAGTGAATTTAAAAGGAAAAAAAAACCTACCAGAATGTTTTAAAGAATTTTTTTCTTCATTTCTGACACGTACACACGGAATCCTCAGTGAGTTCATTCCGTCATAATTTCAAAGGCGGTTTGCAGTGTAATCCCAGTGGGAAAAACAATTATGAACTACGGGTAGCACAGCACAAAAACCTCCAGAGTCACAGTGAACAGGAACAGTGACAACTCTAAAAAACATTGAACGATTGCGAGAAGCTATAATTGCCAGTCCTAAACGTTTAGCTCTTCGCCACTCACAAGCATTACACATTCCAGGGGAAACTATTCAGCAGGGAAACAATGGGCAGCGGGAAGATTTTGCTGTATGTATGAAAGTGGTTATCCACGATGAACCGGACGTCTTCCTGTTTATGAGTCACATTTTTATCTTAACTCAGCGACACTGTAGCTACTGGGTAGCAGATAATCCCAGCCAATTCCATGAACGGCGTCTGTCTTCACCTCATGTGAGTGTGGTGTGGAAACTGCACACATCCAACAGTACCGGTCCTTATAATTTTTTTAAAGAATATGAACATGATGAATACTTTCTTCATCCCAGAACTTCAGATATTGGAATGTAATAAAGAAGTACAGTTTCAATACCATGGGGCGACAACTAGCGGAGATAGTAGAGCGACACCTGCCCGCGTTGGGCTTTTTCACACGCCAAACCGCACAGGTTGGAACTGCCGGAATGAAGGAACTCCCTGGGGTCTCCCTCCCATAAACGGGTTGGTCCCAGGGAACCACGACGCGACTGAAGGCCAACGAGGCGAGTGACCTCCAGCTCGGGCCTATTTAACCCTTATAGTACGTTCGTATTCGTGGACTGCGTGACGGAGTACAGCCCCATAATCCAGCAGGTGGGCTTTCAACCACTGCCCCCTCGAGTCCGACACCAAATGGCGGGGAAGGAGCGAAGCTAACTCCTGGGCACCCCCGCTATCGAAGAACCAGTATAGGTAAAACTGGTCTCCATCAGTTACTCCGGAGCAACCCTCGCTGGGCGACATCTGTTTCCCGTAAAAACACCGGACATTCTTCGGCTTCAACTAGCCCGAGTACTATCGTTACCATCGTGGGACAAGACCTGCGCGCTGGTTACGTAACCACCTATGCTGTGCATGAGCCTACTATCAATATATGATCCTAGTAGGCTCATGCGCAGCATAAGTAATTACGTCACCGGCGCGCAGGCCCTGTCTCACAATGATAACGGTACTATACACCTCAGTGTCTTAACTCTGCCATCGTCAAGTGCACACCTTAAGGGCCAGGATGCACACCTCATTCCACTTTGCTCCTACGCTTCACAGTCGCGATCCCCCCTACTGGGTCAGGTCGCTTCTTCTCCTCATCCTCAGATGACGCGCCTTTACCAGGTCCGTACTTTGTTTGGGGACACGGGCGAGAACGCGACATCCAGAGGTCCCGAACGTTTCCAACGCCTGTCGAGGTTCCCATGCGATTGTCACTGAAGGTGTCGGTGACAGCACCGGGATTGCCTCCCTGTCGACGGGTTAGCTACGTCGGTAGGGTGGGTTCAGCCCCACGCCAGCCTTCACGTCTGTGCTGGACTTGTTGACACGTTTGTCTGCCACCTGCCGGCTTTTTTCCATCGGGGTTTTGCTCAGCTCATCTACGCACCAGATGAGGTACCCCTCGAATATGACCATCAGCTGCTGCTTCCTCATACCAGAGCGGGTACTAGGCCTCCCAACCACGACGAGGCGAGCACACGGGGGGGGGGGGGGTAGGGCGACAGGGATTTCTTTCCTGGTCATACGATTTCCAAGTTTGGCGATGTCCCCTGGTCTCAATGATTGCTCCCTAAAGGAAAAAGTGCACGCTGAAAAACCGCGTCCGTTGCAGGATATGAAAACAGCTATTCAAAGAGGAGTGCTGCAGATAGGCGAAGGAAAACTGGAACGTGTGTGTTATATCAACAGACTTTAAGATTGCATTACATCGTTACCATCGAAAAGTTTTTGTACAAGATCTGTGCAAAACAGTTCCCTAGATTATCCCCAATGAATGACGTCACGCGTTAATCTGTCAGGCCTTCATCTTCTCGAAGGTAACGATGACACACTATGGATATCATTTAGAAGATGTTATGTTTGCTACTTAACATAAATGACATACTTTAACGCACATGTAAAACTTTTGAATAAATTTTTATTATAAAATAAACTTGTATTGCTCATTCGAAAATGGGCATAGTTCCGTCGGTCACCCTGTATGTTATCGATTTGGATGTATCTAATGGAAACAGTTGATTTTTGATTGGAAGTCAACATGAATTTTTCATTACTCAAAGAAGGATATACCCAGGTGGCACCGAAGAGTGCCCGTTTAGGATAACCATAATTAACGGACAAGATAAATGATAGCATTGGATCTTGTTTAAAACGAACTAACGGGTAATGTACGGGCTCGAATTTATCAACGGTGACAAAAAGGTCCGTCGTTCGTGCTCACTGCTATTTCGCCAACTAGTAATGTATTCGGCAGTGTAGGTGTCCGAATATGAAAACAATCAGATTAAAAAAAAAAACAACAAAACTCAGCCCGAGAACAAATAACGGCAAAGCCAGAAGACATTGTGCCAAGTGCCATAAAAAAGACAATTAGGGTCAAACACCTCGTCACCGCGGGGCTAGAATTGGGCACGCATACATGCCTTTATACAGGGTGTTTTTGGCAGCTAACGAAATATGATTTTAGCGTTACATGTTACTAAAAAAAAAAAACGAAACGTAGAGGAATGTTAATGGGCATGTTAAGCAATTTAAAAATGCCCTTTTTGTATTCCATGCAGGGATTTGTTTAAAATGCTTTCAGTGGGCAACGCTATTTTGACTATGATTCGACGAAAGCACTTCGTTTAGGACCAAAATATTCGGTTTGTTTTAATTTTTAACACTGTTTTACTAAATGGAAAAAGCATAGAGATAGTTCTACCATCTACCTGACGTGGTGTTTGTGAAATTTGTATCCTTTTCAAGCATGTATGTGAAAAATAACTATTTTTTTTGGGATTTGTGATAGTCGTCTAAGAAAAAAAAAAACTGAAATCAATTAATTTATGTCTTAAGAAGTGATACTTGAATATAGAAGTAACAATACCCTTAAGACTCACGTGGAAAATTAAATTACATGAAAAATTTTACGAAGACCATGAATCCTTGAAGGATCATCTCTAGTATTTTTGAATAAAATTAAAGAAACTTACATTTGATCATAAAATTATAAAATAATTAATGGAGTGCTGACGGTTGTAATTATCCTTTTTTATAATATCCACAGTCAAAATATCCCACCTCAAAAATATCCTTCTACATAATACCCCCTCTAAAAATATCGGGACGAAACATTAAACACAAGTTGTTCTCCTTGATGGGACATGATAATCCCCCAAGAGATTAGGTAGATTATGCGGTTAAGGTTTGGTTTGGTAAGGTTAGGTTAGGTTAGGTACAAGGATACTTTGAAGGTCTAATACTTTTACCGAGCATATTTTCCTAGCATATTTTAACCGATGATATTGTAGCGAACGCGAGCGTGCTTGTGTGCGACCGGGTACGCTTGTATGCGTTGCCGGCCGGCTCAACTAGCCGCGGGCGGTTTTCGGCAGTGTATACGTGTGTTTGTAGGCGTGTGTCTCGTACCTGCCTTCCAAGAAAGTAATTAAGCGGTTCGCCGAAAACGTAAACAATGTAAACAAACTTGTAGACCTTTTTGGATTGTTCCATGATGCTATAAAAGTGGAAAGACGTTCGACAGTGAGTTTGTAATAAATCGACCGTGACAGTGGTAACACCCGAAATAAAAGTGAAGAAAAATAAATGGAGACGCGCATATAAGTGAGTGTTGTAAATAAATAGTAAGCTAAGTTCCGTATATATAAATTGCGTTCCTGTACTCAAGTCTTCTAAATAAATTTTTAATAAACCCACGAATACTACAATATAATAAAAGATGGTATAAATAGAAGTAACGCAAAACAATTAATAGAATATAAGTTATCATACTGATATCATTAAAGACAAATTTCTTCCAAGCCCATTTAGATTCTATACTAATTCAAAGATTCCACTTCTTCATATCCTGAGCAATTATCACATTATTCGAAAACTACAACTTTCAATATTCTTTGCTATTTGTAAACAATACTCTAATCATTTTCAATCCTTTATCCCTTTTAAATGTCTGGAGAACTTTTTGGTAATACAAGTAACCTTCTTCAGTCCCTGGTCTTGGGGTTTGAGCTATTTAGAACGTTCTACAACACCGCCAAAGTCTTTCCAGTTCTGATGATATGGACGAACATGAAATGTGACCGTTAACAAGCTTTTTAGGAATAAGCTCTATTCGAGACCTTTATTCTCGCGTAATGTTGGATGGGGGCTCTTGAGATTACATTGTGAATCATATAAGGAAGGTTCATGTAAAAATCCAGCTATCCCGTAATTATTTCGAAGTTTGGTCTTTTCTGTCTTTATTCTCTGGACTAATAAGAAGTAATCCTGCATCCGCGTGCTAATTTTTTTGTTAGTTCTCACCTTGCAGTAAGCAAGATTTGTTTAATTTGAATCGCTCTGTATCGCATCCTTCTTCTTCGGGTTTTCCTTGAAATCGGTCGTTAACAATTGAAAATGATTGCGTTTCAATGATGTATTGTAATTCAATGCTACGCGATGTAATTAAAACGTACGTAGCGGCGATCGCTGACGGAAAAATAAAATTGAAATCGAAAAAAAAAAGAGCTCCTTAGGTGTTTCTCTCTTGAGCACTTGGCAGATCGGTGACCTCGTTTCCAAATACGGACTGAATAATAAATGTGTGCGCAAATCAGAAACAAGGATTTTACATACTTATTAGTATTATTATTATTACACCGACTTGCACATCAAATCAAATCGCTGTCGAAGTCCCTAGATCGTGACCACTAACTAATTGTATTTAATAATAATAATGACACGTTTCCTCATTGTTATGTCGCAAAAAGAAAACCGAATTGACGTTAATAACGATTTCTGAACATTCCTCGAGAAACCGCCGACCTTAACTCCAATGTAGATACGTATTTATTAATTACATTTTCTGGCCGATCCTACGTTGATCACGACGACAATGGATTAAGAACTACAGAACGAGCATGACAGTTTCAAAATTAAATGTGGAATAAAATACGCCCTTTTTGAAACAACCACAGATGAAGTTTCGACAGAATACAGAACAACCAGTCTCCTCTATCCAGAAGTGGATTGATATACGACCACAGATAGCAAAAGGGCGCCATCCATGACGAGCGTTGTAAACTACATGAAGAGAATGAGAAATAGGACACTTTGTGAGACATGAAGGGCTGGTTGGAGTGGTTATAAGCAAAAGGAGAGCTAAATTATATCATTACTCGCAAACGACTAGATATTTTCGATGCTTTATCTTTGGAGGAATGAGAAAATGTTCTCTGGATGGGAAGGAGTTAAGGTGTGCAATAAATCTCACATTGACTAAGTTCACGAAACAGCTGTTGAAAATTTGGTGGTAACTGACTCACAATCAAATAAAACTGTTTGAATTAATAGCTTTTAGTTATATATTCATTTAAACATAATAATTGGTTGTGAGCATTTATATAATTAATTTAATATTGTTTTAAATATAATACTTACAAAAAACTTTCTATATGTTAATTAAATAGACAGATGGTTATTTGAACTTTCTAAATATGATTTTTGCTATTACGTATTTATGTATTGATTAAGTGAATCAAAATTGAAAAAGAAAACGTTGTATTACCTATAGAGTGTCTGCTGTTAGTGAACCTTTCCGTCGTCTCCTCTAATTAACATTTTAATTAAAAAGAACGTTCCTTGCTTGAATGCCGAACGATTAAGCGTAATTAGGTACTACACCTATTAACAGCGCTGTTAGTAATCGAATTGATTTATTCAAAGTACCCATTATATCAACTATGAATAGGTGATAAAAACTCGTAAATCAGAAAACTAAAGAATAGAAAAATTAAATTGCTTAAAGCCGATAGAATTGCGTAGATTCGTTAATTAATTATTAATTTAAATTCGGTAAGCGAGAATCAACGTGAAAGGTAATCAAGAAGATTACATGGCAATTATGCATAATAACTTACCCTCTTCCGATTTTCTTGAAAAAAAAAAAGTATGTCGGCATACTGATCAAGAATATATATGCATGTTGGGCGCAGAAACTACCCCTTCATGGTGTTTTTGAGCCTCTTTATTTCGTGTATTTGTCTTCCATATATGTATATTGTAAAACGCGATCAGTAGTAGTCGTTTGTTGATTTATTCGAATATTGAGATCGTGTAGTGTTTGCTTATTTTGTAGATTAGATACGGAATAATTTATAGTCTTTATCTATAGGTGATACATGATACTGCTTGTTTGTTTAAACTTTGAAAGCGGTTATTCTTAGTGTGTTACGAATACAAATGTTGGGAAAGGGTGAGGGATGTGTAGATGTAAACACACCCATCCTGAACCGTAACCTATTGCAATACACAACGGAAGTATTACAACAGTTTTTTTATATTTTATGACATCTTTATACTGGTTTTGAGCTTCAAAAAATACAAAAAATGTCATAATACTTCCGTGTGTATTGCAATAGGTTACGATTCAGGATGAGTGTCTTTACATTTACATACCCCTCACCCTTTCCCAACATTTGTGTTCGTAAGAGACTAAGAATAACCTTTCAGAGTTAATAGAAACAAGCAGTATCATGTATCACCTATAGATAAAGACTGTAAATAATTCCGTATCTAATCTACAACAATAAACAAACACTACACGATCTCAATATTCGAATAAATCAACAAACCACTACTACTGATCACGTTTTACAGTAGACATGAAAGACAAATACACGAAATGAAGAAGCTCAAAAACACCATGAAAGGGTGGTTTCCGCGTCCAACATATATATGTTTTCTTTATCAGCGTGACGAACTCTACAACATACATTTTTTTTCAAGAAAATCGGAAGGGGGTAAAATTTCATACTTCAATGTTTGAAGTCTAAAGGAAAATTTTAAGAAAAATTGGCTCATAAGAATGACCAATCTTGCACTACTTCTTATGAGATTTTAAATGTGTTTTAAGGGGCATATACCTCCTGAGCCAGACATATTGGCCGTCTCCCAAACGGAAAGCTTTTCCAAACTTTCCGCAATTTTGACAAAATGCTTCTCAAACATCGAAATGCGTTTGTATTTATTAGACGACATTGTTTCACACATCAATTCCAAATCCCTAGCATTTGTTAACATCAATGTTTCATCCATTGTTCCATTGATGAACCAATTAATTTCAGCAGCTAATGTTTGGGCATTCCCATAAATTCTTCCCTTTGGTCGTAAAATCTAAAACCAATTGACGGTTTTCCCTTTCTTGCAATATCAGCTAAAAGCCAAAATGCATTACCGACAAATTTTTCTTTAATTAATTAGAACTTCACATGTATTTAAAATTACAATTTGTATTTTTGAGGACATATTGTGAGCATAATTATGTATATTCCTCTTTTAGTTTAAGTAAGCTTGAAAAACGCCATTACGTATATTTTTGATCCTTTGTAAAGCATACAATTTTCATAGGGGGCAGGTGTCCTGAGTATGCCCATGGTTAACACCTAAATGGAATCCTACCTTGTTTCAGTGTTCCATTCATGTTACAATTCATCAAACTCTCATCGTAAATTTATGACCAACACAATTTTTGTTTTAGACTTGATGACTATGCTCATCCTCAAATCTTCATGTCGGATTTTAAAGACAGTGGTTTCAAATATTCCTGCTGTCTCTCTCTCTCAATAATTTGAGCTTCCAGGGATCCCCTTTGGCACTTTTAAGTAAGTTTGTCATAAATAGAATCACTGTGCCATTTGAACTGCTCATGCCAAACTTTTCATTTCCTCCCATGCTGTCACCAATCCCATTTCTTCTTTTTTTTTTTGTGACAGGATGCTGTTTTCACGAACTAAATGACTCATTTTTGCACATTTACTTAATACTCTATAGGCATACTGGAGTAAAAAATGACATGTAATTTAAACTAGTTAGATATTATACTTTCAAATGTTACGGAAACTTGACGTACCTAATAAAATTATCATGACAGTATTTTGTCTCCATAATAGCTGATAGTTGTAGTTTAAGTTTTAGCTCGAAAAACGAGCTGAGTTACTAAGGAAGTTTAATTAATTTTCTCGCAGTACTCGCGGGCTCGCTTTTTATTGCGCGTTAGTAAGTTAATTTTCCCCCGGGGGAGAACTCGACCAGGATATGCGGAATTCTAAATCTGGACTTCAAGCTTAATTTGAGTAAAATTTATTTTCTAATTTTTGCATGACACAAAGGAAATTCCGCGAAAAATTTTTAACGGAAATACCTAATATAATCTTCTATGTTTTTATTTGAAATGAAAACAAATTTAAATGATAGGTACATGACATGACATTTAAGACGAAGAGACATCGTATTTTTTTTACCGACTGTAAAAGGCGTAACAGATTACGCGTGACGTCATTCATTGCGGCCAATATAGAGAACTGTTTTAGTGTTGTAGCCAAGGGATTTATCGCAATAAAATTTTTGTCATTGCGGATTTTTGTAGAGGTCTAAGCAAAAGTGTGTGAAGTTATGTCGTTAAAAACAAGGTAATCAAAACCATACGGTGGGTGACATTGACCTGCCCAAATGAATGTGAAGCACGGCAAAAAAATGTTCATTTTTGTTTTACTAAAAGTTGAAACAATCCGAAAACAGAGTATTTTAGACCGTAGACTTCAGTGCCTCGTTTTGTGTCTTCTGTCGTTAAGAAGGTTAATTAATAAGTATATGGATGCAAACTAACTAAAATTAGGGCTAAATCGCGTGACAAACATATTAAAAATCACATATTCCACCTAAAGGAAAAAATAATGATCTGATTCAATTTTATCGCCTCTGTCATGCTCACCAAATGAAATTCTCGATAAAATCAAGACTATGGATTGAAAGGTTGCACGTTCCAAAAGGTTTGGAACGAAGTTTATAGAAAAAATATAACAATAAAAAGTAAGGACAAGTATTCAAAAGGCTACATCAAAGTAGGGACAATTTAACTTACGATTAGTCACTCGAAAACTATTTTGTTTTCGAGTTATTTAAACAATCAGCTTCTACTAAACATACTTCCAATAGGTAAAATGTGTCATTTTGTTAAAAAAATTCTACATGTTCGGGGTTTCATTCCAAACTTTTGGGAACGTTTCTATCTATCGTCTTGATTGATCGATCGATGGCTCTATTTTATCTAGAAATTTATTTATTATGCTGGTGGCGACAATTGTATCAGGATATGTTAAATTAAATTTTCGATGAGTTGTTAGCTACATGATACAGCCCCAATTTTCGCATCATTGTAGTCTACCATCCTCATATTTTTTAAACTTTTTAAAGGCAGAAGATAGAAAATGAGGCAGTGAAATGTACGACTATCAGAGAGTCTATTTATTTTTCACGACACATCGATATTAATGTATTTCTTTGTATTATTTTATATACGTACGTAGAATATAGAGTTTTACAGGTGGAATTCATGATAAAATTAAAATTTGGTTGAAACAAATTGTTACGTCCAGACGTTTTGGATGTAACTGCAACTGAAATCTTCAGTTGACAACGTGGCCAACGGTTATAAAAGTAACTAATAGCAGTCTATCTAAATATACCTTTCGATAACTGTTGACGATTTATAGATATATTCGATAACTATCAATTTTGGTAATTATGTACAATAGCTTACCCTCTCCCGATTTTCTTGAAAAAAAAAAGTATGTTGTAGAGTTCGTCACGTTGATCAAGTGTACCTATATATAACAAGACTGACTAGAAACAAGAGAAACAACTACTCCGAGGGCTAATACCCCTACCGGCATTGAATTACACTATTGAATCTGAAGGTACACACATGTTAGACGTAGATAAAATAATCTAAAAAGACAGGTAAATTCCTGTTACGTCTAAATATTTAAGGATTACAAATCCCACACTTGGAACGCGTCCTATACAATAGGTACAACGAACCACAAACCACATCCTGTGTCTATTGTATAGAACGCGTTCCAAATGTGGGATTTGTAATCCTTAAATATTTAGACGTAACAGGAATTTACCTGTCTTTTTACAGTACCTATATATGTTGGGCGCGGAAACCACCCCTTCATGGTGTTTTTGATCTTCTTCATTTCGTGTATTTGTCTTCCATGTCTATTGTAAAACGCGTTCAGTAGTAGTGGTTTGTTGATTTATTCGAATATTGAGATCGTGTAGTGTTTGCTTATTGTTGTAGATTAGATATGGAATAATCTATAGTCTTTATCTATAGTTGATGCATGATACTACTTGTACAAATTTTGGGAAAGGGTGAGGGGTATGTAAATGTAAATACACCCATCCTGAACCGTAACCTAGTTTTTGAAGCTCAAAACCAGTATGAAGATGTCATAAAATACAAAGAACTATCGTAACACTTCCGTATGAATTGCAATAGGTTACGGTTCAGGATCGGTGTATTTAATAATAACCTCTGAGAGTTAATACAATCAAGTATTATCATGTATAATCTATAGATAAGGACTATAAATAATTCCGTATATAATCTACAAAATATGCAAACAGAACATGATCCGAATATTGGAATAAATCAACAAACCACTACTTCTAATCGCGTTTTACAATAGACATGGAAGACAAATACACGAAGTGAAGAAGCTCAAAAACACCATGAAGGGGTGGTTTCCGCGCCCAACATTTATATATATTCTTGATCAGTATGACGAACTCTACAACATACTTATATGTACTACCGATAACTAAAATCAGTTATCACCCAGAACTAACCTCAGCAATGCTGTATCCACTCAATATGTCAGCCACAATTGCCATCGAAACGTTTGAAAGAATTCTAATACATACTACCATAAAATTAACGCTCGAATTATGCCACGTTTCTAACAATTATATTTGTAATTAATACTTTTTGTTAATTATATTTGACTACTAAGTTTTCTTAATAATTTATTTTTCTAGTACTTTTCTGTCTTTGAATTTTGCGACATTTTTTTTTTTAATTCATCCTCATTATAAGTAAGTAAGTCTGACCTAAAAATATCTGGTCAATTTTCAGTTACGCTCCGGCATTAACGGTTTACCGTTAAATTGAATTGCAATTTTTCCGAGTTCATATCGATTTTTTTTAATTTTTTTTTTATAGAATTGTATATACTTACATGTAGGACGATTTCTGGAAGGCCTTGTTAGAGGAATCCACGGCCTTTGTGGTGGGGCTGGGGCTGTTACTGTAAAAAAAAAAAGAGCGTAACTTAGTTTCCTGATATATTATTAAAAAAAAAATTATACGATTACAATACCTTTCATTGTAAATATAAATAAATAGGTGCAAATAAGCTGGACAACTGAATAACAAGTTTTATAAGAGCGTTTAAAGGAGACAACGGTCGTGTCTCGTATAAGTTCATAAAATATTAAACTAAAATTTCAAGTTTTGCAAACTATTAAAAGATTGCTTAAAAATAAATTGAGAAATAAAGTGCACGTTTTTGCGATAAAATTTCCGGGCAGTTTTATTATTCGCCTTTAGAAATTACACAGTAGGTAGGTAAATGGGTAGGTAAATAACCTCTAATAGAATTTCATTTTCGATATACTTATGTATAGGTAGGTACCTATTTCGTATAGAATTTCTTGCATTACATACACTTAGTTCACTCTGTTTGTGAATTGTACAATGTTATGTTTGGTATGTACTATGGTATAGGCAATCGTTATAATTTACGTACGTATTATTTGCTTGGACCAGATAATAACACTTTTTGTAATTACTTATACTTGACCTGAAATCGACGAGTTTGTGGCACGCTTTGCAACAAGACATTTGATCGCCTCGCATAATCGTTCGGCCTTCTAAATCTGCAAGATTTGTTGCAATAACAATTTCGTTTTTGGTATTAAAAAAAAGTTTTCCTATTAATACATACTACGACAATGGCATGACATAGAAATATATTTTTTTAATAGATACGTACGTAACTTTAAAGAATTGATTGACAAGATAAATACTCAGTTTAGTCTAATTGCATTAAAAAAAATATTATGAGTTCACATAGCCAGTATCGAAATTGAGTCTGAGATTTCGACTTCTAAGGGGTTTTATGGGGTTAATCGGGGGATTTTCCTAACTTTACTATAAGTTCACATGGACCCTAAAGGCACCTTATTACATACTTCAAAAAGCGTATCATTTTTTGTGTAAAAAATCGATTCTGTTGTATTGGTTGACCACCCGCACCCACCCTATTCTCCCAATTTAGCACAATTAGGTTATGGTAATTAAGTATATAAAAAATAAAAAATCGAAAAATGCATCAAACTGTATGTTTTTTTTTAATTGTGTCAATATTTTTAGTAGTTCTCGGACAATAATTGATAAAAAAAACATTTTTTTTTAAGAAAAAAACCTACTTATATATTATTATTTACGTACTTTTTTTCATAATCTGCATGTAAGAACGAACAAATTGAAAAAAGATAGTTTAAAAAAAGTTGATGTATCGATTGATTATCAATGTTAATATGTATACTGAATAATAGAATGAAACAAATTGTTTCCTAAATAATCCTTTATAAAATTGTTTCACGAGTTTTTTAGATGGTTTGGAGGTGGTTCCGAGGGTGAAGGTGATGTTTGAGTTTGTGGTGGTATTGGGGCTGGGGTAAATATTGATGGGATAGAAGATTTGCGTTGGCTGCGGGGTGTGGATGGATATTATGTTAGAAAATCGTGAGAATTATGTTTTTTTTTTTTGAAAAAAAAAAAAAATTGTTTAGGTGAGCCAGATACTCATCAATACTTTCTAACTTCATGAATGATAATAATCAAATAACTAAAAGTAAGAAAATTAAGGAAAAAAGTTTTTAAAATTCCAAATATAATTTTCGTCACTTCCGTTAAACAAAAACCGCAAAAAACCATAACGAAATTACCACATTATACAGATTACAACATTCGAATTTAAAATAATCAGGTTTGGCACCATTTCTACTTAAACTAGATGCAATTCGTTAATGGTCTAGTTACTTCCGGACTATTTGACGACGCGTCGTCTATTAAACTCTTGACATTTCAAGAGTCATCAACTTTCAATTTTCAGACATTCTGAAGAAGAAAGCTAAATCAATCTCGTAACGTCAGGTATTTTAAAAGAATGACGTGGCAAAGAGTCCGGAAGCAATCAATCAGACCATTAACGGAAGCCACAGAAGCGTACAAACCAAATTGACGAGTTAATTGTGGGAGATTACTTTGAGAGTATTTTATATATAAAAAAAAACTATCAAAACGTCTAAAAAGCCATTAAACTTAAATAACCTTGAACATAAATAATTAATTGCTTTACAATGAAACCTCTTGTTTTATGAAGGGACACTTTTAGTTGCTATCAAATCATAAAGAAATGATGATAAAACGATTAACGACTTCACAAATCGAAAGTAAATCATAATGGACATTTTCAGAATTGTTTAACACGACTGTTGAATAAAATATTTTATTGTGTGGTTAATTGTGTTTAATTCGCAATTATAAATTTTATAAAAAAAAGAAACACGGTAATTTTAACGGTGCATCCGTTTCTCGTATTTGGAATTAACTGCAGTATATATCGAGAAAAGGCTGAAAACGATGTTGCAAAGCCACAAATGATGCTCTAAGTGCAATTATCTATTTGTCGTTAATAAGATAGCTTGTCCTAGGTCCAATTAGCTTGGATATTTACGTGCTGGTGATGGGAGACGGTCGTTGTTTAGGTCGAATAGTTAAATGGAGCACTGGACGGAGCCTTTTTTACAAGTCACTAGTCACGAAATGCATCTGACGAACCGTTAGAACATTTTTCTTAATTCCGAATAAATTAGACGAAATATTAAGTAACTCTACATATACTAGGAAAATTTTTGCGAAAGACATTTAGAAAGTTCTGAACCGTATCAATTCTCAAAGCTTTTATATGTATTTTGTAAAACCAAAATTCGATTAAAAGTGATATAAAGTGGCTTTATTTAATGATTGTGTGTGCGTCATCGACATAATCTGTACGATACAGCTGATTACTGACGTATGTCAACGTCCCATTCGTCTACAATTTTACAATAATGCCATTTTGTCACCCTATTTTACTTCTCAAACGTATTTTTTTATGATCATCTACAAGAAAGCTCAAATTAATGAAGAATAAATGTTGCTGATGCTTTTGAGGTTATTAATTCACATTAATGTACTAAAAGAATTTTCCAATTATGTTTTTTTTTTTCTACAGTCCAAATCTCCCTTAATATTTCATCAGAATTAACGATTGATGTAGCATTTTAAAGATTACGTTTTTCGTTAATGACAAAAACAAACGAAATGTTTAAAACTAGTGTTTTCCTTATGTTAAAGACTTAAACCGAGGGCGCCATCTATTGACAATCAATTTAACTAACATGCATAACAGCTGTAGTTGGTTAGAGTTGTTCACATTCTGTACGCGATGTAATCAATCGCCAGAAAAAAATTGCTACTGATTTTGATATCATAGTCTAGAGATAATGAAGGAGTCACATGAAGAAATTGGTGTATTCTGTAATTATTTCTTTATTAGACTCTGGTGAATGATCTGGCACTGTATATAGATAGGTACACTAGTGCCCTCTTCAAATTTAGTGTTCAAAATTCCCCATAAAGATGTGACTCCATTAAATTTACTAGTACCCATGGCAAAGACTCCTGTTTTGACGTAAAGTGGCGTTTGATAGGAGGCTATTGTAGTTTATTGTCAAAATGAACCTAAACCACAGCATACTTCTAGGCAGTATGGACAATCGTTACTTTGAATTTAATTTTGTCATGCACGAATTTTACTACCCAAGAACATATGTCTTCCAAATGAACAGTTGATTGCCTCTGTGGATTAGCTACTGTGCTTTGAGGTTAAGTTGATGTCACTGTCAAGTCTAGAATGCATTCAGCAGCGAACAGCAGTTTTCGGTCAAAATAAAATTCGAATTTTGGATTCCCGTCTTTCATTACCACCTAAGGAAATGAGGGATGAGATTCAAGGTCTATGAGAGCAGAAGCGCCGACATCGATTGTCCATACCACTCAGATGCATAACTAAGTACTGTTCCTAAACTCAATCAATAACTTAACCTCACGACCTCATCTCATGTTTTCTGTAAGAACCCAGAGAAAAAAAATTAGGGTACCCACAGGAATCGAACCGTGGACTACAATAGATAGGTACCACATGTAACTACCGTTTTTAAAGACTTTTTTACTGACAATATCAATTCTATACGTAGTATAGATTGGTATTTTAAAATACTACATATTAGAAATAAATTATGGCCTTTTTTCAAAATTTTGCAAAGGACAACATGAATTGATCGTCCACATTAAAAATACTAAAATTTGAAATATTAATAAAAGTACCATCATAAAATGATTTCATTAAAACATTACTGTGGGAATCCCACGACCTCATTTCACTTTTTCCATTTACTTTACAACTGAAATTTTCATTACAGTAATGGAGTATGTAGATGGTACACAGGGAGATCAATTGTATATACTATACAATGTACTGTGTTCTTATTAGATAATCTCTATAGTAGTTATACACAGTACACACTTTCACTTCTTTGCTGCTACAATTAAACAACCAAATATGAGTGAGAGAGTTTCAGTTTTCAGTCTGTATAATAACTATCGCTGCGTTCGTGTAAAAAATAACCTGCTTTACTTCTTGACGTAGGGAGAAAGTACAATTTGTTAAAAAAAAAAAGTTTCTATTCCACAACACAACCGCAAACGAACCTGCTGAAAGTGTTAAAAAGCCCATTCATTAACCAAAATAAAACGCACTTTGTTCTTCGGAGCTTCAAAAAGTAGGTGATCGAACTATTACGTAAAAGCCATTCAATTAGAAAGTATATCTAATTCAGAATTCGTTAAAAACAATAATTAGTATGACACCCACGATGAAATTTAAAAATTTTAAATGACAAAACTATTGTACAAAAAAATTTTTTTGGTTAAATACTTATAAATTTGTATAATATTAAAAACAAAAACTACGAACAGTTAAACGATATTTTTAATAGGAAAGTAGGAAAAACGAAAAAAAGGCGTTTTCTTTAAAAAAATTCATATCTATAATAATAAGAAAATATATGGCAGATAAATGTAGTTAATGATGCGTACCCTCAAAGGAGTCCCGAAGCAATTCTCTGGATTTAGTGGTATTTGGATAATTATAATAGGTATAAACAATTTAGGACCCAATTTTGTTTGTGTACAGATATTCTAATTTTAATTTCGCAAATGGTTTATGAAAATACAGATAATAGACTTCACTTTATCTGTAGTTCCGTGACTCGAACCCGATACCAAAACCAATCTTAGCGTGTGAAGCTGGAAGATAGAATAATCTAGAATTTGTAATTAAAAATCGTTAATTTTGACAGGTACAGGTTTAAACAAAAAACAAAATTTTACAGAGATGTGTAACTTCCCTCAGAAAAGCTTAATTATTATAAAGACGAATTATAAAGAAGTTTGTAAAAAGCAACTGAGGTCATTATACTAAATTGTTAACCTGATTATGATTTCCTAAATGCTATGCACCACCTTCCAGTTTCGATGGGTTCAACTAGTTGTTTCATAAAGCATCAATCGTGATTCATATAAATAAAAGCTAATTTTGCCAAAAACCAACAATAGCACATAGAAGTTCTCAAGGAGTAAACACCAGTTGTGTGTCGGAGCTGACACACACTTTTTTAATGCATAAATTGTAACCCCCATTTTCAACACGACCCTCCATAATCCTAAAGGAAAATTCCAGGAAGGGGGGAGTACAGTAGAATTGGGATTTTATGTGCAGCCATTCTGCCTATCGTTCTCCTTAACTTGATTTTATTTTTAATTTCATTTGGAAATAATGGCAAAGCCTACAATTTTATTTTTGATGTGTAAGCCACAAGGTATCCACATCACTGTAGTCTACATCTGCATACTTTTGAACCATCTCAAAGGCACACGAGAGGAATCTGAAATCTATGGACACCTGATGGTCTATAATGGAACAATAATAACATAGTATCTATCTATCTATGTTTCTAGTGGTAGGTACCTATATAAAATAGTACAACAGATGCATATTGCACTTCAGCCGTGGGCAATAATGGCACTCTCTCTGTCGTGGTTATAATTTATCCTTTCTCCCGTCTGCGATCGCGATCTAATGCGTCAAGTGTTTACCGCAAGTTGCATACGATTTATACCTACTGCAATTTAAGATGCACTTTCTAATGTAAAATGACAGCGGAAACATTTCCGACGTATATCCACATAATGACATGTAATGATACGATCTTTACGAGAATCGCTTGTGTTTTACAAATCGTCCGAAAATTTCGATACTTTCACGAATAAGGATTCTTTATTGTATTGTTCATACAAAAACGAGTATTGTGATGTCAGTCTTTATTGTTCTACTTCGACATTCCTTTCTGTTTCTATAACCTCTTGGGACGAGTAAAATGAGCAGTTAGGTAGCTACTTACTAAAAATTACCATTTGTTGAAATTATTTAATTAAACACGACGATTATTTGTGAAATGCTACAAACATCACTAATTAAAAATAGTCATAATTACGCGTGTTAACTCTTAAAAATAACAGTACAAAACCGGACTAAAGTTCCGTAAGTTAGCGGCATAATTTGTTTTGGTACTTCGTGTTAATTGTTATAAACCGTATCATAAAGAACTTTACGGATGTATACACTCAGTCATATAAAAAAAATTCCGAAGAGAAAGTTAACTCATACGAGTCATCACGCAGGATTTAGGAAAAATATTTTTGAAAACTAGTGGATAGGTACAATAGGTAGCTCCACTTATGATTCTACACAGGGTGTATTGAGTTTTGTGGACATTGCAGGAGATAAAAATAAATAAAAACAATAAGTAAATGTTTGTAGGTCCGGTAGCTAGTCGTCTAATAACGAGCCCGATTTCGTTTACATCCAACGATTTAAGCGGCTCATTGTTACTGCAATTTTTTTAAGACATCTATGTTGCCAAATTACGCGCAGGATCGGAATCAGAGGAACACTTAGATTAAATTTTTATTAGTCCAAATAATTAAGGATGTTATGCATTAGTATTTAAGGAATGCTAAGATTGGTTTAGGACAGGAAATGTGAGGAATTTTGAATCAGTTTTCAGACGAATAACCGACTATGATTATGACGATGAAATGTCATTATGATAATATAAATCCAGACAAAACGAAATGAAATCTAGTTATGGGTTACAGAAATTAAAAAAAATATTTTTCAGGATTAAAATTTGATAGGACTTGGCTCAATTTTGATGACAATATTTAATTTATTCTGTAAGCCATAGCTAGATTTCATTTCGTTCCCAAATAGGACTTGGAACAATGTGGTGGTTTCAATTTTTATTTGCAATGGGAATACCTATCATTTGAGAATGTGGAACTGCCGCAAATTATTATCGATATTCATTACTTATAAAAGATAAACTAATAATATGCAGTAATTAACGAGATATTTGCACTTAGAGATTCTCTGATGACGTTAAACAATTTATTTCGTGTATACAGTACTTGTAGACCCGGCGAACGCGCCGAGAGCGCGATGTAAGAGACAAAAAGAATGAAAGCGGACTTTTTACAAAGAAATTTTTATTATCGTTATCGATGCCTTAAGATCTAGGTACATGTAATATTGATTATTAAATAATCTTCACTGTAGGCCTGAAAAAATAAAAATTATAAAATAGTAACAACACGTAGGTACCACAGTATTTATGAGGTCAGAAGTGTGTCGTAATAATAATAATGAAACAAACGCGCAACGATTCGTGTAGTGGACGGCGGTCTATCGTTAGCTGGTAGTCAATGATAGCAGTTGGTATGGTACCTGTCATTTACACGCTCCAGAAACTCGGTTAAAAGACGTACTGGCGAGATAATGAGACACGAAGATGACGAGGTGGTCTTATAACGAATAGAGTAGCGATATGTAATCAGGCACACATTAATTGGACTCCACATTATTTATATCTCTTAAAGAGCAAATTTAAGACACAAACTAAGCATTTTAGATAGTTTAAGTTTAAGTTAATGTTTTGTCCATGTATTCGGATATCATCAAGGGCCTCAGCTTGTTAAATCAATTTTATACAAAAAAAGGTAACTTTTTACGTTAGTCTACTGCTGATGTGGCAAGAGTACACCGGTCGACCACGAAAATATTTCTAGTCTTACATGGTGGTACTCATTTAGCGCCAGCCACAAGTGGTTGCGAAGATTTTTTATGCATTTTAAGTGTGTTCGAGTGACCATGTATGAGCCACAAGCTGAGTGACTACTTGAGGCGACACACATATACTTGTGTACACTAGACCACAGTTGTCGGCTACAAAGTAGTTCAGTCTCAACAAATAAAGAGAAAGGTTGATGTTACTTGTGGTTACGTATAGTCACTTGTGACTGTGACTGGTGGCTGCGTTAAGCAACTTGTGACTGCAACTGGTGGCTTATTCTAGCTACTTGTGACCGCGACTCGTGGTATACACTAGCCATCGCCATCAACGATCAAGGATGAGACTGCACAATTTCTGGATTTCTATTACAATGTTTCTTAAAGTAGCTTAGAACATCCGATGCTGGAAGACTTACGTCAGATATTTGAAAACAAGTCACGTGTGACGAAAAGAAGTTTGGCTACCCCTAGTCTATTGTAATCAGAATATCTAAGAAACCGCAGAATACAAGGTTTTTTGAAAATTTAAGATGCACATCACATCAACTACGTCTCTTTAGAACAAAGTGTGTTCACAGCGGATTTTTTTAGACCATCTTTGGTCTTATTGATGAATTAAGTGATTTAGTACGTGGACATACTTATGAGTTTAACAGATTTGCAATATTTGCAGCCAATGATTTTTTATTTCGATGACGATTTGTTATACCAAAAATTTCTTTGTTCATAACCAGTGGCATCTTAAGTGGTGTCGATTTTTGATATAATTGTCACACTATATAGAAGTTCTCAGTCCAGACGTCATTGAGAACGTTGTCAGCATTTACTAGCGATCTAGAAGGACTGTATAACTTATAAAGAAAAAATATTCCCTTTTTTCTTGAGAAGTCAAAGTTGAAGTCAGAGGCTTTTTAAGTCTAGAGATAAGTGACCGTTCTTACCCCTAAAGGTGAGGATTCTGAGTACTGAAAAGGTCATAGATATAGGTCTATCAACAACGGAAGCCTTAGGTAGGTAATTCAAAGCCAAAAAGAAGTCGCATGCTCAGCCACCGACGGTGACAACAAGTGTCTGCCGCCAGTGGTCCGGCAGATACTAGACGTGGCCATCAGTTAGACGCGGTCACCAGCCAGTCATCACTAGTGGCTAGATGCGGTTAAAAGTCGCATCTATTTGTCGAGACTGGAGCACGCAGTGGCTGATTTCTGTAGTCTAGTGTGTCGCCACAAGTAACCAGCGCTGACGATTCTCACAAGTTGTGGCACAAGCGCGACTATTTAATTTCTCAGTTTGTGGTTGAAAAATCTCATCGATGACCTGTGGTTGCCACTAGTCGGCGTCATAGTCCAGTGTGTCACTGGAAGCAATTCCTGGTTTGACACTTTGGATAGCCTTGTTTTACAGTTTCAAGTTGACGTTTGTAATACTCTTTGCTAAGCCCAGTTGACGTGTAGTAATTGTCAATGGAACGCTGATCGCTGTTGTTGTTTCGCCATGGGGCAGTAATAAATGATGGTGGTATGCAAGGAGATAGGATGATATTATTAACACTACGCAGCTTTCTTCTAACTTGTATACTAAAAGCGCTGGTGTTCTTTTAATTAAACGAGACACTACGTAGTATGTCGCACATAAAATGCAGTGGGCGCGCAGAAATGTTAACAATTCGATTAGACCAAAGAACTAGATCAACTTTTAACACAAATTGCGATGGAACGTGTACATATGTACTTCTGTTCTATTTAACAATTAATTATAATCCACGCAATACATTTAAATACACAGCTAACTTGGACAGACATCTCCTAATTCTGAGTCCAGCAATGGTTCATCCAAAAGAGGTATGTACTTAACTTTCAAAAATCTAATCATAAAATTGGAACTTGGATACACCCTTTTCTCCAAGCTGTCCCTCAGTTAGTTTGACAATCTTTTACTTTCTGGCCACTATAATGTTGCCAATGTCCGAAATATCGCTTTCCGCCCGTATAGTGTATGTAAGATCGAGTTCTGGAAATCTGCGGTTACAACAAGGAGTCTAGCATACAAAAAAACTCATGGTGCGTTTTAGTGTTTTTGCCGCATCATATCATGGGCCTTTTTGAAAGTCCGGGACAGCACCCCTTTGTGTTTTCAAGGAAGAAAAAATACAGCACTCCAAATTCGGCTCAGCGCCACATTCCACGTTTAGGCACGTCTCTGAAGCGCTGTATTTTTTTACCTGTAAAAGATAGAGGGGTGTTTTTTTGAGACTTGTTGTTGAAATTCCAATTCTCTACAAAAAAAAGTTTGTACATTGTTTTTTTTTTGTAGCGGTCCCAGTTTTCGCTACGTAAGTGTCAAAAGTTCAAAAACCCCATTTCGCATAACTTTAACATTAAACAGAAAATGACAATTATTTGAGTGTTAAAAATTGCATAAATGCGCTTCTGATCGACCTCTAGATGAATCCGGAATAGAAAAAAAATTATGCACGATAAAATCCCCTGGGTAGTAGAGCAACAAAGAACCCTATAAACAACGTCACACGTAAGTTGTTGGGCCTCTGTTTAACACAAAAGCTCCATCCACAAATTTCCTATTTCAATTTCACATTGCTTTAAAAAAATGCTAACTGTAGTTTCCTTCGAGATCTTAATTGAAATCAAGGCTACCAATAAATTAGCTTATTTGCAAAAAAAAAGTACAAAATTTCTAACTTACGTAATAAAGAATAGACAATTAAGTTTGTTGTGTCAAACAAAAAATTTCAATTTACAATATTAAACCGCTAAAAATTTGTGGGTTTCACAAGAAAGAACATGTCAAGACCGAAATCGGTTAAAGAGTTTCATTGTACTTAGTTACAATATAAGTACGATACTTATTTTACACTTAAAATAGCAACTGAAAGAGTGATCTTGTTAAAAATCGTGAAATGCAAAGGGGAATGTTACATAATATGACAATATAATAAAAAGAACGTCAAACAAACAAATATTACAATGTCATCTCTGTTTGTAAAGTACCTACTCTACTGAAAACAAATTACCTTTTCCATGACAATGATATCATTTACATAGTCGTCAAGTGCGCGGTTTCTTGGTATGTATTTTTTATAAGCAAAACAGAAGTGTTAATATATTTAACACTGAACGTCATTTTCAGACACAATAACAATTTAATGCGCTCAAAAAGGAATAATACATACTTACGTAAAATATATGACGTTTCAAAATAATTCCAGAAAAATGTTTTGCTAAATATATTGTTGAACCTTGAGCTTGTAGTATGCTGTAAAGCATGTTATGCTGAACAAAAATAAATGCATATGATGGGCGCGGAAACCACCCCTTCATATAGTTTCTCCACTTTGAATAATTGAGGCTTTGAGCAGGAGGCAGAGGGTGGGGGTACGGTGATATTGGGGGTAGGGTCGATGTCGAAGGTGAGGTAAACGTTAAGAAAGGTAAAAGTGGTGACTCCGGGGGTGGAGGTGGTATTGGGCGAGGAGCGGGATGATGGTGGGGTTTGGATTAGGATATATGTCAGGGGCGAGGTCAGTTAATCTTATTTTTAACATTTACCCCACTCCAACAGCAACCCTCACCACTACCTCAATCCCCGGAGCCACCGGTAAGGTGGTGGTGGTTGAGGTGGGCATTTCGGATAATCTTTAATCCGCAAATGTTTATTAATAGGAGCGCCTGCGTTGTCTTACTTTCTTGAAAATTCGTATTTGTATTGATTAGACTGAAGACGAAATCTTTCAAGAAATTTTTAAGAGAGCCTCGAAAACTTGGAAATGATTGGATAAAAATATTGCTATTTTGTATAGATTTCGGTTTTCCTGATTTTAAAAGAGGATAGGTCCGGTCCTGGACTCTTCCCCTGTGGATTCACGATCTGGACCTACTCTTCCATTACGACCCATGGTCTACAATCCAGAACCATAATCCTACTATGAATTCCGGCCATGAAACTCTACTTCTTAATATCTCTAACACTTGACTAATTTGTTAAATTCGAAATGAGAACATTTTTCCATACTATATTTCATCCTTATTTACTCAATTTAGAAGATTATTTTTAACTCAGAATCACTTCGAATAACATTGGTTTTGAACTCTTTATTAACCTTCATCTTCCATAAAAATGTTAAACAAACATGATGAGTAACTGCGTGTGTTTATTGTGACAAACGAGTACTCTTCTTTTTTTCGTTCGTTTGGCGGTCGCTTCATTAACTTTGATGCGCTCTTGACTTTGACAATGAAATCATCGAGGCACAAAAAATGAATCAAATATGTAATTACCACAGGATTGTCTTCTATTGTCTAGATTTATATGTACGTGCGTACGGTGTTCAATAATCAACATGCGACCATCCACTTACTCTCAACATGGGCATACATATACACACCTACATTTATTTACAAAAACATCCATTGTCCGATGTTAATTCGTAACTAATGTTTTATTAAAAGGTGTTACTTCTTACGTTAGAAACAAAAATGGTAACACGTCTGTATTTAAATAACACAGTGCATAGAAGTATGTATAATAGTCAATATAGAGTCAACCTCAAGACTGGTTCTATATGTACACCTCCACTTCTTTATATCTTAATATAATGTATTCATTGCCCAAAAAACTAAAATCCTCTGACATTCATTGCAGTTTGAGCTCATTGTACCCTTTCTCTGCTTCTTCTTATTAACTGCTCTGGATATCTCCTCATTTCTAACCATTTCTATGCACGGTACATTTACCATTCAACGCCTTGAAATCCATTTTTCTCTCCGTGCCCACTGTCCATCATAATACTCATAATGTCATAATAATAGTTTTTGAGTCTCCAACTAGACAAAAATGTTTTTTTTTTTTTTGTTATATTGAATCGACCATCTGCCTATCTTTTACGGCGCAGACTCAATATACAGTCAATCTCAAGACTGGTTCTTCCACTTCTTTATGTCCTGAGATAATGTTCTCATGGTCCAAAAACTAAAATGCCCTAATATCCTTAAATATTGGCCAACATTAATCTAATTCCTCTGTTCCTCTTTTTTTCTGCTTCCAATATTTGTAACTTGCCCTTCGCGCCTCAGAAAGTACTATATCGTGGTATCACTTTTTCTCTCAAGATGTCTGGAAAATTTTAGCGCTGTTGTAGAACGCACTAAAAATCTCAAATCCCATATCCGAAACTTGGACAAAAACGTCCAACATAAAGTACTTTTTAGTAGCAAGATTAAGAAAGTAATCGGGAAGTAAAATCATAAATCAACTCCCTTCAGTCCATGAAGATTGTAAGCTTGTTAGCGAAAAATACTTTGCGCGTTTTTGTCTAAGTTTTGGCTTTGGGGTTTGAGCTCATTGTACTCCTTTTTCTAATTAACTGTTCTGATGTCTCCTTATTTCTAATTATCTACGGTATAATCATCATTCGTCTGTTACACTCCAACGTGTTGAAATCCATCTTTATCTCCGTACCCACTGTCCACTTTTCGCACCCTTACAGAGGGCTATACTCATAATCATGGTTTTTGAGTCCCCAAATATGATTTCATGGCTCCCTCTGTTTGACTCCATCGGACAGTGGAAATCCTTAAACCAAAGGACCCTGTTGGCGGTGAACCTACTTTGTAGCTAAATTATGCAGATGGCGTTAAACTCACTGTCAAATGATATCTTTTTCTCTTTTAATTGAATCGACCCTCTGCCTATATATTACGGTGCAGACAGTTTTTTGAGGTCAAGCTTTTATAGGGTATTTCAGAATAAAAAATTTTTGATAAAGAGTTTGATGAGAAGAGTAGGTAGGTAGGTCTTGGGAAAATTTTGTAAAATGCGTTTTTTAACCTTTCGACGCTTACGTAGATATACAAACTATTTATAAGGTATAACTATCCTTTGTCACTAGAAAATGCATTATTTAGTGATTTATGATGCATTGAGACAGCTATACTGTTCTGTGTGAAAAAAAAAACATTCCGCTGATTTGCGGAAATACGATTTCTATTCGCATTTCGTAATAGATTTCCTGCACCAGCATCAACCTACCACACGCATTAACAACCTGCGAGGTCAACTACATGCCACCGACATTGTAGAAGCGAATGAACGACTGTCCTGATTCGAATTCATGCGTTTTAATCGTTAAATGGATGCACATACGTTATCTACCAAGTGCAGGGATAAGATGTAGGTATAGGGTGAGTCCAGAAGTTACCAATGTGTTTGAAAGTTGACAAATACCTTTTAAAATTCATTCACTGTTGGCTTTATTCATTTTTCTTCAGAACTGATGGTTGCTATTACGTACGACTCCATGAATGAATCCACGCAGCCTGTCGCCAATATTTAAATCTATAAATTAGATAACGGATATACTTGGGGTTTGCATGATAAATGAAAAGTTGGGTTATGGTAAAGAGATAAAAGTCCGAATAGGTTTTGCTAGAATGTCATTCCAAAGGTGAAACTGTTTCTCTGTCAACATACGTTGTGGTGAAAGAATTGCTGGGAATGGTACATCCAAAAGACTAAGATCCTGAGGATGTCCTTCGAATATAAGATTTTGAGATTAATCATCTCTGGTAAGACCAAAGATAAAAAAGGACCCGGTAGAAAACAGATGTCATTGTTGCGAAGTGTCAGAAACTGGTGTGGAGTACAAGAGGTACAATCAATTTTGCATCTTGTAGAGGAAGGCTTATTAAGGGTCGTAAACTGATTGAAATGTGTGATCCTGTAGGAATTGATAAGTGCTTGACACAAGATGAAGAAGAAGTAGAAGCAACCATAGGATTCGCCGCTTGGTCTATCGATTCCAACGACAGGATTCTTTTATCAACATGAAATATATGAAAAATGAAAAATATCTGGAGATATCAACTACGAAACGAGATACGAACTCCGTATCACTTCTCAACAACATCTGGATGGTTTTGATATTTTATCCCATAGAACTGAAGTTGTTTGGAAATTCACCAACTCTTGAATTAACAACACCAGCTATATATGCAATCACAATTCAATAACGCGCCCTCCCAAAATTTTGGAAAGATGTGACATATACATTATACATAGAAGCTATATAAAAAAAATCTTCACAACAATTTAGGTAAAGGCAAGAGTATTCGTCAACAAAGCCCTCCCAGACAATCCCATAATCACAGGAGTTACCTCCTCTAAGCCGCAAGGCACATTGTCTGGAACGCTTCTGTTTATGAATCAAATAAATAAATCCATTCGTGACTTTTGGACTACCCTGCATAAAACCTATTCAAATACAGTATCATGCACTTCTGATATCCGTCAGGATTATTACAGGCGTGTTTCAAGATATTTTTTACCAGGGGAATAAGACGCAACAAAAATTTCTAATCGAACTTTACTTTAAAAATATAAGACAACAATGGATGATGGTAATTCAGGAACGAGACGGATTATTGTTAAGGACACCCACACGACACACAAGACCGATATGAAAAGGCACGGCTTTGCCCCTGAATAAATAAATACGATACGATCCATTGTATGCATCCAAAGTGCAGAAAGAAAAAAAACGACACCAACCCTATTTAAATCTCGATGCGTGGAGCCATATCCCGATGCTCTTTTTGAATTAATTTTAAAACCATAGATGCAAAGATCTGATCGCCAAAGTAGATACAACAAACTTCCATACATCCCCATCACAACATGTAGTTCTTCAGTTATTTATGTATACATATGTATGAAGTAGTCAAACTTCGAAGCCCTAGTGCTTCTAGGCTTGGCTAATAGTCAAACCTCAGGTCCTAACCTAACCTCACATCGTATAGTAAGTCTTAGTCAAAGACGAAATCAATGGTTTGTTTCGGCCTTTCAACTAACTTTATGTCTAAAAATAGGAGAGACCAACTTGGTCTTATCAGGTTTAGACATGTAAGATGGACAATTTGGAAAAATTGTAAGAATAAAACAGGGATTATATGTATATTCTGCAGCTATCTTCATCTGTACTGTACCAAATTATACACTCCTTGTTAAACTGACGGTCGCAAACTCTGCTATTATCTGTTACAATTAAATTATTTCGCCGATTTGCCCGAAGATCATTTCCGTTACATCTATTTATACATAACACTTGGCATAATGCAAAATTAAATTATGACAGTAAGTTTAACGCAATCTGCGTAATTTAGCTACAAAGTAAGTTCACCTCCAACAGGGTCCTTTGGTTTAAGGAATTCCATCAATCCATATCGATGGCAACGGCCAAATGCGGAAACTGAATACAACCATACCGGGGTTTGAGCAGTCAGATCTAAATTAGGTACAGGAAAGTGTCGGTTTTTTTAGACTAAAGCATTTTGACGTTTAACTAAACATTTATCTACTTCTATGTTTGTCTAAAAATACATTATTCAAAGGCAGAAACTGTAATTCAGTCTGGGGTTTGACAAAAGCGTTAGTAAAACTTAGGAGTCAGTCAGTCATTCCACAAAGGGGCCACATACCGACTTGAGTCTAAAATCTATAACATACTAAAAATGAATTGCAAACTAATTTCATGAATATCACGAATTAATTTGAAAAAATCAATTTTAGTATAAAAAGTTTGTTGTTCGCCTTATAATCTAAGAGGCTGCATCAAGAAATGTTAGTTCAATGATTGCAGAATGAGGTTTATTTTACGTTTTAGGTAGGTATATGTATGAATTGGTTGTTTCAAGTAATTATTTTTTTGCGGTTTTATTTGTCTATTTTTATTAATGAATTAGAGGTGATCGATTTAACTTCAGAATACTGGTTAGCAATAACCTTCAAGATTAGCATGGATTTTGACTTTGAAATCCTACGCTTCAATGTACCTAGTTCAATATATTTATTTATTGCAAAGAAATGTTTATTATGGTGCGCCAAAGTTTTTCTAAGTGTGTCAATGTCGAAGTAGTGCCACATTTTTTATCGACGAAAAAAAAAATGAGAAATTTCTCATGTTCACGTGTACTATTTTTTTTGTATGTATGTACAGTTATATACGGATATTGTTTTTAAAAAGTAGTTCGATTTTGATGATAAGGGTAGATTGGTCACCCTCTTAATTGTTATCTGTTGACCGCTTCTAATTTATTTTTTTATTAGTCTTAGTATTATGTAATATTTATGTAAGTCCCATGCTATATTTTTTTTTTGTCTAGCATTCTTAATGCATTTTGGTAATTATGTACAGCTTTCCCCTTTTTGATTTTCTTGAAAAACAAAAATAAGTTGTAGAGTTCGTCACGCTGATAAAGAATATATATACATGTTGGGTGCGGAAACCACCCCTTCATGGTGTTTTTGAGCTTCTTCATTTCGTGTATTTGTCTTCCATGTCTATTGTAAAATGCGATTAGTAGTAGTGGTTTGTTGATTTATTCGAATATTGAATTCGTATAGTGTCTATTCTTGTAGATTAGATACGGAATTATTTACAGTCTTTATCTAAAGGTGATACATGATACTGTTACTTTGTTTAAACTTTTTTTTCAAGAAAATTGGAAGAGGGTAAGCTATTGTACATAATTACCTGCAATTTTGTGGTTTGTGCAATATTGAGAGATTTACGATGATAACTTTAAGACCTTATAAGGGTTCCATTTTTCCATTCGGACGTACGGAACCCTAAAACCCAAAATAACATTTAAAAGGAAAAAGTGTGACAATTGGCGGTGATACCTAGGTATCTACATATTGTCGTCGCTTCGTTCTTTTTTTTTAATACTATCTGCATATACTTACATAGTTCAACAAACGAAAGATAACGACACAAAGGTACGATACGGTCCGTTATTTTATCAACGAGTTCCGGACACAATTCTATAGTTATCGTCACGTGTCATATTACGAAATGTAAAAATCGCCCTTGTTCGCTAGGCCGTAACGGTAAAACGCTATCACTCTTTGTGACATATTATTAACCAACGACAATCAAAAGCGAGTCCGGATTGACATAACAAATACATAAATAATCGTGTTATCTATCACATACGTACATACATAATTCGCGAGATAATTCCGGTCGGCCCCCTGATTTGCACTGAATCGATTTTAAAAAGACAACATCAAAGGGGTCACTGAACTTCAAGATCAATTATAGAAAAAATATTTTTGAATCGGATGCAATCTCTAAATTATGTCATATGCATATGCAATAATAGATATTATCTACAGGACGGTTTTATACACTAAATTAATCTCTGTTACTCAAAAAAACTTCCACAGAATAAGAATAAAACATATTTTTTTTTAATTATGTATCTACTTGAAGCCAGCCATGGAATATGAATAATATTATTTTGTATTTATTCGTTAAAGCTTTTCAAACTAATGAACTATTTTGGTGAATAAAACATGAATTTATTAATCAAATGTAACAAGTTTTTGGTACATTAAAAGAGGTACAAAAATGGAGTGAAGTTCTTGGGAGGTGCAAACCGTTTTGTATAAACCCGCATGTCACGTGGACTGACCATTAAGGAAAAACTAGAAAAAAAAACCCTAGGAAAAATTCCCCAGAAAAGTTCCCATTCACCTGAACGGATATTGTTTTATAAACAGATGATAACAAAACATGTACAAGTTTTATCTTAACTATGCATTTGCTTTAACATTATTCTCAAGATTCGTTGCAAATTTTGACTGAATACTTATTTTTTTATTGTAATATTGTAAACATTGCCCTTCACTGATTTCTTTTGAAATATCGTCGGCGTGAATTGGCACACAACGCACCAAATCGACAAGAAATAGGAAGGCCAGATAGCTTACGCATGACGTCATTCAGAGGGGTCCACGTTCCACGCTCTTATTATTGGCCTCTACAAGAATCCGCGATCAAAAAATAACTTTGCACCGTAAATCCCTTGGCTACTAAACCAAAAAAGTTTCCTGTACAACCGACCACCTGTAGTGACGTATTGGCCGTTTACATGGAAGTTGTCTGGCCTTGTTATTTCTCGATGGTAACGACCAAACTCACTGAAACACGCGCGGTGAAAATCCAACTTAACTTTCTATTCAAGTAGAAAATAGTGCCAAAAATCGATTCTAATCGAAAATATGCTTTTGCTATTTGAAATGATTTCATATTTATAACTGCTACCTAATTGGTTTTATTCTTAAATCAAACTAAACAAATGTTACTTTTCTTTATACAATAGCCACCTCCTACTAACCCAATACTTCCTCACACCGCTTCAATTTTACGATCGATCATATAATCCAGAAAAGTACCTGAACGCATTAGTAAACATAATAAATGCGCTCCTATTCGATGTAGTTAAACCACATTTGACAGGTATGTAGGGAATTTACCGACCATAAATGTCAAGTACGAAAACCGACAACATGTTATTTGCCCCGTCAATGTTATTGTTATTGTTAGTGTTGGCCTATTGTCCCGCAAAGGCTAATAATTATTGTTAATATTACTGAAAATCGATGAACCGTATCTTCATAAACCCCATAGAAAAGCGAGAGTACGTTTAAAACGAAGTAGAGAAATAAGTACCCCATTAACCATTATCGATGACCTAGCTTACAATAAATTACCGATTGGTGTACAGGTTGCAATACGAATGAATTGGCGTGTATCGGTAACATCGAGAACAGAAATAGCAAGGTGCAAGGCCAGACATTTTATGTGTGACGTCTCTGTTAGAGGTTGATTTACCAAAGCATTTTAGTCTGGTAGTTATGCGATTTGTCACTCAATTTTTTTGTTAATGGCGGATTCTTGTAGAGGTCGATGAGTAGAGCATTCTAACACTGGCAAATAATTAAAAATTACAGCGGTTTAGCATTTACAAAACAAAAAAACATCCCCTTAGGTGCAGATCTTGAAAAAAAAAAAAAAAAAAGTAGTGTCCGGGCTCCAAATTTATTATAATCGGTTCGGAATGTGGATTTTTATCACTCCTTTTTATCCCATTGGGGGAATTTAAAAAAAAAATAAAGCAGCTTGTTGGCTAGTACCTTTGGCGCGAATGCCAACCAGACAGACATACCTACCTGTAGGCGCATATCTCTAGGTATTTGGGGATGAGTGATGACCATATGGTATTATATGAATGCGATTGGTTTATGATGTTTGGCAGTTGAAAGAATGAAAAAAATTAATTGCTCAAAGAATGAATGAGGTTAATTGGAGAGATTGCATGAAGAGGGTGTGAAGCAGGGGTTAACCGCGGGTGGATCAAAGAACAAAATCACAAGAGGTGAAAGATGAGTAGCTTCTACTCATAACAGAGGGCAAAGTATAGGGCAAATGATCAGCAGGAAGATGCCAGAATTCATGGCTAAAGGATCTGACGAGATGGCTTGACTGCTCATCTACAGAATTGTTTCGTGATGCAGCTTCCAAAGCCACAATTGCCATTTGGATCGCCCACCTTCGGAAGGCGATGGCAGTTAATGAAATTATAATTAATTAATTATTCTAAAGATAAAATGAGCAGCATGTTTCTAAAATACTGTAGCGAACGCGAGCGTGCGACCAGGACGCTTGTATGTGTTGCCGGCCGGCTCGACTAGCCAAGGCCGGTGTCGGCAGTGTGCGTTGTATTTGTGTACGTGTGTTCCGTACCTACCTTCCAGGAAAGTAATTAAGCGGATCGCCGAAAACGTAAACAATGTAAAACAAACTTCGAGACATTTCTGGATTGTTTCATGATGCTATAAAAGTGCAAAGACGTTCGACAGTGAGTTGACCGTGACAGTGGTAACTTTGGAAATAAATCGAAAGTGTTAGAAGTGAAGAGACAAATAAATAGAGACGCGCATATAAGTGAGTGGTGTAAATAAATAGTAAGCTGAGTTCTGTAATAATTAATAGTGTTTTTAAGTAGTGATTTTATTAATTAAATAAGTATATAAAATTGTGTTCCTGTACTTTAGTCTTGTAAATAAAAATTTAATAAACCCACGAACACTAAAATACGAATGTGCATTAAGTCAGTTGGTATAGGTGTACCTTCATACCAGTCAGTTTTTTTAAATCACCTACCCTCCGACATCTTTCTTTACATATTCCAAGAGTCTATACTCTATACTTCATTAAATCAAATACATAAAACTTACATAAATGAATAATATGTTTTAACGATCAGCGTCAAAAAATTCTAAAACATCCTGTATAGTTATTTAAAAATTTATAAGTAACGGTCAGAGTTTGTTGTAAAGCAGTTTGAGAAAGGCCCACTCGACAGTCTCATTTTTTATCGATACACCGGAGGTGTTCTGTTCTAATTGAAATAAGTTGGCGTACGGGAGTCCTTTTAAATTTGCATTTACACACATACATACACACACACACAATAATAAATCGAGAAGACAATAATTCCACGTCGTGTTTTTAGAAAATAACAATGGCATTAATTTTTTTAAAGGCGTTGTTGTTGTTGTCCCGCCGTTATTGTGCTTGCTAATGTAACGCGTTTTGTTATGTTGGTACGAATGTATCGTACGTGTCAAGGTACTTTATGTATAGTAATGGTACCTATGTAGGTATCTATCTGTCTATCTTTCTGTTCGACGTTTGATGCATTTCTATAAAGTTCGTTGACGTTGACAAAAAAAAACTTATGTGAGATCGTTTTTCGTTTACAATGCAAATCTAACAACAACGGGAACATATGTAAAGTGATTCAAAAAAAAAAAAAAAAAACTAAAGACGACTTACAAACTCATTAATTATACTAATTGTATGTGCCATTAAAGTTTACATTTAATTTGTCTCTTCATAATAGTAGAAGAAAATTTGAATAAGTAATAAACCAAAAATATAAAAGTTCTTGAAACGTGAAAGTTCTGTGAAAACCCCTTTTACCTTTGAAAAATCCGAAATACTGTGCAAAATCAGTCAACTCAATAGATTTTTTCCCACTGGGCTATTCTAGAACCACACTAATATAAGGCCACATCATTATGAGCCAAACAAAATTCATTAAAAGAGTCATTGAAAGTAACTCAATGTCCTCAAAAACAGTTTCCCATCGACTAAATTAAGAAGAAAACCTTCTATCACTCTGACAAACTCCTGTCTCTCTTTTGTTATAGTTCATGGAATTTTTCTTTCCTAGATGTTTCACCGTTCCATGCTGGCGGCATCTTCAGTGCTGACTCGGGAAGAAACGATCACTCACTTTAAGATGCCACTAGAAAGAAACTACGAAATATATGGAGTAGAAAAGTTCTATGGAATACGGCATAACAAACCGGAAGAAAAGGTTTTCGATCAGCGCTTTACTTATTGTTGTACCATGATGCATAGAATGTTGCTATTCTAGGCGTTTCGCAGTTCCTTGCCGACTGCAACTTTAATGTTGACTTGTATGGAGCTGGGTCGTAACTGATCAGTCACGCTGAAGATGTCCTCAGTGAGGAACAGAGAAATTCCATGGACCATGGCACAAAAGTTGGAAAGAAGATAAGTTTTCGAGGAGAACTCATTTGGACGGTTATGTCGCGGTTATGGAATTTTGCTTTTTTAGACGTTTAGCCTTTGCTTATTGACCGCATCTTCAGTGTTGACTTGGAAGGTGCGAAGTCGTAACTGACAAAGTTCCATGTATCATCGCAAAACAGTCAGGAAGAAAATAAATTATCAATGAACGCTTCTCTGGGTTGTCGTGTTTTGGTTTATGGAATTTTGCTATTCAAATCGTTCCGCTGTTCCTTGCTGACGGTATTATCAGAGCTGCAGTAAGAGGTGCTAGGTCCTAACTGATCAACCACTCTAAGATGGAATCAGCAAGGAACGGTGAATTGAAAAGTTCCATGGACCAAGGTATAAGTTTAAGATAAGTTTTCAAACAGAACTCTTGGGATTGTTGTGCTATGGTCAGGGAATTTTGGTACTCTAGACGTTTAGCCATTCCATGCTGGCAGCATCTTCACTGTTGACTTAGGAGGTGCTGAGTCGTGGTTGATCAATCACTCTAAGATGCCGCCAGCAAGTAACAGTCAAATGTGTGGAAAAGTAAAGTTTCCTGAACCAATCCGCAACAACCCGGAAGAAGAAGATTCCGATGAACGATCTTCTGGGCTGTTGTGCCATAGTTCATGGAGTTTTGCTATTCTAGACCTTTCGCCGTACCTTGCATGTCCGCATCTTCAGAGTGATTTGAGAGTTGCTAGGTTGTGACTGACCAGTCACGCTGAAGATGTTTTCGGTAAAGTATGTCGAAACGTATAGAACAGAAAAATTCCATGGAACACGACACAATCGTCTAAAAGAAGATATGAGATATGGGTCAGGGTCATCAATCATATTTGTCACATGGGCTGTGCTAATGCCTACAGATTAAGTCTAACTACTAGATTTTAAGGGTTTCAATCTTCTTTGGGGTAGCAAATTTAAATTATCCACATAGAAAGACATTATAGGGCAACTGAATTTAAGACAATTCACTCTTGAGTGCAGGTTTTTTTTTGTAATAAGTAAAATTATTCATATCGTCATACATCATATTTATTTAAAACAGGATCGGCCTCATGGCACGTGAGAAGATAATAAAAATTTTTATTGAATGGTTACAATTAAAGAAAAATCAACTTTGGAGAAGGAGCTGACATAACAAACATACATAATATTTAAGATAGAATCTACAATGGAAATGAAGAGGAGATGGTTAAGGAGGAAATTGTATTCCTGATTGAAATCTCTTTAAAGTCACCCACCCTTGTCCAAATGGATTCTACTAGTCTCATAAAAATGTTTATTTATGTGCAGGGTGAGCAAAATTCTATGTTTCTATAGGGGAACTCGGTAACTGTAAGAGAAACAAAAAAAATTGTGGCGTATCTTCGATTTCTTCCTTTTTTTGGGACAAACTTACTGGTGTTTTCAAAAATCGCTATCGCCTTTTCTTTTCGAGTTAAGTATAAACAAAAATTGGAATTTTCGAACATTTGAAATACGTCCATATCTTGGTTATTGGATACATTAAGAAAAAACGACTTTCACGTTCTTCAGTCACTTTTTTTATGCACTTATCGAGTTATTATTTTAACATTGCAAGCTTTGCCTTTCACTGCTTTCTTTTGAAATATCGTCGGCGTGGATTGGCACACAACGCGCCAAACCGTCAAAGAATAGGAAGGCCAGATAGTTTACGCGTGATGTCATTCACAGAGGTCCACGTATGGAAGGAAGTCTTTTATTTTAGTAGCCAAGACATTTTGCCCTTCTTGTAGAGGTCAATGAGAAAAGCATTTATGCCAACTTTTCGGGTTCCGGGCCTCAAAAGGAAAAAAACGGAACCCTAATAGGTTCGCTTAGTTGTCCACCTGTCTGTCTGTCATTCAAAACCTTTTATCTCGAGAACACGTGGAGGTAGGTATAGAGTTGAAATTAAAACCATATTTGGCCCACCCTGTAGACGCATTTAACTCTTCCAATGGCATTTGTAAGAGCTTCTCTTACGTTATTATTTGCGAGTAATATACGAAACGTAGCATAGATTATTACATGTAATATGTCTGTCTGTACATTGTCTATAAAGCGCCCAGCGTGGAATGCAAACATGTTGCGAAAACGACACACAGGTGCGGCTTCTTTTAACCTTCAACAGTAACAGTTTCATTCACTTTACCCATGTACCTGTATTATGCGTACATCGCGAATAAATTGTTAATAGTTGCACAGAAACGAAATTCCAAACTCGCTTTTTAAAATTACTTAACCGCTTGTTATGTAAAAAGATATTCGTTTTAGACACGTACATAGGTATGCCTTACTAATTGATACTGTACAATGACTATTATCACTGATCACGGTTTTCAACTGGAATCAGCTATCATAAACCAGTGGATATTAGGTAGGTACCTATATTCAGCAGTGGTTTGTGCACGAGAGCAGCTGAATACGTAACACTTTGTAAAGAAAAAAATTATATTACATAGGTACTTGAGTTTAATTAGTCTCCTTTATAACTCATTAACTGACAGTCATTCCTTGTTCAGAAACAATAGGTACGCTACATTTCCAACAGTCAGCATAGTTAATAAGGGAAAAACTGGTAATTGTTTACAATAGTTTACCCCTTTTTGATTTTTTTTGAAAAAAATTGTAAGTTGTAGAGTTCGTCATACTGATCAAGAATATGTATATATGTTGAGCGCGGAAATCACCCCTTCATGGTGTTTTTGAGTTTCTTTATTTCGTGTATTTGTCTTCCATGTCTATTGTAAAACGTGATTAGTAGTAGTCGTTTGTTGATTTAATCGAATATTGAGATCGTGTAGTGTTTATTGTTGTAGATTAGATACGGAATATTCTATAGTCTTTATCTATAGGTGTACATGATACTGCTCGTTTGTTTAAACTTTGAACGCGGTTATTCTTAGTGTGTTGCGAATACAAATATTGGGAAAGCGTGAGGGGTATGTAAATGTAAACACACCCATCCTGAACCGTAACCACTTGCAATACACATGGAAGTATTACGACAGTCTTTTGTATTTTATGATATCTTTATACTGGTTTTGAGCTTCAAAAAATACATGTAAACAAACCCATCCTGAACCGTAACCTATTGCAATAGGTTTCTCAATATTCTAATAAATCAATAAACCACTACTACAAATCGCGTTTTACAATAGAGATAGAAGACAAATACGCGAAATGAAGAAGCTCAAAAACACCATGGGGTGGTTTCCGCGCCCAACATATACATATATTCTTGATCAGTTTGACGAACTCTACAATATACTTTTTTTTTTCAAGAAAATCGGAAGGGAGTAAGCTAATGTACATAATTACCAAAAGCTTTGTGGGTAAAAAAAAGAAGGATGTATATTTCTTATTAGTTGCTCATTTGATTCCCTGAAGATTGATAGAACACATATGACTAATGATCACACACTGTCGCTGCAAATATTGCATGCCAAGTAAATAAAAGAAGATTTCATAACTTTTTTTTTTAAAGGCGGCGTTTTTGTTGATCCGTTAAAAAAATAAGATTCATAAGGGTTCTGAGCGTGTAATTAATCATTTAGCCAATTTATTGAATTAATCGCATAATACGATGCGGTAGCTGTAACAAGGCTTACATCCTTTGAGGACGATTGGAATGTAATACAGTATTAAAAAATCTAACAAAATTACAGGCCGTCGAAGACGATCGGTAGTACCTAATGAAAGGAAAATCACTTACATCAGAAAGCTTTAAACACTAAACTAAAGGGTCGTTTGATTCCGACTACAGAGCGTTCGTTTATCAATTACGATGAAATGGTTTACCATTAGATGGGCTCGAAGATCCCGATAAACATGAATGTAATGCCTCCGACAATCCAATTATCTTGGGTCAAAGCTTGCAGTCGTTATCAAAAGTACATCGTCGATCTGCAGTGATCAATAATAACGGCGGAGCATGACTTACAGAATGAGTACAATGAAGCTTATAAATATAAAGACTTCTAAATGTCGAAACTATTAAACAGTAATTGAAATGAAATTCAATACGTGTCCAATTGAAAAAAAAGGAAACATGACGGAAGAAAACCTCTATCTGATTAAAATTTAATTTAGTTTTGAAAAAAAAAATGCACGGAAATGAAATTGTAGACGACCTAATCAGAGCGAGTGACAAAAAATGTCCAAGTGGACCAGAACCTGGAAAGGTCAATTTCTTATCTTCTGCAAGACAAAGTGTAAAACGCTGGTGAGTATTCCCACCGATCACCCTAAGATGGTGACCCATACTAAGAGACAAAAAAAGTATAAATCAAATTTGTCAGGAATGGTATAGATATGATATAGAATGGCCCCAAACTTAATATTGTGGGGAAGGGGTTTAAGATTTTACGTTACGTCCCTGGGAGAACTATAATACTACTTAAAGAAATTAAGGCCAACAGTTGCCCCCTTTCTGTTGATGTCACTATTCTGGACACCTAAACACCATTTCCTTTGAGGCACACGGAGGATAGGTAACCTAATCGGGGAATGACAAAAGATTACCGACAAATCTGGGATTTAAACAAGCCCAATTTTACAAAACTTCGAATCTTGTCAGAAATTCTAATAGTCATGAATTTAAGCCCCAATAATTTTAGAATAAAAACAGAAATTATTTGATCAAGGATTCTGAATATAATGAAACTCAGCCCAAGAGAGAGTTCACAAATTTTCTTCTGGATGTTCAAAGTTACTTTCTATTACAGCAATTTATAATAGTTTATTGCGTCACAAATTTTTTTAAAATATCACGAAATAAAATTGCAAATATAAAAATTACAGGTTTCAAATAAAAACCAATTATTGAAAAAGTATTGAGCAAAGAAAGTAAAAAATCCTATAATTATTTATAAAGAGTAAAATTTCATTTTTTAATCGCAAGTTACAAAACGACGAACAGTATAATCCAAAAAACTACTCAGTGATCTTTTTGTGTCGGTTAAGCAACAATAAACAAAGCAATAGAATCGTTTTTTAGTTTCGGCGACAATGTACCCATAGCCGCGGCGTGGCGGTTTACAATTTCCGTCTATTGCAATTGCAAGGACCTTGTCCTTGAATTATCGTTCACGCCAATTTGATACTCATAACAACCTTCTCGCTCAGTTTTATGTTTCACAACTGCTTTGCCACCTTTTTTTTTTAGGTTACCAATACTTTGTAATAGGCAAAAACAAAAAATAGTAAAATCGAGTACTCTAAAAAAATCCAAAGATTACGACTAGGAAGACATATTAGAGTCAGAAATAAGCGTCACGAGGAGCAGATGCAGACTTACATTGTATTTTTCGCAAATAGACAAGGATGTTTAAGTTTTCGAGAAATTCGAAGATTGGCTATGGAAAAGAGATTCGTGTACGAATTTCTTTAAACGTGAAGACATGTACCTAAAGGATCCTAGTGGGATTATGATTTTAAGGACACCCCATAAGCCTGGGATAAGGAATTATACCAGACAGTAGGGGAAGTTTACCATTCGTCAAGAGCCAAGGGTTTTCATTGGTTTTGTGAGATATGGGAGCTTGTTGAGGACATGGACCGATCAAGACGCCATTCAAAAATCGTCAAAATTAAGAAACCTGCTGGATCGTTCTCTTAGACAAGTTGAGATTTATGGCGATTGATCTTACAGTGAGCAGATTTTAGTATAAACTATTCGTTGAAGGGCATCCAGATAGCTCCATGACTTTAAAGGTCTCCCGTCCGTTCTAGAACTCAAAAACTCATTGAAAACCCACTCATGACAGGTCAACGCTTTGTAAGCCTCCTTAACTAAGGCAAGCGTCTTGGAACGTTTTGGAAGCGTTTTTGTTTTGCTTAGGTTCATCTATCTCTAGCAAACGCTGACCCTTCTCATGGCTTTACCAAAAAACTCTGTCTTCTCTTTTACATTTGTTCGTCTGTACCTACTTCTAATTTAACTTGATTTTTGAGTAGTTATATAACATTTAAGTGTCATTTTGTCTTTCAGTGCGTATAATTTTGTGGATTTTATCTTTACAGTTCTTTCCGTTCCGAGAAATCCCTCCAAGGATCACTTTCAAACACGCGAACAAATAAAATACTAATGGCATACACACAACGATTCCACATAGTTGTACGTTCCATTAACATCATTATAATGCAGCAAATTAGTTAATAATCAGTGAACGAACGTGCATTGTCACAGGCTCGAGGACATTCTCGGTTTACCCGTCACTTTCGATCAGGAGAAACGCAATCCACCAAAGGCTCAAACCAATAACAACATCCTGTCTAGAAATATACATACACGTACAGGGCGCGCCAAAAGTACCGGAATGGCCTGATATTTCAATCCCATTTTGTACAATATTGCGAGACTATTCGATAAATGTTGTGTATCATAGACCTTGTGAAGGATCTCGAAGGTCATTGGATCGTGTGAACAAACTTCGGTTATTTGATCTTCTGGACGATTAACAAAAAGGTCATTTAAAGATCACATTAATTTTTTTTTAAAGGATGATTCCGTTTCATGGCTTGTCATTGACTCATCTTTTTATAACTCCATTTCTTCGCAGAAATAATTTTTTGGGTTTTTAAGTTGAAAAGTCTAGTACGACCCAGCAGCCATCAGAAGCAAAATATATTAGAAAATCTCGTGATCTAAATGATTTTCGTCAATGAATCAAGATGTTCAATAAGGATTAAGTTTGTTTTCTGAAATACAGGCCTTAATTATTAAATTATTTTACTGCAAATATATTACATATACGAAAAGTTGTCATTTTTGTAAACATTACTTTTGGTACTCTTAGAGATTATCGTGAAGCAGCTGGGGAAGATCCTACGAAGGGTCTCCTCTATCCCGGGACTTTTGATGCATTCTGTATATGAGTATCAACAAAATGACAGGTCTACGTAGAGGCATTCGCTGATTTATGCGTAGAGGATCAACGAGTACTAATAACTACAGCGTAATGTAGCAGTTGGTAATACTAACTATGTGTATACTGAAACAGACGCGCGTGGACGTAATTATTTGCGAAGGTAGTTAGTTATATCATATGGGTGGTCAATGCCTTTTTGTTATCGCAAAACGACGAATAAATTATACCCGTCAGATCGAATAATTATATTAGCCGTATAATTGAAATAACATTTAGATTGAGGAAAAGAAAAAGTGGAAGGATTATGCAGTTATTTGAGAAGTAGTTGAGCCACTTCAAATTTGAACGGTGATCCAAAGAATTTAAGACACTTTATTGAGAGCGATCGTGTCATACCATCTTATATATCTTAAAGGAATTTTAATCTGGGTGACTATTTCGTATCGTAATCATGTAGGTATATATAATTTTCTGATGTCACCTTAAAGACAAACGTCAAAATTTTAGGGTTATAATCATCGTGCTCGTGTAACAGAATATAGGCAACAGATCCAACTTCGTCCTTGTAACTGTTATTTTTATTTGGAAATGTCAAAATTGGCGACTATTAACTACAATGATGTCGACAGTAGACATAATCCTGAGCTGGAATAAATAACATCCTTTACTATTTGGGAACAGTAATCTAATCCAAGCCTCCTCTGCCCTTCTTTACTCTTGTTTCTGCCCTTAACATAGCTCCTCATCCCATTTCATGGTTTTCCATACTCTCCCCTAACCCTTAATTTTTCCTTGAATGTTTTTTTTTTTGTATTTTCAATTTATAATATATAAAAAGATGAAATGCAGAATTGCATCTACTTCTTTTAACTTTTTACGCGTCTAAACGGCACAAAATAACGCAATTAACGGCGAGTATATTTGGACTGGAACGTCCCGTAGAATATAATAACTATGTCACAGATATGCATTACGAAACGCAATAAAAGTCATTCATTAATTTTTTTTTTATTAAAGAGCACAAACGCATGGCAGGAAACGTCATGTCATGCGTATTATTTGTGTATAACTGTAGGTATTGTGCATGTGAACATACCTACGTATAATTTATTGGAAAAAAAGCATTTTAAAATAATTACAGATATATAGGAACGTCCTAAGCAAGACAGTTCTATGTCGTAAGTCATTTATTAAACTTTTTTGGAAGTTTCAGGATTTAGGGCAGCGATTTTGAACAGGGGGTCGAGAAAATATACCAATTTTTTAACTTTTTATATCTATACAAATAAAAATATATGTTACTAGTTTCTATAAGTGATATATATATATGTAAGAAACAAATGAATTTAGTAACATCTGAATATTCTTAAATTTGCCCTAAACAAACAGACAGACAGACGCTGAATAAAACCGTGTAAATATTTTTCATTACATAGTTTAGGCTTACAATGTTTATGCAAGATCAAATACACTTTCATTTGCAAATAAGTACCTATTCTAGAAAATTGTCACTACTGACAGTCTGATAAAGCAATTTTTTGTTCAATGCTACCTTATGTAGTGGAGGGGAGAGTACTGGTCACAAAAATATTTTAAGATTTTAGGGGTCCGAGAATATATACCGCTAATTTTGACATTTCCAGATTTGTATTAAAACAATTGCAAACGGTTAATGGGTTGCCTATATTCAATGTACGGAGATGTAGAAAGAAGTTCGCAGAAAGCAAGTGAGGATGGTATTAAATTTTCTCCCTGATTATAATTTCTTAAATAGAATGGATTATTGTTCAAATTTGGAATCGAGTTCAAAATTTATTGAATTAGTATTGCATGTTTTTAAATTAAATAAATATTGAAAATAACAAAAATGTAGGCGTAGTAATATTCCAATATATACTTAGTTTCAATAATTATAAATGAGAATAATATTTTTCTTTTATAGCAAAACTATTAAAATAAAAGATGTTACATTCAAAAAGGTTTTAAACGTGACAACGTCACCTTAGTAGTTAGTTGGTAAGGAAGAGCTTTTGTTAGGTTAAGTTTTCCTGTAAAATGCTGCCGATTTGTTGATTTGGAGGGATTAAAAAATCCTTAGAATGTTGATTTTGTAATAAACCATAGCATTTATTAAATATGGAAATAAAAAATCCACAAGAACTTGTCAATATTAAAAATTATATGTGGATAGTGAGCAACAAGTTCGTTACCTCCGATAATAGAAGGGCCAGACATTTTTGACGTAAAAGGTCTGATACGTCGCTATATAGGGTAGATTGTAACATTGTAAGGAACCCTCTTAGACCAGTAACTAAGAGATTTACAGTTCAAAAATTTTCTTGATCGTGGATTCTTGTAAAGCTCGATCAGAAATTAATAATAGATACTAATAATTATTCGCCAGTGTCTACAAAAATCGTGATGAAAAAAAATTTTGCGCAATAAATCCCTTGGCTACTAGAGGGTTCTGTACATTGACCACTAATAATGATGTCACGACGTCACGAGTAAGCTGTCAGGCCTTCCTATACTAGATGATAGGTAACAATCCGTTGCTTGTAAATGTTGTGGTTATTTCGCCTATAGGGTCTTTCTGATTATGCACAACGCGTTTTAGGCATATCATAACATGTTCTATGTAAAAATGGATCAGGATTTAAGCATGAATTAGTTTTCCTTACCTATATTTAATACTGAGCAAAATCGTACAAGTTCCAAATGATACGCGTGCTGCTAAAAATGTTATTCGAAGTCAAAGGTCGTTAAAAAAAGTCGAAAAAGAAATATTAAAAAAGAAAAAACAATTTGGGACTTTGCCCATAATCACTATAAGAATATTTTTGCAAAGATCAAGCTTTCTTCTAAACATTCCGAAGTGCAATATCTCTGTATTAAGCTGGATTCACATGAAATAACCAACTTAATAATAGTTCTCGAGTTGGTGCTGTTATCAAATTAAATTAAACAACCAATAAAACTATTATTATATTACGACATAATTCGTGGGAATCATCGTGATGCACCGCAGGAAGTAGAACCTGTCAATAAATAGTTGGAAATTCTTATTTTATTTGACACCGTTCCTGATCGACCGACACTCTGTGACGATTGAGGCCTTTCGCGAGTGCCAAGCAACGGCAACTCCAATAATCGTAAAAAAAAAAGAATGTCTTTCTCCATCAGTGAGTCAGTCAGTCATTTATTAGGCAAGTGGAGCACGAGGCTCCTCATCCGTCTCGCAAGAGCTGCAGTGCACTCGGTCGGTCGGAGGCAACTTTCCGGTATCCTCTTTCTTTCTCTCTCCTTTAGATCAAGTCTTTTTCTATGGTTAAATAATTATCTTGTAGGAGCATCTTAATAACAATCGACAGAGTGTAACAGTTCCATTACCGTTCGAACGATTTAATAAGGCGACGGAACGAGACAGAAAGATAAATGGAATGATACGCGCAACAGAGATAGAACGACAAGTCTGATTTCTAATCACCAGGACGATGACGTCGTCGTTGTCCAAGTTCTTTATCCGCGTTATCTTTCTTCTTTAGTTTGATCTGATCGAAGATAACTTATTGCGAGACAGGTGAAAGGTAACGATGAGTGTAATGAAAGATAATGCGTAATCATAAGCATGACAGGAAATTTTCAATGAGTACACCATGTACGGACTCATTAGGAAAGGATAGATAGTATGTTAAGACATATTTATAGATAGATGAAGGGCTAGTTAAAAGACATTGGAAGCACGAAGGAGGGAGATCTAGGTTAGATAACACTAGTAAAACAAGTAAGATGTTTTAGTATTTGGAGGAATTGGTAGATTAGCTCACGATAGGAAGTAGAGGTGCATTTCCAGTCAATTTTTGGGATCAACGCATCTGTGATAATGATGCAGAGTTAAAAGGAAGGCAAAGAGCACAAAATGCTCATGGAAGCCAATAAAGGAGAGGGATGTTTCACGATGGGGTACCTAGTAGCAGAAATAGACGCAAAGAGGAGCAGGAGGAGATCTAAATTAGATGATTTTTGGCATTATTTAAGGATGTTAGATATTCTAGTCGTCGATGATTGCAAAGATTGGTTCCGGAAGAAAAAAAAAACAGGGTATTCAACTTATCTTTGGACCAATATAAGATGTATTAAAACGTACTTAAGTTAATTATGCACTACGTCCAATGCCCAGTGAGCGTTGTGTAAACGGATGTAAAGGAAATTATAACCTCGATAATCGTGTACATGTATTTCGCTTCCCTAAAGGTGGTGATCTTGAGAAATGGCTTAGGGCAATTCGACGAAGTGATTTTATTGTGACAGATAATAGCAGGATTTGCGATTGTCGCTTTAACAAGGAGTGTATAATTTGGCATAACGATTATAGAAATAAAAATTAATACTTTGGTAAAGATCACTTATTGTACATACTAAATAGAAATAATTGAAATGAGGGTTGATTGGTTACATATTTCGACAAGGAAACACTGCGAGCAGTTCTCTTTTAGTCTAACACAAAATTTATTGTTTGACTTCGCCTTCCGAAACTGACCCGACTTATCAGTATGCTTGCATTACCATAAAAAAAAAAACAAAATTCTAATAGAACTCACAGATGTAGTGGAAACAACAAATTGTTGTACATTAATATGAATTCAATTCAAGAACCAACTACAAATTACCTCAAATTAACGAGGAAAAAGCTGTTGGTGTTGAAGTAAATGGTAGTTGGTTCTTGAATTGAATTCATATTAATGTATTTAAAATCGCCACTATTAAATATTTCTAGGTATTTCATTGTTAACAAATTGTTGGTTAGAGTTCATCCTTTGAAAAGTTTACGCTTTTAAGCCAACCGAATGGATTCCGAAAAGGACAGACATTTTTCCATTGTTCGACGTTAACGAATTCACCTGTAAATTATTTCTCGAAAAGTTCGGTACTTCTAGCAATTGACGCTCTTAAGAAAATCGGCGTAACTTCAGCAGTAATTGACAATACGCAATTAAAAATTAGAAATTTCAACAAATTTGCGTACAACCTGAATCATTACCACAGTGAAATAAATTTCAGACGTCTTCTGAAGCGATATAAAATAAATTGTAATTATTTTTACATTTACGGCAATGGGAAAAATTAATCAACCTTTGATAATATCTAGTATTGGTAAGGCGAAACGTTGGTTATGGATTAAATAATAAAAGCTTTTGTACGCCTCTCAATTGCTTTTAATTCCATCATTGACGATAGAAGAAGTTGAAGATTAACACATTAAGAACGTAGTATATTTTAGATAGTTTTCAAATATTCCTTTTGGTCTCAAACTACAAAAAATAACACAGATTAAAGAAACACTCTGTATTACTTTACTAATATATATAAGATTTAATTGCAAAACCCTACTCTCTGGCACGTGCTTGAACCAGTTTCAGTTAATGAAAAAAACCGCAGTCACAAAACAAGACGCGACATCAAGTTTCACCATAACGTGCTACCAAAACCATTATTTACCATGGGCTATTTAATTCACATCTCGCGTCACGTACGAAGTGTCTAAGAAATCCAATTGACACAAAATCTATCTACTAGTTTATTTTATATAGCTTTCCCAGTTAAATTAATTAAAACGTCTTCGAGTAATAGTTAAGTAAACCGGAAGTTGAATGTCAGTTCTAGAATAGAAAATTTTATATGTAAGAAGAAAACGCTTAAAACCTACGATAATATTGCGTCAATATCCTACTTTTTTCTTGTGCCTAATAAAATCAGATTATTCTACGCAATTTTTTAAAACTCATACAAGTGCATTTCAAAGTGTTATTATAAGACACGTTAATCCAATGATCAATTAGACACGTGCCCTCATTTTTTTAAATCCTAAAGTAACCTTCGAATTCGTCGAAAACAATAACATCCTCAACTACAGTGTAAACTCCAGGTAACGTCACTCGATTTAACGCTAAATTCCCTAAAGCGTCGAAATCACTCTGCTTCGGTTGGTTTAGCTTGTCTTCCATTCAATGATACACTCTATATAGCATTACACCCACTCTCAATAACGTCAACAATTAAATAATAAAATCCTAGCCTGCAATAAACTCGACTGTCGGCATCATAAATACCGAACTTTCTAAGAAATCCGTTCTTTTGTTCACAAATTGGGATTGCTTGCACGTGTAGACTGTTGTTAGTAGGAGTCATGGAATTTCTATACGTTATCATATTCTTAGTTGCTCACAAACTTTCAAACTGTAAACATGGCAAGTAAGTGAAAATCACTGTGTATTAGCGAAAAAGTTTTACTGACACGTGCAATAGAGGCGGGAGAGAAGATAAGTGATGTTGGTAGTCGCTTTGGATTTAGTCTCTCTACCGTGTCCACAATATTTCTTTTTCCAATACAGATTTTTCCTCTTTCCATTTAACGACAACTCTCTATAACGTCAAAATATGCACAGTCCCTTGAGTGCCGTTATATAGAGTTTACACTGTATTTGCGAATATTAATCCAAACCCGGTCTCCTTTTATCCACCATGACTCATATTTCTGTCTGTCTTTCTGTCCCACCGTTGTCCTTTATTAATTAATTTCTATGTAATTCTTGCAACCTCCCAACTATTTCTAATAGCTCCACATTCATCACTACAATAACACGTCCTAAACAGCTTATTCTCCTCATTTCTAACTATTTGTATCCACGTTATTCTTTGTCATTCCCAATAACACTACATTCCAAACAACTATTTCTAATACCTTCTCATTTCCAACTGCTTCTATGCGAGATATTTTCATCACTCTCCAATAACAACACATTCCAAACCGCTATATTTCATACCTCCTCATTCCTCACTAATTCTATCCACCATAATTTGGACATTCTTCAATAACACCACATGTCAAAAAACCATGATTCCAAAACCTACTCATCACTAGTTATTTCTATCCACGATATTCCTCATCATTCTTCAATAAGGCCACATTTCCAATACCTCCTCATTCCTAACTGTTCGTATCCACCAAAATTTCGACATTATCCAATAAAACCACATGACAACCTACTATAATTTTAATACCTCCTCATTTTTACTTGTTTCTATCCACAATATGTTAATCAATCTCCTATAGGGGTGGCGATTAAGACCTTTAAACTTATTGGCTTATTTCCAAAAGTGCTTGGCTTTGCAATACAGATTCTGCTCTAATTTTTTAAGGTAATGACGATACAAAAATCGAGACAAACTTTGACTTTTTAAATTCCATTATATGTACCTACGTGGATTCACCTTTAGTGCGTTTTCATTTGTGATTATACAATAAATTAGTTCATGATCAGGCATCAATAATGGAACTAACTGGGAGATTGTTTTCATTTGGGAACGTAATCAGATAAATGAGTGTTAATCACTTTATGAAAAACGATTAAGACTAGACTCCACGTCATTACTGAACCATTGAGTCCAAATCCATCATCTCCAGGCTACTTGTTATATTTTTAAAATCCGTTTTCTAAAAGTTCCTTTACTCATTAAAATAGGCACTTCACTATATTACAGTGACATTGAAGGAAGTAAGATTCATGGTGATCGTCACCTTCAAAAAGTTTGTTATAAAGATCCCTACAGGTTATTGAAGATTTAGATAGAATATAAGAAATTTCTATTCACAATAGACTAAACATTCTGAAAATATAGAAATTAATTCGGTTTTTTGCTAAGAACACACTTGCTTCAGCAGACAAATTATTGTGGGTTCAATTGTTTTTACGATGAGAAACATAAGCAGATAAGGATTGCAGTACTTATGTTGATAGTTGAGGATGAGATAATTTTAGATTTAGTTGCAAGAAAGAAGAAGCAGGAACTGATATAACCTTGATCTAGCTGCGTGAGTAGAGAATGTAACTTGAGATGAATTGTGATTTAAAGTAGGTACCTATTAGAGGAAGGAGATCCTGACTGATTTAGAATGCCTGAATGGTTTATGGGATTGAGGTGACTGTGGCTGAATTTTTTTAAGCGTGGCTTGCAGAATGCCATTGACATAATTCATACTGCACCTACTGAGTATTACGAAATTTAACGTTGTGATTATCCATGTAAATCCTTCCCTTTGAATTTTGGTTTTATCCTTCCGTGTGTCATAGTAGAGACCACTACAGAAGCTGCATAGAATTATATTATTTATTATAGTAGAATTAACGCAAATGTTGCGTCACGTGACCTATTCTTGACTTAAGTCGAAAAAGAATGCACTATGTCTATCTTTGTTGTAATTACTCATAGAAGGTGTAGTGAAAACGAAACGTATATTGCTATCGTAATTAGACCCATACAGCGCATTCTGGTCACATGATGGGAAAGATAAAATAATTTTACTGCTCGTATTGTTACAGATTTAGGAAACCTTTGAAATACGTGTGCAAAGTTGTGGACAGTATCTGTGTCGAAATCTCGGTCCAGACTGTTCGAGAAACTCCTAACGGTTACTAGACGACAACGAATAACTATAAGAGGAGGGCGACCAATTAAACTAAGTCAGTTAGTAAGTTAGTCAGGTAGAGTCATGTGACAGTAATATGTTATGGAATAGGGATTAAATCCCTTACTGCAAACAAGAGAAAAGTTTTAAAAATGAGATTATCACGAAACTATAATTTAGCATATGCACTTGACTTTAATTTATTAGTTTCTTCTAACTTTTCTGCAAAATTTTGGAGTTCTCTGTGTTTGTAATTTATCTCCTTTACTTCTTTGAAGACAAGTGTGATAAATTTGGTAGGATTATTTATGCTGTTGAAATGTGTCAGTAATTTAAGTAATTAAAAAACAAAAATTAACCCATACTAAATTGACGATGCAGCTATACAATTACAGATAGTGGTAAAAAAAAGATACTAGGTCATTTTACAAAATTTTTATAAAAATTCATTGCAATTTTTATGAAATCAATAGTTCGAAACGAAACTGTAACTAATTTGGCACGGATAATTTTAAATTAAAGTGAAATTATAGAAGCAAAACGATTCCTACATCTATAAAACCCAATTATGAGTGTTACACTACATATTTCCGAAATTGTATTTTCAATGACTTCTACAATTAACTAATTCAAAACAATAATTTTCTTATTTCGACGTTAAGGTGACCAACATCCTTCTTATGGTTTATTCAATGACTTATACTATCTAAAACAAATAGCTGTAATTACTATTAGCTGTTAAATATACCACCACAGGCAGCAAGACAGCGCCATCTGCGGTAACCGCTATTTTCAGGGACTGTAATGTATAAGATACCTATTCTAGATTCTAATTAAGGAAATTACTTGTTAAACAAAACTTCCTATAGCACGACTGCGTGGTAGGCACGAAAGCCAAAACAGAACAAAATAAGTACTTGGTCAGTATCCTGTCGAAACTACCAGACACAGATCCCAATCTGGAATTTCTTAGTTCTCATCAGCGTGCCATTAGCAGTTATGCTAGACAAGTAATACCTTTCACTAGAAAAGGATCTTGTTCGACATTATAGTACCTGCAACTTGTAGTGATTTCCGCAAATGGCGCTCCCATGCTGTTTATTAATCTCCCGTTGCGTAAGCTTGGGTTGGTTGGTATTCTGTCGAAACTGCCTATAGCGCGCTAATGAGAACAAGTTCGAAACAGTTATCATGTCTGGTAATTTGGACAGAATATTGACCAAGAACATAGCTGTTTCAGTAAAATTTGGGTTAAATTTTTAGAAGCCGAAAAACAAAAAAAAATAACTGACAATCTTTCTGCCATTTATTTTTAGCTGGTACTGGTCGTCTCCTGGACCAAAAATCTTCAGTTGACCCAATTACTTTTCCGCGCCCAACTCAAACTCAAGGTCATCAACGGAATCTTCGTATACCAGTTAGAGATAAATTGCAGCAAGGCTATATAAATGTCGTGTGTATTATTATCATTGTCAGCGGATTTCATACTGTTAGAAAGATTTCCTCATGTTGAAGTAAACGTCTTCAGTCCAGTCGTTGGCTTTTAAATTCGCATCATTATCTAACACCTTTCTCTCAGTTTGTTTCCAATAGAAAACAAACAAACAAACATTAGATCGATGGTTAACGACGGCGTTTCGTCTCGTGATAACACGTCTAATGACCTTGTTAATCGGTCGTTATTTTCTTCCTTCGCGTCCTGCGAAAAGCCACCGCGCCACGTCGCATCCGTGCGGCTTTGCAAACGAACCGACATCACGTGAATAAGCTGCAAGAGAAAAAAAGGATATTCCACCTACCTACCTACCACCTAATAACAATAATGATATAGATGCCCGTTTTCATCTAACTTACGATTTGTACACCACATTGTAAACGTAGACAGGTTGGTTGGTTGGATGGTTGGTTACAAGGTAAAGTGTAAAAGAAAATGAGAAGAAGAAAAATTAGTAGCTCCGGGGGAGATTAATGGCATCATTAATCGTCAGCAACATGCAAATGCAACTCTTTAAAACGAACGTTTCCTATGTGCTTATATTATAGGTACGTCGTGCATGGGTGTAGTTACTTACAACTTGTCGAGAAAAATTGAGGAACTCGACTCAGCCGTTAATTTCAACTAGGGATTTTACAAAATGTTGGTCTATGAAGAAAAAATTGAAAAACGAAAAAAATAAACCTAAGCTAGAGCAGTGACATCTTGAGGAAAAATCTGCTGAATGTGGTCGAGATTACCCTAAGAAGAGAGGAACTACATCGAAGCTAATTAGCATGTCCCTAGGTTGTAGATTCAAGGATTTCAATTTTTCAATGAAGTGGTTCCCTTAACTAAGAGAAGTTGTTAAACCGTCACATCAAAACGCTCTTTAAACTAACGAATCAGCTCCGTAACCTTTTCAGATCAGCTAAAGACACTAGAAACCCCTTGACATCCACCGGTGTTTATAGAATAGTCTGCTCTTGCGGAGAAGCATGCATTGGAACCATAGAACGCAGCATTAAGACGAAAATAGCCGAACGTAAACGCAGCTACCAAGTCCTATAGCCTGAGAAATCTGCTTTAAACATATTTTGAACAATGACAACCACTTTTTTAATTACGACAAAAATATTGTTCTGTCTACTTAATCGCAGTTTTACTACCAATTACAAAGAGAAGCTATAGAAATTTACAAACACTCTATGAACTTCAACCGTAAAGAAGAAGGGCTTCGTTTGAGTAAAGTATGCCATCCAGCTCTATTAGAGAGAACGACGCAGGAGGCATCGAATCCACCGACGAACCATTCAAAGACCGCCCCATTCACGACACGCCCACCGCTACCCGGTATATATATTAGTGCGCAGCTAGCTTTCCACTCAGTCGCCGTCGATACTCCGAGGTATAATCTTCGCTCTCGTCAACACCAATCCGCTGAAGCTGTCAGCCGCAATTTGATGAACAACTAACCTAACCTATTTCTAGCAGTTCTGGAATTAGAGACTAACACCTACTGTGATACTGATTATGAGCGGAATTGGACTTTTTAGTCTCTCATAAGAACACTGCAGTTTACGAAATTTCACTAGTTTCACGAACCTCTTGTTTTTGATTGCTTCTTCTTGTTGGGTAGCAAGAGCAGGATTTATTGTCAATAAATCAGAAAGAATTCCTGATACTTTTTGAGTTTAAATTTGCAATGTTTCAAAATAAAAACGAAAAAAGCTTGACGTAGATCATCAATTGAAACTCATACAGTATACACATAGTTCGGAGTCTTATGTACTTCCAAAAATTTCCCTAATAAGTTTAAAAAATGCAAAATTTAAATTTTTTATGCATGAAAGTAACTAGAATTAGTCTGACGGTGCTAAATCTGAAAAATAGGGCAGGTGATCAACAAATTCAAAACCCATTTTATCAATTGCTTGCAATGTAATCAACGACTTGTGGATAAAAGGGCTATCTTGCAAGTAAAGTACGCCTTTGGCAAGTTTTAAGGGTAGTTTTTCCATAGGTACACAATTCTTTTGCGCAATTTAGTGAGTAATTCACTATAATATACAACCATAACTGTTCTATTTGGTTCCAAGAAATCTAACAGAATTATCCCATCTTTGTCCCTAGCACTAACTTTACTACCAGCAGATTTTCGAACATGGAACTTTTTGAGTAATATTGAAATTCCACCCTCTCTATTAACCCCACCTTAAACTTATTTCAAGCCGGGAATTCCTTAAGGTAGCAATGACTGGATTTCAGACTTTAGGAAAAAGACTGCAGCTTCCAAGATTTAGGTTTTTAAAAGAAAAACTGCAACATCTCAGTAGTCATTTTTAGGAGAAAGACTGTCACCTCTTGTAGCCTTTTGAAGGGGTAATTGTGGTTAATAAGTGGGTACTTGATGGAAAACTTTAAAATTCAATTCAAATCTGAATGCCCAGTAATGTTTTGAGACCATTCTTATGCGTTTTACGTGAATTATGAATTTATATAAGAAATTAACATCTCTTCGATGAGATTTTCAAGACCTAGTGATTACATAAGTTTTGATCAATTGAGTTCATCATCTACAACATAGCTTAATTCATTCAAATTCACACCTTTTCCATAATTATAATAATTTAAAGCAATCCAAAACTTAGCAAATTCCATTCCATTCAACGCGAATCCGTCGATTCTTCTTCTCAGCGACTAAACTTCCGCACTTTTATTTATCCCGCCAACGTACAATAATAATTGAATGCAATAAAACGTTTCAGATTCTCATCTTTCTCTTTCACATCGGCGGGTAATAGTTGTATTGAGGAGGTTGGTACGTAGGATCTTTTCGCAATTAACTTCCTCTTCAATGAGCGCGCCTTTTACCTAAACGAGCGTGGAGAAAGCGTACGAATGTGCTCAACCGATATCACCTCCTGTTCTTTTCTCTTCCCTCCGTTCCTCTCTATCAACTACATTCAACCCGTAAAACTTATTGCTTCAGCAATTGCCTCGTAATTATCTCCAAAAGATTATACTAAAGATACCATTATGAACCATGCCGTCTACAACGCAACACCGCATCGCAAATTCGCATCATAATGTAGTCATAATACGATAGTTACTATATTTCACAACAACATACTTCTTCCTATATCACAAGAATTTGTATTTATAAAGTGTTCGAAACGTTTTTAAGACACTGTTGTGTAATTTACAAATCAAAATTTGGCTATTTCTACAAAGTTCTAGAATAATCGAGTAATTGTTTTAGAGAATGATAAGTCTGCTGGGAGGAGTATGGTTGATTCTGCTCTGAATATTTACAAGAGATCAAATTGAGATGTAAAGTAAATACTCAACAGAATACGGAAATATGTATAAGTTACGACTTTATTAATATGTAATACAAAAACCTATTTTTACACCAAATGATTATTGATATTCATTACCTATAAAAGATAAACCAATAACGTGCAGTAATTAGTGAGATATTTGCATCTCAATAACGTTAACAATATTTTTTCTGTATATAGTACTTGCAGACTCGACGAACGCGTCTAAGAGAGCGCGATGTAGTAGAGATAGTGACCAATAGTGACAGAGAATGAATGTGGAACTTGACGCCGAGTATCTACCATATACTCTAGATGATTTGTAAAACTTGTGACAATAAAAAATTAGGGAGTCTTTTTCGTTAATATTATGGATTTTTATTAAGTAAAGGTAGAAACCATCCAATTTGTGAAGTAGGAATGGTACAGAAATACATTTCTTTATGGATTATCTTTCTTCTTTTGACAATGTGGTAAGGGGTAGAAAAGCGGTTTTTAAAGTGGGTGTCGAAAGTGCACCACAAAGATGCTTCTGAGGTTTTTAACTTATAAATATAAATAAATATATAAATACGTTTTATTCTTTAAATCTTTATCGACAATAAAAAATAGGAAAAAAGTCTTTTTTGGAAATCAATTACACTTTTATACATCCAACGCCTTTCGCCAACTTGAGACTCCAAAAGAGTGTAACGATAAAGGAAGCGTACAAATTTTATTCCAAAGATCAAAAACAGAACTCGCGAGTTTGAAAACAATCCTTGAAGAAGCGGTTCCAAAAAATTGAAAAAGACCTAGAATTAATCCAAAATCTCTACAACAAAAAAAATCTATTTCGAGGGAAACCAAAATGCGACACTACCACATTGTCATAAAAGTAACAGTCAATGAAAACAACAGAAAAGGTTTCAAGTACTGTTAATAGATAAGATCCTTTAGTCATCTTAACACTTCCAGAAAATTGATTGACAAGGTAGATAAAATGGGAAGTTATACCTGAGTAATCAAAATTAAAGCACCATTGGCCAAAATTATCAGAAGGAAGCGTTCTCAAAAAGAATGGAATCAATTTGAAACGACAAGAAGAACTCAAAGAAAAGTTGATTTAGTTCTTCATTCACTTCACTAAAAAAATTCGCCTCCAATAATTACATAACTAATTGTAAGTAGATAATAAATACGTATAAAGTTACAACAATTTAATTTTGTTGGTGTGATTGTCTAGAGTAAAGAAAGTAAAAGCAGAGCTGGGTCTTTGCCATGTCCACAAAATTAGTTTTAGATGTTCTTCAGGCTAAAATTACTTCCTACTTTTACTTGAGTTTTTTTTAAAAGAAATGCGGTCCTGAAGTAGAAGGTGATTGGTTAACAAAGTATCTCATTTTAACATAACAACTCGAATTATACAAATTATCTTCGGACGAGTTTTACATTTTATCGGTCGCGTGAAATTGGTTCTAATCTCATTTAATTTTTAAACCTACATTTACTTAACAACCATATACAATGGGGATTACTTTAAAAAAAATTCAAAAACCATACACCAATATAAAACACTTTTAAATGTAAAGTTTAAAAAAAAAAATGACTATTTAGAAACATGCATCTGAGACGTTACCACCGAGAATAGAAAGGCCCAAACGCTTCGACTCAAAAAGTCTAACACGTCACAATAGGTGGTGGATTGTACGGAACCCTTTGAGTCTAGCAACCAGGGGATTCATCGTGCAGAAATTCTTTTGATCGTGGATTCTTGTAGACACCGATGAGTCCAGCATTTGTGCAAATTTTTAACTGGATAATATAATTGTTACTATTATTTATTTAATAACAAAGCTTTTCAATATGCGTTTTTTGACCTTTCGATGCTTACGTAACAAAAACCGTCAGACGCCATTGAAGAATAAGAAAGAGGAGTAGCATAGGAATTCCAGCAAGAAGAGCACCAGTATCTTTAAACTTTATCTGTACAACTCATGAAGTATTTCTTAACTTAGTAAGGGCTTGTTCAAAAACTAGTGACGAAGAAAGTGAGAACGAGAAAAAAGTTATACCACTACTCACAGATATTATTTGTGGGGGAATTTGCCACTTTGAATTAACTCCACAATAGCCATAGTCTAAGAGCTGGCTACAAAAATGTGTCCTCTTAAAGTTTGTACCCCTGTGACCAGACACTAGCTACGATAAGACAATAGAAATTCTTACAGAAATTAATGAAATCTCGCCAAAAATATTTCATATAAAGTAAGTGTTAAAATCCACAAATGGATCTAATCTAGAACTAGGCCTCCACCTCAAGATGTCTAACTGTTGAGTTCTAGTATTTTAGTAAAAATCATAGCTTGGTAGTTCTGTACAACCACGCCATGATACAACATCAAAGTCCAAAATATTACAATAGAAGTCCATGGGAGTACCCATGCCAAAGACAAGTTACCCTTTTTGACTCAAATGTCGGATTTCTACTAGTGAGTTAGGATTTTTAGATTTAGAATGTCGTTAATGTTGTTTTATTTTTTATTAATGGCCTTACACTTTCTGACAAAGAGACATGAAGGGCATGTGAATCGAAGACGCAAAAGTTAAAGGGAGCTGATAACATTTTTGACTTGTATGCAACAAATTTGTAGGAAGATTGTCAAATTACCTACCTCGTTAGGTTCTTCAGCAATGCATACAAATGATGTGCTCGTTAATTTAAATTAGAAGCATTCAATCAATTTCCCGAACAGTGCAAACAAAGGTCTCGTCGATTCCAATTTCTCCACGTACACATATCTGTATGTAATTCTCGCCTCAAAACACACGTCAAGAATATCATACAATATGCTGTCGCTTTCTCCAAACATATGTCGTGTTTGTTAGTGCATACTGCCGACAGTAGACCAAACCAAATAAGGTAACAACTAACTCCTCATTACAACTATTAAAGTGATGTTATTTAAAATTACCATTACACTAATAACCAGTCGAATCTCATGTAGAAACTTACAAACAACAAGCCATAACTAACTGTACGTTACATGAAACTAAAAATCGAAGAATTCTTTTCAACTTTTCCCTCATTAGAAGGAACATTAAAAACACTCTTGCGTATCGTATTTCGTAAAACTTTGAAAATGTAGTAAAACTGACGTTCGATAGATGAAAAATAACTGGCTAACACCGTGCTAACTGTTTTTGTAAATATTATTTTTAAACAAATACCTACGCAATGGTATATACCTATAGTTAGTTAGGTTGTTTATACAGAAAGAAATAAATATTTGTAAATTCACTTTACGCAAATGCATTCCATTGTAAACAAGCTTTCTCTGATGTACAGGTGAATGTTCACAATTTTCTGGAAATAAGCAAGATAATCATTTTGATCATCGCATGTGGGTAACATTAATTTTTTTTGTTTCAAATTGTAATTAATGCCAATTAAAATTTTCGCAAATTTTTATTCTTTAACCTTAAGTCCTTTCGAAGTAATAAAAATAAAAAACTTTCTAATCATTTCTATTTTTTGGACCATCATATGATCGTAAATTTCTCTCTTTTTCCTTTAAGAATATTGAAAAGTATATGGATGTAGGTCATAAAGATGTGAAAATTAGGGTTGAATCGCGTGAATAACACATTAAAAATCAATTTTCGTGTTCTGTTTGCTTAAATTGTAGATAAGATACGGAATTATTTATAGTCTTTATCCATTGGTGATACATGATACTGATTGTTTGTTTAAACATTGAAAGCGGTTATTTTTAGTGTGTTACAAACACAAATATTATAGTACTTCCGTGTGTATTGCAATAGGTTACGGTTCAGGATTGGTGTGTTTACATTAACATACCCCTCACCCTTTCCCAACATTTGTATTCGTAACATATTAAGAATAACCGCTTTCAAAGTTTAAACAAACAAGCAGTATCATGTATCACCTATAGATAAAGACTATAAACAATTCCGTATCTATTCTACAAACTAAGCAAACAGAACATGATCCGAATATTCGAATAAATCAACACACCATTACTACAAATCGCGTTTTACAATAGACATGGAAGACAAATTCACGAAATGAAGAAGCTCAAAAATACCATGAAGGGGTGGTTTTTCGCGCCAAACATACATGTATATTCTTGATCAGAGTGATGAACTCTACAATATATTCAATTTTCAGGAGAATTGATTGGGGGAAGATCTATACAATTACTCAGTTTCGTTTTATTTCCATAAAATACCTATATAAAAATATGAAATTGATATACTTTGACTTATTGTTTATTTACATGGTATGTGCTTTAGGGTGCTTCGTTTGAAACGACAAATTCTTATTACTCGCTCCATTGATTGAATATAGCTTTAAACGTATAAAAAATCCCACCAAAGATAACGTCTTAATTTAAAAGTATATATTTCTTTAATTATCTATTCCTACGCGACATTTCATGCTATTCAATTGACCATGGGCAGCTTATATTCAACCTATTAACTTGGACAGTTGATTTTTAGTCAAAAATCATTTTTTCTTTTTTGTTTCATTAAATCTATCAACTTGAGGGCAAAATTTTATATGAGCTTATTCCTATAAAAAAGGTCTGTAAGCCAAAATCGTAGAACTAATAGGTTCCGAGACAAATTCGGTTAATTATAAGAAAACTACATGTCACGGTTTTATAGAAATTTTTGTACTTTTTACTGAAAATACATCTATGAAAATAATTATTACTGTGGTACCAATGAAATTTATTTAGTTAATAATAACAATAATGATATTGATATGTGTACGTTAAGGGAGTACTTATTAAAAAATATGAAAAAAGGCATGAGTTTTGAGAAAAAATCAACTTTACAATTTTTTATTGGCGACGTAGTTCATAGATTGAATAAGCTGTACGAGCTTTTAGAAAGGAAGAATTCCTCTACAACTTCCGCCTACGGTCGATTAAATAGGATGAAATATCGTGGAAGTTTAGATAATTTAAAAATATATACAGGGTGTCCACTAAAGATGCGGCCAAAATTTAAGGGGTTATTCCTTGGACTATTTTAACAATATTTTGTCCTTTGATGATTTTTGAAAAACCGCTTTGTTTCGATTATACAGGGCGAAAACCATTTTCGAGAAAATCAATGTCGATAATTTTTATCGAATGCAAAAACATTGTACGATGCAAAAACTGCAGGTTTTTTATTATTCATTTTATTGCCATCATTGACATTAGCTGTCAGCACGTGTATTTTCTGTCTTCAAGAATGTAACTTAAGTGAGTGAAGTCTTTACCATGAATCGTTATACGAATGCTGAGATGACCGACATGCATTTTATTTATGGCCTTGCTGAAAGCAATTCGCGAGAAGCTAGGCGGTTGTAGGTACCTGGAAAGATTTCCTAATCGTAATGTTCCTGATAGAAAAACCTTCCAACGTATCCATCAACGTCTTCATGAAACAGGCTCATTGAGACGAAGTGGAGAATCAGGAAGGCTAATGACAGTCAGAACGGTAGAAGTGGAAGAGAATGTGCTGAATATGGTAGCTGAAGATCCAGGTACGTCACGTCCACTCGAAGAATTGCAAATACTTTGAATGTAAGTAAGGGGACTATTTGGAACATTCTTAGGTATCTTATACTATCTGTTGTATCCATACCACTTACAACGTGTTCAGGCACTTCTTCCTGTTGATTTTCGTCCACGTATTGAATTTTATCAATGGTTGTTGCACACATTAGTTCTAATCCCTAAACGGTTGTCTGTGATTCTCTTTACTGATGAAGCGAATTTCTCAAGAAATGCAATACGGAATTTTCATAATAACCATGTGTGGGCTGAAGAAAAACCACATGACATGAGATACTTGAGGATCGTTTTCAACTTCAGTTCTCGTTGAACGTTTGGGTTGGAATTGTGGGTGACTGGCTAATTGGACCGCTATTTCTACCAGCAAGACTTACCGGCGAAGTGTATCGCAACTTTTTGGAACACACGCTCCCTGAGTTTTTGGAAGATGTACCACTGGCAACAAGAAATAAATAAAATGTGGTTTATGCACGATGGTGCACCAGCGCATTTTAGTAGGTATAGTTGCTCGTCACTTTTTGACCACAACATACGGAGATCGCTGGATTGGTCGAGATGGACCGAGCTCACTTATGGCCTGCTCGTTCCCCGGACTTAAACCCTCTGGATTATTTCTTATGGGGACACCTAAAGTCATTAGTTTACACTACTCCAGTGGAAAATGTCGACGATTTGAGAAATCGGATAATTGCTGGGTGTAACACAATACGAAACGACCCAGGTGTGTTTGAACGAGTCCGTCAATCAATGAGGAGAAGAATGGATTCTTGTATACAAGCTGGCGGTAATCATTTCCAACAATTTTTATAGATTAAAAACAATTACTTGTAATCTTTCAGAATAAAATGTTATTGTCGAAAATAGTTTTCGCCCTGTATCATCGAAACAAACCGGTTTTTCAAAAATCATCAAAGGACAAAATATTCTTAAAATAGTCCAAGGAATAACCCCTTAAATTTTGGCCGCATCTTTAGTGGACACCCTGTATATATGTATTTTTACGTGTTAATTAAATGGGAAAATTTCACTCATTTAGCGAGTACTTAAAATTAAAATCAAGAGCTCATCTTTGATGGGATTTTTTATATGCGAGAAAAAAAAAAATTGTCGCTTCAAACGAAGAAATAAAATTATTTATAATAAGCGAATTTACCTCGACGTGCAATGAATTTTAAAACAAACAGGCAATAACAGTTGGGTGTTAATTAACAATTTTATTGTTATTTCTCTATATCTGCACATCATTTGTAAATTAAATGCCAATTAACTAATTCCTGGTACAAAGAACGAACCAAAGGAGAAAGCTTATTAAATTCATAATAACATATAAAAGCTGCTTAAAGCGGTTAAGTAGTCGTTCGTTGGAAATATGCTCGCATGTATAACTATCTACTTTCCTCAGTCGCTGTTAAGTTTGTGGGCACAACGGCGTAATTTCCGTAATTTGCAATGCTTGAAAGAGTCTGCTCCTTAAATTTTAATTTTATCATTCGTCATGTCTTGTGGTAAATTGCGTAAAAGCACTCGGAAATTATCCATATAATAATTATAATATAATTAGTACTCTCTAATAAATGTTATAATTTAAAGTGCAGTTATGTAAGGTAGCATTACTATAAGACTGTGTCTGGACGAATTGGACATTGACATACGTTATATAGCACCTTTTATTCTTGTATAGTCCACGTTCATTCTCTTTCTCTACTACATCGCGCTCTCTTTAGCGCGTTCGCCGAGTCTACAAATACTATATACAGGAAACATGTGTGACGTCATCAGAGTATCTTTCGATGCAAATATCTCGCTAATTACTGCATATTGTTGGTTTATCTTTTGTAAGTAAAGAAATATCGATAGTAACCTTCCATTTGATGTAAAAAATAGATTTTTGTATTTCATATTAATAAAGTTATGGCTTTGGCCATAACGACCCTAGAAGCGATATTTCTGCTACTTCAAAATATCAGGCCGATTTTCTACCTCACTTTCCGTATAATACCCTCTCTCTTGCGTGTCGAAGTTATCCAAGTCTGTCTTTCTCATTTAGCATCCTTTATAGCCTTCTTTCTTACGTGACAGACTATGAATTTTGTTTTTAAAACTTTTTTTTTATTCTACTCTGTAATCCATAACTAGATTACTTTTCGTTCGCAAATAGGACTTGGTACAATGTTGTGGTTTCAATTATTATTTTTTTTTTTTGCAATGGGAATATCATTTGAGAATGTGGATTTGGTGCAAATTTTTACAGACATCTCACTTTCCACCACGTAATTTAATTGGAACGTATGTTAGAGCTGTATGAAGTTAATTATGACTTATGCTCACTCCAATTGGATTGGATTTGGCTTAGTATACTTACTGTTTGTTGTTATCTTCAGTGTTCAGCCGCCACTGATCGTTCTGCAAATGTATGGGTAATACACGTGACACGGTAAGAAAGAACGAAATGGGGGCTCCACTTTCTCTTTTTGGCCGACTAATCGCAAGTTCGGTTTGTTCAAGTACTAAAACAACACATGCTAATCGAATGACCAAATTTGTGAGATGTTCTATTCCTTAATCGATGTTTTGGAAGACCTAGATTATTTAAACCATTCGATCATTCGTGGTTCCGTTAGTGTCCATTTCGAATTGTACACAATGGCCCGACTTTATTATCTTTAATGACGTCCATTTGTCAGAAAAGTTAATTAGGAAATTATAGTAGCTTTGCCATTCTGTTGATTGATTTATTTCTCTACTACTGCATGGTACGGACAATGAGCAAAGAAGTCCAATTTAATACTTTACTAGCCGCAAGGCCTGGCGTTACTTAGGCAGGAATATATCACAATGATTTATGGAGCCAAGACCTACTGTTCTATCTTAGAACTCAGATACCATCGTCAGATATTATAGGTCGACCTGGAATTTTGCAGAACATTCTGTAACCTTTTGGAACTTCTTGGATCATTCTCTAAAAATCTGGAAGATCTTGAAACGTTTTAGATGATTTTTGAAACCATTCTCAAAAAAAGCTAAAATATTCTAGATATGTTTCTGAAAAAATTAGGAACTTTCTAGATCTACATAATTTTGGAACATTTTAAGTCGTTCTCAAAAATTCTGGAACGTTCTAGACCATTTTTGAAAATTCTGGAAAGTTGTGGAAGATCCTCAGCATTTTTTAATATTCTAGGTTAATCTCAAGTTTTCCAAGTGATTATCGAAAAATTTCGGCTATTATGAAACATTACGGACGATTAGGTATCGAAAAATCTGAAATACTTAACCACATTCTGAAACATTTTGGAACAATCCTTCAAATTCCACAACTCGAAAAAATTTTAATGCAAGTTCTTCTCAATGTGTCAGACAAAGATAAATTTATAGAAAAATACAATGTATTAGGCAAAGACGACTATAGCTGAGAAAATCTTTTTCCACCCCACGTCCACTTTCATTTCCACCAACCTCAACCAAACCGTTAGCATTATGAAATAAAGGTCAGGCAGCTCAGGCGTGACGTCATTCATACAGGTCTACGTACGGAATTATTTTATGATGTTTCGACGTTTACGTAACGGAAATGGTGATAGATACAAAAAAATACAAAGGTGTTTTTGTAGAGAATTGAATTCTGTACAAAACAACTGCAGTGCTCCAAATTCGTTTTGAACAAAACGACCTACCTATCGTCTTGCATCAAGTTTTTTGTCATAAAAACTAATATTCAAAAATCCTCAGAATAGAGAAAGGGAAATATAACCACTGAAAATCGTAGAGTATAAAACACAGATTTTTTTATCATTCTCAAATTTAAAAAAATATATGCAGTATGTATAGTATTATGTGTATTGACAGGAAGTCTATAGAAATATACGTATTATCCATAGTTTCCCTTAGTTTTATGACTGACACGAGAAAAATAAAGCATGTAAAGGGTTGAAAAAGTTTTCTCAGAGAACCTAAGAACCTAACCTAACTTAACCTACCCTGAGGAAGTCTTGCATATAAAGCGAAACATTGGTGTCGGTTATCCAACAATAAAAGCCTCTTCAACCCCTTACCCGCTTGATTTTTCTTCTAGTAGTCTATTGAAATATTCTAAAAGTGAAGTATTACATGAGGAATGCTATACTGAGTACAAACTGAATTGAATTACGAATATTGTGTACAGAAGACGACCCGTTTGGATCAGAAAAGTTCCGTTTTTGCAATCGACACACATAAATAAATGGTATAGGATATTGAAGTGGAGATCCGAGTCGGTCGAAGTAAATTTACAGATGCGCGACCGCAATCGACGGATGCCCGTAAGTCGGCTAATTGCTCCGAGTCTCCATTCGGACCACGCCACGCCACTTTGCTCGCGCTTTATGCCAACAGACGAACCCGCCGCGACCGCTGACCGCATACAGACGAAGACGAATCGGTCACCGGTCAGTTCGCACCGCACCGCACCGCACCGACTCGACTGTCTGCTTGTCGTTCGCCTTTTGTTAAACCTGTCACTCCTTCTCATAAACAATTTACTAATTGCATAACCACAAGAAAAATTTTTTTGACGTCTAAAAAATACATAGCTAATTAAAAAAAAATTTTTAAAAGTGATCATCATTTACGAAAATCAGTGATATTATGTACTTTAATGATAAATGATAGATATAGGGCCATAGAGTACCCACATATCAAACGATTCGGAATAAAATTCTACTTTCGAATATGGAAATATATACAGGGTGTTCCATTTAAAATAAGAAAGTTTTTGTTGTGTGAAGTTCCCAATATTCAGATTGATTTTGTGAACACCCTGTATAACTTTCGAAATATTTTTATTAGGTGATATCAAAGATCATTCAATAGTTGACTTACAGTAAAAATTTGGTTAAATAATGAGCATTATTATTGACGCTATAAAATTATTTTTGGAACACTGTTTTTAAGATGGTCGTTTATTTCCTAAACGGTGGAGTTTTCAGGTAGGTTCACGTTATGAAACTTACCTTTAAATTAACTAACAATTTTATTGGCATGATAAAATACAGGGTGTTCCGTTTAAAATAACAGTTAGTGCCTATTTCCGGTATAACCGGAAGTAAAATTTTCTTGAAAATATTGTAGATAAAAAGTTCATATGAAATTATTACGAAAGCGAAATTTTCAAAATTAAATTCCGATTATTAGGTACTTCATAAAATTCTAACGAAGGACTTCCTTGATACACCCTGTATGTAACGAAAAAATGAATTGCTCAAGGAATTTGTAGGTTTGAATGGAGATAAGAGTACAAATTGCAGAGGGGTGTTAACTACGAGTCGAGAATTATATTATCCCAAGAGGGTGTACACCTAGCAACCACCTAAGACACAAATGTGCAACTGCAACCAAATAGCTGCACAATGAAAGATTGTGGGTGGGTGCTAGGTCTAAACGCCAAAAAGGCAAACCTGGAGAACTGCAAGGGGCCTAAGAAAATGGAAGAAGAAACAAGGAGTCAGAGGGCGTAGGTCAGTTGGGCACTGAATGCATGTAGGTACTCACTGAGTACCTTCCATTTCGAAACCACAACTTTCGAGGTGTTATGCTGGTAAATGTGCCCAATTGGACGACAATGGAGCCACAGCAGTGGAAATTTGGCTTCCAAGATTTTCCGGATAAAATTTCCGAAATGGGTCTGAGTTTGGTAGGGCAAAAATTAGCCTATTCTTTTGTTTCTACCAGTTTCTAAAACGGCATTTACCAGCAGACAGGCAACAAATGATCAAATAAGGATGCCGTTATTTTATTATTTTTTTTTTTTTTGAAAAAGTACATGAATGATCAAGGGTCATAACTTTTTTCTACAGCTGTATATTTGAAAAGTACACAAATTTAAGGCTGAAGCAAATACGTCAGCACATTAATCCGCTATAACGTTCGACGTATCCTACTTCTTCAGACGGCCAAGTATGGCAATTGGTGTCCGAGATTTTCTTGACGTGAATAAAAAAAAATAACGACAACTTCATGTCTGATGGTTAGGTCTACTTATTGGATCTGTATTTTCTATATCACCGCTTACTTCTCTATGTTAAAGTTGAAGATAAAATCTTTTAGACATTTGATTTGCTGTTAAAATTATAAATTCGTCTTGTAATGTTTAACAGTAAATTATTTGTTTATAATACAATAAACGAGAATGGATTAAAAGGAACAAGCAAGTGCATACAAGGAAATGCTTAAATAATAGAAATAGAATAATCAAGGGCATCACGATTACATAGGAATAATAATGAATACTAAAATTGAAAATATATCATTCGAGTTACAATGTATTTGTCATCGTTGTTCATAAATTTCAAGAAAATCGTTCAATTGCCAGTACCTCGTCCAATACATTACATGTGTTTTGAAAATTGGTATTTTTAGGCTCTCTTTATTAAAACCAATAAAACGTATGTCTTTTTAACAAGTATAAGTTTAAGAATCGTACAATTGCTACAGTTAAACCTTCTTTGCAAGAAAAAATAATCTGTATTCACATAGGAGTCATGTCCATATTAACAAATGATCAAGTACTTCACCTATTTGTTTCCTAAATGATAAATTGATTGTGGGTGTATTATTCGCGAATATAATTTGAAACACTTAGTCAAAGTAAAAGGTCATTCTAAGAACTAAAAGGTCGATGTGCTAAGAACAAAAAGGTTAAGAAGTAAAAGCATTTGTCATTCTCAGTTTATACAACTGCCAATGTGGTGGTAGATAGACAAATCAAAATATGAAAAAAAAAAAAATCCTTGACGATAAAAAAAAAGAACTACTCCTGACATTCAAAGAATAAAATGCCTCCTTATCATAGCCAACGAATAACAAAATTGCAAAGCTGCAATCGAAACAGAACAAATTCAAATTAGTTTCACCTTCGTACTTTGCAAACAAAAAATGAATACGTAAAACAACGTCCTGGAATATAGTGTAATGAGCGTATATGTGTGCGAGAGCGAGCAGTGCAACGAGCGTATATGTGTGCGATAGCGGCAATGAGATCCGACAGCAGATAAGCGGAGCTCAAAGAATGCCGGCGTCGGTCGGCGCTTTGATGACGATAAACAAGGTCATAAATTAGACGAACACAATAAGCACTCCAGTAAAGTCTAGTACGTCATTCTGGAACTTTCTGGATTGTTCCTAATCAGTATAAATACCTGTTGACGTGGCCAGTAAGAGTCAGTTTACAGTGAGCTTCCGAACGAGTGATATAAATACCGAACTACGATATATAGTGATATAAATACGCATTTTCTTGGTCATATAAATAAGTTGTTGAATTGTTATTAGTGTTTAAGTATTCCATTAGTGTTTAAGTGTTAAATAAATAGTTATAAATAAATATCCGTTAAAAAAATAAGTTCTACTAGAAAAGTCGTTACAATAGTATGACACAATGGTCATCTATATGCATTGTTTACCTAAAATCTTTCAGTGTTTGAGATTTCGTGAGGATTTAGGATGTTCTATTATTTCTTCGAGAATTTTATGTATGACGCTCCAGATTTTTTGGAAATGATTTCATTTAGAATGGCCGAGAAGAACCTACATTGTGGCAGATTTTTCGAAATGTTCGGAAACGATCTACAACGTTCCAGAAATTGTAATAATGACTTAAAATGTTCAAAAATGATCTAGAAGGTTTTACATCTTCTTTAGGATATTTTAGCTTTTTCGAGAATTGTGTCATAATTGATCTGTGTAATCGTCAAGATTTAGAATGTTCGACGATGATCTAAAATGTTTTAAGAGGTTAGGATAAATATGGATTTTTTCAGAATGGTATCTGCACAATTTTGAGATAGATTATAGGTCTTAACCTCATTAATCGTGGTCACAGAGCCAGTAGAAAGTAAAAAGGGAAAAGTTGGTGCCTTGGAGTTCATTAAAGGACTCAAAAAGGCACTTAATTTTTACAGCGCTTTCTCCCATTAAAATTGCAGAATGTTTTCCAGAATCATAAGAAACGTACATCTAAAGCAGACTGTAATTTTAACAGTTTGATGATGGTACTGTTCACTCTGATGGTTTTCAAATCGGTTTTTCTTATTTTAGAATCTAATTCTCTTTTACTTATATCCCATTCGTTTCTTAAGAGAAAACTTCTCTGGGCGCGTTATGCAATGTTTAATAGTAGGGGATAAAAATGCAAATACGCGATACCATACCGAGGCCGAGGCCGCTCCACCGCTAGACCTCAAGCGCGCACACACACGCTGATTATTAGTGATTATTATTTTATCAATATTTGCTTTTAGAAATTATTTCTAGGTGTTCCATAATACTTTTGTTTCGATTTTAAAATTTAAAGTTCGATGAAATTTTATAGATACTTAAACATATCTACATATTTTGAAATTACAGTTAGGTAATTTAAAAGTTTAAACAAACCATTCTCATTTTGTAATTTTAAGTTTCTTTAAATTCTCGCTTCTCCCTTTTTTAATTTTTATGAATGTAGCAACGACGATGAGCATGTTGAACAGTCCGGAAGTTACTCGTCTGTATTTCAAATTTTTATTTTACCAATTTAGCTTCCTATTTAAGTTAAAGTAATCCATTTGACCTGACAGAAAAGTCAATGGACAACAAACGCGTCAACGAAAGTACCAGTCCACCTATCTACGGAAAGTCGCGTTTGTTGGATAAAGCATTAACATGTTGGCTAGTTACATACATGTTACTTGTTATTACACTTGACCGTAATAAAGGATATCCGATATTGTGGTGTCCACCAAACGTTACGCACGCTAAGATAACATTATAACCGTACACTGACAGATAATCAACTGATTGACTCAACTTAATGGAGAATGTCTTTGTACAACCATCATCGCACATCGGTAATACCGTTTTGATGGGTGCTATAGTATTTCCATTTGACGGTGTTTGCTGAGGGTATTATTACAAGAAGATGATGAGGAATAAAAGAAATTCTAATTTTATTCTAAAACTAACTGCAAGGCTGTATCACGCTATTAATGGAGTCAAGATTCTACTATTCTCAAACATCCTGGATTGTTACAGAACCTGAGGTAATTTTCGAACATTCTTGATCATTCCTGAAAAATTTGAAAGATGTGGAATGTTTCGATCCGAACTTCCTTGAAAACTCTGGAATTTTATAGACGTAGATCATTGTTGTGCATTTCAAGCCATTTCCGAATAGTTTGTAACATTCAAGTTGATTCCCGAAAGATCTGGGATATTCTGTAACATTCTAGATCATTCTCAAACATTCTAAATCACTTTCAAACAGTCTGGAACATTATAGACCACTCTGGGATGTTGTAGAAAATTCTCTAGCATTTTTTAATATTCCAGAAAATCCTAGATCATTCTTAAATACAATACATCATTTTCGACAAATTTCGACCATTCTGACACGCTTCAGATCATTCTTTAACAAAAGAACAGGATAAACAGGGAAACGCCTATGTTTTTATGTCGTATCCCACAATGTCTTCTGGGAAAACAAAATTTACCCCAAAAGCAATATGAGAAATTTAAAACATCTGTAACGTGCTCGAGATAAAACTTTCGCTAACTGTCAAGTATCACATCGTTTTCAGCTCAACTTTGAGTGTGGGGTACAACATATAAATTGATTAACACACGCTCAAAAGTTACAGCGGTTTAGATTGTAGCTTCAAGATTTTGTAAACGCAATGGATCCCAGTTCTATGGTGTTAAACCGCTGGTATCTATATATATACGTATAAATGTTTTTATTTATGTATAATTTTATGGAAAAAAAATTTAAATCTGTTTTCTTAAATTATTTATTTATTTATTTACCCAGATGTGAAAAACAAGACAATTACACGATTTAATACTGCATACATTAAATGCTTGTACGCAGCTCTTCTGAGTATGTAATACAAATGAGTGGAGCGACGGCTGTGCACTGATATATATACCGAGTGGCGGTGGACGGGTCATAGAAGGGACGGTCACTGAGTGGTTAGGTATCCACTCAGTCGCTGTCAGGAATTCCAGGTATTATCTTCGCTCACGTCAACATACATTCACTGAAGATGTCAGCCGAATCGTTTGGACAAAATAGTTCCTATCGACCACGGCCTATAAGCCCGAACCTCAGGGAATGCCCTATTAAGTATTATACACTTATACTGGTTTATTTTTACACCTACTCTGTATTGGTTCTCTCACCCTTTCGAAACGTTGAGATGTTTTTTTAAATGATTTTATGATTGGTTAAACAGTGTCCCTTATAGGTAAATAAATTTAGCTGACGGAAATAATTATATTTGCATTTAACATTCGACGAAAAATTATAATAGCGATGACGCACATGCAATTAGGAACTATGCATTTTCTTCTTCCAATAAATCACCCTATTCAAAAATAAATCATCTTAGACGACGCGCGCAAAAGCCGTCCATTTTCCGTAATTTTCCAATTAATCAATTCCATTTCGAAATTAGAAAACCGATCGAGCGCAACCATTCTCAAATTACAATTATTATATATTATATCGTAAGGGAAAACGACGCAAGCTAATAACATAACATGGGACCGCAAATAAACATATTATGCATTGGTAATGTACACGTGTTAGCCATCTACATTACATTAGAGTGAGGGCAAGTTAATAAATATTCCGTCCACTCAGATCCTACAACATATACAGTCAGCACTAAAAGTAAAGGACAAATATGTTTAAAAGCTCCTGCGAACTATACACTTTTAGTGGTTAAACCAATTATTTAGACGGTTACTCAATTAGTGTATTCGACAGATAGAAAAGTTTAATAGACTGACCGGCCATCAGCCAGTTGTCAATCAAAATCTGAGTACTTGCGCATGCTTTTGAAAATGTTCATCTCCTACAATTTTCGACAGATAACGCCATCTAAAATAGTAACCCCTATATTTTTGGGAGTTTAGTCCTAAGGATCGATATTAGGTATGAAAAGTATAGTCGAGTAAACGTGAACGTAATGGATGTAAGCGTAACGGAACTACCGCTGCCACTTCCATATGCTTTCCCCACCCATCTTATACTGAACGCATAGGGAAAGGGAAACGCGCTAGCACGTTTAGGTCTGTCTGGTGACCGGAGCGGGTCTATCCGTCCGACCGAGAGGAGCATGAAGATACAAGACGTTTCTTGATATATCGATATTATTGCGCAATGAAAAGCAAAACATAAAAATGGGTTAGGTTAGGTTTGATTTATTTTATAGAACATTTTAACATTTTAGTTCTCAAGGAGTAAACTCCAGCAGCGTGTCGGAGCTGACCCACACACTTATTTTTTAAGAAAAGATTAGAAAACATTTTAATGACAATAAGTAAGGAAATATAAAAAATGGAAGGAAATTTAATAATTTTCTGGCTAAAGAAGAAGTGTGTCAAAACTTTAAATCCCAGGAATTAAGCAACGACTACAAAATAAAACTTTTCTCCACGAATCGATAAGGAAGCCCAAGAAATTTAGACTTGGTAACACGATTTCCAGATTCTTCAGTTTTGGATTTTAGGTCTTAAATAATTATGAAAAAAAAATGGATACGAAATTCCGTCAACTCTTGAACACTTTTCATGGTGCTTTTGAGGAATTGAAAGCCACAATTAGTTCACAATTGCTTTGATAATGTTAGCTAGGCTTAACTACTATCCTGTATTGAATTTTCTGATTCTTGATGGAAGTCTAACATATTTAATTGAAATGAAAAACATACCGTGGAAATTCCGCAAACACCCTCATTGACTTCGTTCTAATTTATTACATACCAACTGAGGCAGCCCTCATTAAAACACCACCAATAGAATTTTTAATTGAAAATTGACGTTTCTTAATGTTTTTTTTTTTTTTTGAAAGATTTCATTCCATAATATTGGCATTAACTGTATGTATTTATATATACTTACTCACACACCAACTAGTACCACTGTCTGATGCGATCATATTCGAAAGTGATTGCATTGGCTGAGAAGCAATTCGTTCGTACCGCAATTATCTTCATTCACGGATAGTGACTAAAAGGAAAATAGAAGAAGAAAACCACACAAGCTGCGATAATCTAGAGGCAATTCACGCCTCGTGACTGTAAATTAGTACAAAATTGATCTATGAAAGAAATGGGTTAGAACCATAGATTAACAAAGTTAGAACAAAACTGGACACGAATGTGCAAAAGATATTTAAATAAATCTGAATTAAGAACCTGATAAACCTAGCAATTCGTGAGCATCTATGGTTTTAATTGTGAATAAAGATTTGGGGCGAAAAAATGATCATGGATGAAGATAGGTCGAATATACATGCATGGTGATAGACGATCTCAAGAACCATTCGATTATAAGGAATGTAAAGCGTATTTTAAGGTATAGCGCCAAAAGAAAACTATGTACGTGTTCAAAGGTTAAAAAAAAACACATTTTGTAAGACAATAAGTAAATTATTAATAACAATTATTTGATCTTCTCACCAACTTCTACAAGCATCAGCGATAAAAAGATATTACGCACTTTACTGTGCTAGACTATAGTGGAGGATTTAGCTTCAAGATTTTGGAACCAAAAGTTCCGAAACTGATCCTAATTCGGGAGATAACACGTCTCAACTAAAATGTATAAGTGGCAGATAATATCAAAATTTTGAATGTCAAATGATGCAATATGGAAAAATTGAAAGAGCTCGTGAATTGTCAATCTGGAAACGTGGAAGTGGCAGTGGTAGTTCCGTTACGCTTACATCCGTTACGTTCACTCGATTTTACTCCCTATATTTTTCATAGTGACTCTGTTAAGGCTACTTTTGATTGTTGCACCTAATCCACATTTATATACCTAACTTCATTTTCTATCAAGTCGCCAAACTTTTGCATGATAACACATGATTAATTCAGGCCTTATATTAGTTAATGCTACATATGTACGTATAAATTCTTCAGAAATGATAGTCTGAGCAAATATATAAGATAATTTTTTTCCAATAAACTCATTAATATTATTGCACTCTAGGAAGAATTTCAAAGATTCAATAATGCAACGAAGAAATAGGAACAAATTACCCATTAAAATCGTCACCTATCACGACATTGCGTGTCTAGTTCTAATATACGTAAAGGTTATATACCCAATCAAGTGCCAGTTTCCAAGAAAATGTAGTGACATGGATGTATCCAAGTCAATATATTATTCTAGATAAATTTTGAGCGATTATAGACAAAAGGAAAAGCAGTTACGAAACTGGTGATATAATCTTGCAAGCATACAATCTGGATGATCATTTTCTAAATTATAAATTCTACCATACCTAATTTAAGGAAAAGTGTTTCGATTTATAGGAAATTCAACATACGTTTTGAAGGCTATGAAATTGATTTAGAATAATAAATGAAGATTTTTCAAATAATACGGTATGTCACGGTTATTTTTTGACACACCATGTACTCACCACCACAATCTAAGTTACGTATAGAATGTAAACCAACAGCTGTTGAGCATATTAGTTAAACAAATTTTTAATAGATGGAGTCCTCGACTTAAGTTTTTAAAATTAACTTTTTTTAACGAAAGTATTCGTTTTAAACAATTTGAACATTTTTTGTCACTAGCGGACAAAGCAACCTTAAAATGACATTTCAATGATTAATTTTGGCGAAGCATCAAAAGCGATATGGCCTGTCCAAAAATTTTCTTTGGTAAATAAACATTTATTCTTTAGTTGTTTGTCTCAAATTTCAATAAAATAGTGTCATAGGTGAAAAAATCATCAATTCCCTATGTTTTTTTTTATCATAAGGGTAACCCATTAAAAATTAAATAAGTAGACAATTATCCCCAATTCTAATACCATAAGGGGTATCTTTTTTTTTCTTTTAATTCGTAAGTGTACCCTGAATCAGAAGTCAAAGTTAGAGTTTGGTACCACTTACTCCATCGATGTATAACTTTGTATACTTATACGTATCCTTACCAATAATTTAAGGTGGTTCCTCCTCTGCCTCTTTTTACTCCTGTTTCTGGCTCTAAGTAAACTTTTTTATGTCTTAAAAAGTGTCCCATCTACCCACTTCTACTTTTGTCTTTATTTAGATCGCTTAAGTTAAAAAAAAATCAAATATGGTTCAAAAACGATCCTCAATCTTATATTTAACATGCGAACAAAATAGACTGAAAATTATCATACGGAAAAATAGCAAAGATTTTTAGATAAACCATTACACAACCGAGGTTACATAACTAGTTCGACGTTGTTTAAACATAATATTATTATTGTTGTTAGAGCTCGCAAATTATTTAAACAATGGACGTAGTTAGGTACTTTTCTAAATTATTCTTTTCAGTTTACGTACATGAATTTTGTAAAGCTACAAATTGTTAATTTTAAAAATAAGTTTCATTTCCTGATAAATAATATTTTCTAAATAAGTTGAAGTTGTATCATAAATGTAACAATGTTTTGCAGTAATTGATTAAGTACCTTCATTAATGGGAAGTCAACACTTCAAGGAGGTATGTATTACTACCTACATACAACTAATAACTGCATGGATAAAGTATGACATGAAGGTATGCCCAGGAAATCGCTTTTTCAAACCCTTTAATTTGATAATTATTATGATGATCATTTTCCGCCATATAAATCATTTCCTTATTAACGACAGCTGCCGAGTCAAAGCGAATACAATTATACATATGTACTTAGATACAAGGAATCGTGTCTATGGTAATAAAAATTATCTCTTTTGTGATTATAAGGAGACTGTCCTATGTATATAATGGATTACTAAAAGAAACTCAACCCTAAGTACCATAAGCACTTTAAATTAATCTTGCGTTTACAATTACGACATCTCCACTTAGTTCAAAGTGTTTGTTATATTTAGGGGTGAGTTCATTTAGTAATTAAAAATATATAATAATAAAATAATATAAAATAAGGGTGAGCATTACAGGCAGAATTATGCATTTTAATATCCGGAATTTCATTTGAAAAATAAGGCAGACGACAAAATTGTGTCAGAACATGTTTTTTCCCTGAAAATGGGAAACTATTTTTAATGTTTTACCTAAGCAATCTATGCTTTTCGCACTTTTGTATTCTATATCCGCATATTTTTCAACCCTCTGAAAATGAGGACTGAAATGTACGACTGCATAAAAGTACGGCATACGTTCGATAACCTGAACTAATTAAAACTAAGTTATTGAATTGTTTACGTATAATAAATTATAACATAGCACAACTATTATACAGTAATTGATGTTTAGTATTAGCTTGACGATGACGGAAATTGACGGTCGAAACGTTGCCTAATTATTCATTAAAAATCGTTGGTTATTGGTACGATTAGATTTTATTGATCTTACAATATTTTATTCATACCAACAATATTATAAATTCATTAATTGTAAACTGGAGGTGTTTCTGAACATTTATAAAGATGTACAATGTGTAAGTTGAAAAAAAATAATTTTAAATTAATTTAATCGATCTAGATCTTTAACAACAAAGTTACTAAAGAAGGACACTTAATATGGACAACTCAGTCAAATTCTTTGATATCTGCTTTTAGTTTAGAATTTATTTACATACGGTGTATTTATTCAACAATAAGTTAGGAATCGTGATGATATCAACTGTTGTATTGTAGTTGGTGGTAAGGATCTTCCTCCTAAAAATTGGCTACGAAGTACGAGGAGAATACATAACCTAAATACATAACCTAAAAGATCACTCTGCCTTTAATTTTATCGAAATCGAGTGAATTATCTGACATCTTAAAAAAAAAAAAAAAAAAACGAAAAATTTTGGGGTAGGTACCCAAACCGAAAAAGGCCCGGTCGCAATATCTGCATGAAACTCCTAGGAAATTGTGATAAATACAATTAGTCGCTATAGCCGCAATCGGCGCTATATCCATGTTATTTTCCACTGCAAGTATAGGTACTTTAAATTCAAGGGAAGAAGAAGAAGTGTAACGTCGCTATAACCAGATGGTCGTTAAAACCGAAGACGTTAAAAGTGAAAACCACTGTAATTAGTAAAGTTATTTTTTTCATCTTTTTGGTACATTCTCATTACCATAATGACTGACAATTTGAAAGGACAATAAGTTTGTGATAAAAAAAAAAAGATAATCAAAGATTCATGATTAAGGAATAATTCAGGGGTTATTGATACTTTCATTTCAATATGTCCACTTTCACCGAAGCAACAAAACTGTAATCTAAAACGCATTTGTCAGATACAGAGGAAATTAATGTAATTAATTAATTAAAATTAAGTTTAAATTGACCGTTGGTAAGCAAATTAACTAAATCATTAATAGGCGTCGAATTCAAATTCACTTTTAAACATATACGAAATATGTACGTAGAACGAAAAGCAAAATATCTGTCTTAAGAAACAGTTATGCCACTAAGGTTATCGAAGGAGAAAGTTCTTCGTGTTGACCGCAACAGTTCGTGTATGTCGACAATAACAATAGAGCGAAGAAAAAGAAAACAATAAAATGCTCAAAAAGTGTTGCAAGATGTATTTTTATAATAATAATAATAATAATAATAACATTTTTCTGTAAAACAAAGCACGTACAAGCGGTCGATCGAAAACAAAACAGTACAGAAAAATCACGACTTCCGACAAGTACGATTGATTTGCACCTTTTGTATGTGTAAAGAAAAACAAAAAAAAAAAAAAAAAAAGAACGCAAGTTACAGAACACAAACACAGTCAGTCATTTTTACTTCGGATTAATCGAAGAAATAATTATTTATTATAAGGAAGAAACGTTTCCGCATGGACCAGTCAAACTTTTCCTGTACACATCGCTTTACTGAGAATTAAGAGTGAAAGTTCACAATGATACACACGGAAACAAAATGACATTAAGAAAACACAAAAAAAATTGCTGCACATTAGAAAACGTACAAAAACACGTATCAACTTAATACCTACTAGATTTTTACGTGAAAGTAGTGTACAAATAAGAATAAGAAGTAAAAATTGAAAGAATCTTTTCCGACATAAAATCTGCAGCAATCTTTTCTGAATGAAAAGAGATCAGTATTCGTGACGCAAAATGTTTTGAAAACCACCAGTAAAGAAAACATTTTTATCACATGCCTCGCTCAAACACTTGCCAGTGTTACTGTTGTTGTTCACTTCGCGAACAACACCACCACCCCCAACACCCTTATCGTTTGATGGGAAAAGTTTAATCTCCAAGTCACGATGTCCATTTGGAGAGGTCACAATCTCCGTGGAAATTTCGATGAAATTCCGGGTAGAAGATTCATTTTTCTTCTTCAAAGTCGCCACATCGGCGTCTTCATCGTCCAGAGAAATTGACGACAAAGCGTCCGTGATAAGGCGAGTCGAAGAATCAAAACAAAAAGTCGGCGTCGTCAGAAAGGGCGAGTAACAGTCGTTATTTTTAGACACGTCCCAAATTTGATCGGCCGGATTGCAATAAGTACACTGACAGGATGTCATCTTCTCCTTCGGATCTTCTTCTTTTGGGACCTCCACATCCTCGAAACGATGGTGCAACTTTGGCGTTTCAGACATATCGTTATTGCATCCAATAACATTATTCGAATCGTTGTTAAACTTATCGGAATAATTCGGTAACGTTCTCAGTTGATGGTGGTGGTTGTTGGGATGATGTACAGGGAAATATGGTGCCATTACTAGGTCAACCACAAGGGATGTTATATCCGGACTACCACTGTCTGTTGAGGAAGAGAGCGTGTCGTCGTGACGTCCGAAAGGCTGAAGAAGATGCGGAAGCGGTTTGCGATCCTTTTTCCGTCTCTTACGTGGCTTAATGATTCTTGGGAGAACGGTGGTCTCCGAGTTTCCGGTTCCGGTGCTTTCATCACTAGTCACACTCGCAGCATCCGCACTTTGGTTCGATTTTCTCACGTTACTACTACTATTACTGGTATTATGTCGACGTCCATTACCCGAATACTTTTGATGAGAGAGGATCAAGGGTGCACCCTGTGTATGAACCGCTAAACGGGTCAGACCATCCTGTGTGTCCTGCTTCCTGGCAACCGTTCCAGATCGTCTCTGGTGTTGGTGGTGGTTGTTGTTGTTATTGGGGTTTGCAAACGAGATGAGGGGAACACCACCTGCCCAGCCATCGACCGAATGGCATCTTCGAAAAGTGTTGTTGGTATTGTGGCCATTGTATTTTTGATGTTGTCTAAAAATCACGTCTCCAGGGGGTTGGACGTAATAGTCGTAGCGTTTGGTGGCGCGACCGTTTCCACCCTGGTGACGCTGTGACGAAATCAGACAAGCACCTATATATCGTTCGACTTCCAGAGCACCCGATGATGCGGGGCTCATATCTACACTTTGACTACGTCTTCGACGACAGCATAACAGTCGATTCGAGTTCCGATTTCACTTTGACTGACTGAAACTGACCGACTTCTGACTGCGAGTCTAACCGAGTACCAACTGAGCCCGGTGATCGCCTGGTCCGTGTCTCAGTCCGCTTCAAGTGCCCCACCAGCTCCTTTCTACTCTACTCGTTGTCACCACCACTACCTGCTGCACGATTACATACACACATAAACGACGATCACTAGTAACAACAACAAACACAATAATGATACGAAGCGCAGTGTATACTAACCTACTTCCGAAGCGCGCGACGGCAAAGAGAGCGCAAAGAAGTGGAGACAAAGAGGATGAACGGCAGAACACGCTACGTCGTGCCACCCACACAACTGGGTCAGAAGAAGCAACAGACGGAGGCGCGTCAGCCCAACCAAGTAACGTAAAGTGTAGTCTCCGCGTGGAGCGCATCCGCGTATCCACTACACCTACAAACAACTCCATGCAGAAGCGATGTTCAATTCTGTGAATGTTTGTACTTGCAAATGGCAATCTCTATATCGTACCTACAATTAGTTTTGACGTTGGCTATTTCAAGGGAGGTTTTTGAAATTTAATTTGCCAATGGAAAGAAACTACAACAATTTAACAACTCACTTGGCTTTATTCTATCCTCGTCTTGAGTTGAAAATGCTCACAACGTAAACAAAGAAAATAAGGTCTTACCCGAACTAACCACAAAACCTTTTCAAAACGCGGGCACATGTTTCGTTCACTTACATGTGAGCATCTTCAACCCCAGACTGGTCCAGAAAACTGAACCCCCAAGAACTTTGCCAGCCTAATTTTGAACGCGGAACTTTTTGGGTTGTGGAGACCCGGAAAATTTCCACTCTTAAAATTGGTTGACCACCCGTACCCGCCTTATCCTTCCGGTTTAGCACCCATAGAATGCTATTTATTTCAAAGGGTTTAGAATTTAGGTTATGTACTAAACGTGTGAGCCTTAAAGAAGATTGTATTGAATAAATTAAATTTTACATGGTAGCCCAGATACTTGCCAATATTAGCTCCCAGTTTGTGCCTGGGATGTCAAATTATTGTGGTTTCTTTAGAGTAAGTACTTTTGGTTTTAAAGTTACAATTATGCCAATAGTAGGTACGGATTGTTAAGATTAAGTTAGGTTAGGTTAGGTTAGGTTTTCTAGGAAAATCGTTCAACATGGTTTGAAATCTGCTGACATGAAATTTGTTACTGGTGTTAGGTGCGGAAAATGAAAGAAATAAAATTTTAGAAAACTTGATAAATGTTGGCACATATTAAGGATCTGATAAAGTAGAAAAGACAGTTTCATTTTAAGATCATCATCCTCATCAGCAAAGCACCGTGAAACTAAATTAAATAAATACTAAAAAACTTACAGTCCATTATTATCTGATGATGACACCTTGGGCGTTGAAACGCGTTTCAGGTTTCTAAACGTTTTTTGTAGAATTTGGGGGTTTTAGTGTTAATTTCTTGATGTTTTTGTTTTGGCCTTTTGGCTTAAAAACACCAAATTCTTATTGTTTTTTGTTGAGTATATTTTTGATGCTAACAAGGTAGGTACAACTCAACTATTTATTCGATTCTGTAAAATTTTTACAGAAGTACCTTCTTCCACCCTTTGACGAATAAGGAAACGCATACAATATTTATGAAAGCTGCGTGACACTTAGACAGAGGCGCGACCGACCAAGTGAAGAAAGTGTTTCGCGACCCGAATCGATGACCCCATTGCTCATCGATAAGATTTCACGGCCAAATCGACGTGTGAAAGTATTTTTTTTGTTACTTCGTGACGTGTTTATTTACTTTTTATTAGGACTATTACAATGATGAGACTGCTGCACTTGAATCTACTACTAACATGGATCTATTCATATATTGTGTACCTATATTTATGGATTTAGAAAGCACACTTTAAAATATTAGTTATGCTAATCAGTTTTTTACTTGTATCTTTGTCAAACGAATGGTGCCTTCTTCCAGTTTGAGTCCATCAAGGCTGAGAAGACAGATTATATTTATGACGTCGATTGTTAAAGGACACTATACAGTCACATGAGAAGACTGAGCTTACAATTAGACCAAAGCTCAGGAAAATGAACTAGAATTGCCACAAATGGATGGAAAAGTGGCGCTTGGCCATTTCTGACTGCGTCTGGTGGCTGAGTCTAGTAAGAGTCACTAGTCATAATCGACAGGACTTATGTTTCGTTGTAAATTACTACTTTCCTTATGGTTACTTAACACATCCGATGTTAGTAAACCAACGTTCGTAACTTAGAGAACAAAAGTCTCGTCTACACCACGGTCACTTTAATGGTAAATAAATTCGCAAAAAAGCTGAAAAATCATATTTAGGTTAGGTTGGGACACCAAATATGAATGTGGAACAACTTGTTGATCATAAATCAGTTTGAAATTTATTTCGTAAATGAATCACACAATAAATAAGGAGTAGGTACTTCCTATAAAATTTAACAGATTATTGAATTTTGGATTATTTTTTCTTTTCGTATCAGATAATTTAAGAAGATGACAACCCTATGCTTTATATTATACAGTTTAATTGACAAATAGCGACGTTGTCTCAAAGCCTTTCAACAAAATGGGTCACGATTGCGATGCACGTATATAACATAAAAGTTGGTTGGTTGGCTGCTTGCATACGATTTCTCTTTCAAAGCGCCAACAACGATCCAGGCTCGTCAAGATGAGAAAAACCCGGTTAATGTCTTAAAGAAGCGCGAAAGAGAAAGGCAACTCAGATGAGCAAAGAGATATCTAGGTATACAAACAAAGACATTACAGACACGTCACCCCTCGAAACCGAGTCGTCCGTTTTTTTACTTAAATGCGCTCTCTGTTTCGATTGTCTCCTATTCCGATGACGAAACGCAAGAGTTCACGATTTTCTATTCGATATGCTCAACGTCGTTTCTACAGTAAATAATAAATTTTACGTTCTAAATACAAGCCTCACGAAATTAACATTGCTTTTATGATGAGTATTATAAAAAAAAATTTCTATAAGTAAATTAAAAGAATAATTTTCAAAATTCAAAAAATATTAGTCATAGATTAGATAATTTAACTTTACATGCTCTTATCAACTGGCAAGATAAAAGATAAATCTACAGAACATTTCTAAAAACTCACCCAAATTGGTCTCAAAAATTAACAGGGTAACAAGAAGCAGTTGACTAACCTGTAACAAAGAAAAATACATGTCAGTAAATTCATGTGTCCGGGAGAATTGCCAGGTTTTCATTAAATATATATTGGTCGTTTCCCTGTATTTTTACATGTCATTTCAATCATTTACCTCTTACACCTTCATCATATGTGTACTAAGTTTGGTTTAAATTGCTCGGGCACGGTATTAAGGCGCAGATCCAGGATTTTGAGAACATTTCTGCCTTTTTTAATCAACTTCTTTCAGAGAAAACAACACTGTACCCACAGAACTCAAACAAGAAACTACTAGAATACTTGGAAATAAAATACTAAGTAAACTTTCTTTAAGTGTGTTTTTTTATAAATTGGCTGGACAATGAACCCTCCTAAAAATGTTAATACTCTATAGATCTAAAGCTATGGGTTGTATCCTCAGACAAATGAACGTCATCTGCAGGGAATTGCTACAATTCAGACTCAACCATTACTACTGAGAGTAAAAGGCCCAACAGTTTACGCGTGACGTCATTTATCCAGGCCAATGTAGGGAACTGTTTTAATCTAGTAGCCATTAGGATTTACCGTGCAAAAACTTTTTCATCGCGATTCTTCTAGAGGTAGATGAGAAGAGCATTTGTCCAGATTTTTAACATTGGCAAATTATTGCTACTATTATTTATTTAATTTTAATATGTTTTGCAAAACGCTTTTTTTGGCTTTTTGAGCTCACGTAGCGTAAACCGTGACAGATAGGAAAAAAGGTAAAGAAACCTTTTTATGTGGAGAAATGATTTTTTTACAAAACAAAGTCCAGGACAAAAGACCTCTATCTATGTATTAACAAGTCGAATTTGAAGCCCTTCAATTTTTTGTCTGTAAAAGATAGAGGGGTACTGTTACGAACGTTTTTGTAGAAAATTCAATTCTCCACGAAAAATGTCTCCCTAATTTTTACGTATCTATCACTGTTTTTTGCTCTGTAAGCGTCGAAAGGTGAGAAACACGTTTTGCAAGTAATAGTAGCAATAAATTTAACGCCATCTGCGTAAATTAGCTACAAAGTAGGCTCAACACCAACTGGATCTTTTGGTGTAAAACATCCATTTACGGACTAACAACATAATAAATTAACAAATTGTTAGGTCAGCATTTTGTCGAAACTACCATGCGCGCATCGCCATTTCGAACTTATTAGTTCTCATCAGCGCGTTATAGGCAGTTTCTGACAGAATAACCAAGCAGAGTAAAATAAACAATAAAAATAGATATTTGTCATTATCGACTACTACGAGAATAACTTTTTATTTTTATTCTGAAATTAATGCACACGAAAAATAGAGCGGTTTAGATTCTGGCTTCAGGAACGTGTACACGATTTCGGAAATGGCTCGCAGTTCGGTACACTTAACTCGAACATGGAAGTCCCGCACTAATAGAGAAAACTTAAATAAAATTGTTTATCTACAGGTAGGTATACAGCTACATTGGTGAGGCTTCTACTAATAACCTCATTCATTGTCCTCTGAAATCATCTCGTAAGCCGATAAATCTTAAACCGATGTGTAAAACTCTGTTTTATGGCTTTACCGTTTCTTCCGTTAACCCAGTTTCGAGACTTACGAACGCCACCGATGCCGGTGACTCAGAGTAAGTATTTCACTTTCTCCCGATTAAAATTTTACTCCGCGCATCCGGTTAGAAAAGAAACACGACGTCGGTCGACGACGACCACTGCGACCAAGAAGTATAGGTAGGTACCTATCTGCCACACAGCAGGTTGTTATTTAGCACTCTGCCGTGCGAATCGACACAAATAATATAGGTACACACAAGCAGACATTCACCAACTAATTACTAACACTAGTAATATTAATGTTAATTAGTGCGCGAGCAAGTAATTAATTAAATGCCGCTCATGTCGCAATCTGTTTCTGCGGAAAAGCCATTTAAGAAATGGCACACACAATTTACATTATCTAAAATTAATGTAATGGATGTTGTTTTTAATACCACACGGTAATTATGTACATTAGCTTACTCCCTTCCGAATTTTCTGAAAAAAAAAGTATATTGTAGAGTTCGTCATGCTGATCAAGACTATATATATTGTCATGATATAGGGATGGTCACAATACAATTTTAAAAATATTAACAAATTTAGAAATTGAAACAAAAGCTCCAAAATATTTAAAAAAAATATTTTAAAAAAGAAATGTATTAGGTATTATTATTAGTAATGTATTACAATTGTTTGTTTAAAGTTTGAAATTGTAACAAGGAAGATTTAATTTTAAAATGTTTTGAAGTGACTGAAGCATTTCAAAATTATTATATCATTCTTGATTGCTTTTAAAAAAGAAAATTAAATTTTATTTGAAAGATCAAGACACTAGAGAATTTGTTGTGGTTACTAAGGGTAGAGACTTAAAATGATTATTGAGAACAGAAATTTAGAAATTTAAAAAAAATAAATTAAACCAAAAGTACATTATTAATTTCAACTGAAATTAATAATGTACTTTTTTTTAAAATTTCTAAATTACTGTTCTCAATAATCATTTTAAGTCTCAACCCATAGTCAATAATAAATTTTCGTGTCTTGATCTTTCAAATAAAATTTAATTTTCTTTTTTTTTTTTAAAGCAATCAAGAATGATATAATAATTTTGAAATGCATCAGTCAATTCAAAACATTTTAAAATTAAATTTTCTTTGTTACAATTTTAAACTATAAATAAACAATTATAATACATAACTAATAATAATAATACATTTCTTTTTTTAAAATATTTTGGAACTTTTGTTTCAATTTCTAAATTTGTTAATATTTTTAAAATTGTATTGTGACCATCCCTATATCATGACAATATATACTTATATATGTTGGACGCGGAAACCACCCCTTTATGGTGTTTTTCAGCTTCTTCATTTCGTGTATTTCTCTTCCATGTCTATTGTAAAACGCCATTAGTAGTAGTGGTTTGTTGATTTTTTCGGATATTAAGATCGTGTAGTGTTTGCTTATTTTGTAGATTAGATACGGAATTATTTATAGCTTTTATCTATAGGTGATACGAATACAAATGTTGGGAAAGGGTGGAGGGCATGTAAATGTAAAGACACCCATCCTGAACCGTAACCTATTTCAATAAACAAGGGTGTATTATGACAGTTTTTTGTATTTTATGACATCATACTGGTTTTGAGCTTCAAAAAAAATACAAAAAAACTGTCATAATACACCCTTGTCTATTGCAATAGGTTACGGTTCAGGATGGGTGTCTTTACTACATACCTCTCACCTTTTCCCAACATTGGTATTCGCGCAACACACTAAGAATAACCGCTTTCAAAGTTTAAACAAATAAGCAGTATCATGCATCAACTATAGATAAAGACTATAGATTATTCCATATATAATCTACAACAATAAACACTACACGATCTCAAAATTCGAATAAATCAACAAACCACTACTACTAGTTGCGTTTTACAATAGACATGGAAGACAAATACACGAAATAAAGCTCAAAAATACCATGAAGGGGTAGTTTCCGCGCCCAACATATACATGTATCTATTCTTGATCAGTATGATGAACTCTATAACATACTTTTTTTTTAAGAAAATCGAAAGGGAGTAAGCTATTGTACATAATTACCTTATACCACTTTAACCATTTTGACTTTGCTCATTCAAAACAAGCCCTTTTACGTATCGTTAATACTGTCCCAGATGTGGATATTGTTACCTGTGTCCAAATTATTAATAAGACAGCTGGTCGTTCTAACAGATATAATTCTCCGAAAATATTAGGAAATGTGGTAGCTTAATGAGGTATTTCGTAATAAGCAATGTCGTGAAAAGCGGTATTTTTTATAAGGCGATCATATAGCATTCAGCCGACAGAACCAGTATGCCGTTTTAAGCGATGTCGTTGTAAACAGTTTTGACTGTATTTAAAATAGAAAGTTAGACTTCACTAACAATTTTCATGGTGATCCATAATGAATGGAACAGATCAATGCAGACGTTTGAAATTTTAAGAGCTTTGGCTGCCTTTTATTAAAACTGTCCCCTCTAATCATTCCCTTCATGTCTTAATAGGAGACTCCACAACACATCTCTTCCTTTCATTATTGACTAATTATTGATTTTTTTTTTCTCAAACGCTTCTAACTTTTTCTTTCTTGACAAATTAAATTTTAGTTCAAACTTTCGCAGCCATCGTAATTTCTGAGTGGTTTTTATAATGCTTTTTGGTCACAGTCTACAGTCCATACTTCAAAGAACTTATCTTGAAGATGTCGAAACGTTGAGTATAAAGTCTAAACTGACGATAGCGAAAAAGTCCAAAACCCACTAACCATAAATTAAACTTTGTCTCATGATAATGGTAATAGTAAGAAAGAGTCATATTGCATTATTGCAATATTAATAATTTTGTAACATAATAAGTAATTTAAACTTTCCATATAGACTGAATAACATTTTATGTATTTATTTACAACATTATAATCGTGCACGTAAAGTGTCATCATTATCCTATCTTTTCAGAAAGTGTAACGGAAATAAAGCTACTCATTTACTATCCAATAAGACAAACGAAAGCAGGTTCCGACCAATTCTATAAGTATAGTAATGTTATTACTTTTTCACTTTCACCTTGTTAATTTCACTCTAATTAATGCACTAGTACACGATAGAATTGCATCTGGGTAGACGCACGCAAACGACATACATAAATTCCACGTAAAAGTGTCCATGTGGTGAATGGACGTATTTGTTTAAAGGAAACGGGCATGAAACTCGTGAGAATAAGTTCAACGAGCAACATCCAACGGTAAGACTTGTAAATATGCGTATTTATTTATATGAGGTTACGTAATTTGGTAATTCCAAATTTCCTTTTCTCCACTTGAGAAAATTAAACATGGATTCGAGTACATTTTGGAATTTTAATCTTATGAGTTGATAAATTGGAAAGATATTCATGACCATAGATAAAAAAAAAGTTACTTAGAGTCTCTGATGATCTCCCATAGTCTCTCAGTCTTTTACTCTCTCACTGTTTCCTTACACGATTTTTTTAATCTAAGAAAAAAAAATTAATGTCTGAGATTCCGTTCTCTGTAGGGTAGTTACAAATAATAATAAATTTCACACGTGTACCTACCTTCTAAATAATCGAAACTGATTTTTATTCATTTTGAAAATTTACTTGATAGCGCCCACAACTAGTGCACAGAGAGCAACTACCACTCTGATCAGTGGCAACAGTTAGACTTCCACAAAACGAAAAGAATTAAAAAAAAAATTAAATTGAACTAGAGTAGCTTCCCTATAGTTCTTTTTTGTGCTACTACCCCTTTTTATAAGAAGTGTGTCGGCTTTGGATTGGGATTGTCAAGATAACCATTCCAGCTGTTTTCCATAAAACTACCAAAAAATATATACCTCCAAAACACTGTAATGTATACCTCCAAAACACTGTAATGTATACCTCCAAAACATGACAAACTTTCTCTTAATATGACAACTGATTCACTGATATCTCGAAGACTGCAGTCTTCCTCTTAAGCTCTGCTTTGCTACAAAGCGGTACCGTCATATGACGGCTATAAATTTCGCGACTTGTGGTTTATGTCCAATCAAAATAGATTTAAAAAAATTTTTGATATACAATAATTCGAGTAGAACTAAAAATTGGTATAGGTAGATGATTATTGCAAATAAAATATAGAAAATCTTCACCGATTCTGTTTGCTAAAAAAGTTTTGCAAGGTCAAAGGTTACAAATATCATTTCTTACATTTTTTTCGTAAATGGAGAATTCTTAAAAAGAAGAAAAATGTTAATAATGTTAACACCACAGAACACAAGACTTTACTCGTACTTGGAAGACGCTAAACATATACCTACTGCCTTTTCTCGCAGTAACGGCTGTACGTAATAATTCCAACCGTCAAGTGACGTCATGCGCCTTCTTACGGCCGTCATATGACGGTACCGCTTTGGAGCAAACCAAGACAAAAGCAAGACTGTTTCGGAGACTCAAGTTTACTCTCTGATTCAAACATCCCGAGAGACTAATAATTTTGTCCTAAAGAGTTACATACTTATTTTCAATACTTCTACAGGATTTAGAAGAAACTTATATTTTTGAATATCTTTAGTACTTTCCCCATTGGTACATTTGGATATAAATGATGTATGCATATTTATTTATGAGAGTACGTAACAAGACTCTTCCCTACGTAAAAGTATACTTTATGGACACACTTGAAACGGACATCCCGTATATTCCACTATCCAAACAATTTTCACCAAATATTAAATTTTGTTAATCAAATATCCCGATTCTGTGTACCTTTTCACAACACATTTACTTCATTAATATTCTTCTATCAGCTTCAAAATCATTGCCAGGACATTTCTCAAATTTTTTCTACAAAGACTACCTACGTGTTCACAAAACTATTTCTAGTTTCCAAAGTATGATAAATCTGATTTATCTTACAAAAGTAAATCGTTTTACAAAATTAAGAACGCCCCAATCAGTGGCACAATATTCTGTTCATTATACTTCATTAAGCTTCAAATTTCCACACAACTTCTGGGAAATATAATTTTCTAATTATTCCCTTATAAACACCACTGTGACCTTTTCCATTCTCTGAATGGACTCAAGCTCTGAAAATCAATGACTCACAACATTGGCAGATTCATATTTCGTCGATAGTCATCAGAATGGATGAACGAAAAAAAAATTGTCGGAAGTCACGTCAAACATTTAAAGCTTTAAATATCAGACTTCTGTTATAAGTCTTATCTTTATGCATCTATTTTTTTTTTTACTTCTATATATATAATCTATATGTAGTATCTAATACCAATGTTCGAGAGATTTTATCTTACCAAGGTTCATCTTCCACAGATTTCACACGGTTTGGTGTAAGGTCAAATATTTTAAACATTTTTAATTTAAATTTATATTAATACTACTTTTATTAATTTCGCGTCATTTTATATTGATCACCGACCTACCCTGCACAGAATGGACTAATTAATATAACTTGCGTGCTATAATTTAAGTCACATTATGACAGGTTAATTTATTTTTGTAATGAATCTTCCTTGTCTCAGACTCGGTAAAATAAAATTAAAAAAAATAAATATAAACACGTACTACACAGACAGAATGTGTGGGCTAAACTTGCAATCTTGTCATGCAACGTAAAGAAAATGAATCACCCATTCAACATTCTCGATATACAAATATTGTAGAAATGCATATAAAATATTGTCATTCAACTTTGATTCAAGGTCTTTTATTAAAAATAACCTTTGTATTTTTCTTTTCCTTCCGTTAAATGTGGAAACTTCTTCATATGACCTATGTACTATCATTTTTCTTTTTAATAAATAAATTTTCAACGGATATACAATTTTTACTAATCTCTAATCTCTAATCACTAAATCAATCAATTCTTTTATGTTTCGTCTGAAGCTAGATGCGCTATCAATCCTATGCCAAAGAAGATCCTCACCATTGATAAATATCCATCTACTCAGCTTCTTCTTCACGTGAGGAAACATTGCAGAGTCGGCAAAGCAATAATTTTCCTATATTTAGTAATTTTTCTCGCTGAAGTTGAGTGGCATAAGATTTGATTCGTGCTATGGAACGTGGCACGCATGTAGCATGCCACTTTGAATAGAGCATTAGTTAAACAATGTACGAGATGATGAGGCAAAAAGTCTCCGAAGACACGACATGCTGGTTCAAATATGTTCTACTTCTTGCTACGTACTATCTTCCAACAAAGGAAACAGGGATAATTCCCATTTCAATAGTTACCGCGAACCCAAGTATTTGTAATCATAGTCGTACCAAATATTCAAACATGAATGTAGAGGGGTTGTTATGATTATCTTCTACTGGTTGTATGTCATGTCTCCAATCATGCGACGCGACAATGATACCGAATCCATGCATCTGCCATGTCATATTGTAGCGAACAAGAGCATGTTTGTGTGCGATCGGGTACACTTGCATGTGTTGCGGGCCGGCGGCTCAACTAGCCGCGGGCGGTTTTCGGCAGTGTATGCGTGTGTTTGTAGGCGTGTGTCTCGTACCTGCGTTCCAAGAAAGTAATTATACGGTTCGCCGAAAATGTAAACAATCTTTCGAATATTCCACATTTTTTCCGGCTGTTCTATGATGCTATAAAATTGGAAAGACGTTCGACAGTGAGTTAGTAATGAATTGACCGTGACAGTGGTAACATCGGAAATAAATCTTCAGTAGTGAGAATACAAATAAATTGAAAAGTGCGTATAAGTAAATAAATAGTAATCTAAGTGTATATAAATTGTGTTCCTGTACTTAGTCTTGTAAATAAATTGTTAATAAACCCACGAATACTACAATATACTATGATGGGCGCTCAGCCTAAGATTTTCGTAGGAGTGTCTTCACTCAAACAGCATGTCAACGTGTTAAAGCCAGGTTTATGTCACTAAACCTTAAATTTTTTAACTACTTTAGCATCTTACGAAACCATGAAATTCAAGGTGCACACGTACCCATCTCATGCATTTTGAGATTATGTGTACACATTGCACGGTTGAGAGACTTCATTGCCATTTTCCTTAGTCACAGATGAGGAAGAACGTCCTAATTTTGGCTAATCTCCTTTTTTTCCTTTTTGGAACTCCTTCAACTGCGTCAATACACTTGGTCGTACGATGCATTCATCTAATAAAGAATTTTTGATAAAAAAAATCCAAGAGTAGGGTGGCGCGCAAAACTGCCCATTAGTAAATTTCAATTTCATTGCGATTAATATAAGAACGACGCGATGCCACGTTACGACGAGGAATAAACGGTCGCGTCATTAATGCATGTACGTGGACCTCACGAAAACACGTAAAACTGGCATTGACCGGTCAGCTAATCGCACAGGTACGACAAACCTTACGTAATACCTACTCGTATCTTGACGATGCTTCGCATGAATATAGCTGCAAGCGATCTCAACCGGAAGATGAGACAAGGAGACGAGGAGACCGCACACCGGTCATAACACTGCTGAAAGCGAAGTCATTGATAGAATGATCAATTGCATCCATGAATGACGAGATCAAGGCCGGCGCCGAAGGGTATAATTAATAAAAATTACGAAAAGCAATTTCAAAATAATTATAATGATAGTATGATACATGCGAACAATTAACATCACAAAATGTACTTATTGTATTATAATAGAATTATTGTAGAATAAAATGTTTCTTGAAAACCTTTTGATGAAAAAACATAAAATTTGATAAATGGTAGAACGCATTGACTCTAAATTATCAGCCAATCAAAGATATCTACGAGTAGCAACACTCAAGTTTAATGAATAGGGCGGACAGGTCATGATCTCTTAACCTCTTAGAGAGTCAAAATAATTGAAGTTAAACGTGATCACTGACCTCTCAAAATAATAAACGCCGTTAAGCATTTCCCTTTCTTTATTATTAGTAATTAATAAAAAACCAGTGACAGAATAAAACATTTTCTGACCCTAATAACATTTATTTCAGAGAAAAGCAACGCTGAATTTTAAGATTCCCAGACAGGTGGAAATAAAGAAAAATTACTGTCGACAACCCGACAAGGTTTTTATTGAGGTGACGTTGCCCGATAAGGTAAGTTGATGCTACCTACACTGGTCGAAAATGGAAACCAACTATGTATGTCTCCTGTATACATATGTGGGTCTCTGCAAGATCGACATATCGACTAACCTCGCCCTAAACAACATACAGGTCGAAGAATATATGTGGCTATACTAATGCAGGTTAATCGAAACAAATATTAATCAATAATTTTAAGTACACAAGACCTCGACGAGAATCCAAAGTAGTACACAATAAAATGCCAGAGCTGTTTGGCTTCAAGAGCGTAAACAAACAAAATCCGAAACATGTCCAGTTCACTTCGCATCATCCCATTTTTTTTATTATGAGTAAGCTTGTTCAAACCCCAGGTGTATGGATATTTCATTTACATCTCCCTGTTAATACGCCTATCCTCTGTACTTAAAAGAGACTATCCAAAAGGAAAGTATCCTCTGAATGTGCAGGACAGTCTTCCGCTTGGATGAGTTGGAATCTGAGGACTCGGAGCCAATATTCATTTAGAGTAGAACAGTGTCAAAGTATGTATATGGATAGCTTTTTCTAGTTCTTTTATACAGAAACGACAGAAGGGGTAACGTAACTATCAGCCCACTTTGTTGTAGTTGCCCTTTGCTCTTAAGAATTCCCACCAGGGTTTTGAATCTATTCCTGATGGCACCGATAAGCTGGCCTTCCCACAGTCTCTACAGTTCTTGGACGAGATGAAAGCTAAGGCTTGCCTGCGTCCCAGCTGGTTGTCCCAGTGTCTGTGTAGTTCTGTATCAGCCCATTTCGCAATCCTTTGATTAGCAATGCAGCTACAGATGCCTACAAAGGCTTCTGGTCAAATGGGGTAGCTTTTGGGGCTTACTTTGGCAAGGTCGTTCATGATTTCGTTTCCCTTTGTACTACTATGACTAGGGACTCAACGTAGTACGAAAATGGTACATAGTGTTAGATTATTAAGAGATATGTCTGAACCTTGTTGAATTCCTTTGAAGGGCATCAAGAACACTCTTACTGTCAGTGCAGAAGTAACTCGATACTTGGTAATTCCAAATTTTCTGCTTGAGAAAACTGAACACGGATTCAAGAAGATTTTGGAATTTTAACACTATGCTTTGACCAATCAGGAGGGGCATCTCATAAAGGTTGAATGTTAGACTATCTATGACCAAACATAAGACAATGAGGCACATATTTGCAATGCATTTGCAGGATTTAGAAGAAATATCCATTCTTATATACATACAATAGGAGTCATTCATGAATTTAATAAACTTGTGGTAAGATACAATTATTTTCTATTCGTTGCTTTACGAACATTAATACGTAATCCAAAGAGAAGATTACGTACCGCTGGAAATACGCCCAATCATTGAAATTGAAATTGTTAATTTGTTTAAAGCGAACGTGCTTAATTAACCATCTTATATCGTATAATTACTTGTGGCAAACAACCAATCTTGGCATTTCGAATAGTGAAAAATTCGATACTATCGATTTTATTCATCGACAATAGATACGCGCTACATCGTAGATTAATGCGAATGATAAGGATAATTAATGGGTTGGTCCTGTTTACCACATAAGTATAACGTTTAGGAAACGCGCATCATATGAGAATATATCAATATTTTTTTACTGTAATCTCTTATTCGTAATTTTATGAAATACCTAATCATTAATGAATTGCGCATTTCACAAATGGAAATTCATTTAACTAGTAGTTTGCATACCACAATAAAAAATCTGGGTGGATTATGGCATATCATCTACACGGTCTTAGATAATTTGGGCGTGACAACTGCCTGGGGCGAACTTCATAATATAATGATGGAATAAAGATGTTATAAAACGAATAGTTGTGACATTTACTTGAGGTTTTTGAGCTAATGAATGATACCTACTAGAGTTTTGAAAACATCCCAGGAAACAACTTTTTGATTTTGAAAGACGTTAAACGATATGCCACTAAACATGGTATGCAAAGTTCATCTCTGGAGCTATTTTGTATTTTTGATTTTATAGACACAAACCCTAGCCTATAACCGTGGCGTGACGTCACTAGTTGAAATACGTCTACGCTTTGGGATGCTTCAATGGTGTAGCCCAGTCTTCGCTGTTGCACAGGTGGATATCGCTTTGAACATAGGTTTGTTCAGGCCCCAGATGCATGAGTATTCATTTGGCACCCCTCCTGTTAATACGCTTATCTTTTGTACTTCTCAAAAGAGACATTCCAAAAGGAAAGTACAGAGCAATGTTTTCTGTTTGTATGAGTTGGCATTCGAAGAATCGGAGCCAATATTCAATTAGCATGAAACAATGTCAAAGTATATGGATTACTTTGTCCACTTCATTTCCACACAAACAACATGGGGAGTTAACTGTCAGTCTTAGCTCCTATCTATGGAATTGTAGTTGCCGTCGCCAGGTAAGAATTTCCACCAGAATTTTAGATCTTCTCCTATCAAGGCCGAGGAGTTGATTTTTCTAGTTTCTCGTTCCTTGAAAGAGATGAAAAGTTTGGCTTGCTTCTATCCCAGTTGATTTTACCAGTGTCCGTGTGGTGCTGCTACAGATGCCTATAAAAGATTCTGGTCCGATGGGGCGGTTTTTGGCGTTGGTATTGATGGAATTATAAGGCATCTCAAGGATATCCTACTCGGCTGTCTAAGGAGAACTCGACAAGACCTCTTTACCTCCTACCATAGGTTGATTTTTGTTTATGTAAAGAAACTTTGCAACTGCTACTTTAAAGGATACATTGAAGGATTCATTACAAACAGTTTTGCATACATCGCAGTAGGGGTTGACCGATTCACCCAGGAAATGCCCCGCAATATTATGCCTTCAGTTTTTCCAGTTTTGTGAAAGGTGGCGAAATTAACCCCAGGATGGAAAATGAAAACAAGTCGGGGGTAGTATTTTGTCACGTGGGTTAACTTGCTGCAACATATGAACTGTTGCTGCACATGCGTTAAGGACATCTGGCTTAAAATCTAGCCCTGGAGCATGCATCGTGTGAAGCCGTACGTTTAAAAAACAATCGCAACAGTCAGCACCAAAATCCGCCTGAAACCCAGCAACAAAATGAAGTAGAAAACCTAACAGCTAAACTTGCTTCGTGTGATGCGAGCTTTCGTCTATGCTTCAGTGCCGCCTGAAGGATCCACCTCATGATGTTTGGTTTGAGAGCAAGCTGTTAGTTTTTTCTTAGATAGTCGAGGTGAGCTTTTCAGGACAGTTTACTCAAAGAGAAAGCATCTGCCCACCAAGCCGAAGGATACAGATTTTCTTCAGGTTGATAGAAAATCCAGATTTCAACAAAAGTAGTTCTCCATTGGATCAAATGCATAAGGGGTTTCAGGAGTAATCGACGGATAACGATCAAGATATCGTCAGCGTATTGTACGAGATGATGCTCTGCTTCTGTTTACTTACTCAGAACTACGTAGAACACTAAGCACTAAATAAAGGGGACCGGTCACCTTCCTGGAGGAATCCTGAGTTGACGTTCCTTCAGACGGTGGATTTCCCTTCGGTGGCCTGAATGAGTCGATGGCGGGTGAGTAAAACTAACTAAAGTAACGGCACCATTCTTTTACTTCTTAATCTAAAACGATAGTTCATCGAATTCCCACGCAGTAGCGAGGAAAAAAGCTTCAATTATTAGCGGATTCGTTATTCATCATAATTTCTTAATCTCAATAAGCAATAAGTCTCACATCGAGCCAATTAAGTTTACAATCGCTGGAAGAAAAACGAATTACAGATTCAACAAAACCGTTCATTTCGTTTTTTCCTAAAAGAACGTCTATTTTCTTGCATTTTTACAATTCGAATGACTGTTCGATTATTTATTATTATCCATTGATGTTGTCCTACATCGGTTGATTTGATTGCCCTAGATTTCACATCGTGTAGAGAATACTAAACAGTGGTCAACTCTCACTTGGTCAATCCATGTAATAAACTGTTGTCGATGCCGTTTCGTCTCGCTATTTGCTCGACCACACTTATTTATTACATAGACAGACAGGTAGTGTAAAATATACGTTACGTTTACATTATATACAAGAACATATATGGCTTGTAACAGATTTATCAATACCAAGTTGCCCACTAAATATCGACTCAAACACTAGTCGGACATGCAACGAAGACTTTAAGTAGATTCTATATTATACCGAAATGATTCAACTATTCAACTACATTTACTGATAGTCACAAGTCACTAGCTAACAGATCCTGTAGTCAAAAACCAATTGTACGCAGGGTGCTAAATTTTGAATGAATCCTTATCTACGTTACTCCAAGGAGAAGGCCTAAACCGAAAAAGCTAGGTTTGGTAACTTTTAGGTTTTGACAGACTGGACCTCGGAGTCAACTTGAAGGCGTGATTTTATTTCCCCCTTGGTGCTATGGAACTTTATTTCAACATTACAATCACCTTTCGCATTCCCCAATTCCACCTAAATCCCTGATATTCCTTCCGTTCATCTTTTCCATCTTTCTGAGCACGATTCTAGTTGAAATTTTTGACGCATAGGAAGTTAAGGTAATTGTTCTAATGTTGTACGATTTACAGGTGCCCCGCATTTTTATTATGGCCACAGCTACGTTTCGTTTATAGCCGTCCGAAATTTCGACCACCTCATATTTGATTAAGCAATCGGGTGTCCAACTTTTTGACCAGCATGTTTTGAAATTTCCGCCTGTACACTGCCTATGCCTGCAGCCTTGTTACTCTTCTAATTTATTAATGCTACTTCCAACCACCATTTTGAAAAATTCTGAATCATTTATCAATCTCTAACCTTCTTTTCCTAAATCCTTCCACATGTCCATCCTTCTTAATTTCTATCAGGAAACAATTTAGCTTTATTAATGTTTTTAGAAACTGGAGACGTTGGAATGGCCATGGGGATTTCCCTGTCTATAGCACCTTGTTTTCGTCTACTGCGATGGATAGATGCATTCGTCAATTCTACCTAACGAACTTTTTTGCCCGTCAGCAGCCGAGGAGTTCGATTTGTTTTTTCTTTTTTTTTATGTACCTCCCCGAAGAAAACAAGGCCTCGGCCCCAATTACAACATGCAAATTGTGTACGCGTTCTCGATATGATCTCCACGTCACTGTAATTTTCATCAGCCATATAGGGAAACACCATGCGTACTTGATTTCACGGTAACCATTACAAGTGTTGTGCACCGGGATAAAAATGTGAAAATATAAAAGTAGCTTTCTTTTTTACGTGCGCTTGTAGAAGATAATCTCTCTTACTCATCTTAAATGGTAACCTTAAAAAAAAAAACCGAGTCCACATATACACCAAAGTCTTTCTCAACGAGTCTTATTTTATACTAGTAGAGCCCATGCAAATCTAGAGAAAGAAATTTTATTCAGGAATACCAGTGGCGGTTTGTCATAAGGTGCGCTGGTGGGCGCGCACTACCGATAATTTTTTAATTTAGCATTAATAATTTTCTATAACAAATAATCGACGCATCCTTATTTTAACGCCTTTCCGCATCCCTAGCGTTATAGACAGGGAGATAATAACAGATTTGGGTCTACGTTTTTCTAACTTATGTCTCGAGGAGGATTAAAATATACCATAAAGTTGAGTAGAACAAGAGGAAATTTGACCCATTCCCGTATGGCGTCCCTCGTGAAAATTTGATTTCCATTTTCAAAACAAAAAATGAGAACTGAGACGATTTTCTATCTTCTGCCATTCAATTGTATACTTGCCCTCCTATCCCATAATTCATACAAAAGATGTTGATGGTAAGAAAACCGCCAAACTTCTATCATCAGAAGATATCAACTTCGTTGAGTATTTAAAGTTAGGGTAGATATCATCAAATCAGTATTGGTAAACAGCATACATTTTAAAAATAAATTGAAGCATATCGTCAGAGATTTAAAAAGGCAGAAACGTTGAGTTAATTAATACCTTCAACTAACTATAGGTACACGAAATAGTCGTTTCTATATTTTGGGCGAAAATAAGCCCAATCTTCACCCATCTCATCGTCAGTGTTGTCAATAAATTAGAAAAACGAAGAAGCCAAAACCTACCGTACGCATGTTTTATCCGTGTCCCAACAAACAGCATGTGGACTTTTCGAAAATCCACTTATTTAATAACATGCGACCCCGACCGTATAATTATTTATTCAGAATGAATAAACGGAAAAAAAAAACCGGTCGGACGACTACCATACGCAACCTAAAACGCTCAGGTGCAACGGCAGAATGGATTGAGATGGATTTCTTATTCCGACACATTGGACCGGTCGAAGAAAGAAAGAAAGAAAGAAAGAAAGAATGAAAAAAACGTATAATAAAAATAACGTGCGAGGCGGAAGGTGGTGACCCCCAATCCACTTGTGCCACTGACCTTACAGACCGGACCTTCTTACTTAATACAACCTCAACACCGAAAAAAGAATTCGAACCCTACGGGAATTTAACTGTCAGACGAATAATAATAACACATACAAATTCATTGAAGTCGTAATTTATGAAGCTTCATTTTTATGTGATTAGATTAATCAATAAATCAAAATTTGAGAACCATTTAGATTTTACAGATAATAAAAATGAATCAACAATCTTCAAGCGAGGAAGACGCGGAAAGGGGGTGTCGAAATGCGTTTTAAAATTTTTTTCTTTGAGAACACTCCTGGTCAGTGTCACAAAACATCTTACAGCTTTATTGTAGAATGATCTCAACACTGTTGCTTAATAGTATTGTTGGGGTATCTATCATGATTACACTCTTCCATGAAGAAAAAGTAATTTTAGAATCAGTAAACTTTTCATTCCACATTTTTGGAGATATTTTTATTTATATATGAATTTTAGGGCACCAACACCTTTTTATCTTCAATACTATTTTTGAGAAAACCTTACAACTAGATGATCAGACAGACGCAGAAAACCCTAATGGTGATATGCGAATATTTCTGATAACGGTTTCTCAAGTAATAAATAGATACTCACTCCTCCAACCATAGGATGGATTGAGGATTCCCTATCTCATACAGAATGTTCCTTTGCTGAAATGAATATATGAAAATGTTTACACGTAAACCCTTAGACACCCGCAACAAGGAATGTCAATCAGGCTTTTAGAGAAGAGTTTTCGAACGAAAGAAGTACTCGTCGTTGGTTTGAAAATTTTTCTTCAGGAGGTACAACGTTTAAAAGTCATTCTCGCAAAAGACTTCCAACATCAATTGATGACGATCTTCTCAACGAATCTTTGAGACAAAATTCTTATGGAACAGTCAGAGAATTTGCAACATAACTCAAAATAGGCACCACAACTGCTTCGGGGAATTTAAAATTACCCAGAAGGGTTAAAAAATATTTCATTCCAAAATCTGTTGTTTGATCTTTCGACACTTACGTAGCCAAAATCGTGATAGATATGAAAAAAGTATATAAACCTATTTTGTAGTAATAAATCAGTCAAATGGTAAATGTAGTTTAAGTAAAATGGAGTTTTTAATTCTCTTTCCTCAAATGTAATTTTTTTGTCTCATAACTACGTTTCCAATTTCTGATTTAAATGTATAATTACGGAATAAGTTACAACAGGCATCAGAGAAAACAATCTTAAATAAATTAATCTCATTTTGAAGATTGACCGCTTTTTACCAGGAATCCGAACGTATCCAGGTCTTGAAATTGCTTTTAATAAATTTTGTAGGTCTAGTAACAAATTCTTTTCATGTCTGCTTTTTTTAATTAGATTACCACGTTTAAACATGTAAGATGGACAACTTGGAAAAATTGCTGGAACAGAACCGGGATTAGGCTGTATAAGCTGATTAGCCTGCCAATACTTTCATCTACATATGTACTATGCCAAATTATACGTACACCCCTTGTTAAAATGATGTTCTCAAATCCTTCTATTATCTGTGAAAGTCACTTCGACGAATTGCCCTCAGCCATTTCTGACGAACATCACCATCTTTAGGGAAGCGAAACACAAGTACACAATTCCTTTGCATCCATTTACAAAACACTTAGTCGGCATAATGCACAATTAAATGATATTTAACTATACCCAATAGCTTTTTATGAGGACTTATCACATCCCCCATACTCTCCTGATCTGGTGTTTACAGCCTATAACCTTTTTCGGATTTCGAACAACTTTATGACACCAAAACTATTTAATAATGATTTGGACAATAAAAAGGGGTTTTTGGCTTTACTTCACAACTGTCAAATGATGTGCATTTAAAAACCAGTTTACGCTTAATAATTTCTTCATTATGTTTAATAATGACTAAGTACATAATAATCAACTAATTTAATATTACTTTCTAACTGACGGAAGTGTAAAACTATAGCAGAATTACTTGATGGCTTTTAATTAATTTAATAACAATACAGTACAAAAACTACGACTATATTATTAACAGGAGGATGTCTGCATATTGTGCATCGAACATTATCTGCAAATTGAATCACTTGTATATGCAGAAAGGATGTGAATATGAAAAATTTGCTATCAATTAACGATGCAAGAGGTGTAAGCAAATTGGATGTGGCAGTCGTTCGATGCTCGATAAGTCTTATACCAGAAAGCTCAATGTACAGGGTGGATCAATTTGGACATATCCAAAGTACTTCAGGAAATTTAAAAAAAAAAAATAAAAGAAAATTCGCCACGAAAAAATTGTATAAGTAACGGACAGTTCAATCTTCATCACATTAATGAACAGAACTTAATTAATAGACATATTTTTTTAAAACGTTAGAGAAAATAAGGGTTGTGACAAGTCGAACAGTAAGATACTGTCATCCAGGTATCTACAACAATATAACATCTTGCGAAACGTATGCCAAGTATTAATGAAATAATTACGAAGAGTAGGACATTTAAATAATGTTTGCGCCTCTATTATGGAGGTGCCTAGAGGAACAGGTTCTTTGCGGTGCAAATTTCGTTGTTACGAGATCTTTGTCGACTTGATTAGCAGCTTTTCATTATCATCATTAAGTGAATACAGTGAACTAACTATCGGTTGCAAGCGTTAACAAACTTACGCCTGTCATTACTGATCTGTCTCTCTTTATATACTGAATACTTATTAATAGTTGAGAGAAACTATCGAAAGGAACCGTTATTTAAGTGACTGTTTTGCACGGTTACCTACTTGTTAGACGTTTAATGTCACAAAAACACCAATAAGCATTTTTTTTTCTCGGCGAAGCAGCTTTTATAGCCAGCAAGATACAACACTTCGAAAGCCATAAATTAAGATTCAACGTAAGATATACTGGAATAGGTAAAAGTTAATGGTAATATTTTCATTAATACTAAAAATTACATGTGTACATGAAGGTTTAAAGTAAAATTATTCCTGATCTATAATAGTTTTACAGCAATGTAACATCGATGCCTTTTGAAAGATTGAAATGTCTCATATATTACCGCATACTGCAAGGGAGCGCCATCTGTTGTAATCGCTATAAATTTTAAGTACCATATGATTTCATAATACACACTTAATATGTTTTATATTATACATATAATTAAATAAAGTTTTCGCTTAATGTACGAATTCGGCAATAAAGAATAACATCTAAATTTCTGTGGGTCCTTACTTTTCTCTATGACCAGCTAGTGCCACCCCTTGAGGTTGTCATGGTAAATAGCTCTTAACCTCCCCTCGGTAGTAATGAGAGTTTAATCTTGGTAGGTAGAAGTGTTGGATGCAAAAATGCTCCATAAGATTATGTTTAATGTTTGTTTGTTAATTTCTAATCTAGTACTTCTGAGCAAGACAAGAAATTGTTTTATTTCTTGTCTTATACCCAAAAAACAAGAATTTAATTTTTTGCTAATTAATTGAGAAGAAATATTTCTCTTGTTAAGAGAAACTTGTCTTGTTTTTGCTTACAAATTTGTTGTTTTATTCTTACAGAAAAGAGAAAACAAGATAAGAACAAGAAGTTCGTGAAATATTAAACGGATCTACCTTCGAATTTTCTATAGTTCCCACGAAAATGTACTGAGCGGCAATAGACTAACAGTGATGTATCTACATATAATAAAAAATTTCAAAAAAATATAATATTTGCAAGAATGTTCCACAATGTTGAAAAATATTAGTGAATATTCTGGAATATTCCATAATGACCTAGAATTTTTCAGAATAATCACGATTTTTCGATAATGATTTAAAATGTTATTTATACATAATTAAACGAACCTAATTTTTAATCAAGACCAAGTATACAGGGTTATCCAAATAAACATGTCATCATTGGTAATTTTGTTGTTGTTAAAGATGCAAGATTGGCTATATTAATGAACTAGAACGAACTATTTCTTCAGCTGATTAACTAAAAAACCGAAAAACAATTAGACTGCTTTTCGGTTATTTAAAAAATTTTTTTTTCATGGAACGCTCTGTTTTTTGTTTTTGTTTTTAAGAAAAAAAGTTTATAATGAATTTTCTCTTAGAAAAAAAAAATAATGTGTTTACTCCATAATCACACTTAATTTTCATTCGAAGAGAAAATTGATTTATTAAACACGTCCATCATTAGCACGTAGTAAACATGTAAATAAATACGATTTACATATACACAGACAATTACGCCCCCTGGAGAAATACATACGCTTAGACATCACGGATTTATGCACATCGAACGTCGGCCGCTTGGTAAAAAGAAAAAACAAAGAACTAATCGAGGTTGATGCAATTAGAAAGATTCTCATGCTCTACATGCTATAAAGGGTTTCGATTGTTGTACGTAATTAGAGCAACAACATTTAAAGAACGAACGCCAAAAGGAAGATATCGCAAGTAACTATCTATAGACTTACCTACTCTTAGTTGGTACATTTCAGTGTATAATATAAAGTATCGACATAAGTGACATTTCAGTGGGCATGAATGAATGTTTTGGTTACAAAATTTATTATTTTAGATCACGATGACCATTTCGACTTACAAAGTCTTCTTCAGGTGAAGTATACTTATAAGTTATAATAAATTTTGTAACCAAAACTTAGTGTTTTATTGTGTTTGTTAATATGGAGTTACAAGAGTTAAAAGCCTCGTCTATTCAATTTTCAATGAATGAATGTATACGAAAGTTCAATTTGAAGAGGAAGATTATTATCGCGACAAACGTTTTGCTAGATACGATCAATCGTAAAATTCAATTTGAAAAAAGTGTCTATGGTAGAAAAAGCCAGCCAAAATGTGAAGACAATACGAAAAGATCAATCAAGCCAGTAAAGAGTAAAAATCTTCTTATTATGTAAAACCAACAACCGACGTTTCTCTTTTGGTGTAAGGCTTCTTCTAGACGAAGATGTCTTATACCAAAGGCAAAACATAATAAGAGGATCTTTACCCTTCACTGACTTTATTATTTTTTTATTGGCACTAATTGGGAGGAGATATGGACATTAGACTCAAATTTGAAGTTTGGGTACAACAGGGACGTTGTTCTTTTTTTGTTGAGTATGGAAGTGTCAATAGGTAACGCTGTTAGTGAGTTTGATACCGGCACGGCGGTGCCTTTAAACCAGTTCTCGGAACGACGTCGCGCCTGCAGGGCAAATAAACGTTATCGGAGTCTTGTAAGAAAAGAATGCTCTGGATTAATATAAATAGTGATTTAAATAGTTGCTTTGTACATGTTAGCCTATAAGTGTTTGTGACTTGTTTGTGTTCTATTAGTTAATTTGGGCTGTTTAAATAAATAGATTATTTAGAACTAGAAAATTAGTTACAATCGCAATAAGTGACCAAGTCAAAAATGGCGAAGAAATTCCGTAAAATGATATTGGTTAACAATCCACATAGAATGTAGTAATATACATGATAGGCACTTAAGTGACAATTTTGAGAAAGAGGTTACTCACTATGAAACAAAAACATTGTAGGGGTGTTCCAATTGAGTATTTCGAAGCAATAAAGCACATTTTTTTTATCTATGTATGTAAATTTGTTATCATAAGCATGGATCCACTAGGTACTTGAGGTTAAGGAACAGTGAGTAGAATAGATTGAAAAGGGAGAATCGAAAATCGAAATCCAATGAAGACGAAAACAGTTCCACTTCAAAGAAGGTCTAGGAATGAGTTTTTTGATAATGCGCTTGGGACATTTGTCATTTCTTCAAAAAGGGAAAACAATCAATTAAAGGTGAGTGTTATGCTGAGTGACGAAACAAAAATCGGCAGCCGAAATTGGCGAAAAAGAAAATTCTGTTTTATCAAGACAGTGTATCAGTTCACATACTTTTTATGGCGACTGCTAAAATCGACGAGACTACAGTACAAAATATCTTGGTAATAAAAGATTTGCTAATAAAGAAAAGGTGAATTCTGCTGATGATGACAGGGTATCGAAGCCACTGAACATCGGGGGGAAAGATTATCGAGCTAAAGAGACTATAAATATATATTATAAATCATCGGTCGTGTACTTCTGGGAGGACGAATACAAACTGAGACATATTATAAAATTAAGGCTGTAGGATCATGTCCAACTGAGGCTACTTCCACCTAATTATCATGTGCTTGAGCAAACGTTAAAACTACATTGCATCCCAAAATGCGAATTTATGTAACATTTTTGCAAGTATATTTCTAAATTACATTCAAAACCGGTTATAACGACGTCGAAGGGACCACCCATTTCTGGTCATAAAAACCGAGTCATAGCGGGTGAAGTTTTCGAGGTACAAAATAATTTATTTAGTATTATTGAATGTGTAGGTACGTATAAATCCATAGATATTAATAAGATTAATATATGTATTCATGTTTAAATATGTTTTGGTGCGTCTTGTGTACATTTAAGTAACAAACTAATTGAAGAGATTTGAGATAGTGGGCTTTGATTAAACTGCAGGCACCTGTATTTTGTTCCTAAGAATTGACTAGAAACGTTTTTGTTTACCTTTGCTATCTTAATTGCCAAATTGCCATTGATCATTATATTGTACTTGATCATTATACTGTCCCAGATGTGGATACTGTTACATATTCAAATTGTTAATAACACAGCTGGTCGTTATGAAAGATATGATTCTCCAAGATATTAGTTAAATGTGGTCGCTTAATGAGGTATGTCGTAATAATCAATGTCGTTAAAAGCGGTATCATTATAAGTGGATCATATAGCATTCATCCGGGGTTTATGATTTTGGTTGACATAACCGATATTTTGCTTAAAGCGACGTCGTTGTAAACGGTTTTTTAAACCAAATTCTACGTTCAAGAATCCGAGATTCGTTGCAATATCGTACTACGAACATGCAATGATATTACTATCACTTCTCCTCAGATTTCGCTATTATACACATCAAGGATATTCCCGTTCAATCGACACGCGTTCGAGCATTTGCCTACTATCGTAACTAACTAAAATGCCTAAAGGAGACGAACGACGTTATTATCGTTCGGGTTGCTTCATCTTCACGGCATCCAATTAAGTCACGGACTGCGATCATTCGATAACGCGTGAGGTCGTCGAACGATTAAAGGTTTCGCAAAGGCACGTTTTCTTACACCACTACGCGAACATTCAACAAAATCGGGTGCACGTAAAAGGGAAAAAATTCCCTAGAGACACTCTTTAAAGAAGGTCCTTGATACCGACGAGCGGAAAGACGAAGGGGGAAAATAAGCACACGTTTCATCACGTTTACTAAATGACCGCTTGAACACGTAAGAGGAGAACGAAGCAAAAACTTTTTTCTTTTAAACGTTGTACCATTTGTGACAGATGTATACCGCAGTGGCTTCGTGAAGTCGACCATCGTGTTGAGAAGCTTTATTCCCAAGGAGGGAGTAGATATCGTTCAGAATACATCAAGCTGAAAGATAGCAAAAAGTCATCCAGAAAGAAAAAGTGGTCTCAGAAATGAAAATTTCTAAGTTTATGTAGAAGTTGGTAGTCGAATCTGAACCTCCAAGGCTTCACACACCGTCACTGCATTCGTCAACGCCACCATAGAGGATGTCCTGCTCGTTACACTTGGTTTTTAATAGGTTTCTGGTCAAAATGACCCTTTATGGTGAGTCACATAAAAATTGGAGTCTCAGAAGTACGATGAAACTGAAAATAAGAATTCGATGGAGAATATCAATTTCTGTTGTTGAAGTGTAAGACCTTACTATAAGTTTCTGGGACTCATTTCGTGAATGCAACGGAAATAAGTAACAGGAAACAATAGAACCACTGACTAGGTACTTCATTTATTAATTTTACTAGGATGAGACTTTGGAGCGGCCTTCAAATTGATACTGAGTATTTGAGAAGAGAAAAGGAAGAGAAAGCAGGGAGTATGTTTCCTGATAATTTTCGACCTGAACCGTTACTATCGAAAATAAGTGGGCCAAACAACTTCGACGTAAAAAGCCTGATACGTCGTCATCCTCGTAGAGGTCAATGAGAAGAGTTTTTGTAACAGTGATCAGTAATTGTTACTCTTATTTATTAAATGTTAATGTTAATTTAATATTTTTGCACGGCAAATACTTTGGTTACTACGTTAAGAGTTCCGTACATCGACCAAAAACAGTGACGCCACACGTAAGCTGCCGGGCCTTCATATTCTTATGGCAACGTCTGAAAACCACGATAGTCTCCATCTGTACTTATCGATGTTTTGTTTATAAGTGATTTGGATTCAGTTTTTAGCAAATAGTTTTTACGAATGAATAACTTACAAATACGAAATTAATTAGACAGATTCATTAGTAAATGGAATGCACGTCATAACCGTAAAGAAGAACACTAAATCACCTTTCTAAGACCCAAGCGAACGAACAATAAACCGTTTAAAGATTCATTTGTTCTCAGCACTTATTTAATCGGTTTGAAAAATTAATTCCTCTAACGAGCATCTACTTTCGTTGAGGTCATCACATAATGGCAGGTTCTTAAAAACGAGAAGAAGAAAAACTACTATGAGCCATTACCACTACTAACCTAATCGTTACCACCTGACACGAATTCTATTTCTCTCGCAGTATGCCCGCCAGGGTCCCATTATTTTCGAGCACCGCACCGTACTGGCTAATTAAAGACAAGCAGTCACTTATCTCTTCGTAGCCAAGCAAGCAGTCGTCGCCTATCTCCTCGTAGCCATTGCGTAAACGACCACTAGATCCCGCACGCGTGGCTGCTAACGATGCAACCAACGGTGAGGAGACACGATGCGGATTCCCACGTTTTTCGCAACCACCAACAACCACTGGGTCTTCGTCTCTTTCTGCTACCCACCTTTTGCAATTCACTCCGTATTGTGGGTCATCGGAAGAACGCAACTAATACCCGGTGGGATTGGATTGAATTGGAAAACGACGACGATAAAAGGTCGTGAATTATAAAACAGTCATGATGATGGTTGGTTGGGAAGAGACAAGAGAGAGGAATTAGTGAGTGTGGAAACAGAGCGAGAAGCAATCAACCAACAGATCCGAAGCCGTCGTCTTGCTTGTAATAGTCATGATGTCGGAAGAACGTTATTGCGAAAAGGTTGGCGAAGGCTGTCAGCACGAATAAATTGAATGTTTTAGAAACGGACGATAATAGAACAAAACATATTTGCTGCTTGGAGTTTCATGTCACGAACGCGAATCTGACATATTGTAAATGTTCAACGAACAAGTGAAATGGACAAACAATTCTAAATATTGTAAGCAAATGATGTTAGATATTTATAAATAAGTAAAAGAAAACCATGAACAATAATATATGCAAGTAGTGTTAGAGCTCGAAATAACGTCCAGGTAAAAAAGTACTAGATTGGGAAAGTTTTAATTAAATGGTATAAAAGAAACACTTGGTTAATTTTCACTAATTTTATTATCAACTCGACAATATTGTTTCGACGAACTTCGTCATTATCAAGAGTACAACAAAAATATACTAAAGCTATAATAGATTCTATCCTAATTTATACCGGGTTTTGGGGTTTTACCCAAATTACACAACAGAAGGGGTGTATTGTTATATTGTACAGTTCAGTTTGTAAATTTACTATGTTCTGTTTATTTAAAATCGCTTTTCTTATTTCTAGGTTTTCTAGAAGGCTTAATTTCTTACTTTTATGTTGAACATGTAATAATATGGCTGTATTATCTGCATCAATGTTATGGTTATAATTTAAGGCATGTTCTGACATCCCTGTACAATTCTTTTTAGACGCAATGTTATATAAGTGCTCATTTAAACGTGTTTTAACAGCCCTACCACATTGTCCTATATAAAAGGCATCGCATTGTTCACAAAATTTTTTATATATGCCGCTATTATCAAGAATATCTGATTTTTGTTTATTATTTACGAGAAGCTTATCTAGAGATGTTTTGTTCGAAATAATTGCTTGAATACCGTGTTTTTTTCAATTTTGATTTAATTTTCTGACTTGTTAAGGGTACATATTGTAATGAATGAAAAATGTGTTCTGTGGTGACCACAATGACCATTTCGCCACAGTGACTTCTTCAAACCTATCCTAATAATAAATCACTTATTTACTAAGTAACTAATTAAAATTTATAATGGGGAGGGGGGTTCAAACATACAAATTATAAGTTTAAAAGTGTTGAATTATTTACATCGAAGTGGTTACTTATCATTACTCCTAATTTATTCAACTTATTAATTTCTAATATAATAAAAAAAACAGTAATTGTCTCAATATGCGTGCGTGTGTGTGTACGAACGCGATAACGACATCGTTAATAGTTATATTGTTATTTATTTTAATCCTGCTGCCATGTTGTGTTTAATTTATATCTTAGATAGTAGGTTACGGTTGGAGTTGTGGGTCTTTACATTTACACACACACAGCCACTACCGTAACCTAGTACATTTTTAATGATTCTTTATTTAATCCAGAAACAACAAATATTACATGCTTCTAATAAGGATGTCATGTCATGTCATGTCATAGTGTTCGCACACACACATTGAAACAATTACTACGGTTTTTTTTCATTTTTTTAAGTTAAAAAAAAAATGAAGGGCTCATTTCCGCGCCCAGTATACGTACTCTACAACAAAGTGCATTTTCAAGAAAATCGACTTCCCGGCACTATTTCGTTGGTTACCAAACTGGTTAACAAATTATTTAATTACAGTTAAAAAAAGTTTTCACAAAAATTATCATATTCCAATGTTGAAACACAATTACGTACAAGACAGACCGACGGATATGTAAATAAATAATAACACGCTATTCTTTTCTGGAGGTTAAGTTAGTATATTTTTATGATTTTAAATATAATATAATGTAATAGTAATTCAAACAAATGTCATAAAACGCGACTATTTTTTTCGACATTGCCTAAACGTTGCATGGTCAAATAAAAGCATTTTTTTTTGTACCACAAAATTTGTTTAACTTCATTTCCATTGTATAATAATATAGAAAAAAAAATACAAATAACTTTACAAAAGACCGTTTTAATGATATATGATCACGTTGCCCTCATTAAAATGTTTCTACGAGAAAATTTCAAGGTTACTAATGTTACTTAACACAAACGATTTGCATAAAAATGCCGTCTCATTACAATCAGATAAAGCTATTAACACCTCATCAAGAAGTTCAACTTTGATGCTGTATGAACCAATGGATATGTTAATTATAATGACGATTATCTTGAATTAGGAACATAGAAAAGTGTTACACACAATTAAACAAAATAAATTCCGAAGAAATACTATAAATGCATTACGATTTATTGGAAGACCCTCTAAAGGGGATGAAGGACTAAAACTCGAAAGAATTGAAATTTGGTTTGCAGGCTTGGATTTCCACACAAACAATGAAAACATTAAAAAACATTTTCACACCCCTTCTCTAAGCCATAAAGCGTAGAAATTTCAGAAGTACTTAATTAAAGGGTGGTCCATTTCTATCTTTCTTTGGGAGAAAATTGCAGAGACCAATGTTGTAGGATTTCGAGGGGAGTATCAAATAGTACAGTTGAATTTGACCTTAAGTTTGAGTTTCAAGAGCATTTCGAGGTATTTTTAACGTAATAGGTGTCAAAGGTCATTTCCAACACCATTTCAAGATCAAAACGTCATTATATTCGCCTTTGGTGTATGCGTATTTTAAATTTCACGTATAATTGAAATTAAAGGTTAGAAAGCCGATAATTTGATAAAATATGTGATATACCACCTTACTAGTAACCACCCATACCACTACAACCGTTTTCGACCATAATTAAAACTAACAATTAATGATTATTCAAATAAACCTCGATTAATCCGCACTTTTTTACTCCGATTACCTCAGAAATTATAAAATCCAGTCAATCTATGTAAACGAATGTTACGTTCTTTATAATCACCAATTTAAAATCAAATTAATGAATTAGCTAGAAGACATTTCTACAAATATCTGAGGTTAGACAGAAAAAAAACACCGACAATAATTTAAAAAACAACCGTTTCTAATGTTCAAAATGGTATATGAACCTTTTATTTTCCTAAGCAGAAATAATCAAACTTTTACGATTCATTTTTCTAAATATAAACACATCAACTGAATAATTTTTTTGAAGACACTTTGACACATGTATTCACGTTTGTTAATAAAGTTCACACAATTTCTACAATGCAACAGACGCTATCTATATCAATCAACAATCAACAATAACGAAATCGATCGACACATCAATCACTCAATCAATCAATCCTGAATTCAATTTGTACTTTAAGCCTTCACACAAATACATTTTTTGATCTTTGGTACCAATGCACCTATTTACTGTACTATGAATTATCATAAAAAACAGTGGACGGCGGTCAAGCAAAACAGACTCACTCACAATCTGTTATTTCCTCTTTGCATGCCATCTTTTTAATTTATTTCTTTAAAGGTGCATATTAACTATGCGAACCGGAAATGTAATTCGCATCAAAAGGAAAATCTCAAACTCATGTAAAACCGCTCGTGCTCTGGTTAACTGCAAGTTGGTTACATATCAGAATAGGAAATAGCAGTAGAGATGGATAAATAGGAGGGGACAGATTATATTAATATTAGTAAAAATTTGGGGATGTAAGATGTTCTAGTCTTCGAGAAATATAAATATTGGATCAGGATGTGAAGGAATGAAGATGCATGTTTAACCAGCCTTTGGAATGAAGACCGTTACGACGAGAACAGAAAATGTAAATAAACTGGAATCCATGTAAAACTGCTCAGGCTCTGGTTATCTACGAGCTGGTAACATATTAGAAGCTGACACATGAGTAAACAGGGGTACAAAGAGACTTGAACAAATTACTGTTCGTAAATATTTGAGGATATTAGACGTTCTAGTCTTCGACGAAATTCGAAGTTTGGATCAAGGAAGAAAGGAATGAAGGTTTGACTCATCTTTGGAGTGAAGAGCGTTAAGATGAAATATCAGATAACATAAATAAACTAGAATTCATGTAAAATCCCCCATGCACAGGTTAACTGCAAGCTAGCTGCATATTAGAACCGGAAACAGGAGTAGAGATGGCTAGAAGGATACTTAGATAAGGTTACTGTTAATAAAAATTTGGGAATGTAAGATGTTCAAGTCTTCTGGAAATTCAAAGATTGTCTCAAATTAGAAAGCAGTGAAGGCGCATGTTCAACTAGTCTTTGGAATAAAGACTCTTAAAATGATGTATTAAAATATGCAAACGTATATTGGAATTCATGTAAAACCACCAATTCTCTGTCTATCTATGAACTGGTTACGTAGTTGAAGCAATGACATGAGAAAAGAGGGGTAGAAGGAGACTTAGATCATTGTTCTTTAATATTGGAAGATGGTAGGTGTTCTAGTCTTCAGAAAAATCGAAAACTGAATCAGGATAAAAAGGAATACAGACGCTCGTAAAACCAGCCAGAAAGGAATGTCAGTTTCCCTTCAACCTCCGAACCTACTGGTTTAAGTGGAATTTTGCGGAAATCCTATAGCCTTATCTATAGTTTTTTGAGAAATTCACAATTTTCAATCACTGGGTCAGCAATATAATGGTGGCCTTTTAAACCTTAGCCCCAAAAAAAGTGAAACAATATCTTTACGTAATTCGTAAATTTTAATTTCTACTCTCATAAATCCACACACAAGTACGTAGTTACCATAAACCATCCAATTTATAAATCTCTTCGACCACCATCTAATAAAATTTGAGGGTGGTCACATTAACACAGTCGACCGGTTCTCTGGGGTCGTCCAATCATCTACAACCGCCGCGCCGGTTCGTCTCGATACTATTTTTCCCTCAGTTTCTTTTTATTTTATTTCTCCGATCAGCAAGCCAACTCTTCTACGATGCATAGAAGACGATAACGACTCGCTGCGGCCGCGGTATCCGTTGAACCGAACCGAGCCGAGCCGCACAAATTGACCGACCAGATACCGCCACAAGGGCCCTGCTGATACCGTCTTATCTCTCTTGTCCGCTCTTCTTTCCGATACTATTGTTGGTGCATGCCGCCGTCGTCGACGCACCAGCCGCACCGAGCGTTGTTAACGATTAATCGTGCCGATTACGGACCTGTGTGCGGGAAATAGAATCCAACAGGTGTTCCGCTCAAACAGCAAAATAAACTTAAGAAAATGAACGACCAGGATACGCCTTGTTTGTAATTACAAAAAGGCAAACCCCTGTATGAGGTCAAACTAAATGCATACATTAAACGGCTTTATATAGCAACATTATTATTTGTCATATTCATAAATTAATTCGCATGAAAAAAGGATTCCTAAAATCAACGTCTAAAAAGAGACCTAATTATGTAAAGAAAATTAAGACTCCCAACAACAGTTAAAAAAAAATGGGGTAATTGTGCATATTGACACGTGTAAGCGGAGGGAAGCATATAATATAGGCAACCCATTATACATGTAACAAATGAAGATCGGCTTGTGACCTATTACCAATCGTAAAACGCTCTAGCACGTAGAACATTCTCGAAGCCTCGAGAACGACTATCCAGCCTATATAATCAGCCGTCGTAATCGTAGAGGACCAGTAGTAGTGAAGATTACGTAGTGAGCAATAGTGAAGAGAGAAGAGGAAAGCGAACAGAAAGTAATAATTAATGACTAAGTGAATAGTTACAATTATAGTTGTATTAAATAAAATGTTGAAAGTTATAGTAGAAGATTAAATAAAGGTGTTTAAATAAGAATAGACTAGAAAATTCGCGACAATATCATACGTCCACACTTCCGGTTCGATTCAAACTTTATTGCAATTCGTAACAATCAATTTTTCTGAAAATTAAGAGCTTTGAGCAGGAGACGGAAGATGGAGGTGTTATTGGGAGTAAGGATGGGGCTTAGGGGTAGGGTAGATGTTGGGGGTGAGGTAAACGTTATTATAATTCTTAACGTTTACACTAGCCCCAATATCAATTCCAAATCACACCACTACGTCCACGCCCAGAGCCAACCCAAACCTTTACCCTATTCTTAACGCTTACATCAACCCCAATCCCCATCCCACCACCTACACCACCAGTAAAAATGGAGTAGATGCTTAGGGTTAGGTGTATGTTATTCTTAACGCTGGCCCAACACCACATCCACTTAGGAGCCACCCCAGCCTTTCATCTTATTCTACATTTCTCGCGTTAACTTCTACCCCTACCAGGGTCGCCGCCAGAGTATAATGTAAAACTCTCTAATCAGTCGAGTATTGTTGTCGGTCGACCACCCCTACCGACGGTCCTGACCCCTACCGAAAAGCTAAAGACCTAACCTAACCCAACCATTTACCCTTTCCAAACTTTTAATGATCGAAATTTTCATTTTTATTCAAGTTAATTAAAAAATGCGCGTTTAAATGCCAGAACGGTTCAGATTTTAACTTCAAAATTTTGTCGATGCCCAGATTTTATCGAGTCCCAGTTTATTCGCTTAAAAAAAAAAGAAAAGGGACTTCATGTGCCTACGTACATACAAGGAGTCGACTTAATACAACTTGTAGAGTGGTTTCTCTCTTTAAAATCTAATTATACTGTTTACCATCATCGCCACAATCAATATGGTGCACTAACGACATCAATATGTACCTAATGGCGCGATCAGCCGCAGTGATTGGATGCATTTTATCTCGCAACCCCATTATTCATTGCTGCGCGATCGCATTGGCGGCATCTTTTATTTAATCAACGATCTTTCCGGTTAAAGATAGACTAGGTCAGAAGACTCGTACTCTTGGTAGTGTAGCAATTCTCAAATCGGTATTGCGATCTGTATATTTTATCATATACGTTACTTTCGACTTAACAACAAACGATTATCATTGTCAGCCAGAGGCGTACTCCATAGTGGAAATTACGTCTCTCCCGTTGCCAACTTAACACGCATGAACATTTATATCACGAACTTTTTTCTTCGTGATCAAAAAATTGTTTCTTTAATCAGTCAACTTTCATCAACCATTTTAATTTTATGTTGTTTGTTGTCTATCTATTCATCTACATGTAGTGTAAACTCTATATATATAACGACACTTAGTGGACTGGGTGTTTTATGGCGTTATTGAGAGCAGTGGCGGCTGCTCCATAAGTGCCAAGGTGCCATGGCACTACCATACAAAATGTAAAAATTATTTTTTTTTAAGCTTAAAATTGAGATAATAACATATCTATACTTCTTTGTCTTTTTCTTGGATTATATTTTCCGAAACAATCCATTATCTACTTACATTCAGTAAATATTTACAGTAAGCAGAAACAAACAGTATAAAACTATTCGTTTAAAGAATAATATTTATGTGTGTATGTGTATCAATAGCAGTCTGGGCCACAATTCAATTGGCACGAAACAGTCGCAGTTTGTGGAGCTTTGCGGGGAGAGAGAGGATGCGAGAGGTACGCGATTTAAGCGGGGATCCGTGCCAGACACTACACTGGCACGGCTGTGATTCATGGTTCGCTTGTATATAGTTGGAGTGAGAATTGTAATTCTCGTTGTTGCCACATTTAAATAAATATCCCAAATTCTAGGGAATTAGGAAGTTGCTTAGGGGAAGGGGGTTACAAATAGCGTATCAACTTTCTTTAAATATAAATTAGTACCTATACTCAAAAAACTGAACCATAAAAAAATAATATTCGAACATTATAAAATGATGATGTTTCTCATCAAAAATTGCTGTCGATAATATCGATAATTTTAATAAGCGGGTGATCAATGTTTTTGCAAGTAAAAAAGAGCGCCGAATGGATTTTGTTTATCGATCAATTTAAATGACTTTTAATAACTTAAGTGACTATCGGGTAGAGGACATAATGCTAGTTTATTATCAGACATTTATGTATAGTGAAAACGCGTTTCAACATTCTGCTAAAGACTATTACAGGTGAATTACATACACGTATTACTTAAATTGTATTTCACGCGTCTTATACCTAAGAAAATTTTGGCACCACCCTATTGATTAGTCACGAGCCGCCACTGATTGAGAGTTGCAATTATTATTATTGTTTATTGCTTTATTGTCGTTACTATGCGAAAAAAGTAAGCCAACCAAAGTCAAATAATTTGGGCGTTTTAGGGGGTTTATCGTTAAATCGACTGACGGTAAAAATGAATTAATGTTCGTCTGTCAAAACAATTTTTAACTTTATTTGCATGATTAAACAGGGGTACAAAGAGACTTAAACAAATTACTGTTCGTAAATATTTGAGGATGTAAGATGTTCTAGTCTTCGACGAAATTCGATGTTTGGACCAAGGAAGAAAGGAAAAAAGGTTTGACTAGTCTTTGGAGTGAAGAGTGTTAAGATGAAATATCAGAAAATGTAAATAAACTAGAACTCATGCAAAATCCCCCATGCACTGGTTAACTGCAAGCTGGTTACATGTTAGAACCGGAAACAGGGGTGGATATGACTAGATGGAGACTTAGATAATGTTACTATTAATAAAAATTTGGGAATGTAAGATGTTCAAGTCTTCTGGAAATTCAAAGATTGTCTCAAATTAGAAAGCAACGAAGGCGCACGTTCAACTAGTCTTTGGAATAAAGACCGTTAAAATGATGTTTTAAAAAATGCAAATACGTTGGAAATCATGTAAAACCACCAATTCTCTGTCTATCTATGAATTGGTTACGTAGTTGAAGCAGAGACATGAGTAAAGAAGAGTAGAAGAAGACTTATCACACACTCTATACTACTTAACGAGACCCCTATAGCCACACTCACTTCACTTTTCACAGCCTTTAAATTTATCTTAATATTTTCGTCTCTAGAGAAAAATTAAAGTAAATTTTTGTTTTTTCATTATCTTTAAACGTCAATGCCTTCAAACCGGGTAAAAGCAACAGGCGGGGCCAACCACCATTACTGTATTTATTTACCTCCCTTAAAAGTGACAGGTACTTCTTGAAATAGCGCCAGTACTATACATATCTACTTATGCCTTTGTCTATTATGTTATATTTTTGTATAAATTTATCTTTGTCAAATACATTGAATAATATTGTGATGCATTAAAATTTTCCAGAAAGTTCTAAACTTTGAAGAAATATTCCAGAACTTTTCAGAATATTCTAAAATATTCCAGATTATGCGACGATGGTCTGAAACGTCTCAGAATGGCCAAAATTCTTCGGAGATGATGTAGAATATTTGAGATTGATTTAAAATGTTCCAGAATATTAAAAAATTCTAGAGAATGTTTTTCAAAATCCCAAAATGATCTGATATTTTCACGAGTAGTCTAAAATGTCCTAGTTTTTTCACGAATAATTCAAAATAATCGGAAATAATCTAGGCGTTCCATCTTTTTCAAAAATGTCTTAGAATATTCGAAAATAATCTAGTACGTTCCATAGTTTTTGAGAACGATCAAGTGTAAACTTTTTTGAGAATAATTATTTTAAAAAATGATCTAGGGTTCCAAAATCTTCCATATTTTTAGAGAATGATCTAAAATGTTTCAAAACGTTACAGAATGTTCCCCAAGATGATCGACAGTGTTTGAGAATTATATTATTTAGGTACTTTGCTAGGTGTATGTCTGTTAAGAACAAAAACAGAATGATTCAAGCGAATCACAGACCAAAGTTAAAGAAATATAGACTCGAGGAAGCAACACAAGCTATGTAGTTGAAGATACATATCACAAAAAGAATATATTTTAAATGAGTCAGTAGGGACCTTTCAAAAACCATTTAACGTTAAAAACATTCACACTCAGTTTTTTTTTTGCAACAAAATTGTTATTTCAATTTTTTCAGTCACGCATTTGTCATTAGGCAGTTTTTTGATACAATACGATACACATTTAAGTAAGAGCAACGCTGTAAGACCTATCCGAAACTGTTGAAGTTGGAAAAAGGGCACCGCACTGGCACGAAATCTATGTAAATTGTTAGATCACGCGCCAACTATTACTAAGGTTTTTCTTTTTTCTTGTGGCTGCCATCGCTTGCACAACTAGTCTAAAGACATAACCAGCCATTTGTGTAACTAGGTACCTACACAAAACAAAACGGACGTTTACGACGATTATCTTTCATCAAGAACGTGCCGGTGGTTTCCTGTTGAACTTGTTTTTCATTTTCTCCTATTATTTTTCTTTTTTTAAACGATGACTAATATTTAAATTGTTTACGAGAATGAGAAGAGCCACGTTATAGGGGGTTCAAAGTTTGAGCAAGGCACAATCCAAAATACCGAATATCAAAATTTTCTTATATGAGGACGTATTGATAAGTATCTGGCCTGGCCTACCATAGAAGACGCCACAATGTTTAAAAAAAATATCTTCTTTAGGTGAACCTTTGGAAAAAATCTTTGTCTTGGTCTACAAACCACTCTTCAACCCCAACGGCACATTTATAGAAAACCTTTTCCCAATGAAATATATTTTGAGCTTTAAGAATTAATGGTAGTCTGAGGGTGTTAAAGAAAAAGAGTAGGGCGGGTGATCAGCCAATTTAAAACCACCTTGCAATGCAATCAACGACTTGGGGACACGAGTGTGGTGCTCCAGTAACTGTTCTGCCTTGTTCTAAGAAATCTAACAGAATGATCCCATCTTTGACCCAGAAAACTGAAGCAAGAACTTTGCCAGCAGATTTTTGAACACGGAAGTTTTTGGGGTTGTAAAAACAGGGAATGTTTCCACTCCTAAAATTGGTTTTGAATTTGTTATAGTGATATCAAGACCAATACCATAGTTATCTTATTGGTCTTGGTATTGAATTTGATGATTGTATTGATCTTGCATTATTAGTTTTAGTCTTGTCTTGTCTTGCATAAACATGTTTCGATCTCTTAGAATCGAGTCTTCGTCTTGCAGAGTTGAGTCTTGGTCTTGAACATGCAAAAATAATCTCAGTCTTGGTCAATTGAGTCTTGTTTTTGATCTTGAATCAACCAAGTTCTGGACTTTTAAGTTTCTCTGAATTCTCTAGGGGGTTTATTAATTTATTTATTATATTTTCAACAATAAGTTTGGTAAAAGTTTTGTTATGAGTCTTGGTCTTGCGCAAATAAGTCTTGGTCTTGATCTTAATTTATGTAGATAGGGACTTGGTATTGGTCTTGAAATTTTTGCAAGACCAAAACCAAAACTGCAAGACCTATACTAATTTTACTACTATCACTAATTGGTTAACCACCCACTCCCGCCCTATTCTCCCCAGTTAGAAACGTCAAACTACTGCTTATTCTAAAGCTCAAAAAACATTTAAAGGGCAAACGAACACACATGAAGAAACAAGTAACAGGACCTATTGGGAGCAGAACAGGAGTGAAATGGGACAGAAGAAAACCTAGGATTACAGATTGTTTATTTTAGGAAAATATATGGATAAGTAAAGCTACTTGTTCAGCCTGACTACTCAAAATGGTAAGGATCGCAAAAACAATTTCTATTTCTCTAATTCGGCTACAACTTTTAAAGGCCCAATCGAAGCTAATAAGTATGACATTCGTGAAGACAGCAAGAAAATTCCGTAAGCGCATAATTGTTCCCAATTATCAATCTTGTTACAGAACATTAAGGAAAAAATCACAAAACAAACAAGGAAGTAGGTAAGTTATATAAGTAAACAAAACCCACACCCAAAAGTAGAAGCGTACTTACTTCTTGCCGTAACTTCCGAGACGTTAAAAAAAAAAAACAAAACAAAAAGACTGCGCCGCTTACAATTAGCTCATTTGTATTTTGTGTGAGTTCTTGTTTTATTCGCGCCGGTGACACGGATGAAATATGTAACTATTGTTATGGACGTAACCGACACACGTGACGAAGTTGCGTGACGATTTCGAAAACATACGACAACATCGTCCCACAAGTCTAAAGATACAAATTATTACACCTATTTGCTTATGGTAATATTTTTCAAAACATAACAGGATTACCACAACTCACAACTACTACATTTTGGACGACAATCTACTATTTTTTTTCCGAAATACAAATAACAAAGAAAGGTAATTATTTCAAGTCTTGAAAACTGATTTGGTTGAATATTATTCGAATAAAACTTCAAGTATCAAACATAAGCGGAAGAAATTTTAGAGTAAGTCACAAAATTTTAGAGTCCATGACTTTCTATACTGCTAGTCGAAGATTCCGCAGAGTCTGAGCTTAGAAGAACAGAGGCAGCAATATTTATATGGACGGAACGTTTAGCGTCGTAGTAGCTTCACAGTGATTGGTCGATTATTATTTGCAGTGTGTTTTGATCCAATCAGAGCCAAGAGTTTCGAAAACCTACCAATCAACGCTAAACACCTTCGATACCCCACCACTCGACCGTATAAATGGAACAGCTTTAGTGCTATCAACTTCAGATGCTACAGAATCTCTGACATGCACAGTCACAAACTCTTCGTCTACATTAATAATTTTCAGCGCAGAACAAACTGTTGACTCGTGTGTATCTCTTTCTACTAAAGAATCGTATAATTCGAATAACCCATTTCCCTTCACATCATTTAAACCGTGAGCAAGATGTATATTTAACAAAATACGAGCCACCCAAAATGTAAACAGTAGTAGATGCGGAAAATTCACCGTTAATACAAAATCGTATTAAAAAAAAAAACTTTGTTTGACACGATTCCGGAAACGTGTTTCCATTTCCTATTTATTATCACTCTATAGTACACGCAACACCTGTTGCTGTTGGTCATTGACTACGCCTCTTAACATTCTTTTCGCTTTACCACAATTTACTGCAAACGATTTAAATTCATTAAAATACAAATTAGGTAAATATCCCCATTGAAATAGCAACGCCAACAAGTTCTATATTTGCATCACTCATGGAATGTAAATCAGTAACTGTTGCAGAAAATTAAACTGCCAAACTTTATTCTGCAGTTAATAAAATAATGAATGAGCTGAATAAATAAAATGATAACTAGGTGAAAATCATGAAGTACGAGACAGCCGCGCATCATTAGAGAAAGCAACACGAACGAAGGATCAGATATAATCAAGTTTATTTGTTCACGTCTACAAAATTTGTGAGTAAAGTATACAAAACTAAAAAAAAGAGCACAATGAGTTGTTAATAGGAGGATATACAATACACATACAGGGTGAGCCATTTTTATCAATCATCGAGCAGGAGATACGAGGTTAAAGATGGTATTAGAAGAGAGGATGGTGTAGTGGGTAGGGTAGTGTTAAAGGTGTGGGTGTGTGGGTTGATACTAGGGATGTGGTAGATGTTGCGAGTGGAATGAACGTTATGATTAAGAAAATCATTTAAATCATCTCCAACATCTATCCCACCCCCAATACCAAGCCCCACCACCATCATCCTGCCCAATAAACCGTCCCCACACACCTCCACCCTCAATCTTCTGCTCGAAGCTCTCAATCTTCAGAAAACTCGATTCAGATGATACGAATTTTGATCTTCAAAGTGGAAAAGATTAGTGAAGAGGTATTTTTTTTATTATCATACTTGTTATCATAAATCCGCTGTAATATTGAACAATTTAAATTATGAAAAATTTTTACGGCCAAAAAATGAGATGACCGTGATTCTATATAATTAAGTACCGGAGAACAAAAGTTCTTTCATACGCTGATGAAAATTTATTAAAAGGTGAGACGGTGTTACAAAACCGGCTCGCCCGATCACGATAAGGAACGCCACTGAGTTTTTTGTGGGACGAAACATTACACGACGGAGGTGTGAGAAGAGAACAAACTCAAACAAACTCTTCGGTCAAAGAGAAAGGAAGCGTTCAAAGCACGACCGACATAACACCTCGAAAGTTGCTGTATCAATACGAAACCATTTACACAAAATCAACAAGTGCCTTCTTTTTTTACCATGTTATCCCACCTTAACTGTAATGTATAGGTACCATCGTAGAGATACTTAAATCCTTAAATATATCCTAACATCATTCGAAAGATGATAGACCAATAATAACTAAACATTTTCATACGATGTTAATAAAAATCAAATAAAAATCATTCGACTGAATTTTTAGAATTTTAAATACTATGTTGGGCGCGAAAACCACCCCTTCATGGTGTTTTTGAGCTTTTTCATTTCGTGTATTTGTCTTCCATGTCTATTGTAAAACACGATTAGTAGTAGTAGTTTGTTAATTTATTCGAATATTGAGATCGCGTAGTGTTTATTGTTGTAGATTAGATACGTAATAATTTATAGTCTTTATCGATAGGTGATACATGATACTGCTTGTTTGTTTAAACTTTGAAAGCGGTTATTTTTAGTGTGTTACGAGTGCAAATTTTGGGAAAGGGTGAGAGGTATGTAAATGTAAACACACCCATACTGAACCGTAACTTATTGCAATACAAAAAAGCTGTCGTAATACTTTCGCGTGTATTGCAATAGGTTACGGTTCAGGATGGGTGTCTTTACATTTACAAACCCCCCTGCTTGCAATTCCCCAAATCTTTTCCCATTAAAACTTTTTTCCAGTTGTAATAATAAACAAGATCACAAATCACAACGGTGAGGCTGGAATTGCGAACGCACTGCACTGTACACTGAACCTTTTTACTAGTTTAAAAATCCAAAAATTATATTATTCTCTAAAACGCCTCAGAGATTTTTTTTATAATGTAATTACGTATGAAACATTAAAGCTTTTGTAAAAAGGATCACATGCGTATGTAGGTACCTAACCTCAAGCAATTTTCAATTTCAATTTGCAATTATTATGTAATGACCAATAATTATTTTTTTCCAATTAGTTATTTCCAAAAAAAAACAACTTAATACACTTGGCCACTTGTATTTACAATAATAAGGTTCATTAATAAAACATCTTATATTCAATAAACGTTCAGTTCACTCGTCTCACGTTCATTTTTAAACATAATTAGTTAACAGACACGTATGCGAATTTAAATTACACTACTTATAAAGAAATTGGTTATTCTACGGTCACGGACTTCCTTTTGTTCATTACAATAGGCACAGGAATTTTTTATGTAAAAAGAAGGTAAATATTTATATATATTAATTTTGGACAATAATTATGAAATTCTGGGAAGAAAATGACATGAATATAACCGACGAATTCCAAACATTAGTTTTGGAAACAAATTAATTAGTTAATTAAAAAAATCCTAGAAAGAAAGAATTTGAACACAGTTTAGTAAGCGCCATCTGTGATCATTTTCCATAAATTTCAGGTTCACGTCGATCAAAACCATTTCATTTTAAGGATTTATGCTAACAAACGAGTTTTCTATGGAACGAAATTGATAGAAATCTAAAGCCACAAAGTCAGTACTATACGATGATGCGTGGCTAACACTATAAAAATATTAATCAAAAGAGAAAATAAGGCACTGTTGCCAACAAAAAATGGAAGAAAACGTGCTTGGTTAACATTGTACAAAAACCACCAGACATGAATTGCGATTTTGAACTTTTAGTTCTCGTCAGTTTCAACAAAATACTGATTAAGTGCATCTTCAAACAGACAGGGTTACTAAACCACCATAGACAATGACTAAAGACCCTAGATAATCAAAGTCTAGACGGCGATTGCATTTACATACTTGTTTGAGTAAGACTGCAAACCTTTTATCCTTTACTAAATATGAAAAGATGGCGACGTTCACGTGACTGTGTGTAAATAATCAATGGTCCATCTCAATGAAATCTTAGTAATATCTGTCGCGAAAGTTAAGTGCACTATCAAATGATCAGATCAGATCAGATGTGCCGTTTAAACGTGACAGATGAGGTGAATATAAACTTAGAATGTAGCTGTCATTCAGCCCCACCTTTTATTATTTCATTTACTTTCATTGGCGCCGCCATTTTATTCTTGTTCCAATTGCGTGATTAGTACGCATTGACCAGACTTTAATTATCTATGGACTTTACCATAAACAGTCGAAGAGGGCCATCTGTGGTGATTTGTCATAATTTGTAGGTTCACACAGATTCAGCTCATTAATGGAACTACAATTTACAGCAAATCCCCATAGATAGCGTTCACTTGTTATCTGCGGTGTTTCAACAATCTATTTATAACCAGAAGATTTAATTTGGTTGATATCATGACGGAACAGCCTATACATAATAGCACGCTGATGAGAACTAGGAATTTCGAAAATACACTCCCAATATATCGAGAGGGATGGCAACCCTACTTCTGTATAACAATTAAGAATATTTGCACACTTACTTAATTAATTCAATACCGTTTTGTTTAAGCAATGTGAGATTTTGAAATTTTTAATTATGTACTTCTAAAAACAATGGATCAATTCAACTTATGCATGGGAAATTGTAAATTAAGAAACGTCTGAACGTAATAGGTACAGGCATGATGCTATGCATACGAATAATAATAACAAATTTATTCTTATTCCACAATGAAACACGTGTTGTTTTGAAATGAGTGCATCTATTATGCATGTGTTCATAATACACATTTGGGTACATATCGTACGTCTCGTATTATACTCGTAGGTAGTAAAGTTTAATGATAACCTGTGTCTTGAACGTGTAATTAACTTTCGTTTTAGAGGTAATTACTATAATATGTGAAATAGGAAGGCAAGGCGACCAATTACAAATTTATTGGATAAAATATTGTATCGTACCTATAGGTAGACACAGGGATAATAACGAACAAATTTAAAATTTTATGGAAATGCAGTTAAGCTACTAAATAAAGAAGTACATAATTTTAACGCTAATTTATTATTATCAGCCTTTCTTTATGAAAAAAAAAAAAAACAATTAATAGACCATTGGATAGCAGGAGACTGCAGACCCTTATTGTATCTACTGTGCATTAAAGTTGAAAAATGTCCACAGAGTGGTACAAATTTCTAGTTTCCAAAACCTTTACATCATAAAAATAATTAAAAGTCTGTTTAAGCTTGTGCCGATGAAGCCCTTTCATACGATACCCCACATGACATGGTTAACTCACATCAAAATTTGAATAAAGATCCTGTCTTTTTTGAATTAATTACAAAAGTGTAGTATTCAGATTTTACCCTGTACTTGTAGTATAAGACGATATTACTTGCCAAATTTCATAGTTTTAAATCAACAGAAAGTACCCTATAAATTTTGATTCCCTAGACTATCAAAATATAAATTTTTTGGGGCATAAACGGCCGTATCTTTTTTTTACGTTAACTTAGAAGTTTGATTTTTCCACAGCTTCAAGGGACTCTAGACCTAAGTATATGGTTTTACGACGTGATCCTACAAGCGTCTGGCCGCTTCAACAGCATATTAACCAAGCTTTAATTTTCGAAATAATTTATTATTATCAGCATAACAATTAATTGTGTTGATTTGTGTAATTTACACGTAGCTCCCTCTGTTTGGCTCCATCTGACAGTAGAATTCCTTAAACCAAAGGACCCTGTCGATGGTGAACCTAATTTGTAGGTAAATTACGCAGATGGCGTTAAACTTACCGTCATAATACAATAACATCTGTTGAATAACCACCAGGCGCAGGTCACGATTTCGAGCTGATTAACTGTCATCAGTACATCAGAGGTATCTTCGAGTAGACCAAACGAAGTGAAACCTCTCCCGGTCTAGTTCAATATAATACATCATTTGATATGTGAACGCCATCTGCGGGGTTAGCTACAAATTAATTTGAAAATGAAGTACTGATGAGTGATGAGAACTAATGAGCTCGAAATCGCGATCTGCGTCTGGTGTTTTGACAGAATGCCTGCCGACCAAGCATAATATTTATTATTTCAAACAAAACTTTCTGTTTCTTATTCATATCCACATACTTTTTAACCCTCTTAAAAGCAGAAAGGAGGAAATTACAATAATCTGACGGTATACGACATGTCTAGAATGATTTCTAAATTTCGGTAACTTTCTGTAGTTAAAAAGTTAACCTGAAGTAGACAACTTTTAATACACAGGTGTACTCAAATAGAATGAACAAGGCGAAATTTTTTTAATTTCTATTTTTTTATTGAAATTAAGAACCGATTTTTAGTCAAAAATAAAAATTAACTGAAATTTCCATATTTAATTAACAACTTTCTTTTGAATATCGAAATGTAGCTCATATTTTTTGCTCTAGAAACTTTACTCATATTTTACTTCTTAAAAAATACTTTAGAAAACAATAACTCCTACAAAATAATAGAAATAAATTAAAAAATGGGTAAACAGTTTTTTTGGAAAAAAGATTATTATGTTCAAGCTTTAAAAGACGTTCAAATAAATTCAAAACTGAATTAAATACGTAGAAAGAAAAGTTGTAAATTCTTACGACAAAAATATGTATGTCAAGAAAATGAGATACGACTATCAGCATGTTTTTTTTTTTCAGTTTTCTTTTTGTAATTTGATAGAACAGTATTAAAAACTGGAAGGACTGTTCTTATTTTGACAATTTTAGTATTTCCTTACAAACATTCTATATTTATTGTGAAAATAACGATGCTTCACTAAACGAAAATAGCTTACTAAAATTCAGTAAAGCAACAATATTCAAACCTTCTTACGATTAGTCTAAAAATACACCCTAATTAAAATGAATACTGTAAATAACGAATCAGCCTTCAACTAAAATTTTTAGATACTCAGAAGTATAGTACTGAATGAGGAGACAAGAAATTTACAAGAGTAATTTTTTGAGTTAAAAAGCGTCTATTTACACGAACCAAAAAGGATCAAATTAGTCAATAAACTGTTGGTCTCTGTCGAGTAATAATAGCAACTAATTAAAAAAAAATATTAAAATCACACAACGCAGCAATAATTGTCAACAAAATTAAATAGATCAGGACAGTGACTTCAAAATATGCCAAGGTAAAACAATCTATAAATACTTCTCAAAATCAATTATATGTATGTATTTCGCATAGTTAACAAAAAATCAAGGCCTTTATGAACAACTAATTTTTCCTTCAAAATTAAATACCTAGTCCAATTTCTGAAAAGAAACTGATTTTACAAAACTGTGGAGAATCTCAATATTCGTCCGCATATAAATGCACATAAATAATAATTGCAAAACTGTACTGATTTAGACTTTTTTTGTTTTTAAAAATATACTTTCCGATGCCATTTACTTAAGCTTGTTAAAAATTGAGTGACACAATAAAATATAATTGACTTAAAAAACATACTCATCGGAAAATATTTGTAACATGCGTATTTCCTTTTGTTAAAATTAAATATTATGACTCGTTGCTATAGATCACTACATAAAAAATTATAAAAGGAAAAAATTAGTCAACTAATAAACCCAAATAAGACAACAAAAGTGTTATCGAAATAGAGGATTTGATCACGGGATTCCAGCCGTTTTTCGGTCCCGAAATTTTCGGGATTACATTATTCTGATCCCGAGATTTTCAGGATTTACATCCTAATATTTAATATATTCACAGCGACCATAAGTTACCTAGGTAAGTTTAAAAAGATCTCAATGAATCTTAAAGAACAACTTTAATAACAAGAATTTGCAAGTGATTTCAAATCTAGTTAGTCTGGCTCTAACTCTACTTAATTAGAGTGATTAGATTAACTAGGTGTATATTACACTAAATTTTGATTTGTTGATTAAAGAGCTGATATCTGTAAACTTGTCTTATTTTTTACTTGTAATCTTCAATATCGAAATGATCCTGTAATTTCAGGATTAACTAAGTATAATTCCGAAATTCCAGGATTCGAAATAAAGGCCGAGATTGAAATCCATATATGGAAATCAATAAGGAAAAGAAGATAGGATGGCATTACAACAAAAGCAAAAGAAGTAAAGAAGAAGAGAGGACAATTAAGATGAGATTATTAGTCACTCAATCAGTCTTTAGACTAACAACTTTCTATGATGATTAAACAAATCAAATTAAATGGCTGCAACCAATAATTCCTCAATTTTCAAAAAGTAGTATTTATTTTACTTCCTGGCATATCACTGAATATAACTTTCAAAATCGTAATGAATCTCTCAGATTTCGCTTTTATAAAACCGAAATGGCGGTCGTATAATACACAATGGCGGTCGAGACGAATTATGCAACCATATCGAATGGAAATTAAGTGAATAGGTTTTTCACAATCAAGATAATATTTCTTAGACTATTTTACATTTATTTTCTCCGTTTAAAAGCCGATTTTAATAAGGATTAATATTATATTGGTAAAAAGTCTGTGATGCAGTCGGGTTTTTCGATTTTTTTAATTTACTTTTTTTGTTGAAAATAATCTTTCACCTAATTACTTATTCTGTTTGTTAACAATTAAAATATAGATACTTATTTAAACCATGACTTTCCTAAAAGTAAAATTAACAAACATGTAGGCGGCAACCATAAATGTTGTTGATCAACAAGTTTAGCCCGTGACCCATAAAAATTGGTCGTGGTTCAAAAATACCAACACCCTAAAAACAACCGTTTATAAATTCCCACGACAAATAATGTTGCGAATTAAGTATTTAGTATCAGCCGATACCTACTTTCAGGAAATTAACCTTTTGCAAAAAAGGCGTATTACTCGCACTTAAAAGAATGTGCTGTAAAAATAGCCTTGGCAAAACAACAGTTTATATAGTCATTCCAGAAGATATAGCTAACGTTTTTTTCCTCTATGCAATAAATTGCCGTTAAAGGTGCTTAGGGGCAAAAAAAATGTAGTTGGTCTTGAAGAAAGTAAAAATTATGGCGAACTACGCTAGCATCGTTTATGAAAACCAATACCACAAGAGACAATTATTATACGCAAAACTCAGTTATATTGTAGGAAAAGATAAAATTGATTATTGTTTTAAGTATATATTTTTACATTATGGATTAGAGCCCCATCTATTAGGCTCTATCATAACTACGAACTGTACTGCACAATTGCACATGGACCTTATTAGTTATTTTTCTTTAAAATTAACAAATAACTAAATAAATCGCGTATCAACGCATCATTTAGAGAAAGTAATTTGGGAACACTCTTTTGGCTACAATATTATCCTTAATCATTAAAAATACCTATTTTACAATATCGTTAATTAAAAATGACCTTTTTTTTAATCGCAAATATTTAATCTTCAAGTCTTAATTATTTTCAGAGGAGCATTTTAAGAGCAATTTTTTAAACTTTGTATGAAAAGCTGGAAATTATTTTCAGCGCTAATTTTTTCTAGTTATATTACATGGATTTTGTTTCTTCTATTGTCCAAAATTTGATACAGTTCGAAACACAACAAACAAAAAAAATCCTACCTTGTAAGTTGTCCAACATGTAAGTCAGCAGCTTGTGTGTACCGTTCGGCTCGCTGTAAATGGTCAGTATGTCTTTATTAAGGGGGTTCCCCTGCAACCCGAGCACTATGAGATTAAACAATTTGCCCAGTTCGTAAGGAAGAATACGTAGAAAATTATGACCCAACAGAAGTTCCCTGAAGCAAAAATACAAAACAAACGTTAAAAATGGGCTTAAGTCAAATATTCAATACTCCTATATGGCTAGTAGCAAACGCTTCTCATTTTCTAAACCTGTAATATGCTTAAAGACGCACAATCGTATCTAAATGGTAGTCCGTTTAATAATGGCTGTATTCGTTGGCCTCATCACTTACTTAAAGAATTGTAAGCGCATGCGCACAGACAATTTCCGACTGTGCGAGAATGACCATTGCGCATGTCCTTCTCTACTACTTTACAAATGTGATTTAACCGAGAATCGCACATGCGCACTAATTCAACTGTATGTTCCTTCTATCACCGCTTAACACATTGAAAACGTAACCTGCTGGCGATATAGGAGTATTACATACAAGACCAGACGATTATAAAAAAAGAACTACAGCAAGCATTCTAACAAGAAATAAATAATTTATAGTTACCTAAAGAATACAACTACAAATTATACGTACAATATTAAATTGTCAAGATTACAATAAACTACTAAAAAAGACACTAAATACCACAAACACTTTTAAACAATGTGGACACGTCTTTCAATGAAACGTTGTCAAATCATAGTGGGCGAAACACCTGTCCAAATAGTTTAAGGATTTAAAGTATTTGTGGTAGTGAGGGGTGAGTTTCTTTTAGTAATTTATTACATATTACACACGCCTTTTATTATTCTTTTTCCACAATCAACTTTTAAAACCTAAGACTCGTTTTAATACCCAATATGTTATCTCAGTTAGGCTGTTTATAAATAATAAGTTTGGTACGTTATAAGTCGCTTTTTTTCTTGTGATGATTTCACATTCTAATGCAAGTAAAGGTAAGTACACGTTGAACTTTTCGTGACATCTATTGTGTACTTTAAATTTTAGATCGTTAAAGAAAAAACATGGAACGACATCTATCGAATTTATTTATATGCCTAAAATCGTTAAAAATCATTAAAACATAGTAAACCGTTGAAGATGATTTGTTATTGTTTTTATTTCTTTAAAAATATTACTACTACTATTTATATCAGACTGTACTTGTGTAGATAAAAAAATAAGCACGTAGATAAAGTTTACTGACAATTTTTTTTTGTGGTCATTAAATGCGAATCCTTATACATTTGTATTCTAGTAACGATAACAATTACAGATTGAAAACAGGAATTCTTATCTGTTATTTTAACCGAGCCCCCGAATGATAAACCTATAAATAACCAGAAATTTAAACACAAAATGCGCAACAATTATTGTTTGTAATCTTATTTAACACTCCAATTATAATCGAAGACGTTTTCAATAAAAATAAAATATTGTTACGTTAAAATTAGCTTTAGAATAGGTAGTTTATTGTATAAAAATATAGTAAAACTCCTTTTAAGTGGCAAAAAAAGGTACTTTTGGGGTAATAATGCCCACATTTTAAAAGCCCAAATTACTCTAAAGCGAACGTTTTTATATATTTGTATACACACAACATAATGTCATTATAAAATTTTTTCCACAATTACAGCCGCTGTATTAAAACCGCCACATTAGTAATTTGGGCCTATAATTTGAAGGAAAGGTGTGGTCGAAAATATGACCAAATGTGGGACTTACTTATTACCCCATGTACCTTTGGTTTATAAACAATAAAACAAAACCAATGAGAAACCAAAAAGAAGATCAGCAGAGGTCAAGCAACAAAATGTAAAAGAAGTGATCATGGGGACCTTGGAGGGTCATTTTCTTACCTGAATAAATGGGAATTTGGGGAAATGTAGGAGTAACCAATTATGCCATTAATTACGTTAGGATAGTGTACGGGATAATAAGGGCAAAATCTTGAGTCTTGCTTAAAATTATTAAAACTAAAATTAAATTCAAGGTTCACTAGAATAACTAACCGAAAAACATTTATCTCTTTTATTTTTAAGAAAAGATTTTACATGAATTGATTGTGAATGGCAAAAAGGGACACCGATTTGTTTGTCTGTCCGTCCGTCAGAGTCAATTTGCTCCAAATCATATACAGTAGACTTGCACTAGTGGAAACCTCCCAGTTAGAATGAACACTATACACCCAGCAGTGTGAACAAATTTAGGATCTCGAAAGTATGAACAATTAATTTAAACTCTCATTTACTGTTCTGTAAGCAATTTTTATGTGTTTGGTTCGATTCTAGGATTCTCCAAAATGTATAGGCTGTACGGAGATAGTTCTGTATTTAGTGGACTGTGGGATGTTAATATGGGAACCATTGAGGCAGTGTCGACGCATGTAGAAGAATTTGTGTATTTGTTGTAGTTAGTGTTGTTTGTGAAAATAATAAATAGAGAAGGCGTTTTAGCTCTCTATAAGGTATACAGAATTGCCAAATGTACCGTTTATAAAAAAAATAATAAATGCCCTCAACAAATGGTTCCTTACGCAAAGGATTTAAATTTGCCTATAACAGATAATATATATGTCTAAAAAAAGTCAACCAGCTTCACAAAAATTTTGAAGTGATGAAACCTTCAAATGCATTTTTTTTCTTGAACTGTACGTTAAGATGACAGAAGAGAGGTATTGCCTTCTCCAATTTACACCATTTTGCATTTTACGTCTGCCTCGGATGGTGTGAACAGTCTCGATAATATGAACACGTCTAATTTTTTTGTGTTCACACTAGCGCTAGTCTACTGTAATATAGAAATCTCACTAAGCCAGACTCGTTTAAGTAGGTAATCATTAATAACAAACTTTGGAAAGTTCAAAAGGGAAGATTACGATTTCTGAAGCGTCACTATTTTATGATGGATTTTGATTAATCGGCCGAAAATGAGACAAAATAATGAATAAAAATTTTTTGCTATTTCACTTCGTTTTCGAGCTATCAATTCTTCAGGTTGTCGGGTTATACGCATTAACTAAAGGCACTCTATAAACAAATACAATGTCGACAGTCTCTAATTAGACCTGACACAATTAATAAAAATATGGGACTGTTCTGTTACTGAAAGAATACTTCCATAACGGACAATTTAGTGAATTTTAGAAAGTTAGGTTATCGTGAGGATATGATATTGTTATATCTCTAAAATCTAGCAATCAGGACAAGACGCACGAAAACCCCGGATTTTGTAGCTTAAGATCCGGACGTGGCTACAGTGTTTTTTTTTAAACATTAATAAAATAAGAGTCCGTTTTAATTACTATAAATCATTTTTTTCGAATTTTAAACTAAATTTAGGCTTCTTAAGAAACAAAACACTCTTCTGAATGTTTTACGAAACTGTTGGCAGTGTTACATTTTTTATTTACAACCAAAATTATACTGTTTAACAAAAAAATCTTCTTAGTTATTAGAAACTATTCTAGTCTCATATTTTAAATTTCTTCAAATAGAATATAACGTTGATGAATTCAGAACTTATAAATTTAAGTATCGATACCTCGAAAACGAAGCGAGATATCAAAAAAAAATTATTCTTTGTTTTCGTCTTATTTTGGGTCGATTTATCATTATGCAATTAATTAAAAATAAATATGTAGCAATTAATGATATAGCAAAGTGGTATAATAATAAAAATAGATACATGACTGCAACAAAAACTGTTATCTTTAATAGGCATTAACTCCACTCAGACTTTCGAACTAAGTCTCAAGGACTTTTTAATAATTTAATAAAATTGTTCATGTTTTTATAAATTAAAAAAATTAATGAAGTGGATATATTAGGGAAGTAAAATTACTTAACTACTGTTAAAAAGAAAAGTGACAAAGAAAGCTCACCTGAGGTTCATGAGATCTCCAAGTTCAGCTGGCAGTGAGCGCAGCTTATTACAAGAGAGGTCGAGGGCTCGCAAGTTGACAAGCTGATTAATATCAGGTGGCAGCCTTTGGAGATTGTTATTTTTTACGTATAAAGCAGTTAAGTTTTGTAAATGAAATAGGTTAGGGCTTAAATTTCTGATGGTGCCTGTTATCTCCAACTCGGTCCACTGGGGTTTCTTTCCAATGGTTGGCTCCTCAGGTGATACTGAGTGGTTGCGGTTTCTGTTGAGTCCATTGTTTTCGTTTTTATTGTTTTCTTTATGATTTCGAGGCATAATATATCCTGGAAAATTACATTTTTCTCAAGTACTTGTTCTTTTCACTGGAATTTAGTGACCAATTCATGTCTACTAATTAGGCATTAAACAAAGTCACTAAAATTTTGTCAAAAATTTTCGAAAACATTGCAAGGCCTTCTTAACTGTCGCCGATTGAACGCAAAAGCACAGTCAGAATGGAATTTGATAATAAATATTTCCAATTTTCGTTTTCATTTCGATCAAAATACGGGTTCAACAAACTCTAGCAATATGCAAACAAACGCCAGCAAATGCCATTAAAAATCGTCAAAGCGTCTATGTTTACATCGATAATTTAACAAATATCAATTGCATCAAAATATAAAAAGGTATAATTCTATAATACTTCGCTTACGATCAAAAAACAAAACTGTTTTTATTAGAAAGCGCTTTCGGACAACGGAGAACGATTTATCAACATTTCGAGTACCGTAAGACCAAAAAAAAAGGATTTCATTAATTATTAGAAATAAACGGCTTAATTAAATACCTTCATCTACTTCGAGGATGATGCGGAAGAGAACGATATGTAAAAATATTCAACTTCGCGAAAAATTCACTTGCTTCACAACACTACACTCAATAAAAACTCCAGGGTCTCCACGAACAATCAAGTGATTTTGACAGACGTTAGTTACTTACTAATACCAAAAGTCCCTAGATGTAACTACTTATTACAATTTTCAACAATTGTAAATAACAAACATGTGGATAGATACCTACAAGCGTATAAATAAATAAATCAAAATTGTTTACATGATATGTTAATTAAATGGGCCACATGTTGTCATTTTTATATTTATATACACACTCTTAACATTTGTAATTTAAAATCCACAAATAAATCATTTTCAAAATAAGAAAATACTAAAAATTGAATTAAAAAAAAGAAACACGTCTTCAAAAAGCACAAAAATTACCTAAAAAGGAGAAAATACTACTTTTGTATAGTTCTGAAATCAGTGCCAAGGGACCGTCCATAAAATACGTCACTCAGAATTTCACCTTTGTAGACCCCTCCCTCACTCTCGTCACGCTAATTCACACATTCAGCGACCCCCCCCCCAATAAATATTACATCATACAAGCTAACCCCTATAAATAATTTTTTGTGATTAAAAATAGCATACAGATGGAAAGTTTTAAGAACTACCAAATTATGAAAAAAATTGAAGAACGTCACATTTCCTCACTTCTTGCCCCCCCCCCCCCCATCATATCTCATCACGCTATAAGCAATAACCCCCCCCTCTCCTCTATTAACGAACGTATTTTATGAACGGCATACAATAATTAACTTGACCATTTTTCGAAGTCGGTTTTTTTGAAATTATTTATTTTATGATTTTTAATGATTAATAGAGCTTGTAAGAAGGCTTTAATAACTCAATCCACCTTAACCTAACCTACTTTGTTGTGAAATTATCATAATCCTAAGTTTCCTATTTGATATTGGGGGGTTTCATAATGAATCCTCTAAATCTAAAACTCAACGCAAAAATAATCAATAAAATTAGAATTAGGTAATGAATACTTCGAAACTATTTATCTCCAAAAAAGATTGAAGACGTTATTTTTTAATTTTAAATGGGGCGCCCTGTATTTTTTAGTATTTATAAAACTAGAAACCACTTTCAAATTAAGATGTAATTCGTAAGCAAAAACAATTTTTGAAAATAACACTGAAAACGCAGTATGTGAATAATAATAACAATATGGTGAGATAAACAAAATAATGCCTTAAATTGCATATTGCAATAATTATACACAACTACAAAAGCTAGGAATTTCCCTTAAAGCTCGTTTGAAAGTGCTCCTCATAAACCATAATTTTCCAAAATATTCTATTTTTCCCGATACGAATTTAAAAAAAAAATTCTTATCGTTTCTTAGTCTAGTTTTTTTATTGCCTACAATTTGTCCATTATGTAATCTGCTTCGTTGTCTAGTTTTCTAAATATAAGCAGGAAACTAAAAAAAAATGTCATTTCTTTATAGTTCTTGATGCTTAAAAAACGTACTCGGGACTCAACAGCTGTTGTGATTTAAGTTTTAATGATCTACCAACTATCCTACACGTGATTGTATAATCCGTTTGCTGTTAAATTTTAGTACACGATAAAATCTACATATATTACCTGGACTAATATTTATTTAGTCAATATCGTCATCTGGAGCACTTGTTAACATTATTCGGCTATACCCTTAAAAATTAAAACACCGGTATGATTGTAGCAAGTTTCAAGTTGTGAGGCGTCTGAAGAACTGAAACGTTTTAGCAGTAATCAGATAAAAACAGTAAACACACAACATTTCGACTTTATATTTATTAACTTCTAAACTTAAAGGAAAACGAACATAAAGACAGCTTATCGTACATCTTAAATATAGGAGAGAAATAGGAAGATGATGTGAAAATAAACATAAATCAAGCCGGCGAACGATACAAAAAGAAAATACAACATAAAACGGTGTAGTATTAAGAATAAGGTAAACGACACGTTTTTCGTTCTTTCTCTCGCTCTTTCACTCTCTCAATCACTCCGTTGTCGGTGCGTGCAAACTCAGGATTCTACCGATCGGTAGGAGTTGGAACTCGTTAACGTAGATGTCGTTCCAATCACTTCCGGATATTACAGGCACGCGCATGCGCTTCAAATACCTGCTTATATATCACATGACTGTACTGTACACACAACGCGCACAAACACACGCGACTTCTATACCGAGTGCCGCGCCAAATGATAAGTAAAACAAACACGTAGACCGTTCCATATGCATATATAATCATACTGCCAACTTATTTCGTTTACATGGAGTCAATAACACAGTGCGATTGCGACCGAGGACACGGAACGTCATTAGAAAAAGGAGCTTTTTTTTTTTCTATTTATTATTTTTTTTTTTGCTTTGTAATCCAGAAAAATTTAATAAAACAACTGAAAAAATTGCGTTTCTTCTGCGCAAAAACTGAACATTCGTAGTCAGAAACATGAACGACAATATAAATGATTTAAAAAAACCGTTTGCAGGCACTAAGAGATGCGACTTTTTTGCTGGCTGCTGATGTTTGGGTAACGAAAAAAAAAAACAGACATCGGTAGATGTAGGTTATACTCATAGTTCGAAACAAATAATTATTGGCACAGTCTTCAACCTCTTAACCGTCTTCTTTGGGAGGTGTGAACCAACCTGAAATCAGACAAAAAGAAAATGAGAATGAAAAAAAAATTCACCGATAACTTTTTATTGTAGAATATCTTAGACTAGGAAAGAGAGGGGACACGTAACTCCTATACCGACCGTACGTCGAAAATTGACGCAATATTTTGGTACCGGCTCCATTTACTGATCCCAAACAGTGCGTTGACAGCGTTGTGTAAGTGTCAATATAATTAAATAGTGTAGTTAGGTTTTAGTGGATTTTTGTTTAAAACAATGCTGATTTGTTCTTCTTACGGCTGTAAAAGCCGCAGTGAAAGAAATGAACCAGAAATCACATTTCACAAGTAAAAAGAATTTTACGTAGTAAGGTTAAGCACAGAAAATCGCGTTTAATTTGTTTATTGTTTACATACTACTTAAAATATGTTATGATTTACGTACAATAATCATTAATGCATCATATTTTTTTGTTGGAATGGTTTACTGATAGTGAGAGAAACAATAAATACTTTCAAAGTTGTAAGATGCATGCGTTTACCACAGTATTACCATAGGCGGCGTCACTTTTAGTTATAAAAATCTAAAAAAGTAAAATTTATTATTTAATAAAATTCGTCTTAATGTTTATTAGTTCCGCCACATCATGTTAATTAACGTTAATAAAATAATTCTTTGCATTTAATTTCATTGAACATGTATTCTCTTTGAGATAAAATAAATAATATTTTCTTAGTAACGTAAGACGCAAAAAAACAGTTCTTAATAATTGTTTACGTTATCAAATAAACAATTGATACTCTGTATGGAATGATAATTGTACGAATAATGGTAACAAAACAAACTCCCTCTTAACATTTTATGTTGCGATACTGAGCGCTGTCTCGCGATCCCAATCGGCCTCAATTTGCAGTCGACTATTACCTGTCCCCTCTCTTTCCTAGTCTAAGTAGAATATTGTGTGTAATACTCGGAAAAAAAAACACTTGGCTATGTTTAGGCCAACAGAAAGAATATTTTGCTATTTGAACTATAAATGTTTCTAAAACAATCAACTAATAAACAATAAACTCAAATAATTAGACCGAAAAATCAGTATCACTAACAATACTAAAACTAAATAATATTATAGTCAATAAAAAAACCAAAAAAAGGTGAGTGTCAGCTCCAACAGCCGATTCGATGTTACTCCTTGAGAAATTCTATGTTTTTTTTTAAGTCGATACATCGATAATCGATAGAAAATATTTATTAATAATCAGAGATGTGACTTATTTAAGATACTAGTATCTGAAATACACATACGAGATATAAAATACGTATTTTCATCTTGTATCTAAAATACTTTTTTAAAATTCATTTTGTATCTTGTATTTAAATACCTTTTGTTTAGTATATTAGTATTTTGTAAATACTATTTACTAAAATAGCAATCTATTAATTTCTTTACAAAATGTGACAAGATTCAATGGTGCCATTAATTTTAAATATCAATGTTACCATAGACAAACCGAACGCGCCTTTAAAACTTTAGTCTGGGACCAAATTGATAGAATTTCTTCGGCTATGAAGCCCCCCCCCCCCACCACTGACTCGTGTCATTTATAATTATTCCGTATTTTTTTGTGTGGTAACAACAATATCGCTTTTGTGAGATTCAAGATCGCGAACATGGAAACGTAAGTTTTATTTTAACTCGTTTTACTGAAGTCTTTAATCAAAAGCATTAAAGTATAATATTTTGTCTCGTTACATTTGCACGATCAATGCGATTTATTCGTAAATAATTCACGAAAAAAGATAAACTTACGTTCAATAAAATGTTCTTTTCTTAGAAGTGTTTTATCTTTAAAAAGTATTTTAAATATACATACATATTTTGTATCTAGTATTTCAGATACCATTCCAGAAAGTTATTTGCATCTGGTATATGAAATATGAAAAAATAAAATATTGCATTTTGTATTCCAGATACTTTGTACAGGGTATCTTGTACATTACTGTTCATAATATATTTTATCTACTTAAAAAATTAAAATGTCCTGTTAAATAAATCTAATTGCAATTAAGTAAAATAAAAATTTAATAATAAACAGACAATGTAAATTATTTTAAAATATTATAATATGATAAGTTATGCTGAAGCTGTAAGATTGCTCACGCAAGAAGAGTTTAGCCGTAAGAGCGTGAGGAGCACACGACAGAATACATTAATAGTCAAATCAATTCAATTTTTGAAAAATTCCCACGTCGGGATCCAGGCTAAATGGTCTTTTTATAAACTAAAGTTAAAGTACAAGATCATAGATTACAACATCTGCTTTCTACAAAAGTGTAAAAGGGAGAAAAGTACAATCAAAAATATTTTGAAACTAAAATTCGAGTATTTTATTTCTTCACAATTTTGAATATGACAATATTAAAATTCTTTATATAAAATTAATGCATGTAATTTAGAATAACCTTAAATTTTTGCAACCGTTCATTGACGTTTATAGGTTTCATTACTATTTTCTAAATTTTTGGATGACTTTTTATCTATTTAGTTCTATTTGTTTAAGAAACGATTTATTGGGGGCATTTTCCATCTTTGGATATTCCGCTTCCTTTTTCATTTTATTTGGCTTAACAAATTTGTTTACAACTGTTATTTTTTTTAATAATGAAACAAATGGTACGTTTAGTGGTTTGTATCTGTGTAACTTGGAACGTTTTGATGAATTCTACCGTTACTACTAGATTATCGACGAATCTGCGTCACTTGTGAGAAGAAGCTACGAGGAAAATCAAATCTTATTTTTTTAATATTTCCTATTTTAGTTGCTCTGCATTTTTAACACGAAAAATAACTAATGAGGCCTATTACATCACTTGAATAATGTAATTGTGTAAGTTCTATAAAAGCCGCTAGAAGCTACATCGAAAATAGGCCGAGAATTCGCATTAACGACCTCACAAATTGTAATTAAAAAACTTCAGAAGTCGTGGGAATTATGCGGTACTTTGAATAGATAGCGAATCGGAACAATTTTCATGTACGTTAAGTAGGTTATTAGTTAAATTTGATTCTTTAGATATTTTGATTTAATTTTATTGTTATTATCCAACTTTAACAATATTGACGCCCAAATAATGTCGACAATTCTTAAAGCTTTTACTATGATTCACTTACGATTAATAAAGTCGTTAAAGGAATTTCTCTACGTATTTGAAATAATTGTACGATTTTAGTGAAGGAATTTTCGTCGAATCTTCGATTTAACTTTTAGCGTCCTCTCGCGAAACTACTTAAGCTTTAGATAAAAACACAAAATACGTGACGTGACAGGGCGTTTTAGTTTTTTTTTCTTCGTTATAATTAATAAATCTAAAAATGGCTATATTTTCATTCAGAATGTACAACTTGCAGTGATATGGTTAATTTAAATATCAATTTTCTTATTTGCAAATGTTTAATAAAGTTTTGTTTGTTTACTGGAGCAACTGTTAATTGTGATGTAAGCATTTCACAAGTACCTTTTTAATCTTTATATGGAAGTTTAGAAACTAATTTCCAGGCTAATTTTTTTCCACTGTTGTCAAGTGATTTCAACTGTACTGAATCTTGACGTTGTTGCCAAACGGCAATCAGCTGGAACACTGCTTACTTAAGTAGCAAGAATAAAGCGTCCGGTGTAAACGAATCAAAAATAAAGTAACGCTTACGTCTAAGTATTACTTTTTGGGTATGGCTTATTTAAATGTTCGTGCAAATGGGCATAAGTGAGTAATTATTATTTAAAAAAAGAAAAAGAAGCCAGTGACAAGCTTTCTCATGGAATTACACCTAATGTATTTCTATTTAAAAACATTATGTCAGACTTACCATTCTTTTCGTGAATTTGTACGAGCGATTTGAAACTTTGTTGAGCACGTGCAAGACTGTATTGTCCCTGCGAGCAGACTTTCGGTGCCCCGAACTGGATTCGCGCCTTGCCCTTGACCAGCGTCGCTGAAATTTGCATGATTACCGCTTCAACAGTGTACGCACTCGACCAACCCTGCTTCGTTAAAAGCTCCATGCAAATCGCCCCGCCCACTAACACATAGCCTCCTGCGAAGAAAAAAAAGCAAACAATTCATTGCCAAAAATCATCTTTCTTGAAACTGTTAAAAAATAATAAATCACCTGAAATAATAGGATGGACCACCCTCACGAAAGGAGGTTCGAAAGGATAAGTGTCTTTGAAAAGCATGTTAAGAAGAATTGCGTCTTTGCCTTCCTTCTCTTTCAGAAGTGCGAGGTCGTGACTGAGAGGACTGTCCGGATCCACAGCCATCAGACGAACGTTCCATTCGTATATGGAATCGTTCACTAGCTCGATTTGGTACATTTTGTTCTTGAACGAATCCGACCGATAAATATCTCGCAATTCCTTCATAAGACGATCGGTGGCTTGCACTGATCCGGAAACTGAACCCTGTAACGATTATTAAATAATGTAAGAAATTCTAGAGCATTTTTTTTATTCGCTTACCTTCAAATAATCCTGTCTCTGATTCTGTCTTAATCGTTCAAGCGTTGCCAAGTGTTCCACGCACATTTCGTCAGCCTTGTTGCGACTATCTTCCATTTCCATAGCCAAGTCTTCGTCAGCGTCACTGTTGGCTCCATCTACGTCGCTTCCCACCTCCCCGTATTCGTCACTATCCAAACCCTCATCTTCCATTTGGTCAGTACCATTTGTTATTCTGCAAAACAAAATAATACCTCTAAAAACTTATCTAAGAAGCTATTAAATATAGACCGCCAGATAGGTAGTCGCAGATTTCGGTGTCTCATTTTTTAAGCGGTATATAGATGTACCTATGTAGACAATAAAAAATGAGAAAATTAGGACTGGATCGCATAGATAGCATTTTCAAAATGAATTTGTATTTTGCAAAAAAAAAACGTGCTGACACAACTGTTGCCTCTACACAGTGCCGGTGGGTGATTCTAAGATTGGAGGTGCACCATAAACAAAATAATAATCATAACAGTAATAACTAACATGAGATAAAGTCCTAAAGTCTTAATTTGCGCTTTGTCCTCCAAACTCAAGCTACAGAACGGAGTTTTTAATATAAGTTTTGAATAGACCTCATTTTTTTTTTCATATTTTAGAGATTGGTGACGTCTGTTTCCATGAATAAAATATAAATGCATTGATTACTTATTTACTACGGAAAATTACTAATGCTAAATCATAAAATTGTCGCTAGTGCGCACCTCATAAACGTTATAACCAACCGCCACTACAGAGGATTGTTATTGGGTGTCGAAACGCGTTTTATTTTATTTCTAAAAGTCTTTGATTTTTGAGTACGTTTAAATTAAAACTATTAGTAGGTACCTACGCTAATAATTATGTAATATTGTTCCTCTCTCATTAAAGTATTTAAACAATTTAATTGATGAGGAAAATGTTAATTACGGAATGTTTAAAATCCTTTTTCAACAATAGTTGCATAAACTAAACGCACTTTTTAACGTACGTAGGTAGGTATGTCTTGTCAGTTACGAAAGAATCAATGTCAAGGATAAACAAGAGAAAGTTTCTTCCCATGCAATTGAAATGCATGTTCTTTCAATGAAAAAATTATTAAAAAATATAATCCGTATGATTAAACTAATAATGTTTATTGTTGCAGTTGCCCACCATACATAATTAATTAATAATTAGTATTGATAATGGATATCATTTCTCAGTAAAGTTGAAAGCTAGAGAATATTTAACAAAACATAATTAATAAACACATGTCGTTATTTTTTGAACTGGTAACAATGGGCTATTAATAATATTTTTAGTAATTATTTGCTTTCACGGTTACCTGTTTGTAGATAATCGTTACTTGTGTAAACATAGCACAGGATATTATGAAATAAAACCGTTGTTAAGGGCCATGAAGCCATGACACACGTGTCGGCGCGGCCGAGTCGGCACAAGTTTGCATTGGTTTATGTGGTAAGACACACGAGGCGGCGCGGCCGACTCGGCAGCCGAGAGATTAAAATAATACTAATAAAATATACTGGGCGATTGTACAGACAACTTATAAGAAATAATTTTTTGAGTATAGTTAAAGATCGAATGTTAGCAATATTAAAAACAGCGAATTATGATTCCACTGTGGTGCGATATCGGTAAATTTGTTTGGGTTATGGACGCCGTTTGGCATAAACATGGTCCATGGGATGACGAACGGAAGAAACAAAAAATTTATATAGATTACGCTTGTGGTAGCTATATAAAGATTTTGGATCAAGTAAAATTAAATGTTCAGTTGTTTTTATCTTTGAAGTGTTGTTTTCTAAATTTCTCATCTCTAACACGAACAATTTCAGTTTTTGTTTATAACTCAAAAACGAAATACTATAGCAAACTTTTAATTACATTGATAAATTTATCTCAAAAAGACAAATATTGGATGTGTTATTTACTTTTTTACATCTCTTATGATAATCAAGCAATTTTGTACTCTCAGAAGTGGAATATTTTCTTCAAATAGTTGCGATCATTGTCCTTTTTTCTTCTTCATTTTTACTTTAACAAAATTGGGCATCCTGTAATTTTTTCTCTCATGACTTCAAGTCGACTCGACCGCGCCGACACGTGTGTCATGGCCCTAATACCAATGATCTGTTCCTCGTATATAAATGTATAGGGGAAGTCCAAAAAAAACTTCTAAATTACCGTTTCGCTAAAAATAAAATTCGTCAACGGGTGGTGTTTAGTATTCGTTTTTTTTTGTTTGTACACTTGAGTTGGGAAATACGAATTTTTTAAAATTTCGTAGAGCGAAAAATGGCAATCTCCGTTAATTTTGAACTTTTCAAAAATCTAAAATTTGAACAAAGAAAAAAATAAAAACGAGTCACCAAATCCACTTCTGAGATTTTAAAAAGTTCAATATTAAGGGAGAAAGCCATTTATCGTTACACGAAAAATTCTTATTTCCGAACCTCTAAGTAAATGTATATACAAACAAAAATAAAAGCGGTACCTACAAACGAATATTAAACAGCACACCTATTGACGGATTAATTTTTTGGCGTCTATATATTTTCCCTTGGGGTGCCAAATTCACATCGTCATATTTTAGGTACATCAATTTATAAAAGATATTTCTTTTTCGTAATTTAAACTAAAAACAAGTAGGTAACTTAAAAAAATTAATAATCGTAGGTACCAATTTTTTGATTTTTACTAAACTAACATTAACATTTAACGACCTCATTTATGATGTACCCATGTACAAAACCAGAAAAATCAAGCATTAACGTACCTATTTTTTAATACAAAGTATGATTTTCCAGTTAGATATACGAATTTAGTTTTATTGGTATGAATAAAATGTAATATCAATAAAAGCTGATCTTGCCAATAAACCAACAGCCTAATGATGACCGAAATTGGTGGTCAAAACGTTTCCTTATTAGGTACCTAAAGTTGGAATGGCAACGAAGAGGATGGGTTGTGTTGGGGGTAGATGTAGTAGTGAGTAGAGTGAGGTGATATGGGAAAGGAATGTGTTAAAGATAGAGAAAAATGGAATAAAATAGATTTACGATTTCTTCGTGGTTTGGAGGTGAGGTTGACAGTGGTGTAACCCTGAGGATGGAGGTGGTGTTGGATGTGGGATGGTGTTGAGGGTGTAGGTGATTTTGGGGGCGGGGTGGTGTTGAGGGTAGGTTTGGTTAGGGTGGGCTAGTATGGGAAAGGAAATGTGCTAAAAATAGGGGAGAATAGAATAAAATTGATTTATGATTTTTTCGTGGTTTGGAGGTGGGGTAAATCCGAAGGTGAAGGTGGTGTTTAGTGTGCAGGTATTTTTGGGGGTGGTATGGTGTTGAGAATGGAATGGCATCGGAGTGAATTAGGTAGTGTTGGGGTAGGTGGTTAGAAATGAAAATGTTAAAAATAGTTTAAAGTAGAATTTTTTTTGTGGCTTAGAGGTGAGTGACGTTAATTTATGACTTAGAGGTGAGCTTGAGGTCATTTACAATACTACCTCCACCCATACCTCTAGCCAACTAAAACCTTTACCCCGTTTTCAACATCTGCACCAGCCTCTACTTCTAAAACCACACGCCCCTCGAAAACATCGTAAAACAATTTTGTAAAGCAATATTTAGAAACAAATTAGGTATTTAATTCTATTATTGAGTATATATTATCAATGACAAACAATAAAAATTTTTTTTTCAAATCCGTTTTTTAATTTGTTTGTTTCTTGATGTAGATTTATGAAAAAAAAAATATGTAAGTGATACAAAACCATGAAAGACTTTTACGAAGGTTTTTTTAGGGGAAAATTGGTTTTTTTTAATCATTTACATAAAGCTAGAAAACTACTAAAAAAAATTTTTTTAAATTTCCTAATTCTTAGATGACCATGATTCTATGTATGTAATTAGAGAAAAGGTTTAATTTTTTAAAATATTTATGACCAACAATGATCATGAAAATAAATACTTAAATACCTCGTTTTATTATTAGTTTTTATAAATAATAATTTTACTCACCTTTCACTAGTTACTTGTGGACAAGGGATACTTAGTCTATTTATATCGGGGGGCTCTGGGACGGCATGCAAACGGCATAACTCTTGTAGGAGTATTGCTACTTGTCGGATTATGTGATTATCGATACCTTGGGTGTTGCTTAAAATTTGCACTGCATTTGTAATACTTGTTTCTTCAGAATCGGCGAACCATACCGGGGGTACAGAAGGGTATGTTTCCTGCAATTAATTAATTTGATGGTATCACGTAAGTACTAGTGTACAATATCTATTCAGGATGGCAGACCTAACTGTCAGCTGTTTGTCTACATATGTTAAATGTCAAAAATAAACATGGAGAACCTTTGTTATCATTTGTTAATTTAAAACTGTAAATTTGTCCGTAAAATGTTTCAAGACCTTAATCTAACGATTAGCTGTGTGCTCCTACTTACGGTAATATTAGCATGGATTTCGTATTTCTTGCCGTTTTTACCAATAAACCTACAACTAACTTCGTCTACACTCGCGGACAGTATCTGAAATCGTTCATGATTTTTCGGAAAAATAGCTTCTAATGTCCTTATTTCCTGTTTGAGTGTATTTAAACAAGCCATATGTTTCACTATAAATTAATTTTGATGGTTTTTTGAAAATTTAGAACTGAATTAAACACTAACTAATTTATTACGATCACTCCCTTTCTTTACTCCAAAATGGCCGCACGTTCTGCAACACATTGAAAAATGAAATGGAAAAACCGATTCGATAAAATTCGGTGCCAATCGGAAGGAACTCGTTTTGATTGTAAACCAGGCTGGATTAATTAACAGGACGGGATTTTCGGGACAAAAATTTCAGTGTCGCTTTTTTTTTCAACAGCTCGCTTTTTTTACCCTTAACAGTCATCATCAATGAGATTTGCAATACAATTTTACATTCACAATTTAATTAAAATAAAATGTGAATTGTCTACAAATGCAAAAAAATTATCAATTAAAATTTAAACAAAAAGCAGTAAAAATGTGTACGCGTATACACCAGGAAAATATTTTTTTCAGATTTTTTTAATGTAAATAATACGCAGCAATACAGAAAATAATCATTATCCTGTATTTATAGGCAATAACGCTAGGCAACCCAACTTACAGTAACTGTACGAAAACTACTACAATAAATTAAAAGAAAATTAACAAAAAATTAAACCTGCGAATATAAAAACTGAAAAAAATAATTAATTAGATAATAAATTATAAATGGCAATACAGAAATTAAAAACTTTTCTATATTTAACTAAAGTACTGAAATGTTAGACAACCCATCTTACAGTAGATGCACTAAAACAATTACTTAAAAAACTAAAAAGGTAAAAAAAAAGGAATTAAAAAATCTTTGGTTCTAATTGCTAAGATCCTTAACTAATCTAAGTTACAATTTTTAATCGGCTTAAAACAAACAAACGCTTAAAAATTTCATGTTTCACTGGATTCGGTTTGACAAAAATTTCAATTTTGCTTTTTTTAATAGTTTTGTCTTTTTTACACTTAAACAGTCGTTACAAATGTAAAAAAAAATAAGTTAAACAAAAGAGAGTGCAAACGTATATACGTATACACTATGATTTTTTTTCAGAAATTTATTTCAACATTATTTAGAAATAATAAGTTGCATTTCAGAAAGTGAACATTATCCTGTTTCATATAGAATAACGCTAGGCAACTCATCTTACAGTGACTGTACGAAAACTACTTCAATTAAAAAAAATTACAAAAATATTTAAGCTGCGAATGTAGAAACTGAAAAATAACAAATAAAATAAATAAATTGATTAAAAAAAAATATGCAAACCAATACAGACTAAAAATTTTTCTGTATTTAACTGAAGTACAGAATTGTTAGACAATCCATCTTACAGTAAACTAAAAACTTTTAAATAAAAAGATCAAAAGTAAAAGAAACATTTTTCTAATTTACTAACTACTAAGATCTCTAAGTGACTAGTTTTTAATCAGCTTAAAACAAACAATTAAATTTAAAATTTTCAGGTTTCAGTGGAACCGGTTTAAAGGTAAAAGACCAGCCATTCTTCAATATGTGTAGTATTTATTTCTTTTTGTGTATGACCAATGTATGACCATGGATAACTTTTCATGGACTCCAAGTACCATTTTCATTATTCTTTTTTTGGTTGATACATATAAATTTGAAAAAATAGATTCCACCCCTAAAGATAGAAAAATAATGCGCTATTGATTGTTCATAAAATTTTACCTGTTAACCAAATCGTACCCCCTACCCTTTAAAGCTTATCCTGAGAACTAAATTAACATTTTTGTTTAAAAGCCAACGTTTGTATAAAAATGCACTTTAACGGATCTTTTTATAGGAATTATAATTTTGTTTCACCATTGTCCTCCTCCCCCTTAAAGAAAATTTCTAGGACTATACATACCTCGTAGTTTAAATTATTTATATTAAAAAAAAAATCTTCCTCTATTTTGTGTTTGTTTAAACTGAATTTTTACCTGTTAATCAATTCATCCACTTATAACATAATTTTGATGACTTTTTTTATTGGATAAAGAATACTTCAATGTTTGTCCATTTAAAATTAAAAAAAATACACCAGTAATAGCAGAAAAAATGGTTATTTTAAAAAAAAAAAATAATAATAAGACATTAACATTTTTTTCAGTTTCTTTTTACATCGATTTAATTTTTTGTTGTTGGATAAACAAAAAATACAGTAACAGTATTTAGATAATATTTAAAAAAATATATTTTTTACAGTTATAAGAACAAAAAAATAATAATGTCAATTTTCATATTTTGTTTCATCAACAAATAATATTCTCCTAATTTCTGCATATTGCTAGAAAACATCTAGATCTAGGTAAATAATTAGCAGAAATGTTAATTCGCAATGTTATGTACATATGTATGTAGGTACTTGTTCTACGTAATTTAGCATCCATAAAGGCTCAGACACCTGAATATGTATATGTGTAGTGGATAACTTCGTACAAGTACGAAAATATTATTTAATTTATTTTCTGGACAAAGCCGGGTCGGAGGGGGTTTCGCAGTACTATAAGAACTCGCAATCTTTTGCGACCCTGGCATTGTTTTTGAAAATTGCAAAACTAGTTGACCTACGACATTTTTTTTAAGTATCCACCAATCCACCTATAAAAGTATGAGTCTTTTACTAAGGGTTGTATTAATATCGTTTTTTATTCATATGGAATGTGCGGTGCAACCAATCTTTCCTAGTGGTAAGTTTTTTATTCTTTATCATTAATAAACATAAAAAAAGAAGTCTAAAATTTTTTGTTCTTATAAGTTTTAATTTTTGTACCATTGTAAATTATATATGGGTAGGATAAGTATATTGTGGACAACAGGAAAGTTTTAAAAAAATGTATAAATTAATTTCTAATGTACAACATTAAAGATAACTACACATCCTTAAATTTAATTATAAACTGATAAAAAAAAAATATTACTTTTGAATAAACTGCTGAAATAAAAAAAGAAATCTTAATCCTAAATTAATTAATTGATTTTTAATAAAAAACTGATTGAATTAATAATACAGAGGGTAGACCTGAGATTTACATAATTAAATTACAATTAATTGGGGCTGAATTTAATCTTATCGTATCAAAAAGTTAGACACAACGAAATGAAAAAAAGTATTATAAATTGCTCATTACGTATTTTCGAATTGGAATTGTGAAGTTCAGTAATATCGAGACAGAAAAAAATATTGCACAAACTTGAGATGAGGTGGGACAGACTTTAAACTTGATAACATTAATTGTTAGGTATTATAATTAATTTAAAAAAATAATTATATGTAATAATTTCGTAGCATGAACAATTCATTGATGCTATTTAAATTGTGCATCCTGATGGTGACCAAAATTGACAGTCGAAACGTCGCGTACATAAAGTTATTTTCATGAAATGTTATTGGTTATTGGCATGATAAACTTTTATTGATTATACACACAAAAATCAAAATAACTTGGTATACCTACTTAAAACAAGTTGTACATCAATTAAAATAAATATTTAAACAAAAGTTTCCTTAATAATTGTAACTTTTCATAAATTGAAAGCTTCTCATTATTTAGGAATATTTTTCAAAATTAATTTAATTTATTTTATCATTATTTTTGTGAATTTATTAATTTGAATTTTTTATGGTCCTCGTAATTTTGTCGTCTACGTATCTCAATCAGTGGCGTACATAGGACTAAGTGCACTCCAACCTAACCTAACCTAACCCACCTGCAGATCTCTGAAAACGCCCTGTTATAACCATCCTCCTTTATTTTTAAAAGGAACTGTTCAACGTCACTTAATTTATCACGTTCATCTGGGGACTTCACAGAATTCCTGGCTTTGAAGCACGCTCCACCCCCACCCCAAACGCAGGGTTCACGGGGGCGTTAGTTACGCCACTGATGTCTATTCTTTACCACCCACGAATGTAAAATATAATTATATGTACCTATAGCAAGTACTATGGGGATAAGTCATTAAACCCACCATAACATTACGTAGGATTTTTACAAACGAGAATAATAATTATTTCTCTTTTTCCCATTTAAATAAAACCATCATAAAAAAGTTAATTATAGTACATAGTTATGAAACAAAAAAACAAAAATATACAGAAGAAGTCTAAAAATTTTAGTTAGTTTAATTGTGTTTTATTATATTAATTTAATTTGTTAAACTAATTCCTTCTTGTAGTTCCTGTATTTTAAATTTATTTTTTTCGGTTCGGGTCCTTCCCTCTTTTGGGAACAGAAAACCAAAATTCGAAATTTATTCGCGTAGACAGAAGAAAGGGAAGAAATTTTTATAGGCTCACCCTCCTATCCAAAAATCCTAGGTCATCCCCTGAGGCAAAGATAAAGTGCATATGAATATCTTCGACAAAAAATAAATAAATTGAAGATTGTTGAGGCTTTCACGGCCGATGCTTGTAGACATCGGTTATTAGGGGCTCTTTAAGCTATGTTATGTTATGTTAGGTTAGGTAAGGTTAGGTTAGGTTAGGTCAATGTTAAAATTAGAATACTTGTTTAATTTTTGTTGAGCATTCATTTATTTGGCCCCATATATTATATTAGATAGATATAATTTGGTTTTTTTATACAGGGTGGCCCAAAATCCGTGGCCTATTAGACGTTCATGAAAAACTAATGGTAGGAAATTTTTGAAATAAATCGTGTAGTCTGTATTTTTTTTTTAATATTTCCAACCTTGTAGCACCTCCGGTTATACCGGGAGTTGATACTAACTTTGTTATTTTAAATGGAATGGTTTATTTTTGCGACGAATTCGAATAAAACGTAAAATTTTAAGGTCAGTTTCATAACCAACTTGTACGCCTAGGATGAACAGATTTTGAGATAATTTAATTTATAAAAAAAAATCACCACTGCAATACAAAAAAAATTCGTAACTTTCACAAAAAGTGACTTGGACTACTGAAATTTTTACCGGTTGTAGTAGAGGTTTAAGGCTAACGTCCCGGCAAAACTGAGTTTCATAATTTGTACAGAGCGTTCATAAAAAAATTTAAAATGTAAAAATTTCAAACTCGAATAACTCACGTTTTTTTAAAAGGCACCTACCAAATCTTTGTTTTTTTATTCAATTCCTGTTTCAATCTATAAAGATGTTTCCTGCCAATGTATTTGAAAATTTTTGAATAATTTTAAATTTTTACTTTAAATACTTTAGGTAATTTTGGTGTTATAAAAGTGTGCCATGGACAACTAACGTTCATTTTTAGATTAGTTTATTTACAAAAATCACCAAAAACGAAAATTCCAATTAGGATATTCATTACAAATATTTTTATTGGACATCTTTGCAAGATAAATTAATCCAAAAAAAGGTTTTTTACAAATCCAAAATTGCTCAAGATTTTTTAAATAAAAAGATGAAAATTTCCCAACTGAATTGAAAGAAGAGAAAAAGAGGAATCGAATGAAAAAATAAAATATGGTAGTTGCCATTTAAAAAAACCAAGTTACCTATCCTTGTTTGTAGTTTTAAAAGTAAAAATTTCGAGAATCTATGTCATTTTTTGGGAAAGTTACGATTCCAGTGGTGATTTTTTTTGATAAATTAAATTATCTCAAAAACTGTTCATCCTAGATGTACAAGTTGGTTACCAAACTTACCCTAAAATTTAACGTTTTATTCGTATTCATCGTAAAAAATATACTATTCCATTTAAAATAACAAAGTTGATATCAGTTTCCGGTGTAACCGGAAGTCCTGCAAAATTGAAAATATTTTAAAAATATAAACCATGTGTCGTAAGTACCACACGATTTTCTAAAAAAATTCCTACCTTCAGTTTTCTATATTATAAACGTTTTATGGGCCACTGATTTTGGGCCACCCTGTATATTATTGTACCTAATAGACAAATTCGGACATTGAGTGGAATTTTGACCCTGAATGCGTTGTAGTGGTTATGCTGATTTCGCGTAATGGATTTTGTTGATTATACACATACAAAATTTACCCCAAACGCGATGTTCCAGATAAAAGTTTCTGTTATTGGCCGAATTCGGTAATTGAGTGCGCGACGTAGAAGAGCCTCACACTGAAAATTGTATTTTGAACATACCGTATTAGGTAGAGAGTATAAGTAAGTACAGTGTTTTATGGACCCTTACAAGACATTAAAAAAAAAAGAAACGAACTACAACTACCGTAGGTAGGTAGGTAGAGACTGCAAGTGAGATTTTCAGACGAGACAATTATACTTTACCTTTTATATACATGATCGCCTACAGCAGAGCTGCGTTCAGTAGTACAAATTTCTTGAAATGAAAATAGAGACAATAAAAAATAACTTCAGTTTTGCCCACACATAAACTTATTCCAAGAAGATCAACGAACTTTACAGTTTCGAGACTAAAAAGTAAAAACAGACAGCAAATTTTTTTTATAACGAAATGACCAATATGTATTATGTACCTATCTAGAGTTAAAAAAATAAGATGTTCTTCCATAAAATCCTTTAATTTTAATAATATATTGTCTACATTATGTATTTATTATGGGAACACAAAAAAAATATATATACGAATCTATAAATAAAGAACTGTTTCCTGTATTTTTTTCTAAATTTTAGACTCAGTAGTTTTGGAGACCATCCCTTTAGGAATAGTCAATTTTCATCTGTTTTCTTAAATAACTTCAAAATTATCAATTTTAAATTTATAAGAGAAAATGTATTTGACATCTCCATAACAGGCTCTTTCATTTGATACGCCACACGGTAGGTACAGTTTGCACTTTTCTTTTTATTTTCTTTTAACCCCCATTTTTTTAAGTTTCATTTTTGCGTGCTTAGGTCACTAAACGTCAACTATATGAATGTAAAATTGGGTGTGACAATCGAACGAGAATGGGCCTATAAAAAAATTGCTTTTTGATGAGTCTCCACAAACATTCAGCAGTGGCGTAGGGTGGCAAGGGATGCTTAGTCACCTTAGGGCTGGTCCCCTACCCAAACTTGATATTGTAGGGAGGGGGCAATAGACTAACAATCAGTTAGACCACCTGTAAGGGTAGCTTTCTCTTTTGCAAACCACAGTTTGCTTCTAAAAATTAAGGTATTGACCATGGTAGGTAAAAGTACCAAAGAAAATCAAACCCCCTTACATTTTGACGAGTGTTTTATAACATTATGTTTTGAATTTTTATTGGCCTTGTTTATAATTATTATTACTTACTGCCCCTGTTAATGATAATGGTGTAATGATACAGTTATAGTTCGTTAGAGAACATTAATTACCTCTTACAACCCAATTAAATGGAGAGAAAAGTAGTTTTCCGTGGCGGGTCCACTGGTCAAGGGGGAAGGTTTGAGTTACCCTTCGGGATCAGAAAAAAAAACAATATTTGATATTTAGTCATGATTTCTGATTAATATGTCATTAAATTATGCAAATAGATAAAGAAAAAGTGTTAAAACTTTTGAAGACCCTCGCTTCCTAAAATTCCAAGTCTGCTCATGTAAATTGAATTTTTTTTTGAATATATAATTGCCAAAAAATAATTTAAATTTTATTTTTAAGATTTTACACCCTCTATCTGCATCAATATCTCATTAGAACAGTTTATTTTTGATGTCTAAAATCTGAAATGACTAAATCTTTATCAGCCTCCCTTTGGGGTAGTTAGCGTCCAGTTGATCAGCTAGCACAAGGATTCAATTCAGAAATTTCTATAATCCCTTTTCTATGAAAATCACAAAAACAGTACGCTAGGCAATTATCATTCTAAGGTTGGTGATGCCCACAGAGTCACCCTGTATACCATCAACGTTATTTTTTAAATTTCGCTACAGAATTTTATTTCGTAATGTCATCAGACGACTGTAGATGATAAGGAACAAGGTAATTCGCAGATACCAAGAATTTTTCTGGCAAAGAATCCAGACTGTAAAACATTTTGTCTCCATTAGATAAATGCTCGAGGTATTTATACTTAATATTTATTATATATATTCCTCTCCCTGCGCCTGGAGAAGCCGCTAAGAAATTTTATTACTACATACACTGTACCATATCTTCCCATAAACATATACCTTTACATTTTTATTTCATATAAGACCGTTACATGTGCAGCAGCAATAAAAAGAAGCAAAAATCCTCATTACGTACCTAATGAACGTTTATAATAAAAAAATTACTTCTTGCGGGATTATTTATTTGTTTAAGTAATAGTTGGATGATTCGAATTTTATTATTATGCTTTCATAGTTGCTCAATTAGATTTTTTTGACCCGATTGCAAAATACTAAAGGAGCAAATCACATAAATAGGTACATTAAATAAAAATGAAACAAAAATAATTTTTACTTTTCAGAAAAATATCCTTAGATTCAGTTAAAGAAAAAAGATCCTAACGAATTGGAAAGGAAAAAGAAATAAAACTAAGAATACAAATTTTATTAATGTATTTTGACTTTTTCAACATCTCTAGATTCTTTAATTGAAAGATAGAAGCACAGTAAGTCAAGAAAACTGCATGAAGCACCTTCTTTGATGATTTTAATAAAAATCTGAACCAAAAGTTTAGTCTTTGATTCATGTGTTCCAAGTTCCACCTCGGACTGGGCTTGAATGGTCCGAGCAGTATATCACTTTAACGGCTCCCCACAAACCTTTGATAAGGATAGATAATAAAGAAATCCATTTTCATAATGGACAAATATTTTTATACAAAAAGATTATATCTAAATACGATCGGAAATATTTTTGTTCGCTTTGAACTCGAAAATAGCGGCAAGGTTCAGGGATTACCCAAGAAACAACGCTACCATCTTTATGAAGTCCTAAGTGCTAACGTGTGACGTAATATACGGAACTGTTTAGTAGTCAAGATTTTACAGATTTTTCGCACTATTAAGGGATGAATTTTAAAAAATAATTTCCTAGTGGGTTCTTAATTTAATTAATTAATTCTTAATTTATTACTTAAATTTCATATTTCTAGCTTTACGTTTACAAGTTTCGACTCCATCAGGAATCCTCATTTGACCCCAGTAGGGGTAGATTTATTGGAAACTAAAAAGAATGTCTCAAATCCTTTATTATTATCATAGTAACTCTACATAGTTTTAAGATAATAGAGTCATCTAATATTTTTTCATATATTTTTCCTGTAGGACCTAGGATATAGAACAACGTGCATATACATGTTGTGCTCAACTGCCGAATTGGGACATTGAGCAAAATTTTTACCTGGAACGCGTTGTGGGGATTATAATTATTTTGTTTATTGGATCCTTCTTAACGTACAAAATTCATATTATTATCCAAACTTGAAAAGTTGAAAACAACATGTACTACATCCTAATTATTCCAAAGTAATTTTAATCGTTTTTACTTATTCACGCGATTAATTTTATAACTACGTGGTTGTCTTAAAACAAAGAAAACTCGTAATGCCAGGTCTACAGGAGGATTTCAAGGATTTCGCGTATGTCTCAAGCTAATTCATAGCAAGTTGCATATTTACATTTACTAGTATCAGATATTTTCTGACCTTGTCCCCCAGATTTAACTTCTTCTTTGAACAAACCTGTTTATAAAATGATCAGTTAAATTACACGGACTGTACCTGCACATATACATGATGACCCATATATGTATATTCATCATAATAAATACAGATAACTAACTAAAATATTAAAAAAAAAATTTTTTGAGACCTTTATTCAACTTGCTTTGTTTTCTGACTGTCTGATTGTAACAAATCTTCTAACCAAATTTTTTGGAAGAGTCTAAATTTTCCCTTACACGTGTAGTTCTGATGGTAAATTACAATATAAAAAAAGAATTCGACAATAAAACGAAAATTATATCTATAATTTTTTTAAAGGCGTGTGTGTGATAGCAAATAATCATTAGATCTGGTTGGGAATACACTATCTCCTCTTCCTATCCTAACCTAATCGTCGCATTCCTGGGGGGACTATAGCATCTAATATTTGTCGCTAATATGCCTTTATGTAGCTCCTCATGCCTCAGAATGGGTCCTATCATATTCTTGACTTCCATTGCTCCCTCTATTCTCCTGGTTGTTCTAACTTCTGTTTCTTTCATTCACGGTATTTTCTTCATTTTCTTATAATAACACATTCCAGACGATTCTATCTTTTCCTTTTCAGCCAGTCCCAGCGTCCACGTTTCGCACCCATACATCTAACCGTTTTCAAGGCGCTCCCTTTTTAAAATAATTGCCTTTTTGGAACTGTGCTATAGTGTTATGATCTTCTTCAAGCCTCACTTTTAATCTCAGATAAGAAATAACAATATTCTTGTATATAACGTTACCACAAATGAGTTTTTTATAGAAAAAAAAAATTATATTTTAGTTACTCTCCATATTTTTAATTATCCCTAAATCCCTCTTATTGTTATTTATTCAGGACAAAATCCATTTTTTAATTATTCAGATAATAAGATCATACAACAAATCAAAGGAGTTGGTTTGGGAGTTCCTCCTTTGTTCGTACATCCCCAAAAATCCGAAGACCAGACACCTTTTCTACCATGGAGTCAAAATGGTCTGGGTAATATCGAATCCACAGTCCCAACAACGTTTGATAAAAATCCTTGCTCCACAATAGCTTTTAATGAGGAACCAAAACCGATGATACCAGTGAAGGAAAGACCAAACGAAAATGTTCCCATAAATGGCAAGTATTCTTTATTATAATAATAATCAACAAAATAATAGCAATCATGAAAGAAAAGAGGGGTTAAGTTATGATCTTTTATTTAAGGATATAATCTTTAACTAACGTTTCACCTTAGGGACAAGCCTTCCTCAAGGCTAAAAAAGAGGACGCTCTTCCTTTTTATCCGGTTGCGTAACGTAAAATCTCAAGCCACCCCCCCCCGAAATATTAAATCTAGGATCCTAATCACCTCTCCCATACCGGATACATTTTATTTGTATTTTTTTGTCTCCCTCCTTTCCATGCCAAGTCTGTGGTCGTGACCTTGTGCCACTCTTTTAAGCTCGTGAGTTTTTTTTGTTTTCGTGGAAGAGGGGAAATCTTAAAAAGACACCGTAGTGTCGGATTACTGAGGAAGGTGTCCTCAGACCTACCGACTAAAACCCCTCTACGTCAGGCCATATTAGGTCCAATAGTTGGACCTCTTCAGCCGGCTCTGAGTTGTTGATTATAACCTTAAGTAAGAACTTCACGCCTCTATTGCTTTCTTTTCATCCCATTTTGTTTAAGTATACTAGCAAATTTCGCTTCTAGGTGGTTGTTTACAAGCAAGAGGCGCATTTCCAACAAATTTTTGTAACAAATACATAAACTGTTGGGACGGTTTCGCACAAGAACAAGCTTGTCCAGAGAATCTATTATTCAATATTGCTGGATTTTGTGATTATCCCTCTAACGTTAATTGCCATGGAAGGATATTGCAAGGTACTTGCCACTATTCATAAATCATAACTTATATGAAACCTCATTCACTCATTTGAAAATTCGAAGTTTATTTCCGGGACCAGTCTCGGGAATTCTGAAGTCCCTAACGGCTTTCTAGTGCTGAGACTTGAAACTTGGAAGCCATTTTCCCCGTGCTATGCATACTAAGAAAACAAAATCTTTTCAGATTTTACAAAAGTACCAACACCCAACACCAATAACGTTATCAATAGTGTTTTACCAAACTTCGTTCTTCATTATCCTTCTAGAGGACCCCCAAAAGAAAATAATGATTACTATCAATCAAGTAATTTAAATTTACATGAAAACACATCAAATAAGGAGAATACTTCTGAGGTGTACAGTCGTAAGTATAATGTATAAAATGTTGTACTTCTCACTAGTGTATGTATTATTTATTTCTTAATTTTATTTGGTTTTCTGAGTATTTACATTCTGGTTTAATTTTTTTTTCCTTAGAAACTGAGAATTTGCAATTAAAATGTTTCCAACCAAGAGGTCAATTTCCGTCTGAGTACTGCCACAAATACATCAACTGTTGGGACGGTGTAGTTACAGAGGAAGAATGTCCCAAAGGATTACTCTTTTCCCTTAAGGGTTTTTGCGATTATTCTAGTAATGTCAACTGTGGCTCGAGGAGTTTTCCACGTATTAAATGAAAAATAACTGATGACTCTTTTTTTTTAATTAATTCATAAATACTTCAGGTATTCCTTACGAATCAACCGAGTGTCTTGCTTTAAATGGAGCTTTTAGAGATAAAACGAATTGCAAGAAATACTTTATATGTTCCCAAAATACTGTCGTCGCAAGATACGAGTGTCCCGAAGGACTTTATTTTAATGAGGTAAGTATATTTACGACTTCACTAGGAATGAGAAGGGAAGGGACGCATAATCGTAGACTGAAAGTTGTGATATTTTGACACCAGACCGTTTGGAGCTAGTTTTATAATAATTTTTTTGAAAAGGTCCATACCTGAAAAGTAAACTATTATTAAAAAAATTACGGCATACGCCCAATCAGCGCGTGAAAGACTTAATCAACCACTACCAGTTTCTTTCGGTGGTCTTGCAACGTCGTGGCAACCTTGCCCTCTACGAGTCTAACCTCATAACAGTAGGACAGACAGGGACGATGTCCCTGCCTGGGGCTGCCCCGGACCTCCCGTACTACCAGTTTACATCATTGGTCGGATGTTCGAAGCCACTGCGACCAGTGCGAGTTACTCGTAACCCTTTGACAATGGTAAGCCTCTGGCAATCATGTTGGCTGATCTACCTCAGCCACTTGTAATGAGTGATGGTCGAAGCCACATTTATGGATCCTCTTCTACACTTCTCTACTGAGGTATCGATTTTTACCCTCTTAAAGTGGGATCGATTGCGGGATATCTCACTAGCCTCATGCGCCCGGTCTGGCATCTCAAATGACTTCAACTATGGGACATCCGGAATAGGACTTGAGGTAACTAGTACACGACACCTCAAATGGCTGCCCGCCCGTTTACCAGCGTAATGGACTCGCTTTATCAGCATTCATGTCGGCTGAGCTACCCCATCCACATTTGATGAGTGACAGTCGAGGCCACTTTCATGAAACCTCTACCATACGTCTCTACTGAAGTCCCGGCCTTTACCCACGTAAAATCTGTTGCGGGATCTCTCAGTTTTAAGGGTAGGTAAGCAGCGTGTGGTCTGCCCGCGAAACTATCCTCGGATACTGTGTTAGACAAACGCTTCCGGAAATGGATCCCAAGATAACCAGCAGTTCAGTCTTTTTCCTCGCTAGACTCGCCAAGGATATTAGTGTCGGCCGCGCATACCTCCACGACACCTCAAACGACTGCTCGCCCTTTTACCAGCGTAATGGACTCGCTTCCTCAGCATTCATGTCGGCTGTACTACCCTAGCCACCTTTGATGAGTGACGACCGATGCCACTTTCATGAAACCTCTACCATACATCTCCACAGAGGTCCCGGCCTTTACCCACGTGGAGAGGGAACGGTTGCGGGATCACTCAAATTTAAGGGTAAGCGGCGTGTAGTCTGTCCGTGAGAGTATCCTCGGATAAGCTGCCGAAAATGGGACCTAAAGTTACCATCACTTCCGCCCCAGCACCTCTGTCCTCGCTAGACTCATCTCGGATACTAGTGTCGGTAGCAAATATCTCCACGACACCTCAAACGGCTGCTCGCCCGTTTACCTGAGTAAGGGATTCTCTCCCTAAGCACTCATGTCGGCCGAGGTACACCGCGCATCTTTTGTAACGACTTTTCTAGTTTAACTTATTTATTTAACGGATATTTATTTACAACTATTTATTTAACACCTAAACACTAATAATAATTCAACGACTTATTTATATCACAAGGAAAATGCGTATTTATATTACTCTGTATATCGTAGTTCGATATTTATGTTACTCCTTCGGAAGCTAACTGTAAAACTGTTGTCACTGACCACGTCAACAAGTATTTATACATATATGGAACATTCCAGAAGAATCCAGAATAACGTACTAGACTTTACTGGAGTGCCTATTGTGTTCGTTTAATTTATAGCCTTGTTTATTGTCATCAAAGCGCCGACCCACGCCGGCATTCTTTGAACTCCGCTTATCTGCTGTCGGATCTCGTCGCCGCTGTCGGATCTCGTCGCCGCTGTCGCACACATATACGCTCGTTACACTGCCCCTCCTTAAGGGTGATCCGTCCCGGATCAGATTCTGCCGTTCCTCTAAAGGATCATGCCAGTACTTGCAATTCTGTCCCCTGTCATCTCGTTATGGATTGTTAGTGTATACCGTTATTTCGACGCCGCTCTACCGGAACAGGATCTCCAACATGTTCCGCACCACTCTCCAGTTCAGTCCATCCAACCCAAATCCTATCCTTGGCATGGCTAACCTTGTGGTAGCTGTGGATAGCAGTTGGTCTCTTAGTTCCACCAACGAATTTCATAACGAGCGGTAGGTGGGTTTTTCAGACGACGCCTCCTTAGTGACCAGGTAGTAAATAGATCGGTTCCCGTCCACCAGACTTAGCGCTTTCTTTTCATCAACAAGTTGGTCCCGTAGCTCTGGAAAGCGGCCAAACTTCTTCTTGAATACGGTGGCAATGCCGCGATCTATCCTCAAGTCTTTGGCCACACAATGAACCAACGAGTCCGAAGCAGTAAATAAATCTTCGGATCTCTCGGAGGTGACACCGAATCTGGAGTTAGCATACAAGCTCGGCGTGGCCATAAACTCGTCATACTGGGGATCCGGAGAACGAGCTTGCATATGCCTGATCCGTGCTTCTTCGTGATTGTCCCCGACATATGGGGCCAAACGGTTAAAATGGACAACCTTCGGTTTTCCATTTGGTGTGCGTCGAATCCGGTAAATAACGTCATTTATTCTCTTGACGATTGTATATGGACCTTCCCAGTGCTGCTGTAGCTTCGGCGAAAGACCTTTACGGGGCTGTGGATTGTATAACCACACCATGTCTTCCTCCTGGAAACCTCCATCAGTGGCCCGTATATCGTAGGTGTCCTTCATGCGGTCGCTAGCTATCTGCATCCGGGAACGTACTTCCTCATGAATATCGTCAAGTCTTCTGCGGAGATCACTATCGTAGTCTTCTCCGGCAACGTCCTCACCAGGTTTGCAGCCAAATTTCAGGTCACATAGCAATCGTAGCTCCCGACCAAACAGTACTTTTGCTGATGTTTGTCCAGTAGTTTCGTGAATCGATGATCGATATGCCATAAGAAACAGTGGCAGATGGCGATCTCAGTCTCCTTGGTGTTTGGAGACCACTTTGGACAAGTACTTGTTAATGGTCCTGTTCATTCGCTCTACCATGCTGTCTGATTGAGGATGCAGAGGTGTTGTCCGGGTTTTGTGAATGCCTAATGTCTTGCAGATTTCCTGGCACACAACCGACTCAAAATTCCGACCCTGATCAGAATGAAGCTCCATGGGCACGCCGAACCGGCTGATCAGGTGGTTTACGAGCTCCTCCGCTACTGTGGTAGTTGTCTGATTTAGGAGTGTGTACGCTTCAACCCATTTCGTGAAGTAGTCCATTGCCACCAGGATGTATTTGTTGCCACCATCGGTCTCTGGAAACGGTCCTGCGATGTCTATGGCAATCCGTTCGAATGGACTGCCGACATTGTACTGGCGCATAGGAGCACGCCGTCAATTGACACAGTAAAACCGCTCACGGACTCTTCCAAGGGTCTTGTTAACACTAAAATTTCCCCTTGAAGCATCGTCATGGAGACACTTCAAGATTTCCTTTACCAGGCTCTTCGGTACAAGCAATTGATGTTTGCTCTCAGTACCATTCTGGTTTTCCACTATTCGCTTCAGGAGTCCATCTTCCTCAACAATAGAGTCCCATTGGGCCCACAGCGATTTCACCTCCCAGATTTAGCGGCGATCTCTTGCCAGGTCGGTCGTCTGCCTTAATTTTTCCATCTTCGGAACAAGCTCAGGACCGGATCAGAACCCTGTTCTGTCTTGATGTTATCAGGATGCCATTGTTCGTCCGTGACAGTTATCCTCCGGACTTCTTCATGTTCCTCCAGACGCTTGCAGTGCTTGCAGTTTTCGGAACATGGTCTTCTGGATAAAGCATCGGCGTTCTTATGGCTATTTCCAGCTCGATGTTCTATGTCGAAGTCGTATTCTTGGAGCTTTTCTATCCAACGCGCGACTTGACCCTCTGGATTCTTGAAACTCAGTAACCATCGTAAAGCAGCATGATCTGTTCGGAGCAGGAACTTCCTTCCATACAAGTACTTATAAAAGTGCTCCACGCTCTTTACTACTGCCAGTAGTTCTCGTCGGGTTACACAGTAGTTTCGTTCGGGCTTGGATAGGGTCTTGCTGAAATAGCCGATGACTTTTTCCTCTCCGTGTTGTATTTGTGAGAGTACTGCGCCTAACCCAACATTGCTAGCGTCGGTGTCCAGAATAAATTTCCCCTCTGGTATCGGATAACTCAACACGGGTGTGGAAACGAGAGCTTGCTTTAATTTTTCGAAGGCAGCTTGGCAGTCCGGTTCCCAGCAGAATGATCTGCTACTTTCGGTTAGTCGAGTCAATGGCTTGGCAATATTGGCAAATCCAGGAACGAAGCGTCGATAGTAAGTACACAGGCCAAGGAAGCTTCTGACCTGATGTACGTCAGTAGGTACTGGCCATTCTTGTACGGCTGTGATCTTCTGCGGGTCGACTGAAACGCCGGTTTTCGTGACTACGTGCCCCAGGTAATTCACTGTCTCTTGAAATAGCTGGCATTTCTTGGGGCTTAATTTAAGGTTGACATCACGCAGCCTTCGAAGTACCTCTTCCAGGTTTTTCAGGTGATCGTCGAAGTCTTTTCCGATCACGATTATGTCGTCAAGGTATACCAATCAAGTTTTCCCAATCAAGTCGTTCAAGGCCGTCTCCATGAGTCGTTCAAATATGGCTGGCGCATTACACAACCCGAACGACACGTTGAACTGCCACAGCCCGGTTCCGATAGAAAATGCCGTCTTCTCTTTGGCCTCTGAATCCAGGTCTACTTGCCAGTATCTACTGTGCGTGTCCAAGGTATCATCGATGCGTGGCAAGGGGTAGCTGTCTTTCTTGGTGACATTATTTAGCTGGCGATAGTCAACACAGAAGCGTGTAGATCCGTCCTTCTTCTTAACCAAAACTACCGGCGACGTCCATGGGCTGGTCGATGGTTCTATTATTCCCACCATACGTCTCTACTAAGGTCCCGATCTTTACCCATGTGGAGTGAGATCGGTTGCGGGATTTCTCAGTTTTAAGCGTAAGAGGCGTATGGTCGGCCTCCGATAGGTAAACGCTCCTAGAAATGAGACCCAAGGTTACACTCATGTCGGTCGCGCTACCCTAGCCACCTTTAATGAGTGACGGTCGAGGCCACTTTCGTGAATCCTCTACCATAGTTCTGTACTGAGATTACAGTCTTTACCCACGTGGAGTGGAATCGATTGCGGGATCAATCAGTTTTATGGGAAAATGGGGTGCGGGATTAGCCTCAGATACTATGATAGGCATAGGGGCCCAGTATGACATCTCAAATTGCTGCTAGCAGAGTAACTCCCGAAAGTAGAACCCAAGGTTACCAATACCTCGATCCCATATCTTCTGCCCTCGCTGGACTCGCCTTGTATACTAGTACCGGTCGCGCATACCCCAGCGACACCTCAAGCGGCTGCTCGCCGACTTATACAGAAATTAATCATAAATATTCACGATATAACGAAGACAAACTTCAGTGGGCATTTTTTTAATCAACAGTATTTTTTTTTTATTTTTGAGATATTTACAACTAAAACTGACGCCTCCAAAGGAAAATTTGGTACCTTTTTTAGGTACCTCTATCATTCATTTTTTTTTTTAATTCTAAATATTTAGTTAATTAATCAATAATTAGCTAAATGATTAAATAATTTTGCCACATATTATGTATCCTTTTCCTTATAAAGTAGCATTAATATAAGATAGAGTTTGGTCAAATTACAATTTGACATACATAACCTAACATAACGTAATCAAACCAAAACATATGATGTAACCTAAAATTATCGGGCGTGATTCACAAAGGGTTTGATTCAGTATACTGTTGCTAATTTCAGTGACTATCTGGTCGGATTATTTTGAACAGATTATTAATTATTATGTTTAATGGCGCACACACAATTTTAAAATAATGCCACTTTACATTCATAATCTCTGTTTTACTGAATTTTCGTTTCCATTTTAGGATATTGGTGTATGCGATTATCCAGCTAACGTACGATGTGAAATTAGAATCTAATATGTTTAATTCAATCTTAGCATTTTAATGATAGACATTTCTTAATAAATGTATGTACTTACTATTAATCTCTGAATATGAATAAATTAAATTAATATTTAATTAGATTCAATAAATACATTAATATGAATTCAATTAAAGAACCAACTACAAATTACCACAAATTAATGTGGAAAAGGTATTGTTGTCATCATGTCCCCGGCGGGATTCGAACATGATGGTAATTTGTAGTTGGTTCTTTAATTGATTTCATATTAATGTATTTAAAATACGCTACTATTAAATATTTCATTGTTAATAGATTCAAGAAATAATAAATAAAGATATTCAAAGTGATTGGACATATTTAAAACAACTAAGTAAATAAAAATATGTTTGTTCATTGTTCTTGGCATTGAGATTCTGTAAAAAAAACATTCTTAAAAGTTAACAAGTTCCACCATTTTGATTAATAACTTTGTTTACAAATAATTTTAACAATGGTATTAGGTAATATAACTTTATATTATATGATCAATTTTAATTTAAATTTTTATCGATAATTCTTAACAAAATGAATGCGCTGTAAATTGCGGTTGCGTTTCCTGAAAAAATTTGCGTCTTTACTGGATATTTACCAAACAATATACCAAACGTTTATCGCTTACCATCGCTTACCGTCGCCATTTTGATATAAAGGTTGGCGCGGAAATTAAATATTTGCACTTAAAGAAAATGCATTTTAATTGACAGTTTCATTATAACTAAATGTAGGTAATAAATTATAAATGAAAATATTTACGCCAAAAAATTTAATTTAAATCTTTAATTGCTTTAACTAAAATAAACGTTAAATGTGAGTTTTGTTCTTTTATTATAACTAAAAGATAACCTAACCTAAACATACCTAACCTAACCTAATTTAACTTTATTAAAAATTAGAAACTTAATCTAATATTCTGATGATTTTGGATTTTTTATAGTTGGCAGTTCAAATTGCTAATTAATTTCTAATACAAGACCATAAAAAAGACTAAATTGTGTGGTTATGTAGTTATATTAGGTTAGGTTGAGTTATCTTTAGTTATAATTATTATGAACAGTTCAATATATTGTACATCACATGCTTGATTTAGATAAAGAAATTAAGGAGCTATTTTTTATCTTTAATATATTCAGTAAAACTGGAGAAACTTTGGCGGTGTTGTAGAACGTACTAAATAGCTCAAACCCCAACGCCAAAACTTGGTTCAAAAATGTCCGAAGCACTTTTCGATAATATATTCATTAAAATTAATTATTCCGACAAATCGGTTTAGGTTCGTTAAATATTTTAACAGGTATTTCAAACACAATTCTCGTATGATTCAATGATTAAAAGCCGTGATTTTAAACAACCAGTCTGTGCCCGCGATCATCTATTTTCTTTAGCCAATTAGATGTCGATTTTAGATATATTAACCAATCATGTAAGAGCCGTTACAGAAGTCTAGTAGGTTTAGAAAAAAATGATACATGACGCATGACGCTGTTGAAATTGAACCACAGATGACGCTTATTTTACAATCTGGTAATTTATTCCTTTGATTCGTACTACTAATAGTAGATGGCGATTTTTAAAATTACCATAGATAATGTTTTTATTTATACATATTAGAATTAAAACATTTATTTTAAAACTGAAGTAATTATTTATTAACATGAAATTAGATTAGGAAAATAATCTAATTAAGTTTCTATTATTAAATGCACTAATAATTTAGAGAATTTTATAAACATGTTTGTTCGCAATTTCATTAATACACCCCGTACTAAGAATCACCCCGTATATATTCCAATTAATTTGGAATGGTGGCCATTGATAGTAACTGTTGTCGAAAAACGTTTATTTAACGACTTTTGGGATTGATGGGCAGGTTTTAGAAAAGTGGAAGATTTGTGTTTTTTTGTGCAATTTCTGATGAAAATGATGACGGCGTTTCAACAGGCAACGTTCGCAGCAAATGGCAATGGTACTTCGAGCAATGGAAACGTGAGTAGAGATGTAGATCGCATTTATTGATTTTTCCCGTTCGCGTAATTCTTTTTATGGGACGAAAATGGAAATTGATCTTCTGGTGCACTTTTTAGGCGGACGAAGCAACAAATGAACAGCAGGAGCAAACGTCGAACGAAACAACGGAACCTGAGCCCCCAGTTCCCGGAACGGAAGAGCCCCAAATTAAACGAGGTCTGACGATGGGTAAGTGGTAGTACGTAGAGGATTTTTAAAAGTTCAAAAAAAAAATTAAGTATGGGAACCCTTGACTAATCTGCGATATTTCGGTCTGCTTGAGCTGTTCCAGAAATGAGATCGACTGGCATGTACCGCTATGGAGTCACACTAGCCAGATATAGCTGTAACCGTTGCCTCGCGGTTACATGGTAGGAAATAAAATCACTCTGTACTAACATTTTTGTGAGCCTGAGGGTGGGACTAATCGATGGATAAAATTATCCAAAATTAATCAAAAGTTAGGTTACATCGATAAAATTAGGTTGTTAAAATAGCAGGATCCAAATCTGTAGGGTTTGGTACTTAATAGGGTAATTCATAAGCAGTAGTAGTTATGGATGTACTTTCCAATAGCTATCACTTCAATCGGGATGAAAGTTTAGGTATTGGTTATCCTTAAATTCTACGATTGAGAGAAGGGCTTTTCAACACCTTTTTTTTACCAATAAAGGTCGATTTTTAAAGTAATTAGATTTTTACCTAAATGACAGTTTGAAAGCTTTTTGACAGCAATAATTATCGCTATTCGGGAGTGGTCGGGAATTGTCGGAATTATTCAGTGGTTTGAATTTTTGAACTGTTTTAATTAAAACTCGAATTTCAACTATTTTCGCGGATGCTAACGTTAAATTAAATAGTTTATGTTGTTAAGGTTTGGTTCTTTATATGTTTTGACTTCATTTTATTTTTAGAGAACCAAAAATCAACTCACAACCTTACTTACCTTCGACAATTCAAACCACCAACTGCTATTGACTTCTCAAAATGCTCTCATTCGAACATACATTTATTTACAAATGAGGTGCCGAAAGGCCTTTTTACCAATTGTTCATTTTAAATTTTAATAAAACCATTTTGAGCCATTTTCCAAAAAGAAAAACCTATTTTTCGTAGAGATCACGATACAGAAGTTTGACCCTTTAAACCCCTATAAAAAATTAGTTGTGCATTTCCATCAAAAATGCTATTCCGAACTACATCCTTAATTACATTGATTGGAAATACTTTTAAATAGCAGCACCTACTTATTTGAACTAAATTGATTTTAACCGATTTACTTTAATAATGAAAATTACCGATGAAATTTTTGACATAAACGCATCATAAGTTTTTATGAAGGTTTAAAGATTTTACAGTTTTTAATGACTCCCAAAACACATGCATTTTAGGGTTGAATTACGCTACTAAGTTAACTTAATCTTGATTACTTAAAAATTTCTCTTCAAAATAAATCCAAATAACAGTCATTGAAGATTTTACTAAGACAGTTACAGCTTATGTACCTCGACACTAAATAGCTGAAGGTTGATCTGAAATAGTTGCAACATAACAAACCACGCTGAAGATTTACAGCTTATGTATCTAGGGACGCAATAGCTAAAGAACAAACTGTAGCATCTGTAAATTAACTTGAGCTGCAGACAGCTTCCATCTGAAACATCTAACATTGAAGAACAAACTGAAACATCTATAGCATATATATCTCGAGATTCAATAGCTGAAAAAACTGCAATTTAAACAGCTCAACTTGCAGTTTTTGAAGGTCATGTTGAAACAGCTAATATAGCTTGTGTATCTCGAGATCCAATAGTTGAAAATCGAACTGAGGCAGCTATATTTCAATAACTAGAGCTGCAGTCGCTGATAACGAACTAAAACAGCTCCGACTTAACATCTTAAGCTACAGTCTTTCATGATCAAACTAAAACAGCTGCAGGTTACACATCTTGATACACAGTAGTTTTAAGATTGAATTGAAACAGTTCCTACATAATAACTCGAGAGGCAGTCATTGAAGACTAGGCTGGAAAAGCTGCAACCCAAACCAACCGCTACAGCTTAAGTAAGTCTAGCTGCAACCACTAAAAATATTTAGACCTCCATAGAAATGTAATTGTACATTTGCGCCAAAACCCTTCAAGGTTTTCATTCCCCATCAAAGTCAAAGTTTCATACCAAATAGGGGTGGTTGCTGTTGGGAAGTGTATTCCTTTGAATTCACTTTATGTTGATAAATTTGAACTAAAACGATCGATAAAATTGAATACATTTTAACAGGGGCCAGTAAACGTTAGTAGGTACATAACAAATAAAATTAGGCAAATGTACAAGTCCTTGAGCTCTCAGGTTTCATAAATCTGTTTTATTTGCAAGTTGTTTTGAGTCCGAATTAAATTTGGAGGTGTTTAGACAAAGCTATTTTTAATTTTGTGTTTCCAGATCGAATTGTTGCGACAATCTTTTAGATCCCAGCATTCGCCGAAGCGCTGGCGCAGTCCGTTGGAACAACCACCCAATTCCTTTATCCATTCATTCTTTCAATGCCATTTTTATTAATTCAATAATGTTTTTTTTTTTTTTAAAGGAAACATCAAAAATATATAAAACTTTTTACGGAACTAGTAATTAGCAAATATTTTTATGTGACTTTTTAAAATTTCAGAACAATACATAATATTAAAATTAAAACATTTCAATAATCTCAATGATTACATAAATAACACGAATATCAAGATGGTAACGTAGTGTACTATTCAAACAAAAAGGTAGCTCTTTCCTTTGAAAAAGGAATTGTTCAAATATTACATTTTAAGCAAATTAATTTAAGGCCTTCAGTCTGCAATAGATAGATCAGTAAAAGTACATACTCTCTGGGGCTATAAATCATAAAGAACGTTTTCGTTTATACTTTTCAGTAAAAATATTAAATTTCTCCCGAACATGCATATTCAATACAATTTGAAAAATCCTTAGAAGGGCAAGGGACTGTTTATATCAATAATCCGATTCGTTTTTAAATACTTGGTAAAGGCATAGTATGTCGTAAATACTTGGTAAAGGCATAGTATGTCGGGTGTAGCGACAGATAAGTTATAGTAAAACTCGGTAGAAAGTATTCGAGGGAAATGAAAGCTTTCCGAACCATTTTAATGAAACTAACTTAGGCTTTTCTTATTAAACTCAAAACGTTTCTTTTTTGTGTCATTTTAACGCAACAACTCCTACTCACTGGTCAACTGACTTGGGGGAATCCTTAAACTGCTGGTGCGCATACTTTTGCTTAAGTAGCTGTCCATTGAGTGGAAGTTTTTCTATTGACAGAGGCCAGATTCACTAGTGCGCTCTACCGTCCAGCGATAGAACATGGAAAAATCAGATATTTTTTGTTATTTCCCTGTAGTACACTATGATATTCACAACTCTTCAAAGTTTTCAGTGCAAACTTTCAAGATGATTTCTTTACTAGACGTTTATGTGTACGTTAATGATTCTATAATTAATACGTTCTGAAGTTTGATAGGCGAATTCATTAAGAAAAATTATAATGCAACAACAAATAAAATAGCATAAAACCCTTCCCTAAGTTTCATTAAATTTTTTTATTATGCGCTCGATAATTGCTTAGGCCAAAGACTAATATCAACAGTACGAACGATACTTATCGAGGCGTCTGCTATGGGAGATTTGCTAAGTTTAGTGAAATATAGTCAAGTGTTTTATTTTAATTTTTCTAGAATTATTACTACCATATTTCACAATGAATTTACCTTCTAAACTTCTGAACTTAATTAAAAGAGTGTTATTTATATAATTATGTTAAAATGTCTCAATTCAACGTCACATTCCATGAATTCCAAGTGTTTCATGGTTGATAATTTTTCATTACTTTAAAAAAGTTGTTGTAGTGGTTGCTGTTAAGAAAAACAGATGCTTTATTTAAATGATTAGAAAGAAGGACAAAACCGTAGAATTGGTTTAATTTTAAATTTATTCTGTTTGTTTTTATATAATATTGAAGTCGATTTTTATTATACATTTGATTGCAGATGTATCATCCGGTGCTGAAAACAGATTGGTGATAATTAATTTAAAAAAGCGTTAATTTGGAAAACACTTTAGAAGTTGTATTCTCTCTCATACACAGGTTGTTCCAAACAAATCGACCTTGATTATTTTTTTTGTAGAACAAAATGAAAACTTCGATTAAGATGTAGAATTACATCACCGTTGATTTGTTAGTTAATTTTTTTAAAAGAACTTCAAAAATAAATGCGATGTATTAGTTATTATGTATTTTGCAATAGGTAATCGGGAAATTTTAAGGAAATAAAAACGATAATAGGGAAACAATAAGTTTTTGTGTAAAGGGTCATTTCCTCATGTTTATCTGGTTATGCTCTCTCAAACGCTTAACAACCTTTAATGAAAAATAAAAATGGTACTATTATGCTTAAAGAATCACGGATAGTTTTCTTCATTTTGTTTGTTTTTCTTTAAATTAAAAACTACTTTTTTCAGTTTGTGTTCAAATTAATTTTCATTCTTCTGAGCTAATTTTTTATTGGGACACCTGTTGTATTTACGGTTTGCAAATATGTTGGGCTTTTTTTCTAGTACAATTTTTTTCGTTCTGGTCGGTGCTACAGCAAGGGTGCGACGTCAAAATTCTCCATCTACAAACAATTATCTTGTTTAACTTTTATACCTTTTGTTATAGATGCGTTTCAAAATGTGGAATATATTTCTGATTTAAATCAAACAGGGGAAGTTATGGCAGGTGAGTTAATTTTTTTATTATGATTGCCTATGTATTTTTGAAACTAATGTTTTATTGTTCATTTCGTTAGGTCCTGGAGCGCGAACTAACACTATAGCCGGCATACTAGGGGGTACTTTACCAAAACTATCTTCTGAACAAATAGACTCGGTTAACAGGGCGAAAAAATACGCAATGGAACAGAGCATTAAAATGGTACTTATGAAGCAGACTTTGGCACATCAACAACAGGTAAAAGACCGTTTTCTTCTTTTATGTTTCTTACTATAGATCGTCAGATAGTCGTCGTGCTTAATTTTCTCTCTTCCATGCTTTTAATGCGTTAGCCACGCAATCCAGTTCTAATTTTCACATCATCCTCTTAAAGGCAGAAGAGAGAAAATGTTGCACTGAAGTCTATAACTATTTGACGGTCTATTAAATAATTTTTTTCAGAGGATTGTTCTCTTTAATATTTTTTACAGGATAAGTGATGCAAATTTTTTGAGTGTTTTTTTTTCTTCAGTAATGTTCTTACATTCCACCCTACGTTTTTACCTTTTCCCCTCGTTTAAGTTTTCCAAACAATACGCACACCTCCCCTTTCGTATATTGTAAACTTCTTTTATCGTTTTTCTCAAACTCAAAATGCACCTTTTAATTTTTCCCAGTAGGTTGTTAATATGCCATCTTAATTATCTCCTTTAATTAATTTTTTTTTGCTTTAATGAGAAAAATTATATAATGTTTCATGGAACATATTTCAGTTATCGTTTGTGTGTTTTGATAATTAATAATTCATGTAATAATGTTGCTATTATCCACAGAAAAATAAGACGTTCCAACGGCATCAGGTTTTAGTTTTAATGTGCAGGTTAGTGGTGCGTATTTTCATTAATACAGTGCGCCCTAACTTGGGGGCGAGAGCTCGCCCCCTTCGTTCTTTCCTCTCCCCCCAAAAAAAAAACACCAAACAAAAAATTTCCGTCGTTATTAAGTTGTGACAAATGGCACTTGTCCTCTGTTGCAGCAAATGGCTAGTCAGAGGACGCAGGTCCAGAGGCAACAGGCTCTCGCCCTCATGTGCAGGTCAGCGCATTTTTATCCAAACCTTTCGCTATTTTCCTGTTGCATACTTAAGACATTGCTTTTTTTTGTTAATTAACTTTTTTTGTACTTTTTGATGATAGTCTTGTCTTATAATTAGCTTAGATTTTTTTCCTTTTTTGTTTTATTTATGTATGCGACAGAAAAATAGTTTTTAATTTTTAGTAAGTATTTTCATTTTTGAGCATAAAATCTTTCAATTTTAATTTATTGATTTCTTTAAAATACTTCTTTTTTTGTAATGTTTTCTTAAAAATGATGATATAAAATTTTTTGCGAAGTTGTCGAGTCAATTTAACGAATTCCGACTGATGACGTATCAGCTGATAAGATCTGAATTTGTCTTTTTGTGATCATATAACTTTATCAATTCATAATTCTTTATGTATACGATTTCGATTTTTCTACAAACATGCGTGTGTACATATTTAGGGTGTATGTGGGGAGCATCAGCTTCGAACTGAAGGAGGACACGATAAGACAGGCGTTCCTGCCGTTCGGTCCGATCAAGTCGATCAACATGAGCTGGGATCCGGTCACGCAAAAACATAAGGGCTTCGCTTTTGTCGAGTACGAGATTCCGGAGGCGGCGCAGCTAGCTCTCGAGCAAATGAACGGCGTCATGATTGGCGGAAGGAACATCAAGGTCGTCGGTCGGCCGAGCAACATGCCGCAGGCACAGTCGGTCATTGATGAGATTATGGAAGAGGCGAAGAACTATAACAGGATCTACGTCGCTTCCATACATCCCGACCTCACTGAAGATGATATTAAAAGGTAAAAAGATTGCTAAACTAAACTATACAGATATTGTTAGAGTACGTTTCATTAAGGAACAGAAAAGATGTTTACATGCGCAGAGACGAGTTTTTGAACGTTGCCATGGCGATAAAGACGCCATTAGGTCACGTTTTACCAGTCAGTGTCGTGCGCACGCGCACTTTGCCGTTGTCTGGCGGCCATATTGTTTCCGCACATTTGATGACTTAACTTTTCCGTTCTCTATTGACAGACAGATTGTTGAAGCATTGTTTGCGGTAGTGTTTCCGAATCTACTGAAACATATGTTTTCTTTTCAGCGTTTTCGAAGCGTTCGGTCCTATAATTTATTGCAAGTTGGCTCAAGGCAGTTCGGCGCATAGACACAAAGGTTACGGTTTCATCGAGTATCAGTCAGCTCAAGCAGCGAACGAGGCGATAGCGAGTATGAACTTGTTCGACTTGGGTGGACAGTTTTTGCGCGTCGGTCGGGCCATCACGCCTCCCAACGCCCTTATGGGACCGTCGTCGGGATCGAGCGTGATGCCGACCGCGGCCGCGGTGGCAGCCGCGGCCGCTACCGCTAAGATCCAGGCAATGGACGCGGTCGCGAGTAACGCAGTCGCTCTCGGTCTCTCAAAACTGAACCAGACGACGTCGATACCGGTCGTGGTCCCGCCAACAATTCCCATCGTTACGCCAACGATACCCGTTGTACAACCGACGCTTGCCGCTCCGACCGTAATACCGACCGCTGTGCCGGCAGGCGTGCTGCCGCCGCCCGGTCTGGCCATTCCGCAGTTGCCACCCGCGCAAACCGTTGCGCAGGTGCCGATCGTCGCGCCAATCATAACGACCGTTCCGACAATCGCGCCGCCTTCAGTCGTGATCAAGCCGCCTGTTCCTACGACCGGACAACAACAGCAAGAGGCAAAGAAGAAAGCACAAGAAGCGCAGCTTAAACAGCAAGAAGAGCTGCAGAAGAAGCTCCTGGACCAGAACGAGCCTCAGACTTTACAACAGCAGGAAAATATGTCTATTAAGGGTCAGAACGCGCGCCATCTGGTAATGCAAAAGCTGATGCGTAAAGTGGACTCTAGGGTTGTCATATTGAGGAACATGGTCGGGCCGGAAGATGTGGACGAAACGTTACAGGACGAGATACAAGAGGAGTGTTCCAAGTTCGGGGTCGTCGAACGGGTTATTATCTATAACGAAAAACAGTCCGAAGATGATAATACTGATATTATAGTCAAAATCTTCGTTGAATTTTTGCAAACGGGCGGTAAGTGTGTTAATTTAATCTTCATGCGATTGTTAGTTATAAAAATTTAATTTCGTGGGTATTTTTAAAATATATTGTATAGTCAATAAAAGGTAATCTTGCTAATAATAAACTGTAACTGATGAAAATAACAGCTTATCTACCGTCAATTTCGGTCATCAATCTAACAACTAATAACATCAGGAAATTACATGCCAATTCATTACTAATGCAGAAACAGCCTTTAAACTCGCTGGTAGTTCTAATGATGAAGCTTAATATTTTAGTTGTTCTCTATGCAATAGTTAAAATATGATTACTGAAGTTAAGAGGATTGTCAAGGAAAGGCCTTTCAATAGTATCACTGTGAATACTGTATTGAAAATTAAAAGGAACTCTAGACCTAGTGAATGACATAGTAGGGAATTTGCTAGTATTAAGACATGGCATATTGTTGGAACTCAACAATGCAATAAAGATGTCGAAACACTTAACATCATCGGCATAGATAAGGATATTAGACAATACATTTTGAGAAATATCGTTAATAGAAATAAAGAAAAAGACATAGAATGGAAAGAAATTTACAGTTTCTAATATTAAAAATACGATATATGACCCTAAAAGAATAGTCCAGGTAATATAAATTTTTTCATGCACTAAAAAACCGCTGGCAGATTATAATAACATAAATCACATCTGTTTAGTCCGGTTACGTTTTTTAGACATCAAGAGCTACAAAAACATGTTAGTTTTCTTTTTGTCGAAGAAACGTTAAGAAAATAAAAAAATCCTTACCTCGGCTGATTTAGAATATTAAGAAAAACTGTTCTGTCAAATTATAGCTAATGAGGAACACTTTCAAAGGAGCCTCGAGTGATCCCCTAGCTTTAGTAGTTTTTGCATAATTATAATACATAATAGCAATTTAAGGCATTAGTTTGTTTATGTTACCATATTAACAGAGGAAGTGCAATTTTAATAGTGTAAACGGTTTCTGAAAGGAGATTGTAAGCTACAATTTCTTTATTTCAAGTTTTTTAATAGAGCTGTTAAAATGTGCCAAAAGTGCTCCCAAAACCAGACCAACCAGTCCGGAACTGAACGAATCGATTGTAAACCCTAACAACCACCACTTACATTTTGTTCCTAGTTTGAGAGTATTTTTAACACATTTCTACAGCTCTATTTAAAAAACTGAGATTAGAGAAATTGTAGTCTACAATCTCTACTTTCAGAAACCGGTCAAATTAAAATAGCACTTTCTCTGTTAATACTGTGACAATCAAAATAATGCCTTAAATTCCTAATATTGTAATTATGTAAAAAATACTAAAGTTAGGGGTTTCCGTTGGGGCTCGTTTGAAAGCTATAATTTTCCGGAATATTTTTTCTTAATATTCTAAATAAATAACCCGAGGTGTGAAAAAGGTACATTAAATTAGATGGATGGATGTTATAGTTCCGGCCCAGTTATCAATTTAATTGTGTAGTTATTTAAATAGTTTTACAAATTAGTAGGAACATATACGATTGAAATATTTAAGAGTCGGAAATAATAATAATTAGAGTTATTTTCATCAGTTGTAGACAAAATTAACTTTTATGAATTATAAAATTTGTACAATACTATTTGAAATAATTAAAACAAATAGAAGTAACGTTTTGAACAAGTTATTTCTCCCATATTTTTGAAAATTTTTGTCGTTTCAGAAGCCGAAAAAGCCAGAGATGCCTTAAACGGAAGATATTTTGGTGGTAGAATGGTACAGGCGGCGCTTTATGACCAAACGCTATTTGATCACAGCGATCTTTCAGGTTAGACTAATTATCAATTATATTTATTTGAATTGCAGAATTTTATTGGATACAAACAGAAGAGAAAAAAAACAGCAAAATTGAAACCACCGACTTATAGTTAAGTTTTAATTGTATTAATAATGACTTATGTAAGTTGTATAATAGACACAACCGTAATTTTCTATAATGTAATGTTAACTGTAATATATGTGATTTTTGACTACAAAAACTCAATCCTTAGAACTTATTTTTAATGCGATTAGTATAGATATTCTCAATTAAATAATCTTTTGGTTTTTTATCAACTAAAACATCAATTATACTTGTGACTTGGTAATTTCTTCTGCTACAAAACATGCATCTTACTTTAAAATTTAATACCAAAGTTTTTTAACCAAAACATTTTAAACTTTTTGTTAATTTTTCATCAATAATGGGGAAGAATATGTTTAAAATGGTTGCTCAATCATAAACCATTAGATAACTACAGATTTCACTGCCTCTGGTTTGAAGCCTGGTGTTTTGTATTAATGCATATCCTGGAAAATGTCCCGAATTCATCACATATGAACGTACTTACCTATTTTACTTTTAATTTGTTTGATGCGAATTATTGTATTTAAAATTGCTTTTAATTTTTTTTTTCAGATTAATATTTTTGTTTAATTTTTTAGAAATAGGTAAATAATGGCAAAAAAGAGGATTTGAATTTAATGAAGATCTTATAAAAAAATTGAATTTATGAACAAAACTGTGCCTCGCATAGTTACGATACAAATAGATAGATCCTTCTCTTAAAGGCAGAAGAGAGAAAACGAGAAGATTTTAAAGCTCCAGGACGCTAGCACCCCATCCAACGAATTTCGAAAACAATACATGGATCTAATTGGTCACTAATAGGTCATAATTGGTCAGGTCAAATTAGTAAAAACAATTTAAAAATTACATTTATATAATCTGCCATATTCTACGAAGTAGTATTTCATGTTGATTGATAACTAAGTCCTACAACAGGTTTCTATTTACTGAAATTAATTTACGAAGCGATTTTACTCGTTTGATAATTAAAACACATTGATCATAGAAGCAATATAGAATGTGTGCGACTACGTATTGTAGAAAAGGATGTATATTATTGTTTTTTTTTTTTCTAGTTATCAAATAATAATTATAGCTGACCAATTAAAAGCATCTAAAACTCAATCGATTGCTATTAAATTTTTTTTAATTTTAGTTTAGATGAAGTGCCAGCAGTATCGAATACTCTTACAAAAAAATGGTAGTTTTTACTAATCTCCTATCGCTGACCAATTAACGGGACCACCTGATCAAGTGTGACCTATTAGATTTTTTCGAAATTTGTTGGATGAGGTGCTAGCGTCCTGGAGGTACTCTAACGCAGTGTGCAATGAATGCACCTAACATTTCTAATGGCGAATAACGAAACTTGCCGAACAAAGTTTAGTGTTTAAGTAACTGCGTTTTGAGTGGCTCCGTGCATTTGGCTATTAACTTATTTTGAGAAATGAAGCACTAAAATTACGATTATCTAAAAAGTAATATACATATATGGATATTTTTTCTAACGATAAAATATTGGAGAGGACAAAACAATACAAAAGACATTACTTTTATAAAATGCATTTGAAATAATTAATTATCAGCAATATATAACAGAAAAATATAATACATGACTTTACACAATCGATCGTAGTAAAAATAATGGTAATGGCAGCAACATAAAACGGATTTCTGTTTCTTCGCTACTCGTACAAGATTATTTTTGATGCAAGCGTTGAAAACAAACCCAAACCGTTTGGAATCGTAATACATTTGGTTTTTTTTTTTTTATTTAATGGTTGCTGCTGTCTGAGAAAATCATGCTGTCATCAATCAAACGAAATATTTAATACCAAAAAATAAGAAACGACGATTTCAAAACGGAAACTTTCATTCACTTGAACATCGAATTCTCAAAAACAAAATGAAATAAGCAAAGTAAAAACACGATTGGAATAATTGTTACTAATTTTAGTAGTAGGTCATACGTAATAAGTAGTAGTACATCACATTTTGTTATTTTCAAAACAAAATTATTTTCACGATAAATGAAATTATTTTCGATTAACATATTACATTAAAAAATTAACATTTTTTTCTATCCCCAAACGTATTATTTTTGCATCAAAAAAATTGTCAACGTATAAAAAGTGGCTGAATTTCACTGGTAACGCAACAAAACCAATGTTTCAATTTCACGATTATTAATACTCTTAACTAATACAAAAAAAAATGATGGCAACGTGCATTCAAGAACTACCAAAAAACAAATCTGATTTAAAATAAGGCGATATGATATATCTTGGAAAAGTTGTAAAGTATTATTTTAATTGACTATTATTTTTCTTTTTTTTTTTTGAATACGAAACCAAAATTATTATATGTACTTAGTTGTAGGCACTTGGAGTCGTAAGCCTTTTTTGCAAAGCAAATGTAAAAATATACAATCATTTTCCTCTTTCTCTACTATTTCCTACAAATACAGAAAAAACATTTCCATTATGCCGTTGGAGAACCCGTCTCACTCTTCATACTTGCGCGCAAAGAACAACTTTAACAACGTTATATGTATTGTAATACGATTTACAACTCTGTGTAACTTAATCTCTATCTCTCAAAAATCTCGTAACTATTTACTCAGTCTATGTATAACGTTCTATGTATTTACAATGCAATTAATTATAATTACTTAAAAGTCCGGACCGGTGTGTTGATTTTTGACCTAGACTTCAGATCCTTTTATTTGAACTTCTAATAAAATTATTTTGAATCTATTTTTGGGCGTCTGATGACAAAAAAAAAACGTAGTAACGATGGGCGGAGGTCTTTTTGAAGTGGCTTCTTCTTCTTTATCCTTCTGACATGGAAGACAAACTACTACGTGTTGACCCAAGTCCAATTCGGGGATCGTGACTAAGTTCAGGAAGATCTGTAGGTAACGTACATCCTATCGGTCCGTAAATTCTCACTTGTTCCTCCAGTTGTTGCAGGAATGTTTCTTCTAATTTCTAAAACGTCAATTAAAAATTGAATTCTATTAAGAATAGAGCAACAAGTACCTATACTCTAGCGCAAAGTTTATACAAAACGTGGCTCCGAGTAAGATTTTAATGAAACGTTTTTAATTTTAAAACCTGAGGATCCAGTCTGTATGTACAGTCGATCAAATGAGACATGAAAACGGTAGCGGATATCATGTAGAAACAAACATGAAAGAATTTTTCTTCTTTCTGAATTATTAAACCAAACATTACCCCAAATAACTTTTAAATTTTTAATAATAAAAATTATTTCACATTCGTTATCTACTCCGCTACTATTTTCATGCCTCCTTTCGTTGAATCTGTTAAATTCAATTTATCGACTATGACGCCCCTAGGTGCTGTTTTTAGGGGTGATGTAAACTAGACCACTTTTCCGATGGAACCACGTTTGATATAAAATGAACAGTGTTTGTGTGCTATTAAAAAATCATTGTTTACACACCTGTTCAATCTGAAGGAAAGAGAAGAGAAGGAAGACTAACCGGAATTTCTTAACAACGAATTCAAGAACAAATGTACATTATACACAACATTTTAAAAGTATAATTTTGTTTGGAACACGAGGACGAAGGAGCTACAAAGACAGATACAAGACACCGTCAAGACTTCCTACTTCATGACGGCGAGAACAGAAAATCAACGACGATTAACACAAAAGACAAACTAACCACAAAGAAAACTCGAAAGGACAAAAAAAGCAACCTAACAAGACAGAAAATACGAGTTGGCAACATTGATTTAGACGTTAGAATCCGGATTAGTCTCTGCAACTGGTTTCAGTGAAATACTCGTTCTGTCAACGAAATTTTCGGAGCTACGAGACCTCGTAGAAACACCAGGACCTTTTGAACGCAACCCAGAATCCACAGTAACAGGCCGACGTCCACGGAACGATGACACCGGTGAGATATAGCTGTAATCGCTGATGACACTACGAGTGTCATCAGTTGATGAACTACCGGGCCAAGGTACCGTTTGCATCAAATACTTGGTACACGGGGCAGATACTAGTTCTGTGTACATTTCCTCCTCTAATTTCTAAAAAAGGCCGTTGATGCGTGTGAAATTGTGATATAGAGAAGTAATAATTATAATTGAAAACGATTGTAATTAAAACAAAATTAATATATAAAGAATAAGAATTGGTCAAGGTAATTGCTTACTTGTTTTCTGGGTTTCAATTGAGCTTTCCATTCTTGTAACTCTTGCGCATATGTTTCTTCGCGTTGCTTCAACTTCGTGGTTTCGTGTTCTGTCAGCATCTTGCGTTTCTCATTTTGCAGCTGTTCCAATTCCTTAATTGTTGCTTCGTTCATGGCTCGAAGTTCTTCCAACTGTCGTTGATGTTTAAGCTCAAACCGTTGTTGCTCTGCTTGGTAACGTTTCTTCTCGTTTTCTTGGAACTAAAATAAAATGCATCTTTTATATAGTACCTGCTGTAAATGTATAACTAATAACACTCACCTCCTTGAATCGGTTCTTATCTACTTCAGGATCAGCCACGCCTCCGGACATGGAAATACGCATCGACTCCCTGAACATCATCTCGCGCGCTTTCATTTCGGCACGTATTCGTTTCGGTAGCGCCCTTCTTTCAATCGCTTGCTTCTTGAGCAGATCTTCCTCCTTCTTGGCCGACTTTCTTTTAACTTGTTCCATCTCTTTGTCGTGACGGTTGAGCATTTGATGTCGTTGAAGGAAGAAAATGTCCTTGAGCTGTCTTTTTATGAGCTGGTGCTTCTCGTGGATCTGTTTTTCCTCGATTTCCCATAAAGCGGCCTCCCTCGTTCTGGTTAGTTGTTGTTTCTGTTGGAGGTACTGTCTCTCCATTAAGGCAATCTTTTCTCGATGGGAATCGCTCATTCTCTTCAGTGAACTCTCGTGATTTTCGTTGAGCTTCTCTAAGAATGCACGTTCACGTTCTAAATGCTCTGCATCTAATTTTTCTTTGCGAACTAAAAAATAAAATAAATGAACATATATCGAGTTAATGATTAGATAATAGTTACTTTTGTACTCTTGTTTACGTTGCTCTTTGGGAAGTCGATCGATTTCGGCCTTGAGCAATCGCAATTCTTGTTTGAGACCTTCGCGGAACTGCTTCAGTTCCCTTTCTTGATCGGCCCTAATTTTTTTCGATAAAGCTCGAAGATCTGTGTCCAATTGAGCTTCTGCCCGTTCTATAAGCATCCTTTGTTGCCGGCTGAGCATTTCCAGGTCACTTTCGAACGTCTTCTCTAGAGCTACGCGTTCCTGTTCGAATCGCTTCTCCTGCTGTTCAGTTGCAAGATTTTCTTTCAGATACAAATCTTGGAACTGTTTCTGTTCCTGTTTCTGCAGATACTTCAATTCACGCAGTTCCAATTTGCGGAACTGATGCGGATCGCTAATCGTATTGTTGTCATCGTCACCGTAGATCACCCTACTCGTGGTCGTCGTGATCACTACACCATCTATCACAAAACGTCGCGTCCGTTTTCGAGTTTTCCTATTCAAATTGTTGAGAGCCATTATTTCATCCTTGATGCGAGTCGGTTGCGGCTTTCTCCTGAGCACAACATCGTCTTCATGTTCGCCTGATTCTGATAATCTGAATTAAAAGAAAATTACATAACTAAAGTGCCCTTTTTGAATACGAATAAAAATTCGTACCTTTCATTTCTATGTTCTTTTCCGCTACTACCTCTACTGTCGTGACTAGCTAAGGAAATGCTTTCCGCATCCGATTGTTCAATGCTCTTGCTTGTGCTGGATATGGGACGTCTACTGCAGGAATCGTTACTTCTTACGGAGCCTCCGCTATCACTGTGCGATCTGGAATCGCAAGGGATCGACTCGAAACTATCGGGATACATTTTTCCGTTCAGTGCGTTGTTCTTTTTATTCCTCTTATATACATCGTCCTGGCTTGTGGAATAAACGATCTGAAAGAAAAACATTACACTTTCCATAATTTTTCTTGTAAACAGTCAATTACTTGTCCGTTAACTTTTCCTTCTTTTCCATCCAAAATTATAGAAGTGGCAGATTCGCTACCACTCTTGCTGCTTCCGCTTCTAGCCGAGGACAAATCACTGGTGGATCCACGCATTCTATCATAACCAACCGATGCCGAGTCCTTAACCTGAACTTTTTCTTCGTCTATTTTGACAACGGACACGTGGCTAGTATCAAGTAGTCTATGGTTGGCGTCGTCTTCGGAAACGTCCAGACCAGAATCATTGATCACATAACTAGAATCAGCGATCAACACTTCACTGTCGTCCAGTTTTTTAGCATTTGTGATCGTCTGACGAGAGTCTCGAAACTCTAGCGGAGGTGGATACTCTAGAGAATCGAGCGATGGTGAGAATTCGTCATCGGTGGATGACGATTCGTTTACATGCGTTTTGTTCATTTCGTTGGAAACGATAACAACTTCGTTGCCTCCTGCAGTTGTAGCCGGTGATGAATTCGGTAAGCGAGAAACGCTGTGCATATTGTCAATTATTACAGGGGGGTGAGTGGTCACTACGGTAACCTATGATAAAAAAAAATCGCATTAATCATTGAGGAGGATAAAAAGAAAGAGGAGAAAAAGAGGGCTTCTTCCAAACAAATAAAAGCATGGAAATTTCAGATGACCAGAGTAGAAACGACAACGTCCGCTTTCTAAGAACTACCGAGAAAAGAGGTATCTACAGGAACTGAAATGTGACCATGAACTAAATTATAATATTGACTCCAACAAGAAGTCGACAGTAACTGAAAGGTAGCTTTTTATCAACGATAATCCATTCATAATGCTCGCCTACATCGTTCTAACTATCGATAGTTAAATCATTAGTATTCGCATTCGCAGTCGTTCGATAGTTCAGAAAATAGTGTACTGTTCTACTGTTCACGCGTGCGTCGCTTAAGGGATGCCAAAAAACCTTTCTCCCGATTGTTTATTTTAAATTTTTAATAAATAAACCATTTCGAGCCATTTTCTCAAAAGAAAAAAACTACTTTTCGTAGAGATCACGATATGGCAGTTTTATGCTTTAATTCGTTTTGTTTTTTTTTTTTTTACAGAATACTCTAAATTAACAACACGGTGTCTTTAATTTTTGAAATTGAGAGACGGGATGTGCAGTACTATTACTAGTATTTCATAACGAATAATTTGACTTACAATTGCAAAATTTTTTGAAGCAATGTCGCAATAAAAATTTCATGAAATTAGAAGATGTTTTAATGTCTCTTAATGCAGCAAGATGGTACTGATGTCGAGGAGATTCAGGAAGCTCTGTTATCTGTCTGCTACATATAGAAAATGTTTCTAATTCACTTACCTGACTAATATTTGAGGCAAGACTATTGGACGGATCTGGCATATCAGAAATAATTGTTACAGTGGATGTGTTAATTTTCCCGCGATCAGTTGATGGAGTAGAGACGACGACTAAACTTCCCGCAGAATTATCCATATTCACGGCGTTAGATGACGTTGTAATCGTTACACTGTCACCAGTTGGACTCAATTCACCAGGTATTTCTTTAATAACAGCCCTTTTTTCCCATAAATTTTCTTCCAAAGACTTTTTACGACTTCGTTCCATTTCTTCCGTCTTTTTCTTATCCAAATCATCGCCAACTGATTTCCGTCGAGTCTTATTATCAATTTGCTGTACTTTTTTGTCTGACGGAACTTGAGGAACAATCCTATTGGTAATAACAGCCTCAATATGACCATCCGAAATTTTCTTTTTGTTGACATCTTTGTCTTCGGCGTTTTCTTCTAGTTGTTTCTTCTTTTCCTGTATCTTCTTCAATTGATCCTGTAAAGTTTTGGCAGATGGTAAGACGGGAGGTACAGGTGGTGGTAAAGGAGGTGTACTTGGTGGCGTGAGCGGCGATGAGGGTGGAGTAGGAAGAATCGGCAATGGCACGGGTGGTAAAGGTGGAGGAGGAGGAGGCGGCGCTTGAACGATCGAAACTGTCGGGGCGGGTGGAACTTCTGGCGCTTTCTCTTTTTCGGTGCTACTTTGTCTAGTCAATTCTGCGGGAGGTTGAGGAGGTGGAAGGGGCGGTAATGGAGCGGGGCCTTTGTCTCTTGATGTTTTTCTTTGTAGTTCCCTCTTTTCAGCCTGCAAGTAAATAAATAATTTTACACCAATCCTGGAAGTTTAAGTCGGTTGATTTTTCATACCGATCGTTTTTCTTCTTCTGTTGAAGACCTGCTTTGTACAGAAGTAGCCGATTCGGTAGAGTTCTCCTTTTTGAGTTTCTTCGGGTCGATATTTTCCGCTTCAATTTCTCGTTTAGCTTGCCCTGTGTCCGCGGCTATAAAAGACAAATAGATAAACATTAAATAAAAGTGTGTGCCAGTTTCGACTGGAATGATTTACTCCTTGAGAACTTCTACGGTTTTTGTTTTCAAGTCGATACATCGACAATGTAAATTATCTCAAAATATGATTAATTAACTGGTGTTGTCCTTCTTCGGGCGTAGAGGCCATCGTCGGTTGGAATTGCTTCCTGACGTTTCGCTAGCACGAGTGGCGAGCTTCTTCTGAGCTACTTCCATCTTCGTTGTTGGTCGTAAACTGTTGGTTTCTCCTAGCGAAGGACAAAAGGGACGCACTTTCAACTGCAGGAGTCTACCGCATACCTTGTTCCTGTGGCAAGGTTTACATAGGAACCACTAAAAGATCTATAGGAACGAGACTCAAGGAACATAAAGCAAACTGCCGTCTAGGACAGACTGAGAAATCGGCAGTAGCCGAACACGCACTGAACAACGGGGAACACAGGATATACTTTGAAAGCTGTACCCGCCTGGCATCAGTCAATGGCTATCACAACAGACTGATCAGAGAAGCCATAGAGATCCACAAACATCCGGACAATTTCAACAGAAAAGAGGAGACCCTCAGGCTCAATCAGATCTGGAACCCGATTCTTAGAAACGTCAGAGCCAAGCCAATCGATATTTCAAAATCTACTGAAGCGGAACGGGCTCCGCCCCCTATTCACCGGCATAAATACAATCTGCGAAGGAGAAACCAACAGTTTACGACCAACAACGAAGATGGAAGTACCTCAGAATAAGCTTGCCACTCGTGCTAGCGAAGCGTCAGGAAGCAATTCCAACCGACGACGGCCTCTACGCCCGAAGAAGGACAACACCAGCTCATCAACTGGCCGCGAAAGCCTTAAGTAAGTTATGCTGGAACTGTAAGACGTTCACGCAAGAAGAGTATAGCTATCAGACCATGAGGAGCTCCCGAAGACGATATTTCTAGAATACATTAATAGTCAAATGCACCGAGCCAATCAAAACGCAGCAAGATTAGTTTTTATTTACAGTTTCATCTGAACTGTGAAATGAAATCACGATCGGTGCTTTATAGAACAATTACAGTAGAGGCAAGTTATCATGAGGATGTCTGGAGTAGAGACTAACCTTCCAGTTTCACATGCTTTGGTTTCAGGTAAGAGTCGCGGAACCGTTTCTTTTTCTTCTCCATATGCGTTCGGTATAAGATGGGTGAGGAAGTGACAGCGATAGTTCCGTTACGCTTACGTCCGTTACGTTCACTCGATATTACTCCCAATATTTTTAATATCCCGGCCGTAATATAGATTCTTAAGGAGTAAACTCCAAAAAGACGTTGATTAATTGATTGTGAAAACTTACGTTTAGAAGAATCAACTTCGCTACTTTTTACGGAAGTAGTGTCATCTTCTATATCCAGAGGAACTTGGGAAGCTCGGTTGTCCTGAAAAGAAACGTTTAAATACGCAACTAACAAAAATTTAAATAAACTAATCTTTATAACTACGATACATCAATTTTCCTTATTTAGTCCCTGAGAATGGTTGCAAAAATTCTACAGTGAGAGTGAAGGTACTGTGAAAATTTCTGTTGTTCTGTAGTACACAGATAGGAAATAACAATTCTGTACAGCACCAGCGTTTTGTAAGTGCAATTTCCGTTACAAAACAGCAGAAATATGACCAACCACCAATCAAGTGCAAAATTGAAAGCATCACAATAATGTATACGTACAATGTCATCTAGATACACAGTACCATTTTAGCGGCATGCGCAAAAATAAGCATAATTCAGATTGTCAGTCGTAATGTTTATTACTGTTCTTAATAAGAAATGGCTTTTATTTTTTAGATTAAGTTCGACATAAAGTATGATACTTAAAACAATACAAAGTTAATGTTTATTTGTCTGAAACAAACTATTAATTACAATTTACTTTCAAAAAGTAATTAAATTTTAATGATGGAACGGGCAAGTTTATTTTATTAAGTTGATACAAATACTGTAATTGTATACGACACATAATTAACTTTTTTGCTTGCAATTTTTATCCATGAAACACGAACATACATTAAACAACTTACCGATTCTCTGGTATATTTCTTTATGTTTTTGAAGTTTCCTATGACGCTAAGCATGAAAGATATTTACAACAGTAAATAAAGGTGCTTTAAAAGCGAAACACACCAAAAAAAATTAAAAAATTCACCTCAAGTATTAAAGTTTCTCTCACCTCTGGATCATCATCGGTCAATAACTCCTCCTCCACGATATCAGCCTTGTATTCTAAAAGTAGATCCCTAATGGGCTTGGAATCGATAGTACAATTGATGAACGGATGCCTTAAAAGATCTTCACAGTTGGGTCGTTTTTGTGGGTCCTTCGTTAGAGCCTTTGCCACAAAGTCATTAAATTCTTTAGACCACTTAGATGGTTGCTCCAGTTTGGGCGGGTCGGACTTTTGTATTTTTAAAAGTACCCTCATCGGGGACATTTCGTGATTTGGTGGCTCCATCTGTGCAAATTCAATAAGCGTTATACCCATCGACCAAATGTCCACCTTCAAATCGTACGGATTGTCTCGAAACGTTTCGCAGAGTACCACCTCCGGGGCCATCCAATACGGGGTGCCTATAAAGGTGTCGTGTTTCTGGAAGGTCGACTTATTTTTTGCAGACACCCCAAAATCGGCTGGAAAAAAATATTTGTTTGTTGACAAAACTTTTTGACTGGTTTAATTCATTTTTCATACAATAAATAATTGTTTTAGTTTAAAATAATAGTAATTTTAGAATGGTTATTTTCCTCAAGAATGTCATAAATACCGTTAATTCTCGTGGTCTTAATGTATGTTAAAAAATATTTTGAAAGACGATGGTGTCTTAGCAGTACAAAGGCTTAGCCAAGTGACTTCTACTTAAAACACTTTCTAAATTCTCGGACAGATAGTAAATATTTGCATAATAATTAATTGCTATTCAAATACCAATCCAAAATCCACGTATTCAAATAAAGTGAATTTACTAATTACAGATTAGAGAGATTTGTTTGGATAGTCTACTTTTTAGGTCCTGGAAAGTATTGTTTTAGCAAAAAAAATTACTTGGTATTGTGGTTCCTTGTCGTTGATCTTGGTGTATTGAATAAATATATTGTAAGTTAATTCAGATTATACGCTAATATTAGTGCAAGGTCTATAAACCCAATTTCACCTAATATTGAACCAGAAGTTGTTACAGCTGAGTAAAATAATGTATTGAGTTCAATTCCTACTAGCCGAGGTTTCGAATGTATGTAGGTAGGTATCACATTTGAATAAGAAAAATGTAGAAAATACGAACGAATCGAAGGATTTAGCAATTTACAGTAAGAAATGTGTAATTTTGTTGTTGAAATTTATTTATTATGAGTCTATTTTTTTTTGTCACCAATCATTCTTTAGTACGAGGAATTCTTTTTGCGTACATTTAACACAGCAACGTACATATGTGGTAATAAAAGTGATAATGATTAAAATGTTTTCCAAGGTACTAGAAGTATTTACTTTTATTTCTATTAACTTCAAGGTAACTATATTCAAACAATAATGGGGAAAACTACTACAAAAAATAGCACTCGAAATTTAATCAAATTAAGTAATTCTTATTCTTTTTAGGTACCTAGTTCGGCTTTAGGAAATAATAATTTTGTTTTTTATAATTACCTACAAATATGCAAAATTTAATACGATTTAATCAGCTTCTCATTTTCTTAATAAACTTTAATACAACTATGACGAGTTGGTCTTTTAATTTCTTCCATACAACTGTATTACATATAATTGACCTCAGATTAACCTCTGAATATATTAAAAGCATCGGACAGTGGTACACATAAAAACAGTATATTCTAATACTTCTTTTTACAATATTTTACAAAGAGAAAACTGATAAAATACAGAAAGATAATGCATACGATTCTTAATATTTTAATATAAAATTGGTAAGACTAATATAAAGATATTCTTGACAATTAGGTAGATACCAACCAAAAATATTATTTTGGCAAATATTTTTTTAACAAAAAAATAGTACGAAACCTTAATGCGAATTAAATTATTCAACCAACTATAGATGAATGGAGAAAATCTGTTGCTGTCGTCATGTCCTCAAAGGGATTCGAACCCGGATCATTGGCACGTAAAGTCAGGATTCGAATCCCGACAAAGGCATGATGGCAACTACAGAAGACAAATACACGAAATGAGGAAGCTCAAAAACACCATGAAGGGGTGGTTTCCGCACCCAACATGTATATATATTCTTGATCAGCGTGACGAAGTCTACAACATACTGAATTTTCAGGAAAATCGATTGGGGGGGAAGCGCTTCTATATAATTACCAAACAAAATACCAACTATAAAAATAGGTATTTGAATAAAGTATTTTGAATATTTTTCAATTACTACTGATTTCATTATGGTTTAAATAGGAATCTCAACAACAAAATGCAATAATGACAAACAATTTGGATAAAAAGTTAAACCTGCTTTAATAATTAGTTACCAGTAAGCGAGAATGCTAGTACCTTGCTGGTGTCAGGACAAGTTTACTAATCTATCTGAATAGGATTATGAAAATAATAATTGGATAGTGAAGTCTTACAAGGGTAGGTACGTAATTTTTTCTATAAAGCTCACTTACAATTAGTTTTCGAACTTTTGACCGGATAATTAAGTTTACACGATGGTAAATTCGATACCTATACAAAAGAGGTGAAGACGAAGAAAAACGTGAAGATATAAAAATGTCTCTCTTTAGAGCTTCCTTAAGGAATGCAATTTTCAAATTACTTTATTTACCTACCTACCTATCGATTAATGTTAGATAAAGTTGACGCGTTGTTCGTTTCTATACAACAACTTGTCTCCGTGTAACTTTCATTGAAATTCCAACAAATAATTTAGAAATAATTAACCTTATAAATACGTACAAACACACGTATGTATTTATAAGCCTTAACACTGGCGATTAGAAACGATACATTATAGAAACGGCCTTGCATTTTAAAAACGTTTAGAGAGCAACGTGTGCATAATATTATGTTTATTACATGCTTCAAATATTTAGATAAATCGTTACAATACCTAAAAGAACATTGAATTACTCTTGTAGGTAACTTACACATTTTTTCTCATGCCTATTTGTAATGTAATTTTTAAAATCAATTAATCAGCTACATATTAGCTAATTAACTGATAAGATACGCTGTGAAAGCAATGAAGCAATTTACTTTTGTTACAGGTAACGAAATTTTTACATTTTTTTTTCTAGTTTACATAATAACACTAGTCATTTAGGTATGAAGCTACTTAAAGCAACAACGTTAATCACTAAACTATTTTTAGTCATTTGTTAAACATTTCTTGGGAAGGTAGACATTAATAATAGAAATTGAAACTAATTAATATTAATTAAAAGTCTAAATACATAGTTAAGAACATATACATTTGACAATGTTTGCAGACAAACGAAAAGTAAGTTTAAATATTATTTGGAAAAATATGCACAATTTTTATTTTCATTTACCTACTTACTTTCGTACCTATTGTGTTAGAATTTGGAACTTTTACAGTTATGTGCTAGGTGTCAGCTTATAGCACGTGTAGGATGCGCATATAAGAAAAATTAAGCAGCTTGACAACTTTCTCTTAAAATATCATTTTGTATTTATTTATCAATTGAAAAGACTAGACATATCTGTAAGTGTGTACCTAGCTATAAGTCGAGAAAACGATTTCATCAATGGAAGGACTCACTAATTAAGAAACCACGTAGGCACCATCTTAGATAATTTTGGAATATTTAGGGTGGGCCAATAGAGCTCAGATGGAAAATTTTCTTTATATTATTACTTTTACGAAAATAAAATTAACCAAAATGAACTCAACTTATTCACACCACAAAGACACCACGTATAAGTATACAAAAAGTGAAATTCACGAAATTTAAATAGACCGCGGCTTGTTAGTCTACAAAAGGACTTCAGTACGACAAGAAACTCATTTTTGAATTCTTCTTTGCCAAAAAGGTCACTTTAATAAGTAAACACTTAATCTAAGTGGCACCATTTTTGCGATTTTTGAAAAAAAGAAAAATGTTTACAGCGTCTCAAAAAAATTATATCTCCGAAACGAAACAAGATAAAAAATCTGGGATTCTGTTTTATGTTGAGTAAGGAGTTACCCATGTACCTATCGTTTCATATCCAAATTTTATTCGTCTTTACGAAAATAAAACATAAACATAAAGTTCAATACCATTACTTTTTTAAATGGAATGATAGATAGTTTTTTGACCTGCTAGGTGCAAAAATTGATTATCCATCGATTAACCTCAGAAAACTGTAGAGGATTACAAGGCCCACCAGCTTACGCGTGACGTCATTCATCGGAGTGGATATACGAAACTCTTTTAGCCTGATGGTCAAGGAATTTTATCGTACAATTTCTTTTAATCGCGGATTCTTGTAGAGGTGGATGGAAAGAACATTTGTGTAAATTTTTGTTACTGTCAAATAATTGCTACTGTTATTTATTTACTCTTAATGTATGTAAACTTTGATTGATACCTCATCAAAGTTTACTATTGAATTCACTATTGAATTTTATTTCTGATAAAATTGACGACAGGAAAACCGAAGTACGCTACTGACGACGAGTTACGTAGTTCGTTACCATCATAAGGTGGTTGCGTAATCAGCGCGCAGGTTATGTCTCATGATGGTAACGGTTAGTTAAAAAGTACATAAAGAATGTGTTTACAAAATTTTAATATATCGCGAAATAAAAAAAGTTATGGAAAATGTTTAAAGCGTATTTGATTAACTTCAATGGATTGTAGGACTTTGTACCTGTCCAGTGGTTGATTTTCGAAAGTCTAGCACCCAATTTCTATGAGAAAAGTACGGAGTTCTTTTTGATCAATCATTGTAATTATTAATATCACATGAACACAAACTCAAATTGTAGCTGTTTATTAATAACATTTATGACTATAGGTTTCCTGTTTCTCCTTCCTTTTTCAAATGTTTCCGGGAAACAAGGCTAGTGTGATTCTGTAGCACCTATTTACCTATATTGTAGTTTTAAAAGACACTTAAGATTGACCTGCCTTAATTTTTTCAAACTTAATACAGTAATGAGAATTTCTTTAATTATAATTATTACCTAGTTGCAAGTGAATAGAAATTAATAGCAGATAGAATGTTGATTTGTTACTAACCTAACCATTTAAACAACAAAATTCCACAAGAAAACCTAAAACGCATTACGTTAACGTACTTGTATTTTTTTGTAAATCAAAAATTCATAATTCGAAGTTTTTTTTAATCTATTTACCTCGCATTAAAATTTCATTAACCCTGTTACATAATTCATTAAATATTATCAAATTACAAAACTTTTTTGTATGAATATTTTTCTTTTCACTACTAGTAAATAAATAAATTTTCTTAACAAAAATTCTTATAATTTTCCGAAACAAACCTCAAAACTTTTATATTATTTGCATGACACGTACGTACCTACAACTTGTCAAAATGTTAACACATTTGCTTGTGATTCATAAATTAAATTTGCATATTGTTTAATGTGTAATTGTTTATTTATCACACAAACTTACTGAGAAATTTTACATAATGTCTATTTTTGCTTTCAATAAAGAACTCCAAACAAATTATCTATTTAAGTAGGTATTTCACTTTAAGCCTAGCTGCAATGCAAGAATATATCACACGCTTGATGAAATCAACACCATCCTGATATGTTGTAGAACGTTCTCTAATTTTGTGGAACATCATTCATAAAATTTGGAAAACACTAGATGATTTTTAAAGTCTGATCTGATACTCTAGATCATTCTCGAAATATTTCGAACATTAAAAACCATTCTGGAACATTCCTGCAAATTCCAGAACATTCATGATTACTCTCTGACACGTTAAACATTTTTCGACTCGATTTTTAAGAAATACAGTGTGTAAGATAAAGATGTACCTATATCTCATTATAAATTTTTGCCATTCATTCACATCACGACCAAACTCTCTTATTATCGAAAGGAGGCTAACATAAGGGCTATCTACCATCACAACCGCAAATGAGTAACAGTAAGTTATCATGAAGAAAATGGAGGACACACATACAAACCACTGTATTTTTATAATATATTGATACATTGATATCGATTTAATTTCCTTGTCGAAGATTCGATTAACATTATTAATAATAGAACAGCATTCGGGATAGAAAAGCGATAGGAACATCAAATAAAAATTGGCACAGGGTCAAATCGATTTTAACAAAAATAAATCAATACGGAAATTCGAGAAAAAAATATTAAAAGAACAAGTTAGGAGCACGGTTTTATGCGGGTGCTAGGAAACTTTTGAAATAAGGAAGTGCAAGGAAGGGTAGGAGTATGAAAGTCGCCATAGAATTTAATAGACACAAGTAGAGGTACGCTGGTAGGATACCTAAGGCATGACGGGATAAAGACCGTCAACTAGTAGATTTCAGTGCCTCATTTTCTCTTTTGCTTTTAAGAGGGTTGAAAGGTACGTATGTGGATGTAGACCACAATGATGTGAAAATTAGTACTAGATCGCGTAGCCAATACATTAAAAATTAATTTCCATTTGCAAGAGAAAACATGTTTTGACACAATTGTGTCGCCTTTACCATATCTATGAAATGAAATTCTAAATAAAATCAAGCTACAGGAATAATAATAGGCAGAAAGGTTACGAGTGCCAAAAGGTTTGGAATGAAGGCTCCAATGAACTGAAACGAGTAAAATCTTGAATTTTTTTTCGATGTTTGAAATTTCATTTCAAATCATTGGGTAGGAACCGAGATAAAAGAGGAACAGTAGGGACACCTACATTAGATTGTTGTACGCAAATTGTTGGATACTTTAGTTGTCAGGGAATTCAAAGATAGGAATAAGTGGACACGCTTGTCCAACTAATGATTGGGATAACGACGACTTTGCAATTTAATTTTTGTGGCATGTATTTCAATCGCATAATACGCATTTGTTCTCTATTTAATTCAGCCATAAATTGTTTTATTTATCTTAAAAAACTCGTCCATATACGTCAATTTTGCAAAGTATGAACAAATATCTCCTAGAATCAGTCCAAGGTACCTTTGTGTAAAAGCAGGGCATCCTGCGAGCTTCATGGACCTTAATTATATGGGGTAAAATATCTGTTTAATATTCATCAGTATCATGACTTGATATTTTTGATACTCAAGGAAGTTTGTAGCCTTCTTTTACATAGAGATTTATCATACACTTTAAGAAATCCTCGTGCTCTTTACGAAGTAAATAATCGTTCAAATTTCGGCCAGTCTCAAGACTGCGTAGATTCTGGAATGATCTCTCAAAAAATTGCATCTATTGGTCAATTTAAAGTTGCATCGCCAAAACTAATTTTTGTTCCATTTTTATTTTACAAAATGCAAATTTCTAGATTAAGATATAACTCAAATTTTGACAATTTATTTGGTTTGATTAAAACTTTAAAAATCGTAAGATTCGTTCAAATTTGAGTGATACCTAATATCCAAGCAAATTGATAAAGGCTTTCGCGACCAATTGATGAACTGGTGATGTCCTGGTTCGGGTCTAAAGGTCGTTGTTGGTTGGAGTTGCTTCCTAACGCTTCTTCAGAGGTTTACATCGAGCATGCCGAGATGGAAGGACCTCTGAGAAAGCCCAGCACTCGTGTTACCGAAATGTTAAGAAGCAACTCCAATCAATGACAAATCAAGACATCACCAATGACATCCTTCTTATGCATAGTCGTTATTAGAAATTATTTCATTTTTAATTTAAAAGAAATGATTTTATTCATTACCAAATCATTTTTTTTTGTTAATTTTTGAGCAATAGCATAGTTACCACTTGTACTTCTTAAAAAATATTGTATTTGAGGGCTACTTAGCCCATTTATTCTCAATAAAATGTCATTCATATTACTGAAAATGTGAAACCAACGTTGTTATTTACTCACCTAATTTGACTCCACCATTCATAGTAAGTAGTACATTTCCAGCCTTAACATCTCGATGAATAATATGAGACTTATGTAGAAATTGCAAACCTTTACACATATTTTGGCACACATACGTAATTTGCGGTTCGTTTAATGGTTTCTCTAACTCAGTCATTATACTATCGACAGCACCACCGTCACAATATTCTATAAGCATCCACAACTGCTGTTCGATCTGAAATGCTTCAATTAATTCAACTACATTTGGATGTTTGCACTCAGACAAAATGTCTATTTCAATCATGAAATCAGACATATCTTCTTCTCCATCAAGACGACACATTTTTGCAGCTGCAAGTTTGCCTGTATGCTTATGTTGTGCCTTATAAACTTTACCGTATGCCCCATCCCCAAGTTCCCCAATCATGTCCCAATACTCCTTCGGGTCGCATTCCATACGCACATTGTTAAATACTTTTTTCTTTTTCGCATCGTTTCCTCCCAAATGGAGCACTTTTTTGATATTATTAAAAAACGACATGATCACTAGTAACTTTACAGTTTTTTCACTTGTACATAAATACTTTTCATTTCTTCGTATTTACTGAAGTAAGTTCACATTTTGGATTGTAGTTGATAAGAATTTTTTTAATCTAAATAGCCTTTCATTTTTAATGTCTAACGTACGAATATAGGTTATTTTTTGATAAGTTGCGCGACACTATTACAAATTGTTAATTTTTTTGGAACACAGTAACTTGTAAAAACTAAAAATTTTGTAAATGTTACGAAGCCAAGTTAATGAAAAGGCTCAAAACACTGATGCATGGTGAAAGGCCATGTCAAAGAAGATATTTGTTTGTTAACAACCTGTCCACTTCATAATCACTTACTTTAACTAGTAACTCGCTTAGTATTTTGCACGGTCAATTAAAAATAGGAAAACATGCACTAAAAATGATACTTGCGCTGTATTTTGCACTCTTGCTGTGTTTGGATTTTCACATTTTCACATCTTCGTTAAAACAGTCAGCCATGCTAATTTTTGAAGAGCCAATCCCCGACCCCCTTTCTGCACCACGCCTGAAAATGACATCACGAAAGCGCATGCCATCGTAGCAAGTGTTTTGGCGAAAAATAATTCAACAAAACTTTAAAAAAAATTGTTTATTCAAAACATCCTTTCAGAAGTATACTTCGTTTTTGAAATACAAAATTGTTCTTAATATTACATTCTTATAAAATACTTCCCTTTTCAAAAAATTGCAAAAAGAAATTTTGAAAAAGTAGTTAATTATATTTTACGGATGTTGAGGTACATGTAATTCTAATTTCCATATTTTTGTTAGATTTTAGGATGTTTTAATCTTTTCTAACCAGACACAACCCAACCCATCCTAATCCAACCAAACATAAAAAAAATATTGAGAAATAATGTTTCCATAACTTACAACATAAAAGTTGCAATTCTTGATCCCTAATATATTTTTCGAATGCTTAGCAACGGTGTAAATTTTGATAAACCACATAAAATCTATTTTTGCAAATGACTTTTCAACCGCAACACACATTACAATGACGCATATTGTTTGCATAAATCATTATGTTAATTTTTGTAGGTTAATTAATTTTACGAACGTTGAAAATAAACATTTTGAATTGTTATCCTGTTTTTCTGTTTTACGTTTACTGAAATTTTATTTTGTAAGTTTTAACATATTTTCTATTACAATAATATAAATAAACAAAATGGCAAAACGACCTCCTCGTAGTATAATAAAAATGATCGTTACGAATTTTATAAATTCTTTAAAACCCAAGAAAGACTCAGGAACTTTCAAAGGGGTCGATTATATGGGTAACAATTATTATGAGATAGCGGCAGACCCATCGATTGGTAAGAGAAAAGATCGAAGATGGTTTGTCCCACAAAACAGCGAAAACTACGAAGACGTCCCCCCCGAATGGGATTCGTGGCTAAGAGGAAGACGAAAAGAACCCCCAACCGATGAGGAAGTTATGAAAAATATGGCCATCATTGAAATAAAACAGAGGAATGCAGTTGAAGTAGAGAAGAAAGCAGGAAAGCCGACTCCAATGCAAACTGGTTTTGAGAGCTTTCCGAAACGCCCTGAATATGAAAGCGTTCCCGGAGAACATAGTGATAAAGGATCTACTAGATAATTACTTTAAAATAGTTAATATTGTAGATAAGAAAGCGTATAGAAATAGTTAAATTAAAAGTTCTTTGGTTATAAGTGGTCTACTCTTAAACCGTCAGATAGTCACTTCTTCTCTTTTGCTTTTAAGAGGGTTCAAAAGTTTGTGAATGTAGACTATGACTTCCTTACATTTAGAGTCATTAAAAAAATAAAGAAAACCCCTTTTTAATGTTTTATTTTCATCGGTGACTGATAATTTTCTTTTAATTTTTTTAATTCGGAGCACTAAAAATACGTCTTCATAGGACACTTGTAGGACACGTTCAAAACACCTACTGTTTTAAGGAAATATCCTTGGATACCACGTAAAATTCAATTTTTTCTCATGGATACGAAGCAAAATTTCATAGACTACTTAGGAACTGTTTACATGAAAAGAAAGCTCTTTTTAAAATAAAAATCATTTATGAATTACTATTTTATTTGAAATTACTTCATTCTTTTGAAAATTTTAATTGAAAATTCTAATGTCAAAACTTTCTTTAAATTTATTTTTTTTTTCAAAATTTTGCTTAATTTCAACACTAACATATTATTACAATAAAATGCAACTATTTACATGTATTACACATAGTACCTAATTTTTCTCTTAACTAAGGTGACCAACTATACTCATTTACTGAGTTTTGTACTCTTTTTTCGCAAACCGTACTCTTCAAATCCTGTACTCTGAAAGTACTCATTTGTATGATTTTATACTCATTTGTATTTTTAAAACATTTTTTTAGATTATTTTATTTCAATTTTATTAATTAAATATTTAAAATTATTTTGACAGTGATTTGATTTTAGAGTAGGTAGAACATATCCCACATGAAATTTAATATGCAAAATGAAAGTTGTTCGGATGTGGCTACATTATTAGACGAATATCCTCATTTAGCAAAAAAAATCCACTCCGAAGAAAAATATGTTTTTAAAAGAAAATAAAGTTTTTATCGTTTTTTCTTCTTTTTTTTTTCACCTATGAAATACTTCCAAAGTGTACTCTTTTTGAACAAAAAATAGTTGGTCACCTTATCTTAACAGAAATTACAAAAATATAAATAACACAAAATGTGGATTTAAATTTGAATTAAATTTCAATATAATTTAAATTTTTGAACTTATTATCATGATTAAATTGAATAAGAATGTTTGAAAAGCAATTCCTGAACTAATTTAGCAAATTCAAACTCTTACAGAGGAATTCCATATATCGAAAGACTAAAATATAGAACCTTGATTTCAGATGATAAATAACATAAAAATTTCAAATTATACAAATTTAGAAAAGTGAGTAGTAATCGTAAAGTGGTACGTAAAATCTTCAAGTAATAAAAGAAATTAATTTTTCTATGACATAAAATTAGTCTGAATTCCATAATAAACTGTTAAATAAGGAATATTAAGTTGACTTCCACTAATTTAATTAAGTTAAATCTCAAAATTTAAGAAAATTCTACAAATTTTAGTAAAAATGTGTGTCATAAGTGTTGTGTCTGTATTTTATGTATGTTTCATATTTAGATTTCATACTATTGTAACGACTTTTCTAGTAGAACTTATTTATTTAAATGATATTTATTTACAACTATTTATTTAACACTTAAACACTAATAGAACAGGTATTTATACTGATTAGGAACAATCCAGAAGGTTCCAGAATGACGTACTAGACTTTACTGGAGTGCTTATTGTGTTCGTCTAATTTATGGCCTTGTTTATCTTCATCAAAGCGCCGACCGACGCCGGCATTCTTTGAGCTCCGCTTATCTGCTGTCAGATCTCGTCGCCGCTATCGCACACATATACGCTCGTTGCACTGCTCGCTATCGTACACATATACGCTCATTACACTGCCCGCTCTCGCACACATATACGCTCATTACACTATTATAATTCAAAAGTCGCATTTATGACAATATATATAGTTTCTACTAAAAATTATTATTTTTAATCAAGTCGTGTTATAATTAAGAATGTCAAGTAGTCATTTACTGTAATATTGTTTGGAGCTTTGGTTTGGAGTCGTATTTTAAAAAGCCAAATACTTAATTTATTATGTCACATACACGACCTCCACGGGACCTTTTCAAAATAATTTTTACTAATTTCATTAATTCCCTGAAACCAAGACAATCTCTTGAAAAATTAATTGGAACTGATTACTTGGGGAATAAATATTACGAATTAGAAACCGACCACGTTCGCAAAAGACGAGGAGGAAGATGGTTTTTGCCTCCTAAAGAAAACAACGTTGACCAAGAAGTCCCCCCAGAATGGCTGTCCTGGTTGAAAGGTACCAGGCAAGAGCCTCCCACAGAAGAGGAAATTAAATCTAACTTAGAAATAATTAAAATGAAAAGAGAAAATGCAGCTAAATTAGCTGAAAAATATGGACAGGTAACTCAGGAAGATAATGTAATAGGGACTTTTCCTAAAAGACTTGAATTTGAACAAACTCCCGGGAAGCCTCCCGAAAAACAGTTCTGAAAAGGAAACAAGAATACGTTCTTTAATTTTTTATTATATTTTATGACGAGTGATGGTAATTTGCCTTTTATTTATAAACGAATATTTGGAATGTTTTTATTAATGATTTAGTACGCTAATAAGTGTTTCCGTATAACCCTATTTATAAGATATTTTTGTAATTTACAGATGTGCCTGTAAAGTTTAAGGTGAACTCATTATCTTTGCCACAATTTAGTCAACTTTGGTGAGTGACAGTACAATAATTTTTACGTATTCATGATTTTTCGATTTCGTTTTGTTAACCCATGAAAAGAGGATTAGGTACAACATAGACACACAAAGCCACTAAATAAATAATCGAAAAAAGTAACGGTTGATCGTGTACCAAATAAACCAAAAGATATATCTTATGTTCAAATTTGGTAGTTGTTAATACCGTGATCGATAAATCTATCTAATTAATCGAAAATACGATTTATAATTAAAAAACCAAAAGAGAATGAAAATGTTTCAGAATAGAATGAAATGCTGTAATTTTTGTATTATTCGATACCGTAAGAGTAATTCGAAGTTATAACTGGTCTCATAAGTTTTTAGTTTAGCAATTGGTTGAATTTACATATGACAGAAATCGGGCGAATTTATATTTTAGGGGTTGGTAAGAGCCTTTTCACACGGGCCACTAACGCTCGGCCGACGCCAACTTTTTAGCGAAACATTATTTTAAATGGAGCTCTTCACACGGGCGTCGACCACCGATTTAGCAGCGCTTCTGTGGCGCATCGAAGGTCGGTTCAGTCACAAACCCGACGGCTGAAATGGTAGCGCTTCTAACGCTTTGCTTAGCGCACCATTGATTTAAATGAGGGACCACTTTCTTGCAGCGCCACCAATCAATAAAACGCTTACATACATGCGTTTATTTTAACATTTTTACCTCGCATTTCATTGCAAACGTTGAACATAAGTAGATCGCAAGTGCGTTTTGTGCAAATTTATGATAATGGAAAGTTTAAATACCATAAACAGGGAAGAGTCCTTTTCGATAATGTTCGGCCACTAGTGGATGAACCCAGTAAGTTCTGTTACTTTTAATTTTTTGTACTTTTCTGCGTCTTAAAAGAATAGCTAACAAGAGCGCCTCCTCATCTGAAACCATCTTTTCGATTTCTGTGTATAATTCACACTGACGAGACATTATATTAATAAAACCTTTCGCGCTAGCAGCGACTAGTGGTCTTGCAAAACGCTGCAAAAACGCCGTACTCGCGTTTAGAAGCGCCACAGTGGCGACCACAGCAGCGACGAAAAGTGGCTCGTGTGAAAAGGCTCTAACATGCGACATCTGCTTCCACGATACATAAACGCGACGCGATGGGTCGACCGGATTCGACTAAATTCGTTGATTGTTGGAATATCACTCACCATTTCGTGCGTTCTTAAAATGCGCACATCATATGTATACAATTTGCCCACTATCTTTCATAATTTTGGAGGGGTAAACAGTAATAATATGCGTTCGCCTTTTCGTATTGAATGCGACCGAAAAACATTTAGCTGATATTAACACTAGGGATGCGGAAAGACGATAAATTAAGAGTGCATCAAATATTCACGACAGAAAATTATTAATGCTGCACCCGCGCGCCTTGCAATTGTGACATAGGTGCGTACAGAAAACGATGTCTCATAACAAGAGTTCCCTTTTACCTTTCATGGCGCAGAATCCCAAAAATGAAGTCGTTGGCGATCCGCTATAGAAATGAAACGAGAAGTGTCTTGAACATTTTACTTTTCAATTTTCAAAATACAATCAAATACAAGTATTACGAAATGTTTCGTTTCAAAATGCACCTTATTCTTAAAATCACAACAATGCATTTATGACAGTTCTTAAAAAATATGAACATATATAAACCTAACTAATAAATCCGATTATTTTTTTAAAATATGACGCAACAAACTTTACAAACCTACAATAAAATAATTTAAACTTTGTAAAAAGCCTAAAGACCAGCAACCAATTTTCCTGAACGGAACACAGACTAGCAATATTACCGCGTTTGCAACGCAGGCGCAGGAGAACACAATATCAGCATTTCAAGGCTGCATCTTTGGTGCAGTGCAAGCCTCGATTAAGATTAATAATAAGCGAATTCATCTCATCTCTATTACAGAACAACCTAATTACGACCGTCAGATAGTCACAGATTTCAGTACCACGATTTATCTCTTCTGCTTTTAAGAGACTTGAAAAGTTTGCAGATGATAGATCTACATAGTTTTCAATTCTAAAGACAGAAAAGAGAAAATGAGGTACTGAAGTCTACGACTAGCTGATGGTCTACATTTTTTATTTACCTGAAATATCAGTTTACAATTGTAACCAGTGTGGCGACTTCGCAAAAATCGTTAGAACAGATAACTAGTTGATAGAATAATATTAACTAAAACATTCGACTTTCACATATTACGAAATCACATAATAACGAACTTACAGATTAAGAAAAAATTTAAAATATTTACACTTTATGTAGGTACATAATACATCAATAGCATTCTTGTACAGAGGAAAATTTCGTATTGAAAATTTACATCATAGATTGAAGAAGTGAATGACAAGGGGATAATAAAATTCAAAATGACTAGATTATTATCACACTTTCACACAAGAAGTTATATTTTTCTTTAAAAATGTAACAGTTATGTTTTGGATTGCATTTTGAGGATATTTAGGATGGACCCAATAGTGCGTTGACGGAAGATTGTGTCGTTATTATTGGTTTTACGAAAATACGTCTGGGCGCTACCTAATTTAATTTTTTTTAATGGAACACTGTATATTCAAATTGAATTGAATACGAAAATCAAACTGAAAAGTTTATTTTTTTTCCCAGCGTACCCATCGAAGAATCTTCAAAATATTTGGAAACCCACCTTATCAATAACAATTTGAATAGAGATAAAATTAACGAATTCCTGAAACTCACTTCTTTTTGCATGTCAAACACTTTCTTTCAAGTTAATAACCTTTTTTACAAACAAACTGAAGGTACCGCAATGGGTAACAATTTATCTCCTTTCATTGCAAATTTATTTATGAGTAAATTTGAAACAGAATTCAAAAAGGAGTCCAAATATTTCCCGAGAGTATGGATACGTTATGTCGATCATATCTTTGCCAATGAATACAACATTGAAACTTTTTTAAATGAATTAAATTCTAAATTTCAAAGCATTAAATTTACATTCGAGAAAGAAAATAAAGAACAACTACCATTTTTAGATGTATTAATTATTAGAAATAAGAATAAGTTAGAATTCGATATTTACCGGAAAGAAACTAATGTTAATCGTTTCGTCCATGTTGAATCTAACCACTTTTTTCAACATAAAATGGCCGCCTTTAATTTTTTAATACATAGGTTACTAAATTTCCCTTTAAATAATGTTTCTCTCCTGTAACTATAGATAAATTTCTCAAAAAAGCACAACTTAGGGCCTATATCAAAAATTCTACGAGTTTAACAATTTCATCGGAGATAAAGCTTAAATATTTTAAACTACCCTTTCACTACATTTCATCTGGTATTGAAAAGGTTTTTAAAGAATTAGGATTCACCAGAATTTAGTCTTAGAAACTGTTTAGGAAATATTAAAAATAAAATTGATAAAATTCTGAAGTCAGGAATTTATGAAATTAAATGTGAAGGTTGCGATATGAAATATATTGGACAAACTAAACGGGCTATTTCAACTCGATATTTTAGATTAAACCGTAAAGAAAAATCAAGCGTTGCCCAACACATTTTTGACACAACCTACCCCATAGGTCCTAATAGTCTTAAATTTATCAAAGAAGTTTTTTGCAACTCAGAACTTGATGCATATGAAAGTTGTGAAAGTGTCCGCTAAGTGTTAGTTTTTGTGGTATAAAGGGTGAGTCTCTCTAATTAATTATTTTTGTAATTTGCTACAGTCTCCGATAAATATTCTCATTTGAAAATTTTTTGTTTTTAAATTCTTAAACATCAATTACATAAGTTTTTGTTTTTCTATCGATTTTATTAACACATTTTGAGCTCTATCAGAGTTTTTTTTATAACCGGACGTTTTTTAATTTGTGACAAATTGTTTTTAATTTTTATTACAGATTTGACGGATGAAGTGTTATATTTGGAGAATGCCATATAAACCCTCCGCTTAACCGACAATAATTTTAGAATGCAAAGAAGTTAATTCTTTCGCTTAATCACATTTTCGTAAAACCATTAATCTTCCGTCCACGAACTATTGGCCTACCCTGTGGAACACAATGAGAGGTTCCTTCGTAAATAAAACCGAGGGCGCGTTTTTCGCCAGTAAACAACACAAAGAACTTTGATTCGACTTTTGGAAGCGTGCTGTTCACTACTTACAATTAGCATAATTCTTATTGTATAGATGCATACGTTTAATACAGTAGATAATCCGTATTCCTCCTTTTCAAGTCTCAATATCGCCATTATTCGAAATATAAAACTTCCTAAAAAAATCTAAAGAGTCGACTTTTTCTTACAAGATATTTCACTACTTTTTTCCCTCTACAACTCGAAAAAAATATATATACTTGATCTCTGCATGTTAAAAAAATCCGTGTTATAGTTTATTGCGCTAAGCACGCGTGCAACCATGATCCTCACTTCTATCTCATTACGTACTTCCCATTATTTGTAGCCAAATTCCTAACCATTCATATTATTTTAGCAATTAAGACCGAATTAATGTCTTTTCATAAGTGAAATCCTTTATAACTCGATTTGTTTTCGTCTCCCTTTAAGTTCGATTTATCGAGATTCTACTGTATTTTGATTATCCTCCAAACCCTTGAAGTTATTTATTGTTATATTTTTAGTATTTTTGACTTAAGATATAAAAAAGCGTACTTAATTCAGTGCTCGCAAATAATATGTAACTTCGGATCCCTAATAAGTGAAACAAATTACTTGACTATTGGAAACGGCCAGATTCACTGGGGCACCCCACCGCCTGGCGATATAACGCTGCAAAATCAGACGCTTTTGAATTTTTTGTGGTACACTGTGTTATTTATACCTGTTTCAAAACTATTCAACGGTATTTATTGTAAATATTCATTATTAGCAAACGTTTATCAGTCCTTAAAGGATTTTATGAAACTTGCTAAAGAAGCAGAACAATATTTCCAAAGTTGTTTATTGATGTGTGTAAAAGTAAAAGAAAAAAACGGAAATATAATCAATTTTTAATAGCTCTTATGAAATTGAAGTTGAAATCGATACATATAAAACAAAAAGTCAAATAGTATTTTATTTGAGTTTGAAATTCTGTAGGAAACAAGTACATTCTGATTCGATTTTTTGTTGTAATTTGTGTTTAAGATTTTATTTTTATAACTACACAATATAGTTTATTGTCTATCAAAAGTATAACTCATTTTTCTCGGTATAGTTCTTACGCTTTAATGAATGTTTTGTTTTTCTTTTATTAATAAACGATTTCGGAAATATTTTTCACCTTCTCAGTGAGGTCTAATCTGATTCAAAAACATTTAAGAAGGAAATCGTTATTATACCTGCACTGAATACTTTTTAAACAAGTGTGAAAACCGTATTGTTCCGTATAAGAACTTAAATGTGTCTGGTTTTGCCATGTCCAAGTGAATTGTTGATCAACGAAAGAAGCACAGTAACGGGAACCGATATGTACCGAGAAACGGAAATTCATTAGCGCGTTCTACATAAGTAATGAATTTAAATTTAATTGAAAATCGATTCAAGAAACTTTACTATATTTCTGAAATAGGTATTACATTTGGGTAAAAAGGAAATGGATGTGACAACAGATCAAACTAGGAGGCAATTAAACGTTTCCAATTCTGCAATTATAAAGAAACTTTTCCGTGTTTATTACGAACGATAGAGCCGAACTTTTATAATTTTTTTTTGTTAAATAGAGATTTTAATTTTTTTCGGACCAAGAGTAATAAGTGAAATATAAATTTAATAACTGTTTTCGTCTGCACAAGTGAATAAGGATTATGTAGTAATTATTAAAAAGCGATAATAAAACCCGAAGCAATCTACAACAAAATTAATTTTTCCATATGTATAATAATCGTTAAAAATGAATTAACTATAAACATACATAAATTTGCAGTTATTGTTTTCCTGGTTTTTAAGAACCACAAGCTCTCACCTAAGTATGTAAATACTTTTATATAAATTGCATAGGCACAATTAAATCCAAACAGGCATTTATTACACTTCATAGCTTCGAATTTAAATTCTTTTCTCCGCAAACATAATGCAATTTCCTTCTTGAAACATACTAAATATAATACGTAATAATAATCTGCTATTTAATTTTGAACCTAACATATGGATTGCGTGCCAAACTTTCTCCAATTGAAACGTATTTATTATCAAAATCTATCGGTGCATTAATTATTTTAATTTTATGGCAAAAGGTGTATTTTTTCCTTCTTTTAAATCGTGCCATTTCAAGTTTTGTAGAAACATTTAGTGTTACAAAAAACAATTTTGATGAAGCAAATAAAGATATTTCAGTCTAAATATATAGACCTAAGCTTTTCTAAATGCCTTGCGTGCCATTTTACTTACGATTAAATATATAGTTTTAGCAAAATTCTACAGCAGTAAAATACGCATGGTATTTAAATTATCATTTAAATTATCTTAAAAAGGAATAGAACGTGCCAATTTTAAAATTGATAATACATAGTTTTTTCTGACATAACGCGGAAAGCTTTACTCATAGGATTGAAATGAAATTTATCTAGGACGCGCATGTGCGCAAAAGCCTGAACGCCAGCTCTGACATTTACAATACACAAGATGGTATAAACTCTGCATGACATTGTCAGTTTCATTCAAACTGTGACAAAAATAGCATATGCACCGTGAGCTAAATAGTGATTACTTCAAACTACCTATTTACTACCCTCGCCTTCGCCTGAAATATCCACTTTTCAGCCCTCAATACATAATGTACCGTTGAAGTAACAAACAGAAATATCATTACTAGTATTATCACTTACGATTAGTTTAAGATTAAAAGAATTAATGAGAAGAACGATAATTAAAACACCATGTATCTTTGCAGAAGCATAAACAATTTCGATAACTAAAAACCTGAGTCAATCGTGCAAAGGGTCTAGCCGTATAAGTATGGGTGATCTGCCCCCAATAGAAAATCATATCAATAACTATATCATCATTTAGAGGAACCTGTAAAGAGTTCGTCCGTATATATTTTTTAAATCAAAGTAAGGTATTTACAGAGATAAAAAAAAAACAATCGAAAATTATGACTTTTTTTAAAAATTTTTTTCACGAAAACTATTTTACATAGCAGAATAATTCCAAAAGCACGTGAAAGTGGACTTTCTGGAGAATATTACTCATATTTTTTTTATAACAATTATCGTAAGAAGTAATAATAATAATAATAAATTTTAATTATAAACTATTTTCATGGGTTTGTAATTGATCGACCACTTTCAAAAAAATACCTTGGATGTGTTCTAAGGTCCTTTATTAGCATATAAATTTTTATTGAAATTTAATTAGTACATCATATGTAAAAAAAAAATGAAATTACTCCAAAATCACATAGGTATTATTAAATATAAATATCACAAAAATTAATTTTTTTTAATGTTCTCGGTCTTCTTCACTATCATCATCTATAACAACGTGAATATTATTTTTATCAAATACTTTTGAGAGTATTTCTGCTGGTCGATAGTCGATATATTCTTGAAAGATATCTCGCATGTGATAGATAATAAATGACTGCGGCTAAATGTGAACAACAGCCTACAGTTCTATTGCCATTTGGGCAATCACAACAATCTCGAAGAATACATTTACAGTCAGATCCATGCGGAGCATAATCAATATAGCATCGATAAGTTTTATTATTTACATGACGAGACTTTACTGTGTTCTGATAAAGAATTAACTGAAGAAATAATAGAATCAATAAACAGCAAAATGAATTTATCCAACACTCTAGCTGAAGAAGTTATTAATAAACATTGGAACAGACGAAAATCGGCTTTCCAACAATTAAAGATCTCTGATGTATCTGATTTTCCTAAACTAAGCAAACGAGATTTAACTATTTTATTTACTGGATCTTATCAGTTATCGCAAGCAGTATCTTATTTATCGGAATTAATTAAATAACGTGAAAGAAACACCGCATATATTAAAAATGGAAGTTAAGTCTCGTCATGTAAATAATAAAACTTATCGATGCTATATTGATTATGCTCCGCATGGATCTGACTGTAAATGTATTCTTCGACATTGTTGTGATTGCCCAAATGGCAATAGAACTGTAGGCTGTTGTTCACATTTAGCCGCAGTCATTTATTATCTATCACATGCGAGATATCTTACAAGAATATATCGACCATCGACCAGCAGAAATACTCTCAAAAGTATTTGATAAAAATAATATTCACGTTGTTATAGATGATGATAGTGAAGAAGACTGAGAACATTAAAAAAAATTAATTTTTGTGATATTTATATTTAATAATACCTATGTGATTTTGGAGTAATTTCATTTTTTTTTTACATATGATGTACTAATTAAATTTCAATAAAAATTTATATGCTAATAAAGGACCTTAGAACACATCCAAGGTATTTTTTTGAAAGTGGCCGATCAATTACAAACCCATGAAAATAGTTTATAATTAAAATTTATTATTATTATTATTACTTCTTACGATAATTGTTATAAAAAAAAATATGAGTAATATTCTCCAGAAAGTCCACTTTCACGTGCTTTTGGAATTATTCTGCTATGTAAAATAATTTTCGTGAAAAAAATTTTTAAAAAAAGTCATAATTTTCGATTGTTTTTTTTTTATCTCTGTAAATACCTTACTTTGATTTAAAAAAAATATACGTACGAACTCTTTACAGGTTCCTCTAAATGATTATATAGTTATTGATATGATTTTCTATTGGGGGCAGATCACCCATACTTATACGGCTAGACCCTTTCTGTCAATTCTGAACGATTCGTACTCATATTAATTAAAAACAAACCATTCAGAATTGTTTTGCACACATCCTGAAGCTATTATACGTTAAGCTTCAAATAATTGGCTGAAATAAGAATAGGAACAAGTCTAAAGATGAAGGATCTTTAACTTCTGTTGGGAATATTTCATTTTAAATCCTATTTTTATTCTTATTCCACCCAGTTTTGTGTTTTACATTTTAGTATCTTTCTTCTTAATCTGTAAGCAATTTATTGTAAGTACTTACAAAGCTACAACGAAAGCGCGAATGTTATGAGGATATATCACTGTTCTGATAGTACCTCCTTTGAGGTTCTGGCGTGTAATGAAACTGAGTGCGGAGATGTTGAGGTGAACCGGGAACACTTGCACTTTCTGATAATCTTCTCGGAGGCGGCGCAGGCGGTGTTGGAGAAATGTATCTGTCGAATGTTAAAAACAATCTACCTTCGAAACGCAAATATCTACAATCAATTACCTCCGTGACAGTCCAGGCGAGTTGCTGTTATCTAAATAAGTTCTTCGTGCTGCCAAAGGGCTCTGATTGTCCCCGCTGACTGTTCTGTTAAGTCTTGGAGGAGGTTCAGGGCTTTGGTGTCGCGATGATCTTCCACTTCTGTCTCCACTCAAATTTAATTTAATGTACGACGCATATTTTCTTCGACCTGAAACATTTTGTATATAACAATGTTTCTGCACATCAGGATATTACGAATTAACATCCTATGTATATCTTACTAGGATCTTCTTTAGCTGCTTCTTCCGCCTCCCTGGCCTTTTCTTGTTGTTTCTGCTGATGATAGAATCGCTGGATGAGAATCGGGCTCGTGTTGCCGTACAGTTGTTCTTGACTAGTCTGGATTTGGTTTCGAGCGAGTAGGGGAGATCCCCCTGGCGACTGCCATCTACTTTCGCTCAATGTTCGACGGGGCATATGCGATGAAGTGTAAGGATACGAGACAATATCAGGCATTTGGGTTCGTTGGGAAAGAGGAGAAGCATATTGACTTCTTTGGGTAGGAGGTGACGGATATTGGTTTCTTTGGAGGATTGGAGATGGATATTGGTTTCTTTGGGGAGTGGGCGAAGGGTATCTATCACGATCCGGAATATTGCTAAGGCGATCGTGGCTTGAAGGGCTGTAAAAGCTTCTGTAAGGGGAATGATTTCTAGAAAAAAAGTAATTGGTTTAGTGTGTAATTCCAAATTGGGATGTAGTTTGTTTACCTTTCAGTTGTCCTTTGGTGAGTAGTGTTTAGAAGCGTATCTCTTTGGTGTGCGACGTTCGCGTTCGGGTTTTGGAATGTGGCTAGTCTTGAAATGTGAATAGAGCGGCCATCGGGTGGACGTGAAATATTCTGTGTATTGTAAGATTCCTTAATTTTGTTTTCTAATGTGACGAAAGGATGTGCGCTAGATTCGTTTCGTTGAAGCAGAGGCGAAGACGATGGAGTTGTACCGTTCGTTAAAGAAATCTGAGGTTGAGGACTCGGGCTTTGATCTTGGGTCGGCTTTAGGAACTGTCTTCTACTGGTTACTATCGGTGGAGGTGCTTGTCTAATAATGAAAATTATGTCATTTTATTACGTATCGAGTTTTCGTGATCGCTGCCTTGATCTTGCCGGTTTGTGCTTCCTATTATACCGGAAGTCGACATTAACTTTGTTATTTTTAATGGAATGATATATTTCTTCCGACGTGCAGAGGGAGTCAGAAGGAACCAAGGGCGGTGATAGATAAAAGCAAAGATGTCGCGGAAGAAGTGGCGGTTAATGAAAGTGCAAAAGAAACAAGCAGTGAACAAACATTGGAATGCATGAAAAGGGAGCTGTCCGAAGCGAAAAACGACATTGGCAAATTGTATGTACTCATATTAGAAATGAAGAAAGAAGCAGAGGAGAGAGTGAGAGAGCGGAGGAAAAAAACGCTAATGTTAAGAGAAAATGAAAAACTGCGAGAGAAAGTACAATGGCTGGAAGGAAAACAAAAAGAAAATGAGCAAAACATGGAAAAAGCATGTGAACAACACGACACTGAGAGAGGAGGAAGTGAAGCACAAAGTTACAGGAAAAGACAGAAGCAATGTAACTCTCAGAGCAAGAAAAAACAGAGAAGTGAACCGAAAACTACAGAGAGGGACTCGGTTAACGCGAACGATAAAATAATAGCACCATCGAAGTTGGCAGAAGAACACTGGAAATTTGAAATGCAGGAACGAAGGAAAAGGAGAAAGAACGTGGTAGTAAGATATGATAGCAAAGATGAAGCCTGTAGTAAAGAAGAGCTGGTGAGACGCACTGTGGAATTTTTTAATGTGGAGGAAAGTAAATACAAGATAAAATATGGTAAAGAAAATTTTGCATGTCTAGAATTCCAAAGTCTCGAAGAAAAATTAAAGATTATGAAAAGTAAAAAACTTCTAAAAGGCACAAATATCTGGATCGATGATGACCACACAAAAAGAGAAGTAGAGGTGCAGAAATGGTTGAGAAGGTTAACTAAAATAGAAAGAGAGAAAGGGGCAGATGCAAATACGGGATATCTAAAAATGAGCATTGATGATGACACATACACCTTCAACGAAAAAACAGCGGCGCTGGAAAAGCGGCCCTTTCGAAGGCAGAGATTTAGAGAGTACTAAAAGAAGAAACGAAGAGCTTAACATAGTCATCTGGAACACGCATGGGACAAAAAGATTTAGAGACATTAAAAACTTTTTAGATAGTTATGATATAGTTATTTTACAAGAGACATGGCTGAGTGCAATTAGTGTAACAAATGAAGTACGTAAGTTAAGTAAAAATTTTAAATACTGGTCAAAGAGTGCAATAAGAAAAAATACTGACAAAAAGAAAGGTAGATTGTCTGGAGGGCAAATAGTAGGAATTAAGAGAGAATTAGAGGAAGAATGGAAGGATAGTGAGTGGGAATATGGAATGGTAGTGCGAAACAAACAGAAATGCTGTATAATTACCGTATATCTAAATACTGCAATGAGTATCGCAGAGGCAAGTCTAAAGCAAAAAGTAGAAGAGGTATTAGGAGAGTGCGAAATAATTTTTGTGTGTGGCGATATAAATGCTAGGGGGGGAAATGCGCAAGTATGTAACGCAGTCGAGGAAGGGGAAAGTAGTTATAAATATAGAAAAACGGAAGACAATGAAATAAACGAGAGCGGAAAAAGATTGATAAAAATAGCAGAGGAATTAGGTCTAGTATTGCTAAACGGCAGAACTAGGGGAGATGAGGGGGGGAAAGTAACCTATGTAGGGGGAGACAATGAGTTTAAGGGTTCTGTTCTAGACCTAGTGCTTATGGTCGATAGGGGTGATGAAGAAGTAATAGAAAGAGTAGAAGTGATAACTAGAGCAGAATCTGATCACTTACCAGTCACATTATCTGTCAAAATAAATGCTAATATGACACGCGAAGGGGATGAGAAGGAAAAGAAGTCGCCCCCAAGAAAGAAAGAAAAAATAATATGGGATAAAAATAAAGGTGAGAGGTTCCAAAACATAGTTTCAGATAGGTTAAAACGGGAAGGGGAAAGAAACGAAGTTAATTGGGAGAAAATATCAAGGGTTATATGGGAAACCGCAAGGGAGGTTGGGATAGCAAAATGGGTAGGGGAAAGGTGGGATAGTGAGAGAGAAAATAGTATAAGGTTTTCTGAAACGTGCTACGAACTTAAAAAAGAAATGTGGGAGCTCCTAAAGCTATGGCTGAACGACAAATGCCTGGAAAGAAAACAGGCTCTAAATAGTTGCAGGAATAGACTTCAAAAGCTCGAACGAGAGAAAATTAAAAAGAAAAGAGATGAGATCTGGGGGGAAATAGACCACGCTAAAGGGGTAACAGAGTGGTGGAAGGCTATTAATAGATTTAGACCAAGAAAAAGGGTTCAGGTAACTAACGAAATAAGCGATGAGCAATGGAATGAACACTTCAAAACGCTATTATGTCAAAAGCAGGCAGAAATACGGGTTACGGGAGGGGAGCTTACAAGATGGAGTAGGGAGGAGTTAGGGGGAAGGACACAAGAAAAACTCGAGGAAGAAATTGGAACGTCTGAAATAGTAGGGGCTATTAAGAGAATGGCGAACGGAAAAGCAACGGGTGAGGATGGTATACCAATTGAATGTATAAAAGCACTAAGCAAAGAGGCGTTAGAATGGGTGGGAGTCACCCTTAATCAAATTTGAATTAAAGGAAAAATCGCGAAAAGGTGGGAGAAGGCTAGGATTGTTCCAATATATAAAAATGGGGATGAGAACAGAGCAGAAAACTATCGGGGTGTGTCACTTTTGGATGTAGGTTACAAGGTTTTGACCAGCATACTAGCAAGTAGAATAAGTAATTGGCTAGAGGAAGAAAATGGGTTAAGGGAGAGCCAGGCAGGGTTCAGAAAGGGGAGGGGGACTAGAGACCACATCTTCGTTCTTAACATACTGATAAATGGCAGATTAAAGAAAAAAAGAGGAAAATTATATGTAGGCTTTATAGATTTCAAAGCAGCTTTCGACTCTGTGAACAGGGATATCCTATTAGGCAAGGTTTGGAAGGCAGGTATTAGAGGAAGAATGCATGCATTAATCAGGGAAATTTATCGGAGAACCACGACAGAAGTACAAGTGAATGGAAGATAACGGGGGTATTTGATACAAATGTAGGGGTAAGGCAGGGATGTGCATTAAGCGCAATTCTATTCGACATTTTTATCGACGACCTCGAAGAGGGGTGGATACGGAGGGAAGAGGGTGGGACTGTATTGGGAAAAATTAAGATTCGGGCACTGAAATATACGGACGACGTAGCAATTGTCGCTGAAAGCGCAAAAGAGTTAGAAAACATGCTAGAAAGTTTAGAAAAATACGTAGATAAAAATAATTTAACAGTAAATGCTAAAAAAACAAAGGTGATGGTATTTAGAAATGGAGGGAAAAGAAGCAAAAACGAGGGGTGGAAATTTAAAGGCGAAGAAATTGACGTAGTCAATGAATATAAGTATTTGGGGTACTGGTTCACGACGAAAAATACTACAAAGTGTCACTTAGGTAAGCTAGCAGGAAAGGCGTAAAAAGCGGCAAATGCTACCTGGGGTATTGTTAAGAGGTCCGGTAGAGACCTAAGAGATGATCGGGTGCTTTTAATGAACTCGATGGTGAGAGCTGTGGCTTTATACGGAGTAGAAATCTGGGGCTGGGATAAGTTAGATAGGATGAGTAAGGTACAGGGAAGATATTGTAAAATGGCTTTAGGAGTAGCTAGGAATACACCAAAATACATTTGGAAGAACGAGATAGGCGCAGAAGATATAGAATACACGGTTAGAGAGCGTGCTGGTAGGTACATAAAAGAGGTTATGGGGATGGATGATAAAAGGTGGCCAAAAATCTGCCTAATAGAAGAAGTAAGATGTATATTAAATAAAAACCCTTCAAAATGGGGGAAAGCTATTGAGGATGCGTTTAATAAGTTAGAAATAAAGGACTTGTGTGGGATGATTTGGGAAAGAAAATGTGGAAATGAAATTTATAACAGGTTTAAAGAAGGTTTAAATTTGTGGAGGAATAAAAAATTAGACGAAGAATGGGAAGCAATATCACAATCTACGTATGATAAAATGTATAAAGAAATAATGCCAGGTCCTAACGGGGCGGAATATCTGAATAAAAGGGATAAAAATCAGGGTAATAAGGAAGTATGGGCCAGGATTAGATGTGGGAACATAGGGAGAGGGTACAAGAAAGGATTTAAAGACGGGGATTGTAGATTATGTGGAGGAGCTGAGGAAACAATAACTCACTTATTTTGTTGTGGAGCAGCAATTATAATTCAAAGAGAGGAGATAAAACAATTTATGTGGGAATGGAGACGAGACAGGTCAGAAAATGATATTTGGGAACTAACGGTAGAGACCATGAGAGGGGATGTAAGGGAGGAATTATGTGAGTATGTGAGAGTGGTTGAAGAAAAGATTAGGGAAAATGAAGGTAAAATGTAATAGATTAAAGTAGTAAGTATCAAGTTGTAAGATATAGGCAAAATTTAAAGACTATATCAGAGCATGCAAGTGTATCCTAATAAATAAATAAATAATATTTCTTCCGACGAATTCGAATTGAACACGTAATTTTAAGATGACTGTTAACCAATTTGTATACGTACGATGAGCTACCGCAACTCAAATTATAAAAAAATCATCACTTACAGAAAAAATGACATGTGTGTGACATGGAAAACTTTCTCCAATTAAAACGTATTTACTATCAAAATCTATTGGTGCATTAGTTATTTTAATTTTATGGCAAAAGGTGTATTTTTTCCTTTCATTAAATCGTGCTATTTCAAGTTTTGTAGAAACATTTAGTGTTGCAAAAAATAATTTTGATGAAGCAAACAAAGATATTTCAGTTTAAATGCATAGACCTAAGCTTTTCTAAATTCCTTGCGTGTCATTTTACTTTCCATTACAGCTCTAACATTTACAAAGCAAAATGATATAATCTCTACATAATATTGCAAGTTCCACTCAAACCATGTAATGGTAATTACTTCAGACAAATGTTTGCAGGCGTCTTTTACTTCCTATTAGGCCGGAACTCGATAGCGATTTCTGATGTAATTCAATTTATAGAAAAGGAATATGGTGCAGTAACGCGAATTATAAAAAAATCATAACTTCCACAAAATAAGACTTGGGAGTATTAAATTTTTACTAGTGATAGCTGAATCTCAGAGCTAACGCCTTGACAAAATTGAACTTAATAATTTACACTGGGCGTTCTGAATGAATAATCGTAAGAACTTAAAACATTTCTATTGATCGGCCTATTTAAATGATTGATTTGATTAGACCACTTAACAGGAAGAACAGTAGCGGAGAAAAAGAAAAATATACTTCACCTAGGTGTAGTTTTCTTTGTAGCTACTAAAAGATCTGCCTGTTGCATTGCTTTTGCGAACCATTCTGCAACGTTTACTTCAGTTACTTCGTATTTCTTCAAAAACTCTTCATTCTGTAATTTGTTGTACTTGGGTCGTTGCTTAGGATCCTTCTTTAAACTGTATAAAAATAACGGAATGTTCAAACGATTGCGTATGGAATAATATATTTGAGTTTTGTATACCATAATGAAACAAACTGCCGAAATTCTGGTGTGAAATCCTTGTCATCTGGCAGGGTGGGAGGATCTTGTACAATAACTTTGCTAAGGACTTCAAAGTCAGTCTTGCAATCTTGGTATGGAAACATACCAGTCGCTAATTCCATTAACGTTATTCCTAAAGACCATACGTCTGCACGTATGTCGTAGTCGGGATTATTGGGATCAGCAGGCTCTATCCTTTCGGGCTAAAACATCAAAAATATTTAAATACTTTAACTTGGTAATTCGATTTTGTCTTACCGCCATGTATGCTGTGCAGCCTGCACTTCTCGACTTTACCATAGAATCAACGAGACGTCCACTGATTCCAAAGTCGCAAAGTTTTATATTGCCACGTTCGTCAAGTAGAATATTTGAAGGTTTTACATCTCTATGAATGACTCCGTGTTTTTCTTTTAAATACGATAGAGCTTTTACAGTCTAAGATAAATAACAGAGAGCCGATAATCTAGGTGAAACATGTTTACTGAAAAACAACTTACTGATACAGTAACTTTTCCTACAACTGGTTCCGGAATAGGTTGTTTTAGTCTTTTTAAAAGTTTGTCGAAACACGTGGCCATCAACTCCATGCATATCCACACTTCCGCCTCTGTTATAAAACAACCTAAACACTGGACAATGAAGGGACAATCGTGAGACTTAATGACCACTTCAATGTCCATTATGATTCTCTTATTTTCTTCTGAATTGCCAGAACGTCTCATTTGCTAGAAATCATATCAAAAATAAATTTGAACCTCAAGTTTCCTTTGTTAAATGTTACATTTATTATAACAATATTTTTTTGGCAAATAACTTTTTGGCAAAATGCCTAAAAATTGTTAGTAAATATATACATACTTATTTATTATTTTTTAAGCTAATTAAACTTGACTACTTTTTATAAATAATCGGTAATTTTTTATGCATTCCCTAGATTTACACTTACTTTTACAGCTATAACTTCTGAACTTGCTCTATGCCTCATTTTAACTACATGACCGCAAGTTCCGTTACCTAATTCTTCTATGTGTTCCATGTCTTTAATATCAGTCACATAGTTAACACCATTAATTTTTAAGTTACCACTAGTTTTCATAATTTCTCTAAGTTTTTTATCAGTCTCTTGGTGGTCATTACGTCTAGGTGAGAAGGGCAGGTTGTTTGGCCTTCTCATGTTGGGACTACCAGGATTAGTTAGCGAATTCACTAAAGTGTAAAACGTAAAAGATAGCGTCAAATATTAATTACTGTTTACTCTTACGAATGTTATTGAGCACTTACAATTTAAATTTGGGCGATTGGGTCGACGGTGGCCATCTTGATCTGGTCCATTTAAAACATTGAGTGGTACACTGCTGCTTAAATTTTCAGTTCGTAAACGGCCTAATAAATCGTTTATTCTGCTTTCTGAACTAGACATTTTTAAATGTAGAAATTTTAATGACAGCCATTTATACAATATATAACCTGTAAAAACAACTTTGACACCTCTGACTGACACTTGGACATATGTCAATTGTCGCCATAGATAATTTATTAGTAAGTTTCTGAATTTCAAATGTGTCGTAAGTACCACATCCGTACGAATTCGATTTTATTAACATTATACATAATTACATTACAGTAAACTTCTATATTAATTAATTAAACCAATTAGTAATTTCTTGCTTTTATTAATTATTTATCTTTGATGTTTTACTCATATCAATCTTCAGAAACCATTAACAATTACAAAAATTTATATCAAATTAATTAGTAAATACTCTTTTATTCGTCATTATTTTTTTATTGAAATTATTAGGTCACATTGCACATTTCGTTACTGAAGTTCGATCACAAAATTTATAACATTAAAAGAGGCTAACTTCACACCTAGCGGCTATAAGTTGCGACGTTTTTTTCCCTGAATTTCCTGAATGAAACAAATATTTCTTTTTACAAAAACATCTTTATTTTAACAGTAAAAAATAAACGTACAAAATTATTAAACAAAGATGAACTTATCTACAACTTATATAACAATTTAAATAATTTACAAAATGATATAAGAAACAGTATTATGTAATATCTAATTAGAATTAAGTCTAGAATTAATTGTAGTTAAAGATAGAAAAAACAATGAACTAATGAATGATTTTCTTGAGATGTACGATGAAAATGTACAATACAAAAATGTAATACCTATACATTTTTGCTACAAGTACCTATCTCTTCTACGAACTTAATATCCTAGTTTCTTCAGGGCCTTTAAATCGACATCCTTGTAATAATCCTCGCTAAAAAATTGATAAATACAAATTTTTATTGTATTATTTATCGTTAGTAGTAACTATTATTAGTATCTATAATCGGCCCGAAAATTTATTATCGGTTTTTGTTACTGTTTAAAAAGTTGATTTTAAAATCCTGAAATTTTTTTAAACTTTTATGAAAAGCTAAAGCTAAAATTATTTTTCGCGCCAACTTTCTTTCATCATACTAAAAGGAATCTAAAATCATTGAGACAAGATGTTTCTGTACTTTATCTGCTAGCCGTTAGATGGCCATATTGTTCTTTTTTTAATTGTATTAGGAGCACAGGTGTTCTGGCGTATGTATATTCTTTTATCCACAATAACATTCTCAAGTATGTACTTGTTAGTCATAATAAAAGCTATCGACAATTTCAATATTATAAAATTTCAATTTATTGTTCTATGTATTTATTAATCAAGCTAGTCTTTTAAAAACTGCAGTAAGTTCTTGCATATAAAAGTATTTAATTTAAAATATGCTTTTGTTAGGGACAAATTATTTTATGTTATTTCATTTAGTGCAATTATGATTTTGGAATCAAGTATGTAGATATATTAGAGAGAGATAGACAGAAAACAACGTAGTAGAGAAAGAGTAGAAAGTGAACGGAAGTTATATTAATTGTGTTAATCGAAGAATACTTTAAATTATATTGTTGTTGTTAGAATTAAAGTTAGTTTCCAAGTTCATTGAGAGTTTGAATTAGGCTTACAATAAATGTGATTAAGAATAAGTACAGTTACTATTGGTTTTACTTGCAGTATTCTTTTCGTTGTCTAGTTGGTAGTGTTCTAGTGTTTTACGTGCCATTTACTTATTGTCATTTATTAAGTTATGTTTGTTGTGGCTGGCCGAAATATGTGTCTGCAGGTGCAGTGTTAAGCGGTTATTAGTGTGAGTAGCTTTTTAGATAATTTTTATATCTATTGTTTATGATTTAATGAATCATTTCACTATTTAAAATAATTTATGTTAAAAAGCAATATATGTTTTTTATGTTAATAAGTAGAGAAAGATTTTGTTTATTGTTAACCTCTGACGTTTTACAATTTTGTTTAGAAATTCATTTATCTTTAAATCACATTTATGTTGTTTTATCCATGAGGAATTATAATTAATTTATGAAAATATGTAAAAATTAGGTCTATGTTTGTCTATTCACATAAGGCCTGAGCGGTTAAATTGCAAATTTGGTATTACTAGCTCTTAAGTGCAAATATCTGGAGAAATATCACAATTGCGTAGGTAGGTTAGGGGTAGGTATTTCAGTTAAACAGTTCGTCGATAGATGGAGCCCTCGGTTTAAGTTTTAAATACTAATATTTTTGACAAAACATGAATTTTAAACATCGTTTTTATTATAAGTAAATTGAAAATAATGAATTATATTGATTGGCATATTTAAAACATGTTTATCAGAATTTTGGAAGGAGTTCGAATCTACATTAAACGGCCAGAAAGCGATATTTTGGTGATTGGGAATATGCTGGTGACCAAAACTCGTTTTGGCCATATTTTTCTACCATTATCAGAAATCGGTGTTTGGTCTCAACATTCCAATAGAAAAAAAAAATTAAATGATTATTGCAAAAAATAACAGAAACACTTTTTCTACCTATCAATAAATAGTTTTTATGTATTTACAATAACTATATAAAACTCCAACCAATATTGCTGTGTCAGGCATGTTAGTTAAACAGACTATCAGTAGATGACGCTTTCTACAAGATTTTAAAATGATTTTTTTAAACGACCATTATTTTTAAACTATTTAATTACTTTTCTTCATTAGCCGGTAATGAAATCTTCAAAACGATATTTCAATAATTAGTTTTGACGAAGTATTAATAGAGATATGGCGTCGAAATACTTTTAAAAAATGATTCCAGGTTTTTTGACAATTTTAGAAACGTTCTGAGACGAGTATTCTGAGGCAAGATGATAGAGTTGTACATTCTCATTGTTATTACAAATCCCCATCTCATGTCATTGATAAGACATTCGTTGTTTCATCGTATAGGAATAGTTTGATAAACTAAATATTTCAATCCCCATCAGTAATCTTAACGTTTTTGAACAAACATTTTTGCAATTCTTTTAAAATTATGATAGTTCCTCCTATGTGTATAATAATAGACCGTCATATAGTCCTACATTTCAGTGCTTCATTATCTTTCTTCTGGCACTTTAAAAGGGTTAAAAAAGTATGTGGATGTTGACCACAACGATGTGAAAATTAGGGCTGGATTTTCACTTTCTAATGAAAATACACTTTCTGAAACAATTTTGTCGCCCCAGCTTTGTTTACCAAATGAAAGTCTGGATACGGTCAAGTTTTTAGAATACTGTAGGTGGGAAGGTGCCCAAAAGCTAAAAGTAAAGGTATGAACTTGTAGGAAAAAATTGTTGATTTTTTGAATAGCTTGGCAGAAGGTCCAGAAATTTGGTTTGAAATTTTAGTGAGTTTTTGTCATTTAACTTTGTAATTTGGAAACTTTCTGTCCTTATTTTTTTCATTTACCAAATGAAATTCTGGATTAAGTCAAGCTTTTGAAAGACTTGGCAGAAAGGTTCCACGCTCCCAAAGTTGAGAGTGAAGATTTACACTTGTGAAAAAAAAATATAACAATTTTCGAGCAGTTAATATTTTGAATAGATTGACAGAATGTCAAAATAAGGACCTGGAATCTTCATTTGAAATTTTAGTGAATTGTCCTTATTTGACTTTATCATTCGGCTAATTTTTGTTTCTATTTTTTTTTCATTTACCAAATGAAATTGTGGATTAAGTCAAACTTTTGGAAGACTTTAAGGTAACACATGTTCAAGAGTTGAGAGTGAAAGTTTGGACTTGTAGAAAAAAGAAATATATAACAATTTTCGAATAGTTAATATCTTGAATAGATCGTCAAGAATAAGGGTAGAAGGTGTTCGAATGGCTATGTCAAAATAAGGACTACAAAATTTCGTTTAATGTTTCAATGAATTGTCGTCATTTGACTTTATCATTCTGAAAGTTTCTGCCTTTATTTTTTTCGAGTTATTTAACGTCTCAACTTGTATACTTCTGAATGGCAGAAACGAATAAAACATTAAAAAATCCAAATCCAAATACAAATTTTTAGGTACAGGTCAATTATTATAGAATGAGCTCTGGTATTGCTTAGCCTTAGGATGCGCAATGGCAAATGTTACAACTTATGCCGAGAGCTGCAGAGGCATCGAGAGACATCATTTCAATGCCGGCTCTCTAGCTCTTCGTTACTCAGGGCGCAAACTAAGTCGCCCGGCAATTCACTTAACATGTAATTTTGAAACAATTATGATTTTTTTTACAAAATATAACAAAAAAGGTCGTTTCTGTAGGATTATAAAGTAGCTAATTAAAATAAGTTTGATTTTCAAGATTAAATTATTATGATAATGCATCCCTAAGTCCTAATGAAGTTGTCATAAGGCAATTAATTTTGCGTTTCAGCGGGGTGGTAGATGGCTATAAAATAGATAATTAGAATAAGTTGATTTTCATAATTAGTACGGTAATGGCTTTGTAAGCCTACTAATATAGCCGCCGTTGAAGACAACTAATATTTATTTGTTTTAATGCGTTTATCTTTCTAGTATAATATAACAAAAGAAATGCATTTCTGCAAAATAGAATATGACTATAAAGTATATGTATAATTGGAAAGGTTCGATGTTATAATCATTATGGGTCCGACTAATAGGGGGTTCATTAAGAACGTCTATTTATTAATAGAAATTTATATCTGGTTTTGAGTCACAAACAGTACCGAGAAATTGAGGTATAAATTAAACTGATAAGTACCAGACCGTAGACATCAGGTACCCCGTTTAGAAAATATTATATTTATTTGTCGCAGTCTTCGAGCGTAGGTTGCATCTTTATTCCTCCGAATGCGTTCTCCTTCTTTCTTCTACGCAGATTGTAAAATTTTCAGAGCTCACCTTACATTAACCGACCTGTACGTGGAACATTTCTGACAATATGTCTATGGTAAGCGTGTTCGAGGTGACAAAATTGTGCCTTTTTTTCAAAATTAAAAATCAATTTTAGTCACACCATTCAACCCTTATTTTCACATCATTGTAGTTCTACACACTTTTCAACCCTCTTAAAAGAGAAAAATGAGACACCGAAATTTGTTGGATCTGTATTCTGTAATGTATACGCGGACGTTTTGTACAAAGTGACCTTCACCATTATTAAAAATTAACATGCACCATTTTTTTTTGCTGAAGTTTAATGTGTTATTTACACGCACTTATTAAATATTTGTACGTGCATTAGTTACATATAGGTACATATTTACAAAAATTAGTTATTAGTTAACATTTCTTTGGACATGGTGTAAAAAGAATAGAGCAAATGTTGGAAAAAAAAAACAGTAGACTAAAAGAGAATGAGAAAAGAGAGGGTGCTTAATGAAAGATAGATGATTTAAAGTAACGTTTATTATTATTTTTTTTTTGTAAAAAAGACATCAATTATAATAGTTGTTTGTACCGCTTAAAAAAAAATCATTATATACGAAATTGAAACTATTATAGTAGATGTGTGCAGAATGTCGTGCCAAATTGACGTGCTAGAACCAGAATATATCGTACATAATAAAGAAATTAAATTTAAATAGTTATTAAATCAGTTCTTGCGTTTTGCACGACATTCTGCCAAATCCTCATCAGACATTTTCATTTCGAAACGTCAACAAGTTTTCTAATTGTTGAGTTCGTTCTACCAAACAGAATACATATATTTATTGACACATTTCACGTTGTTTAACACGTTCAACAATATTATTATTATTAACAAATATTAAACTTTATTATGGCGTTCATTAATTAAATGATAATGCAATAATTTGGTACCACTGCTCAAATGTCCTGCGGTCATGTGGATGATAAGAAAAACGTAAATTGTTATGATGTGAATATGTGTGTATTATGTATATGAATTTGTTTTTTTGTTTGATTTCGCCTCTCTTAATTGCTTGCGGGTTCTGTGTTTCCACGTGGTACTTGCGGCCTCGGCTTGAGGGGTGCTTTCGCGGCTGGTTTCGACGAACCACCACCGCTACTGCTGCTCGAAAGACCGGCTAAAAGCTCACTCTTCCTAATGCTCTTCAAGTCCAAGTCACCGTAGTAGTCTTCACTGTAGATTGTGATATTGATGTGTTAATGTTACGGGTAGTTTGATATGAGTGAGTTTAGATTTTAAAGTATGGTGGCGAAATAAAAAGGCTTCGTTACCAAAAATTTATACTTATACCAAAAAATCAATTTATTTATTTTTCTTTTGCAAAAATTAAGGAGCGGAGAAGTTCATCTTCTCCTAATATTCTAAAGTAATCAAAATAATCAGAAGGGTGTAAAGTTTTTATTTGTTTGCGGAACTCTCAACGAACGTTTCGCTCATTATGTAGGACTTCTCCAGGGTTAAGTATCAAAGTTAATTAAAGCACGTTTCTTGTGTTTTACTTATTTTGATACTTAACCGTGGTTAACCCCATTTAGAGGGCGAGACGTTGGTTGTGAGCTTTAGAAAAACGAAATAAAACAAAAATTTTGCACCCTTTTTGATAGATGATTGTTTTGGTTTCTTTGATAATAAGATTATTCAAATTTGCGTACGTATCTTTGACAGTAGGTACTTTTTTTAAATAAAAAGCACGATTTAGATACACTGGTTTGGATACGATTCACACTGGGGTGAAAAAGAAATTCTTATGGATGGCGCTGTGATCACATGAAGAGGGAATAAACAGGTAAACGAATCAAACCATTTTTAAATTCCGACTACACGTTTCTATACCAAGCTAACCTAACCTACCTTGCCCTATCCTAATCTAACCTAACGTCAAATTAAGAATTTTGGACTTTAATGTTAGGTTAGATTAGGATAGGGCAAGGTAGGTTAGGTAAGCTTGGCACAGAAATGTGTAGTCGGAATTTAAGAATGGTTTAATTCTTGATTTTTTTAGTTTTCATACGTAGATGTATGATAAACATAGTCGTTAATAAAGTCCCTAGATAATCAAAGTCTGGTCAATGCAATTGGAACAAGAATAAAATGACAGTGCCAATGAAAGTAAATGAAAACAATAAAAGGTGGGGTTGAATGACAGCTATATTCCTAGGTTATATTCACCTCATCTGTCATATTCAAACGGCACATCTGATCATTTGACAGTGCACTTAACTTTCGCGACAGATTTCATTGAGATGAACCATTAATGATATATACACGGTTATGTGAATGTCGCCATCTTTTCATATTTAGAAAAGGACAAACGGTTCGCAGTCTTACTCAAACAAGTAAATGCAACCGTCCAGACTTTGATTATCTATGGACTTTAGTCGTTAATCGATTCAAGCGCCATCTATAATCTGTTTCAGTGAAGCAATTACTTCGCCAATGCCGATGGTATGACGTGTATCTAGATCATAATGAAGCCACTTTTGTGTTGTTATTCTTACGACTACCGAATTCTAATTAAATATCTGATCAAAAAAATTAATTTTTAATGAGTGAAAACGTATATTGTTTACAATCCATAATCCAAGACTAGATTAACTTTATCGGGGAAGCCCTTAATCTGTAGAAATCTGGAGATCTCTTCAAAAATATTCTCCTAACCAACACTTTTTTCAAATAATTGATTGTTGTGGTCTTTAATTTGTTAAATTGAAATTCATACTGAATATTATTAATTACAAAATACGTTTTTAATTTAATAACTGATAATTTTGTTAATTTAATAAATATTCTTTTGTTGGTTACTTTTTTTTTTTGATTTATTATATTTATTAAAATTGAAAAAGAATTTTGCCCTAATTTTTGATTTTCAAATAAATTCTTCCGATGCTGAATAAAAACCACCTGGATTTTCTGTTAAGCTATGTGCTTGTAATCCAACATTATTTTAGTCAATTTTTCGTCTGATGTCTAATTGTAGATCTTGAAGAAGGCTTCCACACAAAGCGAAACATTCGCCGTAGATTTTGAATAAAATCATAAATGTTTTCACTCGTTAAAAATGCGTTGATTATTATTTTTACCAGTAAATGAAAATGAAAATCGACGATATTAACAAATTACATATATTATTACATTTTTTTTTGTTGCACCCTCAGTAAGAGAAAAGAAAGTTGTGCTGAGCAGCTAAAAGGGTGTGCGTTAAGTTTCTTATGCAATCCACCACACTGTAGGGATATGTTCAGAATTTATGTGCAATATAAAAATATTTTTTTTGAAGGAAATTTAAAATCAAATATTTTTAAATTGAAGCTGCAAAAACTATTCTGAACACAACCCAAACTTATGTGATAAAAGCGCAAAGACAAAAAGGGTAAATTGAATTAAAATGAATGATATATGTTCCTCTGCACATGCGGTTATCAATAGATAGCATTAAGAAGTCTCAATGCCACAAAAGCATATTTTATATAAATAATGTAAAGGATTTTCGGGTAATTATGTATAATAGCTTACCCCCTTTAGATTTTCTTGAAAAAAAAGTATGTTGTAGAGTTCGTCATACTGATCAAGAATATATACATATATGTTGGGTGTGGAAACCACCCCCTCATGGTGTTTTTGAACTTCTTCATTTTGTGTATTTGTTTTCCATGTCTATTGTAAAATGCGATTAGTAGTGGTGGTTTGTTGATTTATTCGAATATTGAGATCGTGTAGTGTTTATTGTTGTTGATTAGATACGGAATTATTTATAGTCTTTATCTATAGGTGATACATGATACTGCTTGTTTCTATTAACTCTGAAAGGTTATTCTTAGTCTTTTACGAATACAGATGTTGGGAAAGGGTGAGTGGTATGTAAATGTAAAGACACCCATCCTGAACCGTAATCTATTGCAATACACACTGAAGTATTACGACGGTTTTTTGTATTTTTTGAAGCTCAAAACCAGTATGAAGATGTCATAAAAAATATAAAAAACCGTCGTAATAGTTCCATGTGAATTGCAATAGGTTACGGTTCAGGATGGGTGTTTACGTTTACATACCCCTCACCCTTTCCCTGTATTCGTAAAAGATTAAGAATAACTGCTTTTAAAGTTTAAACGAACAAGCAGTATCATGTATCACCAATAGATAAATACTATAAATAATTTCGTATCTAATCTACAAAATAAGCAAACAGAACATGATCCGAATATTGGAATAAATCAACAAACCACTACTGCTAATCGCGTTTTACAATAGACATGGAAGACAAATACACGAAATGAAGAAGCTCAAAAACACCATGAAGGGGTGGTTTCCGCGCCCAACATTTATATATATCAGTATGACGAACTGTACGACATACTTTTTTTTTTTCATGAAAATCGAAAGGGGGTAAGCTATTGTACATAATTACCGATTTTCGTCATCGTTATTTTTAAATGAACAATTTTTACATTTTTAGTGATAAAAATTTATTTTTGTCCATGTGATTTAAATAAAATTTATAATCAATAAAATTAAAGTGTTTAAGTGACGTATCGACCTCCAATTTTGGCCATCTTCAAGTTAAATAATCCATACATGCAACATGACATGTAAATTAAAATGATGTATGAATTATTTAGCTTGAAGATAATTGAAATGAACGGTCGAAATGTCACTTGAACTCATTATAATTAGATGTTGGCAAAATTAAATTTTATTTGGTTAATTATCAATTTTTACATTATTTATTATTATTGAAATATTTTAACCGGTTTGTTACTAACAATTTAGTTTTTTTTATTTAATTGGACTATTAGACCAATTCGAATTAAAAATCAAAGTATAAAAAAATGTAAATTTTTGCTTACCATCCGGGAACATCTTCGGGATCTTCGCAGTTTCCGGTTCCGTCAGCGTCTCCAATTTTGAAAACGGTACCAATCGGGCAACCGTATTCTCTCGCTTGTCCCTCCAAGCAAATGTAATATTTACGGCAGTCATCGGGGTGAGCGTGTCGCGAAAAGCTACCCAAATTGCTCACGGCACCCGCACCAGGGCACGAGAAACCCCCAGCAACTTCTAGAATTAGCGGAATAAATTTTATATTAATATTAGTACATTAGTAAATCTGCGGAGAGAAAAAAAAATACGTTCCATTAGTTAAGCATTAAGTGTTTCACTGTCGCGTTCCGAATAAAAAAATTGACTGATTGTGAAAGGGAAATGTGCAAAAGCGTATGTGGGGTCATGCGGGGGTGTCTTTTCTTATGTTTCTGCTGTTTCGATGTGAATGATTTTGTAATACAAAAAAAAATATCTAAATGAAAATGAAGACCCAGAATATAACCTTTGTCATATTCCTCAATTTTTTTTAAATGCCTATTTTTTGGAAATTGATAAAATTGTATTTTCTTCTAGTTCTCGTGACCAAAAGTTTTTTAAAAAATTCTTATTGCCTCTTAGATGATTTATCTAAGGATATCCCCCTAAATGGGGCCAGCTTTGACTACCTATATGTTTTATCTTAAGGAGGGTAGGTCTAAAAAAATTATTTTTCCAAAAATCTCATCATTTTTATTTTAGGCCAGGTTAAGTTAGTATACATCCCTGCACTAAATTTTTTCTTTAATAATCGCTAAGGTTTTAAATGAAGGGATGATAAGGCAGTAATATACAGATAGATAGAACTCCAATGAAAACAGGTTAAATAAAAAGGCATTTTCATTTGGAGTTCCTTGTAATACTTTTTAAAGATTTACTGCAACAGAAGAAGACAAAAAGAAAAGATGCTTTCGTAGGGTTATATTTAGGAATAATGAAAACTCCATGGATAAGAAAAATCAGAAATCGTGAGTCATTGGAAAAAGTGGTGGGAAAAGGGTACCAATATAGAAAAATAGGAGAAATTGGATGGTAGGACGCCCTCTGAAACATTAATGGTGGGTGGGAGATTTGTTAGAGGAGTAAAAGGGAGGCAGAAGGGGACATAGCTTATATTATTTTTCACAAATAGTTGGTATGGTAGATGTTTCAATTTTGGATAAATGAACAAAAATGTTCATATAATTATTTCAACGTTCTATGTCAAAGGGTTTTCTGAGAAAAAAATGGCGGACGTAGAGATAGTTGACTGAGGTTACTCAGGATTCTATTCTTCTATTATTTGGTACAGACCAAAGAAATTGCTCAATTGAAAACGTGAGATTTATTATATTAGGAATTATTCGAATCTTCATTTTGATTTTATTGTGTCCATGTCTTCAAGTGTCTCTATTTGAATGAAGTATTTGTCGAATGATTAGAGTTTCAGACTTGTGATATAACATAAAAATAAAAACAAATTTGTAATTCAATATTCAAAAATGAAAACGCCATTCCAAATTCTCAAAACATGGATATTGCTTTCGTTCATGGTCTAGATCAGGGATTCCTGAAACTTTGTGTAATGATGATCGAAATTTCTACGAAACATATTGAGGTAGATCATCATTCGTTTTTCAACATGAAGCTTTTTAAACGTCTTGTAGTTTACAAAACCTTACCAAGTTGTCAGGTTCAGTGCATGGTGTTCTGCAGAATATAGTTTTGGAAACCTTGGCCTAGGCCTGGACCACGGTTTATCATAAAATTTTGGACACTACTCAGGATGATCATGTCCAAATATGTTTATGTAAACCATGGTTCAGACAAAACCTCGATAAGATATTTATGATACCATCTAGCTAGCTAACTTTGGAAGCAATATCAAAATACAGTTAAACATATTTGACGATTAAAGCTCTTTGAACACACATACATATTAGAATTGGGACAATTTTTTAAAATTATTATCGTTTCTTGCGTACCTTCGTTTTTACATTCGGGAACTTGATCTGCCCACATGCAAACTCTGGCGTCTCTGTCGTATGCCAGACCGGGAGAACATTGGTATCTGGAGGCTTCACCGTTCCAACAGTTCCAGAAAACGTCACATTTTGCTTCGTCGGGGAAAATACCGTAGAGACGCTCACAGTGGGGGGTTGAAACTGCGGGCTCTAAAGGAACAGAAACAATTATTAATGTTAGGGTTTTTGCCCTGGAATTAGACCAATAATATTTGTAACCCTTCATTCCTTTCTGGTGATTCTGTAAATCGTACGTTCTTTAAATAATTCCCTTCAAGTTATAGATTGTTATTGCTCCAATTTCTGGCGTATTTTTTTTGTAATTTTAATTAGAAATTATAAACTTGCCTAATTCCGACCTGTCACCACAGTCTACGTTGTGGAGGTAGTCACAGTTTTCGGTTAAAAATTTGGGGTCACTGGCGTCGAAGGCGAGACCGTTTCCACAAGTTTTCAATTCTGCAATGTTGTTATCACATTTCCAATATTTGTCACAAGACCGCGGGTGTGGGTAGAATCCAAAGTCGTCAGGACATTTGAAATTTTCTTGGGCATTGGCTGTAATAAAAAAAAAAACAAATTAGTGAAACCCATATTTTGGTTTTAGGATAGATTTTATAAATTTCAAAACAATTTTTGGTTTGCAACACTGTGGTTTCATCGGATGTTACAATTTGTATATACATATATATTGTAAATTGTAACTCATCCATCTGATGAAGCCATGGAATGGCGAAACAACTGTAGTGATAAAGCAAAAATTATTTTAGAGTCTACTCTTTTTTATATTCGTATATTCTCAGTATTTTAGATGTCTTTTCTAATAACTACAACTAGTGAAAGTAAAAATAATGAAATCATTTAGTTTAATTCACTTTTAGAATGTTATTGCAACAGCTAAGAAGTGAAAGAGGTACGTCGATACAGAAATAGGGAAATTAGATTAAGTTCTTATCCTAACCTAACTTTATCATCTTGTTCTTTTCTTCTTCCATGCAGCTACTTATAATTCTGAATGCTAGAAAAAGGCTTTTCTATTTGTTTTTTAGTTTTTGTTATTAAAATTAATAAAAATAGTCCCCTCTACATAAATAAACCACTTTAGGCGTTTAATTTTAAAGAATTTTAAGATCAAAATCGGGATGGAGCTCAAGTTTGTTGCAAATTACTTATTGGCAATTATTATGATATCTCTTTTGCTTGCCATAAAATTTCAGATGTGTGCAAGTTTCACATTTAACATGTGCTAAATTTAGAGCTGATTAGAGAAAGAAAGCAGTGCTGTCTCTTGGAACTTTCTTTTTTGATTTACAGTTCTTCGATTAGGTAACTGTAATATTGCATAAGGTTCACATACCATTCTAAACCGTCCAGATGTAGACCGTTAAGACCAATCAGACACTTGAGATTTTTTTCTTTTTCCTTTTCATTAAACATTTCCACATACGCAATGGGAAATAGCATTCTGTCCTTCTGTGTACGCCTACACTGGCATATTTCCATCATTACATTACCACTTATATATGTATATGTATGTGTATAACTGATACCATAGGATTCAAAATACTTTTTATTGCATAAACCGTTAATTACCTGCTATATTTACCTACATTAAGTATTACTATCATAACGATTTCAGAGGAGCATGTAATTGCCCAATAAATAGGCAAAAGAAACTTTCTAAGATTTTAATTATTATTAAAGATAAATAAGGCATTTGCTCAGGATATAGATTTGGAGAATTTTTTTTTACAATGTATAATTTTTTCTAATGGCGAATAAAAGGACACCAAAATAAAGACCCTAGACAGTAATGCAATTATAAAGATTAGATGGTCACAGATCTTTACTACCCGAGCTTATCTTCACATTCGCCGAAGATCAATATCATCATCTAACACCCTTATCTTATGTTTCAACAATAAATTAGTCAAGGTTCCTTTCTGCCTCCCTTTGTATCTGTTTCTACCTCTTATGTGCTTCTAACTAGCTCTTCATGTCTCAAAAGGTACCTATCTTATCATTTATTATTTCTAACATGGTGTTTTCTCTTTTCGTCCCTTCATAAAAATGTATCTGTTTTGACCAATTTAATCCTCGTTTCGTACCGTGAAGATAATTTGCACCTAATGAGTTTTCGTTTCGTACCCGGTGCATGTTATGCTTGTTATTTTTAGATTAGATAAAGAACCATTGAATGTATTTATTTCTGTATGAGGTTACGGTAGAGGTTGTGTGTGTGTGTGCGCGTGTAATTTGTTTTACTTTCATCCACTCTAAATTTTCGAGCACTTTTTATGTACCCGATTACGTAGTTCTAACCCTACTTTTATCTTTTCTGCATACTATTTTTTTTTTCATCAATTTTAGTTTTTTAATTGTTACTAGTTCCATGTAATTTAAGGCTGTGTCTAGTTCCTGCTAAGCAAACGCTACTGTTCTATTTCTAAGACCATAAATCATCCCCCATTTAAGATTATGGAAATCTTGTTTTTATTATGGGTTACTAAACAGTTACTTACTGAATAAGAAGACTTTAAAATAAAATATATTTTCACGTATTTATTATAAACACTCTAACGATATGTGTTTTGTCGACACCATGTATATTAAACAGTGGCTATTAAGTACTTTTAATACCTAATACTATGTACTAACAAATACTATACATATACACAAATTGTAGACATTAATTGGTAACTTTCACTGACTATGAGACAAAAATATTATTGGAAAGAAAGTTTGCTTGCAAAGGGTCTTGTTAAGTTAAGCCATGGTGTAAAAAATGGGTAAAAGGTTGAAATTCTTTTTCTACGAGGGTAAACTGGTCGTATACGTTCGTTTAAATTACATATCTCAAAAAATTAAAACATCTGCAATAGAACAAAATGTGTTATTGGTCAGTATTCTGTCGAAACTACCGCATTCTTGGTCGCGATATCGAACCTGCTAGTTCTCATCAGCGCGTCATCGGTAGTTCAAAATAATTGAGTTTCATTTTTAATTAAGGAAATCATAACTCGTCATATCTCGTCATAACTCAAATCAGATACCATATTGTATCTCTTTTTTAAATGCAAGGAGTCGACAAGTGCCCTTGTGACCTTATCCATCTTAAGCTATTATTTTTAATGAATTACTGAAGATTAATGTTTTTTAAAACAGTGTTAAACATTTCCCTTTTTATAAAGTTTTGCCTAATAATTGAATATACATTAGACCATTTCATTGTGTGAAAAAGTTATTCAAATTCCTTCAATAGTTAAATATTATATAACGTTATTTCAATAATTTCAGAAACGTTAGCGATCATCAGAATATTGTATTCTTGTACGTTACGTCATCTGTAACCTTTTTGTTTTTATTTTGCACAAGTTCTTATGCCCACTTAATAGTTTTATTTATTGTACATTACGCAAAATTTAAGGCTCTTGTTCAGCACGAGTTAAGATTTTTTTAAATAATCTGTTCAACGTCGCACAATTCAGATTTCCATGTATAATGCATGCATAATCGGAGACAAATTAAACTTTCTGCTATTCCAATAAAACCATTTAAATGAGATTCGGTACGTACGTTACTATAAATAACCTATAATTATTAATAATAATTCTGAAGACGTTCTCATGTCCAATTTTTAATAAATTCGTTTTGTAGAAAGATATTGAAAATGTGTAAAAACAAGAAAAAATTAATTTTTGAGTGATGAATATGTTATTTAAGGAGGAGTACATTCAGGAAATACGATATTCTGGAAATGTGCTGGGAATGTGATCAACTTGAAACGTTACCATCGAGAATATGAAGGCCAGACAGCTTTAACGTAAAAAGCTCGATATTATTGCGATGATGGTGGACGATTGCAAAGGTGGTTTATGGTAAACCACGTACCTGTAGAACCAATGGTCTTTAATTTTCGGATATAAAGATAATTTAACTTAGAATTTACCAAAAGTCAACATTTGTGGTTATTTTGACGAAACCAGAGCAAATTAAGACTGCTATGTACTTTTGAAAAGTTTGAGCGAAAACGTGACCAACGTGTGAGGCAATTTCTTATTGATAGACTTGCAAGAGGCTGAGGATGTTAGATGTTTCATCTTTCGAACAATACAAAGATTAGTTCAGAATAGTAAACCTAGTTTTTAGTCAGACGACTTTGACGTGATGAATACGAAATTATCAAAAGACGTATATCTTCCTATTTCCTAAAAACTAGAAGTGGGCGAATGCACCCTGTAACCTTATGAACTACTTGACTTCGTTTTGGAATCGAAAAAATACTTATAAATAATTAAACACAACAGAAGGAAAGATGATTTTATTACAACAGAAAAAAATGGAAACGAAAGAAATCTGTATAAAGAAGCAAAGGAAGTGAATCACAATTTAGAAAGACGAGAGCTAGAATTAATGCTACAAAATACAGAAATTACATTTGGAGTTCAACTCCCTATTTAGATTGGATTTTAAACGAGTGTAAGCAGACATTCAAAGTTTTAGACGAACGGACAATCAAAATCAAAAATCATTACTTAATGAAAATAAATTAAGTACAAAAAGAGAGGAACAAATGGAAATGGAAAAAGGTGGGAAGGAAGCACGTAGAGGAAAGAGGATGATCCTTAGATTATATTGCAACAAAAAAAAAATTGAAACATACAAAACCAACAGGAAGAGGAGGAATACAGGAAAATTGTTCTAGAAGTTACAGAAACTCCAGACAGGCAATATTAAATAATCGGAATTGGAAATCACAAACCTGTGAAACGAAGATGAAAAAACGAGTAAAAATCTAGACAGACAAAAAAAAGAAAAAAACCTGCGAAACTCGAAGAATGCGAAGAAGTAGAAGGCAAAAAGAAAGGTTTGGCATTGGAGATTAACGCTAGATTTTGATTAGGTTCTGAAATTATAGCAAACATGCATTGAAGGCTTGAGGGGAAGAAATAATCGAAAACGTAGGAAATGACTTACTTAAAAAATGCATAAAAGTCAAAAATAAATTAAGTACAAACGTAGTTGAAAACAGAAAGAAATGGAAATGGAAAAAGGTGAGTAGTAGGTACCTAAGCATTTAAAGGAAAGAGGACCATCCTCAGATTATATGACAACAGAAAAATGGAAAGTGCAGCTTTCTATGGAAAGGAGTCTAAAAAAGAAGCAAAATTCTAGAAAGGTAAGAGCCAAACGGAAACTTAAAAGGATGATTACAGAAAAATAGTTCTAGAATTTACGCAAATTCCAGATTATTTGAAGAAACATAAAAAGAAAAAATTGGGATTGGAGATCAGAGCCAGATTTAGATTAATTTTTGAAACAAAAAAAAATAGATATTGAGAGTCTTAGAGGGGGGAAAAAGTTAGGTACAACAATGATAGGAAGAACAAGATTGCAAAAAATGTGGTATATTATCTTTATCATCATCAATCCTTGCAGACTGAAAAATGAATATTTTAAAGCACAAAAGTTTTCTGAAAAACGTAAATTATATAGTAAATAATCAGGTGCAACAAAAGGAAGGTGAATATGGAGTATATGAAAGTATTGACTAAGTCATGAAAGAAATTATATTGGGCGTGGTTTTGCGTGTATATGTATAACTAGGTGAAAGACCCCGATGTGGAACGCTTTTTAATTAGGCGTAAAAAATATTAATAACCGAAATAAACTTGTTGTTGTTCTTTTTTTTTACGTAAAAAGTGAAAGATGTTAACTTTAACTATCCAAAAATAATGAAAGCTAATATTGCTAAGACAAAGTAATTATTCAAGGTTAACTTTAGAAAAAAGGTATTTGTTACACTGGTATTTTTCTAAGTTGTTAGTTTCTTATTTTGGGTTTTCTAAACCACTCTTGTTAGCACAGTTAATTTATTTGTTAAAGTGTTAGTTAAGGCAGATGATGCGTGTAATTTGTTCATATTTTATGAACATGTATCTACATGTCGTTAATATAGTCATTTGTGTGAAAGAATACTCAATGTTATTCCATCAATTAGAAAGTGTAAAGCTTTTTTTAATTAGGCGCCTTTAATATTAATATATGAAGCAATTCATTATTCTAATAGAACTGTAAGTAGATTAATGGGATGCACAGGTTTGATAGACTATCCATTATTCTAACGCTGGTTTATGTCAACCATTAAACCAGAATTTCTCAAGGAAGATTGAGAAAAAAATTAAACAATAAACGTGTTGCACAAACAATAAAAAGACAGGAAAAAAGTTAAGGAACAATTTTTTATTTGTAAATTAAGACATGTATACACGGTGGCCCAAAGTCAGTGACAATTAGACAGTTATGGAAAACAAATTACTTGAAAATTTTGGAAAAATAATCGGTAATTAAAATTTTTTTATATTTGTCTTCAATGTGTGTGAGTACGAACGCGATAATGACATCATTAGTACTTAATGTACAATGTTTAAATGATCTTGCGACCATGTTCTGTTTATGTTAAGATGATATTAAGGAACGGTTAACGAGGAATTGTTTATATTTATACTAGCGTACTACTTACGTAGGTTATATGGAGTAGGCGTAGACGTGTGCATTTACACGAACCCACACCTACTACCGCATAACCTATGTATAGTTCGTTATCTAATCTGAAAATAAGAAATACAACATGCACCCAATATTAAAATAAATCAACAACACAAATACTAATGATGTCATTATCACGTTGGTACACATACACATTGAAGACAAATACAAGACATTTTTGAAAATTTAGAAACTCAAAAACACCATGAACGGCACATTTCCGCTCTTAACATATATGTATATGTATCCTTAATCAGCATGACGAACTCTATAACATATATTTTTTTTTTTTTTAAATCGAAAGAGGGTACCTAAGTATTGCGCATAATTACCATAATGTTTTGGGGTTCCATATGTCTGAATGGAAAAACGGAACCCTTACAGGACCATTCGTCTGTCTCTAACCCAAACACAGATTTATAACTTAAATAAACGAATTTGAAATATAGGGGTCACTTTTGGGGGGCAAATTAGCAAAAAAGTTTTTCAAAATGGATCGTGTGACGTTTCAAATGAATGTTCCTGTTGTGGGGTTCTCAAAAATATTTTTTTAAGAATTTTAAAATACATAAATTGTTTAAAAGATAATATGTGAAAATTGACCAAGGGTATATCTGTAACTAATAAATCTAAAATTAAAAAATTAAATACAGAAAATAAATCGCTACTCATAGATTATAGAAAAATCTATACCTATGTATTTTTTTAGTTGTTAGTTATCACCAACAAATTAATTTCCTTTTCACGTGAATTCAATTCGCATGTGTCAGTTTTTAAGTTGATAATTAAGAAGATGTAAAATTAATCACATTTTAATTAATTTGGGTATGATTATAATTTGTTAATTGTACTGTAAAATGTTCTAAATCACGTAACTACTAAGTAAGGAGATCCTTAAATGTAATTTTCATTGATGTTATTCGATTTTCTTTCGGAGATAGCTGCAGTAGGTCAAGCGACGAACCCCAGTTATAATTGATCAACTGTTATACTTAGATCTTTGCACATTCGTTGGAATGTTTTCTATCGTTTTGTTTAAAAAAATTTGAGCAGTTTTGGATACTTAAAATAGATAATTTCATTAATTTTGTCATAATAGAAATAATCCTTGGAGAATTGACGGCAAACGACAATCAACGTAAAATTACAATAATAAACTTCTTTTCCGATTAATTTATGTTACAAAGATGTTCGAGAAAAATATTTGTAATGAAAATACCCTAATTGGAATTTTCGATTTTGGTGATTTTTGTAAATAAATTAATCTAAAAAAGGTTTTTAGGTTGATTTTGCGTTACTTGTCAGTTGTCTATGGTACACTTTTATAATACCAAAATTACCGAAACTGGATATTTAATGTAAAAATTCAAAAAGCTTAAATATCAATGATGTCATTATCACGTTGGTACACATACACATTGAAGACAAATAGAAGAAATCAATGAAAATTTAGAAGCACAATGAACGGCTCATTTCCGCACCCAACTGACGAACTCTATGGCATACTTTTTTTCAAGAAAAATGAAAGGGGGTAAGCTATTGTTCATAATTACCAGGAAATGTATACATATGTACATAGATACATATGCATAACGGTAGAGACCGTTTTAATGTAATTCATGTACCTATAGATACACATTTCTGTAATAATCGGGTGATAAAAACCAAGGATATGGCGATGAAAAGCAATTATCGTTAATAGAATTTAAGTAACGTTCAACTTTCAACAAGGAAAAATAGGGAAAGTACATATTTCTATTACTATTATTGCATTTTAATTACTTGTCGTTATTGTCAATGCTGAAACTATTTACTACAGTACGATGTGTGTTATTTGATTTGGATAATGTAATATGAAATTCGTCCGCATATTCTAACGAATTCATTCGTTAATGACATTTATAACATGGAGCTACCAGTGACCTTGACATTATACATTGAATGACAGACTTCGGATTATTTTACATCGTCCTTTCGTGAAAATGATCTTGGCATTTTACGAATGTAAGTTTAACTCTAATCAATAATTAATTAATATTTAGTTAGGATAATAAATTCATTGCCGGACACGAATATGCATATTTTATATACACCGATTTAATGCAAAGACAAAACGTAAAAGAAAAACGAAACGAACAACAAATACCTACAATAATTAAAAAAGAGTATAGGGGGTAAAGACGTATCAATTAAGGAAAAGCTGTTTTTTTTTTTTCAAAAAACATCCTTTTATGGTTCTAAGCTTAGTTTCAAAAGTCTACGTGAGCTTTTTACGAAAAAAACCGTCCTTTGTAATTAAATTTGTATCTATATTACTGTACGTAAGTATGCAGACCCATCTCGCGGCGAAGAGCTGAATTAATTTTGCGTATATTTGTTAAAATCCTACAAAAAATGTCTTAAACAATATTGAAAGCTAATTGCAAAACTTAAAACTTCTAGTCTTATCGAATTATTTGGGATTTCTTTCGAAAACCAATTTGCATTATTAATAAAACCCAGTAAAATATACATCTAGCATATTTTTTTTTGGTTTGTGCAACAATTAGAATGTTAGAATTTAATGTAATTGTCTTGCTTTAAACTGGCTTTATTGTTAACGTTTAGGCAAAGAATTGGGTCGATCGAAAGGTAAGATAAAGTGTGTTGATATTCAATTACCTACACGATATCATTGGACAATAAAATCGAACTTTGAAAAGAAGAGATATGTAGATAAAGTATGACGCCGTTAGGCAAAGTTGTTGTGTAATACGTATTCTTATGAGTCTTATAATAATATAAAACAGAATGCTGTAATTATGTATATCTATTTATACAGTCATATACTTTATTGCAAAGATATTTAGTTAAATATATTTGTGCGAGCTTTTAAAAAAGGTCGGTAATCATTTATGTAGTTAAAAAACGGCTAAAATTTTTAGCTTCTTTAGGGATTTTTATACAATTATTAGCTAAATCGTTGTTAGGGGTGTACAGAAGTTAAAAATAGTAGTTGTGTGAATTTGCGGATTAGAAATTTGAAGATAATAAAAAAAATGTTTGTAATACATTAAAAAAAAATCTAGATCTCTGTAACAGTGCCATCTATCGGGCCCAAAAGTATCCTACTTTTCGAGTCACACATTAATAAAATATCATTAAAATTAGTTGAGCTGATACGTACCTGTGTCAATTTTTTTAAAAGAGGTTTTGTTCAAATTTAAAAAGAATATCGTTGCAAATTCCAGTTTGTTTGTATATATGTATTAATTTAATATTTTTTAATCTTTTAATTTCCTCTAACATGGTAATATTTCATGGATTTACTAAGTAAAAAATGATTTTATATATATAATAAGTCGATATTATCAAATTTTAATTCAGAGATAACAACAGTTGCTCAAGCGACGAATTTGAATAAGGCAAATAAAAAAAAGCTCAAATTACATCTACTTTATAAGGAGTGCTTTTTAGAGTCGATTTTGTACTAACGAGTTTATGTACTCTTTATATAAAATTTTAGGTTTTATAAAATTTTAAAACTTAAAAATGACTCAACATTAAGTATATCGTTTTTCCGGTTCCGCACGTCCGATTGGAAAAACGGAACCCTAACTTATACGAAAGGGCTTCATTGGCACGAGATTAAAGGGGGTTTTAATAATTTTTATGATGTATAGGTTTTGGAAAGTAAATTTCAGGAATAGCTCGGAAAAAACTGCGAGACTCGTTTCCTGAACTAGAATTATCTACAAATTTATACGGAGCCCTTGATGGGCCAGTCTGACTCGCACTTGTCCGGTATTGTTTTTGTAAAAAAAATACCAGGTTGTAGAACGCAAAAAGACATTTCATTCAAAATAAATAAGAGGTAGGTACTTAACTACTTCTAAAATTGATGTTGTAACTAAGGAAAAATTATTTTTGATGTTCACATTTTTTTTTGAGGTGAGGGTTGATGGTGATCGTATAGATACGCCTCCCCCCAATCGATTTCCCCTTCATGGTGTTTTTGAGCTTCTTCATTTCGTGTATTTGTCTTCCATGTCTATTGTAAAACGCGATTTGTAGTAGTGGTTTGTTGATTTATTCGAATATTGAGATCGTGTAATGTTTATTGTTGTAGATTAGATACGGAATAATTTAAAGTCTTGATCTATAAGTGATACATGATACTGCTTGTTTGTATTAACTCTGAAAGGTTATTCTTAGTCCTTTACGAATACAAATGTTGGGAAAGGATAAGGGATATACGTAAATGTTAACACACCCATCCTGAACCGTAACCTATTCCAAAACACACGGAACTATTACGACAGTTTTTTGTATTTTATTTCATACCGGTTTTCAGCTTCAATAAATACAAAAAACTGTAGTTGTACTTCCGTGTATATTGCAATAGGTTACGGTTCAGGATGGGTGTGTTTACATTTACATACCTCTCACCCTTTCCCAAAATTTGCACTCGTAACACACTAAGAATAACCGCTTTCAAAGTTTAAACAAACAAGCAGTATCATGTATCACTTATAGATAAAGACTATAAATTATTCCGTATATAATCTACAACAATAAACACTACACGATCTCAATATTGGAATAATTCAACAAACCACTACTACTAATCGCGTTTTTTAATAGACATGGAAGACAAATACACGAAATGAGGAAGCTCAAAAACACCATGAAGGGGTGGTTTCCACGCCCAACGTGTGTATATATTATATAAGTATTCTCCGCCTGTGACTATGCATTAACGACCTATATAACTACAGAGGGTTTAAGTCGCTTTTTAAAATAATTGTTCACTAAACGAGTACCTAAATTAAAATTAAAAATATCATTTATCTACACGGAACGCAAGAAGAGAAAGCGGCTTGCATCATGATCTTAATTATTTACCTTCCATGTAAAAATGTCAGAGGTTCCCAACTCTTAACATTATTGAGTAGTCAGTATACCTACTTACTGCGTTATGCCTTATTGTATAAACCTTTGAGAAACAACGTTAATTTATTTGTAAAACCTGTTCGACTTTTTATACGTACAAAAACATACACACGTATAAATTTATACGTACGTATTAGGTAGGTGCATAACTATTGTATAAATACTTAATGCTGTTACATAATGCTAGTACATTTATGCTGCTAACACATTCAATACGCAAAACTAATCAGTGCCAGACGGAGGTACCTACCTACCTACACCTATTTCTAATTTGAATACGGAACTATTTCCTGTCTTTCATACATTACGGTAGTTTTGCTTGACAGTTAGCTTTTGTCTTTTTCGTTTTGGATTTTGTTTTCTGTAATTTATTGGTAATGGAAATTTTCATTATGGTATAAGTTGCCAAATCTGATTGTAATTATCTAATTATGTATACCTACCCATGTGAGAGGTCGACAGGATGTTTATTGGAATATTGTTGGTAGATTCAAAGGGACATAAATATTAAATAACAATTATTAATAATGGCTCGTTTGGGGAATGTTCAAAATTTCAAAAGAATGTCATATCATTTCAGAAAAATATTTGTTTTTCTATGATTTTGAAAGTTAATAAAATTACTTAATGAACTCGTTAAATTTAATCATAATTTGATAGCTATTTTTAAAATGTGTAGAATGACATTAGGTAAATTATAAATGTTAGTCATAGAATTAAAATTTACACGAAAATAAATTCGTTTTAGTAGGAACGTAGATAAATTTTCAGAATCATAGATCTTAATTATTATTTGTAACGAATTTAATATCATAATTAAATTTTTCGAAATTCAAATCGGCCGAATTGTAATTTTAAAAAGTTGCGTCTACAAAATCTTGAAGTTAAAATCTAAGCCTCTCTGACTTTATAGTGTGTTTTAATCTAAGGCTAGTGGAAACAGCATTTGTGCATCTTTTTAATACTGGCAAATAATTGGTATTATTTTTCATCAGATTTTAAAGTTTTACAAAATGTGGTTTTTGGCCCTTTGACGCTTTTGCAATAAATGGATTCAAAATTTTAAAAGAATGTCACAATATTTCGGAAAAATATTTGCTTTCGTATGATTTTAAAAATTGTTAAAATTACTTTTTTAATGAGCTAATTAGATTTAATCATATTTTAATAGCTATTTTGAAAACGTGTGGAATGTCAGTAGGTAGGTACATTATAAATACATATGTGGTTATTAATATTTATAGAAATTAATTTTACACGAAAATAAATTTGTTTTAGCATGGGCACAAAATTTTCGCTAATAAATTTTAAAAATTCTAATTTAATACTAAAATTAAATTCATTTTTAAAAAGTTGCGTCTACAAAATCTTGAAGTTAAAATATAAAGCTTTGATTTTTTTTAGAGTTCATTACCCTAACGCCAGTGGAAGGAGCATTTGGGCAAATAATTCATATTATTTTTTATTTATTTTAAAAATTTGTAAAACGAGTTTTTTGGTAAAAAATGTGACAGATGAATTTTCAACAAAAAGCCCGAAAAAGCACCTGTCTATCTTTAACATTTGAAAACGTGTAACACTCCAAACGAGTCCTTAAAAGTCGACTGTAGTATCTAGTAATTTCAGTTTGAGATAGTAGCTATACTATCATGTGTGAATAAGAGGACGTATTATCCAATCAGTTTCAAAAAAAAAACCTCTAGATTTATTTTTTTTAACTACTAAAAAACTGTTTTTATTTTCTGAGTAACTAACTAGAATATACTGTTAAACCATAGCCTTTTATTTACAATAATATTCGCACGGCTGTTAAAAGAAATCGTTTAAAAAGGAAATTTCAGAAGTGAAAATATTAAGTACTTGAACAACAGAAATGTTGTACTGACCATACCGAGCTCTGAACACTTTAATACCATATCGACCCACTTTTCTGGAATATTCTAGAACACAATATAATTGTACTTTGAGCTCCCACCTTCTCTTTCACAGAGACAGATAAACTACGTACAGGTCAATTATTATAGAATGAGCTCTGGCTTTGCTTAGCCTTAGGATGCGCAATGGCAAATGTTACAACTTATTGCCGAGAGCTGCAGAGGCATCGAGAGACATCATTTCAATGCCGGCTCTCTAGCTGTTCGTTACTCAGGGCGCACACTAAGTCGCCCGGCAATTCACTTAACATGTGATATAACAAAAAAGGTTGTTTCAGAAAACTTATTTCGAAAGGTCAGAGACTTGTTATAGTTCATGCAGGTGGTGAGAATGGGTTTATAAAAGGCGCTTGTCTAAAATTCAATTCAAAAACAAAAAGCGGTGACTATCATAGTGAAATGAATCACTCAAACTATAAAAAGTGGCTTTGTGAAAAGCTTATTCCAAATTTGCCACAAAAAAGTGTAGTCGTAATTGACAATGCTCCATACCATAATGTGCAGCTTCACAAAAGTCCAAATATGTCAACGAGGAAAGAAGAAATGAAGGAATGGTTACGACAGCGAAGCATCCCCTTTCATGAAGAAATGTTGAAGTCGGAACTTTATTGTTTAATTAAAATTCATAAACCACGATATGTACAGTACGAAATAGACCGAATACTGTCAGAGCATGGGCATACTGCATTAAGGCTTCCGCCATATCACCCAGAGTTAAACCCGATTGAGTTAGTATGGGCATCATTAAAACAATTTGTTGCTGACAGAAATGTTGACTTTAATTTTAAAAATGTAGAAAATTTGTGCGACGAATTTTTTAACTCTTTCGGATGAGCAATGGAAAAAACGGTGTGCGAACGCTATCAGAGCTGAACAATATTTTGTTAACAACGAACCAGTTCTTGACTTGATTATGGATGAACTTATCATTAATTTGAACGACAGTGACTCGGGTGGTGAAACTAATAGTAGTAGTAATGAAAGTGAAAACGAGTCAGACTGTTAAATGTTAAATTTTTTTATTTATTACTTCTTTATTTTCTAATTGTATTTGTATGTTTACGACAATTTAAAATATCTAACAATAATAACAACAAGTTTCTCCTCCTTTTCATTACCTGTTAACGTGAATTTTAATTTGGGATCACTTATCTATGTTAGTATTTCTTGTTACAATGTTGATATTATTTATTAAAGAAATCCTTTATACATATGAATAAATACCTGCATATTATTAAATAATGGAGACTGCCTATATTGAACAAAATTTAGACACTATAAGTTTAATTAATAGAAATTTATATCTGGTTTTGAGTCACAAACAGTACCGAGAAATTGAGGTATAAATTAAACTGACAAGTACCAGACCGTAGACATCAGGTACCCCCGTTTAGAAAATTTTATATTTATTTGTCGCAGTCTTCGAGCGTAGGCTGCATCTTTATTCCTCCGAATGCGTTCTCCTTCTTTCTTCTACGCCGATTGTAAAATATTCAGAGCTCACGTTACAGTAACCGACCTGTACGTATAAGATCTTTAGTTATGAATTTTAAAAAAAAAAAAAAATTTTTGTGGTTTACCCACCAATTGTGACTTATTTATTTATTATTCTAAATTCAGTATTGGTATTACTTATCTATTAGGTCGGAAATAATGGTTAGTGCCTAATAAATTAAACGAAGGAATTAGAGGATGATAATAATTCACTTATCGTTAGTCCAATTATATGGCTACGCAAATGTCTGACGAGCTTTCTTTACTGTTCCAGATTTAACTTTCTTATAATCGCAGTAAAAGATCGCGTAGGCTTGACACTGATGAATTATATTATACATATGTGGTCTAAATTTCAAATAGATATCACTTTTTAACTGGCTAAATAAAATTTTAAACAATTCGATCGCGGTGGAAACTTCAAATTTGGCACAAAGGGCACTAAAAAGGATTTTTTTAAAATTTCAGGGGGTTCAAAGTTTGATTTATCGATCAAAGCACAGCCCATTGAAGCTTTGCAGACAGTAGAATTCACTTTAAAATTGCAATTCAAAATAGTACCCCCTAAAGGAATGAAACGAGAATTGAAAGTTTACTTAATATTCTAAAATAGCTTTCTTAAATCCAAAAATTTCTGATATGGGCTATTATATAGTACGTAATAGAATTGACATAGAAAGTGTTTTTGAAAAACCACTGTTTCAGAGGGTGAAAGACGTTTTCTAAATTTGGACGTGCACGGTAAACGATATTTACAAATTTAAATCCCTAAGGGGGTGAGAAATGGGTTGAAGGATTGATACACTTAATACTCAACTCGAAGTCTAAACTGCTGAGAGCAGATATTTAAATAGAGAAGGGGGTTATCTTTTTCGCCCTAGGTTTACCCTATAGCAAATTCTGAATTGCAATTGAATGAATTTGAAAAGTTTAAAATTGAAATTTAATGGACTTATTCAAAGCCAAACAAGCTATTGTAAATTAGACTCATTGATGGAGTTCAGATATCTCAAAATCTCGAATCCTTAAAAAATTATTATACTTATAATGGTTTCCTCTGTTTTAATTTTTTTCACTTTAAGGGTGTGATAACCACACCTAAATATTTTTCCGCCTTCGAGTTCTTATTTTATAGGGATGTGGTTATTATTAAAGTTAAATTATGATTTCATCCCCTTTCATCTCCTGGCCTCATGGAATCAGGAACGCCTTCAAGGATTGATTTAATTGATTAACATGAAGTCTAAGCTGCTGAGACCAGAAAGTTAAATAGGGGCTAATCAGTTTCGACATATTTTTTGACAATAAACTTGAATTTTGCCCTAGCACATTCGAATTTTGAGAAATCTAAATTTTAAAGTCAAACGAGCTACCTATGTAAATTAGAGTCACTGTAGTTCAGATATCTCAAAATCATAATGTGCTGATGCAAATCTAAGGCCAATTTCGAATTTAATAACAAAAAAAGGGGTTGACAATAATAGCTCTCTTGTTTGTTTGTATTTTATTCTCTTTTATGATAAATAGAACATGCTTCTCCTGCGACCTTATGCCCCAGCCAATTCCCATAAATCCAATAATTAATTTTTATTGAATAGAGGTCAAAATTGTTGAGAACACAAAAAATTCTTTTACAAATCTACAAAATGTTACACTCCTTAAATAATTCCGGCTTTTCTTTCTTTAACAAAAGGTCATTAAAAACGTTTGTCTCATAATTTGCGCAATTCTGGTGATTAACGTCGAAAAAATTTTATTTTTTAAACGACTAATTAAATAGTAATTGAGAAAGGTATTATATTAAGGTAACAGTTAATCAAGGCGTGTCAATTGAGTCATAGTTTCAAGTCAAGAAATCGTGCTGTTGCCAATTCGTCAGCAGAACACAGAAAGAAAAAAATAAGAACTGAATCCGTCTTCACAATGAAAGTCAATGTCATTTTGGACAAAAAAAGCTGGAAAAGTTCAGTTTAGGTCGACGCGTGAATAGAAATCTGGTCGGTCTTGGTTTTGAAATTTTACTTGGTGACTTGGTAGGAACATGGTAGGTACAATATTAATTTAGAAACGCGCCTAATGTTAATTTATCACGTTCTGTAGTGCCACGCAAAGTTCTTAATGAAAAAAAGCGCACAATTGCAAAGGAATTCGAAGGCTAACGGGTGCGAACCATTTTTACTTTACTACAATATATCTGTAATAAATGCACACATCTAATGCAAAATATTGCATGCACTTTACTTCCTCTTTACTTAAAGGTCACTGTCACTTCTACTAACGATAATTTTGCACTAGATTATTAAGCAACACTCGGGTTATTTATACGTTATTTTGCAATTAAATAAAGAATTCCAACTCGATTAGTTCAGTTAGTTATTTATTCTTTTCGTTGAGCCGTTCATGGTGTTTTGAGCTTCTAAATTTTCAAAAATGTCTTGTATTTGTCTTCAATGTGTATGTGTACGAACGCGATAATGACATCATTAGTACTTGTGTTGTTGTATTTAATTAATCTTGCGACCATGTACTGTTTATTTTAAGATAAGATTTTATTTATTTATATTTATACTAACGTACTACGTAGGTTATATGGTGTAGGCGTAGACGTGTGCATTTACACGAACCCACACCTACTACCGCATAACCTATGTATAGTTCGTTATCTAATCTGAAAATAACAAATACAACATGCACCCAATATTAAAATAAATCAACAACACAAATACTAATGATGTCATTATCACGTTGGTACACATACACATTGAAGACAAATACAAGACATTTTTGAAAATTTAGAAACTCAAAAACACCATGAACGGCACATTTCCGCTCTTAACATATATGTATATGTATCCTTAATCAGCATGACGAACTCTATAACATATATTTTTTTTTTTTTTAAATCGAAAGAGGGTACCTAAGTATTGCGCATAATTACCATAATGTTTTGGGGTTCCATATGTCTGAATGGAAAAACGGAACCCTTACAGGACCATTCGTCTGTCTCTAACCCAAACACAGATTTATAACTTAAATAAACGAATTTGAAATATAGGGGTCACTTTTGGGGGGCAAATTAGCAAAAAAGTTTTTCAAAATGGATCGTGTGACGTTTCAAATGAATGTTCCTGTTGTGGGGTTCTCAAAAATATTTTTTTAAGAATTTTAAAATACATAAATTGTTTAAAAGATAATATGTGAAAATTGACCAAGGGTATATCTGTAACTAATAAATCTAAAATTAAAAAATTAAATACAGAAAATAAATCGCTACTCATAGATTATAGAAAAATCTATACCTATGTATTTTTTTAGTTGTTAGTTATCACCAACAAATTAATTTCCTTTTCACGTGAATTCAATTCGCATGTGTCAGTTTTTAAGTTGATAATTAAGAAGATGTAAAATTAATCACATTTTAATTAATTTGGGTATGATTATAATTTGTTAATTGTACTGTAAAATGTTCTAAATCACGTAACTACTAAGTAAGGAGATCCATAAATGTAATTTTCATTGATGTTATTCGATTTTCTTTCGGAGATAGCTGCAGTAGGTCAAGCGACGAACCCCAGTTATAATTGATCAACTGTTATACTTAGATCTTTGCACATTCGTTGGAATGTTTTCTATCGTTTTGTTTAAAAAAATTTGAGCAGTTTTGGATACTTAAAATAGATAATTTCATTAATTTTGTCATAATAGAAATATTCCTTGGAGAATTGACGGCAAACGACAATCAACGTAAAATTACAATAATAAACTTCTTTTCCGATTAATTTATGTTACAAAGATGTTCGAGAAAAATCTTTGTAATGAATACCCTAATTGGAATTTTCGATTTTGGTGATTTTTGTAAATAAATTAATCTAAAAAAGGTTTTTAGGTTGATTTTGCGTTACTTGTCAGTTGTCTATGGTACACTTTTATAACACCAAAATTACCGAAACTAGATATTTAATGTAAAAATTCAAAATTAGTCGAAATTTTTCAAATAGAATAATAGCAAACGTCAAAGAGGAATTGAATGAAAAAACGGAACATGGTAGGTGCCATTTAAAAAACCAAGTTGTTCGTGTTTGAAATGCTTAAACTTTGGATTTTTTTATGAACGCCCTGTACAAATTATGAAGCTTAGTTTTGGCAGGACTTTAATCTTCAACCTCTACTACAAACGGTAAAAATTTTAGTACTGTAAGTGGCTTTTTGGGAAAGTTATGATTTTTTATTTCATTTAAAATAAAGTTAGCATCAACTTGCGGTATGACCGGAAGTCCTACAAAATTGAAAAAATAATTAAAAACATGAACCATGTGTCGTAATTACAATACAATATTTTTCAAAATTTTCCTAACATTAGTTTTCCAGAAACGTCACTGATTTTGGGCCACCCTGTATACAACCCTTCATTTCAGATTGGATCTTTCATTCAACTTTACATAACAACTGACGTAATGTTTATTGAATTTCGTTAAATATTTAAGTCTGTATATTTGACAGCCAATTAAGAAAAAAAAGGAAGTATTTTTTTTTTTTGCAAAAGTAACACAAGTTGCACCTATATACGTACAATCTAACTGCTCCACCCACCTATCTATTAATTTTTTTGTAATGTATCCGTTAGATTTACACTTTTACAGCATAATTCTGTTGCAAAACTAACGTTTATTGATGCACGTAAATAAGCTTAATCGTGTTCTTATTCGTTATTGTATACCTACGTAGGTACCTACAAATGAAAAATGCACATTCTCAATATAAGCCCCGGGCCTACATACATATATATATATAATACGTGTGTACTTCGGCTCAGCAGGAGACCCAGAAGCTCGCCACAAATGCCTCTCACCTTTCGCAAAAGTTACAACTGGGCACACATACCTACTGTCTTTTAATTTTGCTTTCAGATTGGGTAATATGTAGTGAAACAAAACAAGAATTAAAAAAATTAGTCGCGAGTGGACAACAACAAAACCTCGAGCAGGTTTTGAATAGTAATAGGTTACAATAAATCATTTTCGGTATTTAAGACGTTCAGAATAATTGATTAAAATATAGAAATATTTTTCTGCTGTTTTTATTTTATGTTATAGTCGAAAATTAAAGGGATGATAATGTCCTAAATATTTTTTACGTCTATTTTGTTGTTTAAACTGTTCAGAATTTGCAACTAATTTACATTTATTCAAATTAAACGAAAATGTTTGCAAAAATTTCTAGCTTTAGTGATACATATTAAACTGACATCTAAAAAGGGATGTAGTTGCAATAGCGGTCACCCCAACTCGAGTATTTGTTGTCCGAAGGATTTTTGGTGGAAATTTATAAGACTTCCGAATCGTTATCTCTATGAAAAATGGGGTTTTCTTTTAAAAAAATGGCTCAAAATGACTTATTTATCAAAAACGTTAAAAAAAGGTAGGTTATGTGGTTAATGTTTGGTTCTTTTCATGTTTTGACTTCGTTCTATTTTTAGGGAAATAACTAAACATCAACTCATAACCTAACTTACTTTCCACAATTCAAACGACCGAATATTGCCGACCACTATCGAATGGTGACAATTAGTTTTTGCTTATTGCTGTCATTCGAACATTCATTTAATTAAATAAGCCATTTCGAATCATTTTCTCAAAAGAAAATCTATTTTTCGTAGAGGTCACGATACGAAAGTGTGACCTTTTATTTATTTAAACCCCCCTAAAAAAAATAATGGTGTACATTCGCCAGAAATCCTTTTGGGTTTTTTATGTCCCATTAAGGGCAACATATGCGCAAAGTTTCGCCCCTATTCGGAATTTCATCCCCAAAAAGTAGTCAGATGAGGTTACGGTATGAAATGGTCGCCCTGATTAAAGTTTCTCAACTGCAAACGGTTTCAACTATTAAGTAAATCGTTTTAAATTCGCATGTCGTTCCGTAGAACATCTGTCTTAAAAAGAATGAAAGTTTTCTAAAGTTATGTCAATAGTAACTGTATGTAATAATTATTGTCACTTTGCGAGCAACATATGACATGAAAGTTACACCTTTCGTTCTTTTTAAAATGGTACCAAAGGATCACGAATAATCAATTATTCGTAACTTTCGTTATAATGTTTATGTTTTTGAGTAGATATTAAAAAAATGTTTTTGCTGACTCTTTTCGAAGAATGTTGACTGAAGAAAAAGCTCGCATTAAAAAATTGCAATTTGGCTGATATGAAAAAAAGCAACAAATTTCCAGTACATACGTAATTAAATAATTGATTCATTAAAAGGAATTCTAACTTTATAATTTATTAATTTATTAATACATATTCGAATTTTTTGCTAGGTATTTTTTAAATTCTCTTTAGTTTTTTTTTGAAATAATTAAACAATAATAAATAAGCCCAAACGTAACATCTAAAAATATACAGAGCGACCAGTTAAAAAATTGCAATTGTCTAAAAAGTGATAAATTTTTGAAAAACTAAGAGGACTACAAATTCTACTTGCATTGTTTTTTTCGAAAAAAAAGTAAAAAAAACCACAAGTGTCTATCTGTGGAATTCGAAAATGGGACACCCTGTATCTGTTTTATAATTTATCGTAAAAACTTCTTCGGAAAAGCCTGTTGCATAATAAACCGAAGAACATGAACATGATGTTAATTTATTTAAAAATATTAAAAAAAAAATCTGCTTTTCGAAAAAACTAAGTTAGTAGGTAATAATTTCAATTTTTTCTTGTAACTACACATATGGGCACATGATATAAATAAAAGATATAATGTGGTATGTTTTAGAACCAAAAAGATTTCTGTTTGTAAAAAAGTCACCAACAGCGTCACACCAATGGGTTCGCGAAAAATTTTAGGCACAAATCGATTAAAATAATTACATTACATTATCAAATAGAATAATCCAAAAGTTGTATCCGTAAACTGTAGTTAATTGGTTGTACATACCAGCAAAGATAACTGCACCGAGTAAGACAAAACACCCAAAGCTCTTCATGTTTAACAAGCACTAGTTAACCTGTCACTAAGGCTCCAGTGACGACGAAAGCTTCTTATAGTTACGGTGGGAGTTCTCCCCGCTTTTCTCTTTTCCCGACTTAATGCAGCACATACCTAAATGTACGACAATGGACAGAACTTTACTTTACCACGGCATCCATGTACCATTACGGTGACTGTGCCGGTAAAGAAAATGTATGTACACCATACACATTGGTACCACGTGCAAGCGGTACCAAAAGCGTGGTTTCGCACCCTGATGAAGCCATTAACGAAAAAAGACGAAACAAAAAACGAAACAGGAATTACAATTAAGTGCCTACAGAAAAGTCATTCTGGAAAATTTTGTCTTTAAAACGTCTAAGTCGTCTAATGGATTTTGATGGAAGTTCCACCATTGACATATGATTGTGAACTTTGTCTCAACGTTGTCATCGTGAAAAGATAAGAAATATTTGAGCAGTAATTTTTATAAAAGCAATTTTGTACCTATACCTCAATAATTAGCTTACTATTTTTGAAGGGATTTCCTCTGTGAAAATCCATTGAAAGATTGTAAATTGATTTTTGAGTTGTAGACAAAAAGTTGTTTTTTTTTTATAAAAACCACTATTTCTTATCGTTTTTACAATCATTCAGAAGAAACACCGTATGTTAATGGTGGTATTTCCATTAAAATTTATGGGGTAATTCAAATGTCTTATTCCAAAATGACTTTTATAGAATCACATACTTACATTTTCTGTAGGCATAAGCACTTAAATGTAATTCTTGTTTCGTTTTTCATTAATGAAATTAATTCATCATCGGGGTACAATATTACCCCTTGCACGTGGTACCTGCGTAAAGTTCTGATAATTTCGGAGGGGAAGGATTTAAAAAGAAATATAAAAAAATTATTAAAATGCAATTTTTTGTTAAAATTTAATATATTTGTTTGTTAAAACGTCTAATCTAATTTAGCCAATCTTCTTATTCCCCGAAAACTAAAACTTCTGACATTCCTCACTATCTACCTCCTGGTGAATATTATTTGGTTTCTGACTGCTCCTCTTTACTGCTGTTTCTGCCACAAATATGTTTTTAATTTACTTTCATTTTTCAGAAGGTATTCTACACCGGCCCATTTTTTCTTTTCCTTATTGACATCGCTGGCGTTTCTTTACCCATCGTTCTCCTGCTTTTTTCTGATTCCTCCTCATTCTAACCTTCTTTGCAGTATTTTCATCATGATTTAGTGACCAAATCTGACTTAATGTGGACTGGGCAATTGACCGGTTAATCGCCTAGGGCAAGATTTCAATTTTGTTAATCTTTTTTTAAAACCGAATAACATTTACTTTTATAGGGTGAGCGCACCCCTGCCCCAACCTAACAAGGCTTAAGCCTGTAGGTGTACAAATAAAAATATGTACTTTTATAACCTTTAATAAACCAAAAAGTACAAATTTGTAAACGAAAATTATTTTCTATACAGTGAATCTTCATTTCGAAGAAGTTCACACATACAAGTGAAGTTACCAGTGATGACATTTCACTCACTGCACTTTAAGGTGAATATATCCATTCCTCCAGCTTTGAATGTCTTTGATTTACGTATATGTATATATACGTATATAATAAGTTATTAAAGTAAATTGTCCAAAGGAATGTATGGTATTGAGTAATTTGTGTAAGGCAGACCTTCCAGTGAAATTAGAAAAATAATCAATTAAATAACGATTAAATAGGTACCTAGTTAATGCATGCAACGTTCTTCTTCGTACAAATAACAACAAAAATAAGATGTTAGAACTAACATTTTAAATTTATCTACTTTTATATCTAATTTTTTTGAAATTAGTCTTTGTCCACAACTTTCATTTATCGAGCAACCTATTTTTGGCACATTTTTGAAATATAAAACGACAGTGACTCCTGAGTTGCGCTAGAACCATATTAATGTAACTCCAATCCCTGACAAAGTACACCCTCCTCAAAAAAAAATCATTAATACAGTTACTGAAAATAACCTAGTCTCTGAAAAGACACTTTTTCTTTACTTTATTTCTGAAGAATAACCCACTAAAAATCCCTTAATCTCCCTGCAAAATATTCTGGCACTAAAACCGAACATCTCTGAATAACAATTATTCCTTTAACCTATTGGGGACCCTGGGCACATAAGGATATTGAAAGAAAGCAGACACGAAAGGTTCTAGATTTATTTTTATTTCATTAGTCACATTTTCACCATGAGCAATTTTTAAGGATTCTGTTAAATGCAGACATTCCATTTCCAACTCTTTCTCATTAACGTCTTCTTAATAGATTTCAGCAAATTCTTTGGGACGTAGAAAATAAACGATAAATAAATGACTAAGTATATGATTGTAAGCAGAAAAAGAGATTAAGTGATTTGAATGATCTATGTGAGTGTCTCAAAAAGAATATTGTGGAAGTAGCATTTGAAGTATGTGGTATATCAAAGAAGAAGAAAGGATGTAATAAGCAAAATAGTGGTCATTTAGAGAGGGTGGATGCAAGTTGACTGACGAAAGAAATTTATTGTGCGAAAATGGATGGTAGAATTGGGAGGAGTCATTCTGGAAACACAGTGAGGATGTCTTAAAAGAAAGGTGAATCAGAAGTCAGGAGTACCCGAAACAGGCGAGCCTGCATGAGAAAAGTGATGAGTGTAGATGAAGCGAAAGAGGAGGTATGCCAGGATCTTACTAAATGGAAATCCGTACTTTGCCTACCCCTTTGGGAAATAGGGATATGTGTACGTATCTATGAAAAATATGAGGCACATGAGTTAGTGATCTGGCAGGAAGAAGGGGGCCCTTACCGATCACGTAGCCCTCGGCATGTGCCCAGAGAGTCCAGTTGGAAAGAGGAACCTGCTCATAGCCCTTAAACGGCCAAAGAGGGCGTAATGAAATGGCCCTAGAATATCTTGATGTAAAAGGGTTGTAGTTGAGAGGTCAAAACAACACAGTCGTGGGTTTCCATAAAAACTTAAAAAAAGGCCCCTGCAAGATACAATTTCGAACTATGCCATGTCACAGTTATTTTCCTTAATTGATTTTTGAAATTTGAATGTGGACCCTCCAATAATCTTTGGCAGACATCTATACAGGGTGTCCCCTCTCAATTGGAAAAAACTTCTAGGGCATATTGAGGAACCATAGACAAGCAGTTTGAGATATTAGACTGATGTCCGGAAGTGCATGGTTTTCAAAATACAGGGTGTCAAAGTTTTTTTCAAAAAACTTTTTTTTTATCAATATCTCAAAGGCACGTTGACCGATTTTCTTGAAATTCGCTGGTGATGTAAGCTTTAATAAGACGCTCAGTTAGCACTAATTAAATGGTAATTATTACTTCCAGTGGCGCCCCGGGGGACAGTGTCACGAATAAAAATGACAAAAAAATGTACGCCACTGACTTTTTTTGAAAATTTTTATTTTTTAGAAAGCTCAGTTAAAAGTACAACTTTTTTGTCACTTGATATTTTTTCGTATCTCTCTCCGTTTTCGAGAAAAAATTTTTATTAAAAACTCTATTAAAAGGTTCATTATCTGTTAGGAAAATAACTTTACTTTAACTTATTATTAATAGTGAAGCAAATGCTCAAAGTGTTCACCATGCATTTCGATGCATTTTCTGCACCTGTCGACCCAGGATTCGCGCACCCGAGCAAACACGCCTGGATCGTTCGTTTTTTGAAAAAAACTTTGACACCCTGTATTTTGAAAACCATGAACTTCCGGACATCAGTCTAATATCTCAAACTGCTTGTCTATGGTTCCTCAATATGCCCTAGAAGTTTTTTCCAATTGAGAGGGGACACCCTGTATATACGAGAAGGTATTGATAAGTATCTGGCCTACCAGATAAAACGCCACAATATTTTAAAACAAAATTTAATTCAACGTTAATACATAAAGTAATTCTGAACGCTGGGAAAAAATTCTCTATTTTGGTCTGCAAACAACTCTTCAATCTCAATGGCAGACCAGACTTCATTATTTGTTTAAAACCTTTTGCTCTTTAATTTTATTTTGAGCGTTGGGAATAAATAATAGTCTGAGGGTGTCAAATCAGGAGAATAGAGTGTATGGTCCGCCAATTTAGAACAAATTTTATCAGTCTTTTGAAATTCAATCAACGACTTGTGGGCAGAAACGTTATCTTTCAAGTATAGCACCCTTTTTACCAGTTTTATTCCAGTTTTTTTTTGCGTAACTTAGTGAGTAGCTCACCTTTTTCCAAGAAATCTAACAGAATGATCCCATTTTTGTCCCAGAAAACTGAAGGAAGAACTTTGCCAACATTCTTAAAATTGGTTTTAAATTGGCTGACCACCCGCACCCACCCCATTCTCCCGATTTTGCACCGTCAGACTACCATGTATTCCCAAAACTTATCAACATCTCTCCGTAATTTTAGCTGAACTTTTGACCACTTTTACCCCATCTGCTAAATTATGAAAGTGGCGTTTCTGGCGATATACCTACAAATTTGACAACTTGTTTTATTTGTTTTCCTTTTTTTTTTTGGATTACCCCATTTTTATATTTACGTTTTTGGCGAAATCCATGTCCATAGTAACTTGGAGACACAAAGAAATTCTGTGATTTTTGCAATTGATACATAGGCCAGATACACACACATATATATATACTAATAGATACCTATAGTTGTTACAAAAAATTGTATTGCATTAGATGTAATCGTTTTTTTTTGCGTTCAGTTGGCTATCTTGATCCAGCAAGGTTATTCTTAAAATAGATCAAGACCAAGCCAAGCCTTTCTTTAATTGATAGGTGATAATTTGTTGTCGAGAAGATATCAAATGTACTGTGTATACTATTCTTAGATAGATACTGATGCCAGTTGATTACCTACATGAAGAACCATTAATTTAATGTGATATTTTGGTTAACCAAATGGAGAAATAAATTTTTCAATTTATGACCTTCCAATTGTCGTGTTACTCCTAAATATCAAACACAGTTAACCTAGGCACGATTTTTAAAATTTCTTATTTCTTATAAATATTACTATTATTCTAATTATTTTTGATTTTATTTTAATTAGGTACAATGATCAATGTACCATATAATAGAGAATGACAGCTTTTCATATTGTCAACTCATTAAAAATAGATTTACAGTGTCCACGAACGAAAAATTCTGCAAGTTTAGAATCCAATCTTAATTATTTACCTATAATTTATAGTCTTTATCTCTAGGTGATACATGATACTGCTTGTTTGTTTAAACTTTGAAAGCGGTTAGTCTTAGTTTTTTACGAATCCAAATGTTGGGAAAGGTTAGAGTACAGGGTGTGGGTAGTATGTAAATATAAAGACACCCATCCTGAACCGTAACCTATTGCAATACACATGGAAGTACTACGACGTTTTTTTTGTATTTTTTGAAGCTCAAAACCAGTACAAAGATGTCAAAAAATAGAAAACGATAACCCGTAGGTATTCCTAGGATCATGTAAGATGGATTCCGTATGATATACACACGTGCTTAATCGCAGTAAATGTTAACAGAAATACTCAAGTTTTATATACTATTTAATTTATCTTTCCATTAAAACAACCATTTACATGCTGCATTATTACCAACACCATGCATGCTCTACCTCAAGGTAGAACGAGAACTTACACCAAACCCACAACAAACGGCATTGCCTGAAGGAAAATTCTTCTCGTTTTGCTATTGAAATACTACCTCTATAAAAGAAAATGATACTATGAGTGCTCATATAACTGCATAGATATTCATGGCTAACGTCCACATCAATATGAATTTTTAGAGGAAATTTTCTACAACCAACACGAAACCTAGATACTAGATACCCTCAATAATACAATATTAGAGAAAACATTCCAAAAAATGTATAGATATGGATAATGTTGATTATCACTTAAATTAGTTTAGATTTTTCTAACTAAGATACAATATTTTCTGTTCTCAAACATTCTAGATAAACCAGAAATGTTATAAAACAATCTAAAACATTTTAGGTCAGTTTCGGACACAGTAATTCGTTTTCGAAAAATATGAAACATTTTGGAACGTTCTAGATCTTTCTCGAACACTCCAAACCATTCGTAAACGTTCTAGACCATCCTGGAATGCTACAACACATCCTGAAATTTTTGAAGGCATTTTCGAACATTCTCAATCATTCTTGAAAATTCTGGAACATCTCTAACGTTCTAGATCATTGTCTAAACCAATCTCGAGGAATCGCAACGCTTTGGAACGTTCTATATCATTTTTGAAACCATTCTTGAAAAATCTAGAATCCTTTAGATCATGACTATTGTGGAAATTTATAGATCATTGTTAACATTCCAAATCGTTTTCGAAATATCTGCAACATTATGTGAGACTTTAGAGCTTTAAACCATTCTCTCAAACATTCCAAATCCGGAACACTGAAACGTTCTAGGTTATATTTGAAATCATTTTCGAAAATGCTGAAATATTTTAGATCTTCTTGAAAAATATGGAACTTTAAAGATCATTGTTGAACATCCCAAATTATTTTCAAGAAATCTGCAGCATTTAGATTATTTTTTCGATTATTCTCAAAAAAAAAATGGAATTCTTTAGATCTTCTTGAAAATTTTGAAACTTTATAGACTTCTTTTGAAAATTCCAAACCATTTGTGAAAAATCTGCAACATTCTTCCACATTTTAGATTTTAGACCATTTTCTCGAACATTCCAAATCAACTTTAGATTTTAGACCATTTTCTCGAACATTCCAAATCAACTTTAGATTTTAGACCATTTTCTCGAACATTCCAAATCAACTTTAGATTTTAGACCATTTTCTTGAACATTCCAAATCAACCTAGAAGAATATGGAACACTCTGGAACATTATAGGTCATTTTTGAAGTCATACTCTAAAAAGTTAGAGTATTTTAGGTCTTCTTGAAAAATCTGGAACTTTATAGATCATTCCAAATCATTTTTGAAAGATCTGCAACATTTTGTGACGTTTAAATAATTCTTTTGAACATTCAAAACCAATCTCGAAGAGTTTGTAACACTCTGGAACGTTTTAGATCATTTTTAAAAACCATACTCGAAAAGGCTCGAATAGTTTAGATCTTCTTGAGAATTCTAGAAATTTATAGGTCACTGAACATTCTAAATAATTTTTGAAAAATCTGCAACATTCTGTGACTCTTTAGACTATTCTCTCGAACATTTCAAACCATTCTTGAAAAATCTGAATCATTCTAAATCACCTATCTGGAACGTTCAGATCATTTTTGAAAAATCCAGATCATCCTGGAATTTTACAGAATATTCTCCAGCATATTTGAATATTTTGGAACATCCTGAATCAATTTTAAATATTCCAAATCCTTCTCGAAAAATATTTCAGATCATTCTTGAACAATATTTTACAAACTCTTATTATTGGGGGAAGATTGGGGCTATTCGTCATCATATGACGGATGGTGTAGTGTTTTTGAAAATTTCAAGAAACCGTTTCAGATTTCGTGAAATTCTCCAAGATAAAAAAAATTAGACTTTATTCTAATAATTATGCAATATGCAATTGTTGGCATTCTACGTACGTATATATGTATGTAAAACACAAAACAAGGGGAAGTTTAAAATAAATAAATAAGTGCATAATTTCTATAGTTCTAATAAGAAATGTTGCAGTCAAAAAGAAAGCTATAGTTATTGTACATTGCGACCTTTACTGAGGTATGTAAATTTGAATAACAGTAATTCTGTTTGTTACTAACTCGTTGAAGATACATTCTATAATAAATAAATTATGTTCATAGGTTCTGCAATATCTCTAGATCTATTAAAGTTTCGAATATCAATTATAAAAGTTTACTGCATTTCGATTTTGTTATTTAGAATTTGATGGATAGATATCCATCACTTTCAACTTATTTCTCTATTTAGATCATCCAATATTGGGTACTTACAGCAGATAAAATCGCTTACGCAATGAAGATGTACAAATCAACTAATTTAAATAATGTAATAGCATGCCAGTTTAGTCATAAAAAATTTACATAATTTCAATCGAACATCTGTCATTAAAATTTTTCGGGGCATAGTTGTATTAAAGGATTTTAAACAGTATTGATTCGAGAGGTTTATTGATTCTTCATCCCTCACCCACGAAGAAGTACTTGTTTAGGAGCTTTAGGGGTTAGTTATGAAGACATTGGTGTTTAAAGAGGGTGTAGCTTTAAAAGAAATTCCATGGAGCACTACAACAAGGTTAGGCAATGTTTCAACATATTTTAGAAAGGTTCAAAATGTTGTAGAATCTTCCAGAAGTTTCGAAAATGTTCAAATATGTTCTACAATGGTCTAGAACCCTCCAAAAGGTTCGACAACGTTTTAAATGGTTACAGAATGTTATAGAATGTAATACAATATTTCAGAATGAGTTAGACTGTTCTAGAATGTTTTAGTATTTTCTAGAATGTCTCACAATGTTTGAAAATGTTGTAGAATCTTCCAAAAGTATCGAGAATAGTTCGGGATGTTGTAGAATGTTCAGAATGTTTTATAATCTTCTAAACGTTTGAAAATGTTCTGGATCTTAAGGAATGCTGCAAAATGTTTCAGTACTTTCTACAATGTTCTACCGTGTTTAGAATCTTCCAAAAATTATCAACAATATTTCAGTATGTTGAAGATTGTTCCAAAATGTTGTAGAATCTTTCAGAAGTTTCGAAAATGTTCAAATATGTTCTACAATGGTCTAGAACCCTCCAAAAGGTTCGACAACGTTTTAGGTGGTTACAGAATGTTATAGATTTCTAAATAATGAAGAATGTGTAGAATCTTTTAAAATGATCTATAATTCTTCAGTACTTTCTATAATTTTTTACAAAGTTTAAGAATGTTATAGATTCTTTGAAATGTTTCGGAAATGTTCCTGAATATTAAAGAATGTAATACAATATTTCGGAATGAGTTAGACTGTTCTAGAATGTTTTGAGTATTTTCTTGAATGTTTCACACTGTTTGAAAATGTTGTAGAATCTTCCAAAAGTATCGAGAATAGTTCGGGATGTTGTAGAATGTTCAGAATGTTTTATAATCTTCTAAACGTTTGAAAATGTTCTGGATCTTAAGGAATGCTGCAAAATGTTTTAGTACTTTCTACAATGTTCTACAATGTTTAGAATGTTTTAGAATCTTTCAGAAGTTTTAAAGCCTAACCTAACCAAACACGTTTCAGAATATTGAATAATGTTGTATTATCTTCTAGAATGTTTCACGATTTTTAAAAATATTGCAGAATCTTCCAAAATTTTCTAGAATATTTCAATAAGTTGTAGAATGTTCCAGAATAATTTAGAACGTTGAAAAAATTTCAGTACCTTCTAGAATGTTTAAAAATGATGTAAAATCTTCCAAAAGTTTCTACAATCTTTCAGTATGTTGTATAATGTTCGAGAAGTTCGAAAATGTTCAAGTATGTTTTACAGCATTTCTTAAGATTTGACAATGTTCTTAAAGTTCCTGGATATTGGAGAATGTTGTAGAATATTCCATAATGATTTGAAGTGTTCGATAATTCTTCAGTATTTTCTATAATGTTTCACAATGTTTAAAAATGTTGTAGAATGTTCAGAATGTTTTATATTCTTCTAGAACTTTCTAATATGTTCCAATACGTTCCTCGATATTAAAGAATGTTGTAAAATATTTTAGTACCTTTAAGAATGTTTTACAATGTTTAAAGCTGTTGTACAAAATATATTGAGGAATGTTTTATAATCTTCCACAATGATTTAGAATCTTCCAATAGTTTTGAGAACATTGCAGTATGTTGTAGAAATTTCAGAATTTTTAAGAATGTTCTAATACGTCCTAGAACTGTCTAAAAATCCTCCAAAAGGGTCAAAATTGTTGCAGGCAGTTGTGTAAGGTCTTTCGAAAGTTTCGAAAAAGCCATACATTTTTCAAATTTGAAGAATTTTAAAAATTCTTAGATAGTGAAAAATATGTATAATACTTCAAAATAATCTACAACGCTTCAGAATGTTTCAGTATCTTCTAGAATGTTTCTCAATGTTTAAGAACGTTACAGAATCCTCCAAATGTTTTAGTATTTTCTAGAATGTTTCGTAATGTTTAAGGACGTTTCGGAATCTTCCAAAAATTTCGAGATTGTATTAGAATCGTCCAGACGTTTAGAGAATGTTCTACTACATTCTTGGAAAGACAACATTATTATCGAATATTCCAGAACGATTTGTAGTGTTCGAGTATATTTCAGTGTCTTCTAGTATGTTTCAGTCTGTTTTAAGACGTTTCAGAATGTTTTATAGTCTTCTAGAAGTTTCGAGATTGTTCCAAAATGTTATACAATCTTCTGGTCTTCTTTTGATAATGTTACAGTATGTTCTAGAGTGTTTCTGAAGATTTGACAATGTTCTAATACGTTCCTGGATATTGTAGAATGTTCCAGAATTATTCATAATATTTCTGTATCTTTTAGAATGTTATAAAGTGTTGTTAAATGTGCTACTAAATGTTTTAGATCACATTCGGTAGAATTTTGCATTTCACACTCTTCGTCCTAGTGAAATCAAATTGACTTTGCTAATGAATTAAATTAAGTATTTGTTTAGTATGATTTTTTTATTTTCGGTGTACGTATATTTTAAAATATTAGTCATTTGAAGGATTGTAAGTTGATAAAGATTTAGAGGTCATTTTTATACGGAACAGAATAAATTAAACGAATCTTCGTGTCATTTTTGCATTTTCCTTGACTACATTTGAGACGAATGCAAAGACCACACCCTGTCCACCTTGATCTAGTTTTGTGGTCGAGATCGTACTCGTCGTCGTGTTGATCACCGATATTATTAATAAGTATTATTATCTTTGTTGTAATCTTGGGTTACGCTTGTTAGCAGGACAATTTTATAAAGAACCTACTTACCAGGTTGCACGTTCCAGCGAAATTTTAGGTGGCAAAGAAACAGAAACATTTTTGCAAATATAAAAGGCATATTTTCTTTGTTAAACTGGCTGGACCCTATGCTTACTCCTTGGTTGGAGTGATTAAAATACAAAATTGGGCTGATTCAGGGCAACGTTGACATTAATTAAGTTGAAAATTACTGTAGGTAACGAATCATACTACTATGGAGCATTTCCATGACGAATAAGTCAACTCCTACTGCGGCTCTAGGAATGCTCTTTGGTATTGAACCCTTCAATGTGATCCTTAAAGCGAAAACTATGAAGGTCCTTAATGGGATCAAAAATTTACTTCGGGAAGAAGGTAAAGGGGACTTATCGAGCTCCCCGGGGACGCGTTCAAGTGGAAGATCCACCAAAACTTACTTACTCTTTGATGAAAAATATAGGATCAGTCTACAAACCAAATTAGACGGGTCCACAGGTTCCGTATGATGGAGACCCATGATTCACAGATAGGTCCAAGAACGCAGAGGGACTGACAGGCACACATACATCTGAACAGACAGCAAAAGTGCTCTTGTTGCCCTCAATGGGTCCTCAAGGACCAGTCTAGTAAGGGACTGTCACAAAGCCTTTAATAATTTTGGTCTGGGAACCAATGTCATATGGCTTTGACGTAAAGAGAAATCGTGGACGACCTTACAAAAATGGACGTCTAATCGAGCCAGAATCCTTTGTTGGTATCTCGCCAACATCATTAAGCAATAGATTACGAAATGGGCTGAAATGGAACTACACAGACACTGGGACAACCAGTTGGGATGCAGGAATCTAAAACCTTCTTCCAAGAACAGTACAAACTGAGAAAACTCGTTTCGCCTTATCAGGAAAAGTTGTAAAATCCTGGTAAGAATACTGGAACTACTATACCACTAGTGATGAGCGAGACCAAGACCAAGACCATAGTTTTCTTGGTCTTGGTTTTGGTTTTGATTATTGTCCCTTGGCATTGGTCTTGCATTATAAGTTTTAGTCTTGATCTTGGTCTTGCATAAATATGTCTTGGTCTTTCAGAATCGAGTCTTTGTATTGGTTTTGCAAAAATAATGTCAGTCTTGGTCAATTGAGCCTTGATTTTGATCTTGCATCAACACTGTTTCGGACTTTTGAGTTTCTCTAAATTCTCTAGGGGGTTCATTGATTATTTTCAACAATAAGTTTGGTAAAAGTCTTGTTGTGAGCCTTCGTCTTGTGCAAATAGTCTTGGTCTTGCAGAGTTGGGTCATGGTATTGGTCTTGTTGAAGTGATACTATATTGGTCTTGGTCTTTGCAAGACCAAGACCGCAAGGCGGAGACTAATTTTGCTCATCACTATATACCATCCACATACTTTGCCAATGTCCCACGCTAAATGAATATAGACTCCGTTTCTTTGGACGCCAATTCATACAAGCGGAAGACATTACAGTCCAGCAGACCCGGAAGATACTTTCCTTTCGAGAAGCCTCGTTTGGGCAGTGCAGAGGACAGGCATACTAACAGGAGGATATTGTAATATTCGTGGGTTTATTAAAAAAAATTAGTTACAAGACTAAAGTACAGGAACACAATTTATATATACATACTTATTTAATTAACTACTTAAAAACACTATTAATTAATACGGAACTTAGCTTACTATTTATTTACATCACTCGCTTATATGCACATCTCTATTTATTTGTTTTTTCACTTCTAACACTGTCGATTTATTTCGGGTGTTACCACTGTCACGGTCAATTTATTACTAACTTACTCTGCGATCGTCTTTCCACTTTTATAATACGTGTCATTAAACTAGAATTTTCTCAAAATGTTTCGAAACGTCCGAAGTTGTTTACTATTCGGCGAACTGCTTAATTACTTTCCTGGAAGACAGGTACGGAACACACGTACACAAATACAACGAACACTGCCGACACCGGCCTTGGTTAGTCGAGCCGGCCGGCAACGCATACAAGCGTACCCGGTCGCACACAAGCACGCTCGCGTTCGCTAAAATATCAAGGGAATGCTCATCCATCTGGGGTTTGAACAAGCCCAAACCCATGTTCAAATAATAATAAGATCTACATAAAGCAAATTGACCTACAGAAATAAAGAAGTTACATTTTGAACCTACAGCAGTTTGTTGACGTTTAATGTTGATGACTAAGCAGATAGTAAGAATGTTTTTAAAGCAAAGTTGTGAAAAAGGAAATTTTTTGAGAATTCTTTTGACTTAAAATTTTTCATTATCATAAAGTAGCACTCCATAATTTAAAATGCCTAAAATTTAGGCGATTTTGCAGACGTTCTTATTTTTAATTATTCGTTTCAGAATTGCGAGCTGTTCTTCAGTGGATCCCTGCCATTTCTGCACTTTGACAAAATTATAAGGTTGGTGTTGTTTATTAATAATTGTTTCAATTGTTTTCTATTAAATTATTGCCATATGTCGAACAAGAGCCCATTTTGGAAGTTGCGTCGACAAAATTTTGAAGTTAAAATCTGAACCCCTTTTGACTTTTTATCGTGCATTAATTATAGAATATAAATAGATATATTTGGATTCTCATGGAGGTTCACACGCAGTGCTAGGAAGTGAATGTAGAGTTAATCAATTGAATTTAACTGAAATTTTGTTTTCCAACGGATCTGACGGTTGGTTTTTGGTTTCATTTAATATGATTGTACACACCTGTACTGTTCATTTTAAGTAATATAATAAGCGATTTGCGATCAATTGTTCATTCATGTGTAATTCCTAGAAGTGTTTCGCAATTGTCATTACGTACAGGAAGTGCAGAACATGATTTCCTCCCTACCTCGAGATCTCGACCCAGACGCTTAACCGAGGAACCGACAATAATGAAAAAAGTTTAATTATATTCTAGATATATTAACAAAACGTGCTTATAATGTGTACATAAGAAATAATTGACGGAACTGTATGTGTGTATGAAATAATTGATTGAAAGTTAATCAAAAACTTGGGAAAAGTTGTTGAGATTGGCAAAAAATAGTTTTTTCGATTTTTTATTACTTACTTACTAATAATAATTGAAGCTTATGCTTTTAGTTAATATTATCAACAAAAATAAGTCTATTTGTAAGACGTTGTCATTGTTACGGTTTTAATCTTGTTTTTGGTCGTCTAATAGGTATTGGTGTTAGTCATGGTCTAAATCTTGTTTTTTGTGTTGTTATAGGTATTGGTGTTAATCTAAATCTTGGTCTTTGTTTTGTTATAAGTACGAGTGTTAGACTTGGTCTTGGTAGTAGTTAGAGTTAGTCTTCTTAATATTCTTGATGTTGCTTTTAATATTGCTGCAGATATTGATGTAAGTCTTGATCTTATTGTAGGTACAGATGTTATTCTTGATTAAGTTCTTAATCTTGAACTTGTTCTTGATCTTGTTGTAGGTATTGGTGTTAGACTTGGCTTTGGTCTTGGTGGTATGACATGTATTGGTGTAGTCTTTTTAATATTCTTGATGCTGTTCTTGATACTGCTGTAGGTATTGATGTTAATCTTGGTCTTGTTATCGGTATAGATGTTAGTCTCGATTTGGTTCTTGAAGTTGATCTTGTTCTTGGTCTTGTTTTAGACATTGGCGTTGGTAATGTGATGTATATTGGTATAGTCTTCTTAATATTCTTGATGCAGTTCTTGATATTCCTGTAGGTTTTGGTGTTAGTCTTGGTCTTGTTATCGGTATAGATGTTAGTCTCGATTTGGTTCTTGAACTTGTTCATGGTCTTGGTATTATTGTATGTATTGGTGTTGGTATTCTTAATATTCTTGATGCTGTTCATGATATTGCTGTAGGTATTGATTGTAAGTCTTGGTCTTATTGTAGGTACAGATGTTACTCTTGATTTAGTTCTTGATGTTGATCTTGTTCTTGGTCTTGTTATAAATATTTCTGTTAGGCTTGGCTTTGGTCTTGTTGTGGGTATAGACGTTAGTCCCGATTTGGTTCTTGAACTTGATCTAGTTCTTGGTCTTGTTATAAATATTGGCGTTGGTAATGTGAGGTATGTATATTGGTGTTGTCTTCTTAATATTCTTGATGCTGTTCTTGATATTCCTGTAGGTTTTGGTGTTAATCTTGGTCTTGTTATCGGTATAGATGTTAGTCTCGATTTGGTTCTTGAACTTGTTCATGGTCTTGTTATAGATTTTGGTGTTAGACTTGTTGTTCGTAGTGTGATGTGCGTTAGTGTAGCCTTCTAACTGTAAGTATTTATGTAAGTCTTGGTCTTATTGTAGGTTACTCTTGATCTGATTCTTATAGATACTTGATCTTGTTCTTGGTTATGTTATAGATATTGGTGTTAGACTTGGCCTTGGTCTTAGTATTATTGTATGTATTGGTATTGGTATTCTTAATATTCTTGATGCTGTTCTTGATATAGCTGTATCGATGTTAGTCTTGGTCTTGTTATGTTAGCTTCGATTTGGTTCCTGAACTTAATCTCGTTCTTGGTCTTCTTATATAGGTATTAGTGTTAGCCTTGACCTTGCATCTTGAAGTTGTTTTTGTTAGTGCTAGAGGTGTTGATGTTAGTCTTGGTCATGATCTAGATCTTATTATAGGTATTGATGTTAGTCTTAGTCTTGATCTTGATAAGGGATTAAGGTTAGTCTTGTTCTTGATGTTGATGTCAGTTTCATCTTTGACTCGGTTTGCGTTTTGCTATAATTGTATAGTCAACTTTTCTGTTTCTAATTGGGTCTTACTTTTGATTTTGTCTTGTAGATTTAGTTTTATTCCTGATTTTATGATTTCTACCAGACAAAAATCAAAATCATATATATATAAAATCAATACCTTTTGTTTTTAATAAGAACTTCTCTGACTTCTGAAGGGTAAACAGTATCAGAATAAATTAAACCTGTAAATGTTTGGAAACTAAGGTGTGCGTTTTAACTAATTTCAATATTTTGACCCGGTTTCAGTCTTTGCCTAGAACTTCTCTTTGAAAATACTTTCTTGACACCTAATGGTGCATAGAATAATGGACCGCACCTTCGCCTTGATTAGCACTTTTTGTGACATTGCAGACACTTCACAATGGGTGTACATAATTTATATTTCGCAGAATTGGTATTAATCACTATACTATCGAAAGTTTTATTCAACTAAAATGTGACTAATTAATTACAATAATATCAATATATTAAATACCTTTAATTCATAAGGTACAATGCATTTTCTTTTAAGAAAAGCTTTTATAGCCAACTCCACCACCTTGACTCAGTGTGCTGGTTTACTACCTACCATTAATTTTAGCATAAAAATAAAAAAATCGAGCATGGATTTTCGTAGAAGCTGATGAGAAGTGCATTTGTGCAAATTCTTAACAGTGGCAAATGATTGTTATCATTATTTATTTTACCCTTACTCAACGAAAAACGTATTCCATACAAAAAAATTTCTGAAGACCTTTTTGGTGGTCCCAGATTCGATTCCTGCGAGTATCGTGCTTTTTTCCCTTTCTGGATTTGGACATTATTTGTTTTAACGTATTTTTAACACCTTTTAATCAGTGGTCATTGTATAAATGATGTGAGAACTTATTTCTGGATAATTGGATATTTTTGACCGACACTGAATTACGAGTATGTGTTCCTTTGTTGAGGTTTCGTCTTCAGGAGATTAATTTATCTTTGTGTTATTGTTTTTTCCTTCAACGCCACTGATTAGTCTTCTCCCCCTGAATGAATTACCTTTTTATGGCAAAATTAAATTATTAAAAAAATTATTAGGTACCTACATTGGATTTGTAAAATTTTAACGTTATCAAAGTTTGGATTGTGATGACTTTCTATGCTACGTTTTAGCAGCACAGTGTTAGTAGTAGTAGGTTCCAAGAATCATAATTGTTTTCTATTATCATTCTTGTGTTCTTTAAGCCTAACAGACAAACTTCTCTTAGTTTGGCCAATATAATTAGAATTGCAGTATAGAAGAATAATAATTATTTTTTTTTGTTAGTAAATATAAAAAATTTTGGTTGCGCCCTGTAGACTGCCTCACCCACATGCAATAGTTGCGGTGAGTACTTCATAGTTCAGTCAGTTCTTGTGCAACATGTTTAAACTGTTGGGACAGTCTTAATTGTTGTTTCCTCCGCTCCTCCTACCGTTTTTTTTTGTGTTTGTTTCCGAAAGGCCATTGTGAAATTTCGTTTCCTACATCCACTCAATATAATCAATTATATGTACATAATAAAGGAACTTTTTATAAAATACTTTTTCGTCTTTATTAAAAAGAAAAAACACTAAATTTTTGTCATTTGACATTTGATGTTGTTGAACTTCTGTAAGGTCAATTCAGTGCCAGAAACACGAATGTTCAACCCAAAATATGATTTTGGCCCGTAAGGAAAAAACAACTTATAGTGTTATATAATGAATATTAACAAGTATTTTAAAATGTAAATTCTTTATTTTTTTTTTTGAGGTTTTAATTTGGTAATTTTCTCCATATCATTAGCAATTTTAAAAAGATGAATTATAATAAAGTCTTTCTTCTACAGTAGATGGTCTATGACGTAAAATAGTCATAAAAAATCATCCAGAACATTATGTTTTATTATAAAAAATTGATTAAGGCATTAGGATTGATAAATTACAAGAGCGGATCCAGGGTTCTGGAAAGAAGGGGGAGTCTACAAAAAGTTTTGCCTTCTTTCCTTTCCACACCAATAATTCGATTGTAGGTACTAATTGTGACTTAATGTGGAATTGTATTTTTTCTGGGAGAAGATTCAGGACCCAGACCTCCAGGACCCTCTCCACTATAGATTCTGACCTTTCTTTCGACCAGAAAAATTAAAATTCAACACTCTTATTCGCAGTCAAATTAAATCGAATTGTGTTTGCACAAGCAGGAAATTTTTGTGGACTGTCCCTTTTTCCCAAAATCCTGAATCCGTCCCTGCAACGTATTAATAAATAAAAGGCCTTGATCAGCAATGTGCCTCTGTGGGATGAAACAACTGCCATATAATTTACTTAAAATGTTCATATTTACGTTGATCAAACCCTAGGGTGCATGTATTCAAAAATGAATGCTATTAAGGATATTTTAATTTTTTCTTTTTTTTTTTTGCGAACATCCACTTATATCAAACAGGTTTACAAAAGCATTCACAGGACCCTTAGTTAGTAGAATTTCGGAAGAATGTTGATGTCCTTGAAAAAAGCATTTTGTAAACAATAAAAAAAACGAATCGAAAGTACTAATAATAGCACACAAAATCGTATTCACCAAAACTTGTTTAACTTTGAGGTAGGAATTTTTTAATGAATGACACAAATTTCTAGATAATCATCGAGAATGAAATGCAGTTTTTATCTTTCTTTTGACAAAAAGTCAATACATATTGACAATATTAGGTTTAATTTTCAAATTAAAGTCAATGTCGAAATTAGTGATAAAGATAAATGTAATCATTCGTTAGAATGCTTTTAAATGTTCCAGATTGTTCGAGAATGTTTTCAAAAGTTTTATTTACCTCTTATTCCAGTTTTTTAATTTTTCTATTTGCTTTTTTATTTTTATTATTAACTAGTGTCGGACGTTTGACGTAACCAGGACCTTCTTTTCTGTGTTAGACTTTCGAAGATACCATTTTCAAACATTCTAGATTATTCTGGAGCAATTTGGAAAATTTTAGACCATTCTCAATCAATCTCGAAAAACCTGAAAGATCTTGGAACGTTCTAGATTATTCTTGAATATTCCCAAACCAATTGCAAAGAATCTAGAATATACTGGAAGGTTTGAAGTCAATTTGGAAGCCATTCTCGAAACACCTGAAAGATTTTCGAACGTTCTAGATCATTCTTAAAAATTTCAAACTAATCTCAAAGAATATAGGAATGTTTGAGATCGTTTTAGAAACCATTCTTGAAAAAGCTACAACATTCCAGATTTCCATGAAAATTTTGGAACTTTCAAGATCATTGGCGATTATTCCAAGAAAGGTCTGGAATCTTCTGAATAAGTTCTGGAACATTCCCAATTCATGTTGGAAGAACCTGAAACGTTCTAGGTCATTCTTGAATATTCCAAATCATTTTCTATAAATCTGGAACATTCAAGAGTATTCGTGAAAACTCCAGATAAGCCTGGAATGTTATAGAAAATTCTACTGCATTTCTGAATATTTCAGATCCTTCCCCAACATTCTAAGACGTTTCAGATGTTTCTCCAACAATTTGGAATATTTAAGAATGAGTGTAAGTAAGTGGTCATTGATAAAAGGTGATGGACCTGATGACAAACAGAAAATCTTTCTATAACATATATTAATTTAACAAAAATGATTATTGATTTTGTAAATTCGATATGTTTTCTAATTTGAAATAAAAAACATCGTTTGTATAGCATAAATGTTACAAAAAATGCGGTTTATTCTCTTCTCTTTCATATGAGTCCAGAAATATTAGAGAAAACGTTCGGAATGTGAATTTGCAATGATAAAATTTGCACTACAGCACCATAAATATTTAACTGACCATAGAATACGGCCGAAATCTTGAAGACTATAAATAAATAGTAATAGGAATCAAATTTAGACAGTGTTTAATTAATGCAGCGTTTCGTATGTTGTTCCATGTTAACAAAAAAAAAGGCAAGGTGTCAGTGGTTTAATACTGTGATGAAAAATTCCTCATGAAATCGAATTGTGGCTCGAAACCGCACCGTGTTACTCTCTGGGAATACAAATTGCAATGGTTTTCACTTAAAGTCAGCAATTTCTCTTCCTGGGTCACTTTATTACCTATTCTTTACGCAAAGGACGTTGAACATTTCTAAATTAAGTTTAACACTTTTCGTGAGATCGTGAAAGACTTGGGTTAATGTGACCATTATCCCACATAACCCACAATTACTGAAAATTTCAAAACTTAATAATCGTATTACAATAATTGAAAGTTAACGACGTGTAATTAGTATCCAATAGTTAATTAAACGAACGAAATGATTGCTTCAAATTCTTGTATCAAATAGTTTTAAACCATTACGATCGTTTTGACCTTGCGGTTATTAAAAAAAAAAAAGAAAGATTTCAGAAGAAACTGCAAGATTGTTTAGAAATAGGTATCCACAAACTGTTTATTATTATTAAAAAAATAGAAATCAAAATGGAATTTATAGTGAAAAAAAAAATAGTGTGGCACAAATAATGGAGACTACAATTCTAATGATGAGTTTAAAATTTGAGTATTTCCTGACCTTGGAGGGACATGAACTGTCCCCATAAGAATTCGGTAATTATGTTCAATAGCTTACCCCTTCTGATTTTCTTGGGAAAAAAAGTATGTAGTAGAGTTCGTCATGCTAATCAAGAACATATACATATATGTTGGGCGCGGAAACCACCCCTTCATGGATAAATATAAACCCGTGTGTATTGAAATAGGTTACGGTTCAGGATGAGTGTGTTTACATTTACATACTCTTCGCCCTTTCCCAAAATTTGTATTTGTAACACACTAAGAATAACCGCTTTCAAAGTTTAAACAAGCAAGCAGTATCATGTATCACTTATAGATAAAGACTATAAATAATTCCGTATCTAATCTACAACAATAAACACTACACGATCTCAATATTCGAATAAATCAACAAACCACTACTACGAATTGCGTTTTACAGTAGACATGGAAGACAAATACACGAAATGAAGAAGCTCAAAAACACCACGAAGGGGTGGTTTCCGCTCACAACATATGTATATATTCTTGATCAGCATGACGAACTCTACGACATACATTTTTTTTTCAAGAAAATCGGAAGGGGGTAAGCTAATGTACATAATTACCAAGAATTTTTTACTCGGGTGCACCATTACCATTTTATGAGTGTCTAAAGATTTTACTGTTTTTAGGCATGTAGTCAAATAAGTAAATGTCCAAAAACTGTAATTGTATCTAAACATTGGGGGTGAGATCGTACACGGGGCTTAGCACCCTGCTCACTTTTAATTAGTTTTCCACTTCAAAGAATATTTTAGATATCCAACATTCTAAAAAAACTAGTTAAAAAATCAGCAAATCTTTTTTAGTTGTTTTTTTGTAAATACCCCAATCTGTGGTGCTAAATTGTCTGTTTGAACTTTCTTGAACTTGGAATGCCAGAGGCAAATGGAATGTCGTTGTTCAAAAGCCTGCATAACGTCTTGAAAAGGTGAACAAACTTTACAGATTTTAGAAAGATTAGCGAAAGAATATAAACAAACCTTATGTCTACTTGGAATGAGACTAATGGTACATAGAATTAGACATCATATTAGTTTTAACGATAAAAAAATTACAATTGTGTAAAAACAAAGGGTGCAATTTTTCCTATTTGATATTTAGCCCAAAATCTTAAGTCAACAGACTTGAAATTTAACATTTAGGTTCCTTATATAACATAGGTGAGTACAAGAAATGAATATTGTTAAAATTGAATTCCTCATGATGAAAATTGGATACAAAGTATCGATCAGAAGTTTCCGCATCTTCGAAAACGTGACATTTAGTTTCGTTAATAAAACTGAGACAGCCTTAAAATGTCTGCAATAATTTGGAACTTTCACCTCTGATAGCTAAACCTACCGCATCATTTCGTAAAAGTTCTTCAACCCAAAGGTCTCATTGTCCTCCGATGCGACAAAATTGAATGCCAACTAAGTACTTTTTCCAATCTTCTTCTAGTGGATTTTTAGATAATAATATTCTTCTTATTTGGGTGAATAATTTTAAGTTTATACATTTGTCTTTGGTGTGATTTATGTCTAGTAATAAAACGGCTCCTCGTGTAAAATGTCAATTTTAATTATGCACTGTTCTTGGTTTTATAACTACGCTAATACATTATTTTAATGGTACAAGGTACAAGAATATCCATCCTACTTTTGTTGATGTGTCTCATATATATTATTTCTTCTAGTATTCAAAAAAAGTTTCTTATTGTTTATAGAAACTATCGAGTATCCAATGTCAAAATTTATTTTTAATATTGTTTGATACGAAGTGATAAGATAAAACGAATTACTAAGGTTATCCGGAGTCTGTTTCATCTGAATGAGGTAAAATACCTAGTTCGAGAAATCTTCCTTATTCCTATCCGAAGTATAAGTTGGTGGTTCGTTTTGAGCCAAGTGCAGTTGGGTTTAATCGTCACCAGCGGAAGTAAGGAGGCCTATTGGCTGACGCGCGCCGTCATTGATGAGTCATCTGTCCAGGCCCACGTAAGGACGGTTGTAGTGTATAGTAGCTTAATAGCCAAGGAATTTTTCGCACATAAGAGTTTCTCATTGTGGTTTTTTGTAATGTCAATGAGAAGAGCGTTTGTGCAAATTTTTAACTTTGGCGAATAATTGTTACTATTAGTTATTTAACGTTAAGGTTTTGCAAAACGAGTTCGACTCTTACGCAACGAAAACCGTCATAGATACGAGAAAAAGTAAAGAGGCCTTTTTTATAGAGAATTGAATTTTCTATAAAAAAAGTCCGGGACAAAATCCTCTGTCTTTTACAGGTAAAAAAGTACAACGCAAGAAAGATGCTCTTAAGCGTCTACATTTCGATCGTACCGGATTTAGAGCGCTGTAATTCTTTACCTGTACTGTCTGGGACTTTTTTGTAGAGCAATCAATTCTCTACAGGAAACGTCTCTATATATTTTTGTGTATCTATCACGGTTTTCACTGCGTAAGCGTCAAAATGTCAAAAAACGCGTTTTGCAAGACTTTAACGTTAGATAAATAATAGTAACAATTATTTTCCACTGTTGAAAATGTGAGTATAGACTTTTCTCATCGACTTCTACAAGAATCCACGGTGAAAAAAAAATTGCACGATAGATCCCTTGCTTATGAGACTAAAACGGTTCCTTATATTGGCCCGGATGAATGACGTCACGCATAAGCACTTAGGCTTTGTAGTTATAAAAGTGACGCTAAATCTTCATGACTTTGTAGCATTTGCGCAGACGCGAAAAATATCTCCACGAATCTAATTTTTGTCACTTTTATTCGTATTCAAAAATAGAATAAGATGAACGAACAATTAAAATTTACCATAAAGAAGAAATACATACGTTTAAAAATCAAAAAATATAACAGGAGGCAGGAGTGACTATACTACATATCTGAATGTTCAGCAAACGTTTTGTTTTTGCTGAAAGTAGTAACCATTCACGTGTGAGAAAATGCAAATCCAAATCCAATCCAATAAATCTAAATTCACTTGGGTTCACAGTATTTCGGATAATCAGGATGGACAATTGATTTAGATCCTCCAATTCAATCCGAGTATTTATGGAGATTTCCATCTTTTTGGTAGTAGTAAACGTAAAGTTTCAGAAATTGAGAAGACATTGCTTATGTAATGGTTGAAATTAATACCATTCACGCTTTGAAGCAGTGGAAATTGGATATTCCTTTCCTCTTATGAAAATTAACCCCTTTCCTCATCGGCAATCAACAAAATCCCTTTAATCAAGCACTTACAATGGGTTGAATTTTTTGAGGTCATTAATGTTTTAAGTGTCTTTTATCTTTCCTTAATTACTTTACATAGTCGCTATTCAATTTCACGATCTGGCAATAAGAGCAGTCACGAGAACCATATAGGTACCACATACCCATCTTCATATTTACCAATCCTATACATGTATTTATGTACATATGTATATGCATGTAGTAAAAGCCAACTTTTGCATTTTTTGGTCTTTCAAAGATTCACTTATTTGATAAACCATTTCTGTCTTCACCGTCCGTTGTGGTTGGAAAGTGAAGAAGTCACTTTATTCGATAGTCGTAATATTCCTTTTAGAATTCGATGCACGCTATAGGCACATTTTTAGTATATTCTCGTAGGTACTCATTGGCGTAGCTAGGGTTTTTCATAGGGTGGGCAGTCGACTAGCTGATTAACTAGCGCGATGTTTCAATATCGATAATTTTTTTTTTGTTTTAATGACAATCATTTCTAAGGGGTCAATAAGTTTGTAGGGTGGCTCTATCCCAACCCCCCCCCCCCATATAACCGTGCCAATAGTCAAATTCTTAGCTAAATGGTCAAAAGACAAGAAATAGACTAAGTCCTCTATTGACTACTAAACAGCTCTTAGGTATCTCAATAAACAATAATTTTTCGAAGTAATTTTTAGTACTGAATCTACCATCTTTACCAAGAACTGAAGAGAACTCAGTTTCTAAGTCTGACTTAAAAATAACACACACACACACACAAAATCGAATTGACCAAAAGGTGTTTAGCTTTGAGGTAGGAATTCTTCTTGAATGGCATAAAATTGTTGATAATCGTCGAGAATAAATTGCAATTTTTATCCTCCAAAATAATAACAGTAAGAGATTCAATTTTCAAATTAAAATTAAGGTACAAAGATATAATCATTCGTTAGAATGCTCTTAAATGTTTTACATTATTCGAGAATGACTTCAATGGTAACAAAATATTTAAGAACTTTCTACAATATTCCAGAATAATTGAAATTTTCAAAATCAAAACACTTATTGTTTTAATCTTTCGTTGAATTCATTCTCCTTGACGAGTGTTTCAAAAAATTTATTTTATCCTTTTTTAATTGAATATATCGTGGATTTTTTCCAAATTTTTGTTTTTTATTTTAATTATTAACTAACATAAATATGTCACACTCTTAATGGAACCTTTTCGAACATTTTCAATTATCCTGGTGTAGCGAACACGAGCATAAGACGCTAAGTAGGTAAACTATTGAAGTAATTTGAACAATCTTACCTGCATTAACCCTATTCTTCATTGCCCTACCTTCTCTGCAACTTTTATACTTAATTGATGAAGTGAAAAATTCACTTTTAGGTAGTTATGTGTTCCTACTCATAATTATCAACTAATTAGTGGTTATTTATCGTCTTATTACAATGAACATTGAACAATGCTACCAAATTTCGAAAACATCGTCACAAGGATCTTTGAACTATTATAAAGACCATTTTTAAAAAAAAAAATGACCAAAGCAGACTTTTGGGACACATTTTTATATGAACTTTTAACCTAACCTTTAGAATTACGGGTTATCATTAAGTAACACCCTGTATAATGTTTTTCTAACGGTCCCTAAACCTTCTTCATCCCTATAGATTTCCTACTTTAGGCTCAAACACAAAAAAGTTTTAAATAAAACTATAAACTGTCGATAGTAATTATGTACAATTTTTTATCCCCTATACAATGTTTAAATGGTATTGTGTGCCACTGAATACCAACGGATTTACCCGTTATGTATAGTTGAGTGTCCCAGACATCACGCACGCAATGTGAACTGCCTTTTTGTCGGACTAATCACATTTTATAATACCTACTATGTGCACAATACACGCGGTCTATTCGAGGATGAGGAAGTCACGATGTCAGGACTGATGTCCTTTTCGGTTGTCTGATTTAAAATTTATTACGTCGATGGTTCTTGAAAACGTTATCGCAGTAAGAGAACTTTGTAAGTGTACAGGGTGACTCACAAAGACCGAATTGATGTATAATATTTAAGTAATTCACGAAAATTGCAAATTTCTGAAAAATTATTGTTAACAAATAACATCAATCCTGTAGCAGGATTGTAGGATTTTTGAATAATAGGTAATGCCTCCCTGAAAAGAAACGTGAAAATTGAATCCCTAGAAGTGCTTTCGGTTCGGAGATTTATTGTGTTACAAAAAAAAATTGTTTTTTTCCCTTATGACTATCTGCTTAAATGATATCCAAAATTGTTTTTTGAACAAAGGAGCTAAGATAGAAATTATATTAACGAAATTAAAATCAGGCTTAATATGCAATACCAAATATGACATCGCGTTCCTTTTGATCAAGAATAATATAAAAATTCAAAAATGTTGAAAGAGAGTAAGTCATATTTATCAATATTTTTTATTTTTACAATAAATTTATCAAACGAGAGACACTCTTAAATAATATGGGAATGATAGATAATTAAAGAGTATGGGGATGAAATTAATACGAAACGAAAATGTTAGTATATGGAGGTGGTAAAAGTAAGGTTAGAAGTAACAGCAAAACAAAGATAGAGAAGGAAAATATGTGGTGCATGATGAAACTGCTGTGGATAGAAAAAGTTAGAAATGAGGAGGTATTTATTAGAACAAGTAGGAGAAAAAACGGGTGCTATCGATGCCAAAAATAAATAGGTGAGGTTTGAGGTAGGTTGATGAGGTAGGACTTCTTCTGGGACGGAAAGATCAGGTTCAAGATATATTAGATACAGAAACAGGAGTAAAGAGTAAATTAGTTGAGGTCATTGTATGTTTTTTAATTTTCGAGGAATGGGACAATTGGCTTATGATAGGAATGGGTGATTTATGGTTTGTTAAGGGTGGAAAAACACTAAAAAATGCGTTTTTCGCCAACGATAAGAGAAAAAGAAAAAAGCTTTCAATAAACATTGTAGCGCTCAAAGTTCTATTCAACAAGGATATCACTCACCGTCGAGAATTGGAAGGCCTGACACCTTTCTCGTGACGTCATTGTTAGTAGTTAATGTTAATGTTAATAGTTAATGTACGGAATACTTTTAGTTTAGTAGTCGACGGATTCGTCGTCATTAATACGCTTTACTAGGTGGTTTAGTTAAGTTTTAAATTCCCAATTCTGGACGCTTGAAGACTTGAGCACACGTAGTTGATACAATAGAGTTTCTCGATTCATTTCTTACATGAATACAAATGATATCACGTCTTATCATGATTGCCAATTATGTAACTATCGTAAGGAATAAGAATAACAACAAATCCATGCCACTTGCAATGAGTGCTACTGAAAGAATTATATCTATATGTACAGTGAAGTCAAAAAAATTTCATCAACACTTTTGTCATTGTCACAATATGTAGGATCAATATAAAAAAAATTATGCCTTTTTACATCAAAGTATCAATTTTATTAGTTCAAAAATGAACCGTGTGTATTGCAATAGGTTACGGTTCAGGATGGTTGTGTTTACATTTACATACCCCTCGCCCTTTCCTAAAATTTATATTCGTAAAAGACTAAGAATAACCGCTTTCAAAGTTTAAACAAACAAGCAGTGTCATGTATCACCTATAGATAAAGACTATAGAATATTCCGTATCTAATCTACAACAATAAACACTACACGATCTCAATAATCGAATAAATTAACAAACCACTACTACGTACTAATCGCGTTTTACAATAGACATGGAAGACAAATTCACGAAATGAAGAAGATCAAAAACACCATGAAGGGGTTGTTTCCGCGCCCAACATATATACGTATTCTTGATCAGTATGACGAACTGTACAACATACTTTTTTTTTCAAGAAAATTGGGAGAGGGTAAACTATTGTGCATAATTACCGATTGATTTACAAGGTAAATCTTACAACTAGTAGGTATACATGTATGTATATAAAGTGTATGAGTGTGTGTACTTATGTATAAACTGTCGACGAGGATTTTTTGTAGGACAGCCACCAACGCAACGTAAGACGGACGCTGTGAAAGTGACGATGACGATGGTGACGACTGTTTTGTGCAACGATTTTTGCTACTAATATGCACGTTGTCACCAAGTCAACGAAAACAATTACCATATAATAGCGTTCGCCGATACAGTCTTAGGTAGATTAAAAAAAAAAAATATATAAGCGTACGCAGTTGCAAAATTTGACGTGAATTTATCTGCCATTACTTACCAGTTACCACCACGTATTAAGTGTTATGTCAGTCGAAATTGGCCAATGGATCGTCAAACATAAATACGATTCAAGTCTCTTGTCGTTGCATAAGACAAATTAATAAAACATTATTTTTTAGCCGGATTTTATAGAAAAGTTTTGCCATTGCTAATAAGAATTTCGTGTTAAAAAACTGGTATTGTTTTTTAAATTAATAAACAAATAAAACAGTCGGATTTTAGTTATAAAATATTTTTAATTTCACTATACCTAATTATTTCGACTCACAGTGTCTTTATAATTATTATTAATCTTCACCTGAAGAAGACTATGCAGGCGAAATAATGAGGTATAGTGAAATTAAAAATATTTTGTAACTAAAATCTGAGTGTTTTATTTATATACATATAATGGAGTTACAAGAGTTAAAAGCCTCATCAATTCAATAATAGTAATAAAACGAAAAAGGTTTCAACAATAATTTAATATTGTATCGACCACTATGTGGTCATTTTCAAGAGCATACAGAATACTAAAATTATAGTGTTAATGTGCAAACATATATACAAATGGTACTTAAGGGTAGGGGGTACTTAAATACAATGTTGCTAATAATAAAGGTGTGTTATATGTAGTCAATTCACTTTGATTATTTGTTACATTCTTTTTTGATTCAATTTTTTAAATTAATATTCTTTTTGAAAACTACCAAATTAAACAAAGGTTTCTGCAAAATTAAATTTTTATTGGTCTGTTTTAATATGCAAAACGTATTTTTCGACTTGTTAGAGGAAAAGTGATTTTCAAAGGTACGTGTTATGCGATTTTTAGTAGGGGATAAACTTGTGGATTCGCGTTACCATGAACAGCCGGCATTGTCACCGAGACCAGCTGGCCGCTCCACCACTAGACTAGCGCGGACGCATATACATACATACACATACTCGTAGAGGTCTATGTGCACGTGTAAACCCTTACATTGCAATCTGTAGAAGAATTACAAATTAAAATAAACCCTCTACCGGCAGTCACAAGACAAAAGAATTAGAGTGCTAAAGAATGTGCCCTGTGTGTAATTCTCAAAAAAATTTAAAATCTTAATATTTTCTCTAAAATAGGCATATCAACCTTTTTGTGTTGGTTTCCCTCATAGCGATAATATACATACTGTAGTGAACGCGAGCGTGCTTGTGTGCGACCGGTACGCTTGTATGCGTTGCCTGCCGGCTCGACTAGCCAAGGCCGGTGTCGGCAGTGTGCGTTGTATTTGTGTACGTGTTTTCCGTACCTGCCTTCCAGGAAAGTAATTAAGCGGTTCGCTGAAAACCTAAACAATGTAAACAAACTTCGAGACTTTTCTGGATTGTTCCATGATGTTATAAAAGTGGAAAGACGTTCGACAGTGAGTTAGTAATAAATGGACCGTGACAGTGGTAACATCCGAAATAAATCGACAGTGTTGGAAGTGAAGAGACAAATAAATAGAGACGCGCATATAAGTGAGTGTTGTAAATAAATAGTAAGCTAAGTTCTGTAATAATTAATAATGTTTTTAAGTAGTTATTTTATTAAATAAGTATATATAAATTGTGTTCCTGTACTTTAGTCTTGTAAATAAAATTTTAATAAACCCACAAACACTACAATACCCATGTAGATTATATAATCTTTTTTATTTGAAAGGGATTTTATGTGGATTGTGCCCAAATTAGAGGCTGATTTTTTCTCAGGTTATCGTTACTTATTCTGCGGATTCTCGTATGTATAGGTTGATATGAAGAGCATTAATTTGTGCAATTTTTTTAAAGTTTCTTTATTTTATTCTTGTAATTAACAGGACTCTTGTGTTTAAGTGTTAGTTCATTACTTGAGGCTACGTCTACGTCTATTACTAAATCTAATAATTGCTTTTCGGTTTTTTTGATTTATGTTGTATTTAAAACTTTTATTCAAAATATTTAGTTCTGTATTGTAGTTATGACCGAACACTTAAACACAACTTATCCGAAAATTTAGTAAAAGAAATCAATTACGTTGAAAAGGACTCTTGTGGCTAGTTCTTAATATTCTTCCAGACGAGACGTGATCTTGTTTTGTGTTTTGATCTTTCTAACGCCTGTGTTTGTTATTGAGTATTGAACAAGACTATTGTAAGAGGCCATAATTGCGTCATTTAGCCCATTAGACAATTTTGTGATTTTGTGTCATTTTGGTTAATGTTATTGTATCTATAGGTAGATTAAGTAGATTTTTTCCTTTGTCCCAGTCACTTTTACATATCATTACAAACTAAACTACTCGTAAACTACTAGAAACTAAAGTTCAAAATCGGCTTAACCAATTCGAATATTATTTCTATTTTATTTCTTCTAACACAGTGGTGATTAAGAAAAGTAGGGATAGCCCTAAAGAACGATTGAAAAAATCAAAATGATTAATTCCCCTTCGGATTACCACTTTTAATGGATGGCGTTCTTGGCGCAACTATCGTCTATTGCCTTTGTACCTAACCTAACCACAAATTTTAGCGTGACTCAAGGATTTAGTTTGAGGTTTTCAATATCTTAAAGTTCTCAATGTGAAATTGTCAGATTTGAGTGACTGTTGAGGATTGATAATAGCCGATCTAAAGTTGTAACCAAATAATAAATTGTAGGTGGTATGAAGTTCACTGGGTCATCTAGTCTTAAATAAATAGAGTCAGTTGCCCAGTCTACAATTTTTTTTTAAAGATATCTGTCCGTTGTTATTTACCATTATTGTTTTCGTGTGCTGTAAGAATGAGAGCACCTGTCGTGAAAGTGATTTGGCAAACAAGCAAGTAGGTACCATTAAAAGAGCTTTCTCTATCAGCCCGGTGTAGGTATCATCATTATTCGTCCACTAGACGTTACCAGGTTTTAGTGACTCACCTTTAAACGCACCTTATGTAATACCGTATGTAAAACACACAACGACCTTTCGCTTTCGGTCCTCCGAAGCGCCTCTAGAACTCACGCTATCTAAAAGGAACTGACTAGATATTTGTATGTTGGCAACTACGATGAACTTTAGAAAAAGGATGGCCTATGACGACGTATACAGTTAGTTGTACGAAACAAACAAACAAACAAAGACTCTACCGTAGTTCATGTGTGGATTACAAAATAAAACTGCATTTTCTTCTCTATGAGAACCTCTTTAGCCAGTCATAGCTCTAGGTTCACGTGGAGGATAGAGTTTTCTTTTTTAAGCACTTCTTTATATACCATCGCTTAGTCATAAACATAATATCCCGAAATGCCACATAAAACTTTTAGAACATGCTCCGACATCCAAGGTGTAATCCTCATTTAGATTATTATGAACATGGGATTGTGATTGTTCAGATCCCAGATGGTATCCCCCCCCCTTGTGTATTCCTCAAAAGAGACTTTCCAGAAGGAATGTATCCTCTGAGGGTGCGAAGCAGTGATGTCTTCCTTTTATATGAGTTGGCATCCGAAGAATCGGATTCGTTTAGTGTGGAACAGTGGCAAAGTATGTGGATAACCTTTTCCACAGAAATGTCAGAAGAGGTTAACTGTCAGCCCTAGGTTGTTTCTGTGGTATTGTGGTTGTGCACAGACAGTAAAAATTCCCATCAGGGTTTACATTATCTCCTGTTACAGCCGAGGAGTTGGTTTTCCCAATCTCTACCAATCTTGGAGGAGATGAAAGCTTTGGCTTGCCTGCATCATAGTCAATTTTCCCAGTGTTCAGTGTGGTTCTGTTTCAGTTCAATTCGCAATTCTTCGCTTATTGATCTGCTAGAGATTCCTTTAAAGGATTCTGGTTCGGTAGGGTGGTTTTTCGCATAGGTATTGGTGAGATCAAGGGGCATATCAAGGATTGATCGTTTTCCACAGGAACAGAACGAGACCTCCTTTACCCTTTTCCCTCAGTTTGTTTCTGATTATGTAAAGGGACTTCGTAATTGCCGATTTAAAGGTCACATTGAAGGATTCAATGCAAATAGCATTGCATGAGACCCAGTAGAGATTGATCTGCTCGCCCCGGAAATGCCCCGCAGAATCATGGATCTTAATTTTTCCAGAGTTTTATGAGAAGTGGCGAGGGAGCTCTGCTTCCCCAGATCGACACTGCATACGTTAGCCAGGACTTCTGTGGTATTGTAGTTGTCCATGGCCGGTAAGAATTCCCACTAGGATTCTGGATCTTCTCCTGTTAATGCCGGAGAGTTTGTTTTCCCAGTCTCTAAAAATGTTGGAAGACATGAAAGCTCTGGCTTGCCTGCATCATAGTTAATTTTCCCAGTGTTGGAGTGATTTTGCTTCAGCCCAATTCGCAATTCTTCGCTTATCGATGCTGCCACATATGCCTATAAAGGATTCAGGCCCTATAGGGCGGTCTTTCGGTTAGGTATTGATGAAATCAAGGTGCATCTCGAGGATTTCCCACTTGATCGTGTTACAGAGGAACTCAATAAGACCTCTTTTACCTTTTTCATGCGAAGAATCGGAGCCTATGTTCATTTGGCAAAGAATATGGGTAGCTTTTTCCACAGAAACGACAGAGGGGGTTAACTGTAAGCCCTAGGTTGTTACTGTGGAATTGTAGTTCCCACTAGGGGCTTACATATTTTTATGTTAAGGTTGAGGAATTGATTTTCCCAGTCTGTACGATTCCAAGAAGAGATGAAGGCTTTGGCTTTCCTACGTCCTGTCAGCCCATTTCTCAAACTTTTGCTTAACGACGCTGCTACAGATAAAGGGTTTTAGCTCGATGGGGCTGCTTTTGATGCCCTCTTTAACAAGGTCGTCCGCGATTTCGTTTCCCTTTACGCCATTCTCCCTTAAGAAATTTCCTTAATCAGCGCATGCAAAAATGCGTAGATTTTGGTAAAGGTTGTCGGCCGCAGCTACAGCAACTTTTTTTTAACTTGATAAAAATCAATCTTCAAGCGCTGTGTAGAACGAATCCTGAAGATATTTGGGAATCGATTGAATTTTAAAGGATTGATAACGACTTGTTAAGTAAAATGAAAAACAATTACCCCTGCCTGAATGCCAAAATTCTGAATTTCACATAGTAGAGCTTTATGGCTGTCAGTATCGAAAGCTTTATTGGAATCTAAATAAGCAGAATCAAATTGACTGGAGGCTTCGACGACATTAAAAGCAAAATGATTGAATAGTATGAGGTTGGTAGAATTATTTTTGATTCAGCAATATTCAGTGCACTATCATTATGATATACTATTGACTAATGAGGTCAACAAAGAAAGGAAAAACGTAAAATTAGTAATATATAATGAACGTTGATATTCTAATTATAATTTAAATTAATTTTTAAAGCAACTTATAATTTTGTAGTCGATGATTCCACAGTTCTACAAATTATCTACATTCAAATGTCATATGTTTAAGAAATGCGTTAACATTTATAGGACATAATAACATATTTTTATATATGTAGATACTAATATTTTTTGTGCAAGAATACGTGTTTAATAAACAATAAGGAAATGTTTTTTTTTAATATTAATTAGTCAGATTATATAATATGTGGCGTTCTATTATGTATTTAATTTGTTTTTTATTAAAACGTGCGTTATAGTAAAATGATTAGAAATTAAATCGTTATCCTTTAAAAGGAACCACGATGGGTTTTCATTTCTACATAATATTAATAAAAATAATTACATAACCAAAACATTTACTTTTTTGTTTGATATTTTAAGTTCAGTTTATATGGAAAAAATTTAAATTTGAATTTATACATATTCAGGCATAGATAGATGTTTTAAATATCAGATTTGTTACGTATCCCAATATAAACAACATAACTGGTTGTAAATTATGTGGGAAATGATAAAACCGAAAATTGTGAAGAGCTGTGGAATGTCTGGTCGATTCCAGAATGTAACAAACAACTTTAAACAACTGGTATCAGATACTTCACATTTGTCTCTGTTTTCCAAAAACTGCTTCCTGACAATTCCTAACAGTTCGGCAAAAATAATGTCATTCAACCAAAAGGATTCACAGGGACATATAGCCCAGCTTGCTATACCTGTTTCATCTTTAAGAGGAAAAAAAATCCTAAGGTGCATAAAGTCCTCCTGATATGTTTCAAAGAACTAAATTGACCTAACAGCGTCACTTTCAATAATTTAAAATTTTCTGATGTCCTTTTCTCCACTAAGACTGAGCAGATAACAAAAAGCTAAAAGATTAGCAAATTGCATAAAACTGTAAGGAAGTTGCAATGAAACAAAAAGAGATTGAAACATCCTCTAGTTCTCAAGTAATCTAATTGGAACAGGAGTATACTGAATGGCTGAATGATTACATCTTTAAGACTAAACTTTCCTAATAAATGGCTACGTATCCTTTTCTTCTGAATGAACCTATTCTTAACAACAGGATAATCATCGTGAACCAGACACGATCTGGGTGGCAAGGAATGCTCCCAAAACAGGATACCTACTGCAAACACCTTGTAACTCAGTACGAGAGGATATCTACAAGGGTCTCACCACTGGAATCACTTAATCCAACCCAGAACAAGTCCCAGTCTGGCACTTTCTAAATCAAAATTACAATCCTACCTGCAACCAGTGACTCCACGGGAACCAAAAGATTTATCCCAAATCGAATGTCCTTGGCCTAACAGAATTCAACAAAACCCATGCAGAAGTCCAAAGTTCCATCTTGCTGTTGTATCAAAAGCAAGACTATCTATAATAATTATCATTGGCAAATGTAACCATTCAAAACTAAGATCATGGTACTTGATCTGTTGGTCTTGCAGAAATTTTTATATTAAGTAAGTAAATTGATAATTCATTGTTTCACTAGGTGATCGACATATGCCAAAACATTAGTACTTCTTGTTGTACTTAGGAATATATCATAAACGTGGTTTCTTTTTTTGTCATACGTTTTTGGGTGGGACCAAGACTGATTTGTTCATCAGTAATTCATTAATTAGTAAATATTATCTTAAAAACTTTTGAGTAAGAATGTCCTACAAGAACCGTGCTCTTTCTCGCAATGGAGAATCAATTAGATGTTGGACGGCTGGAAGTGATTAATTAAGGGTGAAATGAAGCAATGGGTTAGGTATTGCCCCTTCCACAAAGCTGATTAATAAATTTTGATTAAATAATCAAAATCATATATTCAGGAATGAAGAATTCATAGGGATTGTAATAGCTTCAAAAATACAGTAATACACTAATAAGAATCTTAACACCACCAAGAACGGCCAGAACATATAAAAGACTAAATGTTAAAGGGAATCATTCTCCGAGCCCGAAGGAAACCCATTATCACGTGTTCTTCTGTTCCATTCATACATAACTTAAGAAGATTGTTATTATTTGGGCTTGCTCAGACTCCAAATGCATGGATATTACTTTGGAATCTCCCTGCTAATACGCCTATCATCTGTACCCCTCAAAAGTGGCTTCCCAAAATGAAAGTATCCTCTGAATGTGCAAGACAGCGATGCCCTCCGCTTACATGAGTTGACATCCGAAGAATCAGAGTCTGTATTCATTCAGCGTGGAACAGTGAAAAAGAATATGGATGATTTTTCTTCTTCTTTTCCCCAGAAGCGACAGAGGGGGTTAACTGTCAGCCCTAGCTTGTTTCTGTGGTATTGTAGTTGACTTTGGCCAGTAAGAATTCCTACGAGGGTTTTACATCTTTCCCTGTTAAGGCCGAGGAGTTGATTTTGAATCTTTACAGTTCTAAGAAGAAATAGAGGCCTTAGCTTCCCTGCATTCCAGCTGATTGTCCTAATATCCTTCTGATGAACCCGAAATAAACGTCGCATACCATTCTGCTCAATTTCATAAAGGATGTAAGAAAACTATTATTAGTTATTATTATCCTTTTAACATCCCCTTGTCAATGCGCCTATCCTCTGCATTTCTTTCCCTGAAGGAAAGTAGGTTCCCTCTGAGTGTGTACGACAATAATGTTTGCTGCTTAGATAAATTGCCTTCGGAGTATCGAAACGGATATTCATGTAGCGTGAAACACTTAGTGATGAGCAAAATTAGTCTCGGTCTTGGTCTTGCACATTTTTCAATATCAAGACCAAGCCCCGACTCTGCAAGACCAAAACCTAACTCTGCAAGATCAAGACTTATTTGCGCAAGACCATAACAAGGCTTTTACCAAACATATGGTTGAAAATAATTAATGAACCCCCGAGAGAATTTAGGAAAACTTAAAAGTCCAAGACACGGTTGATGTAAGATCAAAAACAAGACTCGATTGACCAAGACCAAGACTGAGATAATTTTTGCAAGACCAAGACTCAACTCTACACGACCAAGACTCGATTCTGGAAGACCAAGAGTATTTATGCATCACCAAGACCAAGACTAAAACTAATAATGCAAGACAAATACCAAGATACAATTTTCAAAACCAAAACCAAGTCCAAGATAACTATAGTCTTGGTATTGATCTTGGTCTCGCTGATCACTAGAAACAGTGGTAAAATATACAGTATGAAGATAGCGTTCTCCACTTATTTCCCTTACAAGTAACGAAATGGATTAACAAAGGAAAATCAAGCCAAACAAAGTCCTGAAAGGTTCCTTTAGCAGCTTGGGCTTGTTGGATAATTCAGAAGGGATTAACTGTTAGTCCTGACTTGTTTCTGTGGTATTGTAGTTGCTCATGTCTGATAAGAATTCCCACCAATGTTTTACGTCTTTTCCCGTTAGGGCCGATGGTTTGGTTTTCCACGACTTTTCAGTTCTTGGAAGAGATGAAATCTTTGACTTACCTGGATCCCAGCTGGATTTCTCAGTATCTGTATAGTTTCTTTTCAACCCAGGACAATCAGACGACTAACAGTTAAAGGAAATCATCTTTCGAACTGTCACGTGTTATTCTGACCCATTTCATATAGAATTTAAGAAAAAGGCCAAAATAAAAGTATTTAGTTCCCATAAAATATATGTTTTTTTGCTTTATTTGGAAATATGAGTATACATATGTATATGTAACTGCAGAGAAAGAAGTTAATTAATTCAGTAACTGTTTTGAAACCTTGATGCGTTCCATTACTCATGGTTTAGGATCGCTGGATATTCGACTATTCGACTGTATTCTAATTATTATTCACTTAAAATGTTTTCCGACGCACGTTATCTAATGACCGGTTGGTGTTCATCACCTTTCTTATGACGGTACTTTCGCTTACATAATTTCATAACGGGTTCTAAATGCATTAGAAAAAGGAGGATTTATTAATATACATACATTAGTATGTATGTAGTTACCATTAGGTATGTGGTAACCATCGAATTTCGTGATGATTACATACAAACAATATTAACAATCCCTATCTGGTGTATTATCAGACATCTAAAGATTATAAAGTACCGTTGCACTATGTTAATTATTTAATTACATTATTAGTTTAAAAAATTCTAGCGTCATATCAGTTTAGGAAAGTATCTGCTCGTATCATAAATTTGAAAGAATCTATTATTATTATATATTTTTAATTGATGCATTTTTTTCAATAATTTTGAAAGCACGCAATAAATTTATGTTACATTTGAAAAATACAATCAACAAATTGATTATAAATGGATATAAGTTTTTAAAACGAGTTTACTGCTTTTTGGTATTTATAAAAAATTGGCATTCCTTTGAAATCGAAATTGGTGTTGTTTTATATGCGTTTTTCTGTTCTTCTGATCTGTACATTATGTCGGTTATGCACTCACGCGTCCCAAAGAAATTTAAAACTCCAAAACATGCATACTATATATTTTTTATAACCATAAGCAAAAGAGTATACCTTGAAACTAGAGGTTCCCAACCTTCTTCCCCCATCTGCGTGAATAACAGTCGATAATTATTTATGGGAAAGTAGATCGACAAATAGTTCTTCTCATGTTCCCTCGTCTGCGTGAATGATAGTCGAGAATTTTGGGGAGGAATATCAACGAGAAGTGCCTCTCATGTTCCCCAATCTGCGTAAATAACAGTCGAGAATTTTATGGAGGAAGATCCGCGAAAGTATCCACTCTTCTTTCCCCATCTGCGTGAAAAACAGTCGATAATTTTGGGGAGGACGATCCACAAAAAGATCTACTTTTCTTCCCTCATCTGCGTCAATAACAGTGGAAAATTTTAAAAGGCGACACATAAAAATTTCTGCCCTTCGATTAAATTCAGATTGAGCCTGAATACATGTCGAATTTTGGTTTTCCTGATTTCGATCTATACTTGATTTAACGTCCTCTGTCTGGTTCTGGATCCGCTATCATTTTCATGGAAAGTACAAGCCCCTAGGGGGTGGGTGATGTTAATTAGGAAGGAAGTTGCAAGGGGATGCACGTAAGCATTAGGACAGACAGACAGGGACAAAATATTTTAAACTTGTAGCAAAAGGAGAAACTACAGACAACCTTAAACAATATAGAAACAGTAAATACAGGATAAAAAAAATAAATGAAACGAAAATATTAACATGTAAAATATAAAAGAAGGGTTAGAACTAATATCAAAATTGGATGAGCAGCAGATTTTCGAAATTAAGGAAGTCAGACAGCCCAAGACAGAAAAAATGGTTAGAGCAAACGATTGATTGATGCATCAGATAGAACAGCTTTAAATAATATGAAATCACTTCAGAGCTCGCTAATCTAGCTATTCGAAGAATTTAATTATAAACGTATTCTTCTGGAGTACAGCTCTGTGCGATAGAATAGAAAATGTTGAAATGTTTGAAATGTCAAGTTATTGGAATAAAAAGGAAGTATTAGGGAGGGCAGAAGACCAAAGCACGTTAATGGGTAGGACATCTTATGAGATATGAAGAGCTTACTAGAAAGAGAACAATGTGGAAACAGGAGTGCATGATGAAATTAAATAAAAATGAAACAAAAATACTGTTCTGTGGTGGATGAAAGAAGGGTTAAAACTAGGATACCAAATTTGTTGTGTAGGAGACTTAAGAAGTGTTAAAACAATGTCAGACAACTGAAGATTGAAAAGGCCGTAAGAGCAAAACATTAACGCAGATCGAACAACTTGACAAAAAGAAACCACTTCTGTGCTCCAGAATCTACAGATTCGAAGAATTTCCTAATATGTAAAAGTATTCCTCTGGAGTACAGCTCTGCGCGACACAATAAAAACAGTTGGAAGCGTTTGAAATGTGAAATAATAGGAGTATGAAGAGAATGAAGAAAATAATGTGGATGAGGAAGTATTAGGAAGGATAGGAGAACAAAGGACGTTATGGAAGTTATTATCTGTAGATAGAAGACCTTCTGTATGGTCGTAATAGGGGATGGGTGGAGGGGCAACGATGGGCATGGATGTTTACATTATTGTTCGCAAATAATAAACAATGTTAGATATTCTAGTTTTCGTGGAATATAAGGAATAGCTCAGAATATGAAAAAGTGGAGATGCGTGTCCCATTATTCCTAAAGAAGTTTCTACAGTAGAGGCAACAGAAGTTAACTATAGATTTTAGACCCGCTCCTGAGTCCAAGTTCTAGATATCGATGGGTGTTTCTAGGAGCATCAGTGGAGTATGACGTAAGGGATTGAGGGAGGGGGGCTATCCAAGAGATAAAAATGCCTATAAATTTTGTCTAGAGTGGGGAGGTAGTAAGGACTTCAGACTTGATTGGCACTATGGAGGGCTTGGGGTTTTGAGTTAGGCCAATATGTAGGGGAGTAGTTATCTTTTAATGGTAACTTTCTTCTTAAAGTTTCCAATATGTTCTTTATATTTGTATCTACGTTCTTGAATGCCGGAATTCTAACGAAGATAAATGCGTCAGTGAATAAGTGTATTAGTTATATACCTACATTTAAACACATTCCGTACTCGTTACCAATCGCGGAACGCTAAGCTTGGAGAATTACACAAACGTCGTCGTTGTCGCTGGGTGTGTTCAGTGAAAGTGAATTGACAAGAATATTTTAGAATATAATTTTAACGGGCACGGAGAGAATTTTATGAGGTCGCGCGGACTGAGTGAGGAGAAGCGATGATCTCGCCGAGAGACCTTGAGAGACACCGTGTCTTCGAACAATGTTCTCTTTTTCTCTTTCTCTCCTTCATACTGCAATCAATGCATGCCGTTATATGTAAATTCTCTTTCACTTCCTCGGCATTGTTATTATCTTACAAATTAATCGAATATGTAAACGAAGAAAGACAATTCGTGTAACAGCTCCGGTTACAGTAAGCATGTAGATTGCTAACCATTTTTTATAAATGTTTTACACTTATACATTGGGAATTTCAATATGCTCCTTTCTGGCACCTCAAACGGTCAAAGTTAATCGAGCAAATCGACCTTCTATGCATTACCATTTCCTGATAAAATTTTATTTAGCATCTTTTATCAAAATATGTTGTAATTTATTAAATCAGTTTACATCTCTAAAGAGAAAGGAAATTCTAATCGATTTATTTAATTTTGCAATAAATACTTTCCTTATTAAAAAGTATACTAATTATGAGTGATCATTTCAAGTTCATCTATTCTTATTTCTGCTACAAAGGGCAGGAAACAGAAGTTCTTTTTTTATCAAAGAAGGAATAAAATTAAATATATGAAACATATTTATTTATTTAAAGTTAAACATTAAAGTTTTCCCAATTCTTTCTTTTAAATATTTCGAACACTAGATAAATTAATTTGTATTCGCACATGTTTCTTTGGTGGTACGTCAGGTAGGATAGCGTATATGCAACCAACGACTACTATGCATGTTGAATTACTTGTCTATAAGTTGGGAACCTTAATTTCAAACTTTTTTTAATAAGGACCAAAGATGTCACTAGAGCGCCATCTATGGTAAATGCTATTTATTAAGAGGTACTGTAGTGTTTAGTTTATCTGTCACGTGCCGTATACCTTAAACACCATTCCAAAGATGGTGCTGCGATGCACTTTTTATTTTTAATCAAATAAAAAATATTTTTAACGTAGCAATTTTTAATTTCTGTTGGTCCGTGTGCTAACTAGATACAATATACATAATATTCCTATACTGCCCGCTCCCTATCTCCGCAATGAGAGGTGAAGTCCGAAAACAAAAGGAGACAGAAACTATAGGTTAGTACCGTATGCATTCGCATTCTTCAAACGCGCGTGCGTATCCACTACCAATTAGAATCACGATAATTATTACAATGACAGTTAACAGCTGTTGAAAGGAAAAACCTGTTTACATTATTCTGTTAACCAACATTGAACAGCTGCACAGCTGCTCTACCATTGGTAGACTGTGCACAAGCGCGTTTGGAAGAAGTGAACGCATACGGTTGCGACATATATCGTTTGCACCGTGATGTTTTCGGATTTTTTTCGCCAGCACGGGCAGTATAGGAATATTATGTATATTCTAGATACTTACCTGTTATGGATTAAGTGTGGTTATGTTTTGTTATGGTTTCTTATGTATCCATGACCTTATGTCTTATGTTATGGGTGCTCATGCGATGTAGTCGTATGTTATTACGTTATGTTTACGAATGAAACAAGATTATGAATAAATAATAAATCTACTTTATTCTCTTAAGATAATCACTTCTTAATATTTCTATTTATTATTCCTCCACATTAGTCGTGTTAAGTTAGAATTTGACGTATAACAACCATTTCAAATAAAACTTAATTATTTCAAACAAAATGGTTGTTGCATGTGCAATTTCTAACTTCTGCTTTTGAAAGAACAGTTATAAAAACCTTAACTCCACTCAATTTAAATTTCGCGCCTTTTCCTATATAGTTTGCACTACATTCGAGAGATGGCGCTGTCCCTCGAGTTGTTCATCTATATACCTCTCTTGTTTATTTTTACCTATGCGTGTGAGGCTCCATTTGGGTTTATGTTTATGAAGCACGAAATGTAAGTCGTTGTAGAAGCTTTATAGTTGTTTTTCGGTATCTTATTTCATGTCGTAATTATTTAATAGCATTTCTAATTTGTTTTACTGTCCATTGTTACAGATTGACCGATGATTTATGCAGTTCTTTTGTTCTCTTCTCCGCTTTGCCATTGCAAGTTTTATTATATTCCGTAGTTAACCAAGGTGAGAATTAAAGAATCCCATAAATTTTTATAATTTTTAAATTAAATAAATTTAAACATTGTTTACGTTGTTTTGTTTGGTATTTTTCTATAGGAATGGTCAACAAAGTATGAATGTCCTTCAGTTGCTCATGGTAAAGTTAAAGATTCTCGTCTGTTTCTAAAAAGAAGCTGCAGAACACATTTAGTTGGGTATTTTTTAAATGCCCTTGGAACAGGAGCTCAGTACTTGACCTGCTCGCTAGATGGTGCACTATGGTGTCCTTGGATAATGTGTTCAGAGCTGACTTCAACGATACTGGTCTTTTTTGTCAGAAACGCCACTTAACGGAGTGGTCAGAAATTCTGAATTATTTAAATTTGAATTTCTGAAAGTGCTAGATATATAATATTATTCATCAAAAATATTCTAGCACTTAAACACCTAATGAGTTCAGAAATTCAAATTCAAGTAATTAAGAATTTTCCTGAAGTCTCCGCTAGGTAGCGTTTCCGACAGAAAAGACCAGTATCGTTGAATTCGTGATGTTTTGATACAGCGATGCCTATCGATGTATATGGTAATACAATGCTCATTTAAATTAAGAAATTTTTAAAAACATTATCCATAAACAAATCATGAATAAAAATTGTACGTAGTTTTTCGCAATTGTGAAATATTTGTTTAAACAAAAAATGGTTGGTATGCCCAGAAAGAAGCTTTTTTTATTAAGTTTTAATATTATAACTGTTGTTCAGAAGTCAGTTACAAAAAGTATGAAATTGTTATATATTACAATATATAAAAGTAATAGTAGCTTACAATTACAACTATAATAATTTAATAATGAATTTCTTGAGAAGCTTAGAAAAGAACAACCGTTTTTAATTACATCCAAAATAACGTTTTTTTTTTAGTTTTATTGTAATGTTCGTGGATCTAACAAATTCAGACTCAAAGACTTATAACAGCAACAACTACTATTTATTTACACTATTATTAATGAAACTTAATAACACTATCGAATTATTACTAAAATTAGATTACTAACTACACTATTTATTTTAACTTTATTACTTTTCACTGCCTGTCTCGATTTATTTATGAATTCACTTCTACAGCTGTCAATTTATTTATGACTCTTCGGCGATCTTCCTTTTTATACTCTGTTGTTTAATCTCTGGAACATCCCCGAGATATTTGGAAACGTCGGGATTAGTTTATTTCGTGTTCGCTACATTATTATTGCATTATTTAACACTGTGATGTATCTATTTAATGTAATGTAACTGATATTACAACAGGAACATCCTGGACATCTTATGTACATATTTCACTTTCAACAAAACGTAGAAATGTCCTTTTTCAATTAGAAACATGAAAGACATGCTGATTTTCTAAAAAGGAATTGCCAACGTCTTAATGCTCCAATAAAAAGGGTAAGTAAAAATTGTAACTAAAGATGATTAGACCTAAGGATATTAGATTTAAAGTTAAAAAACCTTGGTAGAGTTTCACAAATTTATTTGGAAATTGTCGATTGGGGTTTTAATTTTTAATCTATTCACTTTGTTACCATTCATTTTTTGAAACTTCATATTCAAAGTAACAACACTTAAGTTTCAAACATTTTTATTGTCCACGATGACCATTTCACCACACTGTAGCTTCATCAGGTAGATAAATTACAAAGAAGTCTACAAATTAATAATTATAATAAGCTAGGAATTTTAGTAAACAATCAAGTTGAAGTTGACTCTTACTTAATTTAAAACTTTATACTCCAACCCCTTAGGTTAATTCTACTTAGGCTTGAAATATATTAATAATATATACATTGTATCTATAATTCATCGTCGTGGACAATAAGTACGTTTTTTGAAATTCAACAAAGTGTTTTATTTACTTACTTTACTTTTCAAGATACAACAATTTTATTAATTTTGTGAAAACAAAGATGATAAAAGACACCTAGAGAAGTTTGACCGTTTATTAAAAAGTACTCAATGTTCAATGTAAATTGCCTTAGTCATTAATTTATAAATTAATTCTGTTTTGGTAACGTACAGGTTTTTTGTAATCTATACGAAATTAAATCCAATTTACATTGGGGAACAGAATGTTGCCCCATCAGTATACGCTTAATTGCACACAAAAAGAAACGATTATTAAACTTTAGTAATTGTCTTTTTGTTTGTAATTAATAAATGATTAGAAAACGCCTTGGTAAGTGCTCTGTAAATTATTTATTTGTATATTTAATAATTATAAATAATAGCTTCTTACGTGTACAAAAGAAGTACTTGCAAACCACTTTGGTGAGATGCACATACCATTTCAGCATTTTACTGTATTTTTATTTCACGTTTTACTATTCAACTTTGTTAATTCGTTTGTCTTATCCATCTCTAAAGATTGAAGAATGATGACGTTTATTTCAATATATCAAACCCAATGAAACAACTTATTTACAATGGTACCGTTCTTCGTGGACTTCGTTGGCTGTTCCTCTTCTTCGCCTTCTCAGACTTTCGCAGTTGAGCAAGTCATCAACGTGGACTTCAATTGCTTCTTGTCTGCTTCACCTTAGAACATTCTGCAGTAATTTGAGGGGTAATGATTAAATTTTATATAAAATAAATCCGTTATTAATCAATTTCAACTTCCAATTTCAAGTCTGCGCTGGAGAAGACTTAAGAAGTTGTACATATTTTTCTTTTTTTAATTTGGTAGATTTAATTTGTAGTTTGCGTAGAATATTTATTTTAAGTAGAGTGTTTGTTATTTTGAGTAGAATGTTAATTTGTTTGCCACGAAGTTAGAGAAGACAGTTAATTTATGTTTATATTAGTATAACAGTTTATGACTTAAGTACAATTAAGAACATTCGGTGATAAAAATGTATTTTAAAACGTAAAGATTGTTTTTTTTTAATAGTATTGTTTTAATTAATTATAAATTCAGTCTTTAGTATTAACAAAATAAATAGGAACTGTTAATTTATAATTTTAAGTGATTACTTTTGATATAAATATACACTCCATTGTATTGGTATTGCAATACTAATGAATGATTTATTTAAAATAAACATGGATATAAGTTGTACTTTTCGTTGTATGTATTTTAAATAAATTGTTTATATTTTTGTATTGCGTTTTGTAATTTTCGTCTTAATAAACCAATAACGACGCAAAGTAGTTTCCATTTCCTTTAAAATCTGAATTATTTTATTTTTGGTACTGGTGGCGCCATCGTGTGAATAAAGGCTGAATTACAGTGCATACGGCTACAGAAATCTGTAATCTAAAGGTGGGTTCACGTTAAAAGTGTGAACCCAGCAAAATATCTGCTTTAAGTTATGCTCTCCTAATACAAAATCCAAAATTTTAAATTTTTCGATTTATACGAGGTCTGATCAAGAAATAATTTGACAAATTTCCCGCTCAACTTATGCTCTCCTGATAGAAAATTCGAAATTTTTAATTTTCCAATAAATACGAGGACTGATCAACAAATAATTTGACAAATTTCCCGCTCAACTTATGCTCTCCTGATAGAAAATTCGAAATTTTTAATTTTCCAATAAATACGAGGACTGATCAACAAATAATTTGACAAATTTCCCGCTCAACTTATGCTCTCCTGATAGAAAATTCGAAATTTTTAATTTTCCAATAAATACGAGGACTGATCAACATATAATTTGACAAATTTCCCATTCAACTTATGCTCCCCTGATACATATATCGAAATTTTTGATAAATACTAAGTCCAATCAACAAATAATTTGACAAACCAAAAAAATTGGATTTATTATCATTTTTTTCAAAGTACATAGTAAAATATACAAATTCATGCTATTTATGACTTATTTAAATTAACATAACTACAGTTACATATAATATTAACAAATTGTTCACAATAAACATTAAGGTAAATGATTGTGACAGTAAATAAAGTAAAAAATACTGTACGTATACAATTATATTATTACAAATATATGCACATCAAATTCAAAAAGAAATGCACTTAATTTGTTATATAAATATTAATGATGTCCCTACTCTATTATATATCAATCCATGACCCCTTCAAATCACCCAATTGAAATGAAATTATATTTACTATTTCTAAAAAGTCAATTTTAGATTTGACATAAACAATTTTACCAAAAACTAATTTAGAAAATTATAATTTATCAATTTTATTGTCACCTAACATTCATATTTATAAAACAATTTAAGTAAAAAAGATACTTAGCGGGAGGGCCTGCTATTTCCTTATAATGCTGTACATTCAAGATGAAGAAGACAAGCAGCAAATGAAGTTCACGTAGATGAGGTCCAAGAAGAACTATACCATTATAGATAATTTGTTCCAACTTCGATACGGTCTCTTCCGTTAGTCAATCTATAGAAACTTAGAGAATGAACGAATTAACAACATTATTAAACAACACATGAAAAATAAGACAAGAACGATACATAAAAAACAATAAAGAATACTTTTTGAGTATGTCAAACGCCAGTGTACAACATAAATGATCTACAGTACTTACTATCGTTTAAACAATCCAATGCGACCACCAAAAGAAAAATAATTTAGAAATGAGTGAGAAACGGTGGTGTATGTTCAGACCAAAAAACTTGTTTTAAAAAAGTATCTGCAGCGTTATTAAGTCATTGAGAAGAAATGAAAAATGAAGGAATTATTGTTGCGACACATCAATGGTAAACCTCTAAATATGGACACATTGTACATCTATAAATTATTGGATGTATTCTCACCTTGCAGGGTGTTTAAAGGTAATCAATACGAAAGAAAATATCAACTCCAAAAGACTATAATTGTAGACCATTTGTTCATTTTCTACTACATGTTCTAGTATGCACGAGGACTGATAAGATCAATGCCCAATATTTTTATATTGTACCTGTGAAAAGATTTTTTGAGTTAAACATTGCTCAAATAAATATATTAATTTACTAAAAAAGAAAACAAAATGCTAATGATAAAAAACAGCAATTTATATTAGAAATAAAATAGATTTTCTGTTCAAACACAAATAATGTAAAAACATATTTTAAATTGACTATTGATCAAATAAAATGAAATTAAAAAAATTATATTGTTCATGACCCTTTTGAAATCCACAAATAAACTACCTGTAAGGTATTACAAACATCAGTCACAACTAATTAAGTAAATTTGAAAAATTTTAAATATGAACTTAAATTATTGAGCAGCTATTCTCCAACATAAGTTCCTTCATTGAATAAAAAGATAAATGATTAAATGTATTCGGGGAATTTTAAAATGTTCAGTTTCAATCCAAAACGTAAATTACTGAAAGTAAAGAAACGTTTTGATATAATAATTGACAAATTTAATTTAATTGTACGACCTATTAGTCCGACACACATTTGAATTATTACTTATTGTCACTACAGTGTCACCTAATTTTTCTAGTTTGTCTTTATCTTTTTTATCAATGTAATTGCATTTTTAATGAGCACTATGAATAATGTTTATATTGTAAGACCTTAAAATGTTTCTTAATTTATTTGAAAAGTAATTAATAAAAGGTAAAACAATAGGTCTGTTAATATCAGTATTAATATTATTAAGAACATTATTAACAAGATTTTAAGTTATTACTGTTATTATTAATAAAAAAGCTTTCTTTTTGTGAATGAATTTATGTATTTTTAATAAAACCTGCCTATACCGATAACGATATACCCATATTCGCCAACAGTTTTTTCATTAAACGACGCATACTGCCGGTATCGTGGCGATAATGTATGATTTTAAAATATGATGAATAAAAAGAACAAAAACTCCTTAGTATCTATCACATAAACTTGTTAAAAAATCACGACTATATATAGTTTCCCCACAACATATACCATTATAAAGTAATTTTATGAATCTTCATAATGGTAGGTGTTATGCTGAAACTATAGTCGTGAATTTTTAATAAATTTATCTGATAGACGCAAACTAGTTTTCATTATTTCTATTCATTATGATTAATTATCACGAAGGAACGTCTTCATTAGATCAATTCAATTGCATGGAATTATTTACATATCCTTCCTTATTCTTTTTGTAAGAAACTGAGAACAGACTTGCGAATTAATACACACAAGCATCGGTATAAATACAGGATTTATGTCGCACGCTTGAGTTTATCGGGACGATTTTGTAGGGAGCCGACATGGTCCCGATATGTCGTTCCTGTTGGATTGATAACCTGTAGGCGCCGATATATCGGTGTCGTGTCGGTCAAAGAAAAAGCGTCATAGCTAGCCCCATGCAAAAAACGGTCTTTGCTGTACCACAAAGCACATACCGATGTTATTTAAATAAAGGATTCAAATACAACAAGTAGGAGGCACTGTATACATAATCAAAAGGGACTGATAAATGAAATAATCAAAACTGCTACAAACTGTTCCAGATAAAAATTTATCAAATGGTGGTTAAGGTTATTTAAGTTATTGGGTCCTTATTATTATGCACAATGCCTTCTATTTGTCGTTGTACCTGTTACGTAAAAATAATTAAAAAAAGAACAGGTAGAAGTAATTATTGGAAAAAACTTACTTAATTTTCTTCAAGAAGTGCAACTTGGATCACATTCCTCCAGGACAGCTGCCATTCTTTAATTTTACTTCTACTAAGTTCTCTATCTTCAGATTCTCTAAAAAAAAAATACCTTAAATTTTAGACATTAAAAAAAAACCATAAGCAAAGTAACATAGAACAAGAACTTATTATCATCAAACTTGGAAGGGTTACATACCTGTTTTAGGAAAAAACTCAATGAATGTTAATTTGAAAAATATTCTGTTGGTGCAAGCACACATTTTTAGTCCACCTAAAGGCTATTTTCATGTAAAAGTTATTTGATGTTATCTCAAATTGATGATTCCCAAAATTAAATAGTGAAAAATGCTGTGCTAAATTAATAAAATATTGCTATCTTGCCTATTTTGATTATTTAAAGCACTTTGAGAAAGACATCCGTAAAAGCTAATTAAACTTATTTCACTGATCAAATAAAAACTAGTGTAAGTGCAAAGAAATAAGAACAGTATATAAGCTGCTTTTTGTATGCATCCCGATTTCTAGTTTAATTCAAAAGTGCAAATATTGAAGATTTAAGGTAAACAGTTGCAAAAATTTGTTGAATTTTTGTTTTATTGTTATATAAATACATATAATATTATTATTACTATTCTAGTTATGTGGGAACACTCTGTACATTGTAAATTCGTCAGTGGGGGAACGCCCAGCAGAGGTGAATATGCATACTCCAGCCTAGTGAATAGGTCGTCCAAAAGTTGACGGTTGTAGTCCGTATGGTTGCCGGATGGTCTGGATAAATGTTGAGGTCCCACTTGCTGATTAACCTGCTGGCGGACAAGGGTTGATCGTTCCCAACGGCGACGTATGGCTCTTCGCTCCCTACTATTCATCCCCAGAATAGACGGTGGACACTGTAGTGGCCGGCGATGTCAGCAATTGCACCTCGATCACGTCGGGGTCACCATGTAGCGGACGCGTGTGGTTTGACGTCGCTAACGTGAACTCGATGCGTGTGCTGGTGGTTCTAAGAAGAACCGATTTGATGCGGGTTATTATGCCAGCATCCGTGATGTCCAACAATACCTTCTGCGGTATTAGAGTTAATTCCTGCTGCGGTATTAGGGTGAGAAGACAGAAGACGAGTCAGTGTTAGACTCATTTTATTGGAAAAATAAACGGGTATATATACAAAAAATATTAACATTAAGCTAAATGCGTGGTCAACCGTTTACACTTGTGTGTGTATTTGCGGTTGACCTAATTTGTGGTACAAAGAGACAATATCTTAGTCAGCAGAGTCTAAACTCTGCTGTACTGTGTGAACTACTTTGTCGGATTTACAATGTACAGAGTGTTCCCACAGTTATGTTTATAAAAGTGACTTAATATTTCACTTTCATCGGATGAATACCATGCAAGACGCTCTTCGTAGAATTGGATCACTACTTGTGGACACAGGACATTTGCTTTTTTTGCTGGAACAAGATCAGCATCGTCAGTCCCTTTCCATTTCATTAGAAACATAAGTTCGCCTGTTGTGTCAGAAACGCCAATAATTTTTTCAGCCTGTAAACCTCTATCAAAAAAATTCTTGGCTTCTGATTCTACAGTAGCAACTTTAACTTTCCTTGTGGCTCTACTTTTTGGTTTTCCCTTTGCTGGTGATTCGTCATCAGTCTCTTTTTTGGATGCAGTTTCATGATCAGAGTCGTCTGATCCTTTTGCAGTTTTAGATGTTGTTAGGCTTGTTCTCTACAAACAAAAATTTTGCTATTTTGTACTTTAAAGATAAAATTCATGATTTTAGAGTAGGTATGTAATTAAACTCAGATCTATCTGTCTCTTCAGAAGAGGATCTCCTCCTTTTCTTCTTATCTTTCAATTTTACATCTGAGTCATCAGATTTTTCAGAATCAGAAGAATTTTTACGAGTTCTTGTAGCTTTCGATTTCTTTCAAACTCCTAAATAAGATCGGGGCAGTTCAGGTTATCTTCTGGTTCCCAAGTGTTATCTGCATCAGAATAATTCTCCCATTTCAAAAAATATTCAACTTTCCCATTCGCCACCCTTTTGTTAATAATTTTTTCCACTGGATATTCTTCTTCACATTCACTTTCATTTTCATCATCCTTATTCTTACCCATCTGTTAAGATAGGATAAATGAGAATATGGACAATTAAAACTTAAATTTATTGTTTGGCTAATAAAATAGATGTCTTGTTAAAACTATTGTAAACATTAACTTATTGAAGAAAAAAAAACCCCAACCCATATCATCTTGATAACAGTGTTCATAAAAAAACTATGAGTAATTAATATAAGATACCATCATTCGCAAGTTTTCAGTTAATTTGTCTACAGGTTTTCTAAATATAATGGAAATAAACAGTACTTATTACCAGCAAAAGTGAAGAATTTCAGTATATTCCCTGCAAGATATGTACGTACCAGGGCTAAACGAATTTGTCAACCTGAACGTCTCGCCAACGAACTAAAACACCTGGAAAGAGCATTTGTGGCCAATGGCTACTCTACGAAAGAAATAAGACGAGCCCTACATCCGAAGCGGCACTCACGGAGACAAGACCGCGAAACTACGCTCCCCAATGGGAAGGCGTTTTTGCCGTATATTGATTCAGTCACCAATCATATACGGAAACTCTTAGGAAAACACGGGATTAAAACGATCTACAAACCTACCCGAAAAATAGGCGAAACTTTAAAGTCCGCAAAAGATGCCATAGACCCTCTACGAACGAGTGGGATCTACAAAATTCCTTGTTCTTGCGGTCAAGTCTATATTGAGACCACAAAGCGCACGATAAACACACGCCTGGCTGAACACAAATGAAACTGCCGATTGGGGCAAATAGAAAAAATTTGCCATCGCTGAGCACACCCTGACCCAGGAAAATCACAAGATTATGTTCGACGAAACAACGGTTTTAGCACGAACAAAACAAACTAGTAATATGTCCACCATCGTAATTTTTCGAACTTATTGACGAATCAAATTTCTTTTAATGTAAAAATATACTGAAAAACTTGCAAAAATTTTTGACTACTTTAAAGTACAAAATAGCAAAATTTTGTTTGTAGAGAACAAGCCGTGCTAAGAAAAAGAACACAAAAAATACTCAGAATAAATAGACAATACTTACTGCGGTATTTTGTAGTTGGTTTTGTAATTACTATAAGGTATGTATTAATACCTTAAATGTTCTTTTACTTTAAACAGTATACTTTTTTGGATTTTAAAGAAGTTTTAGAAATCGGAAGACGCCGACTGACTAACCGTAAACCGCAAACGCGCGCAAACTGAGCCGGGAAATCGTCAAACATCGAATCTTACATCATCGAATTTTAATTTCATAAAGGTACATTAAACTACTCTAAAATATTTTAGTAACTAATATTACTTTGCCTTTCAAACTTGTTTTGTTAAAATTTACATCCATTTTTAAAATAAATCAGAATGTTTTATATAATGAGAAGAAGATAGTTTCAATTTATATTCGACGTACTAGAATTCTATGTAGACCGGAACCTATAGCCTGGCTATAGACATAGATATTAATTACAAGAAACTCATAGATAAGAATAAGAGTATTTACTATAGATGGAAAACTCGAAAATATTGTCCGACAGCGCCGTCTCTCGATTGGTGTCTTAACTATTGGACAAGTCACAATTAGTTTTGCCAACATCATAAAAATAAGAAACCATAGAAATAAATAGTGGCGCTATAACAACTGTCGGTAAATTTATACATAAAAGCTATAAAATTGAGAACTAACCACAAAAGCTATTAAAATATAACAATCAAAATTCCAACCGGAAAATTGCGCACCCTAATAATATATTGGTAATTTATGATGATTCTATCACTGCTTAAACTTTGATTGTACAACCAAAATTTTAAATAGGAACACTAAGGGCCACCTACCCAATTTCTAAACCTACTAGACATGTATAAGGTCCGCCTCTGATTGGTCAATGTAACTAATGACGGGCGCGGGTTATTTAAAATCCCAATTTTTAGTAATATTAGAGTAGTATTAAAACTGTCACGCTGAGGTATTGTTAAAATATTTAGCGAACTTAATCTCAACCGATAAGATAATCTGACCAGATGCCTAGACATTTATATAATGGGTGCTTCAAGAACTGTACAAAAACGACAATTTTCTTGTTTGTTGCTTATATTTAAAAAACAACTGCCAAAGAAACGGATTACATCCAATGGACAAATTATAAACAATTAAAAATCCTACAGTCCAATTAGACGATTATTTAGCGAGGAAAGTGGAGGAAATAATAAAAAGAAATCATTTTTTTTAAAATTCATATCTGGGATAATTTAGAGTATTAAAAAAAAGATATTCCAGTTCATTAAGGCTAATGAAGAGCACATTCAAAGGAGTCCCAAAGAAAACTCCTAGCTTTAGTAGTATTTACGTAATTACCACATTAGAAATTTAAGGCATTATTTGTAAGCGGTAGGCTGCAATGCTTCCATCTGAGTCTTTTGAACAGAGCTGTTAAAATGCGCTAAAAATGTTCCCGAACCAAGAGTAAAACAGATCACCGCACGGTCGAAATTAAACGAAGCGGGGTTACAAATCGCATTAGTTTTTAAAAGCATTTTATGCACATTTCAACAATTTATTCAAAAAAATAAGATAGAGGAATTATAGCCCATGATCTCTGCTTTCAGAAACCGTTTACAAAATTAAAATTGCACTTCATCTGTTAATATTGTCACATAAATAAAGTAATGCCTTAAATTTCTAATATTGTAATTACGTAAAAAATACTAAAGCTGGGGTGTTCTTTCGGAGCTCGTTTGAAAGTACTACTCATTAGCTATTATTTGCCGGAATATTTTTTCTTAATATCCTAAATTATCTGAGATATGAATTTTAAAGAAACTGTCTTTTCTTATCGTTTCTTCGACTTTTCTCGCTAAAAAATCATCCAATCGGGCTTCTGAAAAAAAAAACCATTTTGTAGGGTTTTTGATTGTCTACAATTTGTCTATTGGATGTAATCCGTTTCGTTGGCTAGTTTTATAATAGCAAAAAAAAATGACAATTGTTATTTTTCAGCTCTTGGTGATTAAAAAATCCACCCAGACTCAACAGCGATTGTGATTTATGTTTTTATGATCCACTTTTCTACATGTGATGGCAATATCGGTTTGCTGTTAAATTTTAGTGCACGAAAACATCTACATTGCCTGAACCATAAATATGTATTCTTGAAGTCATTAAAAAAAAAGGAGAAAATTGACCGTTTTCCCCTTATCATAGAAAAAACCGAGCCTAAAATTTAAAAAAAGACCCTGAAAATAAGTTATTACTTAATAAATTATGCTAATTCGCGCATATAACGTTAAACTTACAGATAATAAGTCTTTACTTATGGATTAGAGGAAAACTTATAAAAACATTATCGTCCTAAAATAACGTGGTATATGTCTCAATACTGTATATATAAATAATCAAAATGTTTTCCAAAAATTACCGTCAAATGCATTAAGAATACTATCGGCGAATCAGCGCACAAGAAAATAATATTACAGCAACAGATCTCAATATTAAATTAAAAAAATAATGATAAAATGTTACCTTTTTTTGGTGGCAAACGATTGGGAAGAACGAATTAAACGTGAATCAGCATGTTAAGTAGTGAAGGTACTGTTTCTGATGGTGTGCTCACAAAACAACGATAAATGATTTTGTGTCCTCTCACAAATGTCCACATCCAGGGATGAATTATAATGCAATATAGACGGTCTAATGAGTCGAATGCTGAATTAAGATGCTCAAATATTATAGGTGTTTTCAGGTCAACAACTGAATTACATGGATTAACGTGTCTTTTTTCAGCTATGGGTTAAGTCCTGCTGCGGTGTGTGGGAAGATATGAAAGCAGGATAGGACAGTCTTTGGCGGCAAGTTTTAAAGCGATATACTATAGAATAAGTAATCACGAACATTCTGTTCACCTAAAAAGGAATAGTAGTATTTAACATATTGATGTGAGACATCCGAATTTAATTAAAATGAAGATACAAAATATAAACTGTTTTATTTGGTGTAATCGCTAGTGTCTGTTTAGAAAAAGAAAAATAATAATCGTAATATTATGCTATAAATTACATTCTTTTATTACAATTAATACCTATATTTAAAAATTAAAATGGAATGAACTTAAAATTAAGTACTAAAACGGTATAAGATAAAATAGTACTGATTGCCTTGATTGCTTTTTGAATGTTAACGTTTAAATTATTTATGTATTAAAGATTAAATAAAGCTCTTTATAACGATACAATAAACTCTAAAAATTAACTAAAAAAATGCAACAAAACAAATACTGCATAAAAATCCTACTTGTCTTATTTACCAGTCCATTCAGTGACTTTTCCATTATCGAAGACGAGGCAGTGGTCAGGTAACGGAATCAACACTCCCCTTTTCTTCATGTCCATATTATCATCCTAAATGTAATTAAAAAAAATATGAAAGTACTATTTAAAAAAATTGTAATTATTTACCTGACACTGTGATATGAATTCTAATAAAGATGCCCCTAGTTTCTGACTAGATTCTGCCAGCTTTTCAAGGCTGAAAAAATTCAGTGCAACATTTAATTTTATACTTAGTAAAAAAATAGCAAATAAACGCAACATTTAAAATATTAATTACACATGTTCATACCTAGGCGTTTCAGCAAGGCCTCCGCTAACTATTGCATCGCAAATTTTTGTGTTAGCGTCTACATCAAAGAGGGGCACGCCAAAATTACAGTCCAGTAGGGTCCATATCTGTTTTAATGATAATAAAAAAACTCACATCAAAACTGGGGTTAATATTGTATTATAGAGGTGCCCAAAATTGGGATGTCGCTTATTATAGCAGCTGAAGAAAAAAGTTTAAACAGGGAAGATTTGGGGAACTTAAACGTCACTTTAATGCCGCTTTCAAATTGCCTGTAGCTTTTTTTGTTGTTTTAAACGGTATGAAGACAAAAATCATCTGGTAAATCCATGAGACTGAAAAAGTATCCCAATCTTAGACTACGAAAGGGGACGCATAATTGACGACTGCAAATTGTTATGCGTTGGAACCAGCAGTCATCGCTCAGTAGCGCAACATTTAATGTTAAGAGGGAGTTAGTTTTGTTATCGTTATTCGCACAATTATAATTCCATACAGAGTATTAATTGTTTATTTCATAAAGTAAACAATTAATAAGAACTGTTGTTTTGCGTTATACGTCACTAAGAAAAATATTATTTATTTTATAACAAGGAGAATCCATGTTCAATGAAATTAAATGCAAAGAATTATTTTATTAACGTTAATTAACATGATGTGGCGGAACTAATAGACTGTAAGAAGAATTTTTTTAATTAATTAATTTTATAACTAAAAGTGACGCCGCCTATGGTAATATTGTGGTAAACGCATGCTTCTAACAACTGAAAGTATTTTTTATTTCTTACACTATCAGTAAACCATTCCAACAAAAAAAAATCACGCATTAATGATTCTTGTATGTAAATCGTAACATGTTTTAAGTAGTATGTAAACAATAAACAAATTAAATGCAATTTACTTTGCTTAACCTTACTACGTGAAATTCTTTTTACCTGTGAAATGTGATTCCTGGTTGATTTCTTTCACTGCATCTTTTACAGCCGTAAGTAGAACAAATTACCTTGAATAACAAGACTAACTAGAAACAACAGAAACAACTACTCCGAGGGCATACATGTATGTATGTACCTTCAGATTCAATAGTGTAATTCAATGCCGGTAGGGGTATTAGCCCTCGGAGTAGTTATTTCTCTTGTTTCTAGTTAGTCTTGTTATTCAAGAGAACTTTACTGTTTGTGTTTACCTGCTTCTGCCTGAAGAGACCCAATAGGTCGAAACCGGTCGTAGAATTGGCTTGTGGTTCATTGTACCTATTGTATAGGACGCGTTCCAAGTGTGGGATTTGTAATCCTTAATTATTTAGACGTAACAGGAATTTGCCTGTCTTTTTAGAACAAATTACCATTGTTTTAAACAAAAATCCACTAAAACCTAACTACTCTATTTAATTATATTACCACTTTTAATGACCGACACTAACGCACTGTTTGCCACCGTTTAATGGAGGCAGTACAAAATAAAGTAAAAATGTTCGACGTACAGTCGGCTTACGAGTTACGTGTCCCCTCTATTTCCTAGTCTAAGGTTCCAATAATATACCCATTAAAAAGATGCTGCAGGTTAAATCAAAGAAGTATGCCGGAATTTTCAGTATCAAAAAATGCATTTTTGCTAATATCTTTAAAATGAAAAGACTTACGAGCAATTTGAAAGCACCATTAAAGTGAACTTGAAATCTTTCTCCATTTAAACTTTTATCCAGCTGCGATAATAAGCGAGAGACTGAGGTTCGAATTTCTGACACAGCACATATAATTAACTATGGAGATTATTACGACAGTTATTGAGGTAGGATACATTCCTTAAGCAGTCAACCGATTGTTAAAAAAATTAAATAACAGTCACACAAAATTTTACAAATATCAGCAATATTTAAAGGGGTTGGTCGGATAAGAAAGTCAAAAGTGCGCCAGGTTAGTTTCGAAGTTAATAAAAAAAAAAATCAAATCTTCAGTTCAAAAAAATCAACGTGATTACCTTTTGCTGTTTTTTTTTTCTTTTTGATGAAAGGTCTTTTTGCGTACCACAACATGGTATTTTTGAAAAACACTTCTTTCGACCGCGGAATAATATTTAATAGATACTAAAAAGATTATACGGCATAATAAGAAAATCGGTTGTTTCAAACTTTACAAAACAAGAAAAAATCTGAAAAAAATCACGCCGATAGTCCTCTCATTTCGCCGAGAAAAACGTTTTTTATTGAGAACTACATGGTATTATTGAAAGATGTGCAGATATTAAACGTAATCGATATAAACTGAAGTCGGTGCTGCGTGTAGATGTCTGCAACAAAACAATTCAGGTTCAGGCGTTCAATCGACTGACGTAAAGGAAGGCGGACTCGTTATCAGACAACCAAAGTAAATATCAATACCTTGCCGCTTATTTATCGACAGCGACGAGTTAATTGTTGTAGGAAAGATACATAAACACACAAGTACATCACAAAAATTGTTCGGAATTAGAACTTCGAGTTACAAGACTTTGACTTTCTTATCCGGATATGCCTTTTGTTCATTACTTACCTCTCCAATATAAAGTGAAGTAGTTAAGTCTTTGTTTCTTATGTTGGCCTCATCTCTTTGGCAACTTTCTTCACCATTATTCTTTTTCGTGTCACGTGTGAACATATTAATGTTTTCTTCCGCAGGACTCATCAAGTTCTCAAACGACGATGTGCACTCTTTGAATTCATCTTTTAGAGGTAAACTTTCACTCTTTTTTGACTCTATTTCGTTCAGCTGATCCAATTCTTCTTTTAAGAGATCGGTCGAGACCTTGTCAATGAAACCATTTGCTGGTGGACTAACGCTCATCGGTGAACTTGCAAAGTGAGAGTCCACTGGTGTTTGCAATCTGCTAATGAAACTTCCGACTTTTTGCGTTTCGTCTTCACTGCTTTCTAAGAGTTTCGACTCTTTTTCTACTTCCTGTTTTGATTTCTCTTGAAGATAGTGGTGATTACTTTTAGCGATTTCGTTGTTGCCGGTCTTGGAAAAACTGAAGTTTTCATTACTGATGGCTGTTAAGAGATCTATCGCATTTGATGAACTGTCTTTGTTAGATGAAGAATTAATAAGTTTTGCAGAACCTGAGAGGAACATAGAATTGTATTAGATCGAATACTTATTTATCAACACTCAGTATATTATTAGTGCTATTACCTGGAATGTGTTTTTGAGAAGACTTTCTTAGTCGTACAGTAGGTTCACGTTTAGAGCATCCCAAGTCTGGGACCCCAATGTTTACAAACGTCAAATAACCACAGTTGCTTTCTAAATCAAGGAAATTGGACAGATTTTTGACGGCTGGGTGGTTTTGCCATTTTAATTGAGTGTTAATTGCTTCTCCTGCAACGGAGATTAATGTAGGTACATATATACATAAAAAGACAGATTTCTTTTGTGGCAGGTAAAAATGAGCAACGAGATATAACAGAGATGTCTTAGAATTTTATATAAAGTTCTGAAACTTACAGGAATATACCAAAAAGTATTAAAACGTTCGAAATTTTTCGAGTATATTCTACAATTTACGAAAAAAATTTGGAACGTTCACGAATGATGTCTGTCATTTTGGGATATCTAAAAATGTTAGAGAATACTTCATAACATTGTAAAATGATTAAGAACGTTCTACAGAATTCCAGGATGTTCTAGTATATATGAGAATGACCTATAATGTTTTATAAAACCAAAAAAAAATTACAGAATATTACACAACACTACAAGATGATCTAGAATGTTCTAGAATACCAAAACAATGTTGCAGAATGTTGCTTAATATTCTAGGGTGTTTTAGAACGTTCTAGGTACTTCGAGAACCGTTTAAAATGTTCGAAATTGAACTGTAAGGTCTTGGAATACCAAAAACTGCTATAAAATGTTCCACAACACTCCAGAATTATTTAGAACGTTCTATAGCATTGCAGGTTGTTCTAGAAATCCGAGAACGATATATAATGTTTTATAAAACCAAAACAATGTTGCTTAAAATTCTTGCATGTTCTAGGTATTTCGAGAACGGTTTAACATGTTCTGAATTAAACTATAATGTTGTGGAATACCAAAAACTGCTACAAAATGTTCCACAACACTCCAAAATTATTTAGAACGTTCTACAGCATTTCAGATTATTCTAGAATATTCGAAAATGACCTACAATGTTTTATGAAACCAAAACAGTGTTACAGAATGTTACACGACAGTCCAAGATGATCTAGAATGTTTCAGAATACCAAAAACAGATACAAAATGTTCCCCAAAATTCCAGAATCATTTAGAATGGTCTAGATTTTTCGAGAATGGTCTATTATATTAGAGAAGTACTTATAATATTTTTGAAATCCAAAAAAGTGATACAACAATCCAAGAAGATCAAGAATGTTCTATGTAGACATTTCGAGAATTATTTAAAATGTTCGAAAATGATCTACGTACTAAAACACCAAAAAATAATTTTAATTTGAAATTTTCTATAACATTTTAAGAATGATTTAGAGCCCCAGAACGCTTGAAATTTTTTTAAAATGTTCCTTGATGAATGATCCATTCAGACGAATGATATATTCTTGCAAGGGTGCATTTTTGGTGTACAAATGTGTAACATTTAATAAACATTTTTACTTCTATGCAATGTTGCTTACCTTGGCTTTTGGTAGGGGTGTCTGGCCTAAAAGGAAACGGCACGATGTGTGTTTTGGCAGGTTGGTGGACGCCGTAAGCTTGCAACAGCACCGCTGAATATTGTAACGCTGCATTTACGTGAGAGAAATTCGCCAGAGGTAAAACGGCAGGCTCGTGAAGCCACGTACAAACAAGAAAATTTGTAAAACCCAAGAACATCTTTGGCAGTGCTTTTAATTTTGTACCTGTGAAAAACGAAAAGTAACAATAAAAAAACTATTTTTAAAAATTTGAACGCATTAACCAAACCTTTTTTTAATAGAAGAGAAGGTGGTCCATAACCGGTCATATGATAAATGAAAAATTTGAACCAAATGGAATTTATCTCTGGAACGGCTGGTCCTAGGTGAGGAGGGGATAAACTGTATATTGGACGAACTTCTTTACTTAATGGAGCCATTGAAACTAATAATCTACAAAAAAGAAATTAAACAAAATACGTACACTATAATTATTTAAGAAATATTTACTTGTACTTCTTTTGTATTAAACGACTCCTAACTGTTTCATCCAAGGAATGTAAACTTTCCAATCTGATAAGATCCAGTCCAGCACTGGGTAATTTACGTAGTGCCAGAACAGTCGATCTTAATATAATAGCATGCACAAAGTAACGACGCGCTTCTCCTTCTCCCTCTGCATCTAACACTGATACCTTTTCCAATTCGGCAAGAAAACTATCCAGACTTTCATCACATAATTTTCCTACTTCAAACATTGTCACTGCATGCTTTTTTAAGCCCTAGGAGAATGATAAAACGTAATAAAAACTTTCTGAATATGAAAAATTTGATTGATTGTCTTATTAGCTTACAGGTGACAAGTTTCCCATCATCAGAAGCGCATTTAGAGCCGAATCGAACAAAAATGCAATCCTTTGGCCGCTGCGAGGTAGTGAGCTATTATTGTAAGATGGACTTTCGGGAGTTTCGCTTCGGGGAGATTGCAATTCCTGGGTTAAATCCAGAGAATCGAAGTTTAACGTTAATGGTGTTATTTCTATGTTCCTTCAATTACAGAAAAGAAAAGGAAACGTGTAAAAATTAGTATACATCTAATGAGGATATGAATACTTTTAGGGTCAATACGTTACGCATAGTTTACGTAAGTGATAAATGCAGATGACTATACTTCGTGTAAAAATGTTTGAATGAATTTTCTGAAAATATTACTGCAAAAGTTACTGAAAATAGTAAAAAAGTTGACTTTTTGTAACGATTCGTACACTCATAGTGACATCATATTATACTCCGCCACATTGCAACGGACCGATAGCAACGAAAACTCAGATTCATTAATTATTTTTATTTCTACACAAGTATCTTATTAATGTTAATTTAATTTGTTACCGTCATTGCGTAATTAGTTTGATTATTTTTTGTCACATATATACAGGGCGTTTCGTTAAACGCACGAAACCACCAACCACAAGTTTGGTAAAATAATCCTTACTAGTAAATCATAAAACGCCCTTTGATCGCTGCCAAAAATTTTCAAATCTGTTGAAACGTTCAGATATTAAAATGTAAAGAACGGAAAATACTTCGCCCTCTCCTTCGCTTATTACGACAGATATAGAGTAAAAGGGTGCGATCCTACCCAGGCTCTTAACTGGTATTTTTAAAAACTCATAGCTTATCGCTCAAAATTTCGAGACAGCATCAATTCTGTGTTTGTTGTGCTTTAAATTTGTTTTCTGATTTTGTATGTTTTTATAAATAAATTTCTATAGAACTTGGCATCCATTTAGAATTCAAATCTTTTGCTGCGCACATACCTAATTTTGAACTGGGCTCTCATGTATGTTCTTGATGTTATATTTAATTCATGAAACCTTTTCACGCGTGTTCAACTCGCACTTTTTTTTGAATATCGCTCCAAAAAAATCATTATCGATATTTGAGTAGAATTAAAAGAAAAAAGAAATTGTTGTGAAAACAACGAATGGATAAAAGTTTTGAAAAGAGAACTACCTGATTTATCTATTACACAAAATGAAGATAAAATAGGAGAAACATTTTGAAAGCTTTTTATCTTGATCCACTTTTTCAAGGCTGATATAATTACCGCAAACTACATATAATACAATTAAATTAGACATCGCGGCCTTCGTTTCAGTTTAATCTCGTGATAATAATCCAAAACAGTCCAGGTAACAGATTTTTTTCCGTATACATAGACCATAAAAACGTAAATCACAATAGCTGTTGAGCCCGGGTTCGTTATTTAAGCACCAAAAACTATCTCTGTTAATACGGTGACATAAACTAACTAAACTAATGTCTAAAATTGTAATTGTGTAAAAAAAACTACTAAACCAAGGGATTTCCCATATTGTAAATTAACTGAGAATTTCCTGCAATTTGATACAACTCGTTTGATTCTCTAGTTTAAAAAATATATCCGACTCAAAAACTTCTAAAAATTAATTACTAACCTATTAATAGGAGTAGGCATGGTGTTCCACGACGGATGTCTTTTTGCTTTTTGCTGTTCCGTTTCCGGGTCTAATTTTCGCGCAAATTGCAGTCGACAATAGAGAGAGACAGCTTGTTTTACAAGTTCTGTCTCCACTTCAATAACACTAGCTAACTGTAAAAGAAAAATAATTACTTTCCAGTTATTAATAATTAATTATGAAGTCAATTTCGCACCTCGCCAACAGTTGTATGTTCATCGATAGATACGAAAATTTTATACAACAAAGTTTCGAAATTGTCTTGGGGCACCCGGTTCATCACAAAGCCTTGCAGCGGAGGCACCTGGATCCTATCCACAGCTGTTATCGGAACGTCCAAGTATATTAAACCTTTTCTACAACACAAACAGTTAAGTCATTAAGGAAGGTGTTGGAACGATAGGCATGAGAACTTGTAGACTAAACTTTAAACTAATAGATTAAATTATAAAATGATATTTACAAATGATAAACAATAAATAATTCATCAAAACGATACCTTATAATTCAAAGAAAAATTCTAGTCATACAGAAACAATTCCTACGTAAAAATGCAAAAAAAAAAAAATGATTTCTGTTATCCGTTTTCGAAAGCAAATTTTAACTTATTGTTAGAATACTTAAACTTTAAGAATTTTTGTAAAATCTCTTTATCCTACTACTTATTGTCTTTAAATAAAAAAAATTTAGTTCTTACTTGTACAAGTTCATCACTAAATTGCAATCAAGTTCACCAGTTGCTTGAGACCCATAATCAATCAATCTATCGATCAACTTTAACTCACTAGAATTGACCATCTGAAGAGAAAGAAGCAATTAGAGTTCGTCTTCAATAAGAAAAGATTCCGTATCGAAAATAAGGTACCTTTATGTCTTCTTCTAATATTAAGCCGACTTCTACCCGCCACCACGGCTCTATATGGATGGTGGATGGTATCTGAGGTAGCAAAGGTCGAATATTACGATTACCAAAAAGTCGAGACTTATGAGACTTTGCCTTATTCATCAAGTCCAAGTATTCATTTCGTCCAATGCCAAGAAGGCGTAGGCCTTAAAAAAATAATCTCCGTTTAATTAACTAAAATCGTAAACGAAAAAAGGAAATATGATCAAGAATTAATAAAAACTAAAACAAACACAATAAAAAACTTTCACATGAATTTTATTGTAATCTTTACAAATTTGTTTCCACCCACAGGGTCATTTTCAGAAGAAGAATAATATTATTATAAAATTCAAGTGAAAGTGTTAATTGTGTTTGTTTTAAAATAGAAAGAGAAGGAGACAGTGGTAAATGAATAAATGAGAAAATGTCTTACCCCAAGTTACCACTACTAAATCTTTATAAAGAGAGATTTAACATAGAATTATCTACAATTAAAAATATAGCCAATTTCAACGGTTTCCCTTCTGATATTGTCAATAAAATATTAAGAAAACTACAATTTAGGGCCTATATTAAAAATGTTTCAACCTTATCCAGTTCAACACACATTAAAACCAAATTTTTTACACTACCTTTTCATCCTATAGCTTCTGGAGTTGACAAAATTTTCAAAGAATTTAATTTCACCCGAATTTTTAAACCAAACAACAGCCTCAAAAGCCTTTTAGGGAACACAAAAGATAGATTAGAAAATACTGACAAGTCCGGCATTTATGAAATTAACTGTGAAGGTTGTAAACTTAAATATATTGGACAAACAAAACGGTCAATTTCCACTAGATATAAAGAACATATCGCTCACTTCCGATTAAATAGGTTTGATAAATCTAGCGTTGCCCAGCATATTTTCAACACTAACCACCCTATAGGTCCTAAATGTTTAAAGCTAATCAAAGAAGTTTCTTGCAAATCGGAACTTGACGCTTGGGAAAGTTTATACATTCGAAAGAATAAAAATAAACTTATGAATTCAGATCATGGCCCAATTCCTAATTCCGTCTTGTTTCAATTATTGCAATAGGCTTAATTGATTATAGTATTTTTACCTTCCTTCTCCCTACAGTTTTCGTTTGTTGAAGCATGCGTAGGTTAAAATTGGCCCATTAGGCCTTCTTATCTACGGATATTGAACTCTTTCGTTTGCTGTTTCTCCTTGATTCCCAGATTAGGTAGTTTGTTGTGAGGCATGCGTTTTTTACATAGGACGGGCCCATAAAGGCCTTTAAAAATTGTAAATTACGGTTATTGAACACACTGATCCAAATCTATTCCCTAACTTGTTTGTCGAAGCATACATTTGTAAGATGGCCAAATAAAGGCTTTTCAAACATTTTTACAAATAACATTGAACGTATCCAAGGTTCCCTCCCAACCCTTTATTTCCAATCCTTCTATCTTCGGTCTTCAACCCCGTGTCTATAAATAGGTGAAATTTCAATTTTAGAACCAGTCTCGCGTTGATAATGCCCACGCTTGAAGTGGGCGAAACACGTGTCCGCTAGTGATAAAAATTTAGTAGTGGTAACTTGGGGTAAGACATTTTCTCATTTATTTTTGTGTTTGTTTTAGTCTTTATTAATTGTACATCATGTTGATCAACTTTTACATAGTAGAGGCCAACTCAATCAATTTTTTGAAAGGAAACATTTTGCATTAAAATTAAATAGGTAACTGATTGTACTATCATTTATAATACCGTTTTTTATTTTGTATAATTAAATCATTAGATGTAACCCTCTTCATTTCCAAGTTTTTGATATTTAGACAAAAAAAACAAGTGGAATTTTTATTAGCAATTTTTGTTTGCCTTGTTAGAAATTGCATTACTTTATTACGACTTTTTTGAGTTGGTTGAACTACTACGAAATGTTTTGAGTTATTAGAAATTACTTTTGTGTTATTAAGAATTGTTTTGAGTTATTAGATATTATCTTACAAATGCACATTTTTAGTGAACATAAAAATCTATATTGCTTGGACTAAAAAATAAGTATTTAGCAAAATGTTGATAATTTTCACATGTATAATTTGGACTCGTTTAAAGGGAAAGTATAATAAGGAAATAGACAAAAAACGATGTCAGTGTCTGAATCTTAATTTTTATGAGAAGTTAATTGGCGCAGACAGCGTCTCGTTATCTGCCACCGTTAGGGAGATACAGGGTGTTTTTGGAAAATGTACGTTTACGAAAAACCTCTATAACTTTTTTCCTGACGAAAATTTATTATTTCTGTAAAAACATTTTTCGTAGAATTCAACGGTGTTAGGTGAATTGTTGTAAAGTGAATAGTTTAGCTGTAAACAACATGAACAGTCATTTTTTAAAGGAAACACCCTGTATATTTTAACACGATTTAAGAGTGCTTAAAATTACTTTTCCAAATATAAAACACGCTTGATATTTTTCTCAATTTATCTTTAAAATACAGCACTTTATAGATTTCGTATTGCTTAATTTCGACAAGTAAGCCGTGGAATCAAACTACATAAAAAAAACATTACAGAGCAGTTGCTGCTATTTAATATTTACATTTACATTTAGTATAACAATTTCTCAACGTCAAATCAGTTTAACAAGTAATTTAAAAAAGACCTGCACTACCAACAACAATGAGGTATTCCCCTATAGGAGACGTTTGAACTGTCGTCCAGGTTCCTGTGTAAACGACTTCTCTCTTTAATATTTCTGGCCAAATTTATTTGCTCAGTTGGAGTTAGAAATACAAATTTAAACACTGCAGTGATTTGTAAACTAACTATAGAGTTTTTTGGCAATTCATTTAAAATTTTAATTAAATTTGGCCAGAAATATTAAAAAGCAGCAACTACTCTGCTATTATTTTAACGATATTTTTTTGTATGTGGTTTGATTCGACGGCCCACTTAAGCAATACGAAATCTATAAAGTGCTGTATTTGAAGATTATTTGAGAAAGATATCAAGTGTGTTGTATATTCGGAAAGGTAATTTTAAGCACTCTTATATCGTGTTAAAATATACAGGGTGTTTCCTTTAAAAAATGACTGTTCATGTTGTTTACAGCTTAACTATTCACTTTACAACAATTCACCTAACACCGTTGAATTCAACGTAAAATGTTTTTACCGAAATAATAAATTTTCGTCAGGAAAAAGTTATTGAGGTTTTACGAAAACGTGCATTTTCCAAAAACACCCTGTATCTCTGAAACGGTGACAGATAACGAATCGCGGTTTGCACCAATTAACTTCTCATAAAAATTAAGCTTCAGACACCGACATCGGTTTTTGTCTATCTCATCTCTAAATTATACTTTCCCTTTAAACATGACCAAATTGGCCCACCCTGTACATTATTGTTAATTATTTAACTTACAGTCAGCTGCAGTGAAGTTGGGAAGTGTATCATAGCTCCTTTCGGCTTGTACTAATCTTTCGATAACAGAAATATAATAATTAAAAGGAGTGATCCTTAGTCCCTTAACGATCATGTCGGCCAAGTGATACGGAAACAGCATGAGCTTTTCCCGGCTTTTTGCAATAAGCCTTTCATAGTAGCGCTTTTCATCCTTAAGTACATGACGTACTAGAAAAAAAAAAACATATGTACAAATATACATTACACAAATTCAACATTTGAGTGTATATTTTGTACGTACTTACTCAACAATACTACAATTTAGTAATTAAATACTGATAAGGAATGTAATAACGAACAACTGAATGACGAATAATGTTACATGTTTACATATGATAACCCAACACCCAACAAATGATACAAAGTGAAACAAGTAGAATTCTTTTTAAGTACATACCCAAATTTCCTCGGTACCTTAGTTGATTCTTAAGGCTAAAATCCACTATGAGCTTTTCGTATTCTTTCGCTGAGTTGCAAAGAAGCTTGAAAATGAAATTAAATTATTTTTTTTTACAAATATTAAAACAGCAACACAACATCGATTTACCTTTTTACTGTGAGTTGATAGTTGCGTCCAAGGTACATTCTTTCTAATATTTTCTTCTATTTCAGCAATCATGCTACGCAACTTTAGTTATCTTATTGTTAAATAAAATTTTAACATATTTATTAATGTACTATAAAAGGTATAATTACAAAATGCCAAAATCCTACACAAACATTACAAATTACAACTGTCATTTTTCAAGGTTAATCTTTCTATCTCTATGAACTAGTTCAATGAAGATAGTGTCTCCATTCTCAGCACCCGTATTAAGTTAATCATGCGCATGCGCTTACAACTAATGAAAACTCACTATCAAGCCCGCGAACAGCCAAAAACATTTGATATCAATGGGACACAAGTGCGCGGGTATTTGAATCGTATGGGGCGTTTTTAATTAATGCTGGCTGTTAAATATCAAACGCTGAAATCAATATATTCGGGACCAACAAACGATTCCTTTTAGGAGCTAACCGTCTCTCAACAGCCAGACTCTATTACCAACACAAATCAATGGGACATCATAAGCCGAACATTTCCGAAAATATTTTATGAGAAGAAGTATTATATTATGCACCAATAACTCAAACCGATGGCTTACATTCCGGCTTTAATGAACCATAATAGTTTTGCTGTATGTTATCAGGAAATATATTATAAACAATAAAAAGTGTAAGCTTTAATTGCGGTTTTATATTATTTTAAAAACACAAGCCCATATGACTCTTACAACATTAAAATATTCTCGTAAATAAAAATACAGTAACAATGTCACATACAAATAAATAATAAAAATAGTTACTAAGACTGTTATAAACCAAGAAATGAAAAGAAGTTGAAGAAGAAGGAAAAAAATGTTACAAAAACGGCCCAAGTGCCGATAACAAGAGCTATTTATCATTAATATTTTTCTTCTCTTTCAGTAGTTTGTTTTTCTGTTTCGTGTCAGTGTAAAATTGTTTTTTTTTTTTGATTTTGAAGGAGTTAAAGACGACAACGTTGAACGTCCACCCAGTGGCCTCTAATTTATTCGTTTGCAAGCCATTTTCCAATTTCTTTTCTATGTACGTAAATATTCATTTTAAAATTAGACAACGAACTGTCATTAAGTAATTAAATTTTGTCCCATTTTAAGATCCACATTGGTCCTACATACATATAAACTTTAGTGTTAAAATAATACTTTAGTTTCTTTTTATTGCAGGATAATTAAAATACTTAAATTCTAATAAACCGTTAAACTAAATGAAAAAAAAATATTCCATCGTCTTTTTCGCATTGGAAAAAAGTAGTAGAAGATGCACCTGCTAAAATTAATTATTATGTAATTTGCCACGAAATCTAAATGGAACTTTTTACATTTTAATAGTTTCTTTGTACTTTACAACGATTTCTTATCATTTTTTTTTAATGACTGATAATGAAAGACCATTAGGTTCATTTTAAAATAATATTAAATTAGATGTAGTAATTACTGTGCCATTAGTAGATGAAAAAGAATATTTACCATCAACCAATAGTCGCACATAATATTTTATTCAAGCGCCTCAAGTACAGGATGCGGCAATGACAGCCGAACGTTGACGAACTGTGCCGAAGTGAAGAGAAAATTCGTTTCTACATTGCTTAGGAAGTGGTAACGAATTTCCACATTTCTTCGACACAATGCGGCAAAGTTCTGCTCTCATTATCACTCGCATCCCTTTCATTAATTATTATTTAGTCCAGGCAATATAGCAAAAAGAGGCAGTATTTTGTACTAAAATTGAACAACAAATCGACTGCGCTATCATTACCAGAATAGTTGGTAGATCATAGAAACATTAACAACAGCTATCGTGTTCTGGTACAGTTCTTGAAAGTATAGATTATGGACTACAATTTATCTATCTCAGAATGTTTAATAGAACTGTTGAAATTTGTTAAAAATGCTAATGAATTAAGCGCGAAACGAACGAAGGGTTACAGTCACTCTGTACGGTTTAGGAAGCCAATAGGGCAGTTAACACTAGTGATATAAAAAAAGTAACTATTCGTTACAAAGTATTCGTTACTCAATGAGTACTCGTTGTAACTAATATTCGATCTTAAAAGTATTCGTTCCTTGTCAAGTTTCGTTACTAATATACTAATACGTTATTTACCGAGAGCTAGTTCAAGTCAAGTAGTAGGTACTAGGTATTCGCTATGTGCGAAGTCATGGTAGGAGAAATGAAATCGACTGAATGTTTGCGTTCGCAATTGTAAGCAAATACATGCGCGGGGCCCCGAAATTTTATCTTTGCATTGCATCCTCGCGCTTATTTCTTAAGTATTTTTAATGAATTTTATACCATTGGAAAGCTCTATCTTTGTAGATTCCAAATCTGTACGAAACGAAACGTACGCGAAAAGTGCAGGCAGAAATTGAGCATGCGGCAAACTTTTTTATTTTTAGAGATAGGTGGGGTATTAATCGAGACCAAATGTAGGAAATGAATCAAGGAATTTTTTTTATTTGAAACATTTTTCGATAAAACGTATAGTTTATGAAAAAAAGGGGTTATAACTTGCACCATTGGATCGTCGCTTCTGCGCGCACCGCTACCGATGGATCACGCCGCAACTTAATGTATAAAATGTAACGAGACTAGTTTAACTATCCGTACGCCTACGGCCTACGTCAAAAACGAATAACGATTGCTAATTCGACCTTCTACACGAGTAAGGAAGAGTAACGTAGCGAAATAACGAATATCAAGTAACGAATACTAACAACGAAAGTAACGAATCGTTCCAAATACTCAAAAGTAACGATATTTTACATCACTAGTTGACACTGTCAATGATAAAGCATAAAAAATATAAGTACTGTAGCGAAAACGGGCATGATTGTGTGCGATCGGGTACACTTGTATGTGCTGCGGGCCTGCTTGACTAGGCGCGGCCGGTTTTCGGTAGTGTGTGCGTCGTGATTGTAAACGTGTGTCTCGTACCTGCTTTCTGAGAAAGCAATTAAGCGGTTCGCAGAAATTTAAACAACTCTCGACGTTTCGAATATTCTAGACTTTTCCCGACTTGTTCTATGAATGCTATAAAAGAGAAGAGACGTTCGCCGAATAGTTAGTAATAAATTGACAGTGACAGTAGTAACATAAGAAATAAATCGACAGTGATAGTAGTGTGAATACAAATAAATTGAAACGTGCATATAAGTGAATGGTGTAAATAAATAGTAATCTAAGTTTAGTATTAATTAGTAGTGTTTTAAGTTGTAATAATTAAATCAGTGTATATAAATTGTTGTTCCTGTAATTTAGTCTTGTAAATAAAAATTTAATAAACCCACGAACACTACAGTACGATGACTTATCGAAAAAGAAATCAGAAAATATTATTTTTCCGCATGTCACAAAAGGGATAGAGTATTAAGCGTGAGATTGAGGATTTGTAGTCTATAATCTCTACTATCAAGAACAGTTTGCTAAACTAACACTGCATTAATCCTGTTAATACGGTGGTTTCCTGTTTTGTCAACTCATAAAACCTTATCTGAATCTACCTTTTCTAATCCTCTCGTCACCTGATGAAAAATGCATTCCTAGTTACAAATTATCGAATCGAAAAGAGGTAAACCATGCAGGAGGGAGCATTGTAAAAACTATAACATAAGTCTACCTTCATGACTCATATTCGACACTACAGAAAATGTTTAAATATTGCATGTGAAGGAAAAAAGTAAAAATTTAACAATTTTAGAGGCTATAGACATAAGATCGTATTTAAAATCTAGCAATCAAATAGTCTTAAACGAGATAGAAAATGTACACGGTTCCAAAATTGTCAAAATGTCTGCAAAATATTTACTTCCCCCCTCCCTAGAGGACATGTAATATTTAAGACAAAACTTTTGTAACACTTTTTTAAAGTAATTTTCAAATTTTTAAAGGTAAACCAGCTAACGTAAACAATTCAATAAGGCGAATACGCCTAATATTAATTGCATAGTTCACGTTATTGAGCGTCAGTTGTATAAGCAAAAAAAAAAACAAAAAAAAATAGTCATTAATTCATAGTTTTTGGTGAATAAACAGTATTAGAACACAATAGCTGTTTTTATTTGTGTTTTTGTGATCTATTTATTCTACAAAATTTTAGTGCACGAAAAAACTACATTACGTGGACTAATTTCTATTCTGAAATTACTCGCGGATGCTGAATAAATAAAATTCATCTTTTAAATACCAACACAATACGTTTTAACTTTTTGTCAATTAAAATTTATATTCTTATTGCTTTAATAATAATAATAATAGTAATAATTAACAGTGCTTTTAATTTGCTCTCATAATTTATATTAATGGAATTTGTTGAATTTTGAATATATCTATTAATAAAAAAATAAATTATTGTTAAAAAGACAAACATACAAAAAAAAAGGACGAGATAAAGCTTTGTTTTACTTTTTCATTAAAAGTTAAGAAGTTTTTAAATGAAGAAACAAAAGAAAGAGACAAAAATAAGTATAATAATAAACTCGCCATTATTCGGGTTCCTGTTTCGCATTTCCGGTTCCCAATTGGTCACAAACAAGATGTACTTATAACAACAACATTAGAGCAAGTCGCGGTGGCGTCTGTCTGTTGGCTGGCCAGAAGGGGGTGGGTGGGAAGCAACGGTAGAAGGTGGTGTTGTATCCGACGGCGACGTCGAACATTCTTGATTTTGTTGGTGTCAATTCTACTACAGCTACCGACCTAATATACAATAATTAGTGGTACAACATATACAGGTACATTCACTACGATCCTCCTCTCTCTGTTTTCCCCGCTTTCATCCTTTCCCTTCCCCACTCACACACTTCCGTCCTTCACTCTATTTGTGGCACTGCTGTTCTTTTTTTCTTTTTAAATTATCATTCGGCTGATGTCGGATACAATGAGGAAGGCATGTGCGCAGACGTTTGTCGTTCCGTCATCATCTCGTCGCTATTCGCTCCCGTTGCCGATTCGTCGTCGTAGTTAGCGCCACCGCCTCCGCTGCCTTCTTCGTTATCCGTTTCGGCCTTTGGCTTGTCCTGCAAACTGCGGCGTAACTCGGCAACGGCCATCCTACCGGTGTAGAGACGTTTGATGCCGCGGGGTAATGCTCTGCACGACTGCAAGTTTATGGAATGCAGCTTCGGGCACTTTGTCAGCACCGCTTTTACCGGATCGAGACTTACAGACGAACCGCACAAGTTTAGCACCCTAGTAAAAAAAAGCTAATAATAAATAAGAAGTACAAAAACTTGTTTGTGTGACCGAAAAAAAAAACCTTATTTTTCGCCCCTTTTTGAGTCACTCAAACTGAATGGTACATGAGACGTTTTAGGGAAAACTAAGCGCGTTAGATACTTAAAAATTTGGCAGTAGAAGTTATGTGGTGGACACTTAAAAGTATTTTAGTTAGATAGATCACATTATTTAATAACGTCTACTGCCACATTTTCTAATATCTAACGCGCTTAGTTTCTACAGAACGTCTAATTTATCACTCAGTTTGAATGACCCTGCATGTACCAAAGAGAGAGTAGTTTTTCTGCTTATCCTCACTTTTCTCTATAGTTCCATCCACTCGTGGCTGAGGCGTTCCGGAATATTACATTCAAAAATGATCAGAAATTTTTAAAGATGATCTAGAACGTTCCGGACTCTTCTAGAATTATGTAGAAAGTTCTAGGTATTTCAAAAGTTACTTCGAATGTTCGAGAGAATGATAATAGAGTGTTTCATATTGCTCAAAAGTTATTTATAATGTTCAAGAAGACGCAAGATAAATGGCGGAAAAAGTTCTCATTTCGGCTTACCTTAAGGGCGATTCGTCGCCCTTTTCGGCGAGGGCAAGAACGGCAGCATCGAGGGATTCGGTCGCAGTCGACCAGGCCAGATCCACTTCTAACAAACTGTGACTCCACTTTTGTAGAATTAACTCTAAACCCGAATTTGTCGTTCTTGTAACGTAACAGGCTATAAAAGAAAAATGTTGCAAACATTTGCGTCAGTTAACAAAATGAATTTTTACCGCTTAAAAATAGATGTTCTAAGTCCCAAGCGGGCACTTTGACAAGACCAGAGTCAGTGAGACGAATACAGCCCCGTACGTCAAGTAATCGTAATTTGGTGCTATTTTTCAAGATCCTTTCGATACCGTCATTGTCTATAGTCCTGGCTGTGGCCTGTTGGGCCTCTAAACCAGCCAACGATAACTCTTCCAGGTTGGGGAATCCCAGCGATGACATCTACAATTTAAACGAAATAAGATTAAATCAGCCTTTTATTTTGTAAATTAAAATACTTGTTCTGATATGCTCGCAGGGGCGAGCCATATTTCGCTGTTGGTTATGCGGAGCACGCGGAGCTTGGGGCATCCGTTCTGGAGCCGTTCGACTCGTAGCAGGGCTGTATTATGCGAAAATGTCCGAATGTTCGATATGTCGAGCAGTTGAAGGTTCGGACAAGATTGCTGACAAGAAATAACACTTTTTTGTATACAGTTTATTACAATTTAGATTAAACTTACTGACAAAGCGGTCATTATCTGTGTGAAACCGATAAGTTTATTGTGAGCGAGTACAAGATGAGTCAAACGACTACCCATGGTCTGGGCGAGATTGACCAGGGGTTGGGAATTTAACGAAGAACCCTATAATTAAAATAAATGTATATACATCTCAAATAATGTTTCAGATTATTTGAGAATGATTTAGTTTGTCCAAAAATGATGAAGAATTTCGAGTATGACTTGGAACATTTTAATTTTTTCTGGGATGGTTTGAGATGGTCAAGTCTTAAAACAATATGAATAATTTAAAGCACTTACACTTATTGACGATAAATCAATACGTTGCAATTTGGGAAATTCTGAAGAAAGTAGCTTCATATGGTCCGCCATGAGACCTTTCCAACCACTCAAATTTAAACTAACAAGCTGAGGACAATTTCTACTAAGGCTGAAGATAACATTTTGTACATCGCGAACTCTCCATTCACCTAAGAGGCAATTTTAACACGTCATATAAAACATATTTTTCACGGTGTAATAAAAATCTTATAATTACCCAAATTTAACTCTTCACAGTGAGACAAACGATTTTGTATCAACCAATGAAGTTTGTGGTCAGTTCGGTGTTTGTTTTTCACCCAGTTTAAATCTATGCTCTGCCATAAAGTTGGAATCAGGGCGACCCTCTGCCAGAGTCTACACACTTGACACAATCTGTAGTAAAAAAAAAAATGTAAATTTCATAAAAGAAAATACAGTTTAAAATAACAAAACAATAACAGCGTACCTAACAAGAGCTGGCAAACAACCGTCGGAATGGCAAACGTCTTTAAATATTTTTATCAGCAGTATTTCAGGCATGTCTTTGCCCCATGTACTTTGTTCCAGAGGTTCTTGAGTACTCGTCACCAAGTCAGCTTCGATTTCTTGGGAAAATCGACTTCTTTTGCGACTTGTTTCGTGGTCAGACGCGTCAGTGTCAGACGTTGTTTTGTGTTTTTTCCGCCTTCCACTTTTCTTCTTGTTGGGCAACTACAAACATAAAAAAAAAAACATCATGTCTCTGATTAAATTCAACTATTTAGCACAAAAAGGATGTTCTAGAATGACATTAAATTTTCAGAGTTACAGAATCCTTCAAAACGTTCGAGAAGTTTGTAGAATATTCCACAATGTGTTTAAATCTTCCACAAGTTTCGAGAATGATGCAATGGGAAAAGTTGGGAACGCTCTATACATCGTTGAATAATGATCTGGAATGTTCGATAATATTTCAGGAAGTTCCAGAATGTTATGGATACCTTCATTTAAGTTTCCAAAATGTTTTAATATGTTTTACAACACTACAGAATGTTTTTAAAAAGTTGGGAACGCCTTATAACGTTCCTAAAAGATTGAATAACGATCTGGAATGTTTGACAATGTTTCAGTATGCTCTGTAAAACTATAGAATATTTCTTAAAAGTTAGGAACGTTGTGGAATGTTCCTAAACATTGAATAATGATCTGAAATGTTCGATAATGTTTCAGGAAGTTCCAGAATGTCATAGAAAACTTCAGATGTTTCAGCATTCTCTAGAACAGCACAGAATGTTTCTAAAGTTTCGAAAATGTTTCCTAGATATTGAAAAAATGTTGTAGTGTTCCAAAATGACATGAAAGTTTGAAAGTATCCAAGAGTGTTATATAAAATATTCTAAAATTTCTCTAATTAAACATAAACTATTTCAACTCCTATTTGAAAAAAAAAAAAAAAATACAAAAGTAATTTCTTACTTTAACGTGAGTGATTGCGTTGCTTTTCTTGATGCGGATTTTGATAGTGTCCTTGTCGCCGCTAATCTGACTATGATACATAGTGACAAAGGTCTTTCGGGGCCGGCCCCTCGTCGATGTGCCTCCAATTTTTAGCTTCTTTCTATCGCCTGACGATCTGGTAACTTTGTTACGTTTCGACTTGACGGCAAACGTGCCATTACTGACTTGTTTGTCTTCCAAAGAAGGGGGCTCGTCTCGACAATGTGGGGGAAAACACAGTTCACTCTCTTGATCGTCTGACATGAACGGTGCTTCGGAACCGACACAAGAAGAACCCCCTACGTTTAACTGGGGGTTTGCAGTATCTATCGTGAGATTAATTGAAATATTAAACATTATTTAAGCAACAGACAAAGAATATACTGATAACAATAAAGAGGTGCACCCTCAACAAGGTGAATAAAGTAGTTAAACCTCACAATCTGCCCAAACTGAAATTACCAGTACAATCGACTTTTAAGGGTCCGGTCGATTCCTGTTTTTGAGAGGTTTAGGAATTTTTTGGTTAAAATTTACAACAGCCGTTGGGTACTAACAATTGTAAAGAAATGATAATTTTTTTATAATTATAGGCAATTAAAAAACTTACAAACAGGTCTTTTCCAATTGGACGATTCTTAAGCGAGAAAAGTAAAAAAAAAAAAAAACGATAAGAAAGTATCATTTTTTTAAAAATTCATATGTCGGCTAATATAGAATATTTGGAAAAAATATTCCGGCAAATTATTGCTAATGATTAGCACTTTCGCCCCGAAGGAAATCCCTAGCTTTTGTGGTTTTTGCATTATTACAATATTATGATTTTAAGGCATGATTTTGTTTATGTCCTCATATAAATAGAAAAAATGCAATTTTAATTTTGTAAACGGTTTCTGAAAGTAGAGATTATAGGCTACAATTCCTCTATCTTAATTTTTTAAATAGAGCCGTTGAAATGTTCTAAAAATGCTTCCAAAAAGCGGGGCGAAACGGTTCAGCTAGCGCCCGGAACTGAACGAAGCGATTATAACACCTAACAATGGACACTTCGTTCGATTTCGGCCGCGAAGAAACGAGTCCCGCAGTTTTTTCCGAGCTTCTCTCGAAATTCAGTTTCCAAAATCTCATAAAAATAATTAATAATCTGTTAAAATTTGTTCCAATTAAGCCCATTCATATGATACCCCACATGACACGGTTAATTCACTTTAAAATTTAGACCCCCGTTCCTTGCATAAAGACCCTGTTTTTTTTGTGATTTAATTCAAAATATACGGCTTTCATATTTTTCTATTGTAGTCTTTAATCTATACTTTCAGAAACAGCTTACAAAATTAAAATTGTACTTTCTCTGTTAATATGGTGACATAGCCAAAATAATGCCTCAAATTTTTAGTATTGTAATTATGCAAAAACCACTAAAGCTAGGAGGCTCCCTCGGAGCTCCTTTGAAAGAGATTTTCTTTAGCTGCAATTCATAGGAACATTTTTTCTTAATATTCTAAATTTTTTAAGAAATAGATTCTTGTAGCGTTTCTGCAATTTTTTTCACTGAAGAATTGTGAAATTAGATTTTTTAAAAAACTATTTGAATTCTTTTATTAGGTATATGCATTTAGTCACTATGATTGTATTTAAAGGGCAACTTTTGCCCGTTGAAGTTAATAAAATGAAATAAAAATTTTTTTTTGTAGGTTTACAATTTGTCCGTTGCGGCAACTGATGTGGGGGCGTTAAAAATTGCCAATGGTAAGTCTCAGTAGTAGGCTTCGGGTTTGGTTAAAGCTTAGGTTCAGTTGGATTCCTGGAAACAGTCTGTTGAATTCATCAAATTGTTGGCTTTACATTAACTAAAATTGTTGTGCAAGTTAGTGCTTTTTTTATGTTTCTCATGAAATAAAATAATGATTAAGTAAAATTGGTTCTGTCAAAACAATACAGCAAGTTTAAACTGCATTTTTTTGATTCAATATTCAATTCTAATTATATAAATGTAATCGTTACTTGAATAGGTATTGTTGTAAAAATGATGAATTCCAGCCCTTCTTTATTTACCTTTTTGAGGGTGCAATGCTGGCTTAACGTGAGTCATTTTCAACATAAATTAATCTACTTATTTACCTGGCGAGTAAACAGATCTGGTGTCACTTTCTTGAGAGGGAGTATTGGATGAGCTTGCTTCTGAATGCTGTTCAGACAAAGGGGTGTCAGAAGCCATCTCTTTACTATGGCACTGGGACAATTCTGTTGTCGAACACACATTATTGTTTGGTAAGCTTTTATAGTCACTGTATTCCACATCACCGTTAGTGTCTACGCAAGAGTTTTTGTCATGATTCACTTGAGATTCACAATGAAGACGAGTTTTCTGATACACATCCAGCAAGGCCTCTTTTTCCCTTTCGATGCTAGCTTGGGCCATTTTTTCTATTTCTTCACAACATTTGTTACATTTTTCTTAGGTAGGCAGGTATACCATTATATTTAATTGATAAACCGTCTTCTTCACCTAAACAACATAAAACAGACACTATTTAGAAATCTTTTACAAAAAAAAGCGCTACGGGTGAAAGTATTTTTGAGGTTAATTATGTCGTATTTTAACTTTTCGAGTTGTTTCTTTGATTAACAAAGGTCAATATACTCAAGATAGGATTTTTAAGTAGAAATAGATAAACAATTAACAAACACGAATTCATTTTACAATAGTAGTCTTAATTGTAAGGCAGATATGAAGAAATAGCAAATTTAAATTAGGCGCTTTTTGTATATATGTTTCAACAATCGTAAACAAATCACAAATGACAAATGGTTGATGATTTTCCGATAGTTAGCAATCGTTTTTGATACAATATTCGACGCTGGAGAGAAAAAACACTGTTCGTTAGCTATTTATAAGACAACTACGAATTATGGGCACCAGTTGCCATGTAATTTAATGTTTTTTTGTAAAGAAATTTGCCATCAAAGGCTCAAGGATAATGAGATGCATACGAACAACAAAAATTACATTACCTTGGTCTTGTCAATTGATTTTTCACTCACATTTCAAACTAAACGCATTAACACATTACTTTCTCAAAAATATGACCGATTTACCAAAATTTTTTCCTGTTCTCGTTTAGTGTTTAGTGTTGTTGACCTTGTTACCCAAAGAGTGATTTTTTTTGTTTTGCTGTCCAGAGGGCGCAACACAATCTGAACAAAAAGATATAACGATCGTCCACCAGATGGCAGGTCACTGCAAAAATTTAAATATTACTTTAATGTTCCTAGGCAACCCAAAATGTACGCTTGTTGGCAGGAAAATATACGTGAAATTAATAAGTTTCTAAAAATTTGGCGCGTTTATATTTTTAAAATTTAATTAACAAGAGTAAATTGCAAATTAAAAAAGTTATCATTATCACTTAATTCGTTTAAAAATAAAATTATACGAAACGTTTACGATTATTGAAAATTAAGGAAAGCAAATCTGACCATTTTTTTGAGTAGTAATTAATAAAAGCGTATATTAAGATCATGAGAAGAAAAAAAATAGTTTGTAAAGCACAGTTATTGGCTGAAGGCTCAGAATAACTGATAAGATAAAGACAGTTATTGGCATTAATGAATAAAAAATTATTTTTATCTTCTTAAAAAAAGAAAAATACACTTATATCAACAATGAGATACTTGGAAATTATTCGTAGAGGTGATTTTAACAATTAACAGGTGAATTAAGGAGGAAAAATTGTTTTAGGTTAAAACGCTTTTCCGCAAAAAGAATACGTATCTTCCCATATTAAAAACTAAATTGTTAAACATTCTTAAAAGATCTTTGGATCATCCTCGAACATTCTAAACTATTTTCGAAAACTTTGGAGAATTCTGAATTTTTTTCGAACAGTCTAAACCATTGTCAAAACTTTGGAGCTTTTTAGATTATTATCTATCTAACTACCAAGTCATCTTCTGAAGATAGAGAACATTGTGGAACGTTTTAGATTATTCTCGAATATTCCAAATCATTCTCTAGATCATCCGAGAATGTTGTAGAACATTCTTTAATCTTTTGAAACATTTTAAATCATTCTCGAAAATCCTAAATTTTTTTCGAAAAATATGAATTACTTTAGCACATTCTTGAACAGTTCAGATCATGCTGAGTTTTGTAGAACATTCTGAGATATTTTTGAAAATGCTTGAATATTTTGGAACAATTAAGAATATTCTAAGACATTCTGGAACACTCCAAATTATTTTCGAAAAATGTAGATCACTCTACGTTATTCTAGAATGTTCTAAAACATTTTCATAAAATTTAGAGCTTTTTGAATTATTCTCGAACATATAATGTCATTTTCTGAAGATATGGAATATTGTGGAACATTTTAGATTGTTCATGAACATTCAAAATCATTCAAGAGTGCTGTTGAATACTCTTTACCCTTTTGGAACATTTTTAATCATTCTTGAATATTCTAAATTTTTGTCGATAGATTCGAAAAATCTGGATCATTGTACATTATTCTCGAACATTCTAACTCATTCTCAAAAAAAAAATTGGAGCTTATTGGATGATTCTCCAACACACCAAGTCATCTTCCGATGATGGAAAACATTGTGGAATATTTTTGACTATTCTCGAACATTCCAAATCAGTCTGCAGGTCATCCAAGAATATTGTGGAACATTCTTTGGAATATTTTAAATTCTTTTTCGAAAAATCTTTGTCATTTCAGTATATTCTTGAACAGTTCAGATTATGATGGAATTTTTAGAACATCATCTGATATTTTTGAATATTCAAGAACATTTTGGGTCATTTTTTTTAATGTTTTGAAACAATAAAAAACATTGTAAAACTGTGTGGAACACTCCAAGTTAATTGCGAAAAATCTGGGTTCCTCTACGTTATTTTCAAGAATTCTAAAACATTTTTTGAATTACTCTCGAATATTTTAAAACTTTTTCGAAAAATTTGAAATATTTTAGCATTCTTTAACATTTTAGATCATGCTAGAGATTTTTAAATCATTTTCTGATATTTTTAAAAAAAGTTCAGTTTTATTTTGGGTCATTTTTGAAGTTTTAGAAAAAATTAGAACATTCTAAAACATTCTAGAGCATTCCTCCAGATTCTACATCTTTTTGGGAAATTCTAATACACTACTCAACATTCTGGGGTAATACTCGATTGGTAGGAAATATGTAGAATGCGTTGTACAAAAGCAGATTTATGTAAAGTAGAATGCATTAGGAATAGAGCGACCAAACTTTCTTTTTATCGAACTAGAGGCTATCTATCGACGCAAGATGGTCATGGAGAAAAATAAAGAAGAACACAGAAATGTTTCGTCCAATATCCGAATTCAGCAATTAGGTAGATACATTTTACACATAGGTACCCATCGTATATTGATTTGTACATAAGGTAGAATAGTTATTGAACTTCATTAAAGAAAAATTACCTGGTGCACTAATTATGTTTATTTATAATTAGGTAAAATAAAGAAAAGGTAATTTTTGTTTACTCCAAAATTGTTTAATTAAGTTAAACGTTTAAACAGTTTTGGGTTAAAGGTTTTTGGATATTTCGACTTAATTCCAGACAGAGTTCGTTTTATTTACTATTCCGAGTAAAAAAAAAGTTGTATTCAAGGTTTGTGGACAGATAGTACCTAGTGGTTAATAATGAAATGATGAATTAAAATTCGTTGTTGTCGTCAGTAAGTTATTGTCCGAAAGGATCACAATATTAGGTACGTTTCGCACAGACATTCACGCTCAGGATTTGCAATTAAAATTTCGTCTACATGCGTGTATCTTCCACATTAACTCATTTCTTATTCATGTGTATTTTTCGGTCAATTGTGTACGATATTTGAAAAAAAAATAATATTTTCTTGGGTCACGGTTAGGGCGAATAAAATTTAATTAACTTTATTCAGTCGCAATTTCTGTGCGTTTAATTTGGGTCCTCATTTTTGGGATTTTCTTCATCACTTGTGTGAATGTATGAGCACATGAATTTTTGTGCTCCAAGAACGTAAATAAATGATTTTTTTTAAAATGGGGGTCAATTTTGGGGGGCAAATTTGAAAATAAAAAACTATGTGTTGTGAGGATCTCAAATGAGTTCTTTAGTACGTTGGTACATTTACGATGGCCCTGAATGTACAAATCAATTTGCGTGCGGATCTACCTTTTTTGGAATCCTACGAGAGGGTTAACCATGAGGTCGCTAAGGTCCATTTGGCGTCCTTTTTCGATTACTTCGGGATGCTTTTTGATCATCAACCAACCGATATGCGCAAAAAAGAAACCACGTTTTGAATTATGTGGATCTGCATCGGTTTCGCTGAATTTATGATGTACACGATGATCCCTTACACATTCGTACAAACTATTCTAAAAATTTTGATGACAACCCCTAAGTACAATTCACTTTAACACGTATTGTATATATAAAAACGATTTTTGTTACTTATTTATTCCGAAATAATTTTTTAAAAGTTAAATATATTTTTATATTACCTGACCAGCTACGCAATAAAATGCCATCAGAAATATCCTTAGGGGTAATTTAGCCTTATAGGCCCGATGACACCACAACCTATGCGCCCCCGCCGTAACCCCAAACCCCCCAATCAACCCTACGGTATAAGCTAAAAAATAAAACATTTGCCAATGTAAATCAATTCGCACCTATTTATAATTTGTCTTACAAAAAAATAAACTAATAATGAAACGTGTTTGTCTTTGGAACCCACCAAATAAACGAAGCTTCTACTGCTTGACTGTGGCATACGTTAAAACTCAAATGTACCAAGCAATCAAATCGTTCGAAGTTACATGGGAGAGTGGTAACCCTTATGGGATGACTCGTATGTGTTTGTCTATCTGTTTTACAGTCAATTTGCTGTTAATCTATTGGACCAATTAAATTGAAATTTTGCACATGTATAAATTTTCGTGACCAAAATACCGACGTGTAACATAAATACATTAATTTTGAATATGGGATCGCTTTTGGGGGACAAATTTGGAAATAAAAAAAATTTTGCAAATTATTCCGTGCGATATATCAAATAAAGGAGCTTATTGTGAAGGTCTCAAATATATTATTATAATAGTTTTGAAATAATCAGTTTTAAGGTAATTTAAGAAAACCGAAATTAGATGGTCGAAAATTTTGAAAAAATAGTTGAAAACTATGGAAAGTCCATAGTCTTTAAGTAATAATGAGGTAAATATTTCAATAACTTCTGTATAAATCACCAAAATGCCTTCTGAAAATTGCTATCGAATGCAAATCGCATTTGTTTTTTGTAAATACCACAGTTTTAGCTACATGATAGATAAGAAAACCCATTTTGCAAAACTTTAACGTTAAATAAATAATATTACAGTTATTTGCTAATGTTCAAAAATTTACACTAATTCTCTTTTATTCTAAAATTAGTGAACACAAAATATTGGAGCTGTTTAGATTATGGCTTCAAGAGTGTGCAGACGCAACTTCTTAAATGACTAACTGTAGTCGTGAAAATACATGGGTAAACTTACTCCAAATGACCTTGTAAATGTGGCGTCTTGACTGCAAACAGTCATATTTTAAAAGACGTAACGTAAATTAATTAATTTTAAATCTGGGGGCCATTTTTGGGAGCAAATTTGGAAATGATAAAAAAAAGTTTTGCAAACTATACCGTGTGAGATATCAAACGAAAGAGCTTGTTGTGAGGTTTTCAAATATATATTTTTTAATAAAAATTGACTCCTTCCCCCTCCTATCTCCGAAACTAATAAGCCTTAAAGTTTGAAAAAAATACAGAAAATAGTTTTTTACTTATAGATTATAGGAAAATCTATAAGAAGTCTATTGTTAAAGTTGCACTTATCCAAAAGCTCTTCCTTCGTACCACTGTGTCACTTCGACAATACCAATACCAAGACCTTATCTATATAAATTAAGATCAAGACCAAGACCTAACTGTGCAAGACCAACACCTAACTTTGCAAGGTCAAGACTTATTTGCGCAAGATCTAGACTCATAGCAAGACTTTTACCAAACCTACTGTTGAAAATAGTCAATGAACCTCCAGAGAATTTAAAAAAGTACAAGATTAAAAACAAGACTCGATTGACCAAGACCAAGTCTGAAATTATTTTTGCAAGATCAAGACATATTTATACAAGACCAATACCAAGATACAATCATGAAAACCAATACCAAGACCAAGATAACTATGGTCTTGATGTTGATCTTGGTCTTGCTCTTCACTAATTAATGTTACTGTTCCAAAAATTAAGCGCTGTTCGGGGAATTCCTCAATTCTCAAGTCTTGTACGTTTGGGGGTTTACTATTGCTAATTCCCTCAGGAATGGGCACTATCCACCCTCCAAGACTTATTGCCCACCCTAAAAACATGCTCCTCGTAAAAAAAAAGATTACTGAAATTGGAACTTTGCGCTACTTGATCAACTAACTGCACTGATCTTACAAAGGGGTTGTTTTTGGTGTTTTACCGAAAAAATGGGAGCATTTTTAATAATAAATCTTCTTTTGTGTGAGTATTAATTTAGAAAATCTTAAAGTAGGTACTTAATTGAAGTTATTTTTTTTACCAAAAATGAATTAATTGAATTTTTGTCAGAGTTCTCATTAGACATTAATAAGGTGATATGAATAAACAAAAAAATTGCTTAGCAAGCATTAGAACGGATCTATTATTATATTGTTGAATGGGCTTGATTTTACCAATTGTCTAACTTGAACGCCGTTAAGGATCACAAAAGGTGAAAACATGTTTGAAAATTTGAATTGTTAATGGAATGGCGAAAATTCTTATAAAGGATGTATTAACGTGACCAAAAAGTTTATTGTTCTTTCCTCCGTAATGAGGAATCAAACGTAGGAGGTGCAAGTGTTTTTAAAGGCCCAAAATTTTGACGATTTACAATATGTAAGTTGATTATTTTTTTAATTTTAAATGCAATCAGTACCTAAATTTTTGTATAATTCAATTTTAGTATCTATTAATATTATTAATTAGGTCACTGATGACCTAAACAAAATTAAACAATAATAATTAAGACATACCAAAGAAATTGGTTCATACAATAATAAATTATTGGCATGAAAGCTTCTACGTATATATAAATTATTTTAATTTTATTAGTTTGAATTTTTAGTTTGGAATAAGTATTTAGTTGGATTAGAAAAATCGATTTAATTATGACACGCTACGCGTCGTCTATAACAGTTCAAACATTGGAAGTTCCTGCAGAAAAGGAGAACATTAAGAAGTTAATTTCATCTCACAAGGAAAACGAAGGAAAAGAAAATGATATAAGGAAGAAATTTGAATTCGATTATTCCAAGTATTACTTCGGATCCCAGCTTCGATGGTCAAATATAATATTTTTAGCTATTTTTCACGTGTTGGCAATCCACAGTCTTTTTAAATATGAGTTCTTAAAGACAAGTCACCACATTTACTTGGTTATTTGGGGTAAGTTTTACCCATTTATTTATCCGACTTCAGTGCAACATTTAAAAAGCGAAGCTACTGTATGCGAACTTGGACTTATTTAAGAAGCCACAATATAAACTCCTCTAATTTTTTGTGTTCGCTAATTTTAGAATAAATGGAAATTTTTGAACATTAGCAAATAATTGTTACTATTATTTATTTGATGTTAAAGTTTTGCAAAATAAGTTTTTTGATTATTCACCTAGCTAAAACTGTGGCATATACAAAAAAAATGTGATTTTCATTCGACAGCAATTTTCAGAAAGTTTTTGGTAATTTATAGAGCACTTATTGAAATATTTTGAGACTCCGATTAAAGAAATATTTTCTGCGTTTTGTTTAAAAATTTTAGACCATCTAATTTCGGAGATAAGAGAGGGAGAGGTCAATTTTTTTTATAAATCTATTTTAAAACTAATTATTTTAAAACTATTAAAAGAATATATTTTAAACCCTCACAAGAAGCTCCTTTATTATTTCATATATCGCACGGTATAATTTGCAAAACTGTTTTTATTTCCAAATTTGTCCCCCAAAAGCGATCCCATATTCAAAATTAATGTATTTATGTTACACGTTGATATTTTGATAACGAAAATTCATACATGTGCCAAATTTCAATTTAATTGGTCCAATAGATTAACAGCAAATTGACTGTGGTATTTACAAAAAACAAATCCGATTTGCATTCGATAGCAATTTTCAGAAGGCATTTTGGTGATTTATACAGAAGTTATTGAAATATTTACCTCATTATTACTTAAAGACTATGGACTTTCCATAGTTTTCATCTATTTTTTCAAAATTTTCGACCATCTAATTTCGGTTTTCTTAAATTACCTTAAAACTGATTATTTCAAAACTATTATAATAATATATTTGAGACCTTCACAATAAGCTCCTTTATTTGATATATCGCACGGAATAATTTGCAAAATTTTTTTTATTTCCAAATTTGTCCCCCAAAAGCGATCCCATATTCAAAATTAATGTATTTATGTTACACGTCGGTATTTTGGTCACGAAAATTTATACATGTGCCAAATTTCAATTTAATTGGTCCAATAGATTAACAGCAAATTGACTGTAAAACAGATAGACAAACACATACGAGTCATCCCATAAGGGTTACCACTCTCCCATGTAACTTCGAACGATTTGATTGCTTGGTACATTTGAGTTTTAACGTATGCCACAGTCAAGCAGTAGAAGCTTCGTTTATTTGGTGGGTTCCAAAGACAAACACGTTTCATTATTAGTTTATTTTTTTGTAAGACAAATTATAAATAGGTGCGAATTGATTTATATTGGCAAATGTTTTATTTTTTAGCTTATACCGTAGGGTTGATAGGGGGGTTTGGGGTTACGGCGGGGGCGCATAGATTGTGGTGTCATCGGGCCTATAAGGCTAAATTACCCCTAAGGATATTTCTGATGGCATTTTATTGCGTAGCTGGTCAGGTAATATAAAAATATATTTAATTTTTAAAAAATTATTTCGGAATAAATAAGTAACAAAAATCGTTTTTATATATACAGTACGTGTTAAAGTGAATTGTACTTAGAGGTTGTCATCAAAATTTTTAGAATAGTTTGTACGAATGGGTAAGGGATCATCGTGTACATCATAAATTCAGCGAAACCGATGCAGATCCACATAATTCGAAACGAGGTTTCTTTTTTGCGCATATCGGTTGGTTGATGATCAAAAAACATCCCGAAGTAATCGAAAAGGGAAATCAAATGGACCTTAGCGACCTCATGGCTGACCCAGTCGTAAGATTTCAACAAAGGTAAATCCACAAATTTATTGAAGTTTTCGCAGCCATTGTAATTGTGGTTAGTGGCTTCCGGTTTTTTTTGGTAGTCGTCTACCAATATTGTAGAAGAACGTACTGAGGAGCTCAAATTTCAACGCTGAGATTTCTTAACAGTAGGACATTTGGACGATATTTTCAGGGGTACTTCCTTGAAATATGGAGGTTGGATTTCGTCAATCTTTGACGACTCATCAATTCTGGAATACTTTGGTGTTGTTGTAGAAAGTACAAGAGAGCTATTTTTATCTAAGTTCTGGTGTTGCGGTTTTTGAATTGTTTATAATGGTTCGTTCTAAAAATCGACAGTCTTCTACTTTTGCGTATTCGTCCTAAAATTGTAGAAATGCACAATCCATACTCCAAGGAAGTCCTCCTGAACATGTAGTCAACGTGTGACAACGAAATGTTATGTACAAAATCTCTGTAGTCGATGGCCAAAAATTTGCAGAACCACTAACTACGAAAGCAAATCCATTCTTTGTTAAACTTGTAACACATCGCTGAGTTGTCAGTCTGAATACTGGATATGTATCTTTACTTCTTATTATCCAAAAATTAAGGCAAATTTTATTAACTACCTCTGAACAATAATCTACTATCCTGTATTTTCTTTTTCTAGCTGCCTTTCAGTCCGTTCCAGCTTCCTATGTTCTTCTACTTTTCCTAACACCTCCTAATCAGTTCAGTTCAAAAATTGATCGCAAACTGATCTGCACCACTTGCAATTTTGAGAATGAATCCTTTTTTTGCTTTTCCATTTCCATTTCCATATGCCAACAATAATCTAACCTAGATGTTGCTCTGCCAATCCTAACCCCTACTTTTCTGTCTCTAATTTGTTTCAAGCTGTCTCTTTGACTCTCAGAAGGTATCCTACTATACTATACCCTCTTTCCTTTTCCTTGTTCACATTCATACCGTTCTCGCTTCCTTTGCTCTCATACTTTTCTTGATCCTTCCCCATCTTTACTACAGTCTTAAGTACGAAAGATGATGGCGGGACACGCATCTTCTTGTTCTGAGAACGAGTCCTTTTCCAACCCGTTTCCGTTCTCTAATATACGACTAGATTTTCAAATCTCAGAAGGTGTTCTGCTACCCTGTATTCCCTCTTCCATATTGACTTTCATACCATTCCTGCCTCCTTTGTTCCCTCTGCTTTTCTTGATCATTCTTATATTTACCACAGAGTCTTTAGTTCCAAGATTGGTTGGACACATAACTCCACTTCTACTTATTATGAGAAGGAGCCCTCCTTCGCATTTACCAAAAACTAAAACATCCAATGTCCTATTCTAATATAGATATCAGTATGTATATCTTTACTTCCATTTCTGTCCCAAATCTCTTCAAGTCTAAAAAGGTACCCTATAATTATGCCGTCCATTTTTCTTGCTGAATTCCATTCTGTTTCCGCTTCTTATGTTCCTTAACACCTTCAAATCGGTTACAATACATGTACCTGCACTTCTTTCCACTTTGAGGAAGAACGTTTTTTTGCATTCCCCAAAAACGGAAACTCATAACACTCTTAACCATTTGTGAACAATAATCTAATCTAGATCCCGCTCTGTCCATCCTTACTCCTACATCTGTCTTCAATATGTTTCTATCTCTCTTCAAGTCTCACAAGTTGTTTTTCCTTTTCCCTGTTAATGTTCATACCATTCCACTTCGATTGCTCTCACACTTTTCCTGATCCCTCTCTATTTCTATACGAAAGTCTTCAGTTCAAAGAATGGGTAGACACGTACTTCCACTTCAATTTTTTCCTCATCTATTTGGTAACAGTCTTAAGACTTCTTCTTTATCGATGCTTCTTCTTCATGTCTACTTTCTTCTTGTACCTTTTGTTCTCCAAAATTACCCCAAACACCTTCACATGTTTCATTCGTTTCTCATTGTCTGCATTCGTCTATAACAACAAATTTCAAACGTTTCTAGCTTCTTCTTATCGTATACACTCACCATCAACAGCACCAGAGTAACACAGATATTATTACTTTTAGGTATTTTATTTTTTTGAAAATGATGTTAGCTTTCGTTTTACCTATTCTGGTGCCTCTTTACTTTTGGAATGTACATTGGTATTGGGCTGTAAGTTCCCAGGTTTTCGTAAGATACGTCATCAGTTTACATTGCACCTTTTTGGTGAACAGTGCTGCCCATATGTGGGGTAACAGACCTTACGACAAGTAAGTCAAAGTTTTATGTTTATTAATTAACTACTTGTATTATTTTTTCTTAGTGGAATTAAGTGTAGTTATTACCAATAGCCATTAGTATTTTTTTTGCTCTTTGAAATACAAAAACAAATGCAGAACCGAAATTAAAACGTAAATTTATTGTTATTTTACGTTTCACAAGCGATTCGCGCATATAGAATTTTAAACAATCGTTTCCCGAAATTAATTTAAATTTGAAATGATCTTATTTAGTTTCTAATCGCAATATTTTTAGCCCAATTATTAGAATCCATTTCCTGTCGATTTAATTTAGGGACTAAAGCTATTAGAAATGTAAAAATTGCAAATGATTATTTGCCTAATTTTTGTTTTACAAAGTAAAATTTCGAGTGTAAATCAAATTGTTTTTAATTAACAACAGTCAATTGTTTTCCATCAATATTTAATCAGGGATCATGATTAATAAACAAAAGAAAAAACGCAAAAATGCGATTACGGCGATATCGCACAAAGTAAGTGATATCAATTTTAATTATCTGCTTTTATTACAAATAAATATCTTTTAAAAAAATATACCAATCAATTCTTTAGGAAACTTCATAAAAAGTTTTCCTTTTCAGTTTTTTGATACAATGCGTAGTTATCGAGTAATTAAGTCTTAAAGTAAATATCTTTGACCAATCAGTCTAGTTACTTTGCTGCAACCGGAAACGGCTGCAACAAACGCCACGCCCACTTCCGCTTGCAGCGTAGGAGGCGTTCCCTGATATGTGAATTATTATAGTCTTAAAGACTTAATTACTCAGTATCTAGAAATCTTATCGAAAAAGTTCAAAGGACTTTTTTTCTTAAAATTTCATAAAGAAGCTGACGGAGTACCTACTTTTCCTTAAATAATTTTAGAATATACATACATTTACAATTCTATTGTATGAAAAATAGATAAACACAGTTGCACTTTTTTTTTTCATCGATTAGGAGGATAAGACCAGTTGAAAATTTGACCGTAGCTTTTTGGAGTGCTGGCGAGGGTTGGCATAATTACCATCACACGTTCCCATGGGATTACAGGGCATCTGAAATGGGAAAGTACAATCCCACAACGCTATTTCTTGACATGTGTTCCAAACTCGGTCTCGCGTACGACATGAAAGCTCCTTCGCCAAAATTGGTTCAACAGATCGCAGATAAACATGGGGATGGATCGTGGGGGGATGGAGAAATATCTGAAAAAGAGGCAACTGCTTTATTAAATAATACGTGACTCTAATGAAAACAACAAAAAAAATTTTCACCTTCCGAAATTGACGCGGTCATTTTACATAGTACTGTATTTGAATGGTATTTATTTATACTAATATATATATATATATATATATATTATCTACAAATAATAAAAATTTAAAAATGAAAGTTTGTTTAGAATATAGATAGTTAAAAAAACGGAACCTTTATAAGATCACTGATGTGTATGTCACAGTCAATTTGCTACATATCTACTGTTTACGTGTAACGTGTAAACAAATTAATTTTGACTACATTAGAAAAAAGAAAACAGTTAATATTGCAAAAATATATGGATGATATAAAAAATGGATTAAATACTCCACAAGATACTGAAGTTGAACAGATGACTACAGAAGATAAAGTTGATGAAGATGATAATGTATCAATTTCAAGTGAAATAAGTAATAAAAAACTTAAAATAAATTTAAATGTTGAATGTGAAAACTGTATTGAATACTTTAAAGAACTGTTATGAAAAGAATATGAATAAAGAATTAATCAAGCAAAATGATGAGTTGAGAGAACATAATAATTTCTTGAGAAAATCTGTCCAGAATACAGAGAAAGATTTAATAGAAGCAAAAAATACTTATTCTGCTGTAGTGTGTAAGAATCTACCCAAAAAACAATATTTTGCCAAATTGACAATAAAATCAAAGAAAAATTTTACAGGTGATGTACTAAGTATAGTAAAAAAGCAAGTTGCAGAAAAAACTACAGCAAAAGTTTTAAAAATTAATAAATTTGATAATGGTTCTGTTCATTTAAAGTGCAACACGAAATCAGATTCTGAAAATATATTAAAAGTGTTGAATAAGGAAAATAATAATGTACTTGTTGCAGAATCATATGTTAAAAATAACCCACAAGTGAGAATTACTAATTTATCAGAAGATGTAAATGAAGAAGAATTAGCAAATGATATTATACGTATACTCCCCAGAGGGGAGTGTAAACATAGTACACAAATATAAACAGAGAAATAATCAACATGCTGCTCTAGCAGAAATTTTGTGTGAAGCCTAGGTATGCTATCGTTATGAAAACAAAGTCAGTGTTTGTTTGCTCAGAAAATTGTAAAGTTTATGACAACTTCAGAATAAAAAGATGTAAAAATTACGGCGGTTACAATCATTCATATAAGAAATGTATTGAAAGCTTCAAAAGAAAGCAAATATGTGTAAAATGTGCAGGGAATCATGATTCGTCATTCTGTATAGCAACCGTAAAAAAATGTAGGTATTAACTGTGGACTGGCAAATAAATACTTATCCAAAAAAAGAAGTATAGATCATGCAGCTGATGATATTTCAAAATGCGACACCTACAAGGTAAGGTGGGAGCAATATGTCAGCGATACTAATTACCCCTGGAAACCGAATTTTCCTACTTTTAAATCTTAAATTAAATGGAAATAATAAATTATAATTTAAATGAAGAATTAAGCTTTAATAATATACGTGAGATAAATGAAAGTATGATATTTTCCAAGTCAGAGTTATTAATTCTACATGTAAATAACAGAAGTACTTATTAAGAGAAATATTCTTAAATTAGAGACAATAGTACAAAGCTGCAAATATAAGCCTGATGTAATAGTATGCTCTGAGGCATGGTTGAGTGAAAAAATAATGTTTGTAAATATTCCAGAATATGTAGGTATATTTTGAAAATTGTAGTAGAATAAATAAAGCAGATGGGGTAATTATATATGTAAAAATTGAGCTTAAGTATCAATTAATTAATGAGCAGATAGATGAATTAAATATAATTAGTTATAATTAGACCCTATTACTGATCATTACCCTATATTATTGTCTTTACATGATAATGACATCAAAAAGAAAAAAAATGAAAAATTCAGAATGAGTAAAAAAAATTCATTAAATTATGTGAAGAAGAAAATTGTAACGAAATAACTGAAATTAATAATATTGAAGAAGCAACAGAACCTTTAATAACAAAACTGCAACACATAAATCAATCATCAATCAAAGTAATACCGAAAAGTCAAAAACCTAGGAAAAAATGGATTACATCTGCTCTAATAAATTCAAGTAACATTAAAAATAAATTACTTATACAAAATCTGGAAAAATGATCAATCAAACATAGAAAAAAAAACAAGTTATATGCAATATGAAAAAATCTTAAAATCACTACTTAACAAAGCTAAAATCTTACATGAACAGGAACAAATTAAAAATTCAGATTCAAAGAAAATGTGGTAATATGTTAATACAAAAATTGGAAGTAAAACAAAAAGACATAGAATAGATAAAATCAAAATTAATGATCAATTAGTTAATGATGATGAAATAAAAGCTAATTACTTTAATGAATTTTTTAGTCAAATAGCATCTAAGCTAAATGATACAAATGCTGAGCCTCAACAACAGCAAGCAATACCTGATCTAAAATTTAATCCTGACTCACTGTTTTTATGGCCAACGAATGCAACAGAAACTTATAAAACAATTACTGGACTCAAAAATAAATCTGGTGGGTATGACGATATACATGCATATATACTCAAATTATCTGCACCTTTCATATCACAGACACTATCGTATATAATAAATAGTGCAATAACACAAGGTCACTGCCCGAAACAATTTAAAATAGCTGATATATGTCCTGTATACAAGGAAGGTACAAAAACAGATGTGAATAATTACAGGCCTATAGCATTAATATCGAATTTGTCAAAAGTGTTTGAAAAAATTATTCATGTAAGATTATGTAGTTTTATCTGGAAATGTAATATATTGAACGAAAAGCAATTTGGATTTATAAAGAATAAAGGGACAGATGATGCAATTGCCACATTAAATGGATTCTTATATGAAAATTTAGATAATATTAAACCCACAGCTGTAGTCTTGTTAGATTACTCTAAAGCTTTTGACACAGTTAACCCTGATAGATTATTGCAAAAAATTTATAGGATGGGTATAAGAGGTATATGTTTAAAACTTATACAAAGTTATTTAAAGGACAGAACACGATATGTTAAGATCAATGGTACTAAAAGTCAACCTATTTTTATAAATGTTGGTGTTTCACAAGGTTCAATACTGGGACCATTATTATTTATCCTCTACATTAATGACTTACTGTGCCAAGTTAATGAAATAATAGCATATGCAGATGACACAGTTTTAATGTTAGCAAATGAATCATGGATAGAATTGTCAAACAAAATGACAGAAAAATTAAATTACATAATATATTCATGGCTATATTATAATAAACTAATAGTTTATCTAAAAAAAACAGTAATTATGACATTTGGAAATTATATAGACTCAGTTCCTGAAAATATCACAGTTAATATAAACGGTCAAAACCTTAATAGAGTTACCAATTACAAATATCTAGGCCTTACATATGACTATAACTTAAAATGGGATGACCATATTTCTAAAACGGTAAATAGATTAAAGTACCTATCTACTATATATGTTCTACAGATTAAAGCAGGTATTATCAAAAAACCAACTTATGCAATTATATTACGGCTTATTCCATAGCATAGCAGTGTATGCTGTTATTGGTTGGGGAGGATTACATAAATCAGCACTGGAACCATGGGAACGTTTACAAAGCAGAATACTCAAAATAATAGGCATACAAGAACATGATCACATTATCCCATTAAAAATTAAGCAGGTTTTCGTAACAAATGCAATAGTTCATCAATACAGTAAATTTAAAAGTGGAATATAACAATTATCCAACAAATACAAGAAATAGAGAAAAATGAGTTATATAAGTTATGCAAAAAAGTTTTTTAATATTTTACCAAATAGTTTAAAGAACTTAAGTGTTAAAAATAATAAAGTGTTAAAAAAGAAAGTGAAAAAGGTGATAAGACAAGTAAATGTAGATTAGTAAACTAATCAAATGAACAAAAGATATCTTTGAGCTAAAAAACCTAAAGACATAATAAATATGAAAATGTGAGAAAATAACAAAATAAATACAAAAACCATGATCAAGAAGAATAAGTATAAAAAAGGAGGAAGTAAATGATATACTGAATAAAGTTAATTAAATATTAGTTTGTAAGGGCCATCCTATGTACGGGCAACATAGCCCCCTATAGGTTCTATACTATTATGTATATGGAAAAATTGGAATAAAATTTAATTTAATAAAAAAAAATAGGGGCTCTTTTTTTGGGGGGGGGGGGGATTTGAAAATTAAAAAAAAGTTTTGCAAACTATAGCATGTGACATATCGAATGAAAGGGCTTGTTGTGAGGGTCTCAAATATATATACTTCCAAAATAAATAGTTTCATAGTAAAATACGAACGTCTGTCTGTCTGTCAGTTTGTTACTTTTTCCTGTCTAAACCGCTGAACCGATTTTGATCAAATTTGGCAGAGGGATAGTTCCACACCAGAGATCGGACATGGCTTATTTTTTCCCAAAAACCTTCCCTTAAAAAGTGAAAAGGAGGAGGGGAAATCTTGTGTGCTGCTGAACTGATCATGATGAAATTTGGCACAGGGACAGTTGGATATGAGTTAATACTTTTTTGGTTTTAAATCTACCCCTACAGAGTCAAAAAAGGGGGGAGGTAAAACTTAAAATGAGATTTGTCAGATTTGGGAAAAATATGGTACGTAAAAAAATCATCGTACGAAATCCTTTCCTTTTTCTTGTCAAATTTGTTATATGTATTTGTATATTACAAAGAAGTTATTTGAACACTAAAAGTAAGTATTTATCATTTAAATATGTTATGCAATGGAAAATTTTTGTTTTTGTCAGAATATGATAATAAAAATTTTAAACATTTACTTTTCGAGTTGGTTTTAAAAATTACAGTTTGGCCATAATTAAAGTGTGCATTAAAATTAAAAACAAGGTGCACGTGTTTTTGATATAAAAAAAAGAGCAGTAAAACAGTCGATGTGCATATAATAGTTGAAAGCGAATAAATTAAACAATAATTTTGAATAAAAGAAAATTAAAATTAAAAGAGGAAATAACAATGTGCAAAAATTTTGGCAATACTTTTACGTAATAAGCTCATTTTATCGGTTCTAATTGTGTGTACTTTTTCAATTGATACGGAGTTTTACACGTGTAAGAAAGTAATTATCATAATTCTTGCGTCTTAATTAATTGAAGAAATTTTTGCATAATCAATTTTAACATTTTACATTTCGACGCAAATACCTACAATCACGTATTCCATTAAATAAATTAATTAATTAAACAAATATGGATTACGTTCGTTAACCTTTCTCAAGTATGAAGTTAATAGAATTTTCGTCTGAACACCTAGCTAGGTATTTAGTTGATTGGACATTAATTAGCAAACACAAATCCGAATATCATGGACTTTGCTAATTACCAACGCAAACATTAAAATTGCTTTTGATTATATGTACTTGCAATTAGTAAAATTCGTCCAGATCGTTAATTGCATAAATGTAAAATAAATGGAGTGGCAAAAAGAAGTTATTTTGAATGTAGAACGCGTTGTGGATAATCAGGAGAATCCAATAAGCGAAATATCCATAACTACCAGAATGCGTTCCGGGTAAAAATTCCACTCAATGTCCGAATTCGACAAATAGATTCAACGTATATATTGCGATATTTTTACACGAAACGCGTCGTGGTTACTTCTTTTACTGGGTCTTCTGATTAGGTAAAAAAGTTTGTAAATCTGGTGCCACAATTGAGCTGTCCGAAGGGCCACATTTAGGATTCTGACACTCTGGAACCAAAATCATTTTGATATCCCAAAAAATCACATTGGAAAAAAATCAAATCGATAATGAAGACTAAATTTTTATTTAGAAAGAGACAAAAATACCTTCGGAGCTCTCTGGAGAACGGGCAATGGACGATTGCACGCAGCGGTCAGAAAAACTATCAGGTAGTCGATAATTACAGGACAATTGCACGCAAGTTGTCAACGGTCCATGGGTCAATTGCACGCACGGTCATTGTAACTCATTAAATATTCCAAATGAATCAATTTCATTTTTAACAAAATAAAGCCTACCTACAAAGTGACATTATATATTTTGCAAATTTATAATTCACACTAAACAAAATCAACTTTCTTAATTAATTATGCATATATATTTCATGTTTGCGTGCAATTAACCCATGACTTTTAGAGTTATTTGGACCACAGCAGGGAGTAAACTGACCGTTCCGTGCAATCGTCCTGCACCCCTGGGGGACTCACAATGATCAGTCGAAATTGTGCGTGCCCCAGTTAGAAGGTACTTTCAAAAAGGGTGACATACAATTATAAATAACACCATCTAATTTTTTAAAATTATATAATATGGAAGTGGGGAAGTTGACTCGTTGTGTTTTTGAAGAAGTCACAAATAAGTGACGAAACGTCTAGCAATATAACCAAAATAAAATTTTGAATTGATTTTAATTAGATAAATCATTCGTCTATCTTTTCTGGTACTGAATTTTTTTAGCAAAGGTTCTCTACTAGTGGAGTCCTCGAGGTTTTCTAAATCCGGCCCTGGATATCCGTAAATAAAGACAAATACTAAGTGTATATTGTACAATACATTATTAGAAGAGAAAGTAACCAAAAAGCGTCTCTATGTCTGCCTGGTGTCATAAAATTTGTGAATCATTAGATGATATTGTAGTGTTAATGTCATTGTAATCAAAAGCGATTAGACGTGATTAATTTTTCTCTACCTATAATTCACGAATCTTTAATTTTTGCAAAAGACCTAATGCCCACACAATTAGCAATGAATTAGATACGTAGTGTGTTCAAACAATAAGGTCAATTTTTAGAGTTAATTTTTTTTTCCAAATTAATTTCATCGTCTTTAAAGCACTCCAAGTTCGAAACTTATGCCAACGTCTTTTCCAATTCCCAAAAGAATCAGAAAAGTCTTTTTGTAGGATGATTTTTCCTTATTTTTATCGAAAAAGTTGTCTTGGAGCGGCCTTCAAAGTTTTTTTATCAGCTAAAAGTTCTACGATGGTAAATCAGTTGAATATAGAGGTTGTGGAACGATATGGGTGTAGTTTTTGGAAAAACCCAATGAGGTGAGGATAGCGCTTCATAGTAGTCCAATAAGTAGGAAACGTCTGCTCATAATTTGAGTGATCTTGACCGTTACCATCGAGAAAAATAACAAGGCCACATAGCTTTGACGTAAAAAGCCTGATACGTCACTACAGAGGGTCGATTTAGACTAATGACCAAGGAATTCTTATTGAAAAAAACTATTCTGATCGCGGATTCTTACAGAATCTAGATGAAGAGAGCATTTTTTTGTAAATTTTTAATTGTTACTATTATTAGTTTAATGTTAATGTTTTACAAAATGCCTTTTTTGACCTTTCTACACCTACGTGACAGAAATCGTGAAAGGTACAAAAAAGTATAGAGACGTTTTCTGTAGAAAACTGAGTTTACTACAAAAACGTTCAGGACAGCACCTCATTATATTTTATTCCGGCAGTATGTGGCGTTGGGTCGTATTTGGAGCGCTGCACTTTTATACTCTTCAGCTCTTCTTATCGACCTCCACAAGAATCCGCTATCTAACAATTTTTTCTACATGAACCACCAATAATGACGGCACGGTAAACCACCTGGCTTTATTATTTCTCGATGGTAACGTCTTGGCGAGGTTTTTTCGGCTTTTATTAACCTTTTGAACGATACTCGCTTGATTAGTTGATAGTTTTCGGGTCTAATGAACAGGCCCAAGTCTCATCTTTCGTAATAATGCGTTTCTGTAGTCACGAATCGTTATTTCACAGATGTTTTGCTTTTTCCCAAAAAAGTGTTTTTGGAATCAAAAATAGATCCAGTTGTTCTGAAAGAAACGTCTACAGCCTCAACAATATATTTTATTGTCAATCAACGATCTTCAATCAACAAATCCTTGATTTCCTTGACGTAGACATTAGAAACACCAACACTAACGTTTCGCCCCGGTAAAGACCTACACCAAAGGCTAAACGTCCGTTTTTTGAAAATATGCAATTCTTATTTACCCTTATTTTCTTTTTCTTCAAATTGTATTTAAAATAAGAAGGGAAATGGGACATATTGGACCCTTGGCAGAACCTCAGTAGGCAATTAGGGGTAAATTCGTAAAAGAGACTCAATTTCTTAGAGTTGTAGGACGTGTTTCGAAAATACAATTTTTTTCAAAATGTAAGCCCCACTCATGATTCTTTTATATAAATTATCTGATTTTTATTTTGAATTTTGGAGGAATTGGATGAACAGTGTTTATTAACTTCTTTATTCCCAAATGATGCAACAAAATCTTTGTTAATTATTAACAGACTAAAATTCTGAAACCGAAGGAATTACGATGAAATGAAGCATTCGATGGCTAATTGTGTAATAATAAAAAATAATTTTATATGTATTAGCTATACAAGGTACCTATTAAATATCTGATTAGAAAACAAAAGTAAAATCGTTGTTATCAAAACAGAACAAATGTTTTAAAAAAACAGCTGTTTGTTTATCAATAACAATTGACGTAATAAAACTATATTTGTTTATCATTTTGTTTATCATTTATGATGTTCTGTTAGATGTACTACAGATAAAAATTAACTTGAAATGTTTAATAATAACGTAGGAATTTTTTGTACGTAATAATCTACATCCTGATGTCCTAAATAAGGAAAAGATTAAAGGCTTAAGATTGGGTATTTGTACCGTTTGCCATTTGTCCAATAATTGACAATTCTAAATATTTATGCATAAGAACCATTGTTTTCATAAATTTGACATTGGGTCGAGGTCTGCAGTTTGTCGAACTCTTTATTCCATTAATACTGAATATTAATTTTACATCATCAACTCGTGAGTTAGCATTCATGACCCCGTAATTTCTACCACGCAGACACACGACAACAAGAAAGTTGCTAATGAGTATTAACCAATTAATTGTAACTACCTTCCATTACTCATCAGGGATTAAAAGGAAAATGAAATTTTGAAAGATTCAGTCTTTCGTTTACGGTCAATATCGCAACACTTTAGTGACTTTTATAATGGTGCATGTAGTGGTGGAATTGGCTACGATATTCTCCAAAAAGATTCTTCGACATTTGAATTTTGAAACTAAAATTAAATGGGTAAACAGTATAAGCATTATACTGATACATTTATTGACGATCATAGGCTTTTTGACTTTTGATTACATTACCAAATGGAGAACAGTTATATGGGGTAAGTCCATTTTCTTTCCATATTAATTTAATTTGAATGCCTACAATAATAAGTAATGATCTTTAATCAATTAACAAGGCACAATATTTATCTTACTTTCTGAAGCACATAACTGAAATTTAGTCGTTCAAAGTTGAAGATTATAATTTTCATATCAGTATCAAAGGTTTTTTTTTAGATTAAATTTAAAACTGAATAAATTTCGCGTCATTTCTTTTGTTGGAATTTTCGTTTTCTGTTTTACAGGTTTCACCGTTGGTGGATTGGGAGGATTTGGAATCACAGCAGGAGCTCACAGACTCTGGTCTCATCGGTCTTACAAAGCAAAGTTGCCGTTGAGGATTATCCTCATGCTTTGCTACTCAATAGCTGGACAGGTACTTTATTTTTGAATAAAATTTTAAGTAAATCAACTAGGAGGGGACTTTCCCTGATCGCCATTAACACTTCACAAACTGCGAACACGTGTTTCGTCAACTTCCTTTTTGGTCATCATCAATGAGACTGACCCTAAGAAACACGTGACTACATTTAGTGAAGCGTTAGTTAAGGGTCTTTTTTTCCCTAATTTAATTTTTATCACAGTCTACATTTTATAATTTAAATTCCCAAAAAGTCGAAGACGTAGACGAAGACACAACTCTAGCATTTGGCGAAAAATCATTTTAGTTATTGGGGATCGTCCATAAAATGCGTCACGCAAAATTTTAACTTTTTTAGACCCCTCCCTCAATCTGTGTCACGCTAAGTTATACTTTCAGCTACTCCCTTAACAAATATTAGATACGTCACAAAAGCTACCCTTCCCCATTAAACGATAAGAAGGTTGTAAGAACTACCAAATTAAGAAAACATTAGGCTCCCCCTTTCCCCATCTCGTCACGAAAAGCAATACCCCTCCCACTCCTCTGTTTGTGAACGTTTTTTATTAATTAGTCCCACGAACTATCGATATTTATCGACATATCGATAGCTGTCAGTTTCCATAATTGTTATCAATAAGTATTTTTTTGTTATCGCCAATTACTGAAATCAGTTGAATACTACTGAAAGGGCTGATACTGTTATATATTATATATAAGTAATTATCGATAAATATCGTAAACATCGATTTTTTTTTCAGGACTACATACAGCTCTTTCAGTATTTAATTGATTTTAGTTGTCGATATCGGTTTTTGATAACAGAAAAGTTTCTATCGATGACAATAATAGAAACTGATAATTATCGATATATCCTAATCTAACCTAATCTACCCATTAATGGTAATCGATAATCATCTACATATGGATAGTTGTCAATCATTATTATTGCTATCGATGACTGTCGATGGTTGGGTTAGGTTATTGATGTAGCGGTCGTTATTTACAATTATCGATGTATGTACAGTTATCGATAACAATAACAGCAACTGATAAATATCGATATAAAGATGATTATTAATAATATTCGTTGGTTAGGTTAGGTTAGCCATATATAGGTTCTAGTTATCGATAGTTATCAATACGTTGATCGTAATCGATAGTAATAATAACAAATGATAACTGTCGATTGGTTCTAGGCAAATCGATAGATATTAGTTACAGACGATAGGAGAGACAAATTAATCCTTTTTTTTAACGATTTTTATTTCTATTGTTCGTTATTAAATTCTTTTTATTTCGTTCTTTTTCGATTGCATCTGCAGTTGATTTTCCCAAAATTTATAATTTTCTTATCTGTATCATGTTTAATTATTATTTTAATGTCTTATTTCGTTATGAATCAAAGGATCTCCAAAGGTTATCATCAACATTGCATTAGATACAACTTTGTTTCGTTTTGTCGTTGAGATAAAAAATGTTCCACTTGATTAATTTGAAATGTCTAATTACATTTTTAATGTTTTATCTTAAATTAATCATGAATTTTATTTATAAAAATAATGTTACAGAACAACTTGTATAATTGGGTCAGAGACCATAGAGTCCATCATAAATTCAGCGAAACCGAGGCGGATCCGCATAATGCTAACCGAGGGTTCTTTTTTTCGCACGTCGGCTGGCTTATGATGAAAAAGCACCCCGAAGTGATAGAAAAGGGGAAGAAAATTAATATGACCGATTTATTTGAAGATCATGTAGCAGCATTCCTTATAAGGTGATTAAAGAATAGTTTTTAGTTCATAGTATTTAGGGGGAGGTCATAAATTAAAAAAAATACAGGTCTGAAGAGTTTACAATGGCGGCCAGTGCCAACCCCCTCAAAAGTCATTTCCTACCCTAGAAATTAAAATCTTGTGCCCACCATCCACGTTCCGTATCCGCACAGAGGCGTGCTATAAATAGATATATTTTTTCGAATTTACAGACCGATCCTTTATGAGCTCAGAGATGATTGAGGAAATGAGGATTCAACACCAATTTTTATTGAATTTACATAAACTGTTTTGAACTAAAAGCCATAGATATGTATATTATAATAACCAATATTCAATTTCGATTTTAAGGAATTTTTGGTGGCTAAAGCCGATGATGTGTTTCATCATCCCGTCTGTTATACCCCATGTACTTTGGGGCGAAACCTGGTTCTGGTCTGTGTATTCTCAAGCCATATGCCGTTACGTAATGAACTTGAATTTCACCTGGTTAGTAAACAGCATTGCCCATATGTGGGGGAACAGACCCTTTGACAAGTAAGTTATTTATTTTTAAGTTTAAAGGGAACGTTATGTTCTTCCCATTTAGCCTCCAAAATCAGGGGTTTCCTGTTTGTAAACCATAGATGTAATATTGAAGTTAGAGTGGGCAAGTCGAAATGCTGTCTTCTTCCGGGTTATATTATGCCGTGGTCTAAAGAATTTTGCTGTTCCAGAGGATTCGATTACTTCTTTTTGCTTTGAAGATACAACCAGGAGGAAGTAGACAAAGACAAAGAGAGAGGGGGAGTTCAACCAATTCTCTTTGTCATTCTTCCATAAATGTGCTTCCATTTATACAAGTTGCCATATCTTTTTTTAGCACTGTAGATTTAGGGCTTCCATGGATGCCGTTCATCGAAATCCAGACTTCTTCCGGGCTATTGGGATGTGGTCTGTGGAATTTTGCAGTTTCAGACGTTTCGCCGTTGCTTGTTAACAACATCATTAGTACTGAGTCGTGACTGATACTTTTTGGGACGGTGTTACCATTGTTATATTGAAGTCGTCGTTGTTTCTGCATTTTCCTGTTGAAATGATGTGCTACACATCAGCAAATCCTGGAAGCGTACAAACCATCACTAGCCGTAGATAGAAGTGAAAAAGCATCCACCATTGCGACGACTCCATTATAAGAATGATTTGATGACATTGGAGATGTTGGCATCAAGAAACTATAAAACGTCTCGTCTGGAATAGCAAAATTCCATGGAACACGACCCAATAGCTCGGAAGAAGACTAGATTTTGATGAAAGTCTTAACTATATAAAGCAACTGAAGTATGAGAACTTGTACAAGCTCATTTCTGGAAGAACGAGAAATAAAATTGGTTAACCTCTTTCCCCCTTGTCTTTGTCTACTACCTTCTGATTGTGTCTTCAAAACTCTGGCAGCATGAAATGGCGATTAGAAGTAAGTTGATAAAGGCAGAGAGAAGTCAGTCTTTTGCTCCCTTCCAGAGGTGCACTGAGTCTATGTTCAATATTATGTCTATGTTCAAAGCTCTCCATCTCCACCATAGAACTGTATCTTTATTGAGTGTCATCCAACTCCGTGAACTATCGAGTTTTTGACCAGTTCCGTGGTTGTGCGGCTGTATCATCGGTTAACTGAATCTGATTTTTTTTAGGAGTATTAGTCCTTCGGAAAACTTCGTCGTTTCTCTTCTGTCAATTGGGGAGGGATGGCACAATTATCATCACACGTTTCCTTCGGATTACAGAGCCGCTGAGTTGGGAAAATTTAGTATAACTACTTTTTGGTTGAATTTATTTGCAAAAATCGGCTGGGCTTACGATCTTAAAATACCGTCAGATGATTTAGTGAGGAGAATAGCTGAAAATCGTGGAGATGGGACTTACGTACCAAATAATAACGGCCATGCAGAAATAAATGATTTGGACATCAATAGAAATATAAAATTAAGAAGGAATACTTAAAAATAATGAGAAACGATTGACAAAACGCAGAGTGATATGGCGTTGCTATTTATTTGTTCGTAGAGTGGCTGTTTTTATATTAAAAAAAAATAATAAAAAGAACCTGTGTTCAGTCAAAACTAGTCATAAATAATATTAAGATAAGAGAAGCAGCTTTGACTTAAAATAAATAAATTTAAAAAAAAATACTTTTTTTAAAGACTGTATATGTATTATAATTTTTACATAATTAATCGAATATGTGTAATTAAGTAGGTACGTAGTTTTTTTTTATCGAAACAATTATTTTGTTTAAATATTTTTTAATACCTAAGTAGAACAAAGCGTCTACTAAGTAGTCGATATTTTTAATTGGGTATACAACATTGTAAGTAATTAATAAAATATGCTTTTTTTATCCTTTTGGCTTTTCCTTTTAGTTAATAGAAATATATTTCTGAATAAATCATACGTCAAACAGTAGAAACTCTGACTCATTTGGCTCTAGAATTCAGCGCAAAACGGATCAACTGGTGGTTGGTACCGAACGATTCGACCTAAACGCTCTAACAGTTTACACTACTGCAATCGGCTCCTGCCACAAGTTGATCTGATCCGTTTCGCCCTGACTTTTAGAGAAGAGTGAGCCAGGGTTTTCATTAAGCTGTTTGACGTACGGTTTATTTAGATCGAAACAAATCAACTCGCGATCGGAATCGAATTAAACTTACCTGGGTACCTAGTGTGAAAGTTAGAGCGTTTAGAGCCACTTTGTTCGGTGAAAGTCGCTAGCTGATCCGTTTCGCGCTGAGTTCTAGAGAAGAGTGAGTCAGGGCTTTCATTAAGCTGTTTGACGTACGGTTTATTTAGATCGAAACAAATCAACTCGCGACCGGAATCGAATTAAACTTACCTGGGTACCTAGTGTGAAAGTTAGAGCGTTTAGAGCCACTTTGTTCGGTGAAAGTCGCTAGCTGATCCGTTTCGCGCTGAGTTCTAGAGAAGAGTGAGTCAGGGCTTTCATTAAGCTGTTTGACGTACGGTTTATTTAGATCGAAACAAATCAACTCGCGACCGGAATCGAATTAAACTTACCTGGGTACCTAGTGTGAAAGTTAGAGCGTTTAGAGCCACTTTGTTCGGTGAAAGTCGCTAGCTGATCCGTTTCGCGCTGAGTTCTAGAGAAGAGTGAGTCAGGGCTTTCATTAAGCTGTTTGACGTACGGTTTATTTAGATCGAAACAAATCAACTCGCGACCGGAATCGAATTAAACTTACCTGGGTACCTAGTGTGAAAGTTAGAGCGTTTAGAGCCACTTTGTTCGATGAAAGTCGCTAGCTGATCCGTTTCGCGCTGAGTTATAAAGCAAAGTGACTCAGAGTATTTACCAAACTGCATATTAAGATCGAAACGAATCAACTCGCGACTGGAGCCGAATAGAGCGTAAGTAGGGACCGTGGAAGTTAGAGCGTTTAGAGCTGATTCGTTATGGTTCAGTTCCGGCCATGAGATGATCCTATTCGCGCTGAATTCTATAACAGAATAATTCAGAGCTTTGACCAAAACTGTTTGATGTACGGCTTATTAGATCGAAACAAATCAACTCGCAGCCGGAGCCGAATAAAAGCGTAAGCTGAGACTGAAGTTAGAGCGTATAGAGCTAACAAAGAACTTTTTCGTATTAATATTGTGTAGGTTTTGCTTTTAATATTCAACAAGTTTTTTACATAAATGTTTGCTGCTTGCAGACAAAATATTTTTTTTTGTTGCATAAAAGTTTGTAATAGTAATAATGTCTTAATTATTTTTAATTAAGTTGTTGAATAAACAAGTTTTTATATCGCTCCTTGCTAAATCCTTTCAATTTATTTAATGTTCAATCTAAATGCACGTAACAATAAATATGTTTTTTAAAGTTCTCTATTCTGATCTGTGATTTCATCTTGTGTCAATACTTTTTAAACATTCTTGCTTTATTTGATGTTTTAAGAGAATAACAAAGTATGTACTTATACTTACTCAGTCAAATAATAACTTAAATAAATAAAATAAAATCTATAGCATAGTTTCATAGAAAATTATTTTACTTGTTAGAAGATTTATGAAACATTAGAAAAAGACAAAGTTTTTTGCATATACATATTTGCAATCGTTGTGTATATGTACATATTTATTCACGTTTTAAACTCAACTTTTACAGAATAAAATGAATAATTAAGATAAAAAATATTACGTAAGATCATGCGAGAATGTTGATACAACAGAACATTTAAATAATTGATTTTCTGCGTTGTTTTTGCAGAAATAAAAAAGAATTGCAACGTTTAATTAAACGAAAGTGAGAATGGGAATAATAGGTAGGTAGGTAAATAGAGAAATAAATAATGGTTTAGATATTATCTACAACTTATTATAAAATTCTATTTACCTATTTTAATATTACAGGCGGTTTGTTTAAAAATTATAGAGAAAGTGTATTTAAGACCCTTACAAAAAGCCCTTTCATTTGATATGTCACACGGTATAGTTTGCAAAACTTTTTCTAGTAATGGTGTAGTTTAACTCCCATCCCCGATTACCGTGAGCATGTAGTATGTTGTAGAGCATGTTATGCTCCACCCTCGGAACCACCGCAAACTTCTAAGGTGGTCTAGGGTGGGAGGCGGGGTGGTGGGATTGCCGATGGGGCGGATGTTGAGGTTGAGGTAAATGTTCACATTTTTAACGTTTACCTCACCCCCAAGATCTACCCCACCTCCAATACCAACCCCAATACCACCACTCATCAAAGCTTTGTAAATAACTTGAGTCTTGTGTTTGGTATCTCTAAGAGTGACACAGAGTCGAAAGGAATATGATGTTTGAAACGTATTTGTAAAAGTAAGTGTTTGTTTGGAAAAAATTCATTTTATGATAAAATTAAAAAAATAGATGTAAGACAATGTAGGTACATAATATTTTTGCGATAATGCATTTCGAACATGCTTGTTGACTGAGAGGTACAAAAGTACAATGATAATAAAAGTTTTTTTAAATATGTACAAAGTACCTACTGTTAACAGTAGGAAACATAATAATTTGTTTATTTACCTGGAATTTTTGGAATGATTTCTGCATAATCAATTGTTTTGTGACATAATATGGGCTAACAGTTTTGTTATCAATTCGTGTTATGTATCATCATGTGCGTGTTCTGACAACAAAATTGCTCGTCAAACAACTGACATTCAAAGTTTTTTTGCGTGATGATAAAATTTTAAATTGCACCTTTGCATGCTTTACAATTTTTTTTTATTAAGTATTAGTAGTTTTCCTAACTTAACTTTACTGTGATTTAGTAAACTACTTTATATTACTGGTAAATAATAAACAATTGTCACAATTAAATTTATCTAGTAGTGTCTGAATGATTAAATAATTTTGCGCGTGGTTTATGTCACGTTTCCAATATAATAAACAAGAGGTAATGAAAAAGCAAAAAACTTTGTTTCATATTGTAAACAAGCAACAAAGAGTCAAAAAGAGTATAAATTCTGAATTCAGGACACCAAACAACAAAAAAGTAACTCCCCTCCACAGATGGGGGCTAAAATTTGGCTTTCATGTTAATACCAGGAAAAAATAGGTCCAAAGAAATGTTCGGAACTCATACCATAACCAAAGAGAGACTGCATATTAGATAAGAAATGTGTAGAGTCGTTGATCCCAGGAAACAAACAACCTGGATAAAGGACACAAATTGAAAACGTAAAAGGCATTACTGATGATGGTCAGAAGAGAGTCTTTTAGGTCATAAAACGAATATATGGGACATCCACAGTGAAGTAAAATAAAGATCTACTGTTAGTCAACTTCAATTAGATACTATGGATGAATGGATGGATGACTGGAATTAAATACCCATCACAAATCCACAAGTCTTCCAAGAAAAGCACGTGGTGCCTCGTGGGACTAGAGATTTTGTTTAACACGAGGTCACCGGAAAGATATCGTTTCACGTCAAGCTTTTCATTGTATGAGAGAACTTAAACTTTCCGTGTTACCTCCTCGTAGTTCAAAACCTACAAGCAACTAATTGTGACCAATTTTGTCCGGGTTTGATGACCGTTATCCAGGATTCGCTACGATAGTCTCAGTTCCACCGGAGCGAAGGACGCTATACCCTCGCAACATACTACTTAAAGAAGATATCGGACAATGATCTCTCTCTCTCTTTCTCGTAGAAGGTGGAGAGCCAATTTTAGACCTAGATCATCAAGCTCAGACAAAAAATTTGTCTCGAATCACAGTTATGTTTTATAATCATGTCCAGCAGCCCAGTACGAGTGTACAAACAGTTTCAAAGAAAACTCTGTCTCTGGGTGTTTTCCATTCAATCATGAATGTCAACGTTGCTTGACCTTCAGCCTCATCTCACTCTGAACTTGAACTTATCAGAAAGGTAACGCGTTTCTATAATTCAGTTATCTTCTGATAAGAACATTATTATCAAAACAAAAAGTGATGTACACATCAATATTATACATACTAACTTCATTCAATCAATTCGTAATATAGCAGGGTCACTTTGGTAAAGGCGCCAGTGGAATATTAAAAGATACTTAAAAAGTCTTTAAACTGTATTTATGGACCAGAAATTTGCATTGGAATCTATAATTGTTTCTCGATATTATTCCAATAAAGCCAGAACTTCATGAGTAAAAATCGAAAAACCAAACGTATCGCACAGACTTTGTCATTACATTCTTCTTCTTTAAACGCCATATCCTTTCAGGTGGTTTGCTGTCTTCACAGCTAATTTTATCTTCGATGCTGTGGTCCCGGAAAATTCAATGGACTTGCATTTGCACGACTGTCTAAAAATGTTTAATCACGAAATGCGTCTTCTCTGTTATTTCTTTTTCCCTGTATGTTGCTCTGGATAATTATCTGTACTAGGATGAACTTCTCCCTTCCCGTTACACTTTAAAATATACCTACTCGCTTTTTGCCCCTGAAGTTTTAACCTTCTTCCTTTATAGAAATTCTCCGCCTGGGAATTGAATCAGTTCATAGTGGTGGTCTTGAGGTCCTCATCGTTATCCAGGTAGCCACTGCCTGAAGTGTAAAATTTTGTGTGGAAGATTTTAGATCGCTGGAAATTTTCTATTCTTGCACTTCAAACTATGGCTCATTGCTGGACAACACATTTGGAACAATCGAGGTCATCAAGATCGACACTGTGAACTGGTTCAATTATCAGAAGGGGATCTTCTATGTCAAGGGATATAAGAAGAAGAAGTGAATGTGGACAAGTGTAATAGGTTTGTAGAAAACCATCACTTCAAATAAAAGACTTTTCTAACGAAAACGTCTCTACCATAAGACTTCACTGTGCCATTAAAATTCACGGAAATTCACAAAAAGTCTAAAAAAGAAATATTCAGACGCACCCTCGAGACTTAGTTCCCGGCTTTGAAGACAATTGGCCCAGGGGACGATCAGATTCGCTCTTCGGACCACCAGCTGAAGCTTTATAAGATTATTGTTTGTTACTTATGTTGGGTTTCGGCTTCTGCAGACTCCAGATGCATGGGTAAATCCTTGAGATCCTCCTGTCTGTCACCTGACTTCTTAGACCTCGAAAGTGGCCTTCCAAAAAAAAGACATTCTATTCACGTCGGAGGGGGCGACATCTTCTGTTGTTGAACTTTTTTCCTCTTCTTTCGTTGGTTCAGATTGGTTTCCAACATTTCTTAACAAAACCCATTTTAAACGGAACTAGATCCAGTCTGTTGTTGATGATCCCTACTAAAGAAGTGGAGGAAACACGTGTTCACAGTTTGTGAAGTCTTGGTGGTTATAAGTCTCTTTTTCTTCTTCTTGGTATTCCATTCCCAATGAATGAGGTACCAATCCTTGGTTTCAATCCGACCACTTTCTTCGTAGGTTTAGTGACTTTCATCAATCAAAAGATTGGTTGAAGATGTATCTTCGCTTCTTCCTACCCTTGGCTGAAAAATCCAATCTCGGTCTCCATTCCTCTTTACTTCCGTTTTTACCTCTCTAGCCCCCCATAATGCAGCTATACTCCCAACCTACTTTTCCTTTTCTTATTCACTTCTGTGCCGTTTTTGTGTCCTATGTTCTCTTTCGTTTTCTATTATTTCCTCATTTCAAACTATTTTTATCCACGGTAGTTATACATTCAACATAGCACCGCGTCCACCATCCACGTTTCGTGACTATACAGGGTGGTATTCCAAATTTTACCTCTTTTCTAGTCTCTAGATTAATCAATTTTTTTTGTCAAAAAAACCCTATTGTTTAATGTCTACCGCTTTTTCCTTTTTGAGTTAAATATGATATCTTCAAATGTAATTGCGTTTTAGTACGTGCATGACATTAAACGATATATATTTGTATTTGCCAATAAAAATATGAATGTATGTGTATGATGTAATGAAAGTGAAGGACGAATTTATGACAGAAGTGTCGCGTGGTTTTTAAAACAAATTTTGCAACGGATGTACGTATGTAGATGCGAATGATGCGGTACAATTTGGGATCAACAAATACATATTACGTATCAGATAGTTTAAAAGTATATACAGGGTGATTGATTAACAGTGAGAAATATTTGAACTGGAAGACATGGGCTCAAAAGGTGAAGATTTAATTAAAATCACTCATTGTTAGATAAAATGTGGTTGTTTCTTAGGAAGTTACAGGGTGTTTTATTTAAAATTTTTTTTAACTATTTATGTCCAGTACTTTAAACCTACTTGATGCATTTTTGGCCATAGTGGCCCTAAGTGTTTGTCCAAATTTAAGACTTTAGTTACTTTTAAAGGAGATTTATTAACTTTCACAGAATTAATTCTTATTATTTTTTTTTTCGTGGAAGAGGGGAAATCTTCAAAATACACCCAGTCATCCGATGTGACTGGGTAGTGTCGTTAGGTCCAATAGTTGGACCGCTGCATATATAGGCTGGATAGTCGTTCTCGATGCTTCGAGAGTGTTGTTTCCAGAGCGCTCTACGCTGTTCTCGCTTGTTAATACGTCACAAGCCGATATTCAGTTGCTACATGCATTATGGGTTGCCTATATTCTACGTTACTCTTCACTTACACTGAACAGCATGCTTCTTGGAGGAGCAGAAACCCCTACTGTCCCTACTAGTCCACGGTTATTCGGTACCATTCTTTAAGGCGAAAATATAATTGACCCCGTTACAAGAATATGTTCTCTAAGTGAATGTCTCAGTATACCTTTAAACTCCTAGAAAATCTACGTAGGTATAGGAGATTAAGTTTGTTATTCTAGGAACAACCTTGGCCTTGACTTTTATTAAAAAAAAATTTAGTAACTCATTCACACACATCATTGCATAATATGTATGTATATGTATGTACATATAGATACAGTGCCAATATACACGTGGAATTCTATTGTTAATTGTTCAACTGCATAATGTTTTGGTTTTAATTACATACGAGATATTTTAATTAATCGATTTAGTTTAGATACAACATTTACAATAAATTGGATGCAATAATTTCATCATATCTATGTTTATAATGAGTTAATGAGAGATCATTTTGTCGAATAAGAAAATTTCTCAACATTAATTTATGCATCCATTGGAGACAGGAGGGAATTAAATTGGTAATTTGCGACTGTATTTGTTGGTCATTAACGATTACGATCCTATAAATTCTAAAATAAAAGAGCTATTGTGCAAGATGCAATTACATTGAGTTAGAAAGGTAAAACGAATGATAAATAGACTATGGGTTTCCAGAAAACAACGTGTTTGAGTTTCAGATCAATCTTATTAAAGAACGTACAATTTATTATAGCGTTCACTCACTACAGGAACGATATACTGGAGATTGAAACATTTGTAATCAAGAAATGCCAGCGTATGAAGAAAACAAAAAACTACTTTGAATTGCAAATGTAATATAATAATATATAATAGGAAACTGTTACACGATAAAATACAAAACGAACTAATTTAATTGTAACTAATTGTAATTAATTGACATTGTTGATGTGTGAAAAATTTTCAAATCTGCACCAATTCTTTTTCATTACTATGCAACGCCGAAACTAGCCTTATATTCGCCCGGTGCAAGCCCCTATAAATGCACCCTAATGACCACCTATGACCTCAAAATTAGTCTTGGTCTGCTCATTTTTGAGCCCCTCCATTACACGAATGATAGAAAGGGGTGTCCATTAATTACATGAGGTGTCTTCTTTTAATTTGAACCCCTTTCTCCCCTTCGATGAGATTGGGCCTTCCTTCTCCCCTTCGTGAGATTTTTAATGACCCGTTGCTCCTTTTAAAGGAAATCTGTAGATATTTTCCTGGATCCCTTCCCTCAATTTTGAGCTCATGTAATTAATGGATGTCCCCATAATTTCAAGCACTATTCAATAAAATATCAAAATAATTATCTGTTCAGTGCATCAATATGAGATAATTTCATGTACTGATTTTACTTAGTAATGAGCGAGACCAAGTTCAAGACCAAGACTATAGTTATCTTGGTCTTGGTATTGGTTTTGATGATTGTATCGTGGTATTGGTCTTTCATTATTAGTTCTAGTCTTGATCTTGGTCTTGCATAAGTATGTCTTGGTCTTTCAGAATCAAGTCTTGGTATTGCAGATTTGATCTTGCACAAATAATTTGTCTTGGTATTGGTCAATCAAGTCTTGCTTTTGATCTTGCATCAACCATGTCTTGGACTTTTAGGTTTCTCTAAATTCTCCATGGGGTTCATTAATTATTTTAAACAATAAATTTAGTAAAAAGTCTTGTGATGAGTTTTGGTCTTGCAGAGTAAGAAGGGGGAAATTCTAAAGTCTAATTGAACATTGTGATATGAGATGATGAAGAAGTTTTTACTGATTCTAGCATAAAAAAATTATTGCAATCGGTATAGGGCTAATAAAATAGTAAATATATAATATACCTTTACGTTGTTAAAATCTAAGTTGTGGTTGTTTGTGGTACAGTGTTCTGCTAGGCCTGTTGTTTATTTTTTGGTTTTTATGCTATCCAAATGTTCTTTCAAGCGTGTTTTAATGGAACGTCCACTCTGGCCTATGTAAATGGCATCACAGTGTTCGCAATTAATTCGGTAGACCCCATTTCTTTTTTGCTTGTCTATTTCTAGTTTATTGTTAACCAATATTGATTTAAGATTATTTTTATTTATTTCGATGGCGTGTATCAAATTTGCGAAAGTAATAGAACTAAATAATCAATTAAATTCTCTAGATCTAACAGTTAGTAGAGACAACAATAAAATTAAATTAAAAGTGTACAGAAAACCAACAACAGCAGATAATATCATCCCCGCTCTTGAAAATGACCTTTTAGAGGTCGAAACAATTGTCGAGAAATAAACAGTTTTGTTGAAACATTTCCTTTCCTTTCCCTTTAAATTGGTATAAGTAAAATGATAAATTTCGTATCTTGAGTTAAAAATAGTTATAAAAAAATACATGATTGTAAATAATTGTTTTTAAAAATTTTTAATAACCAATCGTGTGGTTCATTATATTACAAATTAAAGCATACAAAATATTAAAACAATACATACATATATACTTTTATCAATCAATTTATCAATTTATAATTTTAATCATCCAATTTTAATCTTGGCTTGATACTAAAGAGACTTTGATCATCTTGGAAGAGTAGGCAATAAATAAATAAATAAATATTTTGGATATTTATAATAGGAGGTAATTAGTAGGTCCGGAATAATTGTAGTTGTAGTCCAAACTGATCTGGTTTGATAGGAGAAACCTACTTCCTAACTCGATAGAGCAAAATCGACTGAAGTGACGTAAAGACCCGGGTTGGAATCCCGGCGGCATGATGACAGCAATAGCTTTTTCCACATTAATTTGAGGTAATTTGTAATGGTTCTTGAATTTAATTCACATTAAAAAAGTTGTAACTTTTTAATCAAAATTCTGTTGATTTTTGTTTTTTCACAGTTCATAATTAAAATTACTAGTCAATTTTATTTTCTAATGAAAGTATGAAAACCAAAAAATTGTTTCTTTTATTTTATCTAAATCAAGAATTAAATTAATATTTTAATTTATTTATTTAATGTTGAAGTTTTGGAAAACGCGTTTTTTGACCTTCCAATGCTTACGTAGCGAAAGCTGTGTTAGATACAAAAATAGTAAAGACATTTTTTTGTAGCGAATTGAATTTTCTACAGAAAAGTCACAGACATCATCCCCTTATCCCTTTCAGGTAAAAAAAAAATACAGCGCTTACACGTGTAATGTGCTGCTGGGTCGAATTTGATCAGTGAATGTTGTGCTGTATTTTTGTTTAGAAAATACAATCCTCTTCAAAATACGCCTGTATATTTTTTGGTATCTGTCACTACTTTCGCTGTACAAGCGTCTAAAGGACTATTTTGTAAAATTTTGGAATGAGCATATATGTGTGCGAGAGCGGGCATTGTAACAAGCGTATATGTGTGCGAGAGCGAGCAGTGCAACGAGCGTATATGTGTGCGATAGCGGCAACGAGATCCGACAGCAGATAAGCGGAGCTCAAAGAATGCCGGCGTCGGTCGGCGCTTTGATGACGATAAACAAGGCCATAAATTAGACGAACACAATAAGCACTCCAGTAAAGTCTAGTATGTCATTCTGGAACTTTCTGGATTGTTCCTAATCAGTATAAATACCTGTTGACGTGGCCAGTAGTCAGTCAGTTTACAGTGAGCTTCCGAACGAGTAATATAAATACCGAAGTACGATATACCGAGTGATATAAATACGCATTTTCCTTGTCATATAAATAAGTTATTGAATTGCTATTAGTGTTTAAGTATTCTATTAGTATTTAAGTGTTAAATAAATAGTTGTAAATAAATATCCGTTAAATAAATACGTTAAACTAGAAAAGCCGTTTTTATTAACTAGATATGTTCGATTACAAAAAAAAACACCTAATTGAATGAAACTGATAAGTCAAATTCTGAATATTCAGATACAGAAGAAATTATTGACTGATTATTGCTTTTAATTAATTTTTGTTGTTAAATTGTGTATCAGTTTTTTAACATATTTTTTTTATATATAAAGAATTATAACAAAATAAATTTTTATGACTGCAAGTCGTCTTATAACCCCAATATATTATTTATTTTAAATTTAATTGAAATTGAAGTATAAGTTTAAAATGAATAGTTAGAATAAATTTTTTATTTCAAATCAATCCACGTACCAATAGTTTAGTTGAGGGTATTATTAATGAGAATTAAGATATTCAACCAATTAAAAATAACCTCAAATTAATGAGGAAAATTTTTTTACTGCCATAAAGCCCCGCCGGGAGTTGAACCCTACTCTGCTATTATTTTAACGATATTTTTTGTATGTAGTTTGATTTCACGCTCTACTTGTCGAAATTAAGCAATACTAAATCAATAAAGTGCTGTATTTTAAAGATCATTTGAGAAAAATATCAAGTGTTATATATTTGGAAAGATAATTTTGAGCACTCTTAAATCGTTATAAAATATACAGGGTGTTCTATTTAAACAATGTCTGTTTATGTCGTTTACAGCTAAACCATTCACTTTACTATAATTCTCCTAACATCGTTGAATTCTACGTAAAAAAGTGCTTTGGGAATATTTTAACAGAAATAAAAAAATTTCGCCAGGAAAAAAGTTATAAAGGTTTTTCGAAAACGTATATTTTCTAAAAACACTCTGTATCTGAGACATGACGCGGTTTGCACCAATAAACTATCTCCTTTTGAAAGTATACTTTGTCTTTAAAAGTGTCCAATTTGGCCCACCCTGTACGAACAGAATTTTCCAAAAAGAAATGTTCCGAAATGTTTTTGAAATGTTCTTAAATAAATTAAGGTTGTTCTGAAATATCTCAAAATTGTCGGGAATGAGTTGAAATATTTTCTAACAATTCAAAAATGTTACGAGAAATGTTCTTCAATATTGCAGAATGATCTGAAATTTTCAGAATTGGTGTAAAATGTTCCAGACTTTTCAAGGATGGTTTGGAATGTCCGAGTTTGGTCTAAAACGTTTCAAAAGGTTTCAGATTTTTCGAGAATGATTTAGAATGTTTCAAATTTTTCGAAAATGATTTGTTTGAGAGAACGATACACGTTTTTAAAAAATATTTTAAATGTTCCAAATTTTCGACAATGATTTGGAATGTTTAAAAATTAACTAAAAACGTCCAGATTTTTCAAAAATGATTTAGGATGATCTAAAACGATCTAAAGCAAACCAGAATGATGAGATTTTTCGAGTTTGGTTTGGAATCCAGCCTAACCTAATTCCCGTAAGGATACTGAAACAGAGTCACCCCGCATATCGAGATTTCATTCGAGAAACAAACAAAATTTTTAATCATATTCTGCTAAGTTTTATTATAAAAATATTTGGTAACAAACTGTAGCACTTACTAATATTTGTCAGAGAGGAAAACACTGACAATACGAAAGGAAAACTAATAATAAAAAGAAATACAAATACTTTAGGTGCAGAACATTAAAAAGTGTTTAAGCAGCACAAATACAAACAGCGTAATTTTAAATGAACAATATAAATAGCAAAAAAGTTCTGCAGCTGAGGTAGTCAATTCTTTTATTTTTTATTATTTTTTTTTTTTAATTTATAGTGTTTCTTGATATCAGCAGTTGGATCAATTTTTAAAGTTCTTTTTCCTAATTCCGCTTTAGCCTCATTGGCACTTTTTAAAACATTTTCAACGTGTAATTTTTCAGTATCACTATATAACGGACATCTAAAAAGTGAAATTTTTATGATCCATATCGCATTGTACATAAGAATAGAACACGTTCACGATTTTATAACTATTTTGTAGAGTATCTCAGAAAAAATACTTACAAATCAAAATTGGTTCCTCCTTGACCATTAAAGTGTTTATAGTCAGCAACTGGTTTATTGCAAATATAGCACATTGAAGCTCCACAAGAACAAGTCATTTTATTACAACCGTCGGATTTCACAAATTTCATTCCACACTTATAACATTCCCTAAAAGATTAAGTGCATTCAAATTTTTTTGTTTTTAATTTCAGTTAAGTACAAATTTATTTTGGAAGTATTTTCAGTAAATTTCAATATTTAACAAACTTTTTTAAGTGAGGTTACTTGTAGATGGTATAAATTAAATCACATTAACTTTTGAATTATAATACAGGGTGTCCCACCGGGAACTGCGTCGATCGATTACTAAGAAGTTAGTGACTGGAAAATTGTATAAAAAAAAGCACTACTCTGCTAAAATATTTTCAATGCCGCAGCACTTCCGGAAACGGACTTCAACTTTCAAGGCACTACATTTTGTGTATTACTGTTTATCTTTTAAATTTGCGTCGTATAAATGCAGTTCAACAATTTCGTAAAATAATTGTAATGAGCGTATATGTGTGCGAGAGCGGCAGTATAACGAGCGTATATGTGTGCGAGAACGAGCAGTGCAACGAGCGTATATGTGTGCGATAGCGGCGACGAGATCCGACAGCAGATAAGCGGAGCTCAAAGAATGCCGGCCTCGGTCGGCGCTTTGATGACGATAAACAAGGCCATAAATTAGACGAACACAATAAGCACTCCAGTAAAGTCTAGTATGTCATTCTGGAACCTTCTGGATTGTTCCTGATCAGTATAAATACCTGTTGACGTGGCCAGTAAGAGTCAGTTTACAGTTAGCTTCCGAACGAGTAATATAAATAGCGAACTACGATATACCGAGTGATATAAATACGCATTTTCCTGGTCAGATAAATAAGTTGTTGAATTTTTATTAGTGTTTAAGTATTCTATTAGTGTTTAAGTGTTAAATAAATAGTTGTAAATAAATATCCGTCAAATAAATAAGTTCTACTAAAAAGTCGTTACATAATAATATGTCAAAAACTAAGTAGCAATAGGTAAAAAGTTGTTATATAACTTAATTGGCGTAGAATTTGATGCTGAATTCGTTTATTTAATAAAAAATAGGTCATTTCATTTAAAAAAATGAACTTATGCCATGTTGAAGTTTGCCATTTTCAAAAATTAAATTAAAACATTAATTTTTATGGTATGGTGTTTCCTATAAAAAGTTCTTTAAATAACACTTAGAATCTGAAAATAATAAGAAAAACATGTAGTGCCATTTAAAATAAGGAAATTAGAGTCCGTTTCCGGTATAATCGGAAGTGCTGCGACATTGGAAATATTTTAGCTGAGTAGGCCACATTGAACTTATTTTTTTTAAATTTTGCGAACGTTTCTTATATACAGAGATTGGACTCCTTTCTATAGTGTTCATGATCCAGGTTAACGTCAATAAAAATAACGTCACATCTGTCATTTGATTAGTACGTTTATCGGCAGTTTATTAAGTGCTACGTAAAATGAAATAACTAAAGAAAAAAAGTGTTTCATCATTGATATGCCTGTGTACCTTATTAATGCTTCTGTCATTTTATTTTCAATGTATGTCCGAGCTTTAACATCCTCGTCCTTTTCTACTTCGTCGCAACGTAGAGGAACGTGAGAAGGTTCTTTACACTGGCGGCAGGATTCTTTCATACAATCAGGATTCAGGCACCGGAATAATTTATCTTCTCTTGCTGGAATAGTTAAAAAGTCGCAGAAGGGGCAGCTTTCGATATCTTCTATACCGGCTGCTTTAACCTCCTCTACTTGCTTTTTAAGAGCTATTTTTGAGAAGATTTTCGGATTTAATACGCTCTGTAAAACATATATAATGTAATGAGCGTATATGTGTGTGCGAGAGCGGCCAGTGTAACAAGCGTATATGTGTGCGAGAGCGAGCACTGCAACGAGCGTATATGTGTGCGATAGCGGCAACGAGATCCGACAGCAGATAAGCGGAGCTCAAAGAATGCCGGCGTCGGTCGGCGCTTTGATGACGATAAACAAGGCCATAAATTAGACGAACACAATAAGCACTCCAGTAAAGTCTAGTATGTCATTCTGGAACTTTCTGGATTGTTCCTAATCAGTATAAATACCTGTTGACGTGGCCAGTAAGAGTCAGTTCACAGTGAGCTTCCGAACAAGTAATATAAATAGCGAACTACGATATACCGAGTGATATAAATACGCATTTTCCTTGTGATATAAATAAGTTGTTGAATTGCTATTAGTGTTTAAGTGTTAAATAAATAGTTGTAAATAAATATCCGTTAAATAAATAAGTTCTACTAAAAAAGTCGTTACAATAAGATACCTGAAATATTATCATATTTATCAATCACAATATGGTTTAAATTAATTATTTATATAGCTTATTATTTTATTGTTTTTAACTTATTTGTTGAAATAACATATGTTTTATTTTATTTGCGGAATATAAGAAAATATGAAAAAATTTAGAAGTTTTCTTTCTTTTGATGATTTTGAGGATTAAATTCAAGTCGGTCACTACATTAGTTTTTGATTTCTTTTTTAGCACTCTATGAAAAAAAAATTCACTACAAATACTAGGACAGATTTATCTTATCTAGTTGGTAACAACAATGGTAATAGATGTTGATAAAGTAAAAATTTCTTACTTGTAATGTTTGTAAACTAAACTCGGAGGTACAACTGGAAAGACATGAAAATTGTAATTTTCCATCTCCAAAGGCCACTTCTATGGATTTGCTGACACAACACTTGCAGAATACACAACCCTTGTTACAATGAGCAAAATCTTTCGGCATGACTTCCTCATCAAAACAACACTGGCAAGTTTCTAATATGCCAGCCTGTTTCGCATTTTCACGTTCTTGCCGTTCTTTTGCTTCTCTTAGTTTAATAAATGAACGAATTTCCTCTTCGTGAAGTATAAATGCAATCTGAGAACGAACATTATCCAATGGGTATTAACTTTAACTAATTACTACACTAATTAATTAGTGAATAATGAATACCCAAAAACAATCAAATATATGGCCCATTAAATTGTTATGAACAAAAAACACTGAAGAAACGTGTTTTTTTTTTCAATTATACCTCAATAACTCATCCCGCAATCTTGTATGTAGAGTGCGTTTCATTAGAGGACGGAAAAATTAGTCATCAAATGTGCGCATACAGTATGGCCGACAACTAGCATCTGGCGAGGAGCGGCGTAGGTGTGGATAGTTTTTCAAATATCCATAATTGTCTTACAAAGGATGGAAAACAATAGCGTTGAAATAAACAATTAAATTAGGAATGTCGTGAAAATATACCATTCAACTGAATGATGTTTAGCAATAACGTAAACAAATCATACAGACAGACAACGACACTGATTGTGGTAAAATGTTATCTAATGGACGACGGCGTCTGCGTCGCAAGGACAACATTCGAAAAATCGTCTCTGCGCATGTAAACATATTTTCCGTTCTCTAATGAAACGTACTCTAACTTTGTTCACAGTCATTAGGGAATTTTATAGTCGAAAACTTCCGATAATGCCCACGACGAACGCTCACGTCCATTTTCAAAATTAAAAAATAAATTTAAAGGATATGCTTAATACACACTATGGATTGTTGTAAAATTAATAGCATAGCCGATTTCCTGGTAATCAGTGATTTTTTCCTTTTCTGAACTGAACTCTTAACAATCGAATAAGTTTTGATGACCATATTTTAAAAGATGTTTGGTATCAACGAACGTTACTGATTTAATCGTAGGTGTAATTGTGGGTGAAAAGTTATTATTGTTTCGTAATGTTATTTGTAACAACACATGTAGTAGTTTTACAACGATTACACTGTTTGTGTACAAGTTTTATAAAGAGGGGTAGAACCTACTTTTTCTTTGATATTTCAGCGTTTTTGTTTTTATAAAAATGCGCTTCAATACTTCGCTTCCTATTTGTAGTAGCTGTATTAAGGACACTAACATTTATTAACATAACTAAATTATTTTTTTCTGAAGTGTTAGACCGATTTTCTATTACTATTGTTGTTATTGTAAATCTTCTAAATTGTATTTTCGTCGACATTTTCATCAAGTAGAGGTGAAAGCAATTTAATTTTAGAAAAATTAATTCATGTAATTATTTATTATAATTAATCTTCTTTGGCTTTTTTTCATGTTTATTAAATCGTATAATCTGGTACTAACTCAGTTTCTACTTACCTCTTGTAATAAAGGAATATTTTCCAGTAATTCGGGCAAAGGAACCTGTTTTCGTTTACTCTTCATCGGCAGAGTTTTATCAAGTAGCTGGCAAACTTTTATTAAATTAAATTTGAACATATCGATGTTGGATATAATTTTAACAGGAACTTGTGGATATTTATTCTTTAGGAACGCAATTACGTAGTGAAGATCTTGATTTTTATCTTTTATGTTCGATTTACGCGAAGGGTCTTTGAAGTAGGCAAATGGATCTGGTATAACTTCCAAAAAGTTTTCTACAGTAAAGTCGGAAGTATATTGTTTTTGTTGACTTGAAAGCTTCACTCTCCTGTACAAGAATATACGTAGATTAAATATTTTAAATAGTAATTACACAACTACAAATTGTCATTATAATATAATGTAACTAGCGAGCACTGTTGCCCAGCCGCCGGTTGCATTCTAGGTAGAAAATACCTAGCACCTGGCGGACTCGTACGTCGTAACGCTATTTGTATGGTATTACCGCTAGGGATGCGGAAAGACGATTATTTAGTAAAGAAAATTATTAATGCACCGGCGTACCTTATGACGCACCGCATTATATTAAGGGTTTCAACTACTTTGATGAGAAAATCAACCCGTATGAAAAAACCATGTATAATTGAGCAAACAAGTATAAATTTACTACACTCTTCAAAAACAATTAAACCTTCTTTTCAATCTTAGACAGCATTCTCAAACATTTTACATCATCCTGAAATAATGTAAAACATTCCCCCCCTTTTAGATCATTCTATAACATCCTAAATAGTGTTCAAAAAACTTGAAACATTTTAGAACAGTCTCAAACATTTGAAATCATTTTTGAAAACTCTAGAACATTTTTGAATACTTAAATATAAACTATCGAGGGTGCATTTCTTGTGAAACATAATGTGAATAATTTAAAGAAAACAACAAATGGGAAGTTTCACTAAATATTTTATTGTTCTCGACAATATTGTTTCGAGCTATGTGCTCATTATCAAGAGTAACATTATACTGAAATTACATTTTGGGATCTTCGCCTTTTTTTTGTTGTTTCAAATATGGGTATATTTATGACTGAACTATCTTCGCTATGAGAAATGGTCGGTATTTTTTTTTCTGCTTAGCTAGGGTTCGAACTCGTGTCCTTTCGGTTGCGAGCCAACACACTTAACTACTGAACCACCGACCACCCGAAATTACAAATCTTACATGCTAATTTATAGGTAACTTAGTATAAGAGGGGATGAAAAATTTCCTAGTTCTATCTGGTTGTTTACAATATTTTCAGAATTTCTTAAGGCTTTGTTAATTTCTAAGCATTCTAAGATTTGTAATTTCAGTATAATGTTACTCTTGATAATGAGCACATAGCTCGAAACAATATTGTCGAGAACAATAAAATATTTAGTGAAACTTCCCATTTGTTGTTTTCTTTAAATTATTTTTGAATACATTCAAGCCATTCTAAAAAAAAAAAACCAAAATTCTGAACCATTCTCGAATATTTCATAACATTTTCCAAAAATGTAGATTGTTTTGAATTATTTTCAACTATTCTAAACAATTTTCAAAAAATCTGGAACATTCTACATTATTCTCGAATACTATATAGGTATTATAATATATTTAGGTAAACAATGAACTGTAAAATAATCAGATAAATTATCATTACCTTAAATAATCTTTCATGGTTGGATATTCATGATTCTCAAATGCATTTGAGATGAAAATTTTTAATTCGTCAGGTTTATTAGCTAACAGTTCTGCTTTCATTTGTAGATAGGTTGGGTCAGCATTAGGTAGAATTTCTTTAAGGTGTTCAGAGAGTGCGTTAACATCAAACTCTTTTGGTTCTTCCTCAACTGTCTCTCTTCTTGGATAATCACCTAAATTAATATTTCAATATATGTATATTTTTTATTACTACGTAATATTCAGAATAAAAAATAAAAGCAAAAAAGTACGTACTGCTAAGAATTTCTGAAATTAGATCGTCAATTGTACTGGGTTCAATACCACGTTTCTTACATACTCTCCTCAAATAATCAGGACATGCTTCAGGAAAAATTTCCATTAACTCATAAGCCAGAGAATCCGTTTCAGTTTTCTTCAAAAATAAAAAAACAAGTAAATAAATTTTACTAATATTAGCGTTGTTTACTTAATAAAAGTTAGCTATTAGAAATACAGATGATGAAGTGTTTAAGAAAAAAATAATTAATATAAATGCTTGATAGAATACGTTTCATTGGAGAATGGAAAATATGTTTACATGCGTAGAGACGAGTTTTCGAACGTTGTCCTTGCGACGCAGACTCCATATTGTTTGCGCACATTTGATGACTAATTTTTCCGTTCTCTAATGAAGCGCACTCTACCTTTGCCATACATAAAATTTATGTTTCAAATTCAACTAGCGTTTCTACATGATACGTTTATTTAGAATAATACTCCCCTAATTGAAATGAAATATGTATTTGCAACAGTAAACGTTACCTCTGTTGATGAAGGTTGTAACTGCACATCTTCCTCTTTAACATCTCTGGTTAAATCAATTGCACTTGAAAATAAAAACATCAATTTATTTTTATTTTACTAATACACTAAAGTCTCGATGTGATGAATACACCAATATATGGCAAAGTATCCACTTGAGTGGACATAACACTATCTATTAATATTATCTATTAATAATGAAATATTAAGTAACACATGGTAGTGGCAATTTTAAATACATTAATGTGAGTTAAATCTTTGAACCAACTACAAATTACCTCAAATTAATGAGGAAAAATCTATTGCTGTCATTAGGCTCCCGCCAGGATTCGAACCCGGGTCTCTGGCGTTATGCGGAGACATGATGACAGCAACATCGCCAAGTAAAATATTGTACTAAACCAACGGAAAAGAAAACAATGTAGTGAGAATTATCGAGAAATCGATGGTTCAATGGATTACAAGAATCAACACGAAGGATATCGAAAACGAATAGTTCTATTTACTATTTAGGGACTTTTCCGAAACATGTCATCAGTTTTAGCAGTGATTATAAAAAAGTAAGTCAACAATCGTGTAAGATTAAACTTATTTTTGTTTGTGTAGGTATTGACAGGTTAGGTTAAGTTAGGTTTGAGAGTTGTCCAAATTTACATAACACGACCTTGTTTGAGTTAGAAATTTAGATGTGCCCCTCATTTCAACGTAATCGGTTTAGCAGATTCGGAGCAAATTTGCTGTGACATCCAGAGAGACAAATAAATTAAATTTTTTCAATCTACTGGCTAGTTTTACTTTTTTATTACCCCTTTTTGCTTTATAAGTGCCCATATGGTACCTTTTATTGGTACCCTAAATATGAACGGTCACTTCATTCATTAATAATTTGTTAATTCTATCGAAACTCTTCTGCAATCTACTAAAATACATCATCATTATTCATTTATTAAAAATACATCAAAAAAGTTAATAAACATAAAGTCCTTAAAGGAATTTCGGGAGATATTTGAAAATTCTACCACCACTCTGAAATTTTAACCAGTGAAGTATTAGTATATCTTGTAATAAGATGCGTTGAGGTACAATACAATTTTATGAAACTAATTTTTTTTTTATTAATTTAAATTTAATAAATACCAGAGCATGAATAAATTTCTCAGTGTGTCCCAAAAATTAACATATGTATGTAATTCAAATAATAATATTCTAAAATTCTAAACTAATATAAAACTAATTAAATATTATTCTAAAACTAATCTAATTTCGAAAAAAAATAATTAAATATTAATAACATTTTAAAATATACAAGCCATACTAAATTGAAATGTCTAAAATTCACTCCTATTTTTTTAATGATAAATTTTGACAATTAATTAATCAAAACTATTTTACCTTAATGTCCCAATCTCATGTGAAAACGGCATCCCCATAAATTATTTTAAATTTTTCCTCTTTTTATTTTAAACTAGTTTCTTCTTGTCTTTTAATTAACTTTAAATAACTTCTTAAATTCTTCTTGTGTTATTATATTGACATTGCTTTTTTAATATTTTCAATTACTCCATAAACTTTAATGTTTCTTTAAAATATGGTTTGTTTTCCTTACAACTTTTAATATGTTCTGTTTTATTAATTATATTTTTCTAATTTTTATTTTCTTTTCACTTCGAAACTGTTAACTATCTTCTTTTTTTATATAAACAAATAAAATTTATTTTTTTTCTAAATTCATACAATCTTGATTATTATGATTATTTTAAAATGTTACAATCTTGTCAAAATAATTTCTAAAATTCTATTTCCAAATATATATACATATTTTTAATTTAAAATTAAATTTTATTTGTCACAACTTTAAAATTTTAATAATCTTCTTAACGTAAATACTGTAACCGATCGTAGGGGGGTACCCTCACTTTCTAGTTAAAATCAAAGAAAAGAACAACAAACAAAATTAATCTTTTCAAAAAATCTTTATTTATTTATTTAAATCGAAGAATTTGGCTGTGAATGTGAATCGTCTAGTATTAGGACCTTTTAATTACGTTGTGTTAATAGAATGTAGTAGGATAGATTCTTTATGAGTTCCGTACAAGTTGTATGTGCTAACAAAGAAAACACAAGAAATTTGAACCACATGATTTATTTACATTATATACATATTGACAATTGCCCTTGGTATCGGTTCGGAAAGACAAGCACCTTTTTATTTTACCATAGAATTTAGGGTTGGGACAGATGTGCCATCAAAGACATTTAATAGCCAAAGTTATGTGTTGGTACAAAGTTCGAACATCGTCAAACAGTGCAACAACGAATTGTGTAGGAAAAACCCTCGCATGTTCGTCTTGAACTGGGAGAAGGAAAGTCGTGCAGATCGTGAACTTTAACCGTCGATAAAGCCACAACCGCTGTAAGCCCATGGGCTACCTTGGTAGGCCATGTTAGAATACCTGTTGTCTGAAGATGCCATGTCACGGGAGTTTGTATATAGTTTGTGGTTAGGAATGGGGCACACATGGTGACCATGAAACGTTTTATATATTTTTTTGTCGGACACGTCACACATGGTGAACATAACCCTTTATTTGTTTGGCGAGACACGTCACCTTGGTGAACATAGCCTCTAATTAAGGTGGATCGAGACACGCCACTCTTAGTGGACGTCGCCTCTATTTTATGGCAGTTCATAACAACAGAGTAAATTTAGACAACTGCAAATATGCTATCTTTTTAAACACATCTGTTACCAAGGCAAAACCTTGAGATGCTCAAACAGTGTTAGTGGTTCAAAGATCAAACCAAAACGGATACCTTCAACTGAAAGAATAGATACCGCCAAATTGAGTTAATACGATAGCTACACGTTCACCTGAATTAATCATAGGAGCGTAAAATGTAGATATATCCTTCTAAACTCCTGCCGCCTACAGCTTCAGGCCAATTTAGTCAACATCTACGTTTAGTTAATTTTGTAGGTAAATATACCAAAGTTAAAATGAACCCATTCTTAACAGCTGATCAAAACTTCTCAGGCTATACTGATTTAATAAACCAAATTAAAGTGCTTGTCATACACCTTCCTAGTACCACGAAGCAGTACATGGATCAGTGAAGAGTGGTACATGGTCCAAAAAGGACTCGAATTAGACAATTGAATCTTAAAATTAATGACACAAGATAATCGCAATCAAACAGTATAAATTCATTAAACCTGAAGGGTAAAATAAGACAATGGTAGCAATGCAATTCAAAATTAAAAGTGACAATAAATAAAATCATAAATCTGGCAAAGTAAAACGACCTCAAAATACGAATCAAATATCGGTCAATACCCACCTTTGTATTGTATGTCATCGGCATCGGCAGGGTCGGGCTCGGGGTTGATGGACGAGCCACCGCTAATGGGGTACTTTATGGTACTCGACGGGTCGGTTCGGCGGCGGCGTCGTCAAACGCTAAGACTCTTCGGACAATGGTTAATAAGCAGGCGCCAGTGGCGGGGTTGTATACCACTCCAATAAAGGGTGGCAGCGGTAATGAGCCAGGTTACGAACACGGGACAAGACCGAATTAAACCAATCACCAGGGGATGTTGGACTGCGCAGACAACAGCCTTTTAACTCGTTCAATAGAATTTAAATTGTGTTACAGGACCTCTTATACTGCAGATCGAGATAAGCCGTTTTCCGACTAGCCTTGCAACAGTTCGAATCAAACCAGAGATAGTGAGCCAACAATATTCAAGCTCTCTATGAAATCCTGTAAATACTCGCGGCTATTTATACCCAATTTCTACCCTCTCCACCACACGAATCCTGCATCTCGCGAGCTTTCCCTTACTTTCCTACATTGTGGGACAGGGTCAAGGAGGCTCTCGACAGAGGTGTCCAATCGACTAAGGTTGGATTCGAAGAAGCCATTAAAACTGCTGCGGACAGGCTCTCTACAGAGATTGGAAAGCTAGACGCCAAGATATCAAAAAGTGAAAAGGCTGTGGAGTGACTGACACTTAGAATCGACCAATATAATGAAAAGATCTGCAACATTGAGACCAGTGTAAGCGAGCTGGACCAAGGTATGATATCACTGAAGACGTCTATTCAGGACCAGGAGCTCAATACTACTGAAATTAGCAGCAAGCTTGCTCAATTGGATGACTCTGTCGCAGATGTTGGAGGCAGATTGAGTGTTCTGGAGTCTTCCTCTGCCGAACAGTCACATGATGTGGTTGAAGCGGCTGCAAATGAACTGGCTGATAGAGAGCGTCGTTCGCTGGCAGTCATACTGCATAACCTACATGAATCGAAGAGAGGAAGAGAAAGAAAAGTTATCCAATTGCCTCAGGGACACTCCTATTAATATACAAAATATTAAACCTTTCAGACTCGGTAAGAGAGTAGCAGACAGGCCAAGGCCATTGAAGGTAGTGCTTCAGAGTACGGATGAAGTCTTCTGGCTACTTAAAAATCACAGACAAGCCTTTGGTAATGACTGCAGATGCACGCCTGATCGTACACCAGTTCAGCGTGAGTCCCTGCGGAGAGCTCTTGCTGAGTTATCTTTGAGAAAAGAAAGAGGAGAAAAGGACCTTCGCCTTCGTTATGTTATGGGTCATCCCACTGTTGTGTCCACTGCTAAAAAGCAGAAATCAAATGCCTAAAAAAAGACTAACAGAGTACACGGGAGGCTTGCATGCATACTACCAGAACGTCAATAGTATTAAAGGCAAACTTGGACACTTTCACAATAGCTTATCGCTTGCCCCCTGGCTGGACTTCGTGGCGCTGTGTGAGACTTGGCTTGACGACGCAATAACGGATGATATGCTTGTGGTGTCGGGCTATAAGATGTACCGGCAGGACAGATCCCAGTGCAGGACAGGTAAACGTACAGGAGGTGGTCTCCTGCTTTATATTAGCGACCGAATCTAATCCAGAGCAGGCCCATCGACATCGGGAATGGTTGAATCTCTGTTGGTTGTTCTTCCGGAGTACAAATGTACACTGGTAGTGGTATATGTCCCACCTTTCTCCACGGTCAACCATCCCTCATCCTACGTTGAGGAGGTGCAGAGGTTTTCCGATTCTCTGCTGCAGCACATGGTCGACAACCAGGACCACGACTGGATCATCTTAGGAGACTTCAACCTGGCTGGATTTTCCTGGTCATACGAGGATGGCGTGCTGTCGGCGGAGGGCTACAATGTCTATCCTGCCGTCAGAGAGGCAGCCCAGATCATGGCTGAGTTGGGGAACTCACTGAACTTGGACCAGCGCTCCAACATCCGAAACAAAGTGGGAAATATATTGGACCTGTGCATGGCAGGATGTGACGTATCGTGTAGTGGAGCTGTTGACTGTCTGGTGCCGGAGGACAGGTATCATGCAGCGCTTGATATCGCAAAGTCACTGATTGTGCCAAAGACTAATGTTTTGAGTGATGGTGTTGACTTTGACTTTATGAGAGCAAATTTTGAGCGTATATGCGAGGATTTTTATACTACACTGCTTAATAGGTTGCTATATGATCTATTACTGATTTACGATCGTGAGAGTGAGGGGGGTGGGGTGCACCCGACCGTGAGTCGATATTGCACTCCAATTGCTACTAATTGATATTATACTGGTATCGATCAATTGTTCTCTTTCTTACTTTATATTGAACTATCATCATTATCACTAAGAAAATGTCACACAACATGCGCTCGATTCTCGCCACATGGCAATACTTTTTGTAAAAATGATGTTTATATTATATACTTAAATGGGCTATCCCGTGTACTTTAATAAATAAATAAATAAATATTGCTCTTATGCACGTACGTAAATGGGTGAATGCACTAAATAAGCGAGAATATTAAAAAAAATCTTAGTCTGATCCAAACGTATACAAAAGATATATTATATTTGTATAAGAAGGGTTGCATAAAATATAGACCAGTCTTCCACATCATTTATCTTTTTATAACAAATAAACCGGAAAATCTTATATTGACTCACTATTTGTAAAAAGTATGGTAAAATGTGGCAATACCGCAAGATACGTAGTTCAGTATCAAACATTTTCCTGTGATTTCTGGCAAACTGAAGTCGCGCAACACGATGACCCCTATTCTTCTGCTCTGGGCCTGTTGCAGGTCTACGACTGGTATTCCGGACGTGATGAAGTCGATTTCTGATTTCTACAGCTGTAGTACTACGATCTCGTAAACTTTGTAAAACAATAAAACGGTCATCATGAGCGTTAGTTCTTCGTTGGGGACCAGTTCCAGCTAGTCTGTTGTAAGTTCCAGTTTCCAAAAAACGTGTAAAAATACGATGCGCAGTGCTATTCTATTGGATTTGTGATATTGTTGGGCAACATATCGCTCAGTTCTTCCGTCGTGAAGCAACGCAACAATAGCAGCCGCTGTTTCGGGATTAACAGCCATAACAACAAAACTTTAAAATGTGATTTACACTTGTATCGACTTGACAGATTCTCACAATAATGAAAACGAAACACTTTTACCGTGGATTCATTGCCAACTACGCATTTTATGTCCTGTAAAATTATAATTAGGGACGGACGAAGCAGTTGTGTAGGTACTTGCCCATTTTTGGCCTGTTTGGTAAATTATTCTGAAATTTGCAGTAGGGGTACATGATTTTTTTTTCGACGCCACAAATAGCCAAGATATAGACATGTTTCCAAAATTGTTACCACCTAGAGTAGGAATGCCCACCACTGCTTACGCGTCATTCATCCAGGCCAATGTAGGGAACTGTTTTAGTCTAGTAGCCTAAGGATTTATCGTGCATAAAAATTTTCATCGCGGTTTCTCGTAGAAGTCGATGAGGAAAATATGTGTGCAAATTTTTAATACCGACAAATTATTGTTACTGTTATTTATTTAATATCTATTAACAATGAAATATCGAGGAATATTTAGTAGTGGTGATTTTAAATACATTAATATGAATTAAACTGAAGAACCATCTATAAATTACCTCAAATTAATGAGGAAAAAGCAATTGCTGTCATTATGCCCCCGCCGGGTTTCGAACCCGGGTCTCTTGCTTTGCACGCCATTGCTCTAACCACTAAGCTACAGCGACATGATGACAGCAGCATCGACAAAACGTGACTTATTGTTAGATCTCTTTGAGGTTGATTTTTGAGATCTGTTTAATGGGAAACCGTATGACTTTATTTTCAGTAGAAGGAAGTGACGTTGACTGGAGGATGAGTTGGAGCTGCGGGTGACTTAGAGGGTACATATGGTACTAGGAGCAGGGTGGTGTTGAAGGTGGATGGCACTTAGCTAAGGTGGGTGGTTTTAGGAGTAGGGAATATTAAGAAAGGGGTAAATGTTTGAGTTGGGTCCGGAGGTGTGGGTGGGGGTAGTATTGGAGATGACGTCAACCACACCTCTAAATCACTCCCAACACCACCTCCACACCTTTGGAGTCAACCCCACCTTTTTTCCCCCACAAAAGGTCCTGAATAAGTTGTATACTATTTTTAACATTTATACCACCACCACCCCACTACCATAGCTACCCCCAACAGTATCAGCAAAAACAATTTTGTAAAGGATTATATATTAGAAATATACAGTTATTGATGTTGTTATATTTATGTCAGCCTAACGATGACCAAAATTGACGGTCGAAACGTTGTTTAATTACTCATCATCATCAGTCGTTGGTTACTTTTTTTGAACTTATTGGGTATAGATATTATTAATGATAATATGTATTTATTAATCGAAAAATCAACTTTTTTAAATTCTTTTTTTAATGTGTTCGCTTTTTCATGCAGATTTTGAAAACAAAGATAGGTTTGTAAAAGTTAAAAATAGCCTGTACTTATCTCGATTGCCACTTTAGATAACGTGTTTTTTTTTCCGTTTAGCATTTCTCAAAAATCGAGCCTATAGTTAACACCTTAGTCGACTCGAGAAATAGGTTTTTCCTACTTATTAAAAAAACAGGTCACTTTGGACCATTCGGTAAAATTTTCAGATATAACATGATTCAGTTCTGAAGAGTGCAATTGTGCAATGCGCGTTATCTTTCAAAAAAAAGGTTCTTCGGAAGTTATGTCGTCGTCGGTCAGCGCAAAGTCGTCTTGTTTCTACGTGTGGTTAAGCGTCGTGCCGTTAGATTAGTCAACGGCGCGTAGCGTCCTACGAGCGGACGGGGCAACCCTGCGGGACGTGGGGCACGGGGTCTGCGACCGTATCACGCCACGGACCTTCGCCAAATCAACGGCAACGTGCGAGCTACGGACGACATGGCGTGATACGATTCTTACCGGCGCGGATTGGACCAGCGAATCCAACGTGTGTACGTTTTTCGTACGATTGCGGATGGGAAAACTAACTCCTGATTGTCAATCGCATCGCCACGACAGCGAAAAAGGACTGACAACGTGGGTCCACGATCTTTCGATCTTTGTACCCTTCGTCGTGCTTGAACGTGACGATAGCTTGCAGACTCCTCGGCGGACCACGGTGCTTATGCGTGGAAAAACTGTCTCACTGTATTGTTACCGTGACTTGCTATGACTATTTAAGTAATTTGTTGTGGGCACACACGATCAGTTTGCAACTATTAACGCGACTTGACGTGAGAAGTATAACAAATACACTAGATACTTACCTACTTATTGAAGTTGAAGTTCGGTCGCAACTTTTTTTTTTGTTAGTGTATCTACAGTTTAGTTTTCGATTTTTTTTTAATTTTATTTCTGCAGACCCATAAAGGTACATTGGGAACTACATCTTTTTGGCAGTCGGAGTTCGAGTTATACATATTAAAGTGAGTACTCTTAATAATTAATTTTATATCTTATTTATTATATTACACCAAATTTATTTCATATTTTTTCGTTGTTTTTTTTTTTTTGAAAAGTTTATAAGTAGTTATATAGTCCATATACAATATCTACTACAAACTTGAAATGTTACACAATTTCCGCTATAAAGTTTTAGTTGTTTTATTATCTATGATTTATTAAAATAATCGTTCAACGATAAAAATTTTAACTATAGCTACAAAAAATTGCAAATAGTTTCGTAACGTTTCTGTTTAAATCAAAAACCATTCAACAACAAATGACAAAGTTTCGGCTACAGACTTATATGAAACCTTCTTAAAAAAAAAAAATCAAAAATATTGAAATGTGAGGTTGATTATTTATGTTTTAATAGGTATTTTTGAATACATTAAATTGAACTCAATTAAATTAAATAAAATTAATATTTCATTGTTAATAGGTATTTTTGAATTAAATTTTTGTTTGTTCTACAAAAAGTAGAAAAACTAGGTTTTTCAATTATAAAATTCTTCGACCAAATCTTTCAAATTAAGTATTAAAATAGGTACCTACCTACCTAAATGACGAAATGTAAATTTTAATATTTTTTTAAAAAATAAAATTCATCAATAAAACTTCCTCCAATTTACTGAAATAAATGACGACGTTTTGGTCATAATATAGCCTTCACCAAGGAATTTGAAGATGATTATTCATATTCAAATTTCAATATTTTTGAATCTAATTTTTGTTTGTTCCACAAAAAGACAAAGAATAATAATATACAAAAAGCTTGGGAAGGGGTTCAAATAAAAAAATTCTTCGATGAAACTATTTAATTTATTGAAGTCAATGACGAAGTTTTTGCAATAAATTTTTGACCCCCATCAGAAAAATTCAAAAATATAAATAAATAAATTTTCATATTCATATTCCATATTAAATTTTCAATATTTTTGAAATGAATTCTTGTTTGATCTGCAAAAAGTACAAATAATGTGGCCAAAGAATTAAGAAAAGGACTTAAATTATTAAATGACGCAAAGTTGGTCATAAATTGAAATTTGAGAATTATTATTTATACCTATTCAAATTTCTATATTTTTGAATCGAATTATTGTTTGTTCTACAAAAAGTGCAAATAATACATCTAATTAATGTTCATAATCATGGAGAGTACTTAAACTAATAACATTTTTCACATTACAATTTATTGAATTAAATGCCAAAGTCACAAATTTATGACCATCATTAAGAAATTTCAAAATACAATAAAATTTTGAGGATGAATGTTCATATAGATATTCCAAATTTAAACTTTAATATTAATGAGTCGAATTTTTGTTATACAAAATGCAAGTAGGTAGGTAGTAAATGATGAAATGTTGGGACCCTCACTAAACACAAGGAAATTTAAACATAAAAAATTGAGCATGAATATTCATGTCAGATTCCATGTATGTACTTATTTAAGCAAATTTTAATATTTCTGCATCGAATTTTTGTTTGTTTTACAAAAACTACAAATAATAGGTACCTAATTAATGTTCAATGAGCTATGGAGACGATTAAAATAATAAAGTTCTTGTATGAAACTATATAATTTATTGAAGTAAGTAGGTAAATGACGAAATGTTGGTCATAAATTTATAACAGAGATTAAGAAATTCAAAAATACAATCGAAATTTGAGGATAAACCTTCATGTTCCATACAAAAATTTCAAAATTTTTGAATCAAAATTTTGTTTATTCTACGAAAAGTACAAAAAAATAATAATTACCATCTAAAGAGCTTAGGAAGGGATTCAAATAATAAAATTCTTCGATAAGTCCATTTAATTTATTGAAATAAATGACGAAGTTTTGGTCATAAATTCATTACCCTCATCAGGAAAATACAATTGAAATTTGGGGTGCCTATGTATTCATATATCTATTTATATTTAAATTTCAAAAAAAAATTGAATTTTCTTGATGAACGAAGGTCATATTTTTGACAGAAACGTCGTCGTTTACTTTAATAAATTACCGAAGAATTTAAATAGCTATTTGAATCCTACTTATCATTCATTGGACATCAATTATGCATTAAATTGTATTTTTTGTAGAACAATCAAAAATTCGATTGACGTGGGTAGTGTTAATGATTTAATTTTTAAAGACAATTCATTAGTTTAATACATACACAATCTAATTACAATGTCTGCGTTATTTATAATTAACAAATGCTTTGAACGTTGAAAATGCGCTTTAGAAAGTTTCCTTTTCGTTCAATTTCGCGATAAATAATTTTTAAGGAAAAACGAAAATTACTTATGTAAGTATCTACATACATAGGTATGTATTAGCAAAATTGTTTAATTATTTTTTTAATTATTCGTCAGTTACTTACAATTAGTCTAGGTGGCTTTTAGAAGCATATAATTTTGTTTTTCTTTCTTTCCTTATTTTTTTTTAATGTCAAATAATTATGTAATTTAATTTACTTCCTAACAAAAATTATTTGATCTCGATCATTTCATAATTATATGTACCTAGGTAAGTATCTTACCTATAGCTACCTACTTTTTTAAATTTAAATTTTTTTATTAATTACTTTTTTTATTAATCCATTATCTGCATAGTATTTAATTGTGACTTTTTGTCACTTTTTTTAAAGGGGAAGTTTCATCGCATCGTCTTTATCAATTATTAATTTAGTTATTGATCCACAGCTTGAAATTAATAAATTATTCATACGAACAAGAATCTATTACTAATTTAAAGAATTCCTGCATTTTAATTATTAAATTAGTTTTTTATTCCAATTCAAAGTAATAATTTAATATCTAGATGTCAATAAAATTCGACTTTCTTACCTATTTATTTATCTATTTATAGATAGATAAATAACAAATTTTTTTGTGAGAATTATATAACATTTTTTACCTTTATTAAGGAAATATTTGATTATTTACAAATTAATTAGAATAATAAATTGAGACCGACTTAGTAAGTTTGGCCTGGAAAATTTTTCTATTGTTCAGTAGGTATATTATTTTAAACATGACCTTATTTTATCTCAAAAAGCGTACCTAAGACATCAAAAGCCTTTTTTTTCTCAAAAAGAAAAAGCAAATAAGTTTTGCCTTTGTTTCGCGTTAATTTTAGAGTCATCGATTTAGGACAATGCAGTACGTAGTTGCGGCAGATTTTACGATAATTAGTTCACTTTTGTAATACTTATTTGAGTTGTGTAGGTAGCGAATAAGAGCAACGATAAACAAGATTGAGTTTTACAATACTGTTGTAGGTATAAATATTACGATTTTCCACACTACCCATTACAATACATTAGTTATCGTCTGAAGATGGTTAACTTAACCCTAACCTAACCTACTGTTATTTTAGAAGAGAATAATACAACAATTACAAATAAATAATAAATCCAGTTCATAATTTAATTTAGCTAATAACCGGAAGCAGTTCAGTAAAAGAAGTCTATTTTCTTATAAAGCGACGTTTCGACCATCAATTACGAACATCTTCAGGCTATAGTAATTTATACCACGTCAGTAAATATCTTCGACGGTCGAGACGCTGCAAAGTTCTTTTACTGAACTGTTATCGACTTCTCGAATATTATGGAACATTATAAAACGTTCGAGATGGACTAAGTATGTTCGAACATTCTTAATCATTTTCGAAAAATCTGGAATTTTCTGGGTCATCCTTTGATATTCAAAATCATTTTGGGATAATGTGGTACCTACATACTAGATTGTTCTCGAACATTCCAAATTATTTACATCTTTTTAAAAAATTCGAAAATTTCCATATTATTCTTTAACAACTTGGAACATTCTAGACCATTTCCTGATATTCCAAGTCATTTTCAAAAGTTGTCGAGCATTTGAAACATTTTAGAGCATTCGCGAATATTCGAAATTATTCTGGAAAATTGTTGAATCTTATAGTTCATTCTCTGACACTCCTCATCTCTTTTGAAAATGAGGAGCACTCTAATTTATTCTCGAACTCTGGACTTATGGAATTTTGGAGATTTCTGGACCATTCTTGATCAATCTGGAACGTTTTAGACCATTTCAAGCATTTCTCGAAAAATATTCAACATTTGAAACGTTTTAGAGAATTCTCGAACAATCGAAATTATTCTCGAAAAATGTAGAACCTTATAGATCATTCTTTGGCACTCCTAATCTATCTATTTTGAACAATGTAGAATTCCTTTGATTGTTCTCAAACTTTGAAAATTTATATAGTCCTTTATGGAAAATCTGGAATTCTCTACACCATTCTTGAACAATCTGAAACACTCTAGAACATTTCCTGGCATCCCAAGTTATTCTCGAAACTATGGAACATTGAAAATCATTCTCTAACATTCTAAATCATTGTAGATCATCTTTGTGAATTTCAGATCATTTTGGAATGTTGTAGTATTATACTTCCTTTCATTTTTGATTTAGAGGTACTTTAAAATGTTCTTTGAAAATATATGTGACAGTAGAACTGCCAAATAGACCACCACATTTTTCATTGGGATTTTCATACAAAAACACCATTCAATTTTCCGACTTTTCCGGTGATTTTTAAACCTTATTTTGACAGATGATAATTATTCATACATACAACAATTAATATTTTAATTTATACATACAGATTACACCGAAAAGATTAAAAATAAATCTTTTTAGTATAAACTGCAACAAAATGTATGATTTCTTTTTGTGCTTGAAAAAGTAAAACATTAAAAAATAAATAAATGTACACGTGTACACTCCACACGTGTTTTATGTGATATACATCCAATTCTGTTTTTACCTAACTTTGATTTATCACGAATTAGAAAAAAAATAATTTTTCTTTTAACACGATCGACACAAATTCTGAAACAAAAATGTTGCTTTACTTCCATGATTTTAGATAATTTTTTGCCACATATGAAAGTATTTTTTTTTAATAAATATTTGGAAAGAAACTAAAAATAAAAGTTTAAAAAAAATTATTGCTCTTTATAAGTAAGTAAAAGCAACATATTTTAAAAAAACAGACATTTAAGATAAAAAGATAATTTATTGGATAATATGTACATCCGAGAAAATAAAGGTCAAATTGTTTTGAAGGTCATAATAATGTTATCAGTTATCACACATCTAATTGCATGGGCGATTTTGTTGTAACATCAATTGAATCTTTATCTGGTCAGAGGTCATCTGTTACGCTGCGAAAGGGCACAAACACTTGTTTTATTGTTATTTAACCATAAATCATATCTCTATTGTGTGATTTATTACCCAATTATTCGCACCATTTATTTAAATATACCTAACAAAGACTTTTCCTTTTATGTAAATATACGACTTTGGAAATTCTTTAGGAATCTTCTTTAAAGTAAAGTAACACTTTTTTCACTTTGTAGTATTTTATTTGTGTAATTAAATATAATTTTTATTACAGATTAAAAAAATGACGCCAAACATTGGAAAGCCTACGGGGGTGTTGCATGAAAATGACGAAGAAATTTTACCCCAAACTCAAGACACACTTTCAAAGGAACCCGATAACAGAAAGATGCAGTTGGTTTGGAGAAATATAATAATATTTGTTTATCTCCATTTAGCTGGACTATATGGAGCTTATTTAATGATTACCTCCGCTAAATGGGCCACTTGCTTTTGGGGTGAGTTTTCTCTTTTTTATTTTATATTTAAACTATACAGTCAATGGGGGTAATTACAAAAACATTAAACGTTATTGCGTTCGGTTCAAATAACTAATTGAGCAATTACGATAAGTGTAATTGAATTCACATGTTAAGCGTCTCATTATTATTATGTAAATAAGCAGCTAATTGACGCAAAAGAATCGTTTACATAAGTAGTTATAAGTATAAAAAAACAAAAATTTATTTTTAATTATTTTTTTTCGTATAGAAAATGCATGCTGTAAGAAGAAATTAAAGTAAATAAAGGGTAACTAAAGAAGAACTGACCTTAACACAAGCCTGATAGTTTTATCTATTACATTATGCCTTTTAGTACGTACTAGAAACATTTCTGCAAAATTGTAGTTCTCTAGTAGCAAAAAAGATAGAATGATAAGTATTCAAAAAAAAACTTTTTTTTCTAGGATAATTGCATTTGTTCGCAATATAAAATCATCCTAGACGAATTTTTAAACTGAAACTTTCTGAGTTGGCAAAATATATACATTTTTTTTGCAAGTTTTTATTCGACTTTTTTACTCCAAAATTAGGGGCACTGCAGCTTTAAAATTTGGTAGAAATGTTTCTAGTACTAATAGACATTACGCTTACAATAGTTTAAAAAAGCATCAGTTTTTATTAATTTTTAAAAATACAATTTATAAAAATATTGTGCAATTTCAATAATCTACGTACGTAGTGTCTTCAACATAAGTACCTACCTACCTATCTCACATATTTGCGTTATCTATTTACTTTTGTTTCGACAAGTATTTATTTGATTCGAATTGTTTTTATTGTGTGATTTTTATTTAAATAGGTACTTGTTTCTTTTTAAACCTATCGCAATGAAATAAATACCTAACAATCAAACACAATCTCGCATTCTTTTAATGTTCCTTTGACCTCACAGAATAATATTGATTTTGTAAAATGTAGGTATATTTTTGTAGGGAATAAAGTTGCGTAGAAGGATTGCCAAATTATTAAATATTGCAATTTATTTCGCAAATTTAGTTTTGTGGTAAACATATATTTCTTTGTTTTTCAGCATACTTTTTGTACACTTGCGGCGGTCTAGGGGTCACCGGGGGGGCGCACAGGCTTTGGGCACACAGATCTTACAAGGCTAAATGGCCTCTACGTCTTATACTTACGCTTTTCAATACCGTCGCTTTTCAGGTAATTTATCCTTTGTCTCTCTATTTTGTAAAATTTTTTTGTTGACAAATTTTAGTTTTATACAAAAAATATCGATATATCAATAGATGATATCTGTTATATTTTTTGTCCAGAGTAGCAATTTATAGCATTTTGTTTTTGGATTCCAGGATGCTGTTGTAGATTGGGCTCGTGACCACAGAGTTCATCATAAGTACAGCGAGACAGACGCAGATCCCCACAATGCCAAAAGGGGCTTCTTCTTCTCCCACGTTGGTTGGCTTTTGTGCAAAAAGCATCCGATGGTGAAAGAAAAGGGCAAAGGTATCGATGTATCTGATCTATACGCCGATCCAATTCTTTACTACCAGAAGAAATATTACATGATCTTGATGCCTCTCATCTGCTTTGTCATGCCAACGGTGGTGCCAATGTACTTTTGGGGAGAAACTTTCGTCAACGCTTGGACCATTAATCTGTTCCGATACACCTTCACCCTCAATGCCACCTGGTTGGTCAATTCTGCCGCTCATCTCTATGGAGGAAAGCCTTACGACAAGTAAGTTGAGAATAAAATATCTAATAAAATAAGTTAGTATTTATTTGGCTTTCTACTCTTCAAAAAGTTCTCTCGGAAGTATTTGATTCAAAATCTTTAAAATGATGCGATATAAGATTTTTTTTTTTGAGTGTGAAATCCAAATTGAATGGACCTTTGTTTGTCTAAAACTTAAAAGTGCTTCGTTTTTCTTCTTTGAAAGATTGGAATTCAAATCAATTCAATCCAAAAGCTTTAGATAAACTTGGATCTTAATGGTATCAAAGCATTCTACAGAGATTAGAAAATTTTTCTCAAGTGTCATAAATTACCACACACAGAAAGAATAGGATTGTTCTTTGAATCCAATTGGAAATTTGTGGTTCTTAAATAGACTAATCATCAAAAAGTTTTCTTTTTGGTTGATATTTATAATTTTAAGATGATATTTGTCATCCGATTTTAAAGGATTTTTAGCCTGAAACTTCAAGATTCATATAATGTAAAATATTTGAAATTTCTTCTCCATTAGAACTTGTTAAATCCTTCTCTGTTTTACCAATTATTTTATCAATTTTAAAGACAGAGATCCCCTTTAGTTTGTTGTCGTTAGTGCCATAAAATGGCACCTTTTCTACATCTATCTGCACGTATTTATTATTTGTTTCAGATTCATAAATCCAGCTGAAAACAAGAGCGTGTCAGTATTAGCATTGGGAGAGGGTTGGCACAACTATCATCACACGTTCCCGTGGGACTACAAGACCTCCGAATTGGGAAAATACAGTACCAATTTCACGTGTGCCTTTATAGATTTTATGGCAAAAATTGGATGGGCTTACGAACTAAAAACGGTCTCACCTCAAATGATAAGACAACGTGTCGAAAGGACCGGGGATGGCAGCCACGAAGTGTGGGGATGGGGTGACAAGGACCAGAGCAAGGAGGAAATCGAACAGGCTACAATTATAAACAGAAAAAATGCTTAATTAAAAACATAACGCACTCAAGGGCAGACTGAAGAAGCAAAGAACTCTTACACTTAGCATACGTGAATAATAATTTATTATTTGTTTGTAACTAAATCAGCAGTTTAATAAGATAAACAGGGTTGTGACAGAGAGCGAGTTTATTTCTTTATATCTGCTGATTCCCTTTTGTTTTATTATTATTTTTTTATATTAGCTTTAGTTTGTGTTTTGTATATGGCTATATACAAAAATTTACGTAAGGACCTTAGCGAATCTATTATTACAGACCGTCACCTGAACGTCGATTTTAGTGCCTCATTTTATCTCTTATTCCTTTAAGATGAGAAAAAGTATGTGGATAGTAACTGCAATGATGTGCGAATTAGGGTTAGATGCGTGGCAAACGTCTTATAGAATTTCCGTTGATAAATATTGCAAATGGAAAATTATATTTTGATGTTTTAGCTACGCTATGCAGCCCTGTTTCACCCCCTTGTGATCCGTATTCTCATACTTTTCAACCTCATTCTCTTATTAAAGGAAAAAACTGGGAAAATAGGCTCCAAAATCTAGGACTATATGACGGCCTATTAACATGATTATGATTGTTACTGTATAGACTGACGTTGTTAATAATATTGTCCTAATATGCTCGTGATATCTATTGTTATGATTAGTCATTAGTTTAGTTTTGTACAAAATACACTTAATATGAATAAAGAAAAAGAATAGTGTAAGGTCACGACGCACCATAGCGTCACTTTCACGGAAAAGTAGTTAATAAAGTCGTTTTCATTGAAAAATACTTCCTGTGTTTCTTTTTTTTTTTGACATTTATTATAATATAAAAATATTGGACCAAAAGATTCCTTCTGAAATTTTGGATAATCTTTTCTCTTTCAACTTTTTTGATGCAGCGTGCAATCTTGTAATCAATCATTCATTAGAAATACAGTGCAAAGCGTTATTGAGAATTGTCGTTAATTAGTGTGGGTGTGATGCTCCATGGAGTGTATCGTTTTATGGTAACCAAATTGAAGTAATGTTGGCGTTTTAGGGTGTTTGTCTTTAAATCAAGTGACGTTAAATGAAGTTCATATTGTATGTATGTAAAAAGTTTTTTAATCAATAAGGGCCTTCAGGAACGTTATGTGACACTCCAGAACTTTCAATGATAATTAGGATAATCTGGATTCTTTAGGAAGTGTTTTTTCTGAAGTTCCAAAACCTTAAACAACATTTTGTCATATTTGGTACTTTCCATACATCAAAAGAATTAAATTACTGAAAGTTCTGGAACTACCTAGAATATTCTGGAACTTCCTAGACGTTTCAATGATATTTTAGAACATCTGAATTTTTTTAGATAATCCTAGAAGAGATCTTTCAAAGGTTCAACACTTTCTAGAACATTCTGCCATACTCGTATGTTTTTGCCACTGATCAGTCAACATTGTTTCTAACTTTTTTATGCCATGTGTCATCCTGTAGTAATCAGTCATTAGAAATACAGTGTAAACTCTTTATAGCGACATAATACACTAAGGGGAGTGAGCATTTTATGGCGTTATTGAGAGTTGTCGTTAAATGGAGAGAAGAGAAATTAATTTTATCGTTGCTAAGCAATAAAAGAACATACACAGCTGCAGTTCCTATTATTACAGTTTATTTATTTACTTATTGTTGTCGTACTGTCGTTATTTAGAGTAAATCACCGTATGGACAAGGTAAATCAACCAAATTCAAGTAATTTCGATGTTTCCGCCGTATGTACGTAAAGTGGTAGAAACTTTCAGTAAGTTAGTCCTCGTTTTGTTGATTTGCAAGCAGAAGTAGGCGAGTGAGTCATAATTAACTGGGGTGCTTGTTCCGCCCATTTTGGTTTGAAACAAGAAATATACTGTCTGATTCATCGAAAGAATTTTGCGTCATGTTGTGTCGAGATACACCCTGTATATCTGTTGAAACGATGCAATAAAATAAAATGGTAATTTTGTTATAACATAGATAAACGCAAAATGAAAACAATCAGTTGCTTCAGTGTTTTGTTGTATATAGACCATAGATAAATATAGACTACATTTGATAAGATTGTCAAAGGTTGAGAGCAAAAAATTTCATTACCTACTACTCGCGTGGAAAGTTATTGTGAATGTCATCTCCAAGTAAAGTCATCAGTTACGAAACTCGTGACTATAAATGATCAGTGTATGTGTTATTAAAAGGGTGACCTTCAAATGTGCATTATGCCCCTTTGATAAATCATTTAGTACAATTTGCATGAAATATCATTTCGAAAGGTCCTGACCTAACCGAGTTAAAAAAAAACATAAATAAGAAGTCACGTTGGAGAAGAAAATGCGAAGTTCTAAACCAAAAATTACTTTCAAATCCTGGTTCAAAAAAAAGCCGCTTTAAATTCCATAAATTAAAACAATAAGTAATTATTAGATTATGCAAGAATTAATTCTGCCTTTTGCGTTAAATGAATAAATATTACGAAAAAGAACCATCAATTTGAGACCAGTTTGGATAAAATAATAAATTGATATATTTTTTTTAACTTTGGCCTTTCGGATTATATTTAATAAATAAGCAATAAACAATAAACTTAAAATACCTTCCAATGTTTCCAAAGATTTTTACGATTAAATCAACATTAGAAATATTTGGAAACATCTAAAAGCGTTTCATTTTGTTTATTTTCAACTTTTGAAATTACTCCTCAATTTGATAACAGAAAATTCCATTCATCACGTTTAGTACTCAACATTCTTTATGGTAATAGAAATACTATTTTTATCGCATTTATTGTGAAACACCATATTTAATAAATAGGTAAAGAGTATAAAAACAACTTTGGGTACAAGTTTCACTAATTTATTGTTGAATCCTCAATAATATTATTTCGACATTCACGTCATTTTTAGGAGTAATATGAAATTATAATCTACTCCAGGTGCCTTGCCGGCCTTAAGTTTGCCTACCGCTAACTCAATCTCTTCCCTGTCAAAGCACTTATCGGACTCCCGGTCTGTGGGCTCCCCTTGTTCCGGTTGAGGACCTTCGGGAAACCACACTCTCAGGAGGAGAGCTGTACTTTTTTCCCAGGTTCGGCCAACTTCCTGACCTACCCTGATCTCTCCCAAAGTCAGCTTCTTGTTCTTTCCGCGGCAGATCCTGTAGACCTGCCCCACGGGTCGCGATTGCCCTGTTCTCCGACAAACTCTTGCCAATTCCTATCCTTCGCCATTCTAACCGCTCTCTTGTACTCGCGGACACCTTCGCGGTATGCCTCCACATTCGGCAGTCCTCTCCTGCGCGCCTTTTGGAAGTCCTTCCTCTTACGCCTGAGGTCATTCCTTAGGTTTCGGAGTTCGCTTGTCCACCACGGGGGTAAGGCCCTTCTAGGTCCCTTAACCCTTCTCAGACACTGATCGTTCGTTTTCACTACCCACCCTTGCAGCCGCGATACCATACCACGAACGGGTAACCTCTGGAAGTCCGCCAATTGGCAGACGTTCTGTCGGAGTACCTCCTTCCAATCTAGACAATAGGCTTCCCTAATGGACCAAGCCGGGAGCGTGAACGGCTCACCAGATGTTTGGTTGACACACACACACACACACACACACACGCACACGCGCGCACCATCACACATCCACACACTCACACACGCACTGACACGCAAACAAACGCCCGCCAAGACACACACGCACACCCATAGACACACACCGTCTAACACTGACACGCAAACACGCGAACATACACACACAAACACACACACACATACACACACACAAACACAACACACACACACACACACACACACGCACATAGCGTTGCACACACAAATTGACACACATACACTGACACACACACAATGATTCGCATACACTAACACACACACACACACGCCAAAACACACACAAAATCGCATACACGCACACAGCGCCGCACACACACACACACACACACATGAGACCATTTAAATGAGATGAAAAGTAAACATCCTTATTGTCATAAATATAGAATATGCCTATGCATCAAATACTCTGTCTGGTCATTTGTAACTTGTTTTTTTCTGGGCTTTCCCCGTTATTAAAACTAAGCATCGGGTCACACCGATAATTTTATGCATAGTGTTATATTGCGAATCCGGTAGGACGAAAATAAAAAATCCTTTGAGATGCAATATGGTCGATTGTTTCACTTAGTGATGTAAATTGATATTTACCCCGTGAAACCGAAAACCATCTAACACAGCACTTAATATAATAATGAAGAATAATTATAGGAATGTTAATGGCAACGGAATAAGAAAAACGTAAGTTCCCAGCAAGAACTTTATTCTAATAATAACTAACATTTTAGGGCGTAGGCCCTTTTCATAAGTTCGTAGAGAATGAGTCTTACATATAAGTGTCGTTAAGATGCCTGTATGGCAATGATTGATTTATAATTACCTGTCTGAAATTAATATTATAACAATAGGCATGTTCTGTATTTATGACTATAAGGATGTTTACTTTTCATCCCTTGTATTTAAATGGTCTTAACTATGTAATAATTATTCACTTTGATAATGGCATAACAGCTGAAACAATATTGTCAGTAATTTAATAACATTAGTAGAACATATACCAAGTGTTTTGTTTTCTTATTATTAAACATGTTTCACCAAGAGCCAAGCCAGATATCTAATTCATTAATTAATTGTAAGTAATTACATTATATAGAAAACATTCCTCTGACTGGGAGGTTAATTAAACTAAACTAAAAATTAACAGGATTCAATTTCTATTATGTATTATGTTTTTACATTCCAAAACAACATTAAATACTCTTAACAATTTTTTTTTTAAATGAAATTTTAAATCACTAAAAGTCAATAGTTTTTCTATTAAATATGGAGACATGTTATTCACTCACTTTGTCACAATGTCAATCGAAAAACAGCTTTTACCAAAATATGAAGTAATTCCATATCCATATTAATTTTTCTTTTCTTTTATATCAATTAACTTCTTCTTCTTCTTCTACTACTACTTATTCTTCCACTTGTATTATTAAAATAGATACTATTGCTTTCTTCAAATCTTTAAATATCTTCTATTTTATTAATTATGTTCTTCTAATTTTGATTTATTTGCTTTTCATTTCAAAATTTCTGTTGTTAATTTTTTTATGTCTAATCTAATCATAACAAATTTCTTCACTCTCTGGATCTTTTAAATAATTTTTTCAATTACAATTTTGAAATGGTACAGTCGTTTCAAAACATTTTTTTTTTTTTAATAATTAAAATTAAATTTTATTTGTTACAACTTTATAATTTTAATAAACTACCTACTTAACCCAAAATAATACATTTTTTTTTAATATAGGTAGGTATATTTTTTTAATTTAAAATTCTGGAATTTATTTCGTTTTCTAAATTTGTTACATTTCTTTTAAAAAATTGTATTGTAGGCATCCTTCTATCATGACATATAGATATTCTTGATCGGCATGACGAACTCTACGACATAAGTACTTTTTTTTCAAGAAAATCGGAACGGACTAAGCTATTGTACATAATTACCCTTTTTTATAGATAGACTTTATACAACCTATACCGTCCTCTCTGTTCATAGCCCTGAGTAAGGAGAAAAGAATAAAGAAATATAAAGCAAAAACTTCCCGTTCGTCCTTGTCGTAAGTTTGGAACGTCTGGTTGGCAAGTTGTTGCAAAGAAGCTTCCGTCTGCGGCTCGGCCGAGATCCCGGCTCGTTGCTTTCGTGGTCGCGCACTCACATTATTGTTCAAAGATTGTGCTTCGGACTTACCGCGTTCACGTGAAACGGAAACACGCTCTGGAACTTGTTTGTCCAGGTGCGACTTTAAATCCAATATTTCTTCCTCGCGGGCGCGTAACAATGTCTCAACTTGCCGAATTTTTTCTTCTTTCGTCTGCAAAAAGAAAAAGGAAACAAGAATAATATGCGCAAGAACCAAAGAAATTGTAGACTGTTGGATTCTCGTTATTTTATGATTAACAACATATTAACAAACAGATTGTTTAGTCTACTATAAGTTTATACAATAATGATTCTTTTCAGTCTTGAACGTAATTTATTTTTGATGAAAATTTAATATTTTTTTTTGGGTAGTTAGATGTCAAACTTTGAAAGTTGTAAGTCTGTTTTTATAAAAAAAAAAAAAACAATTACGATATCTAATAATTTTATTAATTAATACAATATGTAATAAATAAATAAATAAATAAATAAATAAATAAATATATATATGTAAAACACTAAAAATTTTTCGTGACTAATAACTAATAGGTACCGGACATTGCAATTTCGAATGAATATATATCCCTAAAAAGTAAAACGACGTCCTGAACGTCTTCCCCCCCTTCTCCTTCTTTTGCTTCCCTTTCTCCTCTTACTTCCTTTCCTTCCTCTTCGGCTTCGACTCCTGCTGCGACCTCCGCGAAGAGTCTGTGGAGTAAAATCTGCAGAAAGACTCCTGTTCCTTCTCCTGCCTCCGCGCCTTCTGGATCGCCTTCTTCGGGATCGTGGGGCCCTAGCAGCTTGTTCTACGTACACGGACTTATCTTTTGGGCTTAGGTTGCGCCACTCCGCAGCACAAGTGCGCACTATATCCATTTGGGACATTTTACCCAGTTTCTCTTTATTTCTCCGACGAAAATCTCTCAAGAAATTCAGGAATGGATTTCGAGATACTGGCGCCACGGTCGAGACTTCCTTTTTAACCTGTTTGTTCTCACCAGCTTTTTCGGTATTATCGTTGGACGCTTGTTGATTTCCTTCGTCTTGAACCCCCGACTTGGAATGTCTTCTTTTCAAGGAATGTTTATTACACTTGATCGAATATGGGCTGCGGCGTCTCCATGTCTGCTTGCTGTGCTCCCCCGATGAGTCGCTATCATTAAGTGATACCCTGGACTTGTTGACTTGGCGGTTAGTCAAACTAGTTCTACTACCGGTCGAATCCGAAGTAATTTTACTTTCTCTTCGTTCCTCCCTTAACGTCTTACCGTTTTTGGGGTCCATAATCACGGTAAGATTTTTAAAATTTTGATAAATAAACCAAATTAATTAATTTAGAGTGATACTCGGGAATATAAATTTGTATAAGTAAATTCACATAAATTATTTATTTACATAATATCAAATATTAACTGCAACTATGGAGATGAAATGTGTGTCAATGCCAACTACAAAAATTTTGCGGTGTGCTTCTTAGGCTTTTTTTAATAAAGTGAACAACATACAATTTATTTTTTGTACTGTATTGTACTGTACCTACACGACCTTAAAAAATTGCAAAACATACGGACGCTCCAATGAAGGTGGACGCCCGATTGATGGTATTCGTTAAATGTACGGGCGCTGGATTGATGTCGTAGACAAGAATATGTATGTTGGGCGCGGAAACCACCCCTTCATGGTGTAAAAATAAAAACATCACAGTGAAATTAACACAAGTTGAGTCTGTGGTTACAAAACTACAAGAGAAAGACACTCAGCCGATTGACAAGATAAACTCATTATCTACTGATTTGAATGCTTTAACCCTAGAAGTTCAGGATAGATTACGACGTGCTAACAACATCATCATATTTGGTATTCCTGAGAGCAACGGCGACCGACCAACAAAGGAAAGAAACGATAAACATACGTACATACAATCAGTAAGCTGCTCTGCTATGAACAACGTGGATCTTACTGGAATTATAACGGGTAGACTAGGTCCCTTGAAAGACAACAAATCTAGACCTATCTCTGTAACATTAAACTCTAAAGAAGAAGTACTTAGAGTACTCAAAAACAAAACCTTATTACCAAAAGAAGTGCGCATCTCTGCAGATAAAACCAAAGCAGAAAGAGATCATTTGGCTGCTCTGTGGAAAGTTGCTAATGAACATAATACTGCACACCCACAAGACAATATGCTTGTCAAATACATACGTGGTGTACCTATAAGGTAGTCCCAGATAAGAAGAAAGGTGATAAGAATCCATTTCCTGACCAAAACTCTCCAGGACAACATTAATTATAGCCTGTACCTACTACCAAAATGTACGTTCCATAAAAAACAAAATAAGTTCTTTAAAATTTATTATTATTACATATTATGTCGTACGTTCCTGATCTGATAGTATTCACAGAGACATGGCTAAACAGCTCTGTCCAAAGCCCTGAGCTTGGCCTTGATGCTTACAATATTTTTAGAGAAGATAGGAAACAAAACTCTAACTTTCCAGTCAAAGGCGGCGGTGTTCTGGTGGCTGTAAAAAATACAATTTCTGCAAGAAAACTTATTGTGGAGAGCGCAAACGAAGCCTTGTTCATATTGCTATCTAGTGGATCAATGAAACTTTTACTGATTGCAACCTACATCCACCTATGTCCCCCTCAAGTGCGTACCGTGATCTCATCACACAAATAGATACCTACTGTAGCTAACGAGCATCAAAACTGCGAAATCATAGTACCTACTAGGAGATTTTAATCTAACAAACACTAAGCAGTGCTGAAATCCTAGGTTGCATTTCACAATTTAAATTGCAACAAATTTATCCTGTCCATCCTGAAAAACAATATACCTACACTAGATCTGTTGTTTGCCCATAGGCCGATAGCTGAACCCCGAGATTCCGATGATCAACTGTTAGCTACTGACGCTCATCATATTCCAGGAAATTTTGTGTTAAAATTATCTAAAAATAAACCTAATAATATTGAACGAGTTGTACGCGATTTCTTGAATGCTGACTATAGTAAAGTAAACGAAGCTATTGAGGGTGTGGACTGGAGACGTTTAGCTATGTGCGAAACGATAAATTTGGCCGTTGATAACTTTTATGTAGAAATTAATAATATACTTGAAAGAACGGTTCCTATTAAACATATATACTCAGGCTCGTACCCACGATGGTATACAAATGAACTTAGGAAATTAACTGTTGCCAAAAAATCTGCACATTGTAAATGGAAACGCTTTCACAATGCCAACGATTACATCGAGTTTAAAGAGTTACGTGCAAAATGTATAAGGCAATCCAGAAAGGTATAGGTACTCTGACTATATTTATTCGGTTGAACGTGGCGCGCGAAAAGATATGAAGACATTTTGGTCGTACGTTAATAAATTTAAAAAGAAAGAGAATGTTCGTTCCCATTAGCATATATCTAGACGATCGGTTCCCAACCGGTGGATCGCGAACCCCTGGGGGTTCGCTACGTGTACAAAGGGGGTTCGCGAAAATAATAGCGTAATGGCGGGATTTTAAATGGCCAAAGACAAATAAAAGCAAAAAAAAAAAAAAACAAAAACACAAAAAAATAAAAAAACACACCAAATGCAATGCAGATTGCACGCTGTCGTTTCGAACGTATGCATACTGCCTATATCTTATGGTTGCCAACAGTTAGTTAAGCTATTTTACGGCCTTTAAATTCAAACTCAATGCCGTAAAAATCAAATGATGCGTCTACATGCACCGTTAAATATCAGCACTAGATAAATAAATAATGTCTAGAATACTTAGAAAACGTTAAAATTAACTTTCGATAACTATTTTTCCAATATACAATATACAATATATCCATCTCAAACAACTGAATACGTAGTCAGTCCATTTCAAGTAAATGTAAGTTTAGAAACCTCTCTAACTTTATTAGAAAAAGAAAAGCTCATAGAGCTGTCCTGTGACAGTTCTCTGCAAGCTATTTTTAAAGATCACTCCTTATTTGACTTCTGGCTCAGTATAAAAAATGAATATCCTGTTCTGACAAAAAAAGCCACAGACGTTCTATTACCATTCTGCACAACATAGGTATCTGTGCGAGAAAGGATTTTCAACATATACTTATCTGAAAGATAAATATAGAAACAATTCAAATGCAGAACCTGATCTAAGACTGAAATTGTCAGATATTGAGCCAAACTTTCAATTGCTTTGTTCCATGAAACAGCCAAAAATATCCTATTAAGAGCTTTTTCAAAGGGAACATGTGCTGCAATAAGAACCAGCTTGTTAAATTTATTTTGTATTCAATTTTTATAGCTCATTTTAGTCTTATTAATATTAATTATTTTAGTCTTATTAATGTTTGTGCAATATGTAAAATAAATGTTCTACAAAATTTTATTGTTTTTTTTGCCTATCATTAACGACTACATAGGGGGTTCGCCAAATTCTGTTGGATTTTACTTTTGGTTCGCGAGGAGAAAAAGGTTGAGAAACACTGATCTAGACGATAAGTCGTCAGAGGATGAAGGGGGGAGAGTGGAGCTACTCTCTTACTATTTCTCCTCGGTGTATACCTAGAAGCCAAACATTAGCTGAAATTGGACATATAACCACCAATCTCACCGTCTTAGATAAGATTGACATATTAAAGGAGACATTGTGGCCATTCTCCTCTCCATCGATGATAGTACAAGCTCAGGTGCGGACGGTTTGCCGTCTTATTTTATAAAACGATGCGCTCGTTCACTTATATCGCCACTGCATGACATCATGAGTCGTTCACTTAATGAAGGCCAATTTCCAAGTCAGTGGAAGATGGCATAATATATCCATCCGATACATAAAGAAGGTGACAAATGCAATGTAAAAAATTATAGACCGATATCTATCTTAAACTGTCTCTCAAAGGTTCTAGATAAATTAGTATGCGAGTGTTTAACAACCTTTATTCGTAACAAAATTACACCTGAGCAACACGGTTTCATGACCGGTAGGTCTACCTCCACCAATTTACTTTTGTACCTACTCTGACTTTATATTCGTAAATATGCGTCCAGCCTCTCAAGTTGACTCTATATACTACGTTGATTTTGAAAAAGCGTTCGATAGGATAAATCACGCTAGACTGTTTCAAATATATGTAGTTGAGAACATGGGCATACGAGGTGCTTTATATAGCTGGTTGAAGTCGTACATTTTTGGGAGGAAACAGGCAGTTCGTATCGGCGATGAGGTTTCTAACTGAGTTGAAGTGCCGTCCGGTGTCCCCCAAGGGTCTCATCTGGGCCCGATATTATTTAATATGTATATAAACGATTTACCTTCTACTATCCAATCAGCCCATGTACTGCTCTTTGCTGACGATTTAAAATTATTTACCACTATACGCAGTTCTTTGGACGCCTCAATGTTACAGGATGATATCAACAGACTGCTGGTCTGGTCAGTTGATAATGGAATGTTTGTAAATCTGCGCAAATGTGGTGTAATCAGTTTTAGCAGGCAAAGTGATCGCTTAGAATATGATTATAGTTTAAATAGGACATCAGTAAATAGGGTAGACTCCATAAACGACTTGGGCGTAAAATTTGATGATAACATGAATTTCGAATCTCACTTAGATTGTATACTATCAAAAGCTAACAGAATGGTTGGATTCATAAAACGAACTACTTTCGAATTCAGAGACCCTGCTACAGTAGTTTACCTATATAAATCCCTAATTGAACCTATTCTGACTTACTGCAGTACTAGGTATATGGACACCGTATACCAACTTAGCTTTAGGAAAACTTGATAGTATTCAACATAAAATCCTAAGATATACTGCATACAAAATGAACGTGCCGATGCATTTCACAGACCACGACTACACAAAACTGCGAAATACGTTTTCAGTAGCGCCGGTAAAGAGCATACATATTTATCATGATCTAGGTATTACTGTGCTTTAAGATCCATCATGGTTACCTTCAGTGCAATCAGGTGAAAGACTTATTTATCACTAGAAATGTACCTTACAATGTACGAAACCCTCGGCTATTATGTGAATATCAAACAAATTTATCATACTTGTATAATACCCCCGTTCCTAGATTGACCAGAGCTTGGAATAACCTCTCAACTGAACTAAGAGCCACCGATAGTATAAGCAAATTCAAAACATTCGTGAAAAATTTCTAGTAGCATTAAGACAAAATAAATACTTTAGTGCAAGCAACGAAATCCGTGGGGTGATAACTACCCACCACTACCAACATTGTTGTAAATTGTAAAATTTAGGACAGTACTGTCTACTTTGAACGATTAGGTGACTTTGTTAATCAATTTGTATGATCTACGGTGAGCGGTTTTTGAGATAAATTAATTGATAGAATATAATAAATCATTACTTTCACAAAATGTGACCTAATGTAGGAATTTATAATTCATAATAGCTGAATTTCAAACCTAACCCTTTAACAAAATTGAACTTTAATAATAATAATTTATACACAGGGCGTTCAGAAAAAAAAATCTAAAGTTTAAAAGCTTCAAACACGAATAATTTCTAATTTTAGACACTGAATTTGCGGTCAGAAATAGGTAAAACATTTTAATAATAAAAATTAACTTGGGTTTCAATGAAACACAAAATACCGTTTAAACAGTTTTACTAAAATTTTAATGATACTCTTACAATCGTTTCGGTCTCTCGACCATTCTCTCAAACTGGTTTCAGGTAATAACTCTTTGAGAATGGTCAAGAGACCGAAACGATTGTAAGAGTATCATTAAAATTTTAGTAAAACTGTTTAAACGGCATTTTGTGTTTCATTGAAACCCAAGTTAATTTTTATTACGAATAACTTCGTTTTTTAAATGGCATCTACCACATTTTGCTTTTTTGTTCTATTCATTTTTTTATGCTCTTTCTATCCATATGGATAAGTACTTTCTATTGTTTTATTAAAAAACAAAAAAATGAGTGATTTGGAATTTTTACTTAAAGTAACTAATTCTATAAAAAAGATCTGTAAAATAATATGCCTTGGACAACGGCAAACAAAGCAAAATCATAACGTCAATCAAGCCGTTCTTAACCTTCTAACCTCACCTTACCACCCCTTTAACCTTTGCAACCCTCAATTTTCAAAAAATTGATTATACCTATGTTGATCCGAATTTCAATTTTCAAAGTTTAAATACCTACGTGAAAAAAAGGGTTGGTTTTTCACTATAGAAGAATTATTGTTTATTTTTATCTTTTTCTTTACATTTCTTCATTGCTCTATCAGTTTTACATTTTCTTTAGTATACTTAATACGTACAAATAGTAACGTTACATATTTTATAACCAGTACAATATTGATACTAATTAAGTCAGTCCTGACTTATTGTTAAGTACATACGTTTTTGATATCGGTACTGAATAGAGATACATATAAGATAAAACAAAAATCGTGGTATGGTCTCGAAATAATTCAAATATAAGTTTACTTAGACGATTAGATAGGCCAAGGATGAATATTTCTTGTGAATTGAAAGAACATTGTTTTTAACCTTTCTGTGTCTCGTATCAGAACAGGCATTCCAAGTTTAAGGTCACAATCAAGTTGACGACTTTAAGCGGCCATTACCTAGTTAGTTATCTTTTTAATAGCAGAATAAATTAATTTGGTCATTAAGTGATGTTAAATATCGGAACTAGTAGTAGTATAGTATATGTCATTACTTTGTCTGAAATAAAACACAAAATAAGTATTTTATAAATTTACGAAAGTTGTGAAAAATGATTAAGGAGGTTGAGACGAGACGCTATAAATCGAAAACAATTGAAATTTTGTTCAAATTTAATTATGAAGCCTTTAACTTTATGAAAAATAATTATTATTTGAGGACAACACCTTGAGTGTTAAAAACACGTCTTCGATTTCTAGATGTTTTATGAAATTTTAGGTTTTTATTTTAAATGGTGACTATACTAGTGGAATTAAGAGACAAAAATTTATTTGAAGAAAATAGCAACATCCTACTATCTAAAGCCGGTAGGTGTCTGCAACACATTGCAAAAACAATTCAGCCGTTCACTCGACGCACGAAAGCAAAGCGGGCTCCTTATCAGACTACCAACTTAAATATCAACAACAAACGATACGCACACACATAAGTACATTACAAAATTCTTTCGATATTTTAGTGAATTCGATGACCTGTTTTTTCCTTTATCATTTTTCTGCTCTTTGAGTTACCACTAACTTAAAATTATGGGGTGTGCAGACGTAGGTATATTATAGACGCGCGTTAGGAGGTTTAATTTGTAAACATCTTTCTTTGATTTCTCATTTTATTTCTGTGCGCGCTTTCTTTAAATGAAAAAGAACTGGCACAATTAAAGATACTTTTCTTTTTCTATGCTTTATTTAAAATTTAATAACAATAACTAATAAAACTACAGGTAAAAATACACGCATCAATTTTAGTGCGGTTCGATAGCGATGATAGCGACCTCGATAGCAAGCATAGACAAGGGAGTACTTTAGATAGAAAACTCGAAATTTCGGGCGCGAGCGCCTCTTGTGAATGGGTGGTACTGTACTGTATACGTAAAAGCGCGAAATTTAAATAGATTGGAGGATACTTATGGTATTTACAATTGGAGTTAAAATTTGACATGTAGCAACAATCAGTTTCTAATGAAAGGTTGCTACACGCCAAAAACTTTTTAAAAATAATGTCAAGGAATAATAAAAAGAAATTTTAGCAAAATTTTATTTTATTTTATGAGAACCAAACATGAACAAATTACTAGGACTTCTACATCAAAAAGTAATTGTGACAAGTGTAGGTAAAGTTATACACAAATATAACAACTGCAAACTTTATGAATAATTGTGAAGTGAAGCATTTCAACTTACTGTAACTTGTGGACTCCAACGATCCATTTAAGACGCGATGAAGATGAAAGTGGAGGCGATGGGGTAGTAGCGTAAAGAGGGTTATTCCGTAATTGTTCTTACATTTTAAGGCGGATTCATCAAAATAAAAAACCTACGATATTGAAAGCATTAATTACACTTCAACTTACTGTAACTTGTGGACTTTAACCACTCTAACTGATTCCAGGAAAGGCCTGATGAAGTTGAAAGTGAAGGCAATGGGGTGGTAGTAAAAGATGTTTATTCCGTAATTCTTCTTACAGTTTAAGGATCTACATCCTTAAAAAGAAAAATAAATACATACATTGAAAGCATTAATTGCATTTTAACTTACTATAACTTGTGGACTCCAACTGACTTCAGGAAAGACCTCTGAAATGGGTACTGAACTATTTGACAAGTGACATGCAAGTGACAGTAGTTGACACCCCCTGATAGCAAGTGTTTCTCTAGCCGTTCGCGAATCGCAAATCCTCAGTCCAATATAATGAATCATTATTGTACAAACTTATAGACTAAACAATCTGTTAATCACAAAATAACAAGAAGCCAAGAGATTACAGACACCCATATCTTCATGATTAATCCCTACACAACTTTCTTCATATATGGGGATGAAGAGTTATTAAATTATATTCTTATACATAATTAAAATTTTTTAAATTAAAAAGTTCAAAGCAAAGTCTTTGAATGTTTTGCAATTTTTTAAGGTCGTGTAGGTACAGTACAATACAGTACAAAAAATAAATTGTATGTTGTTCACTTTATTAAAAAAAGCCTAAGAAGCACACCGCAAAATTTTTGTAGTTGGCATTGACACACATTTCATCTCCATAGCATCTCCATAGTTGCAGTTAATATTTGATATTATGTAAATAAATAATTTATGTGAATTTACTTATACAAATTTATATTCCCGAGTATCACTCTAAATTAATTAATTTGGTTTATTTATCAAAATTTTAAAAATCTTACCGTGATTATGGACCCCAAAAACGGTAAGACGTTAAGGGAGGAACGAAGAGAAAGTAAAATTACTTCGGATTCGACCGGTAGTAGAACTAGTTTGACTAACCGCCAAGTCAACAAGTCCAGGGTATCACTTAATGATAGCGACTCATCGGGGGAGCACAGCAAGCAGACATGGAGACGCCGCAGCCCATATTCGATCAAGTGTAATAAACATTCCTTGAAAAGAAGACATTCCAAGTCGGGGGTTCAAGACGAAGGAAATCAACAAGCGTCCAACGATAATACCGAAAAAGCTGGTGAGAACAAACAGGTTAAAAAGGAAGTCTCGACCGTGGCGCCAGTATCTCGAAATCCATTCCTGAATTTCTTGAGAGATTTTCGTCGGAGAAATAAAGAGAAACTGGGTAAAATGTCCCAAATGGATATAGTGCGCACTTGTGCTGCGGAGTGGCGCAACCTAAGCCCAAAAGATAAGTCCGTGTACGTAGAACAAGCTGCTAGGGCCCCACGATCCCGAAGAAGGCGATCCAGAAGGCGCGGAGGCAGGAGAAGGAACAGGAGTCTTTCTGCAGATTTTACTCCACAGACTCTTCGCGGAGGTCGCAGCAGGAGTCGAAGCCGAAGAGGAAGGAAAGGAAGTAAGAGGAGAAAGGGAAGCAAAAGAAGGAGAAGGGGGGGAAGACGTTCAGGACGTCGTTTTACTTTTTAGGGATATATATTCATTCGAAATTGCAATGTCCGGTACCTATTAGTTATTAGTCACGAAAAATTTTTAGTGTTTTACATATATATATTTATTTATTTATTTATTTATTTATTTATTTATTACATATTGTATTAATTAATAAAATTATTAGATATCGTAATTGTTTTTTTTTTTTTTATAAAAACAGACTTACAACTTTCAAAGTTTGACATCTAACTACCCAAAAAAAAATATTAAATTTTCATCAAAAATAAATTACGTTCAAGACTGAAAAGAATCATTATTGTATAAACTAATAGTAGACTAAACAATCTGTTTGTTAATATGTTGTTAATCATAAAATAACGAGAATCCAACAGTCTACAATTTCTTTGGTTCTTGCGCATATTATTCTTGTTTCCTTTTTCTTTTTGCAGACGAAAGAAGAAAAAATTCGGCAAGTTGAGACATTGTTACGCGCCCGCGAGGAAGAAATATTGGATTTAAAGTCGCACCTGGACAAACAAGTTCCAGAGCGTGTTTCCGTTTCACGTGAACGCGGTAAGTCCGAAGCACAATCTTTGAACAATAATGTGAGTGCGCGACCACGAAAGCAACGAGCCGGGATCTCGGCCGAGCCGCAGACGGAAGCTTCTTTGCAACAACTTGCCAACCAGACGTTCCAAACTTACGACAAGGACGAACGGGAAGTTTTTGCTTTATATTTCTTTATTCTTTTCTCCTTACTCAGGGCTATGAACAGAGAGGACGGTATAGGTTGTATAAAGTCTATCTATAAAAAAGGGTAATTATGTACAATAGCTTAGTCCGTTCCGATTTTCTTGAAAAAAAAGTACTTATGTCGTAGAGTTCGTCATGCCGATCAAGAATATCTATATGTCATGATAGAAGGATGCCTACAATACAATTTTTTAAAAGAAATGTAACAAATTTAGAAAACGAAATAAATTCCAGAATTTTAAATTAAAAAAATATACCTACCTATATTAAAAAAAAATGTATTATTTTGGGTTAAGTAGGTAGTTTATTAAAATTATAAAGTTGTAACAAATAAAATTTAATTTTAATTATTAAAAAAAAAAAAAAATGTTTTGAAACGACTGTAGCATTTCAAAATTGTAATTGAAAAAATTATTTAAAAAATCCAGAGAGTAAAGAAATTTGTTATGATTAGATTAGACATAAAAAAAATTAACAACAGAAATTTTGAAATGAAAAGCAAATAAATCAAAATTAGAAGAACATAATTAATAAAATAGAAGATATTTAAAGATTTGAAGAAAGCAATAGTATCTATTTTAATAATACAAGTGGAAGAATAAGTAGTAGTAGAAGAAGAAGAAGAAGTTAATTGATATAAAAGAAAAGAAAAATTAATATGGATATGGAATTACTTCATATTTTGGTAAAAGCTGTTTTTCGATTGACATTGTGACAAAGTGAGTGAATAACATGAACCCTACTAATAATCATGATTGCATAAAAGAAAAGAAAAAATTATTTAAAAGATCCAGAGAGTGAAGAAATTTGTTATGATTAGATTAGACATAAAAAAAATTAACAACAGAAATTTTGAAATGAAAAGCAAATAAGTCAAAATTTATTTATTTATTTATTTACTACCAGTATATACATAGATATAATTTACATTGATTTACAAATCAAAGTAAATCCTTGCAAGGAGGGACAAGTCCCTGTACGCAGGCTGGTATACAAAAGTGAAAAAGAAACTATGTCTAACCTAAAACTAACTTAAAAGTACATAATAAAAGTACATTAATAAATAAATTAATATTGATTCTATTTATTGCAAAAATAAAAAAATATTTTTTTTGCCATATCTTTATATATTTCTTTTTATCCATTTGCATATTTCTTTCTTTATCATTTTTTTGCTTTTATTTAGATTTTTTAATTCATTCGGCAATGCATTGAAAGTATTTATTGCCTCAATTATGCTCATTTTACTGCTCACAGCTTTATGAGTTGTTGGTAATTGTATTATTTTTTTTCTTGTGACACTGGCAGAGTTGAGAAATCTTTCTCTAAGTTCATAGTGAAAACAGATTGATTCAAGACTAAAAATTTGTTTTAGATTGCATGGCGTTTTATCGACCTCAAAACAATTTTTATTAACACATTTCAATATACTGTTTTGCATTGATTGTAACAGTCCTAAATTATTATTAGGTATATGCACCTCCCCATGCAACTATTCCATATGATATAACACTATGGAAAAATGCATAATATATTATTCGCATGGTATGTATATTAGTAGTTGATTGTATTTTATTGAAAACATATAGTAAGTATTTCGTTCTGTTTAAAATATATGATATGTGGTTTAACCAAGTTAGTCTGTAGTCAATCATTATACCTGAGTATTTACAGTATTCAACTCTACGTAGTTCAACTTCTTTAATTTTTATCCTAGTTATATTTGGTACACTATCTATATAGTTGCCGAACGTTATATATACAGTTTTTTCTTTATTCAAGGACAATTTGTTTAGCGCTAGCAAATCAGAAATTTTATTAAGATATTGATTCATTTTGGTTACACATGTGTTCCAACTATTATCTATAGCTATAATTGCAGTATCATCTGCAAAACACAAAACTGATTCTTTAGGCATATTTTCAATAATATCATTGTAATACAATATAAATAGAAGAGGTCCCAATATGGAACCTTGTGGAACTCCCATCTTTACATTTATATACATACTTTTTTGATCATTTATTTTAACAGATTGTTGTCTATTATTTAAATAAGTGTATATTAGGTCATATGCTTTACCCCTTATCCCTATACGATACAATTTGATCATTAATAAATCATGGTCTACTGTGTCGAATGCTTTTGCTAGATCTAGAAAGGTGACTATTGCTGATTTGCTAATGTCTAAACTACTGTAGAGAATTTGACTTAAATTATTTAAATCATCCTTGGTTCCTAAGCACTTGAGAAAACCAAACTGACTTTTAGAGATAATATTATTATCTGCTATAAAGGAGTATAGTCTATTGTAAATTAATTTTTCAAGTATTTTAGCTATGTTTGAAATTAAAGAAATTGGTCTGTAATTATTAAGTAAGTTTTTTTCCCCAGATTTATGAATAGGAACTATGTCCGCTTTTTTAGGTGCATCAGGCCAGACAGCCACTTGTATACTTAAGTTAGCTATGTGGAGTAGTTACAATACGCCCGCTCCGGTTTAGGTTTTTAAAAAACGATTTTATTTAATTTGAACAAAATAAAAGGTTTACAAACTTTGTCGTTAATTATTTAATGAATTACTTATTGATTATTTGTTAATTACACTTTTGATTTATTATTTATTTTAACCGGAGGGCGCATGGAGACAACGAGCTTTTTGGGTAGATGTTACCACTTTTACATTTACTCGAAGACTAACTATTTTGTTAATGCTTTGCATTAACATCGCCTCTTGGCAAAAACACTAGTTCAGCAATTTCAGTTTAACTTTGCTATCAATATCTTATTATTGCAATTGTATTAAAGCAGACGCTAATTCAGCATTATTTAATAAAGACTTATTGTTTTTAGGTCTCTTGACTGAGTAAGGCACTATCTATGTATAAGGATATGGTTTTAAGGATTTTAGTGCTTATATTATCTACACCACCTTTTTTTATTTTCATTTTCCTAATAATATTTTCTATTTCATAAGAAGTAACTGGTGCAATATATATACATAGTATTATTATTATTTTTGGGTAAATCCAGTGTTAAACTGTTTGGTTGAACTATTTTTTTACTTAAATTAATACCTACATTGACGAAATATGTATTAAAAGATTCAGCTATTTCATTATCATCTGTTATTTTTTTATCGTCTAACGTGATATAATCTATTTTAGAGTATTTTTTGTTCTTTTTACTAACTTTGTTATTTATATAGTCCCAAAGTTTTCTTTGATTGTTACTTACACTTAAAACCTTTTAATTTTCATATTTATTTTTAGCTAAATTCATTACTTCTTTTAGTCTATTAGCATATTGTGTATATTCTCTCTTTTTATTTTCATTATCTGAATCAGATTTCCATATAAAATATAATTTTTCTTTTTTCTCACAGGATTTTATAATAGTATAATGAGCGTATGTGTACGAGAGCGAGCAGTGCGGCGAGCGTGTGTGTGTGTGCGATAGCGGCGACGAGAACCGACAGCAGATAAGCGGAGCTCAAAGAACGCCGGCGTCGGTCGGCGCTTTGATGACGATAAACAAGGCCATAAATTAGACGAACACAATAAGCACTCCAGTAAAGTCTAGTATGTCATTCTGGAACTTTCTGGATTGTTCCTAATCAGTATAAATACCTGTTGACGTGGCCAGTAAGAGTCAGTTCACAGTGAGCCTCCGAACAAGTAATATAAATAGCAAACTACGATATACCGAGTGATATAAATACGCATTTTCCTTGTGATATAAATAAGTCGTTGAATTATTATTAGTGTTTAAGTATTCTATTAGTGTTTCAGTGTTAAATAAATAGTTGTAATATAAATATCCGTTAAATAAATAAGTTCTACTAGAAAAGTCGTTACAATAGCTTCTGTAATCCAAGGCTTTCTTTTTTTATACCTATTTTTTTTTTTTTTGTTTTCGCACTATCAATACAATTTAGGATTTTTTCTATCAATAGGTTAGTAGCCTTATTTACATCATTACATATTTCAATTTCATCCGAATTAGTAAACCCTGCAGCTAATTTTAATTTGTTATAATCTAGAAAAGCTTGTGGTTGAGCACTAAAATGTTGAATTCGATTTTTTATTTTGAAAAATAATGTATAATGATCCGTTATTGTATTTTTTAAAGTATACGTTTTTATTTCTAATTCATCTGTTTTTATCAATAGATTATCAATGCATGTACCTCCATTTCTATTATTAGCTGAAGGTCTAGTAACTGAGTGAAAACCTGGAAAATAACCACCTTCCAAAAAAGTTTCTAAAAATGCTTGTGTAACTATATCCTGTTCAAGTAAATCTAAATTAAAATCACCCACAATCAAATGGTTTTTACATTGTGTCTTTATATCTATAAAATCTTTAAATGCTTTTAAAAATGTATATTTTTGTATTTCATGAGATCTATATAATGAAGATATTTCAAAATTTTTACCACTGAGCAGACTCACTTTAATATTTATGATTTTTAATGTTTCTATTTCCAATATTTCGCAATCATGTGCAATTTCATTTAAAACATAGACTATAACACCATCAGCACTATTTAATTGTCTAGCATTGTAGTACATGTGATAACCAGGCAGGTAGAAAAAATTTTCATGTTCAACCCGCCAGGTCTCCACGCACACTATTATACACGGTTTAAATTCTAGTCTATTGAGTAATATTTGTAATTGTGAAAAATTAGCATTTATGCTTCTAATATTCAAGTACAACACTCCATTATCTTTGTATTTAATACAGTTATTTATATCATTTATATTTTTGCAGAACTTTTCTTTGGTAATAGTGTCTTTTTCTATATCTATCAAATTAGAAGAACATAATTAATAAAATAGAAGATATTTAAAGATTTTAAGAAAGCAATAGTATCTATTTTAATAATACAAGTGGAAGAATAAGTAGTAGTAGAAGAAGAAGAAGAAGTTAATTGATATAAAAGAAAAAAAAAATTAATATGGATATGGAATTACTTCATATTTTGGTAAAAGCTGTTTCTCGATTGACATTGTGACAAAGTGAGTGAATAACATGTCTCCATATTTAATAGAAAAACTATTGACTTTTAGTGATTTAAAATTTCGTTTAAAAAAAAATTGTTAATAGTATTTAATTAGTTTTAGTTATAGAGTAGAATTTATAGAATATTATTTAAAAAAAAAAAAAAAGAAGTTGTAAATTTTATATTTTGGAACTTACACTGAGAAGAGAGTTATTCATGCTTTTCAATATTCAAAAATTTAATTACAGAAACCAAATAAAATAATTTAATTTTATAAATAAAAACAACCTTTTTCTTTAATAATTAAAATTAAATTTTATTTGTTACAACTTTATAATTTTAATAAACTACCTACTTAACCCAAAATAATACATTTTTTTTTAATATAGGTAGGTATATTTTTTTAATTTAAAATTCTGGAATTTATTTCGTTTTCTAAATTTGTTACATTTCTTTTAAAAAATTGTATTGTAGGCATCCTTCTATCATGACATATAGATATTCTTGATCGGCATGACGAACTCTACGACATAAGTACTTTTTTTTCAAGAAAATCGGAACGGACTAAGCTATTGTACATAATTACCCTTTTTTATAGATAGACTTTATACAACCTATACCGTCCTCTCTGTTCATAGCCCTGAGTAAGGAGAAAAGAATAAAGAAATATAAAGCAAAAACTTCCCGTTCGTCCTTGTCGTAAGTTTGGAACGTCTGGTTGGCAAGTTGTTGCAAAGAAGCTTCCGTCTGCGGCTCGGCCGAGATCCCGGCTCGTTGCTTTCGTGGTCGCGCACTCACATTATTGTTCAAAGATTGTGCTTCGGACTTACCGCGTTCACGTGAAACGGAAACACGCTCTGGAACTTGTTTGTCCAGGTGCGACTTTAAATCCAATATTTCTTCCTCGCGGGCGCGTAACAATGTCTCAACTTGCCGAATTTTTTCTTCTTTCGTCTGCAAAAAGAAAAAGGAAACAAGAATAATATGCGCAAGAACCAAAGAAATTGTAGACTGTTGGATTCTCGTTATTTTATGATTAACAACATATTAACAAACAGATTGTTTAGTCTACTATAAGTTTATACAATAATGATTCTTTTCAGTCTTGAACGTAATTTATTTTTGATGAAAATTTAATATTTTTTTTTGGGTAGTTAGATGTCAAACTTTGAAAGTTGTAAGTCTGTTTTTATAAAAAAAAAAAAAAACAATTACGATATCTAATAATTTTATTAATTAATACAATATGTAATCAATAAATAAATAAATAAATAAATAAATAAATAAATAAATAAATAGATGTAAAACACTAAAAATTTTTCGTGACTAATAACTAATAGGTACCGGACATTGCAATTTCGAATGAATATATATCCCTAAAAAGTAAAACGACGTCCTGAACGTCTTCCCCCCCTTCTCCTTCTTTTGCTTCCCTTTCTCCTCTTACTTCCTTTCCTTCCTCTTCGGCTTCGACTCCTGCTGCGACCTCCGCGAAGAGTCTGTGGAGTAAAATCTGCAGAAAGACTCCTGTTCCTTCTCCTGCCTCCGCGCCTTCTGGATCGCCTTCTTCGGGATCGTGGGGCCCTAGCAGCTTGTTCTACGTACACGGACTTATCTTTTGGGCTTAGGTTGCGCCACTCCGCAGCACAAGTGCGCACTATATCCATTTGGGACATTTTACCCAGTTTCTCTTTATTTCTCCGACGAAAATCTCTCAAGAAATTCAGGAATGGATTTCGAGATACTGGCGCCACGGTCGAGACTTCCTTTTTAACCTGTTTGTTCTCACCAGCTTTTTCGGTATTATCGTTGGACGCTTGTTGATTTCCTTCGTCTTGAACCCCCGACTTGGAATGTCTTCTTTTCAAGGAATGTTTATTACACTTGATCGAATATGGGCTGCGGCGTCTCCATGTCTGCTTGCTGTGCTCCCCCGATGAGTCGCTATCATTAAGTGATACCCTGGACTTGTTGACTTGGCGGTTAGTCAAACTAGTTCTACTACCGGTCGAATCCGAAGTAATTTTACTTTCTCTTCGTTCCTCCCTTAACGTCTTACCGTTTTTGGGGTCCATAATCACGGTAAGATTTTTAAAATTTTGATAAATAAACCAAATTAATTAATTTAGAGTGATACTCGGGAATATAAATTTGTATAAGTAAATTCACATAAATTATTTATTTACATAATATCAAATATTAACTGCAACTATGGAGATGCTATGGAGATGAAATGTGTGTCAATGCCAACTACAAAAATTTTGCGGTGTGCTTCTTAGGCTTTTTTTAATAAAGTGAACAACATACAATTTATTTTTTGTACTGTATTGTACTGTACCTACACGACCTTAAAAAATTGCAAAACATTCAAAGACTTTGCTTTGAACTTTTTAATTTAAAAAATTTTAATTATGTATAAGAATATAATTTAATAACTCTTCATCCCCATATATGAAGAAAGTTGTGTAGGGATTAATCATGAAGATATGGGTGTCTGTAATCTCTTGGCTTCTTGTTATTTTGTGATTAACAGATTGTTTAGTCTATAAGTTTGTACAATAATGATTCATTATATTGGACTGAGGATTTGCGATTCGCGAACGGCTAGAGAAACACTTGCTATCAGGGGGTGTCAACTACTGTCACTTGCATGTCACTTGTCAAATAGTTCAGTACCCATTTCAGAGGTCTTTCCTGAAGTCAGTTGGAGTCCACAAGTTATAGTAAGTTAAAATGCAATTAATGCTTTCAATGTATGTATTTATTTTTCTTTTTAAGGATGTAGATCCTTAAACTGTAAGAAGAATTACGGAATAAACATCTTTTACTACCACCCCATTGCCTTCACTTTCAACTTCATCAGGCCTTTCCTGGAATCAGTTAGAGTGGTTAAAGTCCACAAGTTACAGTAAGTTGAAGTGTAATTAATGCTTTCAATATCGTAGGTTTTTTATTTTGATGAATCCGCCTTAAAATGTAAGAACAATTACGGAATAACCCTCTTTACGCTACTACCCCATCGCCTCCACTTTCATCTTCATCGCGTCTTAAATGGATCGTTGGAGTCCACAAGTTACAGTAAGTTGAAATGCTTCACTTCACAATTATTCATAAAGTTTGCAGTTGTTATATTTGTGTATAACTTTACCTACACTTGTCACAATTACTTTTTGATGTAGAAGTCCTAGTAATTTGTTCATGTTTGGTTCTCATAAAATAAAATAAAATTTTGCTAAAATTTCTTTTTATTATTCCTTGACATTATTTTTAAAAAGTTTTTGGCGTGTAGCAACCTTTCATTAGAAACTGATTGTTGCTACATGTCAAATTTTAACTCCAATTGTAAATACCATAAGTATCCTCCAATCTATTTAAATTTCGCGCTTTTACGTATACAGTACAGTACCACCCATTCACAAGAGGCGCTCGCGCCCGAAATTTCGAGTTTTCTATCTAAAGTACTCCCTTGTCTATGCTTGCTATCGAGGTCGCTATCATCGCTATCGAACCGCACTAAAATTGGTGCGTGTATTTTTACCTGTAGTTTTATTAGTTATTGTTATTAAATTTTAAATAAAGCATAGAAAAAGAAAAGTATCTTTAATTGTGCCAGTTCTTTTTCATTTAAAGAAAGCGCGCACAGAAATAAAATGAGAAATCAAAGAAAGATGTTTACAAATTAAACCTCCTAACGCGCGTCTATAATATACCTACGTCTGCACACCCCATAATTTTAAGTTAGTGGTAACTCAAAGAGCAGAAAAATGATAAAGGAAAAAACAGGTCATCGAATTCACTAAAATATCGAAAGAATTTTGTAATGTACTTATGTGTGTGCGTATCGTTTGTTGTTGATATTTAAGTTGGTAGTCTGATAAGGAGCCCGCTTTGCTTTCGTGCGTCGAGTGAACGGCTGAATTGTTTTTGCAATGTGTTGCAGACACCTACCGGCTTTAGATAGTAGGATGTTGCTATTTTCTTCAAATAAATTTTTGTCTCTTAATTCCACTAGTATAGTCACCATTTAAAATAAAAACCTAAAATTTCATAAAACATCTAGAAATCGAAGACGTGTTTTTAACACTCAAGGTGTTGTCCTCAAATAATAATTATTTTTCATAAAGTTAAAGGCTTCATAATTAAATTTGAACAAAATTTCAATTGTTTTCGATTTATAGCGTCTCGTCTCAACCTCCTTAATCATTTTTCACAACTTTCGTAAATTTATAAAATACTTATTTTGTGTTTTATTTCAGACAAAGTAATGACATATACTATACTACTACTAGTTCCGATATTTAACATCACTTAATGACCAAATTAATTTATTCTGCTATTAAAAAGATAACTAACTAGGTAATGGCCGCTTAAAGTCGTCAACTTGATTGTGACCTTAAACTTGGAATGCCTGTTCTGATACGAGACACAGAAAGGTTAAAAACAATGTTCTTTCAATTCACAAGAAATATTCATCCTTGGCCTATCTAATCGTCTAAGTAAACTTATATTTGAATTATTTCGAGACCATACCACGATTTTTGTTTTATCTTATATGTATCTCTATTCAGTACCGATATCAAAAACGTATGTACTTAACAATAAGTCAGGACTGACTTAATTAGTATCAATATTGTACTGGTTATAAAATATGTAACGTTACTATTTGTACGTATTAAGTATACTAAAGAAAATGTAAAACTGATAGAGCAATGAAGAAATGTAAAGAAAAAGATAAAAATAAACAATAATTCTTCTATAGTGAAAAACCAACCCTTTTTTTCACGTAGGTATTTAAACTTTGAAAATTGAAATTCGGATCAACATAGGTATAATCAATTTTTTGAAAATTGAGGGTTGCAAAGGTTAAAGGGGTGGTAAGGTGAGGTTAGAAGGTTAAGAACGGCTTGATTGACGTTATGATTTTGCTTTGTTTGCCGTTGTCCAAGGCATATTATTTTACAGATCTTTTTTATAGAATTAGTTACTTTAAGTAAAAATTCCAAATCACTCATTTTTTTGTTTTTTAATAAAACAATAGAAAGTACTTATCCATATGGATAGAAAGAGCATAAAAAAATGAATAGAACAAAAAAGCAAAATGTGGTAGATGCCATTTAAAAAACGAAGTTATTCGTAATAAAAATTAACTTGGGTTTCAATGAAACACAAAATGCCGTTTAAACAGTTTTACTAAAATTTTAATGATACTCTTACAATCGTTTCGGTCTCTTGACCATTCTCAAAGAGTTATTACCTGAAACCAGTTTGAGAGAATGGTCGAGAGACCGAAACGATTGTAAGAGTATCATTAAAATTTTAGTAAAACTGTTTAAACGGTATTTTGTGTTTCATTGAAACCCAAGTTAATTTTTATTATTAAAATGTTTTACCTATTTCTGACCGCAAATTCAGTGTCTAAAATTAGAAATTATTCGTGTTTGAAGCTTTTAAACTTTAGATTTTTTTTTCTGAACGCCCTGTGTATAAATTATTATTATTAAAGTTCAATTTTGTTAAAGGGTTAGGTTTGAAATTCAGCTATTATGAATTATAAATTCCTACATTAGGTCACATTTTGTGAAAGTAATGATTTATTATATTCTATCAATTAATTTATCTCAAAAACCGCTCACCGTAGATCATACAAATTGATTAACAAAGTCACCTAATCGTTCAAAGTAGACAGTACTGTCCTAAATTTTACAATTTACAACAATGTTGGTAGTGGTGGGTAGTTATCACCCCACGGATTTCGTTGCTTGCACTAAAGTATTTATTTTGTCTTAATGCTACTAGAAATTTTTCACGAATGTTTTGAATTTGCTTATACTATCGGTGGCTCTTAGTTCAGTTGAGAGGTTATTCCAAGCTCTGGTCAATCTAGGAACGGGGGTATTATACAAGTATGATAAATTTGTTTGATATTCACATAATAGCCGAGGGTTTCGTACATTGTAAGGTACATTTCTAGTGATAAATAAGTCTTTCACCTGATTGCACTGAAGGTAACCATGATGGATCTTAAAGCACAGTAATACCTAGATCATGATAAATATGTATGCTCTTTACCGGCGCTACTGAAAACGTATTTCGCAGTTTTGTGTAGTCGTGGTCTGTGAAATGCATCGGCACGTTCATTTTGTATGCAGTATATCTTAGGATTTTATGTTGAATACTATCAAGTTTTCCTAAAGCTAAGTTGGTATACGGTGTCCATATACCTAGTACTGCAGTAAGTCAGAATAGGTTCAATTAGGGATTTATATAGGTAAACTACTGTAGCAGGGTCTCTGAATTCGAAAGTAGTTCGTTTTATGAATCCAACCATTCTGTTAGCTTTTGATAGTATACAATCTAAGTGAGATTCGAAATTCATGTTATCATCAAATTTTACGCCCAAGTCGTTTATGGAGTCTACCCTATTTACTGATGTCCTATTTAAACTATAATCATATTCTAAGCGATCACTTTGCCTGCTAAAACTGATTACACCACATTTGCGCAGATTTACAAACATTCCATTATCAACTGACCAGACCAGCAGTCTGTTGATATCATCCTGTAACATTGAGGCGTCCAAAGAACTGCGTATAGTGGTAAATAATTTTAAATCGTCAGCAAAGAGCAGTACATGGGCTGATTGGATAGTAGAAGGTAAATCGTTTATATACATATTAAATAATATCGGGCCCAGATGAGACCCTTGGGGGACACCGGACGGCACTTCAACTCAGTTAGAAACCTCATCGCCGATACGAACTGCCTGTTTCCTCCCAAAAATGTACGACTTCAACCAGCTATATAAAGCACCTCGTATGCCCATGTTCTCAACTACATATATTTGAAACAGTCTAGCGTGATTTATCCTATCGAACGCTTTTTCAAAATCAACGTAGTATATAGAGTCAACTTGAGAGGCTGGACGCATATTTACGAATATAAAGTCAGAGTAGGTACAAAAGTAAATTGGTGGAGGTAGACCTACCGGTCATGAAACCGTGTTGCTCAGGTGTAATTTTGTTACGAATAAAGGTTGTTAAACACTCGCATACTAATTTATCTAGAACCTTTGAGAGACAGTTTAAGATAGATATCGGTCTATAATTTTTTACATTGCATTTGTCACCTTCTTTATGTATCGGATGGATATATTATGCCATCTTCCACTGACTTGGAAATTGGCCTTCATTAAGTGAACGACTCATGATGTCATGCAGTGGCGATATAAGTGAACGAGCGCATCGTTTTATAAAATAAGACGGCAAACCGTCCGCACCTGAGCTTGTACTATCATCGATGGAGAGGAGAATGGCCACAATGTCTCCTTTAATATGTCAATCTTATCTAAGACGGTGAGATTGGTGGTTATATGTCCAATTTCAGCTAATGTTTGGCTTCTAGGTATACACCGAGGAGAAATAGTAAGAGAGTAGCTCCACTCTCCCCCCTTCATCCTCTGACGACTTATCGTCTAGATCAGTGTTTCTCAACCTTTTTCTCCTCGCGAACCAAAAGTAAAATCCAACAGAATTTGGCGAACCCCCTATGTAGTCGTTAATGATAGGCAAAAAAAACAATAAAATTTTGTAGAACATTTATTTTACATATTGCACAAACATTAATAAGACTAAAATAATTAATATTAATAAGACTAAAATGAGCTATAAAAATTGAATACAAAATAAATTTAACAAGCTGGTTCTTATTGCAGCACATGTTCCCTTTGAAAAAGCTCTTAATAGGATATTTTTGGCTGTTTCATGGAACAAAGCAATTGAAAGTTTGGCTCAATATCTGACAATTTCAGTCTTAGATCAGGTTCTGCATTTGAATTGTTTCTATATTTATCTTTCAGATAAGTATATGTTGAAAATCCTTTCTCGCACAGATACCTATGTTGTGCAGAATGGTAATAGAACGTCTGTGGCTTTTTTTGTCAGAACAGGATATTCATTTTTTATACTGAGCCAGAAGTCAAATAAGGAGTGATCTTTAAAAATAGCTTGCAGAGAACTGTCACAGGACAGCTCTATGAGCTTTTCTTTTTCTAATAAAGTTAGAGAGGTTTCTAAACTTACATTTACTTGAAATGGACTGACTACGTATTCAGTTGTTTGAGATGGATATATTGTATATTGTATATTGGAAAAATAGTTATCGAAAGTTAATTTTAACGTTTTCTAAGTATTCTAGACATTATTTATTTATCTAGTGCTGATATTTAACGGTGCATGTAGACGCATCATTTGATTTTTACGGCATTGAGTTTGAATTTAAAGGCCGTAAAATAGCTTAACTAACTGTTGGCAACCATAAGATATAGGCAGTATGCATACGTTCGAAACGACAGCGTGCAATCTGCATTGCATTTGGTGTGTTTTTTTATTTTTTTGTGTTTTTGTTTTTTTTTTTTTTTGCTTTTATTTGTCTTTGGCCATTTAAAATCCCGCCATTACGCTATTATTTTCGCGAACCCCCTTTGTACACGTAGCGAACCCCCAGGGGTTCGCGATCCACCGGTTGGGAACCGATCGTCTAGATATATGCTAATGGGAACGAACATTCTCTTTCTTTTTAAATTTATTAACGTACGACCAAAATGTCTTCATATCTTTTCGCGCGCCACGTTCAACCGAATAAATATAGTCAGAGTACCTATACCTTTCTGGATTGCCTTATACATTTTGCACGTAACTCTTTAAACTCGATGTAATCGTTGGCATTGTGAAAGCGTTTCCATTTACAATGTGCAGATTTTTTGGCAACAGTTAATTTCCTAAGTTCATTTGTATACCATCGTGGGTACGAGCCTGAGTATATATGTTTAATAGGAACCGTTCTTTCAAGTATATTATTAATTTCTACATAAAAGTTATCAACGGCCAAATTTATCGTTTCGCACATAGCTAAACGTCTCCAGTCCACACCCTCAATAGCTTCGTTTACTTTACTATAGTCAGCATTCAAGAAATCGCGTACAACTCGTTCAATATTATTAGGTTTATTTTTAGATAATTTTAACACAAAATTTCCTGGAATATGATGAGCGTCAGTAGCTAACAGTTGATCATCGGAATCTCGGGGTTCAGCTATCGGCCTATGGGCAAACAACAGATCTAGTGTAGGTATATTGTTTTTCAGGATGGACAGGATAAATTTGTTGCAATTTAAATTGTGAAATGCAACCTAGGATTTCAGCACTGCTTAGTGTTTGTTAGATTAAAATCTCCTAGTAGGTACTATGATTTCGCAGTTTTGATGCTCGTTAGCTACAGTAGGTATCTATTTGTGTGATGAGATCACGGTACGCACTTGAGGGGGACATAGGTGGATGTAGGTTGCAATCAGTAAAAGTTTCATTGATCCACTAGATAGCAATATGAACAAGGCTTCGTTTGCGCTCTCCACAATAAGTTTTCTTGCAGAAATTGTATTTTTTACAGCCACCAGAACACCGCCGCCTTTGACTGGAAAGTTAGAGTTTTGTTTCCTATCTTCTCTAAAAATATTGTAAGCATCAAGGCCAAGCTCAGGGCTTTGGACAGAGCTGTTTAGCCATGTCTCTGTGAATACTATCAGATCAGGAACGTACGACATAATATGTAATAATAATAAATTTTAAAGAACTTATTTTGTTTTTTATGGAACGTACATTTTGGTAGTAGGTACAGGCTATAATTAATGTTGTCCTGGAGAGTTTTGGTCAGGAAATGGATTCTTATCACCTTTCTTCTTATCTGGGACTACCTTATAGGTACACCACGTATGTATTTGACAAGCATATTGTCTTGTGGGTGTGCAGTATTATGTTCATTAGCAACTTTCCACAGAGCAGCCAAATGATCTCTTTCTGCTTTGGTTTTATCTGCAGAGATGCGCACTTCTTTTGGTAATAAGGTTTTGTTTTTGAGTACTCTAAGTACTTCTTCTTTAGAGTTTAATGTTACAGAGATAGGTCTAGATTTGTTGTCTTTCAAGGGACCTAGTCTACCCGTTATAATTCCAGTAAGATCCACGTTGTTCATAGCAGAGCAGCTTACTGATTGTATGTACGTATGTTTATCGTTTCTTTCCTTTGTTGGTCGGTCGCCGTTGCTCTCAGGAATACCAAATATGATGATGTTGTTAGCACGTCGTAATCTATCCTGAACTTCTAGGGTTAAAGCATTCAAATCAGTAGATAATGAGTTTATCTTGTCAATCGGCTGAGTGTCTTTCTCTTGTAGTTTTGTAACCACAGACTCAACTTGTGTTAATTTCACTGTGATGTTTTTATTTTTACACCATGAAGGGGTGGTTTCCGCGCCCAACATACATATTCTTGTCTACGACATCAATCCAGCGCCCGTACATTTAACGAATACCATCAATCGGGCGTCCACCTTCATTGGAGCGTCCGTATGTTTTGCAATTTTTTAAGGTCGTGTAGGTACAGTACAATACAGTACAAAAAATAAATTGTATGTTGTTCACTTTATTAAAAAAAGCCTAAGAAGCACACCGCAAAATTTTTGTAGTTGGCATTGACACACATTTCATCTCCATAGTTGCAGTTAATATTTGATATTATGTAAATAAATAATTTATGTGAATTTACTTATACAAATTTATATTCCCGAGTATCACTCTAAATTAATTAATTTGGTTTATTTATCAAAATTTTAAAAATCTTACCGTGATTATGGACCCCAAAAACGGTAAGACGTTAAGGGAGGAACGAAGAGAAAGTAAAATTACTTCGGATTCGACCGGTAGTAGAACTAGTTTGACTAACCGCCAAGTCAACAAGTCCAGGGTATCACTTAATGATAGCGACTCATCGGGGGAGCACAGCAAGCAGACATGGAGACGCCGCAGCCCATATTCGATCAAGTGTAATAAACATTCCTTGAAAAGAAGACATTCCAAGTCGGGGGTTCAAGACGAAGGAAATCAACAAGCGTCCAACGATAATACCGAAAAAGCTGGTGAGAACAAACAGGTTAAAAAGGAAGTCTCGACCGTGGCGCCAGTATCTCGAAATCCATTCCTGAATTTCTTGAGAGATTTTCGTCGGAGAAATAAAGAGAAACTGGGTAAAATGTCCCAAATGGATATAGTGCGCACTTGTGCTGCGGAGTGGCGCAACCTAAGCCCAAAAGATAAGTCCGTGTACGTAGAACAAGCTGCTAGGGCCCCACGATCCCGAAGAAGGCGATCCAGAAGGCGCGGAGGCAGGAGAAGGAACAGGAGTCTTTCTGCAGATTTTACTCCACAGACTCTTCGCGGAGGTCGCAGCAGGAGTCGAAGCCGAAGAGGAAGGAAAGGAAGTAAGAGGAGAAAGGGAAGCAAAAGAAGGAGAAGGGGGGGAAGACGTTCAGGACGTCGTTTTACTTTTTAGGGATATATATTCATTCGAAATTGCAATGTCCGGTACCTATTAGTTATTAGTCACGAAAAATTTTTAGTGTTTTACATATATATATTTATTTATTTATTTATTTATTTATTTATTTATTACATATTGTATTAATTAATAAAATTATTAGATATCGTAATTGTTTTTTTTTTTTTTATAAAAACAGACTTACAACTTTCAAAGTTTGACATCTAACTACCCAAAAAAAAATATTAAATTTTCATCAAAAATAAATTACGTTCAAGACTGAAAAGAATCATTATTGTATAAACTTATAGTAGACTAAACAATCTGTTTGTTAATATGTTGTTAATCATAAAATAACGAGAATCCAACAGTCTACAATTTCTTTGGTTCTTGCGCATATTATTCTTGTTTCCTTTTTCTTTTTGCAGACGAAAGAAGAAAAAATTCGGCAAGTTGAGACATTGTTACGCGCCCGCGAGGAAGAAATATTGGATTTAAAGTCGCACCTGGACAAACAAGTTCCAGAGCGTGTTTCCGTTTCACGTGAACGCGGTAAGTCCGAAGCACAATCTTTGAACAATAATGTGAGTGCGCGACCACGAAAGCAACGAGCCGGGATCTCGGCCGAGCCGCAGACGGAAGCTTCTTTGCAACAACTTGCCAACCAGACGTTCCAAACTTACGACAAGGACGAACGGGAAGTTTTTGCTTTATATTTCTTTATTCTTTTCTCCTTACTCAGGGCTATGAACAGAGAGGACGGTATAGGTTGTATAAAGTCTATCTATAAAAAAGGGTAATTATGTACAATAGCTTAGTCCGTTCCGATTTTCTTGAAAAAAAAGTACTTATGTCGTAGAGTTCGTCATGCCGATCAAGAATATCTATATGTCATGATAGAAGGATGCCTACAATACAATTTTTTAAAAGAAATGTAACAAATTTAGAAAACGAAATAAATTCCAGAATTTTAAATTAAAAAAATATACCTACTTATATTTAAAAAAAATGTATTATTTTGGGTTAAGTAGGTAGTTTATTAAAATTATAAAGTTGTAACAAATAAAATTTAATTTTAATTATTAAAAAAAAAAAAATGTTTTGAAACGACTGTGCCATTTCAAAATTGTAATTGAAAAAATTATTTAAAAGATCCAGAGAGTGAAGAAATTTGTTATGATTAGATTAGACATAAAAAAATTAACAACAGAAATTTTGAAATGAAAAGCAAATAAATCAAAATTAGAAGAACATAATTAATAAAATAGAAGATATTTAAAGATTTGAAGAAAGCAATAGTATCTATTTTAATAATACAAGTGGAAGAATAAGTAGTAGTAGAAGAAGAAGAAGAAGTTAATTGATATAAAAGAAAAGAAAACTTTATATGGATATGGAATTACTTCATATTTTGGTAAAAGCTGTTTTTCGATTGACATTGTGACAAAGTGAGTGAATAACATGTCTCCATATTTAATAGAAAAACTATTGACTTTTAGTGATTTAAAATTTCATTTAAAAAAAAAATTGTTAAGAGTATTTAATGTTGTTTTGGAATGTAAAAACATAATACATAATAGAAATTGAATCCTGTTAATTTTTAGTTTAGTTTAATTAACCTCCCAGTCAGAGGAATGTTTTCTATATAATGTAATTACTTACAATTAATTAATGAATTAGATATCTTTTATTTTCGTCCTACCGGATTCGCAATATAACACTATGCATAAAATTATCGGTGTGACCCGATGCTTAGTTTTAATAACGGGGAAAGCCCAGAAAAAAACAAGTTACAAATGACCAGACAGAGTATTTGATGCATAGGCATATTCTATATTTATGACAATAAGGATGTTTACTTTTCATCTCATTTAAATGGTCTCATGTGTGTGTGTGTGTGTGTGCGGCGCTGTGTGCGTGTATGCGATTTTGTGTGTGTTTTGGCGTGTGTGTGTGTGTGTGTTAGTGTATGCGTGTCAGTTTGTGTGTGCAACGCAATGTGCGTGTGTGTGTGTGTGTGTGTGTGTGTGTGTGTGTGTGTGTGTGTGTGTGTGTGTGTGTGTGTGTGTGTGTGTGTGTGTGTGTGTGTGTGTGTGTGTGTGTGTGTGTGTTGTGTTTGTGTGTGTGTATGTGTGTGTGTGTTTGTGTGTGTATGTTCGCGTGTTTGCAAGTCAGTGTTAGTCGGTGTGTGTCTATGGGTGTGCGTGTGTGTCTTGGCGGGCGTTTGTTTGCGTGTCAGTGCGTGTGTGAGTGTGTGTGGATGTGTGATGGTGCGCGCGTGTGCGAGTGCTTGTGTGTGTGTGTGTGTGTGTGTGTGTGTGTGTGTGTGTGTGTGTGTGTGTGTGTGTGTGTGGGTGCGTGCGTGCGTGCGTGCGTGCGTGCGTGTCAGTGTCAGTGTCGGTCTGTATGTGTGTATGAGTGTGTGTCTGTATGTGTGTGTGTGGGGGGTGGGGTGTTGGTGTGTGTGTGTGGGGGGGGTGGGTGTGTTTCGGTGTGTCAAGCCGACACACACATATACTCACACCCACACACACTGTGACACACAGACACACAAGCACCTACTCACACAAGCGCACTCCCTTATTCAGGTATTTAATTTTGTGGACTATTATATTATATAGAAAATATTCCTTTGACTGGGAGGTTAATTGAATATATTTATTTCATTCTCACTATGTTTGTAATAGTTAAACAGTTAGGAAGTATTTGAGACCAATGAGAAGTATTAAACAATTAAATGTTGTCTTGATGCCAACAATCGATATATTTGATTATTATCGATGCTCTGATTTTTTCGAAAAATTAAAAAGTGCATGTATTAAATCCTTGTAACCTAACATAACCTAATTCAACCTTATCTTCATTATAATTTTCTAGCAAGTTTTAAACAAACAAATAAAGCTAATAACAAATAAATATTTTTAGTACTAAGCGTTTAATTTCCTTATTCACACTTGATCAACCTTTTGCAAAGACTCATCTACATTGCTTTATGCTAAAAACTTGAGGCTGAGTAAGTTACATTACTTTTGTAATATACATTTTTCGTCATTTCCCTCATATTTCGATATTTTAAATTTATAGGGTTTTGTGCGCGAACTTCTCAAGTGTTTTCGTTATAACCGTAAGTTACATATTCCGAGGGAAAGAGGAGTAGTGTAAGATGACCGGTTCTAATTCAGAGGAGGAGAGGTTACTTAAGGTCAAATTGATGGAAGGTCATTGACTTTAAACTTGAGTGTATGTAGTGGTCGAATGCTTCACAATGAATTGAAACATATGTACTTGTATCGGTAATGTAAAATTAAATACGTCTGCAGTCGTCTGAAGTTTACGAATCTTAAATACGTTTACATGATAATGTAGAGGAAGTGGAGAAAAGTGTAGGGTATAGACATATGAAATAAAAGTGAAGTCGTTATAGTTAACGATTCTTTATTTTGATATAAATGATGTATGTAAGTGATACAATCAAAATATTGAACAATAAGATTACATTAATAGTACTAACAACTTGTAGAAATGCGAAAGAGTCGGTGATATAGCCCTTAGTTATAACGTCTCTGTTTTCATCATCCTTAAGCTGAATCCATCGGCTTTCAATATATCTTCGAAACTTTCCATGTTTATCAATAAATGCTAGTTTTACAGAGTGAAGGTTCTGCACGTTCTCAACTGTAAAAACATTTGTTCCATTAACATTTCTTAAAATAATAGTATCCCAATTTTTCTTCCATGTACAAGACATATCAATATCCTTATTAAAATTTTTACAAACATAGGCTTCATCTCCAATAGTATTATCAGGTCGGGAAATGTAGAGGGTATTGTTATACAAATATGTTAAAATCAGTAACGACGACACACTGATCATGATTGCTTTTTTCCATAACAACTGAGACATTTAAAACGAGCAACGTGGTTTGTATAATAAGTTCCCCTCCACTGAAGCTTATGTAGTGGAAGGGGATTTTACATAAGTTACGCGAACGAGTGAAGGAGCGGTAGATGCATAACAGAGTTGAGTGTATTTAAGTCAGTATAACATGGAAACCTTTATCGAAAAGTTTAATAATGTGCGGGTGGGTTATGAAGAGAAAGAAATACGTGCTTTGAAATCACTGGAAGTGAATCAAACGTATCCCGTGCAACGCTTCAAAAAGGTGAATACAAAATGGGGACCTCGTCTATTAGCTGATTTATACAGCTTTATCATATTTCTTCCGTGCAGACACGCAGAAGCTTTTACGGATGCAGAAATCGAGAACATAAACGAAAAAATTGTGAATAAAGTGGGTCATCCATCAATTCGCCTTAAAGGATTTGTTGGAAAAGCGGCTGATTTAGAAATACATATGTAAAATGTATAACATTGTATAAGAATATAAAAAATAAAAATCTAATTTATATTATGAACGTGTTTTATTTGTTTAAAGGAAAAAAATACAGTCAATTTATGAGTGTAAAGACAACCAATATTTTAATAAAAGAACATTTTTATAAGCACAATTCTGTTCAACAGCGGTTGTAAATAAATGATAAGAACACACTTTAACTTTAAAATGAGTTGGGAGTTTGGATAGAGCTGGACATCCGATATCTTCAATGTTAACAAAGTTAACAGTAGGAAAGGATTTCTGCAACCAAATCATCTTTTGTAATCCTTTAACATATACAATTGTTGACTCCATCAATATGGAGTAAATTCTATCATAAAGTGTAGAGTACGGAAGATCGCCGTTATCCCAATATAACCCATGAAAATTTCTTGTTAACCAACAATTTTGACTTCTGTAACGAACGGGGAGAGCGTCCCATGGAAATGGTGGTTCAAATGTGAAATGATAAACTGGTTCTTCTTTTAAAGCAACAACAGCTACTTCTTTAAAAACAAATCGATTCTCACTACACTGAAAACCTTGTACGTCCAATAAGAAAGTCATCGTGCTCACTGTTCAGTACCGGTAAGAAAACTAAATTGTGGAAGTAATCGTTGTGTTTTATACTTCTTGAACTAAGTTTGTGGACGGATTGTAACGTATCACACGATCATGTATTATTAAACAGAAAGCTGCCGTTTTGTCTGGTATATTTTCTTTAGTTTGAAACTCTAGACGGATATCTATACTACCAGATTTAACAGTTTCATTCTGATAAGAACAGTCTACTATTACAAGAGGAGCAATGACTAGAAATTGTTTAGGATCGAATAAGGGTTCACTTACATTACCATAATACGATTGTTGAAAGTTGGCATACATTTCATATAAAACGGCAAATCTAGAAGTATCAAAATCTAAATTCAAATTATCATACGGGTACATAGTAGATCCTAAGTGAACTTTAAAATTGGTTAGTTTGCAGTGATCGAAGGCACTCATATTTTTTGCAAGATTATTACTTTTATCTGTTTGAAATCCGAAAATAATGAAGCGAGGCTTTTCCAATTGTGACGTTGTTTTTACATTCCAGTTGTGAGAATAAGATTTGGGAAGTAGCGGATATTCATGTAGTTCCCAACTCCGAAATGAAAGTTCCATATTTAAATTTCGATCAACATAACGCAACAATTTCAAACGTTCAGCATCTGCTACAGATACATGAGGAATTTTCCAAGAAATCTGATCCAAATGTACAAGTACATCTTCAAGTGGCGTTGCTGAGCAATATAAAGCATTATTGTCAGTGCTGCTGCGAACTAGAACTAATTCTTGTCGAACGTTTAATATTATTTTTCGGAAGTCTTCTGCAAATCCAAAAATCATACGTAGTGGAATACAAACGTTGAAGTAACCGTTGGAATCTCCTAGTTTTACAGAATTAAGCTTAATTCCTTGTAGATCGCTTAAAGCAGGAGGCAACCATCCACTGTTGCTGAGACGTTTACTTTCATTCTCGTTGTAAGATGCGTAACCTTTCATTGTTGTAACCATGCCAGGATTACGGACTCGATCAATAACTTTTCCGCCTAATTCATAACGAATTTCATCAAACAGGTGTAAAATTCCATTGTGGATAAAAGAAGTGTTCGCAGTTGCCTTTCCGTCCTTTTTAAGAAGCAAACGACCTTCTATGTATAGGAAACTACTAGAAGGCAAAGTGTAAACATCTTCATTTTCTATTGGAATACGTATCGTATCATTATTTTTGAAAGTTGAGTTCGTATAAGGTTGATGAGTATGTTTATCAGCGTTAACTATAGCGTTATCGAAGACTGCTTTTTCGGTAACATTCAGTATTTCTGCTACCATTTTACCGTTTCCTCTTTTTCAATCGCAACCCCAAAGATTTAAGGAACTGTTTATTGAGCGGTGTTAATCGCTTAATGGTTGTAGGCGAAATAAGCACTCGGGATTGTGGTAGTAGTTTTATAGTACTATTCTTCTTTGAATATCGTTGGGGACAGCTATATTGCACTACCATGTTATGCTTTTCGTAAGTGCAGTCTTATTGTGACACGCTCTCCACGGAAATTAACTAGATTACCGTCTTGATCAACTATTTTAAGGGAAATGTAGTCGATGACACGAGTGTTGATTGATAAATAAATAAGATTCGTAGGATTCTCAACAATTTTAAATCCGGGGGGTACATTGGGAAAGAATTGATGTAGTATATGTCCATCTAGTCCTTTAACACCATCACTGGTATGTATGTAGGAGTTAGTTACGAGGTTACACATCACTGAAATCGTGTTTACTTTGAAAATGTCAGCTACATGATCAGACACCTCTTTAAGTGATGGTAGAAGCTTATTTTCAAAACCCAATATCTTTGCGGGAGAATCTGTAGGAGCGAAGTTGACTTTTTTGGTGCTTTTTATATGGCTTTTTAAGGTAGTATTGTCTCCAAACAATTCAATAGCATCATCAGTATGTCGCAATTTCTCGCGAAGATAATGATTAATATCATCGATTTCATAGGATCCTTCCGGAAGAACAACGACTGGTGGTGTAGAACCTTCAAAATAGAATTTATTGTTAGTTTCATCGATATTCGGAATACTGTTATATGCTTCAAAATTTAATAAAGCAATTTGATATTCATCATCATCGCTTAAAAAAATTGGTGGACTTATTATCATTTGCAGCTCCGACTTTGTATTAGTCAAGGTAAATGTGTAAGACATGTTTTCGGTTTGACGTTCTGTCTACTACAACGAAGTTAGTTTGAGGGTTTGTTTTTAAGAAAAGGTTTGCGTAGTCTCATTAAGGAATTGGACAACTAAATGGCCGCAGTTAAAATCTGAGGGGTTCTGAACACGATTGTAGTTATAAGTGATAGCACAAGGTCCGGAAGATTGTAAATATTGAACCAATTCTTTAGGTGGACGGAGATCTCCAAAACTGTCAAAGTACATAGCTTTGTTATTTCGTTTTACATACGCTGTCCAATGTGTACCAGTTCCTGTGTCTAAATCTAAATTAACAATTCCACTTTCACACCTTTTAACTTTTCTGGGTAATTCGTTACGCATAAAGATTCCCCGAAAATGTGGAATTTGTAAATAGTTAATGTAATTGACTAAATCCAAATCTGTCAAAGGACGGTTAGGTAACTTTACGAAAAATTTTACGTTTTTTTTTTTGCTGATAAGGTCTAAGGTATAAACCGAAACCTTTACGAAAAGGTTGTACTGAAATATTTTTTCCTAGAGCAATAGCTTCCGTTGAAGCGTTATGACGTTTATCTTCTTCTAGCTGCTGTTGTGCTGTTTTCGCATCGCGTACAGCTTTAGCTATCCCAGCAGCACCGCCAGAGAGAGCTCCAAGTGCTGATAGTCCAGCGAAAATCGGAATTAACGGTAGAAAACCACCTGTCTTTGGAATAGGAATGATTCTGGGAGATTTAGATCGCTTTCCAAATTTACGAATTGTATTTAGTGCTATTTTAGCAGCATGTATCAGCTGGAGAGGTTTCGTTTTCTTAAGAGCAATTTTCGCAGATGTCACTAGCTTACGAAACGGTAGAGCTCCTCCTTTTCTTGTTCGTCTTCTCTTCTTTATTTTCCGCAACAGAATTGAACCACCAACTTTACGACGTCGCTTTTTGTGTCCCATTCCAAGTTTCTCTTTACCCTTCATAGCTGAAGCAATTGTGAGAGCTGCCAAGCGTTCACCAAAAGACGCGTCCGGCGACTTTAGTCTTTGTAATGATTGTTGCGCCAAAACCTTATCAGAAATTCGACGATGGGAAATGTCTGGAAAAGTTTCGTAAGCAATATCGTGTAATTTACAAGATTCGTCAAGGGGATTTATACCAATATCACCTTGAGCTAATCGTTTGTTTAGTCGAGTCCCTGGACCGCAAAAGTTATACCCTGGGAGGTGTAATTCAATAGGTAATTTATCTATAAACCTATTCAGAAAACCTCGTGTCATGGGACATGTGTAGTGTTAGCTCTCTCACTATACTGAACGAACTGACTACATAAACACTGTTAACTCTAAATTTATATATCCGAGAGCACATGCGCAAACCGTTTAATCATCAATAAACATGCGGATAGTACAACATCCATCTGTTCTACCCATAACCAATCGTGACTTCGATATTGCCAGGAAAATAAATCGACAGGGTCCATTACTACCATCCACAATAAGAGCCATTATCGCCGGACCTTCAAATTGTGGAAAAACAAATGTGATTATAGGACTTTTGGAGCAACCAAACGGTTTACGGTTCGCAAACGTATACGTTTATTCCAAGTCATTGTATCAACCAAAATATAAGTATTTAGCCGAATTATTGAAACCAATTGCTGGAATTGGTTATTTTCCCTATAGAGACTCTGACGATGTAATTGCCCCATCACAGGCAAGACCTAATTCTGTATTCATCTTTGACGATGTTGCGAATGAAAATCAAAATAAGATAAGGGAATACTTTAGTATGGGAAGACATAACTCAATCGACACTTTTTACTTAAATCAAACATATGCACAGATTCCCAAACATTTAATTAGAGATAATGCAAATTTAATAATACTGTTTAAACAGGATGAATTAAATCTCAAACACGTCTTCGCAGACCATGTCACTACAGACATGACTTTTGACCAATTTAAAAATATTTGTGCAGAGTGTTGGAAAGAGAAGTTTGGATTTCTAGTGATAAACAAAGATTGTGGTATAAATGAGGGAAGATATCGCTTAGGATTCGATAAATATATATTAATGTAAGTGATATAAAGTCAATCAGTTGTTAAAAGACAACCTTGACAAGAGCATGGATGTAAAAGCAAAGAAAGAACTAATCAAAGTTAGGAAAGCGGTAAAGAGGAAATTGCAAATGTTAAAGGAATCGACAGCAGGACAGAATCTCCTGTTGCAGCAAACATATCAACCACTTACAAAATCGCTTCTTAACTTGAAATCAGAGCTGGGTGAAGAGATTAAAAAAGAATTAAAGCCAGAAGTGAGTAATTGGTCGAAAGGTGACATTCCAGCTTCGTCAACACCAATAAAAATTAGAAAGCTTGACCCTTCGAATGCTCCAGGTACCTTACTACCAGGTGCTCCTTCATTCTTAAGGGAAGAAAGTGTTTACGAAAGAGACCCAACAACGGGTCATGAAAACACAGACCAGGATAATGATGACTTTGAACAATTGAAGAAAGCGTACATAGACTATATTAATAGCTCTCGATTTGCTGAATATTTGGAAGAATTCGATCCTCTACCTCGAGACTATATAGAAGGAATTATTAAAGACTATGAAGGTGACACATTTAACGCTGACGTTCTGAATCCTCGTCTTGATAAAGTTCGATACGAATGGAACACAAATAAATTTTTTATTGGTGATTCTGAACTGGATTTTGGCGGACCAAACGTTGTAATCGATGGAAAATTTAAATACATAGGTACTGTGGGATTATACGAGCTACTCTTCAAATTACGTTCTGAATATCCAACATCGATGAAAGAAAGGAAAGACTACGCTGATATATTAAAACGTACGGGAGCAGTTTACAAGTTAAGACAGCAAACATTGAAATTTTCTAAAGGTGGAGGATTGTCGTTGTTGACATACAACGAAAAACCGATCGAATACAAATATTTTGATGACGTTAATGAGTTGTGTGATCGTTTAAGGTTATTAGTTGCTTCTCAACAAGCAGGCAACACAAATCATGAAAACGAAATTCTATCAATTTTAGAAGAGTTGCGTGAGTGCAATATAATCGTATAAACATATTATTAAGCTTATTAGTTAAACAATGACGGTTGATAAGTTCGGACGTCCGTTAGAAAAAAAACGATTGTTTTCGCAAGCATTCAGCAATGTTCATGATTTCAATCATAACCGCTTAACAAGAATCGGTGATCCTCAGCAGGAGCATGATGCTGTGAATGTGCGATTTTTGGAGAAGAAGGTGCAACGTCTGTTATCGCAAGATGATGTAACCGATATCAGACAAGCATTCGATAAAGTGTTGTATTTCGTTGATGTAGCTAATAAGCGTATTACACATTTGAACGAGCCTACCGCTGGGTTTCATGCAGCTACTAAAATGTATGTAGATGAGAAAGATCGGTTAACAAAAGAGCATATCAGAATCGAGTGTGAAAAGGTAAAGGATCGTGCTGTCAGTGAAGGTGTCAGAAGGATGAAGGATTTACGAGACGAATTGAAAACAGCTGTCTCCAAAAGTGGTGAAATGATGATGAAAACTTTTAGTAATAATATAGAGTTAGCGATTAAAAATTTGGAAAGAGAACTTGAAAAATATAATACTGACAGGGATAAAGAAATAACAAACAAGGTGAACGATATAATAGAAAAGAATGCTGTCGGAATCATGGACGTCTTTTCAACAAAAGTAAAACTAGAGCGTAAAGATGTAGAAGCGTTTGTTAGGAAAGGGGATGAAGAAGTATCGAAGAAATTGAAGACGGAAATTGTGCAAGATATGAAAGATGATATAGACGCGAGTTTTGAATTAATTAAAATCACGATTCAGGATGAGTGTAAAAAAGTTAAGGAATTTGCAGAGAAAGAAATTCAACGAACCAATAAAAAGAAAGATGATCTGAAAAACGAATTAGTGGTAATGGTGGAATCACTAAAAAAGGAAGCAAAGGAGCTGAAAGTAAGGCTAGATACTCTGCAACAACAAAGAGGAATAGGTGGTGCCAAATCGAGCAGTTCTAAACCAACAACAGCAGCTCCGTCCGTGTAGTTCATCATTATAAGGGAAATGTTAAATGTGAAAGATGAACTAGTGAAAGAACTGCATAAACCTGCGAGAATTAATTTTACACGTCGTAAAGTGATAGTGAAAGGATTAGATGATCTTCATCAAGCCGATTTAGTGGAAATGATTCCGTATGCGAGAGAAAATAAAGGTGTCAGATACATTTTGGTTGTAATAGACGTTTTTTCAAAATTTGTGTGGGCTCAAGCAGTAAAACGCAAAACAGGTGAATATGTTGGAAGGGCTCTACAGTTAGTTTTCAAAAGAAGTAAACGTATTCCTAAGAATATGCAAACTGACTTGGGAAAAGAATTTTACAACGAACAAGTGAAACGAGTTATGCAAAAATATAAAATTAACCATTACTCAACGTATAGCACCAAGAAAGCGTCAGTTGTGGAGCGGGTAAATCGAACACTTAAATCAAAAATGTGGCAACGCTTTAGTTTACAAGGATCCTACAAATGGTTGAAGTTATTACCAGATATAGTACAGGAATATAACAATTCGGTTCACAGAACTATCGGAATGAGACCAAGCAAAGTTAATAAACGAAACGAAGAAACACTTTTGAAAAGTATTTACAACAATCCAAAGAAGGTGGATTTACGAGAAATTAAGTTTAAAGTTGGAGACCGGGTACGAATAAGCAAACATGGTGAATTGTTTAGCAAAGGTTATACCCCAAATTGGTCTAACAGATTATTTACGATTAGCTACATAAAATTGTCACATCCAATTATGTATTACTTAAAGGATGATAAAGGGGAAGACATAAAAGGAGGATTTTATGGTATGGAACTACAGAAAGCGAAATATCCAGATGTTTATTTGGTGGAACGTGTACTAAGACGAAAAGGTGACATGGTTTACGTCAAATGGTTGGGGCTTAACCAATCTCATAACAGCTGGATTCATAAAACGAACGTTTTGTAATGTATCCCCAGTTTTTTTTTTCTGATAATAAAGTCTGTAATGTTAATAATGATTTTCTTTACCCCTTCCCCAAAGTATGATTATAAATAAGATAAAACGTGACGAGTTTAATCAGTTGTAATCGTTAGTTGCTGCATTGAACGTTTAAGACGTAGTAATGGTTGAAAGTTACGTAATTGAAGTTAAATTTTACAAAGAGGGTTTATTATCTTTGAAAAGATATTTGGTAGCGTCAGAGTTGGATAGCGTGACAGAAGAATTCGAATTAAAAGGTGAATACGATAAAATCGTAATAGGAGGCTACTTAGTGGTCGATGAGAGCGATCCTGACGATTTTGAAGTATAATTTTTATAAAAATGGATTCATTATCGTACGAGCTGTATCAAGCAGAAAAGCAAGTCCTCATTCTCAACCTTCGAAGAGCAATACTATCAAACGATTTAGATAGAGTTAAAGTTGTGTTGTCGAAGTTGGGAGTTGCAGTACCAAAGGAAGCATTCCAATGGTTAACTGTAACACAAGAGACATCGTTCGATATTTTATACTTCATATTCGAAAGAAAGCAAAGGTGTGACGAATTGGTGGATGAATTTCTAAAAGGTTGCTGTGAAACAGTGGAAATAACGGCTGATGATGTTGAAATGATTTTAAATAAAACAAAGTATAATTTCATGCGACACGACGTATATTTTTTAAAGGAAATGTTAACAAACGGATCAGTTCTAATGCGGGATAAGAAGTTCTCCGTAATGAATGTCAAGAAAAAGTATGTTACATTGTTAAAGTGTGTGGATGACTTAATACTGGATGTGGCATACTACGCACAACCGAAAAATTTGGAAAAGTGTATTAAACTGATCAACTTGTTTCGGCTTCCGTATACATTAAGTCCAAATATCAACGGTCGTCATCAAACAGTGCTGCAATGGATAGAAGAAAATATTTTAAGAGAAGGAACGGAAAAAGCTGCAGGCTGGCAGAGCGGTCCTGACTCAGGCAAATGGCCATCAAGTAATATTGAAGATTATAAGAAAATTTATTCATTGTTAATGTTATTGAAACAATAAATTGTAACAGTAGAAATCGTACACATGTTATTTGTGAAGTTGAGGAATAAATTTCGCAGAATAAAAATAGTAAACAAACAAGTTGTGTAGTAACGTTTTATTATTATTTATACAATACAACCAACATTAAGGATAAAATATTTACATTGAGTGACATTTCAGCGTAAGCTATACTTAAACAGAACTCAAAGTAGGTATTACAGTAGGTGTTCATAAATATTATCAATGGCTTCCTGTGGAAGTGACGAAGCTTCGAAAAGTCTTTTAATAAAGTATTCTCCAACCGTTAAGTCGTCGGTATACGGTTGATGAAAATTTTGTATAAATCGATCAACGGCACCGTCGAACTTTGAAAGCGAACTGTTTGAGTTTTTTATATTGTAATGTCCCCAAGGAAGTGTATTCGTTGTTTTCGGAATTAAGAAACGTTTATCATCTTTGGGAGAGAGGGCTACTTTCGTTTTCATATGGGTAAACATAGTATGCAGATCGGAAACGAAAACATTCATACATTTAAGAATGGTGGCGTCATCTCTAATGACGCGTAGGTAATCATCGATTTGAAGATGTAATTTAATGACATTTTTCTTAACACCTTTTGCTTTTTTAACAATTTGATCAACGGCTTCAACGCAGTAAGCTTTTGCTCCGGTTCCATAGAATGCTTTAATGGGATTATTAGGGAATTCGTCTTTAAATTTACCAATAACAGAAGAGGTAATAGGGATATTGAAACTATTATCATGGGGATAATTGGAAGTGTCGAAGTGATGAATATTTTCAATCATATCTCTGTAGAAATTTTCGGTGAAAACTTTAAGAATGAAGGAATCAGTATCCATATACATCAAAGAAATATTTTCTTGATATTTTTGCTTAAGAAAGCCGTAGTAGAAGTCATACATAACAACTTTTGATAAATCCAAAATAGCGAAACCTACATAGAGCGGTTTATCGTAAACAATGTGTAATTTATTCATCTGAATAGCTACGAAATGGGGCGTGAAAATTTTTGAATTTCTGAAATTGGGTTTAGCTATTAAACTTTCAGCACCAAGGTACCGTCCAACGTTTTGCCAATGAGTAACTAACTTTTGGCGTCAACTCGTTTATCAACGTTCTCCATCGTTTTTCCGAAAGTACTGTTGTTCATCAATTTAAAGAAAGATTTCCCAAACTTATTATTACACATATTACGTTTTCTAGTATTCAAATCTATGAAAGGTTTCAACCATTGTGACTGTTTAAACTGAATAGCTCTATGCACTTTAAGTAATTTTAATCCGCTCTGGAGAGCTTGTTTAAGCGGTAGGTAATGAACAATATACTTTGTCTTAGTCATAAGGTTCGGAATCAATTTTTTGACTCTACCATTAACATTACCAGGAGAAATAATATTTTCAACTAAAAAGGGAAGATCAGCATGTAAATCGTGTAGGTTTTGGGGATATTGAACGTCAACTTCAAGTACATAACCATATTCAGAAGAAGCATGTAAATCGAGAACATTTAATTCATCAATTTCAGCATCGGTGAGCCAACGAAAATGGGATATGGGAAGGTATTGACTCATGCTGTGTCCATACAAATTGGTAGCATCCAAATACATAATGTAGGAAGTGGGAGCAGATGCGTCATAATCAGGAAGGTGTGGGTTATTGGCGAAATGCATTCTTTGAACACACTGACTTATTCCTCCGCGAATCCCTTTTTGGAAAAACTTTAACATATCGATGTCAGTTAGAAGTTCTAAATTAACGCGAGTGAATTTTAACATGCTATCCCACGCTAGCCCGGGAGCGGTGTAATACTGAGCGGGGTCCAAGGCGTAAGTGGAAATACATATTTCACGGAAATTCTCGAACACGTCAGCTAACAGTAGGACATCGGTTTTCAAGTAGAGGTCAGAATATTCTCCGAGAGTGGAGCAGTTAAAGGTTTTCCAAACGGTGGCAGCTCTTTCATAATCTTCATCAGAAATGGGTAGAGATGTTAATTTATCGAAAAAATCGTCTTTGAGAGGGAACGTTGATTGGTCAAGTTTAGTAATATCGTCGACGTAGGAGTAAGGGAAAACCCCTTTCCGTCGCACAAGTTGAAATTGTGTAGGATCAGAAAAATACTTCTTCACTTGGAAGCATTGAGAAGGGTCGAGTTCTTCAGACAGTTTATCGAGGGAGGAAGCCATAAAACGAAAGGAATCGAGAAATCGAATCTTAACAAATACGTTTTGAGTAGAGTTATCTGAAACACCGGGAACAGTATCAACTCGTAATAATTTGGTAAAGGAAACGTATTTTTCTTTATTTTGAGCAATTACGCTAAATTTAACATCGTTGACAGCCATTTCTTTTAAAAATAAATGACAATCGTAACCGGAGAGGTTGTGGAAGAATACAGGCACAAAGTTGGGTAGTTTGTAGTTTAAGTTACATCTGGAATGAGCGGCCCCTAATCGAACTTTACCAGTCAAATGACAATGATCGCGAACCTTTACATCATCGATTAGAAAGGGCTCTTCGCAAATATTACAGGACGTCGTTTCAGAGAAAAGTCGCATTTCTTCATCAGTCAAGGGTATCATAGGAACCGGGGTCTTTAAAAATCGGTGATAAATATCAGAAACGTCTTGATCAAGAGTTTTAACAAATTGATTAGCACAATCAGGTCCTCTATAAGTTCTGAATATTGAAAGGGAATCGTCAAAAGAGCACTTAATCAAGTAAGCAAACGAGTGCGGTTGATGTTCGTGGGTAGGTGTGGTGGAGGTCTTGTTAGGATCGGAAAAGCATGTATGAATGGGTCGCAATATGGTTTCGAAGTCTGCATAAACAACAAAAGGTACTTTGATACGTTTGTGGTAGTTTTTAAATTTTAAAACGTTATTAGGGATGAGCCTACCCATCTTATCCAATTTGAGATCAGCAGTTGGCAGCGTCGTGTAAACGTGGTTGCAATCATTCCGCTGATGACGGTGCAGGTGAGCCACAGAGCTGAAGTATTGCAAGCAGTCGTCACATAGGAATTTGCGATGTTCTGTTTTGGAGAGTTGTTGAGAGAGCAAACGAGACATGTCCTTAATCCAACAGTAATGATTATTTCCTCGATCATCGTGTAGCAAGAGTAAATTGATGTGCAGCCTTCGTTTGACGGACGAGTAGTAGAGGGGACCAACAATTTCCCAGATCCATTTTCCATCCTTCAAAACGTATTCAGTCCCGTAAACATTCACAGAGCAATGGTTCTTCGTTTCAAACTTGGGAATGTCGTTTAATTTAATAGGAAAATCGATACCGTCATAGTCCATCGTGCGGGAGTAATGCGGATAGGAAGTCGTTCTGTGCGGGTTGGCTTGGGCGGGATACAAAGCTGAGGTTATAGCCCACGCAAAGCAGGCTTGGTCATCGTTTCGTACATTCACAACAGCTCTCTTAAGTACAATTTGTTTAGGTAGAGGAATGTAAGATGAAGCTCTAAGAGGATTGTACTTGTTGCAATTGAGTTCTAGGAAAAGAACTCTTTCCAAAGCCCATCCTGTAAGAATGAAATAATATTAAACACAAGTGAAATATATATAAAGAGAGAATGATAAATTACCTGACTCTCGTTCTTGAAACTCAGAAGCTTTACCCTCAAGAACGTCGAAGAAGCTTTGGAGAATATTGGAAAGATCCGTCGACTGAGTGACAACTTTGTTATTGGTGTTGAAGGATTTCACGTCAACCAATTGTTTAGCATCGTGCACATATCGTCCGAAAAGTTCAAGATTTAGTTTAAGCGTTTCATGCAGTTGTATCTGATTACGAATAACGCAAGCATTTGTCGAAAACTTCGGTGAAAAAGTCGGTATACGACAGGAAGAACTTGGCGGATGAAATACGAAAGGACACAATTCTGTTAGCGAACGCGGACGAAAGGAAAGTAATTTCTTCCTCAAGAGGAGAGCAGCAAGTTTGTTTATGCTTGAGGCTGCGAAGGTGACCGTTGTAGGAATGTTGTGGAACGTAAATGTTACAAGTATCACACCAGCGGTCAGAAGAACCAGCAGGCATAGCAATTTTAAGTTTTTTCTTCGGTAGAGGCGATGTACGTTGGAGCTGTGCTCGTTTCCGACAAGAAGTTAATCGATGTCTTTTTAAATTATCAGATCGCGTAAAGGAAGCATCACAGTCCGGACAAGGGATCATAGCGGCTAGCGGTAAGAGGTATATCTCGACAACGACTGAGGAATACTGAACGCGAGGGACAATAAATAGCTATAGGAAAAGGGGAGGGATGTGTAAGGTGGAGATGGCATAAGGAGAGGGGCGAAAGGAATATATACTGAAACTGTAGTGGGTACGGTGTGCACTCTCTCGAGAGACTTCTACCGCTGTCAAGCACGCAGCCAAGCCGCTCACAGCATTTCCAAGCACCGAACAGACTAGCCGTTTTCTTGTACCGATTTACGTGCTTTTCAGCGCGTAATCTCGGGCAAACAACCCAGCAGCACTAAACCAGGAGGTTTAGTTGGATCGAGTTCTCCAAGGTCTTCGCCTTTGCCCAGCCGATTCTAGGTAAGTCAATCTTTTGATCAATAATAATCACTAACCAACAGTCTTGGGGACCGCGTACGCAACGTCCCCTTGTACTTCGCCGCTCCCTACCCCCACCACCCCCCTATTACTAACAACCTTTTTCCAATCAACAACGCTTTCTCAAGCATACCCACATACGTGAAGAAATCTTTCAAGATGTCTGCCTCCGAGAGCCCCGCGCTCTTGGAGGGCCTCACCCGTGAGGCCGCAATGGCCGCAATAAGAGATCTCCAGGCCAAACTAACGGCCTTAACCGAGTACGTGAATCGTCTCCCTAGAAACGCTTCCCCAGTCCCGATGGCCGAAGATACACCGCCCAGTACTTCGGCCACTCCCACCCCAACTAAGGCGCGACCCAGCTTTGTGCCACCCCCAGCCACCGCCGACGGTTTTTCTAAAGTCGGCAAAAAGCGCAAGAAGGTAGCTCCTTTCCTGTCTTCTTCTTCTTCATCCTCCGAATCGGACTCCGATTCGGACCAGCCCCCCCAGAGCACTCAAGCTCCGCCCCCCATCATCATCCGCCAAAAATCTCTTTGGCCTAAAATCCGGCGTGCCATGGACAGCAATGGCATTACCGACCGCCGGACCATCAATACCTCTGACTCAGTTAGAGTCTATCCCAAGTCCGTTGACGATTTTCGTCGCCTCTCCGCCTTCCTCGACCAATCCAAGGTCGAATTCTCCACCAACCAGCTCCGCCAAGACAGGGACCTCCATGTCGTCATCCGCGGAGTCTGCGAATCCATCCCGACCGAAGACGTCGAGTCTGAATTAACCAACAAAGGTTACACAATCCGTGGCGTCCACCGTATGTCCAACGGTGGTAAAATCTGGCCACTTATCTCCGTCCGGCTAGACCGCACCGCTCGAAACTCCAAGTCAATCTTCGAACTTGGTAAGCTCTGCGGGCTCAATGTCAAAGTTGAGCCAAAAAGGGCATCTAAAGACGTCCCCCAATGCCGCCGCTGTATGAAGTTCTTCCATACAGCGAATTACTGCCACGCCGCCTGGGTCTGCTCTTTCTGCGGTCGTAACCACGCAACCGCAGAATGCAAGTCGAAAGACAAAAAGGACGCTACTCCCTCCTGTTCTAACTGCAAAGGCGGTCATCGCGCCACCTACCGCGGCTGCCCCAAGGTTCCAAAGAGAACCACCCCCAACTCAAAAACCCTCACCCCGGCTGCCCCAAAAGCAGCAAATCCAATCACCAACTCTTCCGTCACCCCACTGTCGGCGCCCCCCCTCACAAAGTCCTTTGCCAGCGCAGTAAGGTCAGCCCCCACCCCCCACCCCCCACCCACAAGCGCACCACAACCCTAACTTCCACCTCAGCCCCAAGAGCAGCCCCGTCCCTTCAAGACAAAATACAGGCCATTGTTCAAACAATGGTTGCCAGCCTAGTCGCCGTCCTTGAAACCTCCAACAATGTCTGACACCGCCCACCCCAACAATCTTCGATTAGTTACCTGGAATGCCAATGGCATTAGAGGTAAAATGACGGAATTCGAGAACTTCCTCGAAGAAAAGTCAATCGGTGTTGCTTGCATCACCGAAACACATCTTTCACTCAACCACAAACTTTTTGTCCCAAACTTCACATCTTTCAGAAAAGATCGTGAAAACTCCAAAGGAGGTGGCGTAGCCATCCTGGTCAAGGACACAATCAAACACAGGCCCGTCTCTTTGGCCACTGATTCATTCGAAGCGGTTGGCATTGAAATCTCAACAACCACCGGCCCCGTTAGGATCATCTCGTTCTACTCGCCCCCGAACGATAATAATCTCTCAGATCTCCCCCTTCTCCTCCCCCCAAACGTCTCGACCATCATCGCAGGTGACTTCAATGCCAAACACACCGCTTGGGGCTGCCGATACAACAATAGGAAAGGCATCTCTCTTCTTGCCAAATCTCTTGACTTTGACCTTACAATCGAAGCCCCCCCAGAGCCCACGTATTTCTCTGAAGTACAGAGCCACATTCCCGACATCCTCGATATTTTCGTCACTAGAAACATCAATCTTCCCACTGATCCCACCGTCCTTAACGGACTCAGTTCGGACCATCTTCCCGTCCAACTAGAAATCGGCAGCCCAATCTACAACCCCCCAAAGACAACAACCTCGCTGGACTGGCTACATCTCCGCTATATCCTCGAAACATCTTCATTCAAGTGCACTCAAATTCGCACAACAGCGGAACTCGATGAAGCTGTGGATCTCCTATCAAACGAGATCACCAGAGCAGTCGAGCTCTCCACGATCTCTCGCCCCTCCCCAACTCCCGCCAAAAATCTCCCCTCAGACATTGTTGACCTTCTTAAGAGGAAAAACAAGACCCGTCATCAGTGGCAAAAACACCGCAATCCAGCGCATCGCGCAGAACTAAACGCCCTTCAGCGAGAACTAAAAACTCGCCTTAGCGAATTCCGCAGCGCAGCCTTCGACGATTACATCGCGCAGGCTGAAAAACACCCCCAAAGCACTTGGAAAGTCATTCGCTCTCTCCGAAACAGAGCTCCCCATCTCCCGCCACTAAAACAGAACGGCTCCACCTACTCGACAGATGAGGAAAAGGCTGCAATCTTCGCAGACTCTCTCTGCCTCCAGTGCTCCCCGTTGCCCAGCCCCGCGGATCTGGTCAACTTTCATGTGCGCACCAAATCCGACGCACAAAACTTCAACCCCTCTATACCGGACTATAAACACACCACCCCCCGTGAAATCTCCCTTACCATCCGATCCTTGAAAACTAGAAAAGCCCCTGGCGCTGACGGAATCCCCAACGGAGTCCTGAAAGTCCTGCCACCAAAGCACATAACAGCACTGTGCAACATCACAAACGCCATCATGCGGCTCCACCACTTCCCTCTGGTCTGGAAAGAAGCCACCGTCATCTGTCTCCCCAAAAAGGGGAAGCCCCTCAGTTCTCCCTCGAGCTACAGACCCATCAGCCTGCTCAGTTCGATGAGTAAAGTGGTCGAATCTATCCTCCTAGACCGGCTCTTAGACCACGTGGAGCAAAACAACCTTCTCCCCGACTTTCAATACGGTTTCCGCAGGAAACACGGCACTGGCGTAAGCGAATACATATCTGATAACCTCAACAAGCGTCGTCACACCTCCATGCTGCTTCTTGACGTCCAACAGGCTTTCGACCGAGTCTGGCACGAAGGCCTGATCTCCAAACTCATCACCCTCAACACCCCTCACTTTCTAATCGGGGTTATCAGATCCTTCCTTACCGACAGAAGCCTTCGCGTCCGCGTCGGCACAGCTCTGTCAGATAGCAAACCCATCAAGGCCGGTGTCCCGCAAGGTTCCAAACTATCTCCCATCCTCTTCAATCTGTTTTTTGCAGACATGCCCTCCCACCCTACAATTCTGACTGCCCTATATGCAGACGACATCGCCCTAATAGACTCCAGTCAAGCCATTCTCCATAGTACTGCGAGAATTAACAATTTTCTGCCCCAGCTCCTAAACTGGTATCGGACATGGAAACTTTCCATCAATGATACCAAATCGGAAGCAATTTTCTTCTCCCACAGAACCCGGAAACCTCCTTCCATTATGGTCAACAACCGCCCCGTCAAATGGACAAACTCCGTCACCTACCTAGGCGTCACCTTCGACAGAACCCTGAACTGGAGGCGTCACATCATATCCACCCGAAACAAGGCTGTGGGCGCATACATCGCGCTCAAGCCTTTCTTCCGTAATAACTCCATCTCCCATCAAACGAAAATCCGAGCGTTTAACGCAATCATCAGGAGCATTTGCTCCTACGCCATTCCCGTCTGGGGCAGCGCCCTCCCCAACCGCCTTAATCTTCTTCAAGGCACCTACATGCGAATCCTCCGTTCCGCATTAAACTATCCCTGGTTCGTCAGAAATATCCAAATTCTGAAAGAAACCGGTTTACCTTCTCTCCCCGACGCCGCAATAACATTCGCGGCAAACCTCCGGGCCTCAGTGTCAGGCCACCCAAACCCCACCATCTCGACACTATCCAACTACGCCCCCAAACCAAACGACCGTTTCAGAAGGCCTTGTCACCTTCTACCCTGAGCTGCCCTTCTTCGCTCATCCCGAGTTTCGCTCTTTAGCGCGAGTGCCCACCCTACCCATCTGAGGTGGGCCACCGTCTTCACTCGTACGCTCCCTCCCCCCTCTCCCAACTCTGCCCACTCCCGAAACCAACTCCCAATCCCAACCTCTCCACATCTATCCGGGGATGTTAAAACCTCACGGTTGAAAATCCCCTCTCGAGGAGGGGTTTTAGTCGGTAGGCGCCTCGGCGAATCCGACACTACCTCCCTCTCGGGGGAGGTGTCTTTTGAAGATTTCCCCTCCTCGAGTATAAACTAAAAACAAAAAAAAAAAAAAAATGGGTACGGTGTGGTAAGATGAGTGCTAGAGAACAGGGTAACGGTGTTGATTTAGCTGCTGAGCTAAATATGAACGAAACCGAGCTGGCTGATATATTGGAAAACTTCTTTCCAAACGATTCCTTCACATCATCCGCTAAAGGTGAGAGGTGTGTTGGAGGTGCTACCACGGTAACGATGGCGGAGCCTATGGCTAGCACCTCTACGATGGCGGTGGCGGGATCGAAGTCGATATCGATGAAGCCGAAGAAGCGATCGTACACACGAAGGTTGTCGGCTGCTCCATTCGATTATTCCAAGATAGTGGACCAAGTAGGAGAAGCCATAAATAGTGTTAAGGAGGAAAAGCGGCGACGAGAAATGGTACTGAATGAAAGAGAGACAAAGGCCGCTTCATTGACTGAGTACATGAAGCGGAAAGAGAAGGAGCTGGAGGAGTTGAACAGATCGGTAGTTGAAACGAGAAAGGAGGTACAAGAAATCGAACATAAGCTAGCTAATCTTAAGTCTGCTTTACTGAGTAAATTTAATGACTAAAATTCAATGATGTTTTATATTATATTGTATTATATTCAATAAAATTCTTTTATATTGTATCGTTTTATATTTTGTAATTAAAGAAATAAAAGAGAATATAAATTATAAATAAAAACATTTTATTTAGTTTAATATATAAAAACAATACAGCTAGGTATATATAATAAAAAACAAATTCAATAAAAATTTTTAATGTAGACCGCCGCCCCGTGGTGCATGGCATAAACGATTAATGTTCCCTGGAACGAGGTCCAGAAGAGCTGTTGTTCAAAGTGTTCGCAGAAGGCTCCGACCGGTCTTCTGTCGGAGACCTTCCATAACGTCGACCCTCCAGGAGTGGTACTTTCGAAAACTATGGTATCCACCCTTATATTGATACCAGTTGGCACGGAGCCAAGAAACAATACTGTATAGTAAACCATTTTCTTTGTTGTTGTATTTGTTGTATTATTGTTAAGACAGTGTTAGCAGTCTGTGCTGAACGTTGTGAAAACTTGAGTATTTATACAATTTCGAGGAGGAGGATATGAGTGGGGTAAAGTTAAGATCAGCACAAGTGTTTGTGCGAAGAAGGAAAAACTAGAAAGAGAAGTTGTTTGAGCTATAAATGACAATGTAAGTTAGAGTGAGGTGTGGATACTTTCTGATTAACACCTGTATACCAGCAGCACTTACATAAAAGTTCTGACACATGGCTCATGTGAACCATTGCTTATTCAGCAAATAGAAATAGGTTACATGTTTAGTAATGTCATGAACCTACGGATAGACATGGTGCTTGGTATCATCTCATACATACATAAAAGTTCTGATACATGGCTCATGTAGGGTGTGAACCATTGCTTATTCAAACATATGTCTTATGGTAGAATGCGCCTTCAGACATTTACGCTAGTGTGTGTATTTGCTATTTATACAAAGTTTATTTACATATGTCTTATGGTAGAATGCATCCTCAGCCATTTACGCTAGTATGCGTATTTGTGTTCTGACCTAGTTTAATAAATTACAACTATTTATACAAAGTTCATTTACATATGTGTTATGGTAGAATGCATCGTCAGCCATTTACGCTAGTATGCGTATTTATGTTCTGACTTAGTTTAGCGGCTAGAACTGTTACAATTCTCTGTCAGCAGAATTTAGATTCTGCTGTACAGAGTGTGATACTTTCCGAATTGTACATAATACAGGGTGTTCCCACAACTTCTCCCATTACAGACGTCCTCTAAGTTTCGTTGGAAGCAAACTGTTCTTCATGGAAGACTAAAAATTTTTTATTCAGACATTTTCTCCCTATCATCTACCCTTTATACACTTTTCGAGGGTTAAAGTGTGAGGGTGAAACACGTTAAAAAAATATTTCTCGACTTTTCAGGGTAGGATCATTTAGCCCACTGTTCAAATTAAATTTTCCAAGAGGAACACTTTTTTTTAACTGCTCCTATTTTTTTTATGCGTAATGGAGAACTTTTTGTCAACTCTATTTTTTCAAAATTTTTTTCAGATTCGGGTACTTCCACTCGGGGACCTTCTTCCCACACCAGATCGGTAGTTGAAACGAGAAAGGAGGTACAAGAAATCGAACATAAGCTAGCTAATCTTAAGTCTGCTTTACTGAGTAAATTTAATGATTAAAATTCAATGATGTTTTATATTATATTATATTATATTAAATAAAATTCTGTTATATTGTATCGTTTTATATTTTGTAAGTCAAGTATGGCTGACGACGCATTCTACCACAAGACATATGTAAATAAACTTTTTATAAAAAGCAAATACGCACACTAGCGTAAATGGCTGTAGAGTGAGGTGTGGATACTTTCTGATTAACACCTGTATACCAGCAGCACTTTGCTAACCAAACTGTGCATATTTCAATAAAAATCATAATAGGTAATAAACTTTGTATAAAAAGCAAATACGCACACTAGCGTAAATGGCTGACGACGCATTCTACCACAAGACATATGTAAATAAACTTTTTATAAATAGCTGTAATTTATTGTAATAAAGTCAGTCAGGATTAGACCTGACTCGCTTATAATTGGATCCTGAAACACGCTTCCAATTCATCGGTCCTTATCAGGACCACCCTGGCTCTACGCGCACCTTTTTGGTAGCAATCACGTCATGTATGTTACAATGTAGCGGACCTCTGCTTTTCTGTCACAGCTGCAGATTTTATCATTGCGATGTCGTAAACCAGTGCTGCCGACCTTGTCGTCAGGGGACTCAATCCTTAAGTCCGAGAGGGATAGTTGTCCGAATTTGATACTTCTGCCATTGCCAAGTGGTACCTTTAGCCTTCAACATCAATAGTGAGAGAGGCACCTTTTTTTTAGCACCGCTCCTTATACCTTTAATTAATTCTTGAAATTTAGGGTAGAAATTACTTCCCTCATTACAGACGTCCTTCAAGTTTCGTTGGAAGCAAATTGTTCTTCATGGAACACTAAACATTTTTTACTCAGACATTTTCTCCCTATCATCTACCCTTCATACACTTTTCGGGGGTCAAAGTATGAGGGTGAAACACGTTAAAAAAATATTTCTTGACTTTTCAGGGTGGGATCATTTAGCCCACTGTTCAACTTACATTTTCCAAGAGGAACACTTTTTTTTTTTAACTGCTTCTATTTTTTTTTTAAGCTTAAAGGTGTCAACTTTTTGTCAACTTTATTTTTTTTTTTTCAAAAATTTTTTCAGATTCAGGTACTTCGACTTAGGGACCTTCTTCCCACACCATAAGTTATTACCCAATTTCAACTCCTTCTGCTTCAAAAAAATTTCTAAAGCTTCATTTTTACACTTTTAGCCCCATCATTTTTTACGCTGAAGTATTTCATTAAATACTTCATTGTCTTCTTATACTACACCTCATTATCCATATTTTCATGTACTAATTTTTCATACCACTCTTTTCCTACCCTCAAAATATATTTTTTTTAATTTCTGGACTTAGAAAATTTTTACCATTATAAAAAATATTGCTACACCATCACCTTCGCTACCACACTACTCTATACCTCTTTCTTTACATCCCCACTATTCCCGACTACTCTCCCCACTAGAAAATTTTTACCATTATTCTCACCAAAAAATTTTTTCTCCGACAACTGTCTATTAAAATTCATAAACGAATACAACAGGTTCAATAACATATATTACGCCTTATGTACTCTTTCAATTATCCCACTCCTTCATCAATTAAAAAATTACTACTACCTTGCGATGCCACCTCATTATAAAAAATATTGCTACACCATCACCTTCGCTACCACACTACTCTATACATCTTTCTTTACATCCCCACTATTCCCGACTACTCTCCCCACTCTTTCCCCACCACATACCTTCCTATTTAAACCCTTATCAACCTGAGAGAGCATCACTTCACCAGAAGGGTCTTATGAATTAACATGGACCTTTCTCGTGTATCTATTGTCCTTTCACCATTCAGGCAAACTGTTAATGAAACCACCTCCCTCCAATGCAGATATTGTCGGCGTCTGCGTGAAAGCTGTTCGGCTGAAACAGGATTCTGCTGTCAAGAATGTTTTGACAACAGACCTCTGCTTTTCTGCCACAGCTGCAGATTTTATCATTGCGATGTCGTAAACTTGTGCTGCCGACCTTGTCGTCTGGGGCCTCAATCGTACCTCTGCGAAAAGTCGGGCTTTGTTTACGAGATCTATGATACGCACACGCTGTACTGTATTCTTTGCAATACTTACGAGCAAAGGCGTCAACTCTTCCGATCCATTATGTTTTCATAAACCTACCTTTCAATTACTATGTCATTACCTGTCCCCTCTCCTACACCTTCCTTTTCCTTTTTAAAGACTTGTGACCTTGACACACTTTCCATATAACTTCTTATTATCCCCAAACTGTACCTTAATCTTATATCTCAAACGTCTACTACCTTTTACCTCTTTATTTATTTCTTAACACAAATATATACATGTACACGTTCTACGCTCCTTCTACATAACCAAGATTATTACTTATTTCTATTACATATCCTTCTTCAAATACGGTCTTATTTGTGATACGGTGGTTCTCACTGCAAACAAACTCGTACCTACACATTTCACCACACCATCCGCAATGAACTTGTGAACTTCGTCATGGATATACACTTCCAACATCCATAAATTCGGAACTCGTGTATATAATGACACAATTCCTCCATTACTTCCCGCATATCGACAGCTCCAACACATTGGTAGGTAGCGAAGATTATTCCTATCACAGTACAGCACGTACGCAGAACATGCTGAGAAGTTCGTTTCACATTTGAAGAGTTTTCGAGCTACGTTCCACCCTTTCATTGAGCTCACATCACTTACATACTTATTTGCTTTATTTACAGTATACTCCTCTGTGTCTACGTAATCTCCTCTATGTAACACAGTGTTACGCTGCGCATCATTCAATCCTTCCATGTGGTCCGCATTATTCCAATACTCTACTTCTTTTGTACCACCACAAACTTCATCGATACTACTACCTTTATTACTGCTTCTTACATCCATTCTCAAACCAATCTTCTCAACTACTTCTGCCTTCTCTTCCTTTTCACTACTTTAACGATTGTCTACCTGCTTACAACTGCACTTCTTTCCCATCCTTCCACATCACAATATCTACATGAATCACGTACAATTGCAATTGCATTAATCAGTGTAAGTGTAACTAAATACCTAACATCATTCCTCTAATAACATTGCAATGGCACTTCAACGGCTGTAGACGTATTTAAAACTTTCCGTCATAAAAATCGTAAACTTCAGACGACTGCAGACGTATTTCGTTTCACATTACCGATACATGTACATATGTTTCAATTCATTGTGAAGCATTTGACCACCACATACACACAAGTTTAAAGTCAATGACCTTCCGTCAATTTGACCTTAAGTAACCTCTCCTCCTCTGAATTAGAACCGGTCATCTTACACTACTAAGAGGCGTCCCTTCGCATGCATTGTACGTACACAGCATAATAAACGTAGCACTATTTGCGGAAACACGTTGCCGAACGTTGGGACGCTTTAAAATCGTCAAAGTGTACGAAGAGTATACGCGACACCCATATACGTCGCTCGGTTTCCCGCCGCCTACAGGACAGGTCTTGAACTACTATATACGGTAGCCGCATATAGACTTTCAAAACTATCACAAAAAAGCGTCCACCTAATTTTTATAGAACGACCGTGGAGACCGAGAAGATCACTCAGGCCAAATTTTACATGGGATTCAATAGAGCGTCCGTATACGGACGCTCCAATGAAGGTGGACGCCCGATTGATGGTATTCGTTAAATGTACGGGCGCTGTATTGATGGTGGGATATATATATATATATATATATTGTAATATCAAAATAAAACAAAACACTTGGTAATAATTTGTTTCACAATTTATTTATCAAACTGACAATATTGTTTCGGCAGTTATGCCATTATCAAAGTAAATATACAGGTAAATTAACAAGTATTTATATAAAGGGTCTTAAACTAATACAAACATACAAATATGGGGTGTAGACAGCAAGTTACAGGTTTGTTTTGGTTGATAACTTTAATAGCGGGGAAATCCTAAATTCGGTCTGGTCATTTGTTACCTGTTTATGTTGTGCTATTGCTTTATATATTTCTAAGTTTTCTAGGAGATTTAAGCGTTTACCTTTATTGCAATTGTGTATGAGCTTTAAACTATTGTTATCTATAAAATGATTATTCTCTATACAGTGTTCAGCTAGTCCTGTAGATTTTTTACAATTCGAAATAGATTTGTTATGTTCATTTAAGCGTATTTTTAATGACCGACCAGTTTGCCCCAAATATATGGCTGGACAATTTTGACAATTTATTTGGTAGACACCATGGTAGACACACCATGGTACGCTAGAAGGTACAATCTAACACATCACCAAAAACTGATCCACTCCGAACTACATATTCAATTTTCCAACATCGAATTCGACCTCATTGACCAAGATGTTAGATACCAAGCTAACTGTGCAGCCCACGAACAATTTCAACGACAGGCAAAAAAACTACAATACCTCAAAGGAAGAAAAAAGTCCGCCGACACAACTCAGAACGTAGAAAATCTTCCTACTATAGACTTCAACCAACGGGTTAGTAATCTTTCGAATATTAAATTTACATCTAATGAAATCAGTCTCTTAGAGAAAGGTTTAAAATATAGTCCTCACTTTTCAAATCATTCGAAAGAGTTGGACAATCTACTTGTTAATACAGAATTAGCCATAGAAATGTCGAAGAATCCAAATAAAGAAGTAGAAAAATCAGTTTTTGCTAAATCTATTGGTAAACTTTTAAATTTAAATCCTCGTTGTGACTTTACGGAAAGGAACTTGATAAAATCGATCAAAAGTAAGTTAGAAATTAACAACCTTATCCTCTGTAAAGCGGATAAAGGAAACACTATAACTATTTTTAATAAAGACGACTACATACAAAAAACTTTGGCTATAATAAACAATGAGAATTTTAAAGTTTTAAAAACAGACCCCACCAATAAATTTCAAATTAAAATCAAATCCTTTCTAAAAAGTTGCAACAGTTTGTTTGAAGAAAGAGACAAATACATGTTAACTTTGATGAATCCGAGTGCGCCACTACTCTACAGCTTACCCAAAATTCATAAGATCAACTATCCAATGCGCCCAGTTGTATCATATGTACAAGCCCCTGCGTACAAACTTTGTAAAAAACTAAACAATATTTTACCAAAATTATTAAATTTTAACTCCGCATATGCCACTAAAAACTCGTTAAGCTTGGCAAATACTTTAAAAAATCTCCCTCTACCCCTTCATTACAAATTAGTATCCTTTGATGTGATAAACTTGTTTCCTTCAATACCGGTTAAGGAACTTTTATCTATTTGTAAAAACTTAGCTAACAATAATATCAATTTAACTAATAATGAGAAAACTGATGTAATATCTGCAATTAGCCTTTGCCTTGATCAAAGTTATTTTAAGTTCAATGGTAAGTTCTTCCAACAATTAAATGGTGTCCCTATGGGTTCACCCCTATCACCGTTATTCAGTGAGATTTTTATGTCTAATTTAGAAAACAAATTATTTGAGGGCCATATTAATTTAGTCAACAAAGTGCATTTTTGGACTCGGTATGTTGATGATATACTGTGTCTGTGGACAGGTTCAGATTTAGAATTAGACCATTTTTTGAATCACCTTAATTCCTTTTATTCTTCGGTACAATTTACGTTAGAAACTGAAAAATTATGTAAGTTATCATTTCTAGATTTAAAATTAACGAGATCCAAAGATCATATTGACATTGACATTTTCCGCAAACCCACTGCCACAGACACACTTATACCATCACATGCACGACAATCATATAATATTAAACTAAGTTCGTTTCACTCTTATTTACATAGGTTAATAAATTTACCCTTAACTAAAGAAAACTTTGACAAGGAATTGCTAACGATCAAACTTTTAGCAAAAAATAACGGTTTTGACATTTCTTTGATAGATGACCTCTTATATAAAAAAAGACGGAAACAAAATTTTAAATCCTTTTACCACTGTACCATCAAGGAGAATAAACTGTTTTCCTTCCTTAACTACATACCAAAGATTTCTAATAATATTTCTAATCAACTCAAGAAATTAGAAATCACTCCTATATCTTTAAACAAAACCAATTTAGGCACTTTGTTGGTGAATAACAAAATTGATAAAAAATGTATTTTGGAAAAGAATGGTGTCTACCAAATAAATTGTCAAAATTGTCCAGCCATATATTTGGGGCAAACTGGTCGGTCATTAAAAATACGCTTAAATGAACATAACAAATCTATTTCGAATTGTAAAAAATCTACAGGACTAGCTGAACACTGTATAGAGAATAATCATTTTATAGATAACAATAGTTTAAAGCTCATACACAATTGCAATAAAGGTAAACGCTTAAATCTCCTAGAAAACTTAGAAATATATAAAGCAATAGCACAACATAAACAGGTAACAAATGACCAGACCGAATTTAGGATTTCCCCGCTATTAAAGTTATCAACCAAAACAAACCTGTAACTTGCTGTCTACACCCCATATTTGTATGTTTGTATTAGTTTAAGACCCTTTATATAAATACTTGTTAATTTACCTGTATATTTACTTTGATAATGGCATAACTGCCGAAACAATATTGTCAGTTTGATAAATAAATTGTGAAACAAATTATTACCAAGTGTTTTGTTTTATTTTGATATTATAACATGTTTCACCAAGAGCCCAGCCAGAACTCCATATCATTAATATATATTGTAATGTTATAGGTATGTTGGAATAATAAAAAATGTGTAATGATTTGTTAGAATACAATACAATTTTTATTTATAAAATTAAATTATTTTATTTGGTTTCTGTAATTAAATTTTTGAATATTGAAAAGCATGAATAACTCTTCTCAGTGTAAGTTCCAAAATATAAAATTTACTTCTTTTTTTTTTTTAATAATTAAAATTAAATTTTATTTGTTACAACTTTATAATTTTAATAAACTACCTACTTAACCCAAAATAATACATTTTTTTTTTTTAATATAAGTAGGTATATTTTTTTAATTTAAAATTCTGGAATTTATTTCGTTTTCTAAATTTGTTACATTTCTTTTAAAAAATTGTATTGTAGGCATCCTTCTATCATGACATATAGATATTCTTGATCGGCATGACGAACTCTACGACATAAGTACTTTTTTTTCAAGAAAATCGGAACGGACTAAGCTATTGTACATAATTACCCTTTTTTATAGATAGACTTTATACAACCTATACCGTCCTCTCTGTTCATAGCCCTGAGTAAGGAGAAAAGAATAAAGAAATATAAAGCAAAAACTTCCCGTTCGTCCTTGTCGTAAGTTTGGAACGTCTGGTTGGCAAGTTGTTGCAAAGAAGCTTCCGTCTGCGGCTCGGCCGAGATCCCGGCTCGTTGCTTTCGTGGTCGCGCACTCACATTATTGTTCAAAGATTGTGCTTCGGACTTACCGCGTTCACGTGAAACGGAAACACGCTCTGGAACTTGTTTGTCCAGGTGCGACTTTAAATCCAATATTTCTTCCTCGCGGGCGCGTAACAATGTCTCAACTTGCCGAATTTTTTCTTCTTTCGTCTGCAAAAAGAAAAAGGAAACAAGAATAATATGCGCAAGAACCAAAGAAATTGTAGACTGTTGGATTCTCGTTATTTTATGATTAACAACATATTAACAAACAGATTGTTTAGTCTACTATAAGTTTATACAATAATGATTCTTTTCAGTCTTGAACGTAATTTATTTTTGATGAAAATTTAATATTTTTTTTTGGGTAGTTAGATGTCAAACTTTGAAAGTTGTAAGTCTGTTTTTATAAAAAAAAAAAAAACAATTACGATATCTAATAATTTTATTAATTAATACAATATGTAATAAATAAATAAATAAATAAATAAATAAATAAATATATATATGTAAAACACTAAAAATTTTTCGTGACTAATAACTAATAGGTACCGGACATTGCAATTTCGAATGAATATATATCCCTAAAAAGTAAAACGACGTCCTGAACGTCTTCCCCCCCTTCTCCTTCTTTTGCTTCCCTTTCTCCTCTTACTTCCTTTCCTTCCTCTTCGGCTTCGACTCCTGCTGCGACCTCCGCGAAGAGTCTGTGGAGTAAAATCTGCAGAAAGACTCCTGTTCCTTCTCCTGCCTCCGCGCCTTCTGGATCGCCTTCTTCGGGATCGTGGGGCCCTAGCAGCTTGTTCTACGTACACGGACTTATCTTTTGGGCTTAGGTTGCGCCACTCCGCAGCACAAGTGCGCACTATATCCATTTGGGACATTTTACCCAGTTTCTCTTTATTTCTCCGACGAAAATCTCTCAAGAAATTCAGGAATGGATTTCGAGATACTGGCGCCACGGTCGAGACTTCCTTTTTAACCTGTTTGTTCTCACCAGCTTTTTCGGTATTATCGTTGGACGCTTGTTGATTTCCTTCGTCTTGAACCCCCGACTTGGAATGTCTTCTTTTCAAGGAATGTTTATTACACTTGATCGAATATGGGCTGCGGCGTCTCCATGTCTGCTTGCTGTGCTCCCCCGATGAGTCGCTATCATTAAGTGATACCCTGGACTTGTTGACTTGGCGGTTAGTCAAACTAGTTCTACTACCGGTCGAATCCGAAGTAATTTTACTTTCTCTTCGTTCCTCCCTTAACGTCTTACCGTTTTTGGGGTCCATAATCACGGTAAGATTTTTAAAATTTTGATAAATAAACCAAATTAATTAATTTAGAGTGATACTCGGGAATATAAATTTGTATAAGTAAATTCACATAAATTATTTATTTACATAATATCAAATATTAACTGCAACTATGGAGATGAAATGTGTGTCAATGCCAACTACAAAAATTTTGCGGTGTGCTTCTTAGGCTTTTTTTAATAAAGTGAACAACATACAATTTATTTTTTGTACTGTATTGTACTGTACCTACACGACCTTAAAAAATTGCAAAACATACGGACGCTCCAATGAAGGTGGACGCCCGATTGATGGTATTCGTTAAATGTACGGGCGCTGGATTGATGTCGTAGACAAGAATATGTATGTTGGGCGCGGAAACCACCCCTTCATGGTGTAAAAATAAAAACATCACAGTGAAATTAACACAAGTTGAGTCTGTGGTTACAAAACTACAAGAGAAAGACACTCAGCCGATTGACAAGATAAACTCATTATCTACTGATTTGAATGCTTTAACCCTAGAAGTTCAGGATAGATTACGACGTGCTAACAACATCATCATATTTGGTATTCCTGAGAGCAACGGCGACCGACCAACAAAGGAAAGAAACGATAAACATACGTACATACAATCAGTAAGCTGCTCTGCTATGAACAACGTGGATCTTACTGGAATTATAACGGGTAGACTAGGTCCCTTGAAAGACAACAAATCTAGACCTATCTCTGTAACATTAAACTCTAAAGAAGAAGTACTTAGAGTACTCAAAAACAAAACCTTATTACCAAAAGAAGTGCGCATCTCTGCAGATAAAACCAAAGCAGAAAGAGATCATTTGGCTGCTCTGTGGAAAGTTGCTAATGAACATAATACTGCACACCCACAAGACAATATGCTTGTCAAATACATACGTGGTGTACCTATAAGGTAGTCCCAGATAAGAAGAAAGGTGATAAGAATCCATTTCCTGACCAAAACTCTCCAGGACAACATTAATTATAGCCTGTACCTACTACCAAAATGTACGTTCCATAAAAAACAAAATAAGTTCTTTAAAATTTATTATTATTACATATTATGTCGTACGTTCCTGATCTGATAGTATTCACAGAGACATGGCTAAACAGCTCTGTCCAAAGCCCTGAGCTTGGCCTTGATGCTTACAATATTTTTAGAGAAGATAGGAAACAAAACTCTAACTTTCCAGTCAAAGGCGGCGGTGTTCTGGTGGCTGTAAAAAATACAATTTCTGCAAGAAAACTTATTGTGGAGAGCGCAAACGAAGCCTTGTTCATATTGCTATCTAGTGGATCAATGAAACTTTTACTGATTGCAACCTACATCCACCTATGTCCCCCTCAAGTGCGTACCGTGATCTCATCACACAAATAGATACCTACTGTAGCTAACGAGCATCAAAACTGCGAAATCATAGTACCTACTAGGAGATTTTAATCTAACAAACACTAAGCAGTGCTGAAATCCTAGGTTGCATTTCACAATTTAAATTGCAACAAATTTATCCTGTCCATCCTGAAAAACAATATACCTACACTAGATCTGTTGTTTGCCCATAGGCCGATAGCTGAACCCCGAGATTCCGATGATCAACTGTTAGCTACTGACGCTCATCATATTCCAGGAAATTTTGTGTTAAAATTATCTAAAAATAAACCTAATAATATTGAACGAGTTGTACGCGATTTCTTGAATGCTGACTATAGTAAAGTAAACGAAGCTATTGAGGGTGTGGACTGGAGACGTTTAGCTATGTGCGAAACGATAAATTTGGCCGTTGATAACTTTTATGTAGAAATTAATAATATACTTGAAAGAACGGTTCCTATTAAACATATATACTCAGGCTCGTACCCACGATGGTATACAAATGAACTTAGGAAATTAACTGTTGCCAAAAAATCTGCACATTGTAAATGGAAACGCTTTCACAATGCCAACGATTACATCGAGTTTAAAGAGTTACGTGCAAAATGTATAAGGCAATCCAGAAAGGTATAGGTACTCTGACTATATTTATTCGGTTGAACGTGGCGCGCGAAAAGATATGAAGACATTTTGGTCGTACGTTAATAAATTTAAAAAGAAAGAGAATGTTCGTTCCCATTAGCATATATCTAGACGATCGGTTCCCAACCGGTGGATCGCGAACCCCTGGGGGTTCGCTACGTGTACAAAGGGGGTTCGCGAAAATAATAGCGTAATGGCGGGATTTTAAATGGCCAAAGACAAATAAAAGCAAAAAAAAAAAAAAACAAAAACACAAAAAAATAAAAAAACACACCAAATGCAATGCAGATTGCACGCTGTCGTTTCGAACGTATGCATACTGCCTATATCTTATGGTTGCCAACAGTTAGTTAAGCTATTTTACGGCCTTTAAATTCAAACTCAATGCCGTAAAAATCAAATGATGCGTCTACATGCACCGTTAAATATCAGCACTAGATAAATAAATAATGTCTAGAATACTTAGAAAACGTTAAAATTAACTTTCGATAACTATTTTTCCAATATACAATATACAATATATCCATCTCAAACAACTGAATACGTAGTCAGTCCATTTCAAGTAAATGTAAGTTTAGAAACCTCTCTAACTTTATTAGAAAAAGAAAAGCTCATAGAGCTGTCCTGTGACAGTTCTCTGCAAGCTATTTTTAAAGATCACTCCTTATTTGACTTCTGGCTCAGTATAAAAAATGAATATCCTGTTCTGACAAAAAAAGCCACAGACGTTCTATTACCATTCTGCACAACATAGGTATCTGTGCGAGAAAGGATTTTCAACATATACTTATCTGAAAGATAAATATAGAAACAATTCAAATGCAGAACCTGATCTAAGACTGAAATTGTCAGATATTGAGCCAAACTTTCAATTGCTTTGTTCCATGAAACAGCCAAAAATATCCTATTAAGAGCTTTTTCAAAGGGAACATGTGCTGCAATAAGAACCAGCTTGTTAAATTTATTTTGTATTCAATTTTTATAGCTCATTTTAGTCTTATTAATATTAATTATTTTAGTCTTATTAATGTTTGTGCAATATGTAAAATAAATGTTCTACAAAATTTTATTGTTTTTTTTGCCTATCATTAACGACTACATAGGGGGTTCGCCAAATTCTGTTGGATTTTACTTTTGGTTCGCGAGGAGAAAAAGGTTGAGAAACACTGATCTAGACGATAAGTCGTCAGAGGATGAAGGGGGGAGAGTGGAGCTACTCTCTTACTATTTCTCCTCGGTGTATACCTAGAAGCCAAACATTAGCTGAAATTGGACATATAACCACCAATCTCACCGTCTTAGATAAGATTGACATATTAAAGGAGACATTGTGGCCATTCTCCTCTCCATCGATGATAGTACAAGCTCAGGTGCGGACGGTTTGCCGTCTTATTTTATAAAACGATGCGCTCGTTCACTTATATCGCCACTGCATGACATCATGAGTCGTTCACTTAATGAAGGCCAATTTCCAAGTCAGTGGAAGATGGCATAATATATCCATCCGATACATAAAGAAGGTGACAAATGCAATGTAAAAAATTATAGACCGATATCTATCTTAAACTGTCTCTCAAAGGTTCTAGATAAATTAGTATGCGAGTGTTTAACAACCTTTATTCGTAACAAAATTACACCTGAGCAACACGGTTTCATGACCGGTAGGTCTACCTCCACCAATTTACTTTTGTACCTACTCTGACTTTATATTCGTAAATATGCGTCCAGCCTCTCAAGTTGACTCTATATACTACGTTGATTTTGAAAAAGCGTTCGATAGGATAAATCACGCTAGACTGTTTCAAATATATGTAGTTGAGAACATGGGCATACGAGGTGCTTTATATAGCTGGTTGAAGTCGTACATTTTTGGGAGGAAACAGGCAGTTCGTATCGGCGATGAGGTTTCTAACTGAGTTGAAGTGCCGTCCGGTGTCCCCCAAGGGTCTCATCTGGGCCCGATATTATTTAATATGTATATAAACGATTTACCTTCTACTATCCAATCAGCCCATGTACTGCTCTTTGCTGACGATTTAAAATTATTTACCACTATACGCAGTTCTTTGGACGCCTCAATGTTACAGGATGATATCAACAGACTGCTGGTCTGGTCAGTTGATAATGGAATGTTTGTAAATCTGCGCAAATGTGGTGTAATCAGTTTTAGCAGGCAAAGTGATCGCTTAGAATATGATTATAGTTTAAATAGGACATCAGTAAATAGGGTAGACTCCATAAACGACTTGGGCGTAAAATTTGATGATAACATGAATTTCGAATCTCACTTAGATTGTATACTATCAAAAGCTAACAGAATGGTTGGATTCATAAAACGAACTACTTTCGAATTCAGAGACCCTGCTACAGTAGTTTACCTATATAAATCCCTAATTGAACCTATTCTGACTTACTGCAGTACTAGGTATATGGACACCGTATACCAACTTAGCTTTAGGAAAACTTGATAGTATTCAACATAAAATCCTAAGATATACTGCATACAAAATGAACGTGCCGATGCATTTCACAGACCACGACTACACAAAACTGCGAAATACGTTTTCAGTAGCGCCGGTAAAGAGCATACATATTTATCATGATCTAGGTATTACTGTGCTTTAAGATCCATCATGGTTACCTTCAGTGCAATCAGGTGAAAGACTTATTTATCACTAGAAATGTACCTTACAATGTACGAAACCCTCGGCTATTATGTGAATATCAAACAAATTTATCATACTTGTATAATACCCCCGTTCCTAGATTGACCAGAGCTTGGAATAACCTCTCAACTGAACTAAGAGCCACCGATAGTATAAGCAAATTCAAAACATTCGTGAAAAATTTCTAGTAGCATTAAGACAAAATAAATACTTTAGTGCAAGCAACGAAATCCGTGGGGTGATAACTACCCACCACTACCAACATTGTTGTAAATTGTAAAATTTAGGACAGTACTGTCTACTTTGAACGATTAGGTGACTTTGTTAATCAATTTGTATGATCTACGGTGAGCGGTTTTTGAGATAAATTAATTGATAGAATATAATAAATCATTACTTTCACAAAATGTGACCTAATGTAGGAATTTATAATTCATAATAGCTGAATTTCAAACCTAACCCTTTAACAAAATTGAACTTTAATAATAATAATTTATACACAGGGCGTTCAGAAAAAAAAATCTAAAGTTTAAAAGCTTCAAACACGAATAATTTCTAATTTTAGACACTGAATTTGCGGTCAGAAATAGGTAAAACATTTTAATAATAAAAATTAACTTGGGTTTCAATGAAACACAAAATACCGTTTAAACAGTTTTACTAAAATTTTAATGATACTCTTACAATCGTTTCGGTCTCTCGACCATTCTCTCAAACTGGTTTCAGGTAATAACTCTTTGAGAATGGTCAAGAGACCGAAACGATTGTAAGAGTATCATTAAAATTTTAGTAAAACTGTTTAAACGGCATTTTGTGTTTCATTGAAACCCAAGTTAATTTTTATTACGAATAACTTCGTTTTTTAAATGGCATCTACCACATTTTGCTTTTTTGTTCTATTCATTTTTTTATGCTCTTTCTATCCATATGGATAAGTACTTTCTATTGTTTTATTAAAAAACAAAAAAATGAGTGATTTGGAATTTTTACTTAAAGTAACTAATTCTATAAAAAAGATCTGTAAAATAATATGCCTTGGACAACGGCAAACAAAGCAAAATCATAACGTCAATCAAGCCGTTCTTAACCTTCTAACCTCACCTTACCACCCCTTTAACCTTTGCAACCCTCAATTTTCAAAAAATTGATTATACCTATGTTGATCCGAATTTCAATTTTCAAAGTTTAAATACCTACGTGAAAAAAAGGGTTGGTTTTTCACTATAGAAGAATTATTGTTTATTTTTATCTTTTTCTTTACATTTCTTCATTGCTCTATCAGTTTTACATTTTCTTTAGTATACTTAATACGTACAAATAGTAACGTTACATATTTTATAACCAGTACAATATTGATACTAATTAAGTCAGTCCTGACTTATTGTTAAGTACATACGTTTTTGATATCGGTACTGAATAGAGATACATATAAGATAAAACAAAAATCGTGGTATGGTCTCGAAATAATTCAAATATAAGTTTACTTAGACGATTAGATAGGCCAAGGATGAATATTTCTTGTGAATTGAAAGAACATTGTTTTTAACCTTTCTGTGTCTCGTATCAGAACAGGCATTCCAAGTTTAAGGTCACAATCAAGTTGACGACTTTAAGCGGCCATTACCTAGTTAGTTATCTTTTTAATAGCAGAATAAATTAATTTGGTCATTAAGTGATGTTAAATATCGGAACTAGTAGTAGTATAGTATATGTCATTACTTTGTCTGAAATAAAACACAAAATAAGTATTTTATAAATTTACGAAAGTTGTGAAAAATGATTAAGGAGGTTGAGACGAGACGCTATAAATCGAAAACAATTGAAATTTTGTTCAAATTTAATTATGAAGCCTTTAACTTTATGAAAAATAATTATTATTTGAGGACAACACCTTGAGTGTTAAAAACACGTCTTCGATTTCTAGATGTTTTATGAAATTTTAGGTTTTTATTTTAAATGGTGACTATACTAGTGGAATTAAGAGACAAAAATTTATTTGAAGAAAATAGCAACATCCTACTATCTAAAGCCGGTAGGTGTCTGCAACACATTGCAAAAACAATTCAGCCGTTCACTCGACGCACGAAAGCAAAGCGGGCTCCTTATCAGACTACCAACTTAAATATCAACAACAAACGATACGCACACACATAAGTACATTACAAAATTCTTTCGATATTTTAGTGAATTCGATGACCTGTTTTTTCCTTTATCATTTTTCTGCTCTTTGAGTTACCACTAACTTAAAATTATGGGGTGTGCAGACGTAGGTATATTATAGACGCGCGTTAGGAGGTTTAATTTGTAAACATCTTTCTTTGATTTCTCATTTTATTTCTGTGCGCGCTTTCTTTAAATGAAAAAGAACTGGCACAATTAAAGATACTTTTCTTTTTCTATGCTTTATTTAAAATTTAATAACAATAACTAATAAAACTACAGGTAAAAATACACGCATCAATTTTAGTGCGGTTCGATAGCGATGATAGCGACCTCGATAGCAAGCATAGACAAGGGAGTACTTTAGATAGAAAACTCGAAATTTCGGGCGCGAGCGCCTCTTGTGAATGGGTGGTACTGTACTGTATACGTAAAAGCGCGAAATTTAAATAGATTGGAGGATACTTATGGTATTTACAATTGGAGTTAAAATTTGACATGTAGCAACAATCAGTTTCTAATGAAAGGTTGCTACACGCCAAAAACTTTTTAAAAATAATGTCAAGGAATAATAAAAAGAAATTTTAGCAAAATTTTATTTTATTTTATGAGAACCAAACATGAACAAATTACTAGGACTTCTACATCAAAAAGTAATTGTGACAAGTGTAGGTAAAGTTATACACAAATATAACAACTGCAAACTTTATGAATAATTGTGAAGTGAAGCATTTCAACTTACTGTAACTTGTGGACTCCAACGATCCATTTAAGACGCGATGAAGATGAAAGTGGAGGCGATGGGGTAGTAGCGTAAAGAGGGTTATTCCGTAATTGTTCTTACATTTTAAGGCGGATTCATCAAAATAAAAAACCTACGATATTGAAAGCATTAATTACACTTCAACTTACTGTAACTTGTGGACTTTAACCACTCTAACTGATTCCAGGAAAGGCCTGATGAAGTTGAAAGTGAAGGCAATGGGGTGGTAGTAAAAGATGTTTATTCCGTAATTCTTCTTACAGTTTAAGGATCTACATCCTTAAAAAGAAAAATAAATACATACATTGAAAGCATTAATTGCATTTTAACTTACTATAACTTGTGGACTCCAACTGACTTCAGGAAAGACCTCTGAAATGGGTACTGAACTATTTGACAAGTGACATGCAAGTGACAGTAGTTGACACCCCCTGATAGCAAGTGTTTCTCTAGCCGTTCGCGAATCGCAAATCCTCAGTCCAATATAATGAATCATTATTGTACAAACTTATAGACTAAACAATCTGTTAATCACAAAATAACAAGAAGCCAAGAGATTACAGACACCCATATCTTCATGATTAATCCCTACACAACTTTCTTCATATATGGGGATGAAGAGTTATTAAATTATATTCTTATACATAATTAAAATTTTTTAAATTAAAAAGTTCAAAGCAAAGTCTTTGAATGTTTTGCAATTTTTTAAGGTCGTGTAGGTACAGTACAATACAGTACAAAAAATAAATTGTATGTTGTTCACTTTATTAAAAAAAGCCTAAGAAGCACACCGCAAAATTTTTGTAGTTGGCATTGACACACATTTCATCTCCATAGCATCTCCATAGTTGCAGTTAATATTTGATATTATGTAAATAAATAATTTATGTGAATTTACTTATACAAATTTATATTCCCGAGTATCACTCTAAATTAATTAATTTGGTTTATTTATCAAAATTTTAAAAATCTTACCGTGATTATGGACCCCAAAAACGGTAAGACGTTAAGGGAGGAACGAAGAGAAAGTAAAATTAGTTCGGATTCGACCGGTAGTAGAACTAGTTTGACTAACCGCCAAGTCAACAAGTCCAGGGTATCACTTAATGATAGCGACTCATCGGGGGAGCACAGCAAGCAGACATGGAGACGCCGCAGCCCATATTCGATCAAGTGTAATAAACATTCCTTGAAAAGAAGACATTCCAAGTCGGGGGTTCAAGACGAAGGAAATCAACAAGCGTCCAACGATAATACCGAAAAAGCTGGTGAGAACAAACAGGTTAAAAAGGAAGTCTCGACCGTGGCGCCAGTATCTCGAAATCCATTCCTGAATTTCTTGAGAGATTTTCGTCGGAGAAATAAAGAGAAACTGGGTAAAATGTCCCAAATGGATATAGTGCGCACTTGTGCTGCGGAGTGGCGCAACCTAAGCCCAAAAGATAAGTCCGTGTACGTAGAACAAGCTGCTAGGGCCCCACGATCCCGAAGAAGGCGATCCAGAAGGCGCGGAGGCAGGAGAAGGAACAGGAGTCTTTCTGCAGATTTTACTCCACAGACTCTTCGCGGAGGTCGCAGCAGGAGTCGAAGCCGAAGAGGAAGGAAAGGAAGTAAGAGGAGAAAGGGAAGCAAAAGAAGGAGAAGGGGGGGAAGACGTTCAGGACGTCGTTTTACTTTTTAGGGATATATATTCATTCGAAATTGCAATGTCCGGTACCTATTAGTTATTAGTCACGAAAAATTTTTAGTGTTTTACATATATATATTTATTTATTTATTTATTTATTTATTTATTTATTACATATTGTATTAATTAATAAAATTATTAGATATCGTAATTGTTTTTTTTTTTTTTATAAAAACAGACTTACAACTTTCAAAGTTTGACATCTAACTACCCAAAAAAAAATATTAAATTTTCATCAAAAATAAATTACGTTCAAGACTGAAAAGAATCATTATTGTATAAACTTATAGTAGACTAAACAATCTGTTTGTTAATATGTTGTTAATCATAAAATAACGAGAATCCAACAGTCTACAATTTCTTTGGTTCTTGCGCATATTATTCTTGTTTCCTTTTTCTTTTTGCAGACGAAAGAAGAAAAAATTCGGCAAGTTGAGACATTGTTACGCGCCCGCGAGGAAGAAATATTGGATTTAAAGTCGCACCTGGACAAACAAGTTCCAGAGCGTGTTTCCGTTTCACGTGAACGCGGTAAGTCCGAAGCACAATCTTTGAACAATAATGTGAGTGCGCGACCACGAAAGCAACGAGCCGGGATCTCGGCCGAGCCGCAGACGGAAGCTTCTTTGCAACAACTTGCCAACCAGACGTTCCAAACTTACGACAAGGACGAACGGGAAGTTTTTGCTTTATATTTCTTTATTCTTTTCTCCTTACTCAGGGCTATGAACAGAGAGGACGGTATAGGTTGTATAAAGTCTATCTATAAAAAAGGGTAATTATGTACAATAGCTTAGTCCGTTCCGATTTTCTTGAAAAAAAAGTACTTATGTCGTAGAGTTCGTCATGCCGATCAAGAATATCTATATGTCATGATAGAAGGATGCCTACAATACAATTTTTTAAAAGAAATGTAACAAATTTAGAAAACGAAATAAATTCCAGAATTTTAAATTAAAAAAATATACCTACCTATATTAAAAAAAAATGTATTATTTTGGGTTAAGTAGGTAGTTTATTAAAATTATAAAGTTGTAACAAATAAAATTTAATTTTAATTATTAAAAAAAAAAAAAAATGTTTTGAAACGACTGTAGCATTTCAAAATTGTAATTGAAAAAATTATTTAAAAAATCCAGAGAGTAAAGAAATTTGTTATGATTAGATTAGACATAAAAAAAATTAACAACAGAAATTTTGAAATGAAAAGCAAATAAATCAAAATTAGAAGAACATAATTAATAAAATAGAAGATATTTAAAGATTTTAAGAAAGCAATAGTATCTATTTTAATAATACAAGTGGAAGAATAAGTAGTAGTAGAAGAAGAAGAAGAAGTTAATTGATATAAAAGAAAAGAAAAATTAATATGGATATGGAATTACTTCATATTTTGGTAAAAGCTGTTTTTCGATTGACATTGTGACAAAGTGAGTGAATAACATGAACCCTACTAATAATCATGATTGCATAAAAGAAAAGAAAAAATTATTTAAAAGATCCAGAGAGTGAAGAAATTTGTTATGATTAGATTAGACATAAAAAAAATTAACAACAGAAATTTTGAAATGAAAAGCAAATAAGTCAAAATTTATTTATTTATTTATTTACTACCAGTATATACATAGATATAATTTACATTGATTTACAAATCAAAGTAAATCCTTGCAAGGAGGGACAAGTCCCTGTACGCAGGCTGGTATACAAAAGTGAAAAAGAAACTATGTCTAACCTAAAACTAACTTAAAAGTACATAATAAAAGTACATTAATAAATAAATTAATATTGATTCTATTTATTGCAAAAATAAAAAAATATTTTTTTTGCCATATCTTTATATATTTCTTTTTATCCATTTGCATATTTCTTTCTTTATCATTTTTTTGCTTTTATTTAGATTTTTTAATTCATTCGGCAATGCATTGAAAGTATTTATTGCCTCAATTATGCTCATTTTACTGCTCACAGCTTTATGAGTTGTTGGTAATTGTATTATTTTTTTTCTTGTGACACTGGCAGAGTTGAGAAATCTTTCTCTAAGTTCATAGTGAAAACAGATTGATTCAAGACTAAAAATTTGTTTTAGATTGCATGGCGTTTTATCGACCTCAAAACAATTTTTATTAACACATTTCAATATACTGTTTTGCATTGATTGTAACAGTCCTAAATTATTATTAGGTATATGCACCTCCCCATGCAACTATTCCATATGATATAACACTATGGAAAAATGCATAATATATTATTCGCATGGTATGTATATTAGTAGTTGATTGTATTTTATTGAAAACATATAGTAAGTATTTCGTTCTGTTTAAAATATATGATATGTGGTTTAACCAAGTTAGTCTGTAGTCAATCATTATACCTGAGTATTTACAGTATTCAACTCTACGTAGTTCAACTTCTTTAATTTTTATCCTAGTTATATTTGGTACACTATCTATATAGTTGCCGAACGTTATATATACAGTTTTTTCTTTATTCAAGGACAATTTGTTTAGCGCTAGCAAATCAGAAATTTTATTAAGATATTGATTCATTTTGGTTACACATGTGTTCCAACTATTATCTATAGCTATAATTGCAGTATCATCTGCAAAACACAAAACTGATTCTTTAGGCATATTTTCAATAATATCATTGTAATACAATATAAATAGAAGAGGTCCCAATATGGAACCTTGTGGAACTCCCATCTTTACATTTATATACATACTTTTTTGATCATTTATTTTAACAGATTGTTGTCTATTATTTAAATAAGTGTATATTAGGTCATATGCTTTACCCCTTATCCCTATACGATACAATTTGATCATTAATAAATCATGGTCTACTGTGTCGAATGCTTTTGCTAGATCTAGAAAGGTGACTATTGCTGATTTGCTAATGTCTAAACTACTGTAGAGAATTTGACTTAAATTATTTAAATCATCCTTGGTTCCTAAGCACTTGAGAAAACCAAACTGACTTTTAGAGATAATATTATTATCTGCTATAAAGGAGTATAGTCTATTGTAAATTAATTTTTCAAGTATTTTAGCTATGTTTGAAATTAAAGAAATTGGTCTGTAATTATTAAGTAAGTTTTTTTCCCCAGATTTATGAATAGGAACTATGTCCGCTTTTTTAGGTGCATCAGGCCAGACAGCCACTTGTATACTTAAGTTAGCTATGTGGAGTAGTTACAATACGCCCGCTCCGGTTTAGGTTTTTAAAAAACGATTTTATTTAATTTGAACAAAATAAAAGGTTTACAAACTTTGTCGTTAATTATTTAATGAATTACTTATTGATTATTTGTTAATTACACTTTTGATTTATTATTTATTTTAACCGGAGGGCGCATGGAGACAACGAGCTTTTTGGGTAGATGTTACCACTTTTACATTTACTCGAAGACTAACTATTTTGTTAATGCTTTGCATTAACATCGCCTCTTGGCAAAAACACTAGTTCAGCAATTTCAGTTTAACTTTGCTATCAATATCTTATTATTGCAATTGTATTAAAGCAGACGCTAATTCAGCATTATTTAATAAAGACTTATTGTTTTTAGGTCTCTTGACTGAGTAAGGCACTATCTATGTATAAGGATATGGTTTTAAGGATTTTAGTGCTTATATTATCTACACCACCTTTTTTTATTTTCATTTTCCTAATAATATTTTCTATTTCATAAGAAGTAACTGGTGCAATATATATACATAGTATTATTATTATTTTTGGGTAAATCCAGTGTTAAACTGTTTGGTTGAACTATTTTTTTACTTAAATTAATACCTACATTGACGAAATATGTATTAAAAGATTCAGCTATTTCATTATCATCTGTTATTTTTTTATCGTCTAACGTGATATAATCTATTTTAGAGTATTTTTTGTTCTTTTTACTAACTTTGTTATTTATATAGTCCCAAAGTTTTCTTTGATTGTTACTTACACTTAAAACCTTTTAATTTTCATATTTATTTTTAGCTAAATTCATTACTTCTTTTAGTCTATTAGCATATTGTGTATATTCTCTCTTTTTATTTTCATTATCTGAATCAGATTTCCATATAAAATATAATTTTTCTTTTTTCTCACAGGATTTTATAATAGTATAATGAGCGTATGTGTACGAGAGCGAGCAGTGCGGCGAGCGTGTGTGTGTGCGATAGCGGCGACGAGAACCGACAGCAGATAAGCGGAGCTCAAAGAACGCCGGCGTCGGTCGGCGCTTTGATGACGATAAACAAGGCCATAAATTAGACGAACACAATAAGCACTCCAGTAAAGTCTAGTATGTCATTCTGGAACTTTCTGGATTGTTCCTAATCAGTATAAATACCTGTTGACGTGGCCAGTAAGAGTCAGTTCACAGTGAGCTTCCGAACAAGTAATATAAATAGCAAACTACGATATACCGAGTGATATAAATACGCATTTTCCTTGTGATATAAATAAGTCGTTGAATTATTATTAGTGTTTAAGTATTCTATTAGTGTTTAAGTGTTAAATAAATGGTTGTAATATAAATATCCGTTAAATAAATAAGTTCTACTAGAAAAGTCGTTACATTGGTGTCAGGTGTGGGGTGCTCAGCCAATCGATCCCCCACAGAAGAGAATTATCTAGTAGAAGGAAAATTGTTAAATAAATCAAAATGCCTAAAAAGTTGTTGGATCTGAAAGTTGCCGAACTGAAAAGTGAACTCGAGGAGCGAGACGAAGATACGTCTGGTAACAAGCTCACCTTACAAGGGCGGCTCGAGGAAGCATTGATACGAGAGGGTTTCGATCCGAATACCTACGAATTTGAGGATGAACTAGAAAAGAAATTAAAGGAAAATTCAAAGGAACTAGAAAAGAAATTAAAGGAAAATTCAATGGAATTGGAAGGGAAACTGGAAAAGAAACTAAAGGAAAATTCAATGGAATTGGAAGGGAAATTGAAAGAAAATCTGGAAAAGAAAATGGAAAACCTGGAAGAGAAATTAACCGAAAATTCAAAAGAACTGAAGGAAAATTTAGAGAAATTCGACGCAAAATTGGCTGAAACAGAACAGAATTTTGCAGGAAAATTTCAAGAAATAGATTCACGAATTAAGGAAATAGAAGAAAGGCTTCTATGTACGACAATGTCCGAACAGATCGATCATGAAGCCAGAAGTGTGAAGCAGGAGAATGGACACGGGGTTTCATCGAAAGCATATACGAAGCCACCTAAACTCGACGGAAAAACATCATGGACCACTTTCCTTAAGAAATTTGAAACGGCCGCGAAGTCGAACGCATGGACGTTGGAAAATAAAGCCTCCGAGCTGGTCTGCGCGCTGTATGGTAATGCCGAGGAGATTTTGGATACCATACCACCCGAGAAGTTGAACGACTATGAACACCTAGTGAAGAAGTTAGAGATGCGGTATGGTCAGGCACATATGACGAGCGTCAGTCACGTGCAGTTAAGAAACCGACGTCAGAAGGCAGGGGAAAACCTGCAAGAATACGAGGCCGATATCGCCCGTCTGGTCCGCCTCGCGTATCCAGGTACTCCCGACGACACGCTAGAAAAGTTGGCTGTCGACTCTTTCATCGATGGGTTAAGGGATGACGACATACAACAGCGACTCCGATTAGATAGGCCAAAAACACTCGCTGAAACGTTGGCTCGGGCACTGGAGTATGACGTCGTCAAACAGGCATTGCAACGGCAAGGTAGAGTGCGCGAGCTAAGGGAGGAGCCCGACGGTCGATACGAAGACAGACTAGAGGAAGTAGTTAGCAGGATAGTGGGAAGACTAAATAAGAAACCGAGACCAATAAGATGCTGGAACGGCGGGAAATTGGGACACGTAAGAAGCGCTTGCAAGAACGAAGAGGTTACTCAAGAGCGCGTGCACCGCGTTCCGGAAAACTAATCAGGGACGACGCGGCGGGGCAAACGTCGGTCCCGGGACACGAGGCCCCAGGTTTAGTAGCACTGACTAAGACAATGAAAGATCGAACTGACAGCCTTTTTCTCAGTGGACTCATAAACAGGAAGCAGTGTTCATTTCTGCTGGATACTGGAGCTAGCAGAACAATCATAAGGCCCGGAATATTGACCGAGCCCAGTAAACTTCTGCCAACGCAATGGAAGCTCCGTACCGCCACTGGAGAACAAGTAGTAGTCAGAGGCGAAAGTTACGTCAACATCCAAATGGGAAGAACGTCTTTTAAACACTGCGTGTTAGTGGCAGAAATAGAGGACAATGTAATACTGGGTTTGGACGTCCTCCGAAAATATGACTTCTGCTTGAATTTCCGGAGAAAGAATGTGACACTGAACGGCGAAACGTTCCAGTTACACGCCCAGGACACTGCCATGCCACAAGTTAACAGATTGAGTTCAGGGATGCGCAAAGTTCAAGGTATTCCGGAGGCGTTGTTAAAACTGTACAAGGAGGCGGGTGAAAACCGTAATCAACCTGAACAACGTCGAATAGGGGAACTCCTTGTAAAGTACCAGGACGTGTTCGCATTGGACAACGGCAAGAAAGGGCGAACCAACATCGTCGTCCATAAAATCAACACTGGCGAAGCGCAGCCCATCCGTCAGAGACCGAGGAGACTACCACTGGCCAAAAAGGAAGAGGCCGAAAAGATTATAAGCGACATGCGGAAGGACGGAATAATAGAACCATCGACCAGTCCATGGACGTCGCCGGTAGTTTTGGTCAAGAAGAAGGACGGATCTACACGCTTCTGTGTTGACTACCGCCAGCTAAATAATGTCACCAAGAAAGACAGCTACCCCTTGCCACGCATCGATGATACCTTGGACACGCTTGCGGGGTCGACAATATTCTCAACGCTAGACCTTAAAAGTGGATACTGGCAAGTAGATCTGGATCCTGAGGCCAAAGAGAAGACGGCATTTTCGATCGGAACCGGGCTGTGGCAGTTCAACGTGATGCCGTTCGGGTTGTGTGATGCGCCAGCCACATTTGAACGACTCATGGAGACGGCTTTGAACGGCTTGATTAGGAAAACTTGCCTGGTATACCTTGACGACATAATCGTGATCAGAAAAGACTTCGACGATCACCTGAAAAACTTGGAAGAGGTACTTCGAAGGCTGCGTGATGTCAACCTTAAATTAAGCCCCAAGAAATGCCAGCTATTTCAGGAGACAGTGAACTACCTGGGGCACGTAGTCACGAAGACCGGCGTATCAGTCGACCCGCAGAAGATCACAGCCGTACGAGAATGGCCAGTACCTACTGAAGTACATCAGGTCAGAAGCTTCCTTGGCCTCTGTACTTACTATAGACGCTTCGTTCCTGGATTTGCCAATATTGCCAAGCCATTGACTCGACTAACCGAAAGTGGCAGACCATTCTGCTGGGAACCGGACTGCCAATCTGCCTTCGAAAAGTTAAAGCAAGCTCTCGTTTCCACAACCGTGTTGAGTTATCCGATACCAGAGGGGAAATTTGTTTTGGACACCGACGCTAGCAATGTTGGGTTAGGCGCAGTGCTCTCACAAATACAACACGGAGAGGAAAAAGTCATCGGTTATTTCAGCAAGACCCTATCCAAGCCCGAACGAAACTACTGTGTAACCCGACGAGAACTACTGGCAGTAGTAAAGAGCGTGGAACAGTTTTATAAGTACTTGTATGAAAGGAAGTTCCTGCTCCGAACAGATCATGCTGCTTTGCGGTGGTTACTGAGTTTCAAGAATCCAGAGGGTCAAGTCGCGCGTTGGATAGAAAAGCTCCAAGAATACGACTTCGACATACAACATCGAGCTGGAAATAGCCATAAGAACGCCGATGCCTTATCCAGAAGACCATGTTCCGAAAATTGCAAGTACTGCAAGCGCCTGGAGGAACATGAAGAAGTCCGGAGAATAACCGTCACGGATGAACAATGGCATCCTGATAACATCAAGACGGAACAGGGTTCTGATCCGGTCCTGAGCTTGTTCCGAAGGTGGAAGAATGATGGCAGACGACCGACCTGGCAAGAGATCGCCGCTAAATCTGGGGAGGTGAAATCGTTGTGGACCCAATGGGACTCTATTGTTGAGGAAGATGGACTCCTGAAGCGAATAGTGGAAAACCAGAATGGTACTGAGAGCAAACGTCAATTGCTTGTACCGAAGAGCCTGGTAAAGGAAGTCTTGAAGTGCCTCCATGACGATGCTTCGGGGGGACATTTTGGTGTTAACAAGACCCTTGGAAGACTCCGTGAGCGGTTTTACTGGGTCAATTGCAAAAAGGACGTTGAAGACTGGTGCAAGAAGTGCACAACTTGTGCAGCCAGCAAGGGACCACAAAAACGACGGCGTGCTCCTATGCGCCAGTACAATGTCGGCAGTCCATTCGAACGGATTGCCATAGACATCGCAGGACCGTTTCCAGAGACCGATGGTGGCAATAAATACATCCTGGTGGCAATGGACTACTTCACAAAATGGGTTGAAGCGTACGCACTTCCAAATCAGACAGCCACCACAGTAGCGGAGGAGCTCATAAACCACCTGATCAGCCGGTTCGGCGTGCCCATGGAGCTTCATTCTGATCAGGGTCGGAATTTTGAGTCCGCCGTGTTCCAAGAAATCTGCAAGACTTTAGGCATTCACAAAACCCGGACAACACCTCTGCATCCTCAATCAGACGGCATGGTCGAGCGAATGAACAGGACCATTAACAAGTACTTGTCCAAAGTAGTCTCCAAACACCAAAGAGACTGGGATCGCCATCTGCCACTGTTTCTTATGGCATATCGATCATCGATTCACGAAACTACTGGACAAACACCAGCAAAAGTACTGTTTGGTCGGGAGCTACGGTTACCATGTGACCTGAAGTTTGGCTGCAAACCTGGTGAGGACGTTGCCGGAGAAGACTACGTTAGTGATCTTCGCAGAAGACTTGACGATATCCATGAGGAAGTACGTTCCCGGATGCAGATAGCTAGCGATCGCATGAAGGACACATACGATATACGGGCCACTGATGGAGGTTCCCAGGATGGAGACATGGTGTGGTTATACAATCCACAGCCCCGTAAAGGTCTTTCGCCGAAGCTACAGCAGCACTGGGAAGGCCCATATACAATCGTCAAGAGAATAAATGACGTTATTTACCGGATTCGACGCACACCAAATGGAAAACCGAAGGTTGTCCATTTTAACCGTTTGGCCCCATATGTCGGTGACAATCACGAAGAAGCACGAATCGGGCTTATGCAAGCTCGTTCTCCAGATCCCCAGTATGACGAGTTTATGGCCACGCCGAGCTTGTATGCTAATTCCAGATTCGGTGTCACCTCCGAGAGATCCGAAGATTTGTTTACTGCTTCGGACTCGCTAGTTCATTGTGTGGCCAAAGACTTGAGGATGGATCGCGGTATTGCCACCGTATTCAAGAAGAAGTTTGGCCGCTTGTCAGAGCTGCGGGACCAACTCGGAGATGGAAAGAAAGTGCTAAGTCTGGTGGACGGGAACCGATCCATTTACTACCTGGTTACTAAGAAGGCGTCGTCTGAGAAGCCCACCTATCGCTCGTTATGGAATTCGTTGGTGGAACTAAGAGACCAACTGCTATCCACAGGTACCACAAGGTTGGCCATGCCAAGGATAGGATGTGGGTTGGATGGACTGAACTGGAGAGTGGTGCGGAGCATGTTGGAGGTCTTGTTCCGGTGGAGCGGCGTCGAAATAACGGTATACACCAATAATCCCCAACGAGATCCCGCACAGCCAAGGACGGTGGATTGCTACTTCCATATGACGACTGGGTGCCTTAGGGGACAGAATTGCAAGTACCGGCATGATCCTTCGAAGGAACGAACGGAAGATGTGATCCGGGACGGATCACCCTTAAGGAGGGGGCAGTGTAATGAGCGTATGTGTGCGAGAGCGGGCAGTGTAGCGAGCGTATATGTGTACGAGAGCGAGCAGTGCGGCGAGCGTGTGTGTGTGTGCGATAGCGGCGACGAGAACCGACAGCAGATAAGCGGAGCTCAAAGAACGCCGGCGTCGGTCGGCGCTTTGATGACGATAAACAAGGCCATAAATTAGACGAACACAATAAGCACTCCAGTAAAGTCTAGTATGTCATTCTGGAACTTTCTGGATTGTTCCTAATCAGTATAAATACCTGTTGACGTGGCCAGTAAGAGTCAGTTCACAGTGAGCCTCCGAACAAGTAATATAAATAGCAAACTACGATATACCGAGTGATATAAATACGCATTTTCCTTGTGATATAAATAAGTCGTTGAATTATTATTAGTGTTTAAGTATTCTATTAGTGTTTCAGTGTTAAATAAATAGTTGTAATATAAATATCCGTTAAATAAATAAGTTCTACTAGAAAAGTCGTTACAATAGCTTCTGTAATCCAAGGCTTTCTTTTTTTATACCTATTTTTTTTTTTTTTGTTTTCGCACTATCAATACAATTTAGGATTTTTTCTATCAATAGGTTAGTAGCCTTATTTACATCATTACATATTTCAATTTCATCCGAATTAGTAAACCCTGCAGCTAATTTTAATTTGTTATAATCTAGAAAAGCTTGTGGTTGAGCACTAAAATGTTGAATTCGATTTTTTATTTTGAAAAATAATGTATAATGATCCGTTATTGTATTTTTTAAAGTATACGTTTTTATTTCTAATTCATCTGTTTTTATCAATAGATTATCAATGCATGTACCTCCATTTCTATTATTAGCTGAAGGTCTAGTAACTGAGTGAAAACCTGGAAAATAACCACCTTCCAAAAAAGTTTCTAAAAATGCTTGTGTAACTATATCCTGTTCAAGTAAATCTAAATTAAAATCACCCACAATCAAATGGTTTTTACATTGTGTCTTTATATCTATAAAATCTTTAAATGCTTTTAAAAATGTATATTTTTGTATTTCATGAGATCTATATAATGAAGATATTTCAAAATTTTTACCACTGAGCAGACTCACTTTAATATTTATGATTTTTAATGTTTCTATTTCCAATATTTCGCAATCATGTGCAATTTCATTTAAAACATAGACTATAACACCATCAGCACTATTTAATTGTCTAGCATTGTAGTACATGTGATAACCAGGCAGGTAGAAAAAATTTTCATGTTCAACCCGCCAGGTCTCCACGCACACTATTATACACGGTTTAAATTCTAGTCTATTGAGTAATATTTGTAATTGTGAAAAATTAGCATTTATGCTTCTAATATTCAAGTACAACACTCCATTATCTTTGTATTTAATACAGTTATTTATATCATTTATATTTTTGCAGAACTTTTCTTTGGTAATAGTGTCTTTTTCTATATCTATCAAATTAGAAGAACATAATTAATAAAATAGAAGATATTTAAAGATTTTAAGAAAGCAATAGTATCTATTTTAATAATACAAGTGGAAGAATAAGTAGTAGTAGAAGAAGAAGAAGAAGTTAATTGATATAAAAGAAAAAAAAAATTAATATGGATATGGAATTACTTCATATTTTGGTAAAAGCTGTTTCTCGATTGACATTGTGACAAAGTGAGTGAATAACATGTCTCCATATTTAATAGAAAAACTATTGACTTTTAGTGATTTAAAATTTCGTTTAAAAAAAAATTGTTAATAGTATTTAATTAGTTTTAGTTATAGAGTAGAATTTATAGAATATTATTTAAAAAAAAAAAAAAAGAAGTTGTAAATTTTATATTTTGGAACTTACACTGAGAAGAGAGTTATTCATGCTTTTCAATATTCAAAAATTTAATTACAGAAACCAAATAAAATAATTTAATTTTATAAATAAAAACAACCTTTTTCTTTAATAATTAAAATTAAATTTTATTTGTTACAACTTTATAATTTTAATAAACTACCTACTTAACCCAAAATAATACATTTTTTTTTAATATAGGTAGGTATATTTTTTTAATTTAAAATTCTGGAATTTATTTCGTTTTCTAAATTTGTTACATTTCTTTTAAAAAATTGTATTGTAGGCATCCTTCTATCATGACATATAGATATTCTTGATCGGCATGACGAACTCTACGACATAAGTACTTTTTTTTCAAGAAAATCGGAACGGACTAAGCTATTGTACATAATTACCCTTTTTTATAGATAGACTTTATACAACCTATACCGTCCTCTCTGTTCATAGCCCTGAGTAAGGAGAAAAGAATAAAGAAATATAAAGCAAAAACTTCCCGTTCGTCCTTGTCGTAAGTTTGGAACGTCTGGTTGGCAAGTTGTTGCAAAGAAGCTTCCGTCTGCGGCTCGGCCGAGATCCCGGCTCGTTGCTTTCGTGGTCGCGCACTCACATTATTGTTCAAAGATTGTGCTTCGGACTTACCGCGTTCACGTGAAACGGAAACACGCTCTGGAACTTGTTTGTCCAGGTGCGACTTTAAATCCAATATTTCTTCCTCGCGGGCGCGTAACAATGTCTCAACTTGCCGAATTTTTTCTTCTTTCGTCTGCAAAAAGAAAAAGGAAACAAGAATAATATGCGCAAGAACCAAAGAAATTGTAGACTGTTGGATTCTCGTTATTTTATGATTAACAACATATTAACAAACAGATTGTTTAGTCTACTATAAGTTTATACAATAATGATTCTTTTCAGTCTTGAACGTAATTTATTTTTGATGAAAATTTAATATTTTTTTTTGGGTAGTTAGATGTCAAACTTTGAAAGTTGTAAGTCTGTTTTTATAAAAAAAAAAAAAACAATTACGATATCTAATAATTTTATTAATTAATACAATATGTAATAAATAAATAAATAAATAAATAAATAAATAAATATATATATGTAAAACACTAAAAATTTTTCGTGACTAATAACTAATAGGTACCGGACATTGCAATTTCGAATGAATATATATCCCTAAAAAGTAAAACGACGTCCTGAACGTCTTCCCCCCCTTCTCCTTCTTTTGCTTCCCTTTCTCCTCTTACTTCCTTTCCTTCCTCTTCGGCTTCGACTCCTGCTGCGACCTCCGCGAAGAGTCTGTGGAGTAAAATCTGCAGAAAGACTCCTGTTCCTTCTCCTGCCTCCGCGCCTTCTGGATCGCCTTCTTCGGGATCGTGGGGCCCTAGCAGCTTGTTCTACGTACACGGACTTATCTTTTGGGCTTAGGTTGCGCCACTCCGCAGCACAAGTGCGCACTATATCCATTTGGGACATTTTACCCAGTTTCTCTTTATTTCTCCGACGAAAATCTCTCAAGAAATTCAGGAATGGATTTCGAGATACTGGCGCCACGGTCGAGACTTCCTTTTTAACCTGTTTGTTCTCACCAGCTTTTTCGGTATTATCGTTGGACGCTTGTTGATTTCCTTCGTCTTGAACCCCCGACTTGGAATGTCTTCTTTTCAAGGAATGTTTATTACACTTGATCGAATATGGGCTGCGGCGTCTCCATGTCTGCTTGCTGTGCTCCCCCGATGAGTCGCTATCATTAAGTGATACCCTGGACTTGTTGACTTGGCGGTTAGTCAAACTAGTTCTACTACCGGTCGAATCCGAAGTAATTTTACTTTCTCTTCGTTCCTCCCTTAACGTCTTACCGTTTTTGGGGTCCATAATCACGGTAAGATTTTTAAAATTTTGATAAATAAACCAAATTAATTAATTTAGAGTGATACTCGGGAATATAAATTTGTATAAGTAAATTCACATAAATTATTTATTTACATAATATCAAATATTAACTGCAACTATGGAGATGCTATGGAGATGAAATGTGTGTCAATGCCAACTACAAAAATTTTGCGGTGTGCTTCTTAGGCTTTTTTTAATAAAGTGAACAACATACAATTTATTTTTTGTACTGTATTGTACTGTACCTACACGACCTTAAAAAATTGCAAAACATTCAAAGACTTTGCTTTGAACTTTTTAATTTAAAAAATTTTAATTATGTATAAGAATATAATTTAATAACTCTTCATCCCCATATATGAAGAAAGTTGTGTAGGGATTAATCATGAAGATATGGGTGTCTGTAATCTCTTGGCTTCTTGTTATTTTGTGATTAACAGATTGTTTAGTCTATAAGTTTGTACAATAATGATTCATTATATTGGACTGAGGATTTGCGATTCGCGAACGGCTAGAGAAACACTTGCTATCAGGGGGTGTCAACTACTGTCACTTGCATGTCACTTGTCAAATAGTTCAGTACCCATTTCAGAGGTCTTTCCTGAAGTCAGTTGGAGTCCACAAGTTATAGTAAGTTAAAATGCAATTAATGCTTTCAATGTATGTATTTATTTTTCTTTTTAAGGATGTAGATCCTTAAACTGTAAGAAGAATTACGGAATAAACATCTTTTACTACCACCCCATTGCCTTCACTTTCAACTTCATCAGGCCTTTCCTGGAATCAGTTAGAGTGGTTAAAGTCCACAAGTTACAGTAAGTTGAAGTGTAATTAATGCTTTCAATATCGTAGGTTTTTTATTTTGATGAATCCGCCTTAAAATGTAAGAACAATTACGGAATAACCCTCTTTACGCTACTACCCCATCGCCTCCACTTTCATCTTCATCGCGTCTTAAATGGATCGTTGGAGTCCACAAGTTACAGTAAGTTGAAATGCTTCACTTCACAATTATTCATAAAGTTTGCAGTTGTTATATTTGTGTATAACTTTACCTACACTTGTCACAATTACTTTTTGATGTAGAAGTCCTAGTAATTTGTTCATGTTTGGTTCTCATAAAATAAAATAAAATTTTGCTAAAATTTCTTTTTATTATTCCTTGACATTATTTTTAAAAAGTTTTTGGCGTGTAGCAACCTTTCATTAGAAACTGATTGTTGCTACATGTCAAATTTTAACTCCAATTGTAAATACCATAAGTATCCTCCAATCTATTTAAATTTCGCGCTTTTACGTATACAGTACAGTACCACCCATTCACAAGAGGCGCTCGCGCCCGAAATTTCGAGTTTTCTATCTAAAGTACTCCCTTGTCTATGCTTGCTATCGAGGTCGCTATCATCGCTATCGAACCGCACTAAAATTGATGCGTGTATTTTTACCTGTAGTTTTATTAGTTATTGTTATTAAATTTTAAATAAAGCATAGAAAAAGAAAAGTATCTTTAATTGTGCCAGTTCTTTTTCATTTAAAGAAAGCGCGCACAGAAATAAAATGAGAAATCAAAGAAAGATGTTTACAAATTAAACCTCCTAACGCGCGTCTATAATATACCTACGTCTGCACACCCCATAATTTTAAGTTAGTGGTAACTCAAAGAGCAGAAAAATGATAAAGGAAAAAACAGGTCATCGAATTCACTAAAATATCGAAAGAATTTTGTAATGTACTTATGTGTGTGCGTATCGTTTGTTGTTGATATTTAAGTTGGTAGTCTGATAAGGAGCCCGCTTTGCTTTCGTGCGTCGAGTGAACGGCTGAATTGTTTTTGCAATGTGTTGCAGACACCTACCGGCTTTAGATAGTAGGATGTTGCTATTTTCTTCAAATAAATTTTTGTCTCTTAATTCCACTAGTATAGTCACCATTTAAAATAAAAACCTAAAATTTCATAAAACATCTAGAAATCGAAGACGTGTTTTTAACACTCAAGGTGTTGTCCTCAAATAATAATTATTTTTCATAAAGTTAAAGGCTTCATAATTAAATTTGAACAAAATTTCAATTGTTTTCGATTTATAGCGTCTCGTCTCAACCTCCTTAATCATTTTTCACAACTTTCGTAAATTTATAAAATACTTATTTTGTGTTTTATTTCAGACAAAGTAATGACATATACTATACTACTACTAGTTCCGATATTTAACATCACTTAATGACCAAATTAATTTATTCTGCTATTAAAAAGATAACTAACTAGGTAATGGCCGCTTAAAGTCGTCAACTTGATTGTGACCTTAAACTTGGAATGCCTGTTCTGATACGAGACACAGAAAGGTTAAAAACAATGTTCTTTCAATTCACAAGAAATATTCATCCTTGGCCTATCTAATCGTCTAAGTAAACTTATATTTGAATTATTTCGAGACCATACCACGATTTTTGTTTTATCTTATATGTATCTCTATTCAGTACCGATATCAAAAACGTATGTACTTAACAATAAGTCAGGACTGACTTAATTAGTATCAATATTGTACTGGTTATAAAATATGTAACGTTACTATTTGTACGTATTAAGTATACTAAAGAAAATGTAAAACTGATAGAGCAATGAAGAAATGTAAAGAAAAAGATAAAAATAAACAATAATTCTTCTATAGTGAAAAACCAACCCTTTTTTTCACGTAGGTATTTAAACTTTGAAAATTGAAATTCGGATCAACATAGGTATAATCAATTTTTTGAAAATTGAGGGTTGCAAAGGTTAAAGGGGTGGTAAGGTGAGGTTAGAAGGTTAAGAACGGCTTGATTGACGTTATGATTTTGCTTTGTTTGCCGTTGTCCAAGGCATATTATTTTACAGATCTTTTTTATAGAATTAGTTACTTTAAGTAAAAATTCCAAATCACTCATTTTTTTGTTTTTTAATAAAACAATAGAAAGTACTTATCCATATGGATAGAAAGAGCATAAAAAAATGAATAGAACAAAAAAGCAAAATGTGGTAGATGCCATTTAAAAAACGAAGTTATTCGTAATAAAAATTAACTTGGGTTTCAATGAAACACAAAATGCCGTTTAAACAGTTTTACTAAAATTTTAATGATACTCTTACAATCGTTTCGGTCTCTTGACCATTCTCAAAGAGTTATTACCTGAAACCAGTTTGAGAGAATGGTCGAGAGACCGAAACGATTGTAAGAGTATCATTAAAATTTTAGTAAAACTGTTTAAACGGTATTTTGTGTTTCATTGAAACCCAAGTTAATTTTTATTATTAAAATGTTTTACCTATTTCTGACCGCAAATTCAGTGTCTAAAATTAGAAATTATTCGTGTTTGAAGCTTTTAAACTTTAGATTTTTTTTTCTGAACGCCCTGTGTATAAATTATTATTATTAAAGTTCAATTTTGTTAAAGGGTTAGGTTTGAAATTCAGCTATTATGAATTATAAATTCCTACATTAGGTCACATTTTGTGAAAGTAATGATTTATTATATTCTATCAATTAATTTATCTCAAAAACCGCTCACCGTAGATCATACAAATTGATTAACAAAGTCACCTAATCGTTCAAAGTAGACAGTACTGTCCTAAATTTTACAATTTACAACAATGTTGGTAGTGGTGGGTAGTTATCACCCCACGGATTTCGTTGCTTGCACTAAAGTATTTATTTTGTCTTAATGCTACTAGAAATTTTTCACGAATGTTTTGAATTTGCTTATACTATCGGTGGCTCTTAGTTCAGTTGAGAGGTTATTCCAAGCTCTGGTCAATCTAGGAACGGGGGAATTATACAAGTATGATAAATTTGTTTGATATTCACATAATAGCCGAGGGTTTCGTACATTGTAAGGTACATTTCTAGTGATAAATAAGTCTTTCACCTGATTGCACTGAAGGTAACCATGATGGATCTTAAAGCACAGTAATACCTAGATCATGATAAATATGTATGCTCTTTACCGGCGCTACTGAAAACGTATTTCGCAGTTTTGTGTAGTCGTGGTCTGTGAAATGCATCGGCACGTTCATTTTGTATGCAGTATATCTTAGGATTTTATGTTGAATACTATCAAGTTTTCCTAAAGCTAAGTTGGTATACGGTGTCCATATACCTAGTACTGCAGTAAGTCAGAATAGGTTCAATTAGGGATTTATATAGGTAAACTACTGTAGCAGGGTCTCTGAATTCGAAAGTAGTTCGTTTTATGAATCCAACCATTCTGTTAGCTTTTGATAGTATACAATCTAAGTGAGATTCGAAATTCATGTTATCATCAAATTTTACGCCCAAGTCGTTTATGGAGTCTACCCTATTTACTGATGTCCTATTTAAACTATAATCATATTCTAAGCGATCACTTTGCCTGCTAAAACTGATTACACCACATTTGCGCAGATTTACAAACATTCCATTATCAACTGACCAGACCAGCAGTCTGTTGATATCATCCTGTAACATTGAGGCGTCCAAAGAACTGCGTATAGTGGTAAATAATTTTAAATCGTCAGCAAAGAGCAGTACATGGGCTGATTGGATAGTAGAAGGTAAATCGTTTATATACATATTAAATAATATCGGGCCCAGATGAGACCCTTGGGGGACACCGGACGGCACTTCAACTCAGTTAGAAACCTCATCGCCGATACGAACTGCCTGTTTCCTCCCAAAAATGTACGACTTCAACCAGCTATATAAAGCACCTCGTATGCCCATGTTCTCAACTACATATATTTGAAACAGTCTAGCGTGATTTATCCTATCGAACGCTTTTTCAAAATCAACGTAGTATATAGAGTCAACTTGAGAGGCTGGACGCATATTTACGAATATAAAGTCAGAGTAGGTACAAAAGTAAATTGGTGGAGGTAGACCTACCGGTCATGAAACCGTGTTGCTCAGGTGTAATTTTGTTACGAATAAAGGTTGTTAAACACTCGCATACTAATTTATCTAGAACCTTTGAGAGACAGTTTAAGATAGATATCGGTCTATAATTTTTTACATTGCATTTGTCACCTTCTTTATGTATCGGATGGATATATTATGCCATCTTCCACTGACTTGGAAATTGGCCTTCATTAAGTGAACGACTCATGATGTCATGCAGTGGCGATATAAGTGAACGAGCGCATCGTTTTATAAAATAAGACGGCAAACCGTCCGCACCTGAGCTTGTACTATCATCGATGGAGAGGAGAATGGCCACAATGTCTCCTTTAATATGTCAATCTTATCTAAGACGGTGAGATTGGTGGTTATATGTCCAATTTCAGCTAATGTTTGGCTTCTAGGTATACACCGAGGAGAAATAGTAAGAGAGTAGCTCCACTCTCCCCCCTTCATCCTCTGACGACTTATCGTCTAGATCAGTGTTTCTCAACCTTTTTCTCCTCGCGAACCAAAAGTAAAATCCAACAGAATTTGGCGAACCCCCTATGTAGTCGTTAATGATAGGCAAAAAAAACAATAAAATTTTGTAGAACATTTATTTTACATATTGCACAAACATTAATAAGACTAAAATAATTAATATTAATAAGACTAAAATGAGCTATAAAAATTGAATACAAAATAAATTTAACAAGCTGGTTCTTATTGCAGCACATGTTCCCTTTGAAAAAGCTCTTAATAGGATATTTTTGGCTGTTTCATGGAACAAAGCAATTGAAAGTTTGGCTCAATATCTGACAATTTCAGTCTTAGATCAGGTTCTGCATTTGAATTGTTTCTATATTTATCTTTCAGATAAGTATATGTTGAAAATCCTTTCTCGCACAGATACCTATGTTGTGCAGAATGGTAATAGAACGTCTGTGGCTTTTTTTGTCAGAACAGGATATTCATTTTTTATACTGAGCCAGAAGTCAAATAAGGAGTGATCTTTAAAAATAGCTTGCAGAGAACTGTCACAGGACAGCTCTATGAGCTTTTCTTTTTCTAATAAAGTTAGAGAGGTTTCTAAACTTACATTTACTTGAAATGGACTGACTACGTATTCAGTTGTTTGAGATGGATATATTGTATATTGTATATTGGAAAAATAGTTATCGAAAGTTAATTTTAACGTTTTCTAAGTATTCTAGACATTATTTATTTATCTAGTGCTGATATTTAACGGTGCATGTAGACGCATCATTTGATTTTTACGGCATTGAGTTTGAATTTAAAGGCCGTAAAATAGCTTAACTAACTGTTGGCAACCATAAGATATAGGCAGTATGCATACGTTCGAAACGACAGCGTGCAATCTGCATTGCATTTGGTGTGTTTTTTTATTTTTTTGTGTTTTTGTTTTTTTTTTTTTTTGCTTTTATTTGTCTTTGGCCATTTAAAATCCCGCCATTACGCTATTATTTTCGCGAACCCCCTTTGTACACGTAGCGAACCCCCAGGGGTTCGCGATCCACCGGTTGGGAACCGATCGTCTAGATATATGCTAATGGGAACGAACATTCTCTTTCTTTTTAAATTTATTAACGTACGACCAAAATGTCTTCATATCTTTTCGCGCGCCACGTTCAACCGAATAAATATAGTCAGAGTACCTATACCTTTCTGGATTGCCTTATACATTTTGCACGTAACTCTTTAAACTCGATGTAATCGTTGGCATTGTGAAAGCGTTTCCATTTACAATGTGCAGATTTTTTGGCAACAGTTAATTTCCTAAGTTCATTTGTATACCATCGTGGGTACGAGCCTGAGTATATATGTTTAATAGGAACCGTTCTTTCAAGTATATTATTAATTTCTACATAAAAGTTATCAACGGCCAAATTTATCGTTTCGCACATAGCTAAACGTCTCCAGTCCACACCCTCAATAGCTTCGTTTACTTTACTATAGTCAGCATTCAAGAAATCGCGTACAACTCGTTCAATATTATTAGGTTTATTTTTAGATAATTTTAACACAAAATTTCCTGGAATATGATGAGCGTCAGTAGCTAACAGTTGATCATCGGAATCTCGGGGTTCAGCTATCGGCCTATGGGCAAACAACAGATCTAGTGTAGGTATATTGTTTTTCAGGATGGACAGGATAAATTTGTTGCAATTTAAATTGTGAAATGCAACCTAGGATTTCAGCACTGCTTAGTGTTTGTTAGATTAAAATCTCCTAGTAGGTACTATGATTTCGCAGTTTTGATGCTCGTTAGCTACAGTAGGTATCTATTTGTGTGATGAGATCACGGTACGCACTTGAGGGGGACATAGGTGGATGTAGGTTGCAATCAGTAAAAGTTTCATTGATCCACTAGATAGCAATATGAACAAGGCTTCGTTTGCGCTCTCCACAATAAGTTTTCTTGCAGAAATTGTATTTTTTACAGCCACCAGAACACCGCCGCCTTTGACTGGAAAGTTAGAGTTTTGTTTCCTATCTTCTCTAAAAATATTGTAAGCATCAAGGCCAAGCTCAGGGCTTTGGACAGAGCTGTTTAGCCATGTCTCTGTGAATACTATCAGATCAGGAACGTACGACATAATATGTAATAATAATAAATTTTAAAGAACTTATTTTGTTTTTTATGGAACGTACATTTTGGTAGTAGGTACAGGCTATAATTAATGTTGTCCTGGAGAGTTTTGGTCAGGAAATGGATTCTTATCACCTTTCTTCTTATCTGGGACTACCTTATAGGTACACCACGTATGTATTTGACAAGCATATTGTCTTGTGGGTGTGCAGTATTATGTTCATTAGCAACTTTCCACAGAGCAGCCAAATGATCTCTTTCTGCTTTGGTTTTATCTGCAGAGATGCGCACTTCTTTTGGTAATAAGGTTTTGTTTTTGAGTACTCTAAGTACTTCTTCTTTAGAGTTTAATGTTACAGAGATAGGTCTAGATTTGTTGTCTTTCAAGGGACCTAGTCTACCCGTTATAATTCCAGTAAGATCCACGTTGTTCATAGCAGAGCAGCTTACTGATTGTATGTACGTATGTTTATCGTTTCTTTCCTTTGTTGGTCGGTCGCCGTTGCTCTCAGGAATACCAAATATGATGATGTTGTTAGCACGTCGTAATCTATCCTGAACTTCTAGGGTTAAAGCATTCAAATCAGTAGATAATGAGTTTATCTTGTCAATCGGCTGAGTGTCTTTCTCTTGTAGTTTTGTAACCACAGACTCAACTTGTGTTAATTTCACTGTGATGTTTTTATTTTTACACCATGAAGGGGTGGTTTCCGCGCCCAACATACATATTCTTGTCTACGACATCAATCCAGCGCCCGTACATTTAACGAATACCATCAATCGGGCGTCCACCTTCATTGGAGCGTCCGTATGTTTTGCAATTTTTTAAGGTCGTGTAGGTACAGTACAATACAGTACAAAAAATAAATTGTATGTTGTTCACTTTATTAAAAAAAGCCTAAGAAGCACACCGCAAAATTTTTGTAGTTGGCATTGACACACATTTCATCTCCATAGTTGCAGTTAATATTTGATATTATGTAAATAAATAATTTATGTGAATTTACTTATACAAATTTATATTCCCGAGTATCACTCTAAATTAATTAATTTGGTTTATTTATCAAAATTTTAAAAATCTTACCGTGATTATGGACCCCAAAAACGGTAAGACGTTAAGGGAGGAACGAAGAGAAAGTAAAATTACTTCGGATTCGACCGGTAGTAGAACTAGTTTGACTAACCGCCAAGTCAACAAGTCCAGGGTATCACTTAATGATAGCGACTCATCGGGGGAGCACAGCAAGCAGACATGGAGACGCCGCAGCCCATATTCGATCAAGTGTAATAAACATTCCTTGAAAAGAAGACATTCCAAGTCGGGGGTTCAAGACGAAGGAAATCAACAAGCGTCCAACGATAATACCGAAAAAGCTGGTGAGAACAAACAGGTTAAAAAGGAAGTCTCGACCGTGGCGCCAGTATCTCGAAATCCATTCCTGAATTTCTTGAGAGATTTTCGTCGGAGAAATAAAGAGAAACTGGGTAAAATGTCCCAAATGGATATAGTGCGCACTTGTGCTGCGGAGTGGCGCAACCTAAGCCCAAAAGATAAGTCCGTGTACGTAGAACAAGCTGCTAGGGCCCCACGATCCCGAAGAAGGCGATCCAGAAGGCGCGGAGGCAGGAGAAGGAACAGGAGTCTTTCTGCAGATTTTACTCCACAGACTCTTCGCGGAGGTCGCAGCAGGAGTCGAAGCCGAAGAGGAAGGAAAGGAAGTAAGAGGAGAAAGGGAAGCAAAAGAAGGAGAAGGGGGGGAAGACGTTCAGGACGTCGTTTTACTTTTTAGGGATATATATTCATTCGAAATTGCAATGTCCGGTACCTATTAGTTATTAGTCACGAAAAATTTTTAGTGTTTTACATCTATTTATTTATTTATTTATTTATTTATTTATTTATTTATTTATTGATTACATATTGTATTAATTAATAAAATTATTAGATATCGTAATTGTTTTTTTTTTTTTTTATAAAAACAGACTTACAACTTTCAAAGTTTGACATCTAACTACCCAAAAAAAAATATTAAATTTTCATCAAAAATAAATTACGTTCAAGACTGAAAAGAATCATTATTGTATAAACTTATAGTAGACTAAACAATCTGTTTGTTAATATGTTGTTAATCATAAAATAACGAGAATCCAACAGTCTACAATTTCTTTGGTTCTTGCGCATATTATTCTTGTTTCCTTTTTCTTTTTGCAGACGAAAGAAGAAAAAATTCGGCAAGTTGAGACATTGTTACGCGCCCGCGAGGAAGAAATATTGGATTTAAAGTCGCACCTGGACAAACAAGTTCCAGAGCGTGTTTCCGTTTCACGTGAACGCGGTAAGTCCGAAGCACAATCCTAGAGTAGAAATGCAAAACGGTCTAAGTGCCAAAAAATATAATCCGAGTTAATCAAAGAAACTTTCATTTCAGAAGCAAACGTTACAAAGCATTACAAGAAAAATGCTTAAAATTAAAGTACACACATATGTAACCTAACTAACTTAAAAAGAACTTCAAATCTTTTGCAATTTTATAAAAAAAAAATTGTAATTCTCAAAGGTATGTGAAACGGTCTATGTGCCCGCATCACATAAATGCAAAACGGTCTAACATAGTTAAGATATTCAAGCTTGTTTCACCTTCTTCCAGCAATATGCTGCGTTGTTGCGTCAATTAGATTTTGATAAAAACTATAGTGTTTTAGAGGTATATAGTCGAGCATTTCTTCAATGTTCTTTAGTTTTTCAGAAGTAATTCTGTTTAGGCATTCTAATGCAGGAGGAACGGTGTATATTATATCATTTAACTGTTTCCCTTTTTTCAAGACGTTGCAGTTAGTCCATGTTTCCAAGTGGCTAAAAGTCTTTTTGGTTTTTATAAGAGTTGCATTTTCTTATTAATTTGGATCCACGAAGCTTGAGAAATCTGTAGTTTGGTGGTGTTAAGAAACTCATCAGCAAGTAGTCTCTATATGATAACCCACTAACTTTCAACCTTTTCTTTTCCTTTCTTTTATTTGTACTGCTTTTATTTCGTCTATTTCGTGGGATTACAGCAGGAGCAGCCTCTTGTTTCGCCTCCATTTTGCATAAGACTAATGTATTTCAAATGGCACATAGACCGTTCTTACCGAAAACGTCCGCGCGGACTTAGACTGACCCTCACTTCCTCATGTAATTTTGGCACCCAATATTTGGAGACTGGCACATAGACCGTTTATACTCATATTGGCGATGGCACTTAGAACAGTAATATAACAAAACAAGCAATTCCATGGGAATGGCACTTAGACCGTTTTGCATTTCCACTCTTGAATCTTTGAACAATAATGTGAGTGCGCGACCACGAAAGCAACGAGCCGGGATCTCGGCCGAGCCGCAGACGGAAGCTTCTTTGCAACAACTTGCCAACCAGACGTTCCAAACTTACAACAAGGACGAACGGGAAGTTTTTGCTTTATATTTCTTTATTCTTTTCTCCTTACTCAGGGCTATGAACAGAGAGGACGGTATAGGTTGTATAAAGTCTATCTATAAAAAAGGGTAATTATGTACAATAGCTTAGTCCGTTCCGATTTTCTTGAAAAAAAAGTACTTATGTCGTAGAGTTCGTCATGCCGATCAAGAATATCTATATGTCATGATAGAAGGATGCATACAATACAATTAATTTAAAAGAAATGTAACAAATTTAGAAAACGAAATAAATTCCAGAATTTTAAATTAAAAAAATATACCTACTTATATTAAAAAAAAAAAATGTATTATTTTGGGTTAAGTAGGTAGTTTATTAAAATTATAAAGTTGTAACAAATAAAATTTAATTTTAATTATTAAAAAAAAAAAATGTTTTGAAACGACTTGTAATTAAATATATAAGATATACAATAAAAGACCTTTATGAGGATTGATACCAAACATACCCTAACCTTCTTGAAAACACATGTAGAATTTTTAGGTCATCCTGGACTCTTCTCCATAAAACATCTTCAGGAATCCTTGTGATGATAATTGTTTACTGAATATGATTTTTTTAGAGACAAGGTACCTACTTGCACATATGCTATAGCATAAAAAAATGCTTTGTAAATTATTATTTTTTTATTATAAAAACCGGGTAGGTAGTCACGTATACAACGATTTTTTTAATGGAATTACTAAACACAAATTAAAAAATACAAAACAATTATTACTAGTGGTAAAAATTCTTCCTAAAATCAATAAATCGATTATTACACTACATAACTAACAATTGGGCAGTTACAAAAATTTCTTGGGTTCCAAGACGTGTTCGTCAGACAAGGGTTCTTTTTCTGCGACCTCTTTCAAGACGTCAGGGAGCTTTTTACCCGTTTCCACTGATAACGCTAAAGCCTTTCGTACACCATCGCAGTCGATGGTTTTAAGATTGAAAGCCCAACCTAAAGCAGCAAAAATGCGAATGAAAGCTGTCGTACAGCCATTGGCGTAGCCTCCGAATTCTGTCGTTCTGTAGTCCCACGGAGCCATATAATGGTACTGGGGCCAATAGCTTTTCGTTATGAAAAAGACTATGTTACTGTCAGGGGGATTCCTGAAGGAAAATATACAGGAGTACGATTAAATCAGGTTTTAAATATCGTATTATTTTAATTTACTTCTCATCTTTTTGTAAGCCCCACAGTCTGGATCCACTGTGAATGAACCATGAAAAGTTTAACGTCAGCCCATATCGTAAAGCCCCAGCAACGAACAAAGTACACACAAAGTTCTCATTCCAATACTCCATTGGGGTATTAAGGGGCAAAATTACACTTATAATTATAAAAATTAACCAGTAGAACCTAAAAATGGTAACAGTTTATTGATATTAGAATTAGAGGTTATTGATTTGATGAGTATCGAATGCATGAGTTCTGTAAGGGAATTAGCAACTATCTCAAAATTGAAAAGGCATTTCTCTGAAGTTCCAAAACTTTCAACAACATTTTGTCATGTTGGTGTTCATTTGTCATCCAGCAAAAAATCAAATTAACGAAATTTCTAGAACTATCTACAATATTCTGGAACTTCTCAGAAGTTTCAATGAAATTTAGAATGTCTGAAGTTTTTTAGATAGTTCTAGAAATTTCAACAAACTTCTCCAAAGTTTCAAAACTTTTTAGAATATTCTACTACCTATATTCGTATATTTTTTCCACGCATCAGTTATCATTGTTTCTCAGTTTATGAGTTTATTTTAAAACATTTTCAAGCTTCTCATGTATATTAGTTATTCCATCAAAACGTCGATACGCTTTCGATGAATTTTATGACGTATATAAAACTTACTTCTTTTGGAACATAACAACACTATCTTTTTCGATATCTGATACGTCTATTTCGTTTAAAAGTTTTTCTTGTGAGGCACTTGGACGTTTCAATAAACTTTTGATGTGAGCATACCAAAATCCTCTGCTTGGATTGAAAGGATCTTTCTCAGTGGAAAAATATTTGTGATGAAGTCTGTGCAGCCTTACCCAATCGTAGATGCTTCCCTGAAAAAATTAGGAATTGTTTGCTAAATTTTTAATTTGTTGTAAATATATAAAATTTAAAAAAGATAATCATTGGTGTCTATGACGCGCATTTTAATTCATGGGCACAGCTATGGTGGAGCACTTGCTCCACCCTTGGACTGTCGAAAATACTCCCCAAAAGTGGCCAAAATTGTAAAATATCCAGGGGGGCATCAAGTAGTGACCTTGATTTTGACCTTGAGTTTGAATTTCAATGTGTTTTTTTTCTTAAATCGATGTCTTCCTGTTTTGACTTCAGATTCTAAAATAAGTCTCATTTAAAATGGCAGGTCAAAGTAGTCAAGTCAAGTAAAAGTTGGTCGTGTCGGTAAAAATGGGTCACCATACTTGTATTGAATTACCAGCTTTCAATTGACTTTAATTTCCGACCAAAATGTTAAAGTTCAACCATCAACTATTATAGTAAAAATAGAAATGATCTTGAGGTGACCATTGACGCTTATCATAACACATATGGTTGAAGGGCTCTTTGAATCTGAGATCAAAACCATGCGTATTGAACTGACTGAAGATGAAGCTGTCTTTAAAATAACCTTGAAAATCACTCACAAGGTCAAGTTCAAGACTACCACTCGAAATATTACTACATACATACATTACTGTCGTAGTAACGAATATTTACTTTAAGTATTTAATTAAACTGATTGTGAATATAAATTAGCTAATATTGTAAGTACTAATTGATTTAGAGAAGCCACTCGAACGTTGAAATTACATTTTCCGGCTTCGGATAAAATTCCTTTGAGAGTACTTTGAATCATTCGGATTTTCCGTGATTCATTTTTTAAATAAACGCCATAATATATTTTTGGAAATAAGAAAGGGGCAAAGAGTATTACCTGACCGGCCAAAGTGTGGCATAACATCAGAAATATTTTCAGTCCCGGTTCAGCGGCGTAACTTTGGTGGGCCCATAATCTGTGAGCACCTGCTGTTACTCCTAATATACCAAATACTGTCAATAAAATACCTGAAAAAAATCATTCCCATGTAAAATTTAATTATGCCTAGTACTATTGTATATTTTTTTTTTTTGAAATATTTATAATTATTAAGGCCATCTTAGGTCATTCCGGGGGGCCTTTGGTCACACAAGAAACTAACCAAAGTCAAGTAATTCCGACGTTCTAAAGAGTTTGTCGTTAAATCGAGTGACGTTAAATGGAGTTTATACTGTATATCTATCTATAAGTTGAGTCACATTAGGAATTACGATTAGACTAACGCAGATACAATTCTTGGAAATTTTAGATTATTGTAATGTTGCAAAACATTTTGGAAACTTGTGGAACATTTTAGATTTTTCCTGAAAATTTTAGATCATTTAGCCATGTTGTAGAATATTCTCTAACACAATTGAACATTGTGGAACATTCCAGATCGTACCCCAGAGATATGACTCTCATGGATAAAAGAGTGTAGAGTTTTGTGAGTCTTCGTTAGAGATAACCCTCTGGAAAATGTGGGTACAACTACAGATAAATAATATTGTCAGGAACTTAATCCAATTAATACTACCGATGATTTGTTAAATTCAGTCGATGACTGTTTGTTTATTTGTCAATGTGAAGACAGAGTCATTTAGAATTGTGGATTACCCACAAATGGCAAAAGGGAAATATGCTAACAATAGAATTTGTCCAAAACGAAATTCACATAATGTTCTAGAAGATTGTCATATTACAAATCATTATCAAAAGGTTTTGGACATTTTGAAACATTCCAAATGAGCTTCAGAGAAACTGGTAACATTTTAGAACATTCGTGAAATTCCAGAACTTTCTGGAAAATTCTAGTGCTCTACTCTCTGACTCTCTAAACGCAGCCCAAAGGCACATAAATCACATTACACACTTTGCCATCCACGTCCATTAATTTCTACCCGACGAGACTCTCTTATCATAAATGGGAAGCCAAGGGCAATCTACCATTACAACATCACAACCCAATCCCAGATCAACAATTTTTCTAAACCAGGGTAAAAACTTGATATTCGCTCTTGGATGCTAATTTGCTATGTTGAACAATGTATTTTTCTTCAAACATATGAAATTGACATCTCTTCAAATTGCCATTCGAGCAGGTGCCTTGGTTTTTCTCTTCTCCCCCCCCCCCGAGGTCAAAGGCTGTTCTGTCACAACCGTAAAAGGGTGGCAGTAAGAGGTCACGGAAAGAGATGAGCGTAGGGTGGATAAGAACGAGAGTTTGGAAGTTAGCGAGTTGTATACATACTTCCATGGCAGGGGGACTAAGGAATTGGTCCTTTACATACGGTACAAGAAAATATCAACAAAATCTATCCGGAATGGGGGGGGGGGCAGGTCCGTCTGTTTGGGGTCTTTTTAGAAAACCAAAAAAAATGATAGAACATACAACCGCAACCTCACGTGAAAGTGACTAAAAATTTTACGACTAAGTTAAACAATGTTAATGATATTTTGTGCCTTAAATGCCCTTAAGGTAAAGACGGAACTGGAGGGAGGTAGTAAGTGTCCTATACTTGAGGCTTGGAGTTTTATTTGTTACTCCACTGCAGTTCCCTTTTAGTCAGTAATTTATTCCTGATTTCGCCTTGCTAAACTGACTCGACTCTACAATCCCATGCTTCCTAATTTTTTCATGGAACATATGTGTATAATGCATTACCTGTTAAGTAATTGTTTTTTTCTTAATGTCTATTTAATTGAATTGTCGCCAGCGTCTCTGATTTATTTGCTTTTAATTGAAGGCGTAAATGCTTGATTGATTTAAAAGAAAGTATTCAAAGTGTAATTTGTATTCAGACAGGTAGATAAAACGGTTGTGTAAGCTGATTGTAATAAATTATTCTAAAAGGCTCGATGCGATATCACACAAATAATGTCAACATACGTGAGTTCAATTTTAATCGTTTGTCGACCCTTATTTTGAAAGTTGCTTTAGTCTGTACCGTCAGTCAGCAAGCTACCCGTTGCAGTTTAGTAACTAGGTAAAAATATCGTTAATTCATATTAAAATACCATTCTTTTCCTGGTTTTCTTGAACAAAACTCTCGGGGTGGGGGTTAGCAACGTAACAATAAGAGACGTTGGTACAAATTTGAGAAAATGAAATTCCACCCCAAAAAGTAAGAAACGATTTAATTATTGAAGCTTTAGACAATATTTAATTTAAATTGGGGGTCCAAAAACCATAAGTACCATTAGAAGTGGTGTAAACAAAACATAAACTTACTAAAAACTGTGGTTAAAATTGAAGCTTCCATAAAAACCATAAAAAGTCCACAGACCATGAGAACGTAGACATGAATATAGAAGAGAACCTTTATCCAGTCTAGATCCTTCTGGTGATTATCAGCGTCACTAGCCGCCTTATCGCTACCCATTTTGATAAATATTTTATTAAAAAAGTATCCGAAAAGATTTCGTTTTTTTTATAAAAGAGAAAAAAAGAATCGTCACACATAAATTTCACCACGTCTCAGGTCGAGTGTCAAAGGTGTACTGAAGACATTATTATGGAGGTGTTGAGCAAACCATTGTTCGAAGTTGGAGGAAATGAAACTATTTTACATACCCAATAGTTTCGGGGTCCGCGTAAACAATTCAGTAAAGTACGACACAACTTTTAAATAGCAACCTTGAAGCTGATAGAGAGAGTTCTTTCGTGCCTTCATTTTGATTTTTTTTTTTTGGACAGTTTGGAGAAAATGTATACCTAACTCAGTAACTTTCATTTTGATTCGTCACCATTTAGGTTTCGGTCAACTCCACAAGGTTGCTACATCATTAACTACCAAAATGAATTATAATTTGTTGTTAATTTAATTTCTAATTAAGTTTTCATTAGTTTTCCAAAAATATTGTAAAAACAGTGACAGGAAATTATTTTATTCTGTAAAGTAGATTCCACGGTTGGAATCGCTGTTTTCCATCGATTGGTTAATTTTGAAATTTCTCACAACAAGATGGTCGATTTCAGACGCCATATTGTCAATTTTATTCGTGGAGTAATTGGTTGATAAAACGTTCCTTTACCATATCATGGTGTATCAGTGTTTTGTTTTCAAAGCAACTACCACAAAATATGCTTTTCACAAACATGAGTAAAAAATTTTGTGTGCCATTCGTGGCTGTAGGATATTATTGGAAATACAAGTTTGAGCTTGCATGGGTATTCCCTTGTTCATATGTCTATTCTCTGTACTCCCCAAAAGTGGCTTTCCAAAAGGACAGGGTATCTTCTGAGTGTGACTTCATTTGGTATGGAACAGTGGCAAAAAATGTCGATAGTTTTTCCATAGAAACAGCAAAGAAGGTTGATTGTCACCACTACTTTGTCACTGTGGTGTTGTAATTCTGTAGTTCCTCATGACTGAAAAGAATTTCCATGAGGCTGAGGAGTCTACAGTTTTTGAAAAAGACGAAAGCCTTATCTTGCTGGTTGCCTCAGTGTCTATGTACCTAACCCTATTTCAGCCCATTTGCAATTCTTTGCTTAACGATTCTGTTGCAGATAACTACAGGGGGTTGTTTTTGGAGTCTACTTTGGCAAAATTATTCTCTGGGGAATCAAAGGGGTACGATATTGTTTTATAAAAAGGAAAACGTTAGTCAGAATTATTGATAAATGTTTACAATAGCTTACCCCCTTTCGATTTTTTTTGAAAAAAGTATGCTGTGGAGTTGGCCATGCTAATCAAGAGTATATATACATATGATGGGCGCGGAAACTACACCTTCATAGTGTTTTTGAGTTTCTTCATTTCTTATATTTGCTTTCCATGTGTATTGTAAAAGTTGAGAAAGGTTAAGGACAGGGTGTGGGGTATTTAATGTAAACACACCCATCCTGAACCGTAACCTATTTCAATACATACGGAAGTATTACGACAGTTTTTTGTATTTTATGACATCTTCATACTGGTTTTGAGTTTCAAAAAATACCATATATGTAACATACCTTTTTTTTTAAGATAATCGAAAGGGGGTAAACTATTGTAAACAATTACCGAATTATGTATTGTTTGTAATGAATGAGACGAGTAATTTACATTCTCCCCAAAACGTTTTCGTGCAATTTTAATTTTTTGTATCGTTAAGCAATCGCCGTAACACAACTTTTTGACGATTCAAATACTTTGTAGCAGTGAAATTGCTTTCAACAAAATTCCTTACCTTTCGTTACTTAAGTTTACTTATAAAAATTGTTTAAGCACTGCAGGTAATTATTATTGTTCATTATGTCTTCTGGAAAAAAACCAAATAAACATTTGAATCATGCAATTAAAATGACATTGTTCCTAATTTAATTAAAACGCTTTATTTTATATGTTATTGAAAAATAAGTGAGTAATTATTTAGTCTGGTTTTCGAATGATAAAAAAATATGTTGTTCTGTTGTTTTTTTGAACGTGTGTTCTATTGTCGTTCGCTATAAGTTCGTTTGGTGTCGATTTCTCTTAACCTTTCACCTCTGATTATTTATAAATGAAGCACAGTTGTCTCAATCCAAATTGCAAAAACAGTTACATTGCCATTTTTTTTTTAATTTATTCGTTTGGATAGTTGTTTTTACGATACTTTAGAATGTTAAAAAAGGAACCTATGAACAGTATCTGTCTAACAACTGTATTGTTATTTTCTTTTTGTAGAAAAGTTAATTTTCAAAATTAACTTATGGAATCCTAAATATTATAATAATTTACTTCATTTGTTTGCAGATTATTATGAATATTTTTTTAATATATTTTAGGGAAATTGTTTAGTTTAATGCCGGGAAAACGCTTTTCTTGAAAATAAATAAATGTATAGAAATCGTCATGCTGATCATGAATATATATGTATTAGCCCAAATTTTTAAAATTCAAATCGAAGTAATCTTAGGTGGGACACCCTGTATATGTTGGGCGCAGAAATGAGCACTTCAATTTTTTCTTAGATTTAAAAAATTCAAAAAACTTTAGTATTTGTTTCAATGTGTGCGTGTACGAACGCAATAACGACATCGTAAGTAGTAATATTGTTGGGTTTATTTTAATCCTCCGACCATGTATTCCGTTTATTTTGTGAATTAAATAAAGAACACTTGACGACAAGGTGTTTATCTATTTGTTGTAGCGTGCTAGGTTAACGTTGGAGTTGTAGTTAATACATTTACACACACACACAACCACTACCGTAACCAAATGCATAGATAAACGCATTTAATGGTTCTTTATCTAATCTAGTCACATCATCGAGTTCGCACACACACTTTGAAACAATTTCTACGGTTTTTTCAATTTTTAGAAGCTCAAAAAAAATGAACGGCTCATTTCCTCGGCCAACATATGTGTATTACCTTTTTTAGTCTAAACTGTGTATAACAAAATTAAGGTACCGAATTTTTTTTTTAAATCAACCTGTTGAGCAGACATATGTACGTAACTTGAAAGCAGTTAAGGTTTTATTTTCATTTTTTTACTATAACCAAACCCAAGGAATCAACCATTATTTTTCGTCATATAAAGCCTTCGTTGTATAGATTTTGACTTACTAAATTGACCCGAATTGGTGTCATTATTTGGAAGGAAAAATATCAACATCTCAGCTCTACACTTTAAAATGACCTAATTGCTTTGTGGGAACACACGGTACTCAAACAACAAAAATTAATACACTCTGTACTGCGAAATATAATTCTGCTTACATAGAACATCGGCAGTTTTTAGCCACAAAGTAGGTCAGAACAAATACACACATCAGTGTAAGCTGCTGACCGTACACTTGCCATAAGGCCCATGTATATAATATTCATATAAATAGCTGTAAATAATTGAATAAATTAGTCTAACTCTGACTCGCTTTTCCTTCTACACTGATACCGAAGAAAGTATCCCCCCTAATACCGAACAAGGTATTCATGGTGCACCACGGATGCTGACATAGGCAACCGCATCTCAAACGGTTCGTCTCAGAACCACTACCACTACACGCACCCTTTACTTGTTAGCTCATACGCTACAGCTGATGTAAGCATAATTTGATATATCCCGATTCGTCGTATCCAATTTAAATTTAATAAATTATTTATCGTTCCAAATAAAATAACTGTAAATGTAATTGGGACAGTTTCAGAAGGCGAAGTCTGTGACTAATTTTATTGAACCGAAAAAGAGACGAAGATAGTGTGGAAATAATGATGTCACTATGTGGAGTAGGTATATTTGGTTTTTTTGTGGTAGTTGTAGAGGTAAAAGGAGGGTAACTACCAGCTACCTATTAAAATAATTTTTGAGAATTTTGCCTTTTTAAATTGACTCAGTTATGCAGCTTCATTGATTTGTTTGTCTTATGTGAAAGGTACATTATGAATATTGCTATAGGTGTTTTTATGTATGTTATAAACATTTCTTCTACTGATACGAGAAAAAAAAATGAATTAAATAAATAATAAGCCAGTTACAATTGAAAACCACGGAGAAGCGTAACAATTTAGGCGGAAAGCAATTTTTTTCATGACTTAGGTAGTCTGCGAGAAATTCGGATATATCGCATGGTAAATCTCTATTTTACATATTTAGGGGTTTCATTTTTAAAAATCTTTTAAAATTTTAGTGGATGGTTTAGACGCCATAACTGGGCAAGAAATTCACTTTCATCAACATCGAACTTTACCTATAATGCTAAAAGGTGTTCTTTTCTTTTATATTTTCAATTAAATGAAGTTAATTTTGTTAGTATTAATTAATTAATTACAGCATTTCTTTGTATTGTAACGAGCGTGTATGTATGAGAGAGCGGCGACGAGATCCGGTAGCAGATAAGCGGAGTTCAAAGAATACCGGCGTCGGTCGGCGCTTTGATGACAATAAATAAGGCTATAAATCAAACGAACACGAGTTAATTCTAGTAGGTCATTCCCGATCTTCTGGAATATTCTACGTCTGTATAAATACTTGTTGACGTGGTCAGTGAGTAGTTCACAGTTAGCTTCCGAACGAGTAATATAAATACTGAACTACGACATACAGAGTGATATAAATACGCATTTTCCTTGTCATATAAATAAGTTGTTGAATTGTTATTAGTGTTTAAGTGTTCTATTAGTGTATTAAATAAATAGTTGTAAATAAATATTCGTTAAATAAATAAGTTAAACTAGAAAAGTCGTTACATTGGTGTCAGGTGTGGGGTGCTCAGCCAATCGATTCCCCAAAGAAGAGAATTTTCTAGTAGAAGAAAAATAGTTAAATAAATCAAAATGCCAAAAAAGTTGTTGGAGTTGTAAGTTGCCGAACTGAAAGGTGAACTCGAGGAGCGAGACGAAGATACGTCTGGTAACAAGCTCACCTTACAAAGGCGACTCGAGGAAGCTCTGATACGAGAGGGTTTCGATCAGAAAACCTACGAATTTGAGGATGAACTAGAAAAGAAATTAAAGGAAAATTCAAAGGAACAAAAAGGAAATCTGGAAGAACTGAAAGAAAATTTGAGAGAAGAATTTAAAGAAAATTTAGAGAAATTCGACGCTAAATTGGCCGAAACAGAACAGAATTTTGCAGAAAAATTTCAAGAATTAGATTCATGAATTAAAGAAATAGAAGAAAGGTTTCTATGTACGACAATGTCCGAACAGATCGATAATGAAGCACGGTGTTTCATCGAAAGCATATACGAAGCCACCTAAGTTCGGAAAAACATCATGGACCACTTTCCTTAAGAAATTTGAAACGGCCGCGAAGTCGAACGCATGAACGTTGGAAAATAAAGCCTCCGAGCTGGTCTGCGCGCTGCATGGTAATGCCGAGGAGATTTTGGATACCATACCACCCGAGAAATTGAACGACTATGAACACCTTGTGAAGAAGTTAGAGATGCTTTATGGTCAGGCACATATGACGAGCGTCAGTCACGTGCAGCTAAGAAACCGACGTCAGAAGGCAGGGGAAAACTTGCAAGAATACGAGGCCGATATCGCTCGTCTGGTCCGCCTCGGGTATCCAGGTACTCCCGACGACACTAGAAAAGTTGGCTGTCGACTCCTTCATCGATGGATTGAGGGATGACGACATACAACAGCGACTTCGACTAGACAGGCTAAAAACACTCGCTGACACATTGGATCGGGCACTGGAGTATGACGTCGTCAAACAGGCATTGCAACGGCAAGGTAGAGTGCGCGAGCTAAGGGAGGAGCCCGGCGGTCGATACGAAGACAGACTAGAGGAAGTAGTTAGCAGGATAGTGGGAAGACTAAATAAGAAACCGAGACCAATAAGATGCTGGAACGGCGGGAAATTGGGACACGTAAGAAGCGCTTGCAAGAACGAAGTGGTTACTCAAGAGCGCGTGCACCGCGTTCCGGAAAACTAATCAGGGCCGACGCGGCGGGGCAAATGTCGGTCCCGGGACACGAGGCCCCAGGTTTAGTAGCACTGACTAAGACAATGAAAGACCGAACTGACAGCCTTTTTCTCACTAGACTCCTAAACAGGAAGCAGTGTTCATTTCTGCTGGATATTGGAGCTAGCAGAACAATCATAAGGCCTGAAATATTGACCAAGCCCAGTAAACTTTTGCCAACGCAATGGAAGCTCCGTACCGCCACTGGAGAACAAGTACGTCAACATCCAAATGGAAAAAACGTCTTTTAAACACTGCGTGTTTGTGGCAGAAATAGAGGACAATGTAATACTGGGTTTGGATGTCCTCCGAAAATATGACTTCTGCTTGAATTTCCGGAGAAAGAATGTGACACTGAACGGTGAAATATTCCAGTTACACGCCTAGGACACTGCCATGCCACAAGTTAAAAGAATGAGTTCTGGGATGCGCAAAGTCCAAGGTGTTCCGGAAGCGTTGTTAAAACTGTACAACAAGGCGGGTGAAAACCGTAATCAACCTGGACAACGTCGAGTAGGGAAACTCCTCGAAAAGTACCAGGACGTTTTCGCATTGGACAACGGCAAGAAAGGGCAAACCAACATCGTCGTCCATAAAATCAACACTGGCGAAGCGTAGCCCATCCGTCAGAGATCGAGGAGGCTACCACTGGCCAAAAAGGACCTTGACGACATAATCGTGATCGGAAAAGGCTTCGACGATCACCTGAAAACCTTTAAAAAAAGAGGTACTTCGAAGGCTGCGTGATGTCAACCTTAAATTAAGCCCCAAGAGACAGTGAATTGCCTGGGGCACGTAGTCACGAAGACCGGCGTTTCAGTCGATCCGCAGAAAATCACAGCCGTACGAGAATGGCCAGTACCTACTGACGTACATCAGGTCAGAAGCTTCCTTGGCCTGTGTACTTACTATCGACGCTTCGTTCCTGGATTTGCCAATATTGCCAAGCTATTGACTCGACTAACCGAAAGTGGCAGACCATTCAGCTGGGAACCGGACTGCCAAGCTGCCTTCGTAAAATTAAAGCAAGCTCTCGTTTCCACACCCGTGAGGGCAAATTTGTTCTAGACACCGACGCTAGCAGTGTAGGGTTAGGCGCAGTACTCTTACAAACACAACACGGAGAGGAAAAAGTCATCGGCTATTTCAGCAAGACCCTATCCAAGCCCGAACGAAACTACTGTGTAACCCGACGAGAACTACTGGCAGTAGTAAAGAGCGTGGAACAGTTTTATAAGTACTTGTATGAAAGGAAGTTCCTGCTCCGAACGGAGCATGCTGCATTACGGTGGTTACTGAGTTTCAAGAATCCAGAATGTCAAGTCGCGCGTTGGATAGAAAAGCTCCAAGAATACGACTTCGGCGTAGAACATCGAGCTGGAACTAGCCATAAGACCGCCGATGCCTTATCCAGAAGACCATGTTCCGAAAAAAGCAAGCATGGCAAGCGCCTGGAGGAACATGAAGAATTTCGGAGGATAACCGTCACGTATGAACATTGGCATCCTGATAACATCAAGTCGGAACAGGGTTCTGATCCGGTCCTGAGCTTGTTTCGGAAATGGAAGAATGAAGGCAGACGACCGACCTGGCAAGAGATCGCCGCTAAATCTGGGGAGGTGAAATCGTTGTGGGCCCAATGGGACTATTGTTGAGGAGGATGGACTCCTGAAGCGAATAGTGGAAAACCAGAATGGTACTAAGAGCAAACGTCAATTGCTTGTACCGAAGAGCCTGGTGAAGGAAGTCTTGAAGTGCCTCCATGACGATGCTTCGGGGGGACATTTTGGTGTTAACAAGATCCTTGGAAGAGTCCGTGAGCGGTTTTACTGGGTCAATTGCAAATAGGACGTTGAAGACTGGTGCAAGAAGTGCACAACTTGTGCAGCCAGAAAAGGACCGCAAAGACGACGGCGTGCTCCTATGCCCCGGTACAATGTCGGCAGTCCATTCGAACGGATTGCCATAGACATCGCAGGACCGTTTCCAGAGACCGATGGTGGCAATAAATACATCCTGGTGGCAATGGACTACTTCACGAAATGGGTTGAAGCGTACGCACTCCCAAATCAGACAGCCACCACAGTAGCGAAGGAGCTCATAAACCACCTGATCAGCCGGTTCGGCGTGCCCATAGAGCTTCATTCTGATCAGGGTCGGAATTTTGAGTCGGTTGTGTTCCAGGAAATCTGCAAGATATTAGGCAGACACAAAACACGGACAACACCTCTGCATCCCCAATCAGACGGCATGGTAGAGCAAATGAACAGGACCATTAACAAGTACCTGTCTAAAGTGGTCTCCAAACACCAAAGAGACTGGGATCACCATCTGCCACTGTTTCTTATGGCATATCGATCATCGATTCACGAAACTACTGGACAAACACCAGCAAAAGTACTGTTTGGTCGGGAGCTACGATTGCCATGTGACCTGAAATTTGGCTGCAAACCTGGTGAGGACGTTGCCGGAGTAGACTACGTTAGTGATCTCCGCAGAAGACTTGACGATATCCATGAGGAAGTACGTTCCCGGATGCAGATAGCTAGCGACCGCATGAAGGACACCTACGATATACGGGCCACTGATGGAGGTTTCCAGGAGGGAGACATGGTGTGGTTATGCAATCCCCAGCCCCGTAAAGGTCTTTCGCCGAAGCTACAGCAGCACTGGGAAGGTCCATATACAATCGTCAAGAGAATAAATGACGTTATTTACCGGATTCGACGCACGTCAAATGGAAAACCGTAGGTTGTCCATTTTAACCGTTTGGCCCCATATGTCGGTGACAATCACGAAGAAGCACGAATCGGGCTTATGCAAGCTCGTTCTCCAGATCCCCAGTATGACGAGTTTATGGCCACGCCGAGCTTGTATGCTAATTCCAGATTCGGTGTCACCTCCGAGAGATCCGAAGATTTGTTTACTGCTTCGGACTCGCTAGTTCATTGTGTGGCCAAAGACTTGAGGATGGATCGCGGTATTGCCACCGTATTCAAGAAGAAGTTTGGCTGCTTGCCAGAGCTGCGGAACCAACTTGGAGATGAAACGAAAGTGCTAAGTCTGGTGGACGGGAACCGATCCATTTACTACCTGGTCACTAAGGAGGCGTCGTCTGAAAAACCCACCTACCGCTCGTTATGGAATTCGTTGGTGGAACTAAGAGACCAACTGCTATCCACGGGTACCACAAGATTAGCCATGCCAAGGATATTATTTGGGTTGGATGGACTGAACTGGAGAGTGGTGCGGAGCTTGTTGGAGGTCCAGTTCCGGTGGAGCGGCGTCAAAATAACGGTATACATTAACAATCCCCAACGAGATCCCGCACAGCCAAGGATGGTGGATTGCTACTTCCATATAACGACTGGATGCCTGAGGGGACAGAATTGCAAATACCGACATAATCCTTTGAAGGACCGGCAGAATGTGATCCGGGACGGATCACCCTTAAGGAGGGGGCAGTGTAACGAGCGTGCATGTAGCGAGAGCGGCGACGAGATCCGAGAGCAGATAAGCGGAGTTCAAAGAATACCGCTATCGGTCGGTGTTTTGATGACAATTAACAAGGCCATAAATCAAACGAACACGAGTAAAGTCTAGAAGGTCATTCAGATCTTCTGGAATATTCTACGTCTGTATAAATACTTGTTGACGTGGTCAGTAAGAGTAGTTTACAGTTAGCTTCCAAACGAGTAATATAAATACCGAACTTCGACATACAGAGTGATATAAATACGCATTTTCCTTGTCATATAAATAAGTTGTTGAATTGTTATTAGTGTTTAAGTGTTCTATTAGTGATTAAGTATTAAATAAATAGTTGTAAATAAATATTCGTTAAATAAATAAGTTAAACTAGAAAAGTCGTTACAGTATTTTTCTTTTTTACGTCACTCAGTGGTGGCATACAAATTAATATAATATTTCTACTCACCCTACCCTCTTCTTATTTAGCCTTTGTTACTGTATATGTAAAATATAGGAACAAGGAGTCATGGTGGGCAATGTTTGAAGTTTTTATATACTATCAGAAGCTTGGAATCCGTGTTGATCACTGGCATCACTTGATCTTACTCCCTCGGGGATTCAAATGTACAGATAAATGTCGTTTACAGTATACAGTCTATGTAAGCGCTATGTGAGGAACTTTTGTAAAAAAGTATGTTTCTAGATCTAGTCATTTCGATTGATATTCTGAATTTAGATAGCCAGTCACATCCCCTTGAAAATGGAATTTTCAAAACAGTCCTTTATGTCAATTATATTACTGTAACTGTAACCTTTGCGAAGAATTCTTACGATTAGATTCTTTAGTACTCTTACAATTTTCGTTAATAGCAAACTTTTAATTTCTGTTTTAGTTCCTTACCTTAGGGGTGCTATTTTAAAAAATGTCAAGTTTCTAGGGGTTGGAATGTGAGTTGTTCGACACATTAAAATTTGAATCCTATTTTCACCTTTTCAAATGTTTTAGTTAAAAAAAGGTGTCAGTTCCTACACGAGACTGGAGGTTAAGGTTGGTTTTGGCCTCGGGCTCGAGTCGTGGAACGGTTTTTTTTATTTTCCTGGATTTTTTGCAAACAGTACGAAGTTAGATTAGATTATGGGTTGAACTTAGGTTCGTTAAATTCTTTGACAATAAAGTAATACACCTATTTTTGTGTTTTGTTTTTCGTTATGCGATAGCATATATCAAGAGATGTCATGTACCTTCGTGCTCCTAAACTCTTGTATTGACGCACTCGTTTTAGTCACCGGGCAGACCTAACGTGCTAGCGCGTTGCCCTCTCCCTATACGTTCAGTATAAGATGGGTGGGGAAAGCATATATAAGTGGCAGCGGTGTTAAATCGGCCCTGGGGGTGGTCGGTGGTTCAGTGGTTAAGTGTGTTGGCTCTCAACCGAAAGGACACGAGTTCAAACCCCAGCTAGCAGAAAAAAGAATTATTACCGACCATTTCTCACAGCGAAGATAGTTCAGTCATAAATATACCGATATTTGAAACAACAAAAAAAAAGGCGAAGATCCCAAAAATCGGCCCAGACGTTTTGGGTTGTACGGTGATCGATACATCTAACTTTGAAACATCGAATTATCTTTTCACATCCTTAAAAAAAATATATCTTAGTGCACGCCTACATTTTTTATAGGGAACCATTGCGCAACATTTCAAGTCTCTGCCGCCAATTTAGTATTATAAAAACAAATCCTAGACTAAATATATATGATTATTGCAAGCCTTCTCGTCGATTTAAATCCATTCAGCCGTTCAGATACTTCGAAGGTGTAAGGAATTCGCAGTCGGGTAAAAAAGTTTCTTACCCAGTGTTGATTTATAAATAATACTCGGTGGCAACAGAAAATAAACATTTATTCAAAAGCACACTTACACGTTTTCATCATCAGCAGAACAAATAAATAAATAATGTTACATATACATCGTATAATGGAATGCATATCGCATGTAGATGACGCATTGTTTCGACATACACTCTTAAAAAAATCCATGTTACTAATAACATGCTACTATAATAAAAATAAACAACGTAAAGTTTTCGTTACAATTGCACTTGTGATTACTGGTACAACTCTTTGGTTAGTGTATAGACCCCAAAATTGCAGTTATTAGAATAAACCGTCCAAATCAGTGTGGATTTAGCTACAAACAACTATATATTGCTCTTTAGTTCTATATTTCTTAAATGGAAAAATACTCTTTTTATAATCTTATTGGTCCTTTTCCTTGGGTTAAAATCTGATGTTATTTTGGTACGTAATTCGAGAAACAATAAATTAAATCCCAGGTAATGGTTTAGCTTACAAGTCACATCTTCGATGACCTTGAAATAATTATGGTGCACAATTTGTCATCCTAAACAAGAATATAATATACAACTACTTATGCTCCGAAGACAGTATATTACATTGTAAATAAAAGCAGCAGATTCACAAATACTTTATATTTTTGAAAACTGAGAGTGGTGAGGGTAGGAGGAATGATGGATGTAAGAATAGTTGATGTTAAGTTGGGTTAGCTAGAATGGGAAGCGTATACCAAAAGGACTCACGAATCACCGTACCGTAGTCGAATGACGAGAGGAAAGGATAACCTTCTACTTGACACGGCATGGCTGCTCCTTCAGAAATAACTTCATGAACAAACCGGTTCTGTATCCGATGACGTAAGACACGTGTTCTTCTGAAAACCTGCATTCCAGCTGCAAGGAAGCCAACAGGAAGTCGAGGAATGGTTCACGATTACCTTGCGTAGCACCGTACTAGAAAAGTTAGAGAACGGATGAAGCTGGACGAAGAACCATTTTAGAAAGTCACCGATCGCTAGCAAGACCAAGAAACAGTTATAATGGGTTGATGTTGGTAAGAAGAAGAACAAAGAGGTCATCCAGAAGGGGAAAGAAGCAGTCTACGACGATTAGTAACGTAATCATCTGAAATAATAGATACTCCAAACATTTCTACGTCGTAAACCCAACTTGGGGGTAGCGTTCTTCATTGAAAGTATTTTTTATTCACGAATTATTCCCCCGTACCAGAATGGGACGATAGAAAGCATGGGCTTTTGACATTATCTGACGAAAACAGTGTAGTATTATGTATGATGACATAAGATATTAGCATTTCGAGTGTCCAAAATTTCAGCTGCAATGAAGTCAATGGAAAGTCAAGGTGAGGTTTCTGTTAACCCCTCCGTTAGCACAAAATCGGTAATATGAAAGACTGGTTTTAGAAAAGTGGACGGAAGCAACATCAAGAAGGAATGGGAATAGGATGATGATGAATGTAGGGCGTTTGACTTTGACTTGGCCCAGCTGAGTAATCTACGAGGGATGGCAAAATGATGGCATTAAAAAATGTTTAGATAAGGCACCTGAAATGGGACGCGTGCACTGCAGAAATTTGGAGTTCCGAATGAATTGAAAGGAAGCATCAGGGGTTGGACTTTACTGGACGTGGGTTCGGAAACTATAACACTCTCACCTTACTTCTGTTGCCCGCAACTCTCAATTTACAGTAAATGTTGAAAAGAGTAAAAGCCAAACCTAACTTAACATCTCTTACTCTCCCGTCCATCGCTATCAAAAAAAATTCAAAAAAAATCGATCGATGGTTGAGTTAATTACTTGCATTTTCAAAGTTAGAATTCCGTGTGAAGTTCTTTTCACGCCAAATAAACAAATACGGTTATACTCTTGTTTGGGATGACAAATAGGTACCTATCATAACATAATAAAATTCCAAGGTCATCGGAGCTGTGACTGCTAACTGGACAATTACTAAAAACACCTAAGTATGATAAAATAGAATCTAAAAAGTGTCACTAACAAAATACAAAAAGAAAACAACTATTAGAAAATTAACAATGAGAAAGCTACTTAAAAAAACATGCTCATTATGGCTTGTAGGTACTGGAAGAAACGTTGTGACAGATTATTAGCGTATTATGTATGACCTTAACTATGAAAGAGGTTCATTCGAATTTTTCAGCTTTCGGAGGTACGTCTTCTGGATCGTCTTTGTTTGTATTATTGACGCAGCAACTTAAGATCTCACTTCCATCACCTGTCTTTTGAGCCCTTCTGGCTATCATTTTGTTCGAAGCATATTTGAGATCATAAGCCCAGCCTATTTTTGCAAAAAAGTCAATAAAAATAGTCGAAGGGTTAAATTTAGAGCCCAATTCGCTCGTTCTGTAATCCCATGGGAATACATGATGATAATTATGCCAGCCTTCGCCCAATGCTGCTATGGATACACTTGCATTTTCAACAGGACTTATGTACCTATAACGTGAATTAATGTTAACGATTTCAAGTTTATTTTATTTTATTAAATATCTGGCCAAAAGGTTTTTATTTAACGTATATGAATTTGGTCAAAAGAAGATTGAAATTATTTTACATAAATAGCGAATGATATCGTTATTATTTTAGAGGGAAACTAAAAATACCTGTCGAAGGGTTTTTGGCCCCACATGTGTGCAATACTGTTTACACAAAAGGCAATATTGAGTGTTGTTCCAAATCTCGTGTTAAAGTTGATCCAATAAGAATTCCAAAGTGTTTCATTCCAGAAATAAACGGGAATACTCACTGGTAGACATATCGTTAACAGGAAGAACAAAATTGGATACAATCTGAAAAAAAATAGTAATAATTACAAGACACTATTTAAAAAAAAACATTATTTAGTGAAAGAAATTTGAGAACTGATATAATTTATAAGTTTACTAGCCGCAAGTGTCAAGAGAGACAGTTCTTACTTACAATTACGCAGTTACCATTTTCAAACATTCTAGAGCATCCTAGAAAGTTATAAAATACACGTAATCTTTTGGAACATTTTAGATTATTCTCAAAAAAAAAAAAAACTGGAAGAGTTTTGGAACGTTGTAGAACATTTTTGAAAAGGTTAAAATATTCTAGAAAAATCTGGAAAGTTTATATCTTTTTGGAACATTCCAAGTCATTCTCAAAAAATCTGGTATGGAATGTCCTACATCATTTCTGAACATTCTAAATCATTCTTGAAGAATATGAAACATTTTAGATCATCCTGGAATGTAGTAGAACATTCTTATTAATATTCTAAAACATTCTAGATCAATTTCAAATATTCAATCATTCTAAGACATTCCGTATCATTCGAACAATTTTTAGTACTTACGATAGTCTAAAACATTTTGGAATATACATTCATATTCTAGAACATTCTGGAAAATTCTCATACATCACTTTTACTCAATGTGTTAGACAAAGATAGATTTCAGCGCGAAAAAACTCTATTATTATCGAGGGTAGGCTAAAGAATATCTACTATATACTTGTTGGTGCAATATTAATTTTTATATCCATTTAAATTTTGAACATAAAACACTTGGCCTTCTTTATTATACACTTATGTTTAGTGAAAAATTCCAAGTGTTTTATTTTCAAAGTTTGTATGGATAATTATCAGCAATTTTCCACTAGGATTGTGATACAAAAACGATTGTGTATTAAAAATAAATATTTTAACATGTGTTGTCAAGAGTACAAATGCATCAGATTTAACATGTAACGCTTTTAGAATCGTTTGTGTTAGAGGACGAGATTTTTTTTAAAAAGGCGTCTATTATTAGAACTGTTTAAAAATACAGTGCGTCTGTTTCTAATTAGATAAAAACCATATGAGTATACAAGAGAAGCGAATCTAGTTGTTAATTTGAATAGATATAGAGATATATAGTAAAGAAATATTTTCGGTTAATATTGTAGAATGTAGAAGACTAAATTGACTTAATTCAATTCGTTAATTTTTACTTACTTCTTTTGCCACATAACAATTGGATCAGCTTCAAGATCGCTCATATCCACAGCTGCTCTTTTAGCGACGACGTCAGGGTGAGGTGTCAACACCAACCACCCTACATGGGAAAAAAGGAATCCCCTTCGGGCGTCGTGAGGATCGGCATCGGTTTCACTGTATTTGTGGTGAACTCTGTGGTCCAATGCCCAAGCATAAACATGTTTCTGAAATGGGATTTTGGAGTAACTAAATTTATTATCATGAGTTGATATTGAAGATGAGTGACAAGAATTTTATTGAAGCGAAACTTCTGAAGGTACTAGGATCCATTTTGGATTTTTGATCGACAAAATCTAAACCACCCTGATTCATGACGGGGATTTAAACGGTCGACCAAATTAAATCCATGCTTTTTTTAGTTCGTATATTTGCTGTTTTATTTCAAGATATATTGAAATAGAAGTTAATAAGGAAAAGGGGAGATCTAAATCCTTGAGTGTTTTACAATTGATGAATTCGGGCATTGAACGAAATTATTACCAGGAACACGTTTTGGTGGTAATGCTTATTTGAGATATTGGGAATACTGCCGCGAGCTAAGTTGATATAAAAGCCATGGACCTGAGGATGGCCTGCTAGAAAGTGTCTTCAACGCCGTTTGTTTAAGGGATTTGTGGCCTTAGGTGGATACTAATTTCGTGGTGTCCCAAAATAATAAGTTGTTAATATCTATCCAATAGTAGAATTGACAAATTTTGATAAGAAGAACTTAAAAAATTAAACACGTGAAGTAATTTTTAATGTGAATGTGTATTTTGTAAATCTGAAAACAAAAGTGTATAAAACAAGATTTTTTTTGGGCTCAAACTCTACTCTGATTAAGCCTCCCATTTCATGGCCTTTGTGCTAAGTTATCGTGCGATAAAAAGAACAATTTGGTATATCATACTAAAAGGTTAAAACATTTTTCAAGTTAAATTTTGTTTTATTACAATTCAAGTTTACGGAAAAACTGTTTTTAGATGTGAACGTATTCGCATGGTATAAACGGAGTATATTTAGGGAGTAATAAATAAGATCGTTAAAGAACCAATTGGCACTTTATTGGTGAGATTTTATCACTTACACCGGTTTTAATATCACGCGTGACGTAATATTGCACTATTTTCAGATAGAAACAGATCTTGTACCAGGAAAACTTTTACGTTTTTCGCAACATTTTTTTATTAAAGTCCATCTTCGATTACAAATACATTTTTTAAGGTGATTCAGGTCAAAAATCAGGGCTTTACAATAACTGAGATTGAGTGCATTGAGTCTTGTAAACCATATAAAAATAATTTTGTGAAACATTTATTGGACATAAAATTCTTCCAAAACTGTGTATTGAAACACGAAAGAATTTTCTTTAATTAGTACGGATTCTCAATGTCGGTCGAGTAATAATAAAATGTTGAGGAGAAGGAAATAAAAACGAGCAGACAAATATTATTATCCTCATAATTAAATTGAAGACGACCTATTCCGGAAATTATGTCGCCCAACGGAGGGATGAAGGCGTGGCATAGACGAGGCGGCTGGTACGTTTCTGCTGCTCGTCAATGTATTTAAATGGGTCAATGTATTATTGGGTTATGTTCCTTCACTTCCCAAAGTATGTTTGGAACAGCGCGTCTTTCGTCCACCTCTTAATAATAAATCCCATCTGGACCAACAAGTTCTCACCAGTAAGTATTTTTTTTTTCGTACCAAGGTTAGAAATCTTAAAAGATTAGTGGAGCATCTTGTAGCAGTTATGAAATGTTTTAGGGTACATTTTCAGTTCTTTGAACGTTGAAGGGTAAACCCAAAATTCTCTGTGGCTGTTCAAATTTGATAAGACACCAAGATCGGGATCTAGAACGATCAAATACATCTTTTCTGGTGAATGTTAATGAACTGCCACCTGGATTTTTTGGCTGCTACTTTTGTAGTGCTTACACTAGCCTTTACTCCTCTCATCGCGCTTCGTCCTCCGCCACTTCTGCGTGTACATATCCGGGTAAGCTGATTCAGGTGTCGTGGAGGTATGCGCGGCCGGCGAATGCAGCGAGGACAGAGGCGCTGGTTTCAGGATGTTGGTAACCCACGGTTCTATTGCCGAGAGTCACTCTGCTGGTGTCGGACCCCGCAATTGATCCCACTTCAAGTGTGTAAAGGCCGAGACCTCAGTAGAGATGTATGGTAGAAAGTGGCCTCGATCGTCACTCATTACAGGTGGCTAAGGTAGCTTAGACGACATGAGTGCCTGTGACTGACCAGTGCCCAATGGTGCAAGTAACCTAAACTGGGAGGAGTTGCAGTGGCTTCAAATATCCGACCAATGATGTAAAGTGGTACTACGGGAGGTCCAGGAAAGCCCCAGGCAGGAAAGTAGATGTACTTGCCTGCCCAGCTGAATTGAAGTTGGACTCGTAGTGGGCAGAGGTTGACCATGTATGCTAGGGTAGAGGTAAGGTTGTCTAGTCGGGTATCAAGCATGCTAAGCCTGGTACGGATAAGATAAGTCCCGCTCGCACAAGAGGGTTTCGGTGGTCTTTTAACCATTCGGAAGTAACTGGTGGTGGTTGATCTCGGTCTTCCACGCGCTGATTTGGTGTATCTCAATCTCCGCGCCTTTGTGGGCCGTGGTGAGGAGCCGAAAAGGCAGGTAGGGACAATTCACTGAGTCAAGACGGAAAAGGGGGTAGGTATAAAGCTGGGAAAGGATGTCCTCTCGACCAACACGGTGCTATTTAATTCACAAGGTGTTAAACATGATATTTGCAGCGCTCAATTCCTTATGAATCGAATCGTACTGTATTTGCCGAGAGAGCGTCTTTTGCCACATTTATACCCACCCCGTTGTAAAAATGATTTGGGGCTTTTCCATCTTGAGTTAGTAGATTGTCTCGATCACCACGTTAAACTAAATAAGTTGACTCGGAGTAACCCGGCGGTGTATGGCAATGTACACAACGAGCCTAAAACTCCAGAACGGTCTAGTAGCCATGATATAAAAAATATTTTACTAGAAATTTTTCCTTTTTGTGTCACTTATAACCATTGAGATTTCTACAGTACAACGTTGATTATTTGAAATCCGATTTTTCTAGGTGAAATAAAGTGAAATAGTTTCTTTGATTTAACCAAAGTAGTTCGAGAAACCTCCCCGCATGAATCAAGGTGTAAGAATCCGGTAGTACCCCTCTCGCCGATTCCAGACAAAATTTATAGGAATTTTTTGTCTCTTGGGACGGAACCCCCAAGATGCCTCCCTTCCCGGCCATGCTGAGCCTGCGGGGGTGTATTTTATACCATTGATTGGGTCAGTTTTTAGTTTATTTTATTTATCCGAAATTTTGATCATCCGAATTCTTTAAGGCTCACAATATTTCGGATGATCAGTATTCTACTACAGTTTTAAATGTAAATCAGTAAAGTGGGTTTACTTACTTGACCAGTAATTGTAAAAAGAAATACTAAAATCAGTCTAAGAGGCCATTTGGCCTTGTAGGCACGATGCGACCAGAGTCTGTGAACACCCGCCGTGATTCCAAATCCTGATATATAGACAGATGCAATTGCTAAAAACAAAAAAGTAAATTAATCTAATATAATGAATTTTAAGTAAAAATTGGCTACATTAATAAAAAAACAAATAAAATTCCAATTTCTCTCTTATAAAATATGTTGCTAATCAAATCCGAAATCCGAATTGCTGTTTTAGACGTTTAGTCGTTCCTTACTGACGCTATCTTCAGTAGGTATCTAGTTGATAGGTGGTGAGTTATCAGAACTGAAGATGCCGTCAGCAAGGAATCGCGAAACGTGTGGAACAGCAAAACTACATGGATCACGGTTCAACAGCTTGGAAGAAGATAGGATGTAAGGAAACTCCGGCCGTGAAAGCCTTAAGCAGGACAGTCAAATCTGCTTATAAGAAGCATAAAAACCCTAGGAAAATGTGTTCGTTATACGCGGTCTCTTGCTATAAACGACTTTCGTGATAACAATGCTCGTTGTAACCATTTAATAACGGTGCTACTGCTTCTCTATTACTTATTTTTTTGAGACAATTTTGAGCCTGAACAATTATTACAGATAATATTGAAGTATATACAAGTCAACTGATAAGAACGAAAAATTAAAACTGGCTCCTCAATAAATCTATAGTGCTAATAAACAAATTTAAAGTTAGTTAATTTGTCTAGTCTTCGTTATTTACAAAAGCCAACGCCAAAAGGTGGTTATTTTGATTTATTTTATTACTGGAACCACGTAATGTTTGTTATTGTTAGATTACATAAAGAATGATTGAACGTGTTTATATACGCGTTGTAGGTTGGGGTAGCGGCCGAGTATGTACACATACACACACCTACAACTAACGATGTCGCTATCGCGTTCGTACACACACAAATTTTTGAAATTTTAGAAGCTCAAAAATACCATGAACGGCTCATATACTTATACTCTTATTCAGCATGACGAACACTTCGACATCCTGTATTTTTAATTACTCGCCAAAACTTATACAATAAGCATACGAAGTACTTTTCGACCTCAAAATTAGTTTCCTCCGGGTCTCATGTTCTCTTTGTCCTTACCTAACAACCGGATAATTGTTAGTATGGTCAAGGAGATATCATAAGGCGAAGTCTTCCATAAATTTTATTCAAAGAGAGATGCAGAAAAAAGGGAGAGCTTGTTTATTTAAGAACGACCACTGTACGAATAACTAAATAAACAAATGGAATATTATTTGCCTCTTGAGGGTAGTAAAATAATAATTAATTATGGATTTGGCCTTCTTAAACTGACTCCATTATATGAACTCTCGTTGACATGCCCATTTGAAAGATTAGATACCTATTTAGGGAACATTCTTCCAACTTAAGCTGACATATTGTCCTATATTTGATACATCTAGAGTCGTAATATCCGAACTTGACATGTATTAAGCCCAATAAGGCGAAGTCTATTTTTATTGTAACCAAAAGTCAACCAATGCATCAATGAATAAATTAACAAATTAACGAAACACATTTATAAATTATTATGTATATTTGAAGATACAAGACAAACGGTTAAATAAATTATTGTGGTCTTCGTCTTCTTAAATTGGCTCGATTTGGCCGAATTGGCCGCGCTGCGATATCGCGTCGCGTGTATCATGGCCCTTAAAATGGCCTAGATTACTGTATTTGATACGTTCGCTAATGTATTACACTCTAGCATGTTTATATTCTACAATGTAATACATAGCACATTTGCCTGTCTACTAATTTATCGGTATACAAATATTTACTTACACAATAAGAATACCTTTCTATCTTTTTTTTTGTATGAGAATACGTTTTTGGTTTACTTGTAATGCATCATGCATCACCGCTGTATGTTTTATGAACTCACACAATAATGTTTGCGGTGTTCGGTGTGATAAGGAAAATGTGTCATAAAATTTCCATTACTTTTTCTATATTCGGTGTCCCAAAAGAAGCATCTTTCTTATTAAAACCTCATACTTAACTAGATAATAATTAAAACACACTTAATGGAAATGAATTATTTCAAGTCAACGTTTTGTATAATCAATGAATGATTTACTGGGAATTCCGGTAATGTCCAAATTTAGGAGCAAAAGGTTGGTTTCCAAATTACTAAAATACATCAACGTCGATATTGTACGAATCTACCCTGGGCTTTTACATAATTTTCATGGTACCAGTGTATCGTCATACCTTTGTATGCTGAGCAGAAGGTTATCTTTCTCAAATGCATGACCTGAACCCTTGTTCATATTAAATATGCTTTGTTATTTCATTTGGACTATAATCGTCCAAATCACCCTCTTCAACACAAAGTAGTTAGTCTAAAGACTGTTTGGACAATCCCCTTCACTTTTCCCTATTCTCAGCTATATTTAGTAAATTTATGAATTGATTACCTGCTCATATTGAACGAACATTCTTATTTTATTTTGATTATGATAATGCAAATTGCTATTCCCAAAATTTTTTGTCAGTTTGAAGACTCTTTGGCCAATCACCTCCATTTTTTCTTATTGGTGCTAATCTTTCTATTCTCGAAATGTATGACGTGTACCCTTGTTCATGTTAAATGTATCTTATTAAATTTGGACTAAATATATTACCCAAATTATTATACTCAACACAAAATGCTGTTAGTGTAAAAACTGTTTGAACGATTACCTTCACTTTCTCCTATTCTGAGCTACTCTTCGCATTCTCCAAATACACGACTTGAACCGTTGTTCATATTCAATGTATTTTCTTATTTCATTTTCAGTAATGCAAGTTACCATCGCCAAAATATTATCGTCAGTTTGAAGGCGGTTTGGACATTCACCTCCACTTTTTAGCATTATAACCTAGTCTTTCTATTCCCGAAATACATACATAACTTGAACCTTCGTTCACATTAAATGTGCATTGTTATTTAATTTGGACTATATCATCCAAATTACCATCTTTCATAATGTCGTCTGTTTTAAGATTGTTTAAACAGTCATTTCCACTTTTTCCTGTTCTTAGCTAATCTTAACATTCCTCAAATACATGACCTGAATCCTTGTTCACATTAAATGTGTTTTGTTATTCCACTTGAACCATAAACATCCAAATTACCACCCCCAATAAAATGTCGTTGATCTAAAGACTATTTGGACAATCACCTCCACTTTTTCCTGTTCTTATCTAATCTTGGCATTTCTCAAATACATAACTTGAACCCTTGATAACATTAAATGTGTTTCAACGTCTATACCGTACGAATCCACCCTCGATTTGTACATAATCTTTATGGTACCATTGTATCATCATACCTTTGTATGCTGAGCAGAAGATTGTCTTTCCTAAATGCATGACTTGAACCCTTGTTCATATTAAATGTGTTGTTATTTCACTTGGACCATAATCAACCAAATTACCACCTCCAACAAAATTTCGTTGGCCTAAAGACCATTTGGTCAATCACCTTTACTTTTTCCTGTTCTTAGCTAATCTTAACATTCCTCAAATACATGACTTGAACCCTTGTTCACATTAAAACTATTTTGTTATTCCATTTGGACCATAATCGTCGAAATTACAGTCACCAACACAATATCATCGATTTGAAGACTGTTTAAACAATCACGTCCCCCTTTTTCTTATTTTGAGTTAATATTATTCCCTAGAAACTGGAGCATCCCACATTCTTAACTATTTGCAAGTAATAATCCAATCTAGGTCTCCCTCTACTCCTAACCATTCCTGTTTCTGCTTCTAATATGTTTCAAACTAGCTGTTCTTGTCTCAGAATATTTCCTTCTATCCTGTCTCTACTTTTCGCAATGACTTTCAGAGCGTCTTTAGTTCTCCAATCGTTTCAAACGCTTCCTCATTTCTAACTTTTAAATTATGCTTATTTGAAAAATTAATTGATGCAGATTGTTTAAACAATTTCAAATCGTATTGATTTATGAATGAACTAATTATTGATTATTTTCAAATACATAGTTCATTTGTACTAATTTGTTGTAAACGCTACACATGTTGGTAGTAAGTAGAAAAAATAATTATCTGTAATATGAATGATGACTTATCAAAAAAAGGGTTCCTAATGACTATAGTAATTGCATTATTTACGACTTTAGTTGCAAAATGTGTATTTTACTTCTTTATAAACTGAACTTTTATGTCCGACAATTTTTTTTTAAATAATGTCATTTTGTATTTCACGCACGAATTCTTGGGTTGTTCATATGAATGTGTAAATATGAAGGACGAATAGATCATCGACGCTTTTACTTTTTCTGTCCGACATACATATTTCGAACCGCAAATTCTCAATGCTATGGTTGCGAAAAATGCAGAATTCGAATTTATGATCGTTATTATTAACCGTTGGGACAGAAAAGTATTACGTAAACCGTTACATGGTATTCAACTACACATTCCATTCATCCAAAATTTGTTGAAAACGAACAATTTTCTAATTTCTATAAGCTCTGCAGGCTACTAAGCGAGGGATTGCGAAACGTGTAGAGAATCAGACGCGAAAGTTTACGAAAACTGAGTAAAACTTTAGTACATTTTCAAAAAGGAGTTTATTAATAGAAATAAGAAACATTTGACGTACCAAATAACGAAGTGGCTAATTTAGCCGATGTAAGCATGAGGTATATTCCATAAAGCATCCCAGCGTGTACATATATTTGGGCAATAAGGTCTGGCCATCGGATTTGTGGAATGAACTTTTCTTTGGGGTTTTCTGAAACACTGGAGGACGTTTCTAATCGGGTAGGGGGATCGGTGGCAGCAGGACTTGCTACGGTTGCTTCCTGAGGCACATTCTCATTTCCTTCGGTCATCCTGGAAGACAAAACGGAAAAAAGTATGAATTTAAATCCCTGTATCTTGTGTTACTTATAATTGTGTAGGCAAAAACTCATTGGAATCATCAAAATATGATTACTAAAGTACTTCAGATAAGCAAGTGAGCGCCATCTGTGGCGATCAGCTGTAAAACGTTAGTTAAGTAATGTCTATCAGGTGTCAATAACAAAAAGTCGTATCTATTAACAGTGATAAACAGTTATTGAGAGATAGAAAACCCAAACTCCTCAAAAAACATAAATACAAAACGCGTTTGGACACCCAAGGTGTCACCTTCAGTTAAAGACTAAACTAACCTTAATTCTAAGAAAATAAAGGGATTTGCTAGTTCTAAGATGTGCCAAATACTCCTTAAATCTGATGTTAATTGCTCTACGACTTTGACCAACGTATTGTTTATCGTAAGTTTTGCATTTAATACTGTAAATTCCAGATTTCTCATGGGATGACATTTGATCTTTTGGGATATTGTGAACTATTGAAGGAGTATTAGCTGCTGTTAAATCCAAACTATTAAGTAAAGTGGATAAACCACGGGTGATTTTAGGTTGGAAGGGCATTTTACAGTACTTTTTGTATATTTGCCAATAATTTTCTAGTTTAGAAATGCCTTGGACACATCGCAGTTATTTAGTCTCTTATTGAGGATGACATTTTGGGTGTTGAATCGCCTTTTAGGTTTCTAGACGTTTTTCTGGAATTTGGGGTCATTTCAACTGCATTTTTTTGATATCTACTCATCGTCAGAACAAAACTAAGACGCCCTAAGTTATCTAAGAAGGTAAACATCCCGATAAAGTCAGATGTTAAATGTAAGGAACAGTTTAATTTTAGTGTAAAAATCATGTATGTATGCTTTGTGCTGTACGGCCCTTCGTCTCATGCGTCCATTTGTTGTGGGCATATCCGTTTCCTTTTCCGTATGTGCTCAGTTGGAGATGGAGAGATGGTTCTGGAAAGCATGTGGCTGTGGCAGCGCTAGTTCCGTTACGCTTACTTCCGTTACGTTCACTCGATTTTACTCCATATATTTTTCATACCCCGGGCCTAATATTGATTCTTAGAGTAAACTCCAAAAAACGATTTTTCATAGATTACAAAACGTAAGCAAATGACAGGAAACAATCAAAAAGTGTGGGCACGTTTGTTATAAACAACTGCACGAGTGACGTAAGTGTAAAAATTATTAGGTACCTATTATAAATGCAAACTGAGCTAGTTGATCGTACGAGAAAATTTTTTTTTATTGTTAAATGAATAAATATTTGCAGCCTTTGTAATGTTATCTTATCTCAGTTTATCATTTCGTTAAAAAGAGGTCGCTGGTTGGCTGCAAGCTGTATTCAAGTGATCAATAAGAAATCGTAGCGACACGTTAGTAGGTACACAATAATTTCTACAAATTTTTAGACCCATGCACGAATGACAAATAAGTTTTAGATATAAATAGAACGAAAGGTTACGTAAGAAGGTCGTAAGAAACATCAAATTTATTACTCATTGTAAGAGGTTCCTCGAATATAATATACATATGAGCTTATGGTTTACGTGGGTGTGCGTTGATGCATTGAAAAGGATGAAATCATCCAGCTAATACGTTTAATTTGCTTGCATTACTTTTACCGAAATATACCGGTTTCAATATGCATCACATTTTCTTCATAATCAGTACCTAAGTAGAAAAAATAGTCACAACTCAAATACACCAACTTCACTTTTAAACCAGTAAAAATTGATGCAGAGGATCACGAGAATAAATCCCCTTTTCTTTTTTGAATTTCAAAATGTTTAACCCTCAATTTGTACTGTTGGGGCAAAGGGTATTCTCAGTTTTAGAAGTCGAAATGAATTTTTTTGTTGTTTTTTCGTTTTGAAAACTCGCTTGTTGGGGCACAAATTTAAGTGAAAGTCGAGTCTTAAGCTTCCGATATTTTTTGAGGTCTCATGGGCTCAGGAACTGAGCTTTTTACGTTTTCATCCTTTCCGAAATTTGTTTTGGTCGAAAAAATTTAAAAAAATTCAACAAGATACTTAATAGCTGCCACACCCCTTACACCACCTCCACTCACAACATCACCTCAAACGTTAAGAATAGGGTAAAAGTTGTGGTGGCTCCGGGGGCGGCGGTGTTGAGCGAGAGGGTGAGGTGATCGTGGAGGCTGGGGTTGGTATTTTGTGTGGGGCAGATATTAGGGGTGAGGACTGTGTTATTATTTTCCTAACGTTTACCCTATCCTCAATACACATTGTAGTAAACTTTAGATACTTTTTTAATTAAACGTTTATTTGTATGCAAATTGTACATATTTTCAATTCAAGTAAAAAAATAATTCTAAGACCCAAGACCCAACGATCATACCAGTTAATATAATGATAACAACCAGGTGTACTATCTTCTTCTTTACATACATTTCTCTAGGCACAAAGGAAACAGACGAATTATGGTCTGTCTTTTGGGATCTTCGCCTTTTTTTTTTTTTTTGTTGTTTCAAATATCGGTATATTTATGACTGAACTATCTTCGCTGTGAGAAATGGTCGGTAATTCTTTTTTCTGCTAGCTGGGGTTTGAACTCGTGTCCTTTCGGTTGAGAGCCAACACACTTAATCACTGAACCACCGACCACCCAATGGTCTGTCAACTAGTACGCGTCTTTTATATTCGCAACTCCTATGAAGTCACACCCACATTCTTTCCCTTCTTCTACGCTTCATCCCCTCCCTCAATTCAAACGCCTTTCAGTGGTTACTGTTTTCCACCTCCATGTGGCAACAATAGATGTAAAAAGCTTCAATTCAATTGCACGCGTTTACATTAATTAATAGGGTGCATTAAGGATTATTATTTAAAAAAAAATGAACCACGTGAAAAATACAGTTTTTGTTATTCGAAGTAGATGTTGGCAGATCAGCTCTTTTATAATATCATGTATGTTGTGGCCAATAAACAATTCAAATTACATAACGAATAAGTTCAACGGAGCACAAAATTAAATAAATGACATGTAACTAATATAATAATATATTACAAGGTTTATTTATTTGGTAAAGTGGTGGTTTCACCTATCAATTAACCCATGCGGCAATTGGGTTAATTATTGTCTAGATTTGGAGAAGGACAAGAACGAATTGAAGTCAATAAATTATTTTATATTTTTAGCGGTTTGCGGAACTGTTCTTGACAACATAATGTATTTACGTCGTTGCACGCAAACATTTTTGCAGTTATGCAAAGTAAAATATTAAATAATGCAAATGTGCCTACCTATGTTAAATTATGGTCTTAATGGAAAATACTTTCTCTTATAAATTATTTATAATAAGAAATAAATGTTAAACATTAGCGATTTTGATTTAGATTGTAAAAACACGAGTTTAGAAAACGTTCTTCTTAAATGGCCATAGCAGCGTTTAAATAAGGCGACTGGAATCTATTGATATTGATGAGGCTAATTGCCTCACAATAAATCTAAGAATGTTTTTAAAGTCTATAACGTGAATGCCTTGAATGATCTTTAATTGGCATTAATAAAAAGTCGTGAATTTAACACTCAACAAAATCACTCAATTAAAAAGATACATGTGGCAGATATACTTTTTGGATTAAATTATTGTTTGGTTTGTCAGTTCTTATTAATGTTACATTTATAAAATACGCCAAACGTTTAGAGAAGAAGGGCGTGAAAGTGTGACATGAAAGGGGTAAAGTACACTCCCGTAGACCCTACATGGCGGGGGAGCTCAGCCTTCATGGGGCCCTAGAGGTTGGACACCTTTCCAAGAGACAATGAAGTACTTGGGAATCTTGTCTTAAATGGAGGAAGTAATCAGGGCCCCAAAAATGAAATTGCAAGGGGGGGGGCTTTAGAACTTGCATTACGTCACTGTGTGACATTGTGTGATAAGAAAGAAGGAGGAGAAAGAAGATTAGTGACGCCACATCCAAAAACTTGACGATTTTTTTGTGTTGGTTGGATGAAGAACATGATGACGTATTGAATGGTGGCGTTGTCTTTAAAAATTTGGGAAAAGCAGTAACTTCTTTGATGTCTATCATTTTCCTCCCGATGCAACAATAGTTTCAGTCACTTCCAGTCTTTTGTGAGACTCTGCACAGTCTTTGCTTTCAAACTCGACCCTACCCATTTATGAATTGAGATCTGGCGAGAAAGGCAGGTATCTGTGAGGTGAAATGAACTATGGAAAATAGTTCCTCCACAACTCTTCAAACGTCGTCATCTTCTAAGCTAAGTGGAGTTCTGTAGGAACGTTCAATGTTAGTCCATGAAGTGCTGCTGGCTCATGAAACACCTTTTGAAAATTTATCACCGATTCATTTTTTGTTGATTCTCTTTTCTAATCCAAGACAGTATTTTGTCTACAGAATTGTAACCACAGCCTAGTTGGTATCTAATTATTATCCTTCGCTATCTACTCTCTTGCTATAAAACCATTTGCAAACTTCAAATTTTTGGGTACCAAAGTGGAATTTGTTTTGAAAATGACAATCAAGTTACAGTTTCTATCTAACTTTACGCCATACATTATATGGAATTAAGATGAAGTAAACCTTCCTGGATTAACTCTGGGGTAGAATTCTGTAGAAAGCCAATGTTCATCGACGGAATGCTGTTAAACCATCTTTTCCAATTCAATTTACATATTCTGATCCAAGGTAATCTATTGTCTGCGGAATTGTAATCGTAGTCCAGTTGGTATTTTATAATCGCTCATTACCTACCTTCTTGGGAAAGTAGTACCATTTTCAAACATCCTGTTTTTTAGGCAGCTTTTTGGGAACCGAAGTGGAGTTTGTTTTGAAAAGTGACAATCAACTTATAGTCCTTCCTCGATCTCATCCTGTATGGTATTGATACGTATATATCTCGCGAGTAAGACAAGAATCCATCAGGTGAGACGAACCATGTAAAATAAATCTTGCAAAATTATTAAAACATCTTCATTTTCTAAACTGTTGTGGAATCCTGTAGGAATCTCAAATGCTGCTGACGCATCCAAAACTTATCACCTATTTAGTTGTTTGTTGATTCACAAATTCTGATCCAAGAAAATCCTTTCTCCACAGAATTGTGATCGTAGCACAGTTGGTATCTTATTAACCTTAATTTGGATCCATAGTGTTTTTTAGATAGTTTTTGTGTGCCGAGGAAGTGGAATTTGTTTTGAAAAATGACAATCAATGTCATGTTTATCAAGCTTTTAGAATTGCCTTTTAACGCGTTCCCTGTTCGCCTACGCTTTATGTTCCATCTTCTTAGTTGTCAGCTGTATCATTCGAGAAATGAAAGACACGCGTGAATAAATTCACTTAATATTTAGAAGCGCTTCTATCTATCAAAAATTCCATTAAAAGACCGATAAGTTCCTTGTATAGATTTCTTTGTTCTATTTCTTTACGTATGAAGTTCCACCCTCTGCTTTTATTTCCCAGAAAATAAATTGATGATAGATTAGTAGATCCAATTAGTATACACATAGACAAAATTAAATAAACAAATAAATAAGCTACATTATTTTAACTCGTAAAGTTTTTCGAGAAAGATTTGGAATATTCTAAAATGATCTGGATTTTAGAATCTTCCAGAATATCCAAAAAAAGCTGAACAATAGGATGATCTGAAATTACTTAAGTGTGATCTAGAATGTTCCAGATCTTTCGGTAAGGATTTGCAATTTTCCAGATTTCTCGAGAGTGATTTAAGTAAATCCCAGATTTAACAAGAATGATTTCGGATTTCGAAAATTCTAGATTTTTGATGTTCTAGAACGATACAAACCCTGGTAGGCGTTTTCAACCATAATAAAGGATTGATGGTCCAGACATTGAAAAAAATGAATCTTGGTTGCAAAAGTTAATATCTCATTTTATTTATCTCTGATGATAAAATTAGCGACGATAAAAAAATCTGACCACCTACTAGATTGCCCATAGAATAGTGTCTCAGAGTGTGTTCGCAGACTTTTAATATTCTCCCAAAAAAAAGTGTTTTTTTTCAAGGTGTTTGAAATTCGATGAGAGCTTAGGAATAACTGAGATCAGGTATGAAACCAACAATTTGAGCAGAAAAAACGAAAAAATCAGATGGGCAAAGTTCGCCCTCAACCATAATAAAAGATTGATGGTTCAGACTATGAAAGCAATGAAACAGTTGCAAAAATAAGGTTAAATTCCACTAACGTACTAAATAGCTCAAACCCCAACGCCAAAACTTGAATCAAAAATGTCCGAAGCACTTTTCGATAACAAAATTAAGTTCACTGCAGCCTGAAGAAGATAAATTTGTTATCGAAAAGTGCTTCGGACATTTTAAATCCAAGTTTTGGGTTTGGGGTTTGAGCTATTTAGTACATTCTACAACACCGCCAAAGTTTCTCCAGTTTCTGATTAAATTCCACTAATTTCTGATATTTCCGGAATGTTAAATATGTAGTTCTTGATTTAGAAAAATCTACCAACGTTTGCAAAGGTACCTACGTTTATTTATGGAGTTCGGTTACATTTTCTGTCGTTACCGTTTTTAATTATCAAATTTATAGCTCTATTGTTATAAATATAGAGCCGCGCAAAAATATTTGAACAAATACTCAACTTACCTTGAACATATCAAACTGTATCGTTAACCTGTTATAGTAAAGAACCTTCCAAACAGAAATTGTTTTCTTTACTATAGGTAGTTCCATTATTCAGAAGGTCGTTAAAACAGGTCGCACATTATCGTGGAACGGAATGGAACAAAACGGAAGAGAATAGAAATTCCGAATCTGCGTACTCGATTTCTGCACATGAACGCATAACTGATACGGAGCTGAGTGGAATGGAATGGAAATTCTGAACTTCCGCAGAAGAGCGCCAAATTTTGTGGAATTGATATGAAACTGAATGAAATGGGAATTCTAAATCTCCGCATTTGAGCGCGGAATTAATACGGAACTCAATGGAAATTCTGAATTTCCGCACGTGAGCGCGGAATTGATAAGGAAATAAAGGAAATGAAGGAAAGGAATCTTTGAATTTCGTGGAATTGTTAGGGAACGGTATTGATGGAAAATTATGGATCTCTGTACATTAACGCGGAATTGATAAGGAAGTAAACGGAGCAGAATGGAAATACAGAATATGAGCAAGGATTTTCGCTGAATTGATATGAAACTAAGCGGAATGGAATGGAATGGAAATTCTGAATTTCCGCATATGAGTGCGGAATTGGTACGGAACTGAACGGCATTGAATGTGAATTCTGAATTTTCGAACGTGAGGGTAGAATTTCGCGGAATTGATACGGAAAGGAGTAGAAATGATGGATCGCTGTACATGAACGCGAAATTGATACAGAACTATTCGGAGTGAAATGGCAATGCTGAATCTGTACATACGATCTCGAAATATCGCGGAATAAATATGGAACTCGACGAAATGGATTGGAAATTCTGAATCTTCGCACATGAGCGCGAAGTTTCGTGGAATTGATACAAAACTGAACGGAATGGAAATTCTAAATCTCCGCACATATCCGCGGATTTGACCCAAAACTGAGGAAAACATAATGAAAATTCAGAACATCCGCATATAAGTGAGAAATCAACATGGAAATCAACTGCATTGAATGGAAATTTTAAATTTTCGAACGTAAGGATAGAATTTCGCAGAATTGACAAGGAATGGAAATTCTAAATCTCCGCATATGAGCTCGGAATTTTGTGAAATTGATATAAAACTGAACAGAATGGAAATTCTAAATCTCCGCACATGGGCGCGGGATTGACCTGTAACTGAGTGAAATTTAATGGAAATTCAGATCTTCCGCATATGAGCGCGGAATTAGTACGGAACTCAATGGAATGGAAATTCTGAATCCTCGCACATGAGCGCGGAATTCCGAAGAATTGAGACTATTTTGTACACGTGCATTGTGCGCGTCGCGTATCTTCGCAATCAGTGCACTGAAGAGCATTGGGGATACGGAATAACGAATAAATTCGCTCACTTGGAAATCTAAGCGATTCCGTTCCATTCCGATCCCTTCCGCGCTGTATTGTTTGGCCTGCTTTATACGATACGTACATATGTATGTATATGATAAGATTTAATTAAAAAAGTATCAAAACAACTCCAGCAGAACTTATCATACTATATTGTAAATCAGAAATATAATACATCAATGATTATAGTGGAAATTAATATTATGATTATGATTATAGGTTCGTGTATGGTAATGTCAATTGATAACAACTGTATGAGTTTAAGGTGACACTTTATAAATGTTTTCCTTATTTCCTGATAGTAAAATTATACTGTTTATAGATAAAAAAAGCATTTTTTACGAATGAATGTATAAAAACAAAATAACACTCTAGGTAAGTAATTGCTTGGTTTATCAGTCACAATTCGGATGACTAGCGAGTAGGTATTCGTCAATTTATTTTGGGAGCGGAAAACATAAGTAGTACCTTCATGATTTTTGGAGCTCCCAGTTCTCGTAACAGGTACCCACATTTGCATACCCTCCCTTTTCTATTACGACAATAAGGGCATCGGAAATAGCTTACTCGTGACGTCACTGCTAGTGGGTAATCTTTGGTGATCTCCGGAATCCTTTTAGTCTAGTAGTCAAGGAATTCATCATTCAAGAATTTTGTTTGATCGCAGATTCCCGTAGTACAAAAGTTTTGTAGTGTTGGTTAATGGCTTTTTATGATAATATATACAGATAGCAGCGATCACATGATCGTTTAAATAAGTAGGTCTTGGTATGTGACGTCATGAAGACTATGACTCGTCTCACCCCAATATGCCACACTCTGTGGACCGCAAATCCTGTATGCTACACCTACTTTATGAATGACCCCCTAATTTAGTCAATCATCAATCAAATTTACTGAAAATTGAAAGGAGTAAAGGAAAAGTGGCGTAAGAAAGGGTTATGTTACGACAAGTTAGGTTAGGTTAGGTGTTCTCTTTCCCCCACTTCTCCTCTCCGCAACCCTTTAGTCTTCAGTAAATGTTAGAAATCATATTTTTCGGCTAAACCTAACTTGACTTGACCTGACAACCTAATCTTACACTCCTTCTTTTCTGCTAGCCATTTTTAATTTTCAAAAAGTTTGATTTATCATTGAGATAATTATGGTATTCAAAAATAAATTAAACCCCATTCGAAGTATTTTTTTTGGTTTCCAACATAAATATATGTAAACGTATAATTTTTGTTTAGGATTACATGAAAAATACTACAACTAGAAGAAAATTCAGTTAGAAAATTTTTCACTTCGTCGAGCTCTTTCTGTATATACATATATCTAATAAGATAATGTCAAAAAAGTTTTAAAAGTTGTTTATTTAGTTTGTAATTTGTGGATATTTTAGATATTACTACATATTATTATTTTTGTATACTCCCAACGTTACAATTACGCACTGTGCGTTTGTCTCTGTCTGGTGACTATGTAGAGCGAGTGCGTGAACAGACAGCATAACTTACTTATCATATTTTAAAATAATTTAAATTGCCTGTTTATTATTAGATTTTTATTTCAATTCATTATAATTTGATATATTTAAATTATAAAATTGTATAAAATACATACAGATATATTACAAATGAATATTTTTCGACTATCGACAGAAGTTCTTGACGAGTAATTTCGAGTCGCGTGTCGGAGCTGACACACGCACTTTTTATTTACATCGATAGGGGAGTGTTGGGACCCTTTAATAATAATGAGTACCACAAAATATTAAAGCTACTGATTAAAAAATTAAAATCACCTGAAGCACATTACGTACTTTCAGTCATTAAGTAGGCTGTTTGGGGCGCAATTTACATCAAACCACAGAAAATGTTTAAAGTTTTATTTTAAAAAATACAGGGAACATATATGAAAACTAGTACCGAAATAATTTTTTTTTAAGTTTAAAAACACAATGTTGTAGATAAGGGCAATTGTTTTTTTCGGTCTTTATTTACGTACACGATTAGATATTGTGTTTGTAAGGGTTAAATGTTCTTAAGATACAACTTTATTACTTACGATTAGTAGGTACAATACTACAAATAATTAAGTAAGTACATACATATTACTACACTTTTTATCGCCAAGCAAATGAGATGTTTAAGTTCGACTTTTTACAATCTTAACACTAATTAGTGTTTTATCACTTACCAAACATTATATAACACGTCTGTATTCACATTACTTATATAAGAAGATTTAAGTATTTAACGTAGGTATGATTCAGTTGTATTTTAACTTTTAACGTAAATTAGATTTTAAATTTTCACTTATCTACTTAACAGTTGAGGATCCCGAGAGGTCAAATTTCGTGTATTTAAGTAGATATACTACTTATCTATATATGTATGTAGAAAAAGGGCTAAATTGACTTAAATGTTAGTAATGATATGGACTGGGTTTATAGGAAAAGAAAAATTAGAAGTTGCCTGGAAAATTGGAAAAATCGGGAAGTGTTTTTTTTTTTGAATGGATGTTTTTTATCAATTCAAGACAATAATTCCACAACGAAAAATTCGGAAAATTATTAAGTTGAAAAATTTGGACAAATTTCAAAAAACTAATTTTGGTATGAATTCTCTTCAATAACTGACGCTAAGAACTATACCACATATTTGGTTGATTCATTTTCAACTAATGTTTAATTAATTAATCTTTCAGTAATTAATTAATTAATTAACTGTTCGATCTCGAACGTTTGTTGTAATTCAATCCGAAAGAGGCGAAGCACATGGCTTTGCCCCACTGTTTCTTACCTGTTGATAGATAATCTCGTCCGGTCGTGAACAGGTAGAAAAAAGAGACAAAAATCCTCAACCAGAAGAGAAACACGTCGGAAGTTATTCAACGAGACGAAGAAGTAGCTGCGGTTAACGGTAACAAAACTAGTTCGAAGTTTCGGTTTAAAAAGGCACTCATTCCTCCGTCAGATTTTCACTTTCAATAACAACGGTATCAACACGCGAATTCGGCGCGTCGGAGACGTCCGTCGTGTCAGATCGCTGTTCAGAGGAGATAATCAATAAGCGTCGAAACGCAGACCGACGCCAGCTTCGCACTACTATAAGCAACTAATAACAAGCTCTGCGTGTTCGCTTGCTTCTCTTGCGACTTCTACACAATATTTTACATGGCAGCGGGCGTAACGTGGCTTTCGACTCCTAGAGTAGAGTAGAACAAACCGAACGCGAACCTTTGACGCAACGCTATTATGGAATCGGTGTCGGTGGACGTCGGTGGCTCGGGTGGCTCGGGTGGCTCGTATTGCTTGGTTTTGGTAACAGAATGATCCGCTAGCCGACTAGCAACACTCTTAACAAACATTTCATATTTATAAGTATAACACACGACCACGACAAGAAATATAAGATGCCGCAGTTGACCTTTACCTACATATAGGTACATGTGTAGACGATGTTAGAACAAAACAATAGTTTCGGCCAATGATAGAAATATCGCATTCTGGACGTTTAATATAACCCAGAACGCGTTGTGGGCCTTTTGGAATTTCCACAACGCGTCTAGCGCACAAACAAAACGATATAAGGCTCTAAGACAGGAAACGCTTAGCTCACAACGCGTTGTGGTCATTGAAAAACATCCACATTGCGAAATTCGTGTTATGGATCACATCAAAAGGTTGTGGCAAACACAGAAGGAGGTGTAATGGTTCTTCTTATTAGAGCCATAACAAGGATTTCGCGACGTGGATTTTTTTCCGTGGCCGCAACGCATTGTGGGCTGTTTTCTTCCCGCTTGAAAGGCTGGAAAGCGATATTTGGGACATTGACCAAGCGCAGATCCACCGTTACCGGCCCAATGGGCATGCCCATAACCAAATTAAGGTCGACCAATTCCAGGAAACGGCACCTTGTTAGGACTCAAGCTCGCAATGAAACTTTTGCTTGCGATGTGAGTGAATGTAATCAATCAAACCTAGAAGTGATCCATATTTGATTGACTGAGATCACATCTTTTATAGAGCTGGATCCTCGCCTGTTTTTTGGCAATACGCCAGTGAATAGAATATGTTTTTGGTGCATTTTTCGACCATTGGCCATAATCGGTGTTTAATCCTAACATTTAGGTATAATTCTCATGCAAAAGGAAGTACTTTTCTCCAACTAAATACAACTAATTCATTACACCCTTAAATCAGGTGTAGAAGGATAGGAATTTCGTCATGTAGATCATCCTAACAATAGCAGAAAGTCCATAAAGCGTTTTGGTCTACATTAAAAGACTGGAAAATGTTGTTTCGGACATTGGCCAAGCGCAGAGCCACCTTTATGGACCCGGTGGGCATTCCCACAATTCTAATTGAGGTCGATCAATTGTAGGAAGAAGCGCTTTGTTACGAGTAAAGCTCGTAATGAAACTTTTGTTATCTTGTGGGTGCGTGTAAGACATGATTGTGGTCAACTAGACGAACCTAATAATCGTAGAAAGTCCAGAACACGTTCTGGTCTACATTAAAAGGCTGGAAAGTGATATTTTGGACATTGGTCAAGTCCAGAACCACCTCTATGGGCCCGGTGGGCATGCCCACAGCCCTAATGGAGGCCGACCAATTCTAGGAAAGGGCGTTCTGTTACGTCTGAAGCTCGTAATGAAACTTTTATTCATCTTGTGGGCACGTGTACTAGAAATGATCAATCTTTGGGTGATCGTGATCACATCTTTGTTAGGGCTGGATCCATGCCTGACATTAGCAGAATGATAATGACCAGAATATCCTTTAGGTGTATTTTTCGACCATTGACTGAAATCGGTGTTTGATTTTAGTCAAATAATGTTTTTCAGTACCTATTTTTTTAGCCAGGCAAATATACTAATATATATAATTATAGACCTTGTCATGTAAACTAATCCTACAAATACAACATAACCTAATATTAATAATAATGACAACAATAATAAAGCAATTACTTGAAATAATTTGCCTAGATGTAAGATGTCTAACATGCATTGAATGTGGAAAAACTGGTTGGACACGCACCACCATTTTCTCCTATTTTTAGTCAATCTCTGCATTTCTCGAAAACGACAACACCTTGCATCTCTAACTTGCCACAAATAAAGAATGGCCTAACTTAGGCCCCCTTTACCCCTGTTTCTGCCTCTAGTATGCATCTAACTACCTCTTCATTGTTCAGAAGGGGTCCTCCAATCCATCCCTTCTTTTTAGTGACTTCCATAGAGTTCTCATTTTCTACTATTTCTATTACCCCCTTATTTCGGTTTTCTTTTCACGCCCACTCAACAAGGAAAAAGACTATGTCGTATTTTTCAACTAATTTTGCGAATGAACGTCTCGTTAAGAAACTTTCGAATCACTTTGGACGCGTGTCACATTTGTATTAAGTTCATCAATATAATATACCAATTCCACGACTTATTTAGATTAGGCTAGGTTAGGGTAGTTTGACCAAGGTAAGTTAAGGTTAAGTTGGGCTTGCTTTGATTGGACATATTTGGTTTGCCCTATCGTGAGATTAGGTATCAGAATTATTTCATGATGTATTTTAATTTTGATAAAATTCATTCTTAGGTTTGGTGTTTGGCCGCTTGTTGTACAAAGTTCGAACAAAATTTCAATATCGAATTTTGGTGTTACCATAGTTATTAAGGCATAAGTTCTCCATACGGGGGTCCTTGCAGGGAACTGTTTTAATGTAGTATCTAAGCAATTAGTCGTTGTTTATTCATAGAAGTGAATGATTAACAAACACAATAAAACACTAAGTTTTGGTTACAAAATTTATTATTTTAGATCACGATGACCATTTCGACTTACAAAGTCTTCTTCAGGTGAAGTATACTTCGAATATCGTGAACATATGTGATGGTGGTTTCCGCAACAGATTCTTGCGAGGACCTCCTTGAATGACTAATCGATGACGTCGCGCGTTAGCACTTAGGCCTTGTTAACGATGGTAACGGTTTTGGTGGTAATGAGACGTCCACATCCTAGATTCGACTGAAAAGTGATGTAGTGCCAAAGGCCATTTTTAATTTTTGTGCCCAATATATCTGTAATATGTGTAGAAATTTAGGTCCTCATATGAATGTCCGGTTACAAGATACGTTCGCCTATACGTAAAAGAGGTTTCTGTGATTAGATTTCTCTGTTTAACCATTCTAGCAGTCATTAAGACTAATTAGTACCTACATACATACAGGTATGTGATGTAAAAAATACCAACATGTTTTTTTACTTAAACTTAAACACCAAGTTTAAATTCGAATTTAATTAAATGAAAAAAACTTTTACGTGCGTTTCCAAAAATGTTTTTTTGTTTTACAGAAAAGTCTGTCACGTGTTGCAAGCATACACATATTATCACAATCAAATAAAAAATTATTATTTCCTGTTCAAATTGAAATTTCATAATTTATCTGTAGGATTTGGATGCCATCTATTTCGTCAACCTACTAGCATTAAATGCCAAATATAAATAGGCTCATATTTAGCTAACAATTATTTGCCAAAATGCAGCACCAGCACCCATCATAATCACTTCTACTAGAATGATTTAAGGCTTGTCCATTGTTAGGTTTCGCCTATTTGTTAATGTTGGTATTAAAATTTTCATACATATAAATATTTTGCTGATAATCAAATTTGTCCATCTCTTCGCATTTTGTGCCATCTTTTTCCCTTGAAGTTCCTCGTCAAGATTCATTTAACTTTGGTTTGTGTATGTACTTCTTGGACTTCCTCTTTTTTTGCTTTTGGTTTTTGCATTAGTTTCCCATACCTTTCCCACTTGTTCTCCCTTATTTATTGTCTTTGTATGACCGAATAATGCCAATTAGATAATGACTTGTTTTAGGGATAACTTTTTGAGGATCTTTTACTGCTCTCAGATTTTTTATTTCCTTTGCTTATAATTTCCCTTTTTCTAAATTACTTATAGCACCCATTTCTGAACTAAACGTGAATACTGCTGTATACACTGATTTGAAAGGAGATCTATTGTAGTTATCTTGGAGAATTTTTCACTAAAAAGAGATTCATCCTAATTATTACGAGACACTTTTACAAACTGAGGACATGTGTTTCGCCCACTTCTACTGTGGACGTGTTGATTTCTTTTTTTTTTTTAATACGGGCATTATGGCACCAATTTTTGTAAAAGTGTTCCTATAAGAAACAAAATGCCCTTGAATCCTGGAGTGCTTTAAACATTTCTAGTTTACTAATATCCTGTCCTGTTGGTCTCCTTTGTTTATTTTTCGGGTGAAACATACTTGAAGAATGAAGATACATAACTTAAAACAACAAAAAACACTTTGTTTTCTTCAAAAATTTATGAGTCATATTCATGGAGGTTTTGACTGTATATGTAAATAATAAGTCTAATAGAATCGTGTTCTGCTTCTTCTTCATCTTTTAATTTTCAGATGAAACACATTACTTGAAGATGATTTAAAGTTTTAAAGCAGTAAATACACTTTGGTTTCTCAGAAATTCATAAGCCCTTTACAGTTAGTTGTTTCAGCAAAATTCAAAAATCCAATAAACTAAAGTGCAACTATGGAAACGACGTTTTTCATTTCAAGTAAATCATTATGTCTTGAACATTGTTGCTATATCTCAAAGTTTTTGTTACATTACGAACAGGCTGTTATTCTCATTGATTATCGTTAAAAACATCCTTACACGGTCTTTTATTATGTAGAACCATCAGCCTACGTTTCGCCTTAATCGTAGGTCTTCTTCGGAGTAGGTTTTTAATGTAATGAACTAAAAACCCCACCATGAAGAAGGTCGAATACTGGTTGTTGGTTTTACATAATAAAAAGACCTTTAGCCTTTGCTGCTCGATTTATTTATTCATGTACTCGTAGTAGGTAAGTATGCATTTTTGGTGTAGTTGAGAAAGTTTAAACCAAAGATAATGCTTTCAGGTGGAACGGATTTCCTTCCAGCGGATTGGATCTTGCTCAATGAACCCATTGAAATTTTATTGCAAAACGTGGTCGCTATTCTATTCATGTGGAAATCCTATCAGCATAATGCCTTTTTTCAACTTTCAACTGAAGAGGATAGCATAAACACTTTTTTGCACGACCTTAATTTTGACAGGACCATTTGAAGTGCATGTCGGAAAAATTATTGTAGGTATGTAATAAAAAACGTAATCCACCAAATCCTAATCATGTCGAAAAAAAATACGAGTAGATATATGTAAATATTTATTTTTCCTCTATGTTTATAAATAAATATACGTAAATAAATGGTACGAGTATGTTAGTAGCATTAGCCCACAACGATTTCTCTTAAACCTCTTTCAAGGTTTGAGATTGGTGATGTAGTTTTCCTTGTTGACATGAAAATCACCTTCACATTGTGTTTAAAATTGTTGGTATATGTCATCATACTAGTCTTGTATACTCTAAATCAAAAAAAATATAACACTGCTGGATCCTCACCCAAGGGAGAAACAACCCTACAAATTTTGTATAGGACGAGGGAGGTAATAAGGGCTTCCGGCTTGGGGAGACTTTGAGATTTTGAGTTACACCATTGTGCCCTTGAGTTCGCTTTGGAATTCTATTTTACACCTTCTTTAGAGTTTTGATTTTCTGCAACCCTAAATATTCTGTTTATGAAAGGAGGAACTTGTTTAAGGAGTATTTGTTAACATTAGTAACGGATCCCAGCGAAGGGTGGTCAAGTCCAGACTGGGAGGAAGGTCAGAATTTTTTAAGGATTCGTCTCTCTAAAATTCTGGATCCACCTCTGAACTTAATGAGTCTCAAGAGATTTACCATCGTCATCATGAATATCATACGAGAGAATGTCTACCACACCCCTGCAGCTGAGACTGAATTTCTCACATTAATTTTCATACCCTCGTCACTTTTTTATGGACGGACATCCCCTTGGAAGGATGTGGATGATCCCCTTTTTATTTCTTCGACAGTAAAATTTCAAAATAGAACTAGCAGAAAAAGTTCAGGGGGGAGTATCCATCTTAGAGACCAAAGAAGCTGGACCACCATCGAAGAGACAAAACTAAATAAAATTCATATGAAAAGGGGGGAAGTACTAAACACCCCAGACTTGATGACGCTGGAAGCTTTAAGATTTTTCGATACGCCACTGGTACAATCATTTGTTTCGCCTACATAAGCTGGCATAAATCATTGTCAAAATTTATAAACGTTTCCAACAGAGTTCAGTGTTTCTAAATTCACCTAATTTTATGCATTAGAACAATTTGTAGATTGGGTAACGAATGAAAGAGTCGAAACAGTTACAGGTTACAGCACCTGACTCCTCTTCATTCTGATTCCAGTTAGAAACAACACCACACCTTAGAGTTAGACATTGACTTGCACATAGATTCTATTCTATATTTGGGTGTTACGTAATAGTTTATTTACATTAGAAATGTCATTAAAGCTATCCGCGCAAGGCATTCACTGGACCGATTTCAAAATAGACACAACCATGTGGAAATAAGTATCCTTTAATAAATTCAATCCTAAGCGTTGAATTAAAAAAATAAAATAAACTAACTGCAAATGTGGATTTGTATAATCATTAGTGCTATGGGTTTGGGTGTTTTCTGACCCAAGATGTGTTGATAGTTTTTTGGCATACCCCAATTTGTATCTATTAATTGGTTAACATACTCAATTTTTTCATGTAGTTTCACCACTTAAGTGTTTTGGGCTTAATTCGGCACTGAGTCATATTATTCGTAACTTATGTTGAACATATAATCGTGTTGTGTTCAGTCTATTATTAACCCAATTTTGGCACCCAGTTGGTAAATATTGGTAACATTCAGTCGTTATGTTATTTGATTCGCATCGACTCTAAATCGGTTTATCTCCAAATTATTTTTGGCATTAGCTTATTGTTATTATAAATTCGGTTTCACTTCGTTATTTGGTTTGAGTCACTTAATATTCAGCATTCAAATGTATTTTATCTTTCTATATTTTCAGCTGTATTTTGCTTTCGAATAGAGAGAGCATGTTGTCATTAATACTTAACTGATTTTTATTTAGATATTTTTCGGCTAAAATCTAGCTCTGAGTCATTCTTTATTCTATAGTTATAGGTCATGTTTTCAGATACTTTTCAACAATTAATACAGTCCTCAGTTACTTATCTTTAGAAATTAGCTCCAGCAATTTATTGAACTCTGTCTTCGGATATTTTTTAACAACAATCTTGCAACGAGTCATGTTTTAATCAGCAGTGAACTGCAACATTTTCAGATATTTTTTCGGCTATAGTCTGTCTTCCATTCATGTTTAAGTAATTAAGAGCCTTTAGATATTTTTCAACTAACTTCGAATTACCTTGCAGTGAGACTTCAATTGAACTCCGTCATCAGTTATTTTTCGGCTAATATCTAGATCCGAGTCAAATTTTACTCAGCAGTTAATAAAACTGTCTTGTCTAAAGATATTTTCAGCTATAAACTGGCTCTGAGTGATCTTTCATTTAGCAGTTAATCAATTGATTTGTTCTCAGATATTTTTCAGCTATAATGTGGCTCTGAGTCATCCTGCATTCACCGTTTACTTGATCTCGATCTTCAAACATTTTTCCGTTTTACTTTGGCTCAGAGTCATCTTTTATTCAGCATTTATTTAACTACTCCACCTTCAGATAGTTATCAGCTCTCAATCACTCTGTATTCGGCATTTAACTGAATCTGACATCTGACTCTGTATTTTGCTTTATTCAGTATTAAACTACAGTGTTTTTACTTTTTAGATATCTATTGAGTAAATCTTTGCTCTGAGTCATTCTTTATTAAATACTTAACCGTCGTATTTTCAGATACTTTCAGCTCTAATATGGTCCCCAATTAATTCGCATTATCTATCAATTAATTGAATTCTGTCTTCGGATATTTTTTAACAACAATCCTGCAACGAGTCACGTTTTATTCATCAGTGAACTGTACTACAATTTTAAGATACTTTTTCGGCTGTAGGCTGGGTTTCATTCACGTTTAAGTAATGAAGAGCCTTTAAATTTTTTCAACTATGTATTTCTAACTAGCTTTAAATCACTTTCTATTGAGAATTCAATTGAACTACGTCTTCAGATATTTTTCGGCTAATATCCGGATCCGAGTCAAATTTTACTCTTCAGATATTTTCAGCTATAAACCGGTTTTGAGTGACCTTTTATTTAACAGTTAATCAACTGTTTTGTTTTCAAATACTTTTCGGCTATAATGTGGCTCTGAGTTATCCTGAATTCACCGTTTAATTGATCTCGATCTTTAAACATTTCTCTGTTTTACTTTGGCTCAGAGTCATCGTTGTATCAGCAGTTAACTTCCTACTTTCCTATAGTTTTCGGTTTTAATTTGGTTCAACATTAATTTAACTATTATTTCTTCAGGTACTTCTCAGGTGTAGATCCCATTCACTTTGTATTCGTTATTTAAATGAACTCTCTCTTCAGATATTTTTCAGCTAAAGAAAGCCCTGAGTCATCATCATTCGGCACTTGATTGTCTTGTTGTACTTGTTTTAATCGTTTGATTGAATTCCATCTTCTTTCAGATATTAAGTAACTAAATTCCAGCTCCGAGTCACCTTGCACGCAGCATTTAACCGATCTCGGTCTTTAGATATTGTATTGTTAATTTCTGCCTCCGAATCACCTTTTACTCAGCAGTTCTATTTTCTGATACTATTCAACTGCAATCAGGATTTAATTGGACTTTATACTCGTATGTTTATCGTCTATAAAATCTGATTTCGAGTCATCTTGTAGACACCAACTGTTGAACTGTACTGCCTTCAAAATTATTTCGACTTTAATTTGGCTCAGAGTCAACATCTTATCTGCAGTTAACTGTCTCATTTTCCGATATTTTTCGGTTATAATTTGGTTGGGAGTAATTTTTTCTTCAGCATTAATTTAAGATTCTATCTTCAGATACTACAGGTGCCATATGGCTCCAAATTAATTTGTATTCGGCAATGAACTATTATATTTTCAGGTATTTATCGGCTAAAATCCTGTTCCGAGTGATATTGCTCTCAGCATTTAATAGATGTCCATTTTCAGATATTTTTCGGCTGCAAAATGACTCAGAGTCCGTCTTCTATTCAGCAGTTAAGTCTCCTGTTGTACTTGTGTTAAACATTTAAATGAATTCTATCTTCAAATAATTTTCGACATCAATTTGGCTTCAAGTTAGTTTTTATTAAGTACTCAATTGTTCTGTTTTCAGATATTTATCAACTAAATTCCGGCTCCGAATCATCTCTGTCTTTAGACTAAGACGGCTAAAGTCTGAATCTGAATCATCTTTTATTCGGCATTCTGATAGTTTTTGTATCATATAGTTGTGAGTCACTGTTTATCCAGAAGTTGATTACTCCGGTCGTTTTTTATTCAGCAGTTAACTATTCTAATGTCAGAATCATTTCAGTAGCAGTATACCTCAAAATTATTCTTTATTGGGCATTTAACGAATTCTATTTTCAGATATTTTTCTTCAGTAATCTGGCTCTAAATCATCTGTCATTTAGTAGTAATTTAACTGTACTGTCTTCAGATACGTTTCAGCCATAAACTGGCTCAGAGTCATCCTGTATTTAATTGAATATTGTCTTCAAATATTTTTCGGCATTACTCTGACTTCGAGTCATACTCCGTTTACCAATCAATTGTTTTGTCTTCAGCTATTTATCAACTAAATTCCCGACTCCGAGTCACTTTATATTCTGCATTTAATTGAACTCTATTTGCAGATATTTTTAACTACCATCTGGTTTGACCTATTTTCTTCCACTTTCACCAGAACTTTGAAACGTCTGCATTGAACAGTGTCAATCTTTTATTGAACTTCATGGGACCTTGTGACCTTACGAAAATGTTAACAGCTACAAAACACAGAAAACATGTGTATGTACTTTAACTGCAGTTAACAACCAACACGATAAGGTTTTGATGTTAATTGTTAAATTTGGTTTATACATCAAACTTTTAACCTTAACCATTGATTAATTAATTAATAATTGTTCTTCCTATTAGAAAAGAATTTCTTTAATTAACATTTTATTGCCATATTGTATCAGTTTCGTTAGTGCCATAGTGCCATTTCACACTCTCAAATGAATCAGCTTATTTTCGTGAATAATTCTACCCCATATAGCTTTATCTTTATTTAGACATTCATCGTCATATATTAGAGTCAAAATAGCTCTTTTAGCCTACTTTTTGCCCCAATCAATTCCACTACCCTTGTTGTTACCATCAGAAAGCTTTGCGTCGATAATAAATGAGTATCTATAGAAATTTTCTATAATAAAACTCTAATTAATGAAAACTGGGATCCTTTTTTCCCTTTACACACCAGTTGCATTATCAAAGCTGGCATTTCGATCGGAGGGGTGGCACACGTGTAAATTTAGCCGACCCTTCGTCGTAAAATCGGGGTCAGATTCGTCATAAAATTCCGTTAATCAAATTAAGCCCACACGCAATTTTGTTCGTGAAATAATTAAAATTAACCAATTTGTTTGAATCACCAACAAGGCACCCTAAAGAAAAATCAATAAATTGGTCTAAAATTGCCAGGAAAAGTGGGAAAAAGAAAAAAAAAAATTCGTTGTTCGAATGTCTATGTACACGAATTATTTATAGCATTTACTTTCCACCAGTGACGGCTCCACGAGTGGGAGTGTTCGTGTCCGAACTCCTTAGCTTAGGTGTTAGTAAAACCAAAATTCGAAAATTTAGGCTCATTGTGAAGGATCTCATTCTCCTCGTACGACACGCGGATGAGAGCCAACAAGCTCGAAATCGCGATCTGTGTCTGGTGGTTCGACAGAATACCGACCAAGAACATATTTTGTTCAATCTCATCTTCAGTTCTATCTATGTGATAAAAGATTATCCTGATAGAACCACGGGTTGTCCACTTTAGTCAATTTTTAGCAGCTGGAAGTCATTTACCATAGTTCTGTAGCAACCACTTGTTACACAAACGTCGTCTTCCAAACAAATATGCACCACTTGCTTTTCCACCCTCAAACGCCAAATTAAACAGTGACCCAGAAAGAATGAAGTTGTCCTTTATGCATAACAAGTAGATTTTCAGAAAGAATAAAGAAGGAAATGTAAATTAATTCAAAGAAATTAACCCCTAAATAGCACAACAGTTTTCATTACGCGGATAAGTGTGAGAAAATTGCAAAAGTAAATGGATTCTTCAATAGAGTGATGACTTTTGCGTCACCTGATATACTCGTCCATAGTTTAAAGTCCTTTATTAAGCTTATTTCTTACTTTTACTCTATCTCCAAAATGCACCCCACCCTACTCCCATTACCACCTCCTCGTGTAATACCACCTCCCCCCTCTTCTTCTTCTGCTCAAAGCTCTCAATTTTCAAACATCTCGATTTAGATGTTACGGATTTTAATCTTAAAAGTGGAAAAACTATGTGATGGGGTGAATTTCTGCGCCACAAGATAATATACTAGCCTATAGTTTAGAGTCCTTTGGTCCTTTTCTTTTATTAGCCTTTCATGTCTTAGGTCTCCTGCCACCCCATCTTTACTTTCCTGTATTGACTTCCATGGTGCCCTTTGGCCTGCTAATTGTATACCGTATTTTCACATCATTCAATTTGTACACGGAATTGGACTGACATTACGATTTTAAGGTCTCGTCAGAATCCTGGAATATACGGAACATTATTGTTTAGGGGTCATTATTTCTTGTAAACTGATTGCCCTGTTATCATGCTCACCTTATTTTACCTTATTTAATATGAAAATAGTACAAATCTTAGTAATCAGTTTGATCTCGATTCTTCCAGAAGCAAAATAGTTTAGGAATTATAGAGGGGAACATATTGCTTTTAGGAGGATTCCTTACAGGAGCCTTAAAACCTACTAATACAAAGACCAATATTGTCGAAATAGCAGTTAGCTGGTAGAAGGATTAAGCTATTCTAGACCAAAGAAAAAATCCCAGTAATGGTGTTTTTTTAACCATCCCTCTCCCCCAATTAATATGTGTTATTATTATTAATGGTGTTGAAATAAATAATATTCTCATTCCCACCACCATTCCTAACTCCTCTCCCAACACCACTTTCACCCTTCCTCATCATTATCAACCTCTTCTCTTCAAAGCTCTTAATTTTCAGAAAACTCGATTTAGATACCATTACCAAATCAGATTCTTTTTATGTTGTACCACCTTTTGGCTTCCTTTTTGTTAGGTTAGAGTGCAAATGCTTATTAATAATTGGGTACTAAATCAATTAGTTCTTTCGGCCTCGTTTTTAGTAACTGAGTCTAATTTGAGCAAATTGAAAGCATGTTGATCAATTCTTTGATTTTTCGGTTCGATTCCGATTTATTTTGAAATTTCGTGATCAGAAACAGGAAGCAATTTCTGTATACAGCATCGCTTCTAAAGAAGTTTTTGGCTGAACCAGACCGCCCAACATGTAAACATTATTCACTTTCATCTAATTAGGTACACTGCAGGCGATTCTTAATTAACTTTAGTTAATGCATAAACAAACATTGATTTTGTTGTCCGAAACCACTGCAGATCATTGGTACCTGCGTGCCTTTTGGATCGACGAAACAAACGAATGATTATTTTTATTTTAAAGTAGGTATTTCTTAAAAATAGCACTTCAAAGTGTTACATTTAAAAATGACTGTACTCTAGCGAACAGAATTTTTGAATTGTTTATTGATTGAACGCCTTCAATTTATGTACACGATTCGAAGATTGGAAAGCTTTTTGCGTTTTCAGGGGTGGATTGAGGGGATATTTACTTCCAAGTGAAAAATTAAAATTAAATCTAGAGAAACATTAATTTACTTAATACCATCGCATACCAGACAACGAAAGAGAAACTGTTATTCCAATTAAATCTTTATTACCTCTAAAGGAAAACGTTCTACTTATATCTATTGGTATCGCCTGTGGTCAAAATTTGACCATTAAATGCATACTTAAATGCAATCTCTCGAAACAGAACTAAATATTATAAATTTTATTATTATAATTACCATTTGTAATAAAATTTCGATTAAATGTATGTCTACCCAGATTCAACCCAAATTGTTTTTACGAGTTGGCCATTATTAGACATGAAAATCCTCCCATAGGTTTCTGGTTTATTTACTGAACTAAATGGCTAAAAATATAAAACACTTGAGTCCCTATAAAAGTTCTATAGTGCATGCTTACGGAAAACTTCTTTTTTCTTTTTACCAATTTCAATCAACATCCCAATTTTAACCCCTGTTGGGGGTGGTACTTAATTAGAATTGTACTCTTTATTTGTACAGGAATAAATACCAAAGAACGTGTCACAAGTTGTTTATGCATATAGTAGTATTATGGAGATTCAGTTTTTCGACTCTGTATAGTGGATGGGGTCCAGCCGTCTTAGGGGCTCAGGAAGCTGGACCCCTAACCAACAATAAAACGTAAATAAAGTTTATCTGGAATAGGGGAGCTTCAGATTTGAACTTGTGGCGATCTTACGATTTAGATTTACGTAATTAGAGTACCTATAGAAATGTTAAAATATAACTGTTGTTGATTATGCTTCCTGGTGGTTTGGTGTTAATAAAAAAATAAATGGACTGAAAGTAGTAAGAAATATAGTACAGTACGGTTCTGTATTTGTCCTAATTGCGAATTTTATTCGAAGATCTGAACTACGTAAGCAACTTCTAGGAATACAGAAATACCCGAGTGAATTAAATATTATTCTGGAAACCGTGAAACTTTAAGTATAAGTATAACAACTCTATTTTAAAGTTCGAGATTTTAACACGCAGGAAATGAACGAGAAACCCATATTAAAGTGCTCCAGTTTATTTATTACTTTTCACAGCAAATTTTCTACTGACTGAGAATGTAAACCAACAAAATGCTTTTAATTTATTGTTTACTGGTTGTTGCCCGCTATTTCGTCCGCGCGGAATTCAGTCAAATCGCAATTCGGTAATTTTATACTATCGCGGTCCCCTCGTTTTTTGGCTCTACAAAATCGAAAAATAATCCGATTTCAATGAATTTTTTTTTTAAAATCTTCGTTTTTACGGCGGATATATAAAAAAAATTACGGAAATGAAAAAAAAATGAAAACTTATATTGGTTTCAGGGCTTTAAATGTTCATGAAAATGCACTCATTTACGTATAATTGTTGATAACTTTTTTTACAAGTAATCGAATAAAGTTGTAATATTTTTTTTCATAATCTACACAAAAAAAAACAAACAAATTAAAAAAAAAATTAAACACAAATATTAAGTTCTTTATATCTAAAGAAGTGCGTTTATGACCACATTTAAAGTCATAATTTTTGAAAGCGGTTATTCTTAGTGTGTTACGAATACAAATGTTGGGAAAGGGTGGGGGGTATGTAAATGTAAACACACCCATCCTGAACCGTAACCTATTTTTTGAAGCTCAAAACCATTATGAAGATGTCATAAAATACAAAAAACTAACGTAATACTTCCGTGTGTATTGCAATAGGTTACGGTTCAGGATGGGTGTGTTTACATTTACACAACCATCACCCTTTCCCAACATTTTTGTTAGTAAAAGACTAAGAATAACCGTTTTCAAAGTTTAAACAAACAAACAGTATCATGTATCACCTATACATAAAGACTATAAATAATTCCGTATCCAATCTACAAAATAAACATACATATGATAATGATAACATTTAATATGATAACATTGATAACATTTAAAATCATAAAACCATATGAAATCTTTAAATGAGATAAAAAATTAATAAACAAATATTTTTAATTATTTTTTTTTTTCAAAATGTTCGTTTTTTGTGTAGTTAACAAAAAAAAAATATATGAACTTCGTTTAATGCTTTGCAAAAAAGTTATGAACAATTATATTCGAAGAAATGCATTTATGATCACATTCAAATTCATAAAACTATATGAAATCTTCAAGTGAGATATTTCCCATATTTTTTTCATAAATCCGCCGTAAAAACGAAGATTTTAAAAAAAAATTCATTGAAATCTGATGATTTTTCGATTTTCTAGAGCCAAAAAACGAGGGGACCGCTATAGTATAAAATTACCCGCAACTCCCCCATACTATATCTTTAGAAGTTTGGAAAATCAGTTAAAAACTTTAAGGGGTAAAATTACATAATTTACTTTCATTATCATCAAACCTTGCCTGTAGACACAATATTTCTATATCCACATACCACTCCTCATCCTCCCCTTTCCAATTATTTTTACTGGATGTTAAGGTGTGTAATATTCTAAGATTTTGGAATGCTCTTAGAATGAGCGTTTGTTTTAATTGAATTTTAAAAATAAATTTCTTATTAAATAAAAAGTTTGATAGAGGAAAATTGTCAATAATAATAATATCTGTAATGTTATGTTATGGTAATAAAAATATGTAATGATCTGATGAGATACAAGACAATTTTTTAAATATTAAATTTTTAATACTAAAGACCATACATAAAGTGTAAGTTCCAAAAGTTAATTTTACAATTTTTTTTATTTTAAATAATATTCTAAAATTCTACACTCATATAAAACTAATTAAATGGTATTAACAAAATTTAAATAATTAAATTCTAAACTACTAAAGGACAATAGTTTTTCTATTAAATTACGACGAATGTTTAAATTCACTCATTTCAGTTTAAATATCAATCAATGTCAATTAAAAAACAGCATTTACTAAAATATGAAGTCATTCCATATAAATATTAGTTTTTCTTCTTTTTCTTTTAAATTAACTTCTTTATTCTTTTCTTTTTATTATCTTCTTCTTGTATAATTAAATTGATATTGATTTTTTTTTAAATCTTGAATTATTCCATATAGGTACTTAAATTCCTCTTCAAAATATCATATTTTTTCTTCACAACATTAATAAGTTATATTTTATTAATTGTATTTTGCCAATTTTTATTATTTTTTTTTTTAATCTAACAAATTCCCCACTACTTGGATCATTCAAATAAAATTTAATTTTTTATTTAAATTCAAACAATTTAGATTAGTATTATTATTTTAAAATGCTAGTCTTTTCAAAACAATTACCAAAACTCAATTTCCAAAATATTTGTTTGTTTTTTTTTTAATTAAGATTAAATTTTATTTGTCACAACTTAAAAAATTAGTAATCTTCTTAACGTAAATTAATAATACTTTTTTTTTTTGGTTATTTAATATTTTGGACCTTATTTCATTTTCTAATTTTCTGAATTTTTCTAAAATTGTATTGCAGCATCCTTCTATCATTACATAATATTTATTATTGCCTGACGTTGTGTGTGTTAGGGACTGCGGCTGAGGAAGCCATAGGTACTTATTAATAGCTTCTGAAGATGTCAGCCGCAGCTGAAACGTTAGGTAGTGATTCAGCGACCACATCCCCAAACTTGGAAGATTATCATCCTAATTTTAAAATTTTATGCTCTTTTTCCAGATTTTCTTAATTCTGTCCAAATCTGCTTGAATTCATTAATTATTTCAAATTTTTTATATTGTTTTTGTTTTACTTACCAATAGAAACAATATTCATTTTTCAAGTCTTAAAATATTGTTAATTCAAAATGAAAAAATACCAAAAATTGTACATTAAAAAAGTCTACAGAATATTTGTTTGTAGGCAACACATTTGACCTCTGTTACTTCAAACAAGTATAATATTTGATACAATCATTTTCGAAAAAGATGTTGAGAATTTTTATTTTTATCTTGTAAAGAAGGAAACAATTTAAAAGTACCCATAATCAATTATGCTAATTTCTTATACAATAGTTAAAAGGGACAAGCCACAAGGCACAGAAAATAAAACGTCTAACATCCTTAACTATTTGTGGATAATGGTCTAATATAGGGATTCATTTGCCCCCATTTGCTCCTGTATCTGCCTTTAATATGTCTCAAACTAGACTTTTATGACCTTCCTCATCTCATTGTTTAGATACCTTTTCAAGACAATTTTTTTGGTCTGATCATGAACCATGAGTCTACACTTTATTCCAATTAGGGCTCCCAAGTACCGGGATCAGAAAGCCATTATACACTTTGAGGTCAAATTCAGTATGGTATCCCGGGGATGCAAGCCTTATTTCCAAGTTCATCTTGAACCAGATATTCTGCATACAACATTTGTTAACATATTTTGTGTTATTAAAGTTTTTGGACATTTGGAACTAACTGTTAATGGGTTAGTGCCAGACACTGAAACAAATATTAACCCTGAAAACATGCAAAATATCTGGACCCAGAAGAACTTGAAAACATGAGAAGATCGGAATGTTTTACCACCCCGCCCAGTGTTTGTATTCCTCGAAAATCAGAACATCTAACAATTTTAACTTATTGCGAACAATAACCTATAGGTATAATGCCCATAATGTCTGAAGACTGAAGAAACTCAGAAAATGTCGATCTAAAAATCTTTATAGATATATTTTGTGTTATCTTTGAGTTGTCTTTGGACACTTGGAACTAATGGTGAATGAGATAGTGCCTTCTCTGAGACAACATGCCAAATACCTGGTTCCAGCAGGATTTGGAATCAAGTGCAGGTAGGAAGTTTCTTCCTATCCTAAGTAAATCTTCGCATTCCCCGAAAATCAAAACAACTAATAACCTTAACTATTTGCGAACAATAATCTAATGTAGGTCTCCCTCTGCCTCACTTTAACATTGTTTCTGCCTTTAATATGTTTCTAACTACCCCTGCATGTATCGAAAGATGTCCTATCATAGTGCCCTTTGTTGTTCCACTTCTGTACTTCCACATCTCATTGTTTGGACACAAATATCTTAGTTCAAACATAAACTACAGGTCTGCACTTCATTTCAAGGTCTGTTATAATCAGATATTTTACACTGCTTTCAGGGTTAATAATAAGTAGTCTAAGGGCAGGAAAGAACTATCCCATTCGCTAGTAGCTCCAAATATATAAATACTCAAAAGACACGACCTTTATTGATACATTTTGTGTTATTAAGGTTTTTGGACATTTGGAAATTACTGGCCCTGAAACAAAATAATACCCCTGAAGAATTGCAAAATATCTAGTTCCTACAGGACTTGGATGAGCGTGGGGATTGGTTTTTTTTCCGTTCCTAAGCAAATCCTCGGATTCCCCACAAACCAGAACATCTAACATCTTTGATTATTTGAAAAAAGAAAACAATGTTCTACCATAGGTTTCCCTTTACCGCTCTTTAACCCTACTTCTGACTCTGATGTCTCCAAATAGCCCTTCATATCTACCGTAACGCCTATTATTTCTGCTACCCATCGTAATACTTCTTCATCCCATTATTCGGAAACTTTTTTAACATAAATTCTTTGATCTGCATACATACATTCCAGTGTAAAAAAATATTCTCAGGGCAGGCAAGAACTACCTATCCCATTCGTTATTAGTTCTAAATGTCTAAAAACTCAAAAAACACAAAATGTGTCTTTGAACGAACATTTATTTACATATTTTGTGTTATTAGGGTTTTTGGACATTTGGAGCTATTAGCGAATGGGATAAACTATCATCCTTATAGAAGAACTTGGTTACAAGTTAAGATTGTAGGTTTTTTTTCCTGTCTAAGCCCGAAAACTATAACATCCAACATCCCTCTGCCCTTTTCTAACATTGTTTCTGCCTTTGATATGTCCATGACTACACTTCAATGTCTCAGAAAGTGTTGTACCAAGACGGCCTCTCTAACTTTTTCTATCCACACCTACCTAACCCTACACATTGGTCAAAAAGTCTGGCGTGATCGTTTCGTGGCATAAAAAGTCACTGGTCTTTAAAGTTCCACGATTTGACCAAGCCATGCTTTTTGACCAAATTGTAGCATTTGTAGGGCTGGGGCTTGTAGAGTTATGGGCTTGACTCAACATGATACGTATCTGGTAACTTTTTAACAGCTATGAGCTTATGAGTCTTGGCGCCTACTTTCAATGAAATATATTTGGTTTTATTTGAAGTATTTATTACGATAATATAAATGTTTATTAGTAAAAAGTTTATTTAGTTGGGGTACAATAGTTTTCATGACCCACTTGAAGTGTTATTTCTAATTTAAAACAGATTTTTATATTTTCAGTAATTGAGTTAAATGTATTAAAAAAAAATATATACAATTGCCAACTGCTCATTTGCAACTATGTGTTTAATAAATAGAAAGTAGAATTAAAAAAATTTATACACCTAATCAAAACAGGGGTCAAGGATGAGGGGAGCTATTGTTCATGTTTTAAGAAATAACCTAAATATAATCATATTCGTGTAACCGAGGTCGAATTAGAAATTACAATTTTTTTTTTAATTTTGTCTAGGTACATATACCTCATATTAGAGAAATTTTGTGTTAAATTAACGAGACAAAAGAAATTGAAAATCAAACGGTACAGAACAATAGAAAATAATTAAGGAGTGCACGTATTACGTACCTATCTGCAAATTTTTAACCGCAATAATTTTTTGCTCTCTTAAATGTGTGTTTTTAAACAATCAATCGAAATATCAACAAGATTTTTGTAACCTAATAGTTAATGTTCATTGTTTAACATGTTAAACGTAAATTGGCGTAATAAATGTTTTGCAAAATGAGTCACCAATTGGTTTTTCATATTCCTGAATATTTAATTTTTTATTGTGAAATGTATCACAATCTCTCGAAACTTAAATATTAAGATTTATCGTTTTTCTTTTAAATAGAAAATTGTTATTTCACTAAGCATATCGATTTTTAGAGGAAATAGAGTAATATAAGTAGTTAAAAGGGGGATGTTTTTCAGTATCTAAACCGTTAAAATTCGTTCTTCTATTCTTCAATTTTGGGATTTTTTGAAAAATCTGAAATTCTCCCAACTCAATATTTTTTTATTTCTTGGTATTTTCGAGATACTTCGAGAACTATCTGTGGATCTAAAATATTCCACATTGTTCGTGACTTACTTGGAATTCCAGGATAATCCATATTTGTTTGAAATATTCGATATCAAATGTTCTAGAAACTACTAAATTGTTGAAAAATGATGTGGAATGTTCGAAACTATTCGAGAAACATAATCAGTGATGTAGAACATTCAAAAATGTTGAAGAAAATTCTACAACGTTGAGGAATTATTTGAAATGTTCCATAGTGCTGAAGAATGTTCCAGGTTGTGACTTAATTTGAATGTTCAAGAACGATCAAAAAATTTTTTAAGATATACCTGCATTTTCGAGATTTGTTTAAAATAATCCTTATCAAATGTAGTAGAATATTCTATATTGTTTGAAAATTGATCTGGAATGACTGAGAATGTTGAAATTTTTCGAGAATATACAATATTTCACAAATATCATCGAATATTCTACATACAGCATTACAGAATGATCTGGAACTTTCAAGAGTGATCCAAAATACTCCCTATTTTTCGTAAATTAAAAAAATGTTCAGGAATGACCAACAATTTTTCAGGATATTCCATATTTGTAGAGATTTGTTTGGATTATTGGACATCTAATGATTTGAAATGTGATGTGTGAAATGTGAAACAGTGATTTCGAATATTCCAGAATATTCACAAAACTTAAACACTATTTTATCAATGATCTGGAAATGTTAAGAATGATCTGAAATATTATAGACTTTTCGTGGTTAATGTAGATTTTACAAGGTCCGTTGGGAATTTTCGATATAAAATGTTCTGTTGTCAAATGTTTCACATTGTTCAAGAATAATCTGGAATATTCGCAATTGTGCTAGAAATGTTCTATAATTATTTAGAATATTCCAGAATATTGACAAATGTTAAAAGATATTCTACCTGCATACCCTTTTATGGAATTATGCATTATGCCGAGTAAGTGTTGTGTAGGTAAATGGATGTAAAGGATATTATAGCCTCGAGAATCGTGTGCATGTGTTTCGCTTCCCTAAAAGTACTGATCTTCGTAAACAGCAATAGGGTGAAGTGATTTTATTGTGGCAGGATTTGTCATTTTAACAAGGGGTTTATAATTTGATATAGTACATAATGCAGATGGATATTAAAGGTAAAATTAAAACATTCGATACTTAATCCCGGTTCTATTCCAATAATTTTTCCAAATTGTCCATATTACATGTCTAAATTTGATAATGTTAATAGAAAAAGCAGATGAGAAAAGAATTTGCTACTAGTCCAACAAAATTTATTAAAAGCAATTAAAGAATATTTAATATATAGAAAAGATGTTAGTTTCGAAAATTTTGATGAATTATTTTCTAGATATGGACTCTTGGAAGAAATGGTCGATGATCAAAATGAGGTTATTTTATTTAAGATTAAGTTCTCTCCGATGCTTGTTAAAACTTATTCGGTAATCATACATTTAGATCTGATAGTGGAAACAAATTACATTTGAGGCAATTTTCCAGGATGTTCCAGATTTTTTGAGATTTGTTTGGCGTGTTCAATACCAAATGTTGTAGAATGTTCCAGATTGTTTCAAAATGATATGGAACCTTTGAGAGTGTTCGAAGTGTTTCGAGAATGATTTAAAATGTTCGAACATAGTTCAAAAGATTTCGAGAAATATTTAGTATGTTTAAGAATGATGAACAATGTTCTAGAATGTTTTGGATCATATTCTTAGCGTCACTCAAGATATGTGGTTGTAAAAATGTCTTTTTATTTTCATTTTCTCTTATATTAGCAAAAACCGTAAAATTGTAGAAAATAATTTATTTTTAGGCATGTCTGCATGAATTTATACGATTATGTTCTTCTTTGCCTAATAGTAATTTACGTTAGTGTAGTTTTAATTTTACTATGGTTGTATTATTTTTACTTTTAATGGGGGTCACAATATGTCGAAACGTAGGTAAGAATGTAATGTAAAGTCTCGTAATAAAGTTTATAATGACATCAAAAAATGCTTTTTTATTTCTTAGATGGTAATTGTTGTCATTATCAACCCATGATTCTATTTTTTAATGTAAAGATCAAATATATCGTGAGAAAAATAGTTCGTTAGACCATAAGGTTGAGACTTAGTAGTTCCTAACAAATATACAAAAATATTTTGTGAAAACATTTCTTGTTTGATTTAAATATAATTAATTACTAAAATATTTCATTATTAAAAAATAATTCGACATTTAACTGGTTCTATATATTAAGACCCTTTTTTAAAAATTATGAAACAATCAGCAACTTATGTATGTACTTTTTTTTTAAATGTGTAGTAGTAGTCTTACTGTATGACCAAACCTAACCTAACCAAACCTGAAGCTTGATTTGATTGCACACCTACCTCACATCCCCGATTTTTCGCCATGCAATTTTGATTTTTATATATAATCTTAGCTATTACTGACTACTTTGAAAAATAAATGTATGACTTTGGAGCTTTTTGTGAAAAAAAAGTAGATTTTTTTGTGAACCCTTCCTCTTCTCAAAATAATGAATCCACCCCTGATTTTCAATGTATTTATTATATTAGATAGGTATATCGTGAGAATACCACTTTGTACATTAGTAGTTCAAACTCATAATCACAGGAAGATTTATAATTACGCAGCACATTAATTGCTGTCTGTAATTTTACATTGAGAAAGTTCAAATTTGTCAAAAAACATTAATAGTAACATCTAACATGTCATTGTAGTTAGAAATGCGCTAGCAATTGCTACTTAATATACATTACGTGGTCATAAAACAGAATGGAAAGAGCGTTGGATACACTAAACAAATAGGCTGTGTTTTCCTTTTATTATTTTCCATGGTAAACAATTACTAACTTTCTCCTGGTGCAGAAAAGAAAAATATCTAACGAATACATTACTAAACAAATGAAGTGTGCTACGTGAAGTAACTTAAAGTGAAATTTACAGTTACACATATTTTTAAAAAGTAAACCTAAATTTGAAAAGGGTCCCTTCAAAAAAAAATTGCTGACAAATCAATAAATCTGATCTTAAATTTTCGTGGGTGATGAAGAAATGTACACTATCTGTAGGTGCTCCTGGGAACAACAGACAACTATTTCCGTGGCGCCGCTATTTTCTAAATCGATCCAATATAAAGCGAAAATTAAGAATAAAAATTTTCGATATCTCACTTCGTTTTCGAGATATCAATACTTGAAGTACAAATTTAATTAGAGAGACCACTTCCTACCGTAACCTCACGGTGGTGCATAGGTGCATAAGTCTAACCTAACCTAACCTGACCCATTAGGTCATAGCACCTATCGACGTATCATTAGGCGCCATCTATTCTATAAAGCGAATTCTCACTTTTGAAAATAACTTCAAGTATCGATATCTCCAAAAATTTTATTCTTTATTTTCGATTTATTTTGGCTCAATTAAGCTGAAAAAATTATCAAATCTACCCGACAGATTGAGTGGGTCGAACTAATTGTAGATGGATTTAAAATTAAAAAGAAATATTCTTTTAGTTTACATTATAAAAGTTAAAACCTGGACAACAACCTTCAAAGGACTTTTTGATAATAACCTTCTTTGGAGACTGGAGATAATTTCAAAAGTACTTTAGACGTCTTTCTTTTAGTTTTGCCTTTAGGGTTTGAGCTGTTCAGTACCTACGTTTTTCAATACTTTCAATGTTTTCCAGTTTTGCTGATTAATTAAAATTATTTAGAAAGTAGCTATGGAAAACCTACAAATGACCATAGTCAACACAAGTTTGAGTCCTTAGGTCATTAGTCTGTCGAAAAGTCTTCAGTCTTTGAAGTATTGAATGATTGATCTTAAAAGATTTAGAAGTCAAAGCTACTAATAATTATTTTTTAAAGTTTGTTGTTGCCTCTGTCAATTTGGAGTTTAGAAAATGTTGGTTTGGCTCTTGCAGTCTGGGAAGATATTTGGAGGGCGATTTTCAATACATATAATGAACATGAGTGAAATTTGTAAGGCCCATTTATTCTTATTCCATATAAAAAGCATTTTCTCTTCGATTTAATGTGGTCTTCGAAATAGGAACCAGAGTAACTATACGTGTTTCGTGGAGTCAAGTGTATAGATTTGACCATTCATCTTCCCATTCTTTTTTGAATTGTATAGTCGTCAGTTCTTGATGTCCTGGATTGCATTTAACACATCTTCGTACGAAATAGGGGGAAGACTATTTTTATTGGTGGTGTCAGTTTTTTGATTGTCCCTCATAAACTGATAATCTTGGATCTTACAGTTTCGTGGACGAAGAAGGTACTCTTCAGAACGACAGATTTATTGGGTCGAAGTAATTGAAGATTGAATTAAAATTGAAACAATTTTGTTTATTAAATTACGTCATAGAATGTACTAAAGAGCTAAACTTACAACGTCAATATTTAGACAAGGACTTTTTTGTAACAAGATTACAAGGTACTCAAGAGAACTTACTTTGGACGCTTTCGCCTTAGTTTTGGGGTTTGAGCTAATTAGTACGCTCTAATACTTCCGGTTGTTTAAAAAATGGCTGTGGAGGAGCTACATGTGACCCCAGTCAAGTTTGGGTCGTTGGGGTTGTATAAGTCCATGATTCATTAGTCTAGCGAAAAGTCTTCTGTTCTTGAAGAATGGAATGATTGATTTGAGAGTCAAAATTACTTATAAAGGTCTTCTAAAGTCCTTTGTTGTTGTCTCTGTGAATTTGGAGATATGGACATTAAACCAGAACAGGAGTATAGAAATAGTTGGTTTGACCGTTTGACCATTGTAATATGATGATGTTTGACCAATTTTTATTTCATTTAGAAAGCGTTCTTTCATTCGATTTAATGTGGTCTTCGTAATATGACCCAGAGTAACTCTACGTATTTTGTGGAGTCAAGGGTGTAAATTTGACAATTGGTCGTTGTATTCCTTTTTGGATCTGTTTAATGGTCATTGTTTGACATCTTGGATTGGAGTTAACATGGAGGGTAGATTAGTCTTAATGGTGGTGTCATTGTTTCAATGGTGCTTTACACCCTGGTAATATTGGATGATACAAGAAAGTACTATTGAAGGAGGATGACAGATTGGGCCGAACTAATTGTAAACTTGAATTAAAGTTAAAATATTATCTATTTTTAAATTTACATCGTAAAAGAAACTCAAAAGTCAAAACCAAAACGTCAAACGTCCATAGGACTTTGTAATAGCAATTGGGGGATTGACGAGAACTTCAAAAGCACTGACGACGTTTTTGCCTTAGTTTTGGGTTGGAACTCATCAATATGTTCTACAAAACTATAAGTCATTAGCCTGTCGTAAAGTCTTCAGTTCTTGAGGTATTGAACGATTGCTTTTTGAAGGATTTAAGAGTTAAAATTACCCATAATGATTTTTTAAAAGTTGTTTGTTGTTGTCTCTTTGAATTGGGAGATATAGACATTAAACTAGAACTGTACTATAGAAAATGTTGGTTTGGCTCATGCAGTCTGGGAGGATATTTGGAGGGTGCTTTTGTAATGTAATAAACATGGGTGAAATTTAAAAGGCTAATTATTCCCATTCCATTTAGAAAGAATTCGTTCCTTTGATATAATGTGGTCCATTAACCAATTTAATCCTTTTTCAATTTGTTTAATCGTCGTTTTTTGATGTCGTAGTTTGGAGTTAATACATCTTCGTAAAGAATGGAGAGAAGACTTCTTTTAGAGGTCTTTTAATTGTCTTCTGTATCCTTATGACCTAGGATCTAGCACAACTCTTTTTTATTATTCACAAATCAATAAAACTGATTTTAAATGTTCGTGGGCGAAGAAGAAATACACTTGACTGGCCTCTAGTTTTTAGAATTAACAAATTAAGCCCAATAATTGTAGATTTAATTCAAAATAGAAACATGATTGTCTTCTATTTCTTTAAATCTTCGACTTAAAGGTTTTTAGTTGAAGCTATTTTCATATTGCCTTAAACTGATCTTTGATCTTGGTCTTGTTTTGTTTGTAGTTCTTGGTTTGTATCTTTGGATTCTCAGACAGTCCTGGTCTTAATCCTTCCTTGCAATTATCCAGCAAGATTTTGATCAAACATTTTGCATTTATTATTTGACTTACGAAGTAGATAGTTTCCTGTTTATTTTGAATATTTGATCTTAATCTGTATACTTCATATTGGTCTTGTATAATCGATGTCTGGTTAAATTAGGTAAGGAATTGTCCTGTACCATCAGCTTTCGTTTTTATACATTTTTGTCCTTAATCTAAAGACTTAGATTTTCATATAAAATGACACTTAGGAAGCCTTGGCCTTTTTGGTCTTGGTCTCATATTTTATCTTTATAATAGTTACAATAACTTAATTTTTTTGTCGATTTTTTTTGTTTTCTTGTGATAATCCAAGTTTTTAATTTGAAGTCATTTAAATTCACGTGCTTTATGGTCAATATACTTTTAACATAGGAAGTTAAAATGATATTTGTTAAAATTATTGTAAAAATCAATTACTACCTATATAACTGTATTAGATAACTTAAACTTTTACTTTTTATGACTTTTATTTGTAAAGTTTAGATAACTGTTAAAAAGTGAAATATAATTACCATTTTTGTTCGTAGTTTATGACTAGTTATTAATTACTTATTAGAAGAACGAAAGAGTACCTTAATGATGTATATGATGTAAAAAGTATTTCTATAGGACAATAGGACAGAGATTTCCTTCACGTCGTTAATGATTCTTATTTTGTATAAGTACAGTAGCAGTCAAAATCTCCGAATTATGTAAAGACACGTTTTGTAATCTTTTGTTTGGAACTTCCTGTACATTAACTATGTAATAAAATTTGTTATTTTCTAACTTTTCCGCATTTAATTTCTTGTAAACATTATGAAATTAAAAATTAGATTTTTGAAATATATCAATAAAATCAATAATCTATTTGCATTTGAAAAGACATAAGGCCATTATTGAATTATTAGCAAGATCAGGGCTTCATCTGTACAGTCATAATCATGTTATTAAAATCAATAGTTTTCATATTTACATCAATGGATGAGCCGAACAGACCTTTCAAAAAACATTGCCAAGATCAACACTAACCACCTCAACGAAGCCAAGATGATTATCTTATCTCTAACATTAAGATTAAGTTTTCAAAATAAATATTTTGAATTTAAGATAACTTAGAAATAGTCTGCAGAATTATGATCATATGTCATCAAAATTAACATTTATCAAATTTCCATCATAGTATGAGCAAAATTGATCTTGATGGTTTTCCAAAAACGTTGATCAAGATCAACACTAATGTTTAATAGGCATATCCACGTCAATGAGATCTTGCACATCAGGATTAAGTTTACAAAATACACATTTTTAATTAAAAAATCGTCCTAGACTCGAACTTGCCAAACTGTAAGACTAAGATCAAAGTTAATATCGCTTTTATTATTCACAAAATCTTGACATACCCTGTAGAGCTATGATCATGGTATCACAATCAATATTTTTCATATTCTCACCAATGATGAGAAAAATGAGTCTCAATCTTGTTAATAACATGATCGAGATCAATACTAGACTCAAATATATTCACAAACAAATCTATGATCATGATTCTAAATCATTATCTCCATGAACGATGAGTAAAATAGGTCTTAATCTTACCAAAGATATACCGACATTGATGAGGCTAAATTTAAGACCTAAGCGGTAAGGCTAAACGTGAACTCAGTAGACTAAGGCCAGGCTAAAGACCATTATTTCAATATGGGAGCAAAGGAAAGAATTTGTCAGTTTATAAAATCAATATTTAACGTAAATTTATAAAAGGATAAACTGACTCACCGATGTGTGACTTGAAACGAAACACACAAGAGATTTCTGAAGGGATGAAACAGAATTTAAAAATTTTAATATTCTAAAACTATTCTAGAATCTTCGTCACAGAGATTCCTCACACAGTAATAGAAGACTCACCCCTATCTTCAGGGACTGCAGGTAAGTTTTAAGGGCGATGACTTTGGTCTTCGTTTTGGTTGCCTTAGATGTATATCATCAAGGCCTAAACAAAGACCACATTTGTGTTAATAAAATTTAGATTAAAACCAAACGGGCAAGGGTAACGTCACCCGCTTAAATAAAGATCTTGGAAAAGTCTCATAGATAAAGGAGAATCTAGATTGAAGAGGACACGATGAATTGGAATACAGGAATTATTCGTGGGTTGATTGGTTCCAGAGGCTATGAAAATCTACTTCCTGTTGTGGTGGTGGATACCCCTTGGTCTCCTGCTGTAACTAAGGAAATTTCGTCGCGTTGGGTGGAAGTGGGTGGTTGTGGGTGGCAAAAATTTGGAAAAATATATTTTTGTCATTTTCTATCACATGGAAACTTTTCTAGAATGCTCTAAGATGATCCACCATTATCCGAATTTTTTAAAACCAAACGGGCAAGGGTAACGTCACCCGCTTAAATAAAGATCTTGGAAGAGTCTAACGCCAAAAATAGAACTAATACACGAGACCAATCAATGTCAATGTCTTGATAATGATGTTGGTGTTGATTTTACTTAACATGAATATAAACCCTAATCAACTGTTTCAATGGCAGGTTAATTCCATTGTAATTTATTAACACTGTTTTAGAGTTTAGACTCGTAAATGGACACGAGACCAGTCTAAAGGTAAACTCGCACGTATTTATAATGCAAATGTTTTGTTTTTTCTTTATGTACTTTTACATATAAGTATATACGATTGGTTACAAGTGTCGGCATAATCAAATAAAAATGACCTACTTGTTTGCTAAGCAAAGTTCAAATACATGATAAACTCTATAATACCGAAGTAACTGTAGGTGATTTATTGGTCTTGCAATTTTTAATTTGTTCATTCAAAATTCTGCGAGGAAACGACGAAATAAAGAAACAATCAGAAAATTTTGCGTGAACTATGAATTGTATTCGAATTATGTATTACGTTTCAGAGTTTATTGAACGAAGATTGTAAATTCCACCTCAGGGTGTTTCTTTTTGCTAAATAAATTTTTTACGTTCCATAAGTGTTCAAATAAAAACTAGTAGTTTTTATTAATGTAAGATGCTCAGGAGCTTTTGAGATGTTTGTTCTGGGTTAGTGGGACTCATTTCGTGAATATAAACAAAATGAGTAACAGGAACTGGCATACGAGGTAAAGTGATAATTTTCAATCGACACTTGAATTCGGTCAGATGTAGGAAGACCGAAGGGCTGTAGTATTTAACCGACAGCCAATCACGTGCAATCTTCCTATCTGTATGCCGATACAGGTATATTTCATAGGTGTACTTGAAGGAAATAGCTCGAGTGCCTGCCCCTTCCAACATTGTACGTACCTTCTTAGGACGGGGTTTGCTAGTGCGCATCTAGTCGTTAAGTCTCGGTTGAAAAATTTCACAGAAATTATATAGAACCACGGTCACCTGGGTTTTTAGCTATGAAAAATAAAAAAATGGACGAATCTGCATTATTATTATTTTAACGTATCACCTTTTTACCACAAATTTCTCATAAAAATTTCAAAAAATAATGTTTTTAGGAGTTGTGTTCAAAGGGACTCATTTTTTTCAAAAAATTTTCCTGAAGTTTTTTCGCTGTTTTTGATCACTTTAAATTTGTCTTTATAAACTCCATGAAAAGACGAATTAATTGAAAAATATTCAAGAAAGTTGACGTTTCAATTGATTATTATTTATAATTAACAATATGTATAATAATCAGTACCAGCAAAGAAAAATTAATTTATTTCTAACTAATTCTTTATAAAATAGTTTCACGATTTTGAATCAATCCCATAGATACATATTTTTTTATATACAGCTTATTTTGAAGAAAATATGAATTAATATTGAAAAAAGGACCCTATTTTAAAAAATTTACGATCTAAATTAATTACTAATCTGATGCAAACGAATATCAATTAATTATTACTTATAAACTCAAAAGATGCAGATTATTTAGGAGGTTATGGTTTAAAAGGGTCGTTGTGGTTGAAATTTATTAAATGCTGTGCACAATCGACAACTAGGTTACGATTAAGAGAGGTTACGGTAGGAAATGGTATTCCTATTTAAAATTTCTTAAATCGTATGCACTCCCCTTCAGGTTTTGACTGGATTTATAGGTTTTATTAGACTATTAAAAAATAAGTTATCCTTTCATGATCGATATCACTTTTATTTATAAAAACACGAAAAGGTATCTTTTTAATTATTTTTTTTTTTTCGATTTGTTCAATCTCTCGTGTGAATTATAAAAAAAATTATTAGAAGATCTTGCGCCATCGTAAGAAATTTTTTATGGAGGATTATTCCCAAATAGCTGTTTTTTTTAAAGCATTTAAAGTTATAAAACTATTATTGGAAACATCCAATTCAGGCGTTGATTGATTCCAGAGGCTATGAAATTCTACTTCCTGTTGTGGTGGTGGATACCCCTTGGTCTCCTGCTGTGACTAAGGAAGTTTGGACGCGTTGGGTGGTTGTGGGTGGCAAAAATTTGGAAAAATATATTTCTGCCCTTTTGTATCACATGGAAACTTGTCTAAAATATTCTAGAATGTTCTGAGATTATCTACCATTACCCATTTTTTTTTTAAATGATGTAGGGTAGTCTGTTATCTTCCAGAATGTTCTCAAAAACACGAGAACGATCTAGATTATTTAAAAATAATTCAAAGAGGTTTATTATCGACCAGAATGTCCCCAAAATGTTCTAGAATGTTATCGAAAATTCCAAAATATTCTGGATAACCCGTGTAAAGCTGGGTTTCGCAGCTAGTATGAGATAAATATCAATACAGTAGCAAAACGATCATTTTGGTCAACAAAGTGAATTTTTGCAAAATAAATCCCATTGGAACTGTAATCCATTTATTGCGAGGAATTTACCCAAAGTTTCGGTTCCTTAAGACAGTCCATCACAATTAATCTCTTGACTGACATCAATTCTAAACGAAGACAGAACCATATGAAGTTGACGAACTAGAACGGGATGGAGATATCGATACCTGCAGATGGAACGCATCAGCATCAGCAGGTAGCTCTGTGTGGGTTTCATTTCTTCGCCCGCAGGTTTTGGAGGAGAGAGAGAAATTTGCGTATTTAAAACAAAAAGAGAAAGGGAATAATTGTGCACAGCAAGTTCCATTATATGCTTATGAGACTTCTCGATCAAGTTCAATGTTATAAAAGAAGTAACAACATTTCAACATTGCACTTTCTTGGAGAAATTCGCGAAGTTCACACACGTACATCAGCAACGTTTCAATATTAAGTTTGAACAGTGACTAGTTTTTGGTATCAAGCAAAGTTACATTTTTTCCTGAGAATTTTCTTAAGGAAAACACCATTTAGGGTAAGTTCTGTAAATTTTCTCAAGAAATTTTAGTATAAAAGAAAATTGATCTTTATATTACAACTATAGCAACGCTCAATGAAACTAAAGTTTTTTTTTTTAAATTCCTGTCATTAGTTATTACGAGTAGAAAAAATATTTTATGATTATGAGAGAGCTCATTAATGGTTGGTTTATTACTATGGCCCATTACTAGTACCATTTTTTGGTACTTTAATTATTTACTTGTATTTAATGTGAAGAAAGTTGTTTTGTGAAAAAGTTTTTCTCAACAATAGAGCAAAGTTTTCGTTCAATGAAAATGTCCCTTTTACGTTACTATTCTAGGTGTTGTTGCAAATGTGGAATATGTTAAACTTAATTCCACTTATTTATTCATTGTCTTCAAACAAAGATTAAATAATTTAATTATAGACAACAGTTGCGTATTTCGCTTTTCAATTTAGTATCTATATTTTAATTTTGATTACTAAGTAGAGGTGCTATTTAATTTGAATTTATATTGACCTGAATTAATTCTACAGCACAATGTATAAAATAACTTGTGATTATTATTATTATTTAAATTATTCAACCTGAAGATGGCCCAAATTGACGGTCGAAACGACGCCTTATAAAAAAAATTACATTTAAAAATAAAACTTATGTGGTGGCAATCTATTTTATTTTATTTTTTTAATTTTTTTTTTAACATAAGAATTCATTAGAGACGCTATATAAACATGAGAAAAGTATTTGTTCTTATCCATTCGAACATCAAGAAGTTGAGAAATTAAATCAATAAATTTCTTGTAGGCACGTATTTAGGAAAAGGTAAAACAATATATTTATTTGCTAACTTAACAAGGCATTAATTACTGGTCAATTAAAAAAGGGACGGGAGTTTTATAGTAGTAGATTTACCGAGCGAATACCGTTCAATCTTGATTTTGCTTCGCGAGCGAAAGTTTGTGGAAAGTTGTAGGTAAATTTTATTTTTCTATTTCTGCCGTTTAAGCTAAAACCGTTTACAAAATAAACCCAGTCATCAGAAATGTAAGTGTGTAACGATTACTATTAACTACTTTTATTGTATGCAATTTTAAATTATTTATTCAGATGTTATATAAAAGTTTGTAATTTTTCTTATGGATCTAAAAGAATGAATTACTAAGTAATTTTGTTTATTATATTCTGCTCGAATTGCTATTTACATTACTGTAAATTATTTGAGAGAAAATAGTGACGTAGCCGGATCGCACATGTAGCAACGGGACCTGTTCCACGCATAAACTGTCCTCAATTTCGGCAATTCATGTACTTTCACATTTTTTTTTTTAATTTTGACCTGAAATCCTACATTAATATTGGGACTGTGTGAGTATCATTCAGGAAATAGATAGATTTATTATCGATGTGGAATTTATGTATTTTATAATTAACGTTTACTTATTAATTTTACAATAAAATCGAAAGGAGTTTTGTAGAACAATGCTAATTAAAGCGTCATGAAACCCAACCAGTACGTGGAGTTTTGGGGTTTCATAGTATTTTATTTAGTTCTGTAGGATAAAACTAAATAAAAGTCCAGGAGTCCCAAGATTCCATAAACCAATGTGTGTCAGAGCTCATAAATTTTGTAGATATTTCATGGAGTTTTGGGTTTCTTAGTATTCTATTCAGTTCTGTAGAATAAAACTACATAAATAAAGCACCAAGAGTTCCACAGTTTAAAACAACAATAGGCGTGAGATGTCAGCAAATTTTCAGACATTTTGTAGAATAATTCTAAATAAAACACCAAGAATCCAAAAGTTCCATATTTTGAGTTCCTTGCGGTTTTACTTTCTTTTGTAGTACAGAAGAAAATAAAGCACCAAGAATTCTAAAGTTCCATAAAACAACATGCGTGAGATGTCATCAAACTTCTAGACACCTTGTGGCATTTGGGTTTCGTGGTGTTTTATGAAGTTTTGTAGGGTAAAATTACAAATAGAACCCCACAATTCTATAAATCAGTACGCGTGAAATGTAATAAAATTTTGTGAAGTTCTGGATTTTTTGGTGTTTCTAAAAAATCCCAAATAAGTTCCATAAACCAATATGCGTAAGGTGTCATAAATTTTTTTAAATATTTTATGAAGTTTTGGGTTTCTTGGTATTTTATTCAGTTCAGCAGAGTAAAACAAAATAAAGCACCAATAATTCCAAAGTTCCATAAACCAGCATGCGTGAGATATTATCAAATTTCTAGTTGCTTTGTGGCATTTTTGATTTCTCTGGATTTTATGTAGTTTCTTAGAGTAAAATTAAATAAAGCACCAAGAATTCCAAAAATTTATAAATAAATACGCGTAAGATGTCATAAAATTTGTGAACATAAACAATGATGCGTGAGATGTCATAAAATTTTTATTTATTTTATAGAGTTTTGGGTTTCTTGATACTTTATTCAGTTCTGTACAATAAAACTAAATATAGCACCAAATAAAGCACTAAAACTCCCAAAATTCTTTAAACCATCAAATTTGTAGTCACTTTGTGGCAGTTTGGGTTTTATCGTACGAAAAAAATTCATAAAACACTAAGAACCCCAAAATTCTATAAATCAGTACATATGAAATGTCATAAATATCTAAGAATTTTGTGAAGTTTTGGAGTTTTTGGTGTTTGATTTAGTTTTATTCTAAGAAATCCCAATGTTCCATAAACCAATATGTGCAAGATGTCATGAAATTGATAAACATTTGGTGAGGTTTTAAATTTTTTGGTGATAGATTCAGTTTCAGATTTCAGTTTATGGAGTTTTGGTTTTCTTGGTGTTTTATTCAGTTCTGTACAATAAAGCTAAATAAAGCACCGAAAATTCCACAAACCCGCATGCTTGAGATGCCATAAAATTTCCAGTCACTTTGTGGCATTTTCGGTTTCTTTGGGTTTTAGGTAGTTTCGTTGGGTAAAATTAAATAAAGCACCAAGAATCCCAAAGAATCCCAAAATTCAATAAATCTATACGAGTATAATGTCATTAAATTCATAAACATTTTGTGAAGTTTTGTACAAAACTAAATAAAGCACCAGGAGAGATATCAAATTTTCATACATTCTGTGGAATTTTGGGTTTCTTCAGGTTTTATTTAGTTTTGTAGGATTAAATTAAATAAAGCACCAAGAATCCTAAAATTGCATAAACCAATACGTGTGAGATATAAACAAATTTCTAGACATTTTGTGAAGTTTTGGGTTTCTTGGTGTTTTATTTGGTTGTGTAGAACAAAACTAAGTAAAACACTAAGAAATTCTACAGTTCGATACGCTTGAGGGATGTCATCATTTTTTTTTGAAAAAAAAAATTTTGAAAACAAATTCGTAAATTTTTAAGCATCCTCAAGCATAACTGTCGATAGGAATCTGGAAGATTGTTCAAAAACGTTGGTCGACGTGAAATTCTGATTTAATTCAATTGTCACTTATTTGAAACAAAACCCTATTGTTCCAAGTCAAACATCACACAGTTCCAGAATTTCAGCTATGTTATTCCAATAGAATACAATTCGCATGCAAATTTTTTTAACTTTGGCGTATTTTTGAATGGACCCCTCCTCAAATTTGATTTCCATTATCACAATCGTTAATAGATAAATTCGATGGCTCAGAAAGTTTTTTACATTGTTTTCAAATGGTTTTTAACAAATTCACAAAACGATCAAGCAAACTTATCAAAATTTAGACGAGTTCTAATTAGAAATAAATTTACCATATTATCTAAATAGAAAGTCTCAATTAAATAGATTTTGCTGATTTCTCGTAGAAGTACAAATGAAGTGGATATAATTTCCTCCTGTCTGTTTGTTTAGCCATCAAATTATAAGAGATTACTTAGTGTATACAGTATCAAATTGGCCTATTAGGGATGCAGTTTCATATTTCGAGGTTAATGTTGTGAGATTAAAGGGGAGCTAAAAGCTCTCCTCTCTCATGATCAGTTGCTTCAAAAACAATTTATTCAGCATTGCTTTCAAAGTAAAACAGATCAAAGGTATTGTTTTTGGGGGAATGCAGAGGCGTAGAATACACCCCTGCATAGCAAGGAGGGCAACCACCTTATGGGCTCAAGAAGCTAGACTCCTCCCCAAAAGACAAAAACTTGATCTTCCGGGGATCTGAAGATTTTGCGTTACGTCACTGGGATAATAGGCATAACGTCTAAAACAATTTTTATTTGAATATGTCCAAAAAACAGAGAATTTCTCAAATATACTTACGTTTTTGAATTATTGTTAATCATGCAAGTATTTGAATCTGACTGTTTTTATTTTTTAATAAGATTAGAAATGGCCCCAAACGTGTTGGGCAGCACTGCACTCTTCCTTGCGGATGCTACCACCACCTCTGAGGAACCGGTGGTATTGTCACGAACGTCGACAAAGGTGCAGTCACCTCCATCTCAAACGACCTCGAGATCTTCTTCACAGAAATATTCTTCGCAGTCACAGCAGCCTCAGTACAAATGGGATATTGTTTGGAGGAACGTTCTTGCGTTTATTTACCTTCACGTTGCAGGTGTCTATGGAATGTATCTCTTAATTTTCAAATGTCAATGGAGCACATTCATATGGAGTAAGTATAAGTATAAACACTTGTGATAAGGAATTATCATTCATTGAATAATGCAAGATTACAAAACAATGCGAGACAGAACGTGACGTGTATTTGAAATCATCGCGGAATTGTTTGATCAAATACCATTCAAGGTTTTGTTTGGCAATGCCGAAATTGTAGGAAAACTAACATTGTTAGTTGAACGTAAACTAATTAGCCAAAGATCTTTAATAATTTTGTGTACTCAATATTTATGTAAGTAAATTTTCACCTTGGCAGAATTATTAACAACTGAGAAGTTGAGATATAGTCGGTAGTGGTTATTGAGGAAATACCTCAAGGTAGAGCCCAAAACCCCAGAATCAGAAAGCCTGAAATGCTGCATAAAGTTCCAGAAATGATGCTGACTTTTTGTTATCATTATCTAGGATTTCCTCTGCCCTTTACTCTTGCATCTGCCTTCAATATCACTCCAATTAATTGTAGTATGTAGGCTTTCACTCCAATTATCCCTTCCTGTTACAGAAGGTGTCCCACCATCCTATATCTCCTTTTCTTTTCCTATGTACCTACTCATATTCTTTATGATACCTCTTCGTTTCCAAATTTTTCTATCACAACACCTTTATCACTCACTCGTCCACGTTCCGTACCTTTACATAGCCGTACTCCAAATACATTCCTTCAGTAGTCTTTTTCGAATCTCCAAACTGATGAATCACGAGTTCAGAAGTTATTTCCATACTACATCATTTCTTTATTATATCTTCAACTCTCCAAGGTTTCTATAGGAACGTAAGGAATTATTTTTACCTTTAAGCCTATTTTGTGACGTACTTTGCTGCCCAAGGCATAACTGCTGGAGCCCACAGATTATGGGCACATCGTTCCTACAAAGCCAAATTGCCTTTGAGGATCATTCTCATGATAGCTCAGACGACTGCCTTCCAGAATCACCTTTACGAATGGGTTAGAGACCACAGAGTCCACCATAAATTTACGGACACAGATGCCGATCCACATAACGCCAGAAGAGGTAAGTCTTCAACAAGAACTACATGAATTGGAAACTAAAATTGTCTTTGTTCATTTTCAGGTTTCTTCTTTTCACATATTGGTTGGCTTATGGTTAGAAAACATAAAGACGTGATGATCAAAGGTAAAACAGTGGACATGAGTGATATGGAAGCAGACCCAGTCGTTATGTTTCAAAAAAAGTAAATAGAAGATACTTGTATAAAACGATTTACTGCAATAATTAATATTTTTTTTAGATGTTACTTGTTTATAATGCCAATATTTTGCTTCTTTATTCCTGCCCTTGTTCCGTGGTACTTCTTTGGGGAAGACTGGTGGACTTCTTGGTACGTTGCGGCAATATTTAGATATACAGCTTCATTAAATGGTACATGGCTTGTAAACAGTGCTGCTCATATTTGGGGAACTAAACCATACGACAAGTAAGTAAAATTATGACTTCTTCATATCAAAATTGGTAGGAGGGAACTCAACTTTTGTTCAGTTATAACTTCTCTTTTCCAAAACTTGATCCCACTGTAGGAATGATCAGTCATATTGATCTATATCTATGGAGAAGAGGCATATTGTTGTTGTGCTTTGAAGGAAATATTTCTCAGAAGTGTATGGGACAGGAGCCATAAAATATGTCTGTCACATGAGGACCATGATCTTGTAACCCATGTGGTGCTGCATATACGTACTCAGTGTTCATTGTTTTCACAGAACGATGGCAGCTACTGAAAATGTCCACGTGGCCTTTTGGGCGTTCGGTGAGGGATGGCACAACTACCATCATGTGTTCCCGTGGGATTACAAAGCGGCAGAATTAGGAAACTACAGATTGAACTTCTCTACTATGACCATTGACTTCTTCGCGAAAATCGGCTGGGCCTACGACTTGAAAACTGCTTCTGTGGAAATGGTTAAAAAAAGAGCCTTAAGAACTGGAGATGGAACGAGAACTTTTGAAGGAGATGGTGGTCAAGCGCATGGCGACAATCCTTACTTGCACGATGAAGTTTGGGGATGGGGTGACAAAGACATGAAACCAGAGGACATACAAGATGTAAAAATTTATAATAGATTGTCGGAAGATTTGTAGGAGGAGGATAGAAACCATACCTAGTTAACTTTAGTTTATTAATTTTTTGAAAAGTAGGAACATTGTAGAAGAAAAAATAGCCCGTGGTACGTTGGGTAAAATATTCTTTTTTCAACGTTATTCCATTCGGTTAATAGGGAAGTTGAATGTTTGATATGAAAAGCAAAATTTATCTTTTTTAACGATTTTCATTCAAAACAAAATCAATACCCGAGATGGCATATTGTTACTAACTAAATATTTCCTATTATTTTTTTATTTATGTCGTTATGTTTGTAATACTTTTATGGACTGTTGAATTAGTGTCTTTACTTAGTTATAGTAAGCTTATTTATAATTTTGTAGATGGTAAATACTTCCGTTTCCTTATAGATACTTATCTAATTTATTCTATTAAAACTTTTCGTATTAATTTCTATTAAAAAGTTGCTTTTTGTATGTGATAATATTACGAATGAAAATGAACTATAGCCACAATTAGTTTACGTATGTACGTTTCGTTTTTATATAATTTTTATTATAATTGCCATATAATTGTTTTTGTAAATAAATATTTCGATTATTATTATTTGCTTCTTCAGTATCTTCAAAAAAAATCAAACAAAAATTCTTCAAGCCATATCTCCTTTAACACTTCACCAGAATGATGGGTAAATGTATACCTAATGGGCCGATGTGTAATTCGGAGGAGGGTGTTAGTTGAAGAAGATAGGTGACGGTTGAAGGACTTCATCCCCAGCGATAAAAAGTGGAGGTCGAAAAGTGGTGGCATGGGAGGTGGAGCTAAAGTTGATAACTTTGATAACATGTAAATAGGCTTATGATGGAACCATCGGTCAGAGATGGGGCGGCGAGGGGAAGGGGAGGAGGTAGAGCAATATTCAAGGACTTCATCCCCAGTGAAAAAAGTGAGGGTAGAAAAGCGGTGGCGTGAACGTTAAGATTGATATGTTTGATAAAATATAAGTGGGGTCATAAACGAGGATGTTAAAAAGTGGCCGATTATTTTTGCATTCAAATCATATCCACGAGATTATCATTTCTACATGATTTCCGTTAGGAAAACCACTTGTTCCACGCGATTCTACGTATAATCCTAAATCTAGAACCTTAGAACTTCTAATTTCTGCTCATTTACGTCCAAGATCATGACATACTCTTAGTTGTTTTTGCATTTAAAACATATTCTCAAGAATATCAATTCTATTTGATTTCCCTTGGGATAACCGATCATTTAACGTTATTCTACGTATATTTTACATGTAGATCGGCCTAAACAACTTTCAAATCTCCGCTCATTTACCAAATCTCTGCTCATTTACGTCTAAAATCATCAGTTACTTTTAAGAGAATAATCGTTTGTTGTGGACTCTTTGGACCTCCATTATTCGATTGGGGATTATTTTTTATGACAAGAAGGAAAGCGCAATTTATATTGCCAATTATTCTTTTTATGATGGAAAAACGAGCTTTGTTGTTTAGGTAGTGCCCACACCAACTATCGCCCTATCTACCCCCATGGTTATTGTATGTATGTAGTTAGGGCGATGCTAGATGTTCTAGTTTTCAGGAAAAGGAAAAAGTGGAGATGATGATTGAGGATTAATTTTTGGACCAATTAATTTGTGATAATAATACGGAAAAATGAAAATTATTTATTTTTCAAGAAAAAAAAAACAAAAATTAATCAACAATGTTTGTAGGTAATTCATAATTTTTGAAATCAGTTTATTTACGACAGTTTATCATACAGAAGAAGATACAAATAGTGCTTGGAAAACCTTTTTTGTTACAAATATGATCTTTGGCTTACTGTACGTTAATTTTATTATCTATTAAGAAAACAGTTTTTTTTTCTATATTTCTAAGTATTAAAGGGACAAATGCATAAATTAGTAACACTCATTCATTTCTGTCCTTAATTTCATACTTAGGGTTCGTTGATTTTTGGAAATGTTGTTTCCTGTATCCATTGTTGATATAAATAATGTGTTCTTGGGGCTCCGGGTCAAATATTAAGCCCCTGATGAGGCTAAACGCTCCCATGCTAAATGCCATTTGATTTATAGCCATTATAGCCATTGCTACCATTTTTATTGGGGGTAGAATCCACGGCATCATGCCAGCCATTGCTAAAGCTGGTATCAAAAGGTAGTAGAGCACGTTTCCTTAAAAAAAAATGTTCAAAATGAAATTAATTAGATTTGATTAGAACATTTTCTTGTAAAAATAGTCATATTCTTGTTTACCATAATAATAAAATAGTACAAAACAAATAACGAAAGATAATAATCATCCCTAACTGAATTTTGGTAAAAAATAGTTAATTCAGTTTCAAAGCAATATTCCCTTCAAATTTAAAACGGGCCAAAAATGGAAAGATCTAAGGAGCATCTCTGGGGCGGGTAAATCAACCCCTACTGTGGCCCATGGAATGCTCATAGGTATTGAACCCTTTAATGTCATTTTTAAAGTGGCAGAGTCACTAAGGCCATTCATAGAAGCAAAAATACATTCAAAGAAAAAGGTTTTGGGGGATCGTGGACTTCCCCAGGGACTCGATCAGGTGATCGTTGAATACCTTTTGATCGCACCAAAACCACATTTCTCTTTAATAGAAATATTTTATTTGTCTACAAGCTAAATCAGACGGGTCCTCAGGAGTTGGATCTGGTATTAATAGTTGCCGAAGTATGGGTAGGATGTTACTGATTTTGGGTCAGCTTACCACTTCTGTTTAGGCAAAAACAATTAGTATTATTGAATGTGCCTAAATAGCTTTGTACATATACAACTGGCGCTGACATCAAAAGAGCTCTTAATGCCTTTAACTAGTAAGGGACTACACCTTTAAGGATCTGGTCAAACGAACCAATATCGTATTGGTTTGGATCGGTAATTCCCCATATGTAGTGGAGTAAAGCAATGCCAAAAACTACTGTAGGCATTTGTAGCACTAAGTAAAGGATTTCGAAATGGATTGAAACAAAACTACATAGGCACTTGGACAGCTGGGATGCAGGCAAACTAAGGCCTCCATCTCTTCCGCGAACTGAAGAGACTGAGAAAATTAACTCCTCAGCTTTAACAGGAAAAGATAGAAAACCCTGGAGAAGAAGTCGAAGCTAAATATTTTTATGGGAAATTAATTAAAACTAAAAGCCTGAGTGCTTAGTCTTCTGGTTGAAACATTTTAACAACTACTGAATCCTTTACAATCTTAAAAATGGAGGCCTCTGCAGTGGAATCCCAGGATCTCCATCTTTTGATTAGGGTATGTTGTAGTTTTATTATAATTGCCGAAGTATGAGTAGGATATCAACAGTTTTAGGTGACCTTACCATCCCTTCTAAGATAGAAATAAATGCCATTATGGAATGTGCCCAAACAGCTTTCTACATAATACTTGCTGGCGCACCTACAATTACGCCAACAGTAATGACTATAAAGGGTATTCGAGAAGGTCCACACTGGTAAGGAACTACACCCTTAGAAGTGTGGCTAAATACTGCTTTGGATCCCTAGTTCCTCATTCGTAGTGGCGTAGAAGAAAACGAAATTGCGAACGACGTTGCCCTAGTAAACGCCAAAAAGCCGCTTCATTGGACTAGAACCCACTGCAGGTTTCTGTGACAGCTTCATTAAGTAAAGGAACTACATAGACACTGAGACAACCAGCTGGGATGCAGGCAAACTAAGATCTCCATCTCTTCCACGAACTGAAGAGACTGATAAAATTAACTCCTCAGCTTCTACAGAAAAAGATGGACAAACTTGGTGGGAATTCTTATTAGCTATGAAGAACTACAATATCGCGGAAACAAACTAGAGCTAACTCAACCCTTCTGTCGTTTTTGTGGCAAAAAAGTGGAGCAAGGTAACCATATACTTTGCCAATTCTTACAAGCGGAAGAGAAAACTATCCCTCACACTCAGAGGATACTTTCCTTTTGGGAAGTCTCTTTTGAGGAGTACATAGAAATAAGCGTATGAATAGGGGTATACAAAAGAAATACCCACACATTTGACAATTGAAGAAGTTCAAACTTAAGTTCTCAATAATTAAAATCACCTTTCTCATCCCTTTCCCTTTTACAAGTTCAAAATATGGTCTCGAACTCTACAAAAAATTTTACATAACATTTTTTGAATTTGTAAAAACAATGTGGAAAACATTGGTTCCTAAAGTTTATTTTTTAAACTAATTATTAAATGATTTATACTAACAAAGTTTTGATTTCACATGAGTTGCTTGAGTTGCCTAAACAGATTCACTATAAAAATTCGTAAATCGTGTAGGTACTTACACTAATTTTCGAGTTATTACGTTTAGAAGTTGTTGAAGAACTAAGAACATAAATAAGGCAAATATTTTTCTAGTTATATATATGTTAATAAAAATATAAAACACCCTATTTTTTTGTATCACTTATTATGGAAAAATTTGGACTTCTTTAAATGAAAAATATTTTTTTTATCGCAAAATCCTCATTAGTATCTACAATAAATTCGATAAAAAATACCGCTAGATCTGGTTTCACACATACCTTAATTTAGTAATTATTTAGTTATTAGAAAACTAAGTCTACAACTATTTCTTTTGATAAGCAAATTCTTTTAAATTTTTAGTAGTTATAACTGCAGCTATTTTCGTTTACTAAAACATTTTCTGATTTTTGTAGTTTGGTAATTTTTTTACGTCTAAAGCTATAAATTTCCCCGTTTTGTTTTTGTAAATTTTTGGTTTTTTTAAATATAAAAACTAAATTGATTTGGTTAACATTGCATGTCGATGTGTATTACAAGTTCATAAAAAATTAAATGAAATAAAAGTAGAAAACTTTTGCGGTAATATTTCCTCAAACATTAAAAGAAGCGGGACAAATATCTACTCTATGTGGTATGCTATGATTTCACGTAACAGTTTTGCAAATAATTGTGGTAATCGCAAAACAAATATCAATATATATGTAGCTAAGTACGTAAATCTAAAAGCAAAAAATTTCTATTTGCAAAAAAAATTTTCAAAATCCACTGATATCGATAAACAGATTGCAGTAGTGCGTCGCACTGCGACCTTCGACCGCGGAATACTCACTGAAGATGTCTATCGAAGTTCTAGACGAAACTTTGGTCCTCTATGTATGAGCATATAAATACTGTAGCGAACACGTGCATGCTTGTGTGCGATCGGGTACACTTGCATGTGTTGCGGGCCGGCGGCTCAACCACCCGCGGGCGGTTTTTGACAGTGTGCGTGTGTTTGTAGGCATGTGTTCCGTACCTACCTTCCAAGAAAGTAATTAAGCGGTTCGCCGAAAATGTAAACAATCTTCGAATATTCCAGACTTTTTCCCGACTGTTCTATGACGCTATAAAAGTGATAGAGACGTTCGCCGAGTTAGTTAGTAATAAATTGATAGTGACAGAGGTAACATCGGAAATAAATCGACAGTAGTGAGAATAGAATAAATTGAAAAAGTGCATGTAAGTGAACTGTTTGAATAAATAGTTATCTAAGTGTATATAAATCGTATTCCTGTACTTTAGTCTTGCAAATAAATTTTAATAAACCCACGAACACTACAATACTTTCTTTAACCAAAAAAAAATTGTTTTTAATCTAAAGTTCATGTACCATAAAATGTCCTGGCTACTAGACCATCGTGAGTTATAACTCCACCGCTTCAAGATTTTGGCTACAAAATTTCCGGAATTGGTATGGGTGTAATGAGTTAACATTCTTGTAGAAGCTTCGCTTCAATAATATTGTCGCGTACTTTCTAGTCTATTTTTATTTAACTCTTTAAATTTTCAACAATTTACTTCTCTAACTATTCGTTTGGTGCCTAATTATCACTTTCTGATCGCCTTCTTCTTCTCGTCTCTATCGTTCGCAACGTAAGCACAACTACTACTATTCTTTACGATCTCGACGGCTGCTTACATAGGCTAGATAGTCGTCCTAGATGCTTCGAAAATGTTGTTTCCAAATCGTTCTACGCTGTTCTCTATTGGTAATTCGTCACAAGCCGATCTTCAGTTGTGACATGTATGATGGGTTGTCTATATTCTACGCTACCCTCCGCTTACACGTAACAATATCATAACAACGCGTTAACTCAATATTGAATTAAATATTAAAGGGTGCGATGCGTATGAGTGAAGTTTAAGGTCAATAATAGTGCTAATTGGCTAATAATCCTTCCTGAGGGAATTTCGAATAAGTCTTGTGTGATCGAGGATAATATGTGGACAATATGACACAATGTAATCTAACGTAACATAGTCTAACTTAGTCTGCTCTAACGTAGCCTACCCTGGGCTAGCCTAACCTAACCTAACCTAATGTTAATGGAAACGGGGGACTAAAAAAATTAGATTCTGTTATTTCTATAGTACCTTATAACTTTTTTGGTTGAGATAAAAATTTATCTCGAAAATAATTTGTTTTTTAAACCCATTATGAGAATAACGATATTATTAAGTAGAATAGAACAGTGGCGGTGCGTGATCCTAAGGTTTTTGGTGGGGTACACCATTATACTCAAAAATAATTATCTTAATATGAGATAAATATTGAAAATACTCGATGCAACGGCCCGACCGGGCTCGACTAAAATCGTTGATCACTGAAATATCTCCCACTACCTCGTGCGTTCTTAAACTGCGCACGTAATACGTATACGATTCTCCTACTATCTTTCCTAATTTTGGAGGGGTAACAGTAATAATACGCGTTCGTTCTTTCGTATTGCACGGAAACACGAATAATATTTAGATGGCATTAACGCTAGGGATGCGAAAAGCGATAAATTAAAAGTGCATCGATTATTTACTGAAGAAAATTATTAATATTAAATTGTCAGTGTCGGTAATGCGCCAGCGCACCTTATAACCAACAGCCACTGCAATAGAAACGAAGCCATTAGGAATGAAAGTGTTTTTATTTAAGTAAAATCATACATCGACGTTTTGACTAAAGGCATAAGACTTCTTCAAGGTAGATTATAATGTTAAAAGAAAGATATTAGAAGCAAAGTTGCAGAAACGGGATGAAAGTAAGAATGATGAGATTCACCCTGATATTACCATAGAAAGGAACTTATTAACACCAGGAATATAATATCAGATTAAAATAATAATAATTATTCCGTTTAAGGTTTTTTTTTTAATTATTTATTATTATTCTACTTTGATATTAGGGATATTCCTAACTTTGATAAACTCTGTTCCCTGATAACATCAGGGTGAATAACATCATGCCCTGAAGAAGACATATAAGTTTAGACGAAACGTCGATTTAGAGTTATTCTTGAATTTATTTTATTCTATCTGATAAGTGAATAGTCCAAAAAATTGCATTTTCAGTTCTCAGAAATAATGAGCTCGGATCATGGATTTGCAGTGCTAAACGTTTCGGAGCTCGTCGCTGGTGGCATCCTCAGTAGCTTCCGGCTTTGAAGCAACAACAAACTTAACTGTACGTATGTTTATACCCACGGATAGTTTAAAAGAACGCCGTGATTGATTCTCGTGGTGCATAACCCAAGCGAATGGAATTACTTACCTCTTTTTTAACTTAATTTTCGGGTTAGCGCTCAGCAATTTATGTAACTTAACGTCTGATCTTTCTCGGCTTGGACCTGGTTACTGAAGCGTGTTAAGACCAACTTTTTGCCACAATGTCGTGCAACAACTTACAAAAGGTTAAACACGGATAGATTTTTGTTAAAGTCAAACATATCATTACCTCCATCATTCCTACCTATAGCATATTTGACCGTTAGATTATTATTGTAAGTAAAGAGCACAAAAATTTATAATTTGCAAAACCGGGACGGTCCCCGATTCTTTCGATAAAAATGATAAATTAAATGATGACTGTCATCTGTTTCAAAAAAAAAAAAAGAAACATGATAAGTGATGCTTTCAGAAACCTTAGAAAAGAGAGCGCAGTTATTTATAGTTACTTCACTAGATATGTAATAAATTTTGCACAAAATTTAATGCTTATGGACCTATGTATTGATTGATATTTTCAAAATGTGGAAATTTGAATTTAAAAGTTAGAGTTCTTGGTGGTTTAGTCATCAGATAGATTTCACACTCACTTCGTGAACATTTACCGAAGCATCCCATGCGGTTTGCAAACAATTAATGAGTATTGTTATTTCTTAATTAGCTTTTTAACGGACGTCATTGTTTTAATTTCGTTTTTTTTCTCAACGTTTTCGCAATCAAGCAGAATTTTTTTATTATTTCTACTGTCGATTTTTTGAACAGTTTCGTTTTTAGACTTTGAACAAGACTTATCCGCCTTCCCTTCTATTACCTTTCTCAATTATATAATAATCACCTAGTTTTTTTTTAAATTCTTCTCATTATAATGTTTGTACACAGATATGCTTTACCACACGTCATTATTCAGATATCTGCCTTTAAGTTATGTTGTAGAACAGTTAATTATTCAATGCTACTAATTTACTTTATTGCACGTATGGAATGTTCTTAATCAGACCGCAGATTAAAATATTCTTCTGGATGTTCATACAGCATAGATTTCTAGGAATGAAACCAAATAAAACATTAATGTTGCCTTGAAGCATTTTCTATTTAACAAACAGGAAACGTTCATATCTCCTCTTGATATCCTCCTCCCCTTTCTAGATGGACTGGTTACTTTTTAGATTTTGCCTTTTCCTTTGAAAAACAAGATTACTCATTTGTATTTTTGGATGGACTAGTTTCTTGCTGTAATTGGCATTTTCCTTTGAACAAAAAAAATATCCATTTGCCTTTCTGGATGGACAAGGTCCTTGTTGGATTTGGACTTTTCCTTTGAAGAAAAATATTACCCATTTGCCTTTCTGGATGGACTAATTCCATGATGGATTTAGCCTTTTCCTTTGAAGAAAAAGATTACCCATTTGTATTTTTGGATGAACTAGTTCCTTGCTGGATTTAGCCTTTTTCTTTCAAGAAAAAGATTACCCATTTGCTTTTGCTCTTTTGTAGAAAAATATTATCCACTTGCCTTTCTGGATGGACTACTTTCATGTAGGATTTAACCTTTTCCTTTGAAGAAAAAGATTACCCATTTGCCTTTCTGGATGGACTAATTCCATGATGGATTTAGCCTTTTCCTTTGAAGAAATAGATTACCCATTCGCCTTTCTGAATGGACTAATTCCTGGTTGGATTTAGCCTTCTCCTTTCAAGAAAAAGATTACCCATTTGCTTTTCTGGATGGATTAGTTCCTTGTTGGATTTGGTCTACTCTTTTGTAGAAAAATATTACCCACTTGCCTTTCTGGATGAACTAGTTTCTTGTAGGGTTTGACCCTTGTCTTTGAAGAAAAAGATTATCCATTTGCCTTTGGCCTTTTCTTTTGAGAAACCTTCTTATAATTTATCATACCTTATCGTTATTAGTTTTATTTTTATCTTATTTTGGTTTAGTCTTTCCTTTTCGACTTCACCCTGTTGTACTTTGTTATATTTATTCAGAATTATCCCGCCTTGAGGGAATAGTGGTTCTAACCTTCAGTGGATACTGTGTCACTTAGTGAACGATTATCACTTATCTAGACATTCCTACCCACTACCCACAGTAGGGGTATCTTGATCTACGTTTGGTATCTAACTGGAGGGTATTTCCAAAGACTGTCTGTTTATGGTGCCCAATTGAGCCACCATCATCGTACCATTTAGTTATTGGTTTTCCTTGTATCAGTTCTATTTTGGTGCTTCCCTGTATAGTTTACATTATTAAGGTCTCTTTCCCTATTTAGTTACATTCAGCTGTTAACAATAACCCATAACGACTCCCATTAATTGCCTTCAGTCCAATTTGCTTTTACCTTATTTTACCTTACTTCTGTCTGTTTGGCTTCATGTATTGAAACTGGTTCGACATAACATATTAATGGCTAACCGTTTTTTTTTTTTTTTGGAACGATTTTTTTATATGTTTCTCGATCTTTAGCTTCATTTATTCATTATAAATTCCACCTGCCCTGACATGGAATTCCTTTTGATGGTAAGTCTCAAATTGGACTATAATTACGTATGAATACTCACTGTTACGCTTTCTATTTAACTTATTGTATTTACCGACTTGCCTCTGGGTGAAATAAAAATAATTTTCGTACTGCGGCAACAACACTTGAACATGTTTTATATAACAAACAGCATTACAATTCGTCAGACCAGCATTTAGTAACTAATTGTACTTTAATTACGTCTTATATGAAATTTTTCGAAAACCACCTTTGAAAATGTTTATTGCCACCGCCAGTTTAACATTTGTAACTGCTGCAGTAATAGAACACGTAAGACTTGTAAACGAAAGTGTTATTATAAAACACTGGTACAGGGCCATTTCATTTTTAATGCACCCATGTCATGGAGAGCAATGAAATCGTGATATACCTACTTAATGGATGTAATAAATCGTGTTTTGATATCGCTATTTTGAAGTTATTATCAGTAAATAATTAATAGATTAAAAGTCACTTTCTCTCATGGAATGTACTTACTAGGAGTGCCAATGCTTTTGAATAATAAAAAAAAAAAATTCAGACAAGCTCCCATGATACTAAACTTTAGCAAAATTATCGTTGAGTGAAACATTTCCGAATGGAAACTGTAAAGATATGAAATGAAGATTGATGTAGGGCCAAATCGCTTTCAAATCCCAAAAAAAAAAGACATCACATGTGGGTTCACGAACAGTCAAACTAGAGTGATCCATTGGTAAACGCGTGAAACCTGTGGGCACAGTAGAAGGGTAGAAGAACCTACTGAGAGTGCATGTATATACAACTGAGGCGACCCCTTTCATTACCTTGATTGTTGGGTGCATCTGAGTTTTAACGTGTGCACACATACGCGGGAATCAGATAGAAATCGCCTCATTTAGTATACCTGTGCTCCTCAGTTGGTCACGAACCCACTGCATTAACTTTATGGTCTACCTCAGTTGGTGTACGTCCCTATAGAGGTGTGGTCTTATGGGCAAATACTGAAAATATTGTGATTGGAACAAGTTACAAGAATGAGAAGGCATTAAAAGAAGTAGAAAAGCAGAGGGTATTATGGAGGTCAATAAAGAAAATGAGAGACAGAGTGGAGGTCAATAAGAGATTTTAGAGAAGGGGTAGTAGAACAGCTTCTTAAACTTAAAGGACTCACTAGAGATACGGCAGACAAAAACAGCGAATGGGAATATTGGACCAGGATTCAAAGAAATGGATTTATATGTTATATCTCCAATCAGTTTTTGGACTGGTGACTCTGTGATGGTGAATAATAAATCTGGTTGTCAGCATGATTTTTTGACTTGTATATTACGAATACAAAATCTAATACATTGTACATCTATATTTCTATTCTCTCTTTTTCTATTTTCTATAAATCGAGTGAAGGAGGGAGAGTGCTTAGTGTGTCAGGGAATAAAATTTGGTGCATTAGAATTTTCCACAAAGTTCTAGAATTTGCAGGAACTATTCCAAAAATGATTTGGATTATTTGAAAGTGGTCTAGAATGTTCCAGATACTTTGACAAGGATTTGGATTGCTTTATAATGTTCTAGATTTTTCAAGAATGGTCTGGAAACCCGTAGAATATTCTAAAACGTTCTCCATTTTTCGAGGAAGGCTTCAAGTGTTTGATAATGGTCTATAATGTTTTAAATTTTTTTAGAATGACTTGAAATGTTCAAAAATGATCCAAAATGAACTGGTGATGTCCTGATACGGGTCTAGAGGCCGTCGTCGGTTGAAGTTGCTTCCTAATATTTTACTAACAGAAGTGGCGAGCTTCTTCAGAGGTCCTTCCATCCATAGTCTGAAGAATGGAAGGACCTCTGAAGATAGAAGAACTTCTGAAGATGGAAGGACCTCTGAAGATGGAAGGACCTCTGAATATGGAAGGACCTCTGAATATGAAAGGACCTTAGAAGAAGCTTGCCACTCGTTAAAAAGTCACTTCAAAGGACGCGAAGACGGCCTTGAGACCCGAATTAGAATCTGCAATTCATGAATTGGCCGCGAAAGCCTTTACCAATATGTCATGTGGCCCAAAATAACCCTAGCAATATGTCTTCATTCATACCCTAAGCACTAGTGAAATCGCCGCAGTAGGTAGTGTTTTGAAGTTGTTACCTGTGGCCATTTTTCTCATATTTTATTAACAAATACAACCATCTTTCGTGTATTAAATTTCATGAGAATCAACTGCAATTCGTGTACTTCTTCCAAATTTTCGAAAAACTATCGAAACACTTTTTTAAGAATACACCCTGTAAATTTGGTGTTTTGACTTGGCGATATTGTAACGTTTGAACATTCAAATGGCCGTTTAAGGAAGCAAAACGATGTATTAGATTGGATCTTCGTTTATTAACAATTAGCATAAAAAAGTAGCGCAAAAAATTTCGGTGGAACTAACGAAGTGTCGAACCTATTTAAAAAATACAGTTTAACATCATTAGTAAGCGACCGGGGGGTCCCATTTGCCATTTTAACTAACGGATCGAATCTATTGTTATCCATCACCTACACTTGTAACTAACTAGTTCTAAGTATAACAAGCAGCAATACGTTTTAAATCTCATAAGTAGATAAGGAACAAACGAGCACTCCATGTTGCTGATACAACATTATAAAAAAAGAAATCGCATAAAAGCCTCAACAACGCAAAGTTTAGATACCTTTAGTAACTACAAAAAAAAATGTTACAGAAGATTAAACTGTTTCATGCATGACTATGGACTTCCCCGGTGTCTGCATATTTTTTAGCCTTTCTGGAGTTACAAACATGGTGATTTTACCATATAAATTCCAAAGGATAATCTAACCTAACATTCTTTCAATAATCTTATTCTCTAAAGTAAATGTCATGGCGGGAATCGCTGCTTTAAATCAGTTGGTTGATTTTGAAATTTCATGGCAGAGTTTAGATACGTCAGTAAGTACGAAACAGATTTTGCAGAAGATTAAACAGTTTCATGAATGACTATGGACTTCCCCGGTGTCTGCATATTTTTAACCTTTCTGTAGTGGTAAACATGGTGGATTTACCATAGAAATTCCAGAGCATAATCTAACCCAACATTCTGAATAATCTTATTCTTTAAAATAAATGTCACCGCGGGAATCGCTACTTTAAATCAGTTGGTTGATTCTGAAATTCCATGGCAAAGTTTAGATACCCCAGTAAGTACAAAAAAAAAAAATTAAAGAAGATTAAACAGTTTCATGAATGATTCTGGACTTCCCCGATTTCTGCATCTATGTTATAACGATGGTATATTGACCCTGTATAGCACACTTCTACGCACCGCACGAGGCTTCTCTAATGTCAAAGCTGATACAACTGTTTTAGTTGTAAAATACTTATGTAATGATTTTTTTAGTAAAAAAATCGTTCAATAATTCAGAAAGAAGAATTAGAATTAAGCTAGCCATTGTAGTGATAAGTTATATTGTGTATTTCTGTTCAAATAAATTTGTTTTTTTACATCGTTATTTCGGCATCGACATAACTTCTATTTAACCTTTCTGTAGTGGTAAACATGGTGGATTTACCATAGAAATTTCAAAGAATAATCTGACCTAACATTCTTTCAATAATCTTATTCTCTAAAGTAAATGTCACGGCGGGAATCGCTGCTTTAAATCAGTTGGTTGATTTTCTAATTTCATGCAGTAGATTCGTAGATTTTTGGCGCCATGTTTCTTAAACATAACCAAAGTTTTCGGGTCTCTGATGACCGTGGTTTATTCAGTTTTAATTAGTGTTCTTGATTGACCTTTATCTGACATTAAAAATTTATCTCATCCTGACAAATTAGAAGTGGAATCTAAATTAACATTAAAGTTACTTTAATTTTATGATTGCTTTAAAACATGTACGAACATTACTTTAAATTGAGATCAAAAGCTTGATTTATTCACAAATAAAACTGGAAATTTTGAAACGAATTTAAATTCCAGTCGTATATTGCGTATGCATACAAATGTATGTAAGAGGTCACGGAAACCCTTCAGATGACTTATAAATTTCTTGAAGTACATCTAGTTAATGTTTTTAGCCGCGGACATTTACAGAGTTAAGCCTACGCTTTTACTCATAAGCTCCAGCCATGGGATTATCTATATCAATATTTATAACCGATGAAACATGAAATAAGCACTATAAATATGAATGTGTAAAGAAAGCTCATGCTAAATGATGAGTAAACGGGTACTGCAAGTTGTCTTCTGCTTTAATTTCCATCATCACAGAATCGCCACTAACATCCTCATCAAGTTTTCAAAATGGGTTTTCCTCAATCCCTCGTTTTTACTGTTTTTGTCTCTAAAATATTTCTAACTAACTTTTTAGGTCTTAACACCATCCTAATTCTTCCTTTTTTTATTGACTACGAAGCTGTCTTTTATCCTCCAACGTTTATTATCCACAGTGTTTTTTAAATATTTACTTTCAATTTTATAAAGAAAAGAAAACATTTAGACGTTCTGCTTTTAAGAGTGAATCTAATTCCTAAATTTCTTCAAGATCATTCTTCAATGCCGTTAAAATCAAGCCATTTATTAAGTTGTTCTCAAGTTAAAAAGGTTCTAGAATGCTTCAAAACGTTTTAGAATATTATAGTCTGAAATGTTTCGAGAATAATTTGAATTTGAATAGAGTATTAAAAAATGGTAGAGAATGTTTTACAACAATCGTGGATAATTTGAATGGGCTAGAATGTTTCAAATCTTTCGAAAACGAATAAGAACATTCGATAATGATCAAGAACGTTCCAGATTTTTAAAAAGAACTGGATTATTTCAAAATTTTGGGAGAATGATTTGAAATGCTCGGGAATTATGTAGAACATTCTCGAAAAATGGCTTGGAATGTTCGCCAATGACCCAGAAAGTTCTAGATTTTTCAAGAGGATATAGAGTATTCCAAAGCTTTTGAGAATCATTTGAAATGTTCGGAAACGATCTAAAGCGTTATTGACTTTTCAAGGCTAACCTGGAATGTTCGTCAATGATCTCGAAGGTTCCTGATTTTACAAAATCTGAAATATTTCAAAATTTCAAAGAATGCTCTGAAATGCTCGCGAATTATGCAGAACATTCTCGGTTTATCGAAAAATGGCTTGGATTGTTCGCTAATGATCTAGAAAGTTCTAGATTTTTCAAAAGAATATGGAATATTCCAACCCCTTTAAGAATCGTTTGCAATATTCGCGGGAATGATCTAAAACGTTATCGATTTTTCGAGAATGACTTGGAATGTTCGGCAATTATCCAAAAAAATCCATAATATTCTAGCTTCTTCGAGAACAATCAAAAGCGTTCCGAAATCTTTCAGACCTTTTGAAAATGATTCAGGATGTTTGAAAGGGTTACAGAATTTTCATAACATGTTTGAGAATGAGAGAGCAGTAGATTTTTCCTTCATCAATCCTGTGATATTATTTCCCGAGCAATGCCTGGCCATACGATTAGTAATATATTGTAATGAGCGTATGTGTGCGAGAGTGGGCAGTGTAGCGAGCGTATATGTGTACGAGAGCGAGCAGTGCGGCGAGCGTGTGTGTGTGCGATAGCGGCGACAAGAAACGACAGTAGATAAGCGGAGCTCAAAGAATGCCGACGTCGGTCGGCGCTTTGATGACGATAAACAAGGCCATAAATCAGACGAACACAATGGGCACTCCAGTAAAGTCTATGTCATTCTGGAACTTTCTGGATTGTTCCTAATCAGTATAAATACCTGTTGACGTGGCCAGTAGTCAGTCAGTTTACAGTGAGCTTCCGAACGAGTGATATAAATACCGAACTACGATACATAGTGATATAAATACGAATTTTCCTTGTGATATAAATAAGTCGTTGAATTGTTATTAGTGTTTAAGTATTCCATTAGTGTTTAAGTGTTAAATAAATAGTTGTAATATAAATATCCGTTAAATAAATAAGTTCTACTAGAAAAGTCGTTACATTGGTGTCAGGTGTGGGGTGCTCAGCCAATCAATCCCCCAAAGAAGAGAATTTGCTAGTAGAAAAAAAATTGTTAAATAAATCAAAATGCCTAAAAAGTTGTTGGAGTTGAAAGTTGCCGAATTGAAAAGTGAACTCGAGGAACGAGACGAGGATACGTCTGGTAACAAGCTCACCTTACAAAGGCGACTCGAGGAATCTCTGATACGAGAGGGTTTCGATCCGAATACCTACGAATTTGAGGATGAACTAGAAAAGAAATTAAAGGAATTGGAAGGGAAACTGAAAGAAAATTCAATGGAATTGGAAGGGAAACTGAAAGAAAATCTGGAAAAGAAATTAACCGAAAATTCAAAGGAACTAAAAGGAAATCTGGAAGAACTGAAAGAAAACCTGGAAGAGAAATTAACCGAAAATTCGAAGGAACTAAAAGGAAATCTGGAAGAACTGAAAGAAAATTTGAGAGAAGAATTTAAAGAAAATTTGGCCGAAACAGAACAGAATTTTGCAGGAAAATTTCAAGAATTAGATTCACGAATTAAAGAAATAGAAGAAAGGTTTCAATGTACAACAATGTCCGAACAAATCGATAATGAAGCCAGAAGTGTGAAGCAGGAGAATGGACACGGTGTTTCATCGAAAGCATATACGAAGCCACCTAAATTCGACGGGAAAACATCATGGACCACTTTCCTTAAGAAATTTGAAACGGCCGCGAAGTCGAACGCATGGACGTTGGAAAATAAAGCCTCCGAGCTGGTCTGCGCGCTGCATGGTAATGCCGAGGAGATTTTGGATACCATACCACCCGAGAAGTTGAACGACTATGAACACCTAGTGAAGAAGTTAGAGATGCGGTATGGTCAGGCACATATGACAAGCGTCAGTCACGTGCAGCTAAGAAACCGACGTCAGAAGGCAGGGGAAAACCTGCAAGAATACGAGGCTGATATCGCTCGTCTGGTCCGCCTCGCGTATCCAGGTACTCCCGACGACACTTTAGAAAAGTTGGCTGTCGACTCTTTTATCGATGGGTTAAGGGATGACGACATACAACAGCGACTTCGATTAGACAGGCCAAAGACACTCGCTGACACGTTGGCTCGGGCACTGGAGTATGACGTCGTTAAACAGGCATCGCAACGGCAAGGTAGAGTGCGTGAGCTAAGGGAGGAGCCCGACGGTCGATACGAAGACAGACTAGAAGAAATAGTTAACAGGATAGTGGGAAGATTAAACAAGAAACCGAGACCAATACGATGTTGGAACTGCGGGAAATTGGGACACGTAAGAAGCGCTTGCAAGAACGAAGAGGTTACTCAAGAGCGCGTGCCCCGAGTTCCGGAAAACTAATCAGGGACGACGCGGAGGGGCAAACGTCGGTCCCGGGACACGAGGCCCCAGGTTTAGTAGCACTGACTAAGACAATGAAAGATCGAACTGACAGCCTTTTTCTCACTGGACTCATAAACAGGAAGCAGTGTTCATTTCTGCTGGATACTGGAGCTAGCAGAACAATCATAAGGCCCGGAATATTGACCGAGCCCAGTAAACTTCTGCCAACGCAATGGAAGCTCCGTACCGCCACTGGAGAACAAGTAGTGGTCAGGGGTGAAAGTTACGTCAACATCCAAATGGGAAGAACGTCTTTTAAACACTGCGTGTTAGTGGCAGAAATAGAGGATAATGTAATACTGGGTTTGGACGTCCTCCGAAAATATGACTTCTGCTTGAATTTCCGGAGAAAGAATGTGACACTGAACGGCGAAACGTTCCAGTTACACGCCCAGGACACTGCCATGCCACAAGTTAAAAGATTGAGTTCAGGGATGCGCAAAGTTCAAGGTATTCCGGAGGCGTTGTTAAAACTGTACAAGGAGGCGGGTGAAAACCGTAATCAACCTGAACAACGTCGAATAGGGGAACTCCTTGTAAAGTACCAGGACGTGTTCGCATTGGACAACGGCAAGAAAGGACGAACCAACATCGTCGTCCATAAAATCAACACTGGCGAAGCGCAGCCCATCCGTCAGAGACCGAGGAGACTACCACTGGCCAAAAAGGAAGAGGCCGAAAAGATTATAAGCGACATGCGGAAGGACGGAATAATAGAACCATCGACCAGTCCATGGACGTCGCCGGTAGTTTTGGTCAAGAAGAAGGACGGATCTACACGCTTCTGTGTTGACTACCGCCAGCTAAATAATGTCACCAAGAAAGACAGCTACCCCTTGCCACGCATCGATGATACCTTGGACACGCTTGCGGGGTCGACAATATTCTCAACGCTAGACCTTAAAAGTGGATACTGGCAAGTAGACCTGGATCCTGAGGCCAAGGAGAAGACGGCATTTTCGATCGGAACCGGGCTGTGGCAGTTCAACGTAATGCCGTTCGGGTTGTGTAATGCGCCAGCCACATTTGAACGACTCATGGAGACGGCCTTGAACGGCTTGATTGGGAAAACTTGCCTGGTATACCTTGACGACATAATCGTGATCGGAAAAGACTTCGACGATCACCTGAAAAACTTGGAAGAGGTACTTCGAAGGCTGCGTGATGTCAACCTTAAATTAAGCCCCAAGAAATGCCAGCTATTTCAGGAGACAGTGAACTACCTGGGGCACGTAGTCACGAAGACCGGCGTTTCAGTCGACCCGCATAAGATCACAGCCGTACGAGAATGGCCACTACCTACTGACGTACATCAGGTCAGAAGCTTCCTTGGCCTCTGTACTTACTATAGACGCTTCGTTCCTGGATTTGCCAATATTGCCAAGCCATTGACTCGACTAACCGAAAGTGGCAGACCATTCTGCTGGGAACCGGACTGCCAAGCTGCCTTCGAAAAGTTAAAACAAGCTCTCGTTTCCACACCCGTGTTGAGTTATCCGATACCAGAGGGGAAATTTGTTCTGGACACCGACGCTAGCAATGTAGGGTTAGGCGCAGTACTCTCACAAATACAACACGGAGAGGAAAAAGTCATCGGCTATTTCAGCAAGACCCTATCCAAGCCCGAACGAAACTACTGTGTAACCCGACGAGAACTATTGGCAGTAGTAAAGAGCGTGGAGCACTTTTATAAGTACTTGTATGGAAGGAAGTTCCTGCTCCGAACAGATCATGCTGCTTTACGGTGGTTACTGAGTTTCAAGAATCCAGAGGGTCAAGTCGCGCGTTGGATAGAAAAGCTCCAAGAATACGACTTCGACATAGAACATCGAGCTGGAAATAGCCATAAGAACGCGGATGCCTTATCCAGAAGACCATGTTCTGAAAATTGCAAGTACTGTGAGCGCCTGGAGGAACATGAAGAAGTCCGGAGGATAACCGTCACGGATGAACAATGGCATCCTGATAACATCAAGACGGAACAGGGTTCTGATCCGGTCCTGAGCTTGTTCCGAAGATGGAAGAATGAAGGCAGACGACCGACCTGGCAAGAGATCGCCGCTAAATCCGGGGAGGTGAAATCGTTGTGGGCCCAATGGGACTCTATTGTTGAGGAAGATGGACTCCTGAAGCGAATAGTGGAAAACCAGAATGGTACTGAGAGCAAACGTCAATTGCTTGTACCAAAGAGCCTGGTAAAGGAAGTCTTGAAGTGCCTCCATGACGATGCTTCGGGGGGACATTTTGGTGTTAACAAGACCCTTGGAAGAGTCCGTGAGCGGTTTTACTGGGTCAATTGCAAAAAGGACGTTGAAGACTGGTGCAAGAAGTGCACAACTTGTGCAGCCAGCAAAGGACCGCAAAGACGACGGCGTGCTCCTATGCGCCAGTACAATGTCGGCAGTCCATTCGAACGGATTGCCATTGACATCGCAGGACCGTTTCCAGAGACCGATGGTGGCAATAAATACATCCTGGTGGCAATGGACTACTTCACGAAATGGGTTGAAGCGTACGCACTTCCAAATCAGACAGCCACGACAGTAGCGGAGGAGCTCGTAAACCACCTGATCAGCCGGTTCGGCGTGCCCATGGAGCTTCATTCTGATCAGGGTCGGAATTTTGAGTCCGCCGTGTTCCAAGAAATCTGCAAGACTTTAGGCATTCACAAAACCCGGACAACACCTCTGCATCCTCAATCAGACGGCATGGTCGAGCGAATGAACAGGACCATTAACAAGTACTTGTCCAAAGTGGTCTCCAAACACCAAAGAGACTGGGATCGCCATCTGCCACTGTTTCTTATGGCATATCGATCATCGATTCACGAAACTACTGGACAAACACCAGCAAAAGTACTGTTTGGTCGAGAGCTACGGTTACCATGTGACCTGAAGTTTGGCTGCAAACCTGGTGAGGACGTTGCCGGAGAAGACTACGTTAGTGATCTTCGCAGAAGACTTGACGATATTCATGAGGAAGTACGTTCCCGGATGCAGATAGCTAGCGATCGCATGAAGGACACATACGATAAACGGGCCACTGATGGAGGTTTCCAGGAGGGAGACATGGTGTGGTTATACAATCCACAGCCCCGTAAAGGTCTTTCGCCGAAGCTACAGCAGCACTGGGAAGGCCCATATACAATCGTCAAGAGAATAAATGACGTTATTTACCGGATTCGACGCACACCAAATGGAAAACCGAAGGTTGTCCATTTTAACCGTTTGGCCCCATATGCCGGTGACAATCACGAAGAAGCACGGATCAGGCTTATGCAAGCTCGTTCTCCGGATCCCCAGTATGACGAGTTTATGGCCACGCCGAGCTTATATGCCAATTCCAGATTCGGTGTCACCTCCGAGAGATCCGAAGATTTGTTTTCTGCTTCGGACTCGCTGGTTCATTGTGTGGCCAAAGACTTGAGGATGGATCGCGGTATTGCCACCGTATTCAAGAAGAAGTTTGGCCGCTTGTCAGAGCTGCGGGACCAACTCGGAGATAGAAAGAAAGTGCTAATTCTGGTGGACGGGCACCGATCCATTTACTACCTGGTTACTAAGGAGGCGTCGTCTGAAAAGCCCACCTACCGCTCGTTATGGAATTCGTTGGTGGAACTAAGAGACCAACTGCTATCCACAGGTACCACAAGGTTAGCCATGCCAAGAATAGGATGTGGGTTGGATGGACTGAACTGGAGAGTGGTGCGAAGCATGTTGGAGGTCCTGTTCCGGTGGAGCGGCGTCGAAATAACGGTATACACCAATAATCCCCAACGAGATCCCGCACAGCCAAGGACGGTGGATTGCTACTTCCATATGACGACTGGGTGCCTTAGGGGACAGAATTGCAAGTACCGGCATGATCCTTCGAAGGAACGGAAGATGTGATCCGGGACGGATCACCCTTAAGGAGGGGGCAGTGTAATGAGCGTATGTGTGCGAGAGTGGGCAGTGTAGCGAGCGTATATGTGTACGAGAGCGAGCAGTGCGGCGAGCGTGTGTGTGTGCGATAGCGGCGACAAGAAACGACAGTAGATAAGCGGAGCTCAAAGAATGCCGACGTCGGTCGGCGCTTTGATGACGATAAACAAGGCCATAAATCAGACGAACACAATGGGCACTCCAGTAAAGTCTATGTCATTCTGGAACTTTCTGGATTGTTCCTAATCAGTATAAATACCTGTTGACGTGGCCAGTAGTCAGTCAGTTTACAGTGAGCTTCCGAACGAGTGATATAAATACCGAACTACGATACATAGTGATATAAATACGAATTTTCCTTGTGATATAAATAAGTCGTTGAATTGTTATTAGTGTTTAAGTATTCCATTAGTGTTTAAGTGTTAAATAAATAGTTGTAATATAAATATCCGTTAAATAAATAAGTTCTACTAGAAAAGTCGTTACAATATAATTAAAAATGGTAATACCAATAAGGTAATTGCACGAAAAGTTAACTCAAAAAATTCAATTGATAGTAAAATATTTCACCCAGTTTTAAATGAAACTTTCTTCCTACCCCTAAACTGCATTAAATATTCATTTGCATATCAAAAGTTCAAATTTTGTAAGAGAACCATTTTTATTCTTAGCAAAGAAGACCTTGATGAATTTGGTGGGGATCTGGGAATGATACTCAATCGAACATTACAATAATCAGAATGCAAAGGAAACCTGGCATTGAAGTGGATATTATTAATTAGTTTATACGTTTCTATTGACCACATACAGACAGATACTTCATTATGAACTTGTTCACTTACACCTATAATTATTAAAGTACAGTACCTACCCATATCAAATTTCTTTTTCCTTTCCGTAACACTTCGCCCATCAAAGGATTTGACAATTAATTGGAAATTCCTGGTTTCGTTTCTGGAAGCAGCCACTCCTACTGTAAAGTTCTTGTTCAAATCATCCGCGTCCCTTAATTGAAAATCTTCAACTTCGTCATTGATTTTCTTTTGTATTTTCTCCGCTAAATTACCTTAAAATAAATCATAAGAGGTGATTCATAAAAAAATTGTTAAACATAAGTACCTAACACTTAAAAATATATTCCATTAGTTTTAACATCATTACTTCAAATAAAAGTTTTTTACCTAAGAGTTTTTCCATCTCCCTACTACCACCATAACTTCCTCTGGTATCTGTTGTTACATTCGCCAATTGGTTCAGTTTTTCCAGCATCTTCAATTCGGTTACTGACTTGTCCAATGCATCCTGAATACATTTCCCAACATCTTCATCGTCGATACAATTGATGACATCGTTGCTCCAAACGTGTCCAATTATCGATTCGATATTCCCGTTACCATATAGAAATGGTTTTTGGAAAAAATTTTGAAGAGGTCGTTTCGAAACAGGTTGTGAAAAATTGGCGGGAATCTGCGTGTTGACCAGATGAAAGAGGCACGTGGTAAAGACCAAACTATTTCCGTACATGGCGAACGAGTACTTGAAGAGCTGCGGAAAGACAACTGGGAGTTAAAGAATGATGAACACGTACAAAAAGAAGAAAAAAGGAAGCGCCCTGATTGAAGACACTCTTGACCTAGTATTGATACAGCTGCAATTTAGATGCCAGAAGGTAAATTATACCTCGTTAGTTTGCGGTTATGTTACATGAATTTCCGGTTTGATGTGAACCAACAACTTGTTTGCGAATAAAAAGTAAAAACGTTGGAATCTGTTCGTCTAGTCTATGGATTCTGCCATCGACTGGTTTTGCCACTATTTAAATTTTCCACTTATGGATATACACAGAATAAGGCCTTTAATTCTATTAATTTAAAAGCTGTTATGGAATTTCTTTGCAATTAAAAAAAAAAAAAAAAGAAAAGGTGTATTAGATTTACCCAGAACGAGATTTGTTCCACTATTCTAGTAAACTTAACTAGTAGGTACCTACATTTTTGTAAAATATTCTAAAAGTGTGATCTGATTAAAAAGTCAAAGTGGACATTAACAATTTGAAAGGATATTTAACTGTTTTTGTTGGATTAAACAACGATCAAAGATGTCACGAGAGTGTCATCATCTTTGGTCGTTGTTTAATCCACCTCTGGCCAAGGTGTGTATTCTGTCGGAACATTCTATGCACGCTGATGAGAACCAATAAGCTCGAAATCGCGATCCGTGTCTGGTGGTTTCGACAGAATACTGATCAAAAACATATTTTTTTTTTGTAGGATACATGCATGCCTCTAAAGTTACGAGGATGCATTAGTAGATACAAAGTGCTACAGTAGTCTTTGGGAATCCTTATGCACATTGGGTGATGCAGTGGCATGGTGGAGCCTGACCATCTTAGGGGTCCAAAGAACTGAACCCCTACCCAAGAAACAAAGAACTTTAAATAGAATCCGGGGTCTCCTAAGATTTTGCGTTATGCCACTGGGGTAATGGGCAGAACGTATAAAACTCATATTTAAATTTGGCCAAAAAAATATTGAGAACATTGCAATGCAGTGAAATTTTTGGGTCACGGAATGTTTCGACTCTAAAAATTGGTTTTGAATTAGTTGACCACCTGCACCTGCCCTATTCTCTCAGTTTAGCACCGCCAGACTATTGCGTATTTCCAAAGCTCAAAAAATATTTGAAGAACAAAAGATTTTCGACAAATAATGAGGAGTGGTTGCAGATCAAGGGTCTAGAATTACTTTATGAATGTTGTTCTAAAGATGTAAGTCTTGGAGGAGATTATGTTGAATGAATTAACATCTCCATGTATTTCTAGATACTTTCAGCAGAACCACCACGTTCTTCCTTTAATTTTGAAAAAAATTTGTTCATGAGAAAATCCATAAGGATCTTCCAGTTTCTTTTAAAGTGACCACGTCCCAGCAGCAAACTTTAATTCCAATTTTCTCAAACAGTTCTATAAATAGAAACACTTGTGTTCAATTTTCAGAGATCTGAACATCTCTAATGTTCTAACACTTCACCATGTTCGAAATAATCGCCCAAATAAATGACTAATGCTTCAATTTGTCTTCTAAATTCACTCTCATTTACAATTCCACCTGAAGTGCATCATCAAGTAAGCGAAAGCCCTTGAAGTGGACTTGCCGGTAGATACCGTTATGGACTTTTTAATTGTGATTCTCTGCAGCGGCATCATAATTAGACCCCAATGAAGCCATTACGATACGTTAAAGACCGTCTTTTGATAATCTAACATTCTGAATAGGATTCTATGAGTGTTTAAGTAACAAATTATACGGACGTTTCTCATATGGCGTCATTTGATTTATTACCTATGTATCAAACGCGCATCAAATATAGATAAATACTGTTCTGGACGGATTTATGTAGTGTAAATGGATTTGGTGCAATGTGATTTGAGACTCATATTTCTAAATAGTTGAAATATTCAAAAATAAGAAGTGTCCAAAGAATAAAATCAAATTTGGATGAGTGTAGATAGCCTAGGGAATAAAGGCAAAAAACAGACCGAATTTGTGCAGAACCTGCCTTTTATGGTTCTGAACAAAATTTCAAAAGTCCCCATTCATAATGTACCGCAAAGGTCACGATGAGCGAATTTCGTTAACAGCCCATGTCAAAAGGTCATTTATCAAATTTGTAGGTTAGAACTTTCTGTTTAAAAAACTTCCTGTTACTTTTCTTCGTGTGATCAATAGTTTTTGGGAAACCTTTGGCATCGTGTAAATCTTTAAACGGCACACGTCTCAATGAGGACTTTTGGGACTTTGCTTAGAATCAAAAAAGGAAGATTTTAGCAACAACTCAGCTTTCCCCTAATTTTTACGTAGCAATGGCGGCTGGTCATGTATTATTAATTAATTTAGCACTCATAATTTTCTTTAAGGAGAAATCGCCTTTTCGCACCCCTGGCATTAATACCACCTAAATGTAAACTTTTGGTCTAGGAAGCTCCAGATTCTTTAAAAAGGGCTAGAATGTTACAAACCTTTCGAGAACGATTTGAAATATTCGGGAATGGTCTAGCTAGGACATTCTCGACCTTTCGCCAATGATCTAGGAAGTTCTAAATACGAAATATTGGAAAATGATGTAGAACGTTTTCGATTTTTCGAGGATTATTTTGAATGTTCGTCATTGATCTAGGAGGTTCTAGATTTTTTAAACAGACACAGAATGTTCCGAACCTTTAGATAATGATTTAAGATGTTCGGAAATGGTCTTTGACCTTTCAAGACTGGCTTGGAATGTTCGCCAATGATCTAGGAAATTCCAGATTCTTCAAAGAGGCCTAAAATGTTCAAACCTTTTGAGATTGACTTGGAATGTTCGGGAATGATCTGGAACGTTCTCGATCTTTCGTGAATAGCTTGGAATTTTGACCAATAGTCTAGAAAGCTTCAAATTTTCAAACAGATATAGAACGTTCCAAACCTTTCGAAAATGATATGAAATGCTTGAGAATGGTGTTGAATGATTTGGAATGTTCGTCAATGATCTAGGAAGTTCCCGATTTTTCATAAAGGCCTAAAATGTTCCAAACCTTTTGAGAATGACTTGAGATGTTCGGGAATGTTCTGGAACGTTCTCGATCTTTCAAGAATAGCTTGGAATTTTGGCCAATACTCTAGAAAGCTTCAAATTTTTCAAATAGGTATAGAACGTTCCAAACCTTTCAAAAATGATAAGAAATGCTTGGGAATCATGTACAGCGTTCTAGATTTTTCGAGCATGTTCCAAACCTTTCATGAATGATTTGAGATGTTTGGGAATGATTTAGAACGTTATCAATTTTTCGAGGATGACTTGGAATGATCGGCAATGATCCAAAAAGTTCCACAACGCACGAAATGATGGGGAGATATTACAGTCGAGCCCGGTCGAGCCATCGAGTCGTGCTAAAATCGCAAAGTTGAGTTCATTTACAATTAAAATTAGTTAAATGTTTATATTTATAAAAATATTCTAAACATTAGAGATAAATATTTATCTCATATTAGAGATATTCTTGTTATTGTTGTGTATGGTTCACCCCCAATCTTAGGATCACACACCGCCACTGCTCCTGCTCTTTATTCCCTGTACCAACAGAAAACCATCCATAAGGTCTCGTGGACCTTCTTTTTTTGGCAACTTATTCAATTACTGCTTTTTAATAGCAAATAGGCGTTTAACAAATAATACATAATAATACAGGTACCAAATTAATATTAACACGTATTAGTTAATGAACACATTAGCTATCTAATATTGGATTTAATTGGCCAGTCTTTTGTTTTGTAGTGCAATTAAATTGTGTGTCGAGATAGGGTTCTAAATTAACAATGATAAAAAAAAACAATTTAGGAAACAATGATGTTGCAAAGTCATCGGCGAGCCACTCAGACAGCAATTTCTACTTCAAAGCTTTTGCACAACACGCTATGATAGCTTCATCCTTTTGAACTTCCTTTTGTTTATTAGTCTTCGCGTAATTTTTTTTTTTTTCGTCTTCTATAGAAGATGAAACGATTCGCTTAATTCACATTTACTTTTCGTCGTTTTACAAGAACAAACAATGTAGTTTGCAACCTCATAACAAAAATTTAGATAACGTAAGGAGAATAATAAATGTAAGAGAGTTTAAAAAAGTTTTATAGAATTGTTGTTCGTGGTTTAAGGACAGTATGCAGTATAAGTAAAATGGAGCATGTGTAAATTGATCCATTTCTCACCAAAAACTTGTATACTTTTAGGTGGTCAATTTTAATTAGCTATTGTGTCATGAAAGCTCGTTCGATTTTTCAGTTAGATACTTAAAGGATCAATAATTATCGATTAATTCCATATTATTCTATACATAGATACTTACGTTTAATTATCAAAACGTACGATTACTCTTGGTCTAATGGCAGTTAAAAAAATTACTGAGATTCCAGTAAGGAAAAAGTCAGATCAAACTTTTGGGTAATTTAAAAAGAAAACAGATGTATCTTTCAAATTTCCTCTGAGGAAGCCTGTAACCACTAACGAAACGTCTGCATCGATTCCATTTAAGGATTATTATTTTGTTTTTAATCTATCCTACTCAATACCGACAATTTCTTACTTCTAAACTTATTGGTATTTGAAATGGGGTTGCAAGGAGCTTTGGGTTAGAAGATCTTTTACCACCTTTTTATTGACTTCAATAGAAATAATCCTCAGTTAATGTTGCATCTATTGTAATGTGAACTATAGAAGATAGATTTTCTTGTACATTCTTCCGGTATTTACTGCATATTCTTTCTTTTTATTGTGTGTGTGGTTATATAGGTACGTAAATGGGCTTTGTGGCTCTCGAGTTTAACTTTGATTATTAAGCCAATGACTCTTCAGATTAATAGGAAACATGACTTCAATTCCTTACTGATACGCACCGAGTGTGCATTCATTGCAGCATGAGTTCAAACACTTGGATGTGTATCCATTGTATTCCTATACCGATTTGGAAAGTTTTTATAGAAGTCTGCAAATAAATGAGCAAAACACACGAAACCAAACTTATTTTTGAATTTCAGTACTTTTTTCTAAAATATTTTCATCTATGGGTCAGACCTATGACTTTTTTCGGCAAACCTATGACATTATGTTGCCCACTAATACTGATTTGGATAGTTTCTTATGGAAGTCAGCAAATAAATGAGAAAAACAAACAAAACCGAAATTATTTCTTAAGTGAGTAGTCTTTTCTAAAATATTCGTAACTGGGTCAGACCTATTAACATTTATCATCAAACCTATGGCATGTCATCAAACCTATGGCTTTCATGTTGCATACCAATGCTGATTTAGAAAATTCTATGGGAGTCTGCAGACGAATAAGAAGAATTATTTGATTACCAAAATTATTTCTGCATTCACTACTTTTTTCTCAAATATTCTTAACCGTAGATCAGACCTATGGCATTTGAGTGCATCCAAGATCAAAAATTTTGTACGCTTTGAAATGCTCTTTAATGCAACATTTTAGTTTTTGTCTTTAATTATTCTTTGATGGATCATCCCTTACTTCTCGTCTTCATCTGATGGATTCCTGTTGAATGAAATTGACTCGACTCTTCCACGCCAATCTTTATTTAATGCCTCTATCTTTTTTCTATGTTGGATATCTTGGGTTCAGCGGGAGATACATGGGAGGGGAGGAGTGTTAGATCCCGGATCCCACTCCCTTTTGGGATCAGAAAACCAAAATTCAACATATCTTTTCACTTTTGGTACAATAGAATTATTTATTTATGTAGCAAGAGATAAAAAAAGGCAGAAATTTTTTGGACCCCCCCACTTTCCAAAATCCTAAATCCACCCCAGTTTGGGTTCCAGATACCACGATTTCTTATTTTTCTTATTTATCTTTTGTATGTTCATCTTAATGAGTTCTTTATTTTGTTTTATTTTATTTTTTGTATAATTTGAACACGTTGCATAAAACTCTTTCCTGATCTGTATAATGTGGCGGTTGTAGATCTAACGAACACTAAATTAATAACGTATCATTAAGGCTATATGTTGGAACGTATGTGCTGGTGAAAGTATCATTATCTTGTCTAATCATTGTGGAATAAATGCAGTCTACTTTGTTAGTGTAGTGTAGGTACCAACCCATGCAATTACGTATGGGCTTAGAAAACGTTAGAAAATTGGAACGCGCTACTGACTGAAACGTTTCTTTCTATCGGCACGTAACAGTTTCGATACAGTACCTACTACGTAGAAGTGAGTGGCTGTATCTATTCAAGTTAAAAATTGAAATGTATAACACGTGGTTAGAGATGTCAAGACATGGAGGCAATAGATCAAGATTTAAGGCAGCTCACGTGGAAACCAAACCCATTTTCCAACATAATTCAATAATATTAACGACTGTTCGATAAATTTATTAATTTAGTATTAACAATTTGCTTTAGTAAATAATTGATACATTTTTAATTTATCGCCTTTCGGCATCCCTAGAGAGTTAATGCAATCCAAAAATTATTCGGCCGCAGCGTTACGAATCCGTCAGGCGCTGGGTAATATCTATCTACCTCGAGCGCAACGGTTGGGCAACAGTACTCGCCGGTTACGTACTAGAAAAGAGCGGACATAGGACGCGTATTACTACTGCTTTCGTGGCTTTTCTTAAGCTCCTAAAAATGCATGCGGTGGTTCATTCGATTCGTAATAACGTCTAGAATAATGTGTTAGAATATTATATTAGCACATAGAAGTTATAAACAAATTAAGATGAGAAAATAAAAGCATTTAGTTTTTCGTAAATAACCCAAAAACCATAAGTAATAGCGGAAATTGAAACAAATGTCCTCAAAAGGGAGGAAATTTCCAATAAATAAGTTCTAACTCTCTCTGTGGGATTTTTGTACGAACTCAAGACTATAACTCACAATTAGAAAGATGGATACGAGAATTTTTTTGCTCTATTCCTTACTATCTTGGAAAAATTCTCAGGGAAATACAATTGCGACAATTACAAAAGAAAGTTAAAAAATTTCTACGTCCACTCTTGGTCATAACTGGCTATAGAGTATATGCCTTACTAGTTTTAACCCAGACTATCCTAACCTGGATTAAATTAGGTACCTATAGAAATATATTGTGGCGTATTCCATGGTGGACCAGATATTTATCAATACCTTCACGTATTCTAGTAAAGTCAATAGATAAAAAATGGGGCACTTACTTCCTGTTACCCATTTCCGTTACATTCACGAAATTAGTCCCACAAACTATGAGCTAAGTAATTATAGGTACATCATAAAAAAAGTTGCAGGTGCCAAAAAAAGTATTTGTTTTACAGCTGCTCTATTTTCTATTTTCAACTTGAAGTACATCGTAATAAATAGTTCCCATACGCAAAGGAAATTATTGCTTTTACAATTTTTTATGGTTTATGGGTATAAATAGAAGCGGATTTATTTATTTATTACTTATACATAGGTATATGTGTATAAATTGAACCGATTGCAATTGGCTTTTAAAAGTTGCTATTGGAAGTAACGTTTGTTTTATGGTTACGGTTTCGAGTGTTTTATTAGAAAAGCGACCGATCGTTGACTTTCGAGTTCTGGTAATTCTGAGGCTCCTAAAGGTACATAACAACAACATTAAAACGTATCCTACCTCGATATAACCTTGCAAATGACACACCACGCCTCATGGTACTTGTAACATTTTATATCCTACTACTTTCAATTATATCTAACATGTAGTGTACGTGCACTTAACCAGATTACGTCCTCTTTGGTTTGACTCATATCTAACTTACGTTCAAAGTAATAAAACTGACGCTCTGTACGTTTACAATTTTGTTTGTTTATTGTTTCAACCATTTCTCTAATTTATTTAAGAATGTTGTTTGGAAATGATGAGACAACATTAAATAAATTATTAAAATACAACATCTTTTGGTATCCAAAGGACCCAGACCATTGTGGTGTTTTGGGTCACCGACTTCTTAACATGCATGAGACTCATCTGAAGCACCTTTTCTACGAGAGAATATTAGCACTCTTTTAATAACATAACAATATTAAATGTGCTGACTGTCTCGACAAACTTGGGATGTCAAAAGCTTTCCAAAAAACTGTTCATTTCAGCCACCAAGTGGTCATCTTCAGTGATTATCACAATCCACTCTTAAGGTCGAAATTCGAAATATTGGTGAAAGAATTTTTAAAGTCGAATGAGTAGTTTGGATGATTCCCTACTACACCCTCACTTGTTGCTTATTAATTACTTTTTGTTTCCACTGATGGTGCTCACCTGATGTCTGTGGTAGTAAGTATATCTATTAACATATCTGTGGATATAAGCAGCTTTTAATGGTCGAAAGAACCACACGTGAATCGCGATTTCGAGCTCATTAGCATGCTTCTGCGCATCATAGGAATCCTCTACAGAATAACGACCAAACTCTGCAGATCAAGTTCAACATAATACCACAGATGACATACGGGCGCCATCTGTAGGATCTAGTTACAATTTAGGTTCAACACCAACAAGGTTCCATTGATACAAAGGCACTCAATAACTGCCTGCCTGTATCAAACCCCTTATAAGTAATTTGAATTTAAAAAAAAAAAAAAAAACGAGGTGAAATCGTTTATTCGAAAATGTACCTTTTCTTGATTGTTATAAAATACAACCTACGACCTATAATAACCCTACTAACTATGCATATTTGATATTTTTTGTTTAGGAGCTTTTGAGAGGGTGAGAAAGTTGAATGCATTTAAAGGTTTTTGGGGTTATTTGAATTTTGTTTAAAGAGGAAGTTTTTTCTAGGAATTGGCGGTTCTGTTAAATGGTCGTTATTCTGTCGAAGCTTTTACTGACCAGGTATACCAAAAAACATGCCTTGTTTTTTTAATTATTTCCTTACAGTATACAAGAGCTTTTTTAATTTTACATTGAAGTTATATTTTCTTTTGTGTTAAACATCCGATTAATAGTATTAATTGCGGAATTAAAAAATATCGATGACGTTTTCGCCAAATGAAGACGTGATAAATACATCGAATGCTTCGAACGATTTGATTCCAACGACATGATGTCATCTCCAGTTTTGTGCCAATATATGAAATCCTTCGTCTTGAATAATCTTCTTTTTTTTTTGGGTTTAACGATGACTACAACAAGAAAGTTGCTAATTTATTTGCTAATGCGCTAACGACCGTTACATTCAACTATCGTAAAAGAATATCGCAAATCTTCACAGTTGTTAATAGCGCTTTAGAAAAAGGATCCTAATCCTTATGTTTAATTTATAAGGAATTAACTTACTTAAGTCTCTTCTAAAAAGAAAGCTGATCGTTAACCCTGATAATAGGAAACCTATTGACATTCAGTTTGTATTCTAATCCGCGTTTTATGTTCTACTAGAGTTACATTTTGGTTAATAATTTAAGATGAAAAATGTTCCATCCAAAAGTCAAACCATTTAGCTGAAGTGTCAAAAAAAGATATTAAAAAATTACATGCAGTTAAAAATATTGGTTTTCAAAAATTTATTAAAGAAGAAAAATTAAGATAAAATAAATATCGTATCTCCATCTTTTATTATACAAATACAAATTTGGACTACGGTTTAAACTGAAACACTAATCTGCCGGGATGTTAGGTGAAGACTCCTATGATCAATTAGAAATCTCATAATCCTTACAGAGGGTGAAACTGATTTCCTACTTGTAAACGTCCATCCCCAAAAGGGGGTGAAAACAAAAATTTTATACCTTATCAACAGAGACTCCAAATTGCTGGGACTGGAGACAATATTGAACACACAGAAATGGCTGGGGGGTTGGGAGGTTGCTTTGGTGGAAAAAGAAATAAATATTCTCAAAGACTCTTGGCACTTTAGGTAAAGTTTGATGATGATGAAACTAATATTTAATGCCATATTACCAAACAGTAAATTTTTAAAGGGGTTTTCATTTCATTTCGGAAAACGCCCTGCTATTTTGTATTCTCCTTATTTTTTTTTTTTTTTGAAATAAATATTTGTATCTATGTAGTTAGTTCATCATTTTTATCAAGAGACTTGAGTGCTCTCCTGATCCCTAACGTTCCTCCTCATAAGGCAGGGCTTGCGGCGGCACTATTTTTACCATACAATCGTTTATTTACTCGATGAAGATATTTAAAAAGTTTTTTGAATAAAGAAGAATTAAATGTTGATAAAACTAAATATGGTGCAACATTTAATAGTTGAAATCGAGGTGTTAACAAAAACAAAAAATTCTCGTTTAAAATAATATTATTTGTAATTATATACAATTACACAATTTTGAGCTGTGTCTACGCATTATGTCCAATCCTGACGATGTCCTTGCAAGGTGAAACGCAGATAAATAGCGTGGCCACTGCAACTTTCTCAAACGCTACAACTTGTATATTATTTTAGATACCTACCTACTAAACAAGCTATTAATTTACAACGTTAATACTGAAACTAACTTTCACTTATTTTTTATGGTCTGTGGGTAAGAAAAGATTAGTCTGAAATGGCGTAAAAAATGCTTTTTAATTTAACAGGAGAAGATTTACGATAATTTGGACGTTTTGGAGACCGGTCACGAGGTCCCTTTAAAATTTATAGTAATTATTTTTAACATTTTATGTTTAAAAACAGGAAATTAACTAAAGTGGCATAGTTGATTTTATATTGACAGGTTTACAGCCTTTTGACTATTTATTTTATGTTCCTATAAAGATAGCTAGTAATATAATGTAATTAGGTACAAAAATGCTATAAACATATGCATATCACCACAATATATATTGGCTTAAGATACTGACGCTAATGTTAATCGTATGGTAATTTTAGTGTAGCAAAAGATTCAAAGTTGTTGACTTATTTATTGTTATGCAGTCACTAAATTCTGAAAACACGCGAATTTCGATAGTAACTAATGTTAAGGGACTGTGTAACAGACCATTTATATTTTCGGTAGAGTTAAATTGCAACATTAAAATAATTTTTACCAATGATGTCCATTTGACTTATCAATACTCCAAACAATTTTGGATAACATGCACCACAACATTTTATGGAGGTCCAAACATTCTACAGTTTTCAGTTATTTAGTTCAATAAGTAGGACCAAAAGGTCAAAGACAGTGAAATCTTTACACCCAAAACAAATTATTTGGATGAAGATCAGGACTAAATTAAAATTGAACTGAAATTAAGGTGTCACCTAATTGGAAATTACTTGGTTTTGAGTTCCTGGATCTTTAGAATCGGTCAGGTTAGGTTAGCTTTGAAGAACTGAATTGTTGCTTTTTGGCGGCTTTGATAGTTGAAATTAATTTGACAATTGATCGTTCCATTTGTTTTTGAATTTGCATAATCGCCATTTTTTGATGTCACTGATTAGAGTCGACACATCCTTGTAGGGAATGGGGAGAAGGCTAATTTTGTTTGAAAGAAATCAAGGTGGGTGCAAAATAGAAGGGTGTTTTCAGACATATGTAGAACGGGACACTAGTGATGAGCGAGTCTAAGACCAAGACCATAGTTATCTTGGTCTTGGTTTTGAAGGTTGTATCTTGATGTAGGTCTTGCATTATTAGTTTTAGTCTTGGTCATGGTCTTGATTTTGCATAAATATGTCTTGGTCGTCCAGAATCCAGACTTCATCTTGCAGAGTTGAGTCTTGGTCTTGAAAAAATACTCTCAGTTTTATTCTTGGTCAATCCAGTCTTGCATCAATCATGTTTTGGACAATAGTAACTACCCTTTTATGCGCCCTGTGCGAACTTCTATAAATGCTCCCTAACGACTACCCATGACCCAAAATTGGGTCTTGGTCTAATCATTTCTGGGCCCCTCCAGGATCTACGCCCTGTATCTGGACATCACTGGGGTTGTAGCCCTAGTTATGACACTACGATTCGTCCATACATCATACCCTACAATAGCTATCTAAGTTCTCGAAATTTGGTGCTGTGGGTTTCCTCAAGGGTAGTCATTAGGTATTTTGCTCGGAATAAGGTGACAGGATGACAGTTGTAATAAATGAATCTCATGGTTACAGTGGTAGTGAGGATATTTACCCTTGTATTGAAATAAATAAAAAGAGATGAAGGCATTGGTACCCCCTGAGTTGTACTACTACTTCAAATTACATCATATCCAGATTTTAAGGAAAAATAATCCCTCCTCTTCTGGATCCTCTTATCTATGATGGTATCAAGTTTAGTTTTCGATTCTAATAGTTCTCATTCTCAATGGTTTGGGGAGACAAATCTGTAAGTGTGTCAAATATGACATTGGTAATGGATTGCTGTTTTGGGAGATGGTACTTAAATGAACCATGAATGGTCAACTGTTGACCATAGGCGATACTAGTTTTAAAAATTCTATTAATAAAATGTCAACTTGTCGACATGAGTTATTTATACGAAAGATTCAGTCTTTTAGATGACACGATATCTATTACGTATTGTGTATAATGTGTGTATATTTTTTAGTAGACGAATAGATGATGAGATTTATTAAAAGAATTTGCTTGAACTTTAAAACGGTTTCTCTTGTTTGAAATGTGAATCAGTAAGTCCAGAAATACATGCGCTCCGAGCGATTCGTAATCGGCAAAGGTGAAGTAAAGTAAGGGGAAATGTCAAGGCAGACCGACCAGTTATACTCTCACTACTTCGAAATTCAGTTAGTCACAAAAGTATTTTTATTTATTCGAGCTCATTAACGACATACCTATTAATTGAAAAATATTTTAACGACTAAAAGACCATTAGGAGGGCTTTCGTTAAAATTGGATGTCTACACGTACAGCAATATTGTACTTGAAATACACGTAGTTAAATATCAAGATAAGGAAAACATATGTACATATTATATACACAAGTCGAAACCGAAAGAGAATTAATTATATAATTAGTGACTAGTCATGAGTATAAATTATACCGCGACATTTTTAATAAAGTGTTAGTAATATGCGGTAGAGCAGTTTTCCCATTCTTTGGTACCATTTTTTGGTACGTTGCACTAAAGAGTGCTAACAAACCTTAGTTTTAGTTCAGTCACTATTAATCACTAATTTATTATTGCCAATAGTTTACTTAAGTGATGATAGGATCGATTGGATGTTTTTAGAATTTCTTTTGGTAAATTGGCCGTTTTCTATCGCCATGTTGTTGATTTTATTCGTGATGTAATTAGTTGACATAAACTTTTGAATGTTTATTGTACTACGTAACAACAGTCTCAAGTGCATTTTTACCAAAATTGGACTAATTTGTTGTCAGTTTGGATAATCCACCAAATGTTTCTTTTAGATTCAAAAGTAACACAACATTTTATGGGATCCAAAAATTTTACTGTCCTTGACTATTTAATTCAAAAAATATATTGAAATGTCAAAGATGGTAACATCTTTAAAGACAAAAAAATTCTGCTACATTTGAGCCAAAAATTATTTAGTCAGCGAAAGCTTAAGTCGTCACATTAAGTCCCTAAGTCGTTAGGGTCTATCAAAAGGTTTATGTCCTACTTGCAGTTGAAATTACCAATAATGGTTTTAAATCGATTGGTTTATTTTGAAATTTTTCGCGGCTGTTCGACTGTTTTCTGACGCCATGTTGTCACTTTTATTAGTAATATGATTGGTTGATCTAAACTTTTCAAATTTACTATAAACTATGGAGCAAAATCTTAACGACCACAACAGCCCCAAATGCATTTTCACCAAATTTGCTGTCCATTTGGGTAATCCTCTAAATGACTTTTTGATTCAAATGTATCATATTTTTTTATGGGGTTCAAAAGCTAATTTTATTTTTTTTTTACTACAAAAAATCTATTAAAAGGTCAAAGATGGTAAAAGCTTAACAGAAAAAAAAAGATATTTTTGTTACATTTGAGCCAAAAATCATTTGGCTATGATGGTTATGAAGCCCATAGTCAGCACAAGTTTGTCGTCACAGCAAGTCCCTGGGTCGTTCGAGATCTTAAGTTTCCTTTTTATGCTTGACTAACCCAACCTTCTTTAAGGTTTTTAAAGTATTGTAACACAAAGTAAAGAAATAAATTAAAAGTGAGTTGCTGAAGAAGCCACAATAAAAGCAGCGAAACGTCCAATAAATTTTTTAAACATCTTTCTTTGAGTTAATTTATTCAGTCCAAATCCCCATGATTAAAGCCACTCGATCAGGAGTTACTTTGATACAACATCCATATATTTCCGTGTGACAGCCTGTACCTATATATGCGGTTAATAGGGAATTTCGTTGCTATGAGACAAGCCCAATGAAATGGAAATTGTTCGGTTCTAAGATTATTTAAACATCGATGCTGGATAAATATTTGTCAATTTATTCATAAGCTAATCAGGCATCTCTGAAGATGATAGTCGATGTGCTTATTTTCGTCCAAGACACCTGTACATATGTCTTACGCCTACATCGATGTGATTGTGTTAATCACAAGGAAGATACCGACAAAAATGTGCCCATTTATTTAAACAAACAAAAACGGGGTTGAACAGCCTTAAAATATTCAAGTAATTATGAAGTAGATAAATGAAAACGAAAATAACGTTCTTATGTTGAATGTATTTTGAGAATAAATAATTGAAGGTATGTACTACCAAATTAATAATGAAACTATTTTTAAATTATTTATTGATTTATTTAATTAGATATTTAAAAATATATGTTATTTATTATGTATAAGTACAGTATTCTTTTTCAATACAATCACACCTGCAGAACAATTTAAAGTATTTAGTCGCTACCCTTTAATTAGATATTGCAGAACTTTGGCCAAAAATTACTGACAAACTTTCTCTTTACAGGTTCTAACATCGAATTAGGAAATCGAAAGTTTTTATTGCCCACAGTTATGTAGATACTATTACCAAACTGTAAATAATTACAAAATTTGTAATACATTTTCCATTCACAAAAAGGTAACATTCGTATAATAAATATAGTAAATGGTTACTCATTTATCGTTGGATTGTTCAAAAAGTAACATTCGTTTTCAATCTCACAGTCGGTGTACGCAATTGGTATGTTCCCGTGGAAATTATAATACAATGACTTTTTAAACTTTCAGTTTTTCGTCCGTCACATGAATAAATGTGTTCATTTTCTACACCTATTATTTTAATTGCGTACACTTGCAAAACTGCTTCCAGCACACAAGCCACTTTCTCTTTCGATTCCGTCTCGGCCCGTCTCTGTCTCTGTCGCACCCGCTTTTTTTTAATGATGCTTAACATCCTTCGATTTCGCTTTCAGAATAAAGTTCGGTATCTTGACTCCGAGTCCGCAATAGTAAGGATTCTCGTATTTGTCCTCTTTGCTGTTCTTTTTCTTCTGTTTATTTTTAGCCTCCGCAGCCTGGACGCTTTTAGGGTCAACGTCTTCGTAGTCCGGTTCTGGAATCTTAAACGGCAACATATTGTCCCTCGGTGGTAATTTCGGGGGCCTATCCGTCGGCCTGGGTCTTGACATTAACGACTGACCTCCGGACCTGAAGTACAATTCCCTCGGTTCCCGCGGGACTCCAAAGTTGCTACCGTTTGGCATGACTGGTAATCTGAAGTTTGCGTACGAATTGACGTTTCCTATCATACTGTAAGGGTCTTCGTCGGGGTTGAGCAGACGCGGTCTTTGCTTCACACCACCGGTCTTGTAGTACGGTGGGACTTTAGACTTTAACATTTCTAATGCGACTATGTTTATCACCAGAATCCACACGGGACAGTCCAACACGTCAGAACTGTCTTTGACGAACGTTACTGCGTTTAGACACTGAAACTCCAACTTTTTCCTATCCGGATACGCACTCCGGAGTTCTTGGTTAACGTTACTGTGGAACTTTTTCATGTCGAAAAGTTTGAAGGGTTTCACGGGTTCCAAGGACCACCCTGGTAGATCGACAATGTCCTTTCCTAAAGCGTTGTCACCTCCATCGGTGGTGTCTTTGACGTACACGTTTCCTCTGGAGAGACGCTTGATGAGGATGTTGCCCGATTCGTCCATCTTGATCTTTACCCCATGACCTATGTGCAACTTGATCTCTTCGGTCTTTCGATCTCGAAATGGATTGTCGAAACCACACAATCCTATTCGAAATCCGTCGAATCCGTCATTGGAACCATTGACTGTAAGAACCGGAGCACGGGCGTAAGCTTTTGCTATGCGACGGTTCTTTTCGAATATGATAACTTTCGCCCAAATTTCGTCATCGATCTTGGACCATTTTTCTAACACTTCTTGTATATGATCTTTAAAGAGGATCTCCTTACGGTACCATATGTCCTCTTCTTCGTGGGGTTGCTGGGAGCTGGAGGAAGGCTGGACATGGTCCTCCAGCCTGGACAACATATTCCTTCTAGACATCATCGTCTCAGCAGTAATGTAGAACGGCTTCAAGGTTAACAGAACAACACAGCCATATTAGCGAAATAGACAATCGACTAACTAACTAACTGGTCGTTTCGCAAGGTGTGCGGGTGGAAAGTTTTTACGAAACCGAGCGAAATTCTGGCGCCATATTGTCACGAAATCGCGCACAGCTGTGTCTTAAAAACAATATAATTGATCGAACACTAAATATACGTACTGAAAGTTTGCATCCGATTTTCGAGAAATCATACGGTTATGTGTGTCATCAGTTCTTCGTATATATTTATTACTAGAAAATTTAACGACTGACCAAGACGACGACGAAGAAGAAACGTAAAACTTTCACGGCACGATCGGAGCACTTTCTTTATTACAGTAGCTAACAGACACGAACAGCAGAAGAACTAACTAATAATAATGAGAGCTATTTGGAGAGAGAGGCGAACGGCACCAGCTAGTCAACGACAAACGAGCGAGTCTCGAGAGTCAAGAGGGAGAGACCATGACGAAGGAGCTGTTGGTAAGCGACTGGTACATGGACGTTCAAACGAACGATGGTCGTTTGCAGCGCGTACTGAAAGAGAATGACAGCTTTGCAATAAGTGAATGTCTACCTTGTTCTTACATAAGAACAGCTGGTTGGCTTAGTCTATCTATTATCCATGGACGGACCACGGCTGTTTACTATACAGCTCCTTACCAACCACGCAACCGGATACTCTTGCCACAAAAATCTGGCCAATATTTCTACTTCTATTACTGCACACAAACATTTACAAACACACTCACACACAGTAAGTACTTACGAAGAAGGTACTCTGAAGATTCACTGCCAATTATTTTGCAACTCATATGTTATCCATCCTACTTCAAATTTTAAAAAAATTTCAAATATCAAACATCTAATTGTAAACGTCAAAGTAACATTTTGAACACTTCAGAGTTTTTACATTATAAGGTGTCATCAGTATTGACCTTTTTCTTTCCATTACACTTGCAATTTGCTGCTTTTCTTGTGTAGGTCTTGTAGATGACGTCTTATTCCCGACCTTCGGCCTGCAATTATCAACATATAATGTTGGTCTTGGTTTTACATCTAATGTAGACTAAGACAGGAGTTGTTCTTCATCAAATACGTCTTCCTGATTTAGTTCTGACCTTTTTGACAAAAGCAAAACTAAGACCAATTTTACTTTTGATAAATATTTATTGTTCTCTTGAATTGAAACGAGGCTGTACCTGTTGTTCAGGTCTTGTAGATATGGTCTTATTCCTAACCTTGGCTTGAAATTATATTTAATATTGGTCTTAGTTGTACATCTTACACATAATATGAAGACTAAGACAGGAGTTCTTCTTCATCAGATATGTCTTCCTGATCTAGTTCTAACCTTATTGACAAATAAATGTATATTATTTTTCTTTAATTGAAAGGAAGCTGTCCATTTTGTTCAGGTCTTGTAGATATAGTCTTATCCCCAAACTTGGCTCGGTCTAGGTTTTACATCTTACACATAAAATGAAGAGTAAGACGGAAGTTGTTCCTCATCAACTATATCTGTCTGGTTTAATCCTGACTTCTTAGACCAAGTTTACTTTTCATAAGTATTTATTGTTGCTTTGAATTGAAGGAGAGCTGTAGTTCTTGGTCAGGTCTTGTAGATGTGGTCTTACTCCCAACCTTGGCTTGCAATTACATTAAGTCTTGGTCTTGGTTTTACATTATATACATAGTTTGAAAACTGAGATAGCAATGATCCTCCTTTAATAATGTCTTCCTGGTTTGCTTCTGACCTTGTTGACGAAGGCAAGACTAAGACTTAGATGTTTTCATCCTGCTATATTCCCTACCAGCTGTGCCCACGCGCATTATAGCTCCCCAGATCCATGCCATGTCTTTCTCTTTCTCTATATTCCTCATTCGCCTTCTCTCTCTTCTCCTCTCTTTCTTTATCTTTCCCACTCTCTATTTCACTCTTCCCCTTCCACTATTTCTCTCCTCCTTTCTCACCCCCCTCTACATATCTCTCTCCTTCTTTTTGTATAACTCTTCCTATTTTTCTCTCCTTCCTTCCCCTCTACCATTCTAGCCCCCCTCACTCTCACAAATTTCTCCCTCCCTCTCTCGTCTTTCATGTATTGATTCCAATGATCTCTTTTCTCTTTCTTACATATTTTTGAAATCTTCACAATTCACGTGACAAACCCTTACCTTCCCCAGCGTGTCCTAAAGAGACTATTGATAAATCAACAAAAACGAAGACTTAAGCGTTTCATTGAGTACGTTTTTTTTTTGCCTTATTTTTCAACAGAAGTTCCTCGCTCTGCATAATTGCGACTGTTGAAATTAATGGGCGAAACTGCTACTTTTGCTCTCACTGTTTGTTACTCCACATATTCAGCATGACGGTAGAATTAGGCGAAAATAATTATCTGTTTTAAAAAGAGAAATTGTTGGGAAAATTCGTACAATAAACGTATTAAAAAAAAAAACAAAGCAGAGAATGAACAAAATGGGCTCACCCAGCTGTGCACAAAGATACATAATATACAGCTTCAGCCTTGAAAAACATTTCACTTTCTTGTCTAAATTGCCACTATTATATGTGTTTGTCACTGAAACTGTAACCTACATGTTTGAAGTAATGCGAGTTTAAAAACGACAACTAAAGAAACTGGCTTTATTTCTACTCCTTTGAAGAAGGAAGAAAACAACACGACCTTGTTTCATACCAACTCTAGCGCAATCATCCACCGAAAAGGAACAATTTTTTGTATACCCAACTACTGGTAGTATTTATTAAATTAATTAGCGAATCTAAAGATGTACAAGGATTAATTATTTCTAACACTTTTCTTCCTGCTAAATTTGTCCTTTTCTCTTAAAAACTTCTTCCTTAATGACTTAGTACTTCGGTAAGTGGGTAATTGGCTTTTAAGTATTCAATGAGGTAAGACTGGACATAATGACTTAACTTTAGAATGTGAAAAAGAAATTAACTGTTTGCACATGAAACTGGTGGGTACTTAGTAATTTAGCAATTTTGTGTTTACATACTTATAATTCACAGAATTAACTATTAAAGTTTAAGAAGACAATGTATGGAGGAATCTGTTACTATATTTTGGTTATTGATGAAGAAAGGGAAGGAGTTTAAAGGTAGAACAACTCCTGGAACATTAGAAGGTACTTAGAAGTATATTAGAGGCAGAAACAGGTGTAATAAGGGGCAAAGTTAGGCATACATTAGAATATTATTCGCATATAGGAAAAGATCGGAAAAAATGGAGGTACCTGCACGTTATACTAGTCCTTCGACTGTGGTGTCAACTTTGTAGTGCCTATAACATCATGAAAAATATTGACAATTTATGCTGATCTTTTTTGACAGATCTCCGGAGATTTCTGAATTGATCAGTCTCTGTAAATCTCCGTAGATCTCGGTCGATGTAATTAGGAAGATCAAGAATTATATTTGTCCCAAACCTAATTCAAAAACAATGGAACTTTTATATATAATTTATTTATTTAATCCCAAATTTATTATTATTAAGAAATGCCATCTTTCGGATTCAGAAAAGATTCGAAGTAGTAAGATCTACTTACTTAATAGTTATAATTATTTAAAGATCTAATTGACCGGAAAAGATTGATAAAATATTCTTGTGAGGCCCCAAAGACAATTTTATATTATCTGGTGTTGTCCTATTTGTGGTCTTTCCACTAGGTAGTCTACGAATTTTGCGTTTTCACGTTAAGGAAGGAACAAAGACTTAGATAACTACCTGTCAATTTTGTGGTCAATAAATTTTGGCGTTGTAAAATACGCGGTCAAAAGCTTTTAACCGTCAGAGAGTCGTAGATTTCAGTGCCTCATTTTCTCTCTTCTGCTTTCAGAAGAGTTAGAAAGTATGAGATTGTAGACTTTGATGATGTGAATATGAGGATTGATAAGACATCAGATATTAGTTTTCTATTTGCATATTCTATAAATTTTTTGTGATATTTATTTTTTAGAAATTTCTTAATATATACAGGGTGGTCCAAAGTCAGTGGCTCATTGAAAATTAATAATAGGAAAAATTTAAAAAAAAAAACATGTACTTTCAACATATAATCGAATTCGAATTCGTCATAAAAAAATATAGCATTCCATTAAAAATAACAAAGTTGCTACCCATTTCCGGTGTAACCGGAAGTGCTACAAAATGTAGCATATTTTTAAAATATAGACCGTATACTGAAAGTACAACACGATTTTTTTCAAAATTTTCCTGTCAGTAGTTTTCCATTAACGTCTAATAGGGCACTAACCTGTATACAGGGTTTTCCTAAAAATCATGCACACACAGAAAGGACTAATTCATGCTTATTTTATGACTAAAAGTTCATATCAGTATAGGCCAAAAACAATGTACAGGGTGATATTTTTTCAGGTATCGTACCCCCTCTTCCCCGCTGATTTTTTTGGCAATACGCCTTTGATGGATTTTAAAATATAAAATGTATTTTCTCTTTAGTTTAGAATTTTTGATAATAAATATTATTAGGAAATTATATTGCAACAATTATTCCCCTTTCAACACAAAAAATTGTGATCTCAACACCCTATCATAAAATAATCCAAAAAATTAATTACCCCTAACTGTAAGTGCAAGATATTTAGGAAGACCCTGTATATAAATACATAGAAAAATGATCACTTAAAAAAAGTGATTCGCGATTTTGGACTAGCATTTTTTAGCTTTAATTTGTAGGTCTTTAATGATGATATTTAAAATTTGCAATGTAAGATTTCGTAGTGCAAAATAACTTGGGATAATAATACTTAATAAGTTATAAACGTAAGGAATAGTTGTATATGGACGTGTCAATAGGAGCTGCTAATGTACCTTATAATTACCCAACATAGGCACCTCTATACGTCCGTATAGCTTAAAGGTTTCCTTTCTGAACGATCATTGATCTCTTTTTTCGTACATTGGCGATCGAAATTTCGTTATTTATAGACCCGATCTTTATTACAGTGTTTACGTTTATTTACCGCCCCAATGACGTAATTATATATATATCATGAATTTCCTGTTAACTGTCAATTTTATTGCATCAATAAAACTATCGACAATGATTTAGTTTTACCGATCTGTAATCCAAGAAAGCAACATTGTTTATTCGTAGGTTGGTAAACACTTGGAAGCAACTGATACAAAATTTTTACTGTAACCAGAACTCATGCTCAGAACAATGTAACAACTATTGTTACAATGGTAATCGAATACCAAATGGGTTATTATATTATACCAATTGGTATTAGTTTTACGTTACCTTCATCATAAAAACATAGTTTGAATAATGCTATTTTCGCTCCCTTAAGTGTTAACAAAAGCTACAATAGCCAATAGGCGATACTAATGGGCGCAATACTTTTAGAACGACAAATTGCCTTTGTTAAGACACCACCCACTTGCGCCGTTTTGGCGTCTTGTATTTATGAGTTACCTTTATCATAAACATCCTACAAAGATGTTCAGTTTTGGAGGCTAAGGATTTTTAGGTTATGAAAGTGCTTATTTACATTACAGATTGGCATACGTCAAATCAGAGCGTGGAAGACCGAAATCAACCATTACCAGTTTCTTCTGGAGGTTTGCAAGACCACTGGAACCCTCTGGTGCGAAAGGGACCTATCTAATCCCTACTAGGCTAAGCAGACGAATACGCCATTCCTACGGCAAGGCAACCTTACCTCTTCCATAGCATACAGGGTCAACCTCTGCCACCACGATACACCCCAGCAGACAGGGGAGGTATCCCTGCCTGGGACTGCTGCGGACCTCCCGCAGTACCAATTTACATAATTTGTCGGATGGTCGTAGCCACTGAGGCTCCTACCAGTTAATGTCACATGCAACCCTTGGGCACTGGTAAGCCACTGGCACTCATGTCAGCTAAGCTACCTCAGTCACCTGTGATGAGTGATGGTCGAGGCTACTTTCGTGGATCCTCTAACACACCTCTCTGCTGAGGTCCCAGCCTTTACCCACGTAAGGTGGGATTGGTTGTCGTCTATTTCAGTTTTATGAGTAAACGGAGTGTGGTCTGCCCACGGAACTAGCTTCGTATACTATGAAAGGAAACCCCTCAAACGGCTTCAGCGATGGGACATCCGGAATTGGGATCGAGGTAATCAGTACCTCAGTCCCAGCGCCTTAGTCTCCCGGGGTTATCTCGGATTGTGTGAAGTATCTGGATGGGATCTTGAAAATATGACATAGAATACACCAAAAGGAAGTTAACACAGCCCTATTAGCTTACTAGATAAGGACTGGGGACTATAAGGGCTATCATGAAATGGGTTCTGAGACGCTACTAAAATCCAGTCTGACGCATGTGGCATTGGTTTTGTAGAACAGGACCACGATCTTCATCTTACATAAAGCACTGAAGAAATGAGGAAGCGTGATTCTAGGGTCTAATTCCGGGATGAATTGGACAACCCCCTCTGCGACATAGAAAATGCTCTTTGGCATCAAACCTTTTCAGGTGATTCCTAAAGCGACTGCTATTAACGCCCTCTGCAGGATCAAAGACGCATTTAGAGAGGAAGGCAAGAAGCACAGGTTCATCTTCACACCAAGCACCTAGGAAAGACTTCAATTCTGTATGAAAGAGTCCCTCGGTTTACCGATGAGTTCAAGAATACGGAGGGGCGTGGTGCTTATATTTATAACCACTGAACTAGGAGTAGGATATCAGTGCCCTTGGGCCAGTTGACAAATTCCTTTCAAGTAGAAATCATGACCATTACCTACCTAGTAGGCCTGATTAACTTCAGATTACGACACCAACAAATGGACTGATAACAAAGGTGATATCCAGGTCCTCAAAGGATACTCAACCAAATCCAAATTGATAAGAAACGTCACCTGGCCCTCAACAGATTGGCATCAAAAACGCAATATGAACTAAACTTCTCTGGGTCCCAAGCCATATAAGCTTAATGTGCAATGAAGTAGCAAAGGGCCTTGCTGGGGAAGACTCTAAGGAATGCCTGTTTAAACCAGAACCCACAACAGGCATCTGTAACAGTCTCGTCAAGTAAAAGTTTTGTACTATGGACTGAAACAGAACTATGTACATAAGTACTGCACGGTCTGGAAGACAAGCGAATGCTTTCATCTCCCAAACTGACTACAGAAGCTGGGAATATCTACTTCTCAGCCTCAGGGGGATAAACTGCAGAATTTTGGGAGGTATCCTAACAGATCATGAGGATGTTCAATGGCATAGAAACAAACTAGGACTAGAATAAATTAAATACTTTAATAAAAAAAAATTCAGGAGTAAAATTTGATAGGATTTGGCTCAATTTTTTCTGTTCATTTAGGATGAAATAATTTATAACTGTTATTCCCTAAAAATTGAGTCGTCCTATCAAATTTTACTCCAGAAATGAACCAACAATACGCAGTAATCAATCTAAAGATTCTCTGATGACGCTACACCATATTTTCCCGTATGTAGTACTTCTAGACTCGGCGAACGCGCCCAAGAGAGCGCGATGTAGTAGAGGTAGAGAGAGAAACAGAATTACTGTGGACTTGGCACCAAGTATCTACCAGAAACTATAGATATGAAATCAAACATTAATTAGTAAAATGACAAAATTAACTAATTAATTTCTGTGGAAGAAGGTATATTCTGTGTCAAATATTCCGTATGTGTATTCAAATTCAAAAACTTTTCATGTTACACGCTTTTACCTTTTAGAATTGACTGTTTTAGTAATGAATTCAAGTATTGCCTAATTATTGCGTAGATCTATAGGCGTAGAATGGTAATCGAACATTCGTTTCTGAAATATAATAATCGATTTTGCATTTCAGAATACCACTCACGATTTCTTTCACTTTTAATTGAAATATCAAGTGGAGCATTATGTGAGTGTTTGAGTAAATAATAGAAAAAGTTTCCTTTTGTTTTCTTAATGACAAATCTGGGTGCTAAGTCCTCCAGATTTTGTGTATTTATGTAAGTACGTGACTAAAATTCATCGTCAATATTGTGGTTTCCTTTCGTTATCGAACGTTGAACTCGCCTCGCAGAGAGACATAAATTTAGACCTCCATTCACACCCACAGTTAACGTTGTTTGCTGTTGATCTTCCATATTTTGCTAGGCCACGTAAACTTAAATAACCACACATGTAACTATTTATTTAATCCTGGTAGGTAACGACACGGGTCGTTCATTAACTTAACTGTTTACTGATTAGATTTAACGGCTATTATATTATATTACCTATTAGTCAGATGGATTTTCCATTGTTGAAGAGGTCATCTACGATAAAAATGAATCACCATAAAGAGATGATATGCTGCATTCAAGTGACGTGCGGAATATTTGATTAATCTGGATCAGAATTCGCGGTCCTCTTATTCTACATGTCAGCAATATCTACTGCTTTTTTGTCTTATTAAATCGACAGTTAAAAATTAGTTGGTTAGAAGGGTCAGCATTTAAAATAATTCCAACTCAAAAAGGGTCACTGACTTGATAATTATTTGTCTGACAACGAATAACGATCTTAACTAAAACCGTCACAAATTCCGTTCCATTCCATCATTTTTAAATGACTGCATCTACGGTGATCTACGTAAATCTGAAGTTGCTGTAAATATCAGTAGATCACCTACAAATCTCACTTAATCTTCAATCACATTATGAGATCTATATCGAGTGATTAGCGAATATCTACTGCCGCTAAAATCTACGTAGATTTATTTCTGCTAAGATCTTCGAAGTTCTACTTCTGCTGAGATCAACAGAGGCGTTATTAATTCAACTGAAATCTCCGGAAATCTACTACATAAAATATCTACTTCAGCTTAGATTTAAGGAGATTTCCATCTACTGAGATTCACCAAGGCATAGGTACTTCTATTGAGACATACAAAGATCTTTAAATATTCTACTTATACTGAGGTTTACGAAGATCAACTTATCCTGAGACCTACATAGAACTATATCTAATGAGGTCTATGTGGATACACGTCTACTGAGATTCATAAAGATCTACATCTACTGAGATCTACGGAAGTAGTCCACTGAAGTTTACTTAGATCTACACAGACTTATAACGACTGAATCTATGGGGATATACCTCTAATGCGATCCACAAGAATCTACTTCTATTGAGGTCTATGGAGATCTACTTACATTGAAATACACAGAGCCACTTTTCTAGTGAGATTTGTGGAAATTTTTCTTCTGCTTGGATAGACAAACACCTAATTTAACTAATATCTGCGAGAATGTAGTCTACTGAGGTCCACCGAGACGTATTTCCGCTAAGGTATACGGAGATCGACTTCTACTGAGATCAACAGAATTAAACTTGTACTTAAATCTGCGGAAATCTGCTGGAAAACATAAAGATCTAATTCAACTGAGATACATATATGGAGACATTCGTCCACTGAGTTTCACAAAGACATACTTCCATTGATACAAGCAAACATCTACTGACATATACGAAGATCTTCTTACTCCAAGATCTACGGAAGTATAATCATACTTCACCTGAGATCTACATAAAACTGTATCTACCAAGGCCTATGGGGCTGTACGTTTATTGATATTCATAAAGATCTACATCTACTGAGATCTACGGAGCTCTACTTCTACAAAGGTCTACGGAAGTCTACTTCCACTGAGGTTTACCGAGATATACTTGTACTGATATGTACACAGATGTACTGAGACTTATGAAGATACACGTCTAATTAGATCCACAAAAATCTACTTCTATTGGTATCTATGGAGATCTACTTATAATGGAACAAACAGACGCACTCTTCTAGTGAGAACTGTGGAGATTTTTCTTCTTCTTGGATAGAAAAAACCTGATTTAATTGATTTTTGCGAGGATGTAGTCTACTGAGGTCCGCCGAGAACAACTTCTACTGAGGTATACGAAGATCTACTGATATCTACTTCTGTCGAGACCTATGAAATACGACATCTACTGAGAATTTGCCAAGATCTACTTGTAGTATTTAAATGTAGGTGTTTAACGTTCACAGACAGACAACAACAAAAACTAGTTATAATGAGATCTATGGAGATCTACATCAACTGAAATCTACGGAGATCAACTTCTGCCGAAGTTTACGGTAATCTACACCAAATGAGATTTACTTCTACTGAGATTTGCACAGATCTAACTCTACAGAGGTCTAATGAGATCTATGGGGATATGCATCCTCTGAGATCTAAAACGATATACCTCTACTGAGATGTACGATGATTTACATCGAAGGAAATCTACGAACATCAACTTCGGCCGAGGTTTACGGTGACTTTACACCAATTGAGATCTACTTCTATTTGCACAGATCTAATCTACTGACAACTGCGAAGATCTACTTCTGCCAATGTCTACATAAATTTACAACTACTGAGATCTGTAGGCATTATCCAATTTGGGAATTTTAGGAGACTTGTAAAAATAGTTGTAAACATTACTTCCTCGATAATAAAGGAAACATCGACGTATCTGGACTCATACTGTAGATTTTTTATTCAGTAGTGGCAACATTAAAAGAATTTTACAAAATTTTCATAATAAAGGAATGTCACAGAATTATATATACAAAAGTATAAAAGCATATATACCATGTATTGTTCATGATAGATAGCTTTAGCACACAGGGATGATTCTTACGCAACACTTGACCTTATTTTCTTAATTAAAATTTGGGCGTGTGGGGTAATTAGATGAATTTTAAATGTGGGGTCATTTAGGGGAAGCAAATTATAAAATTAAAACGAAAATTTATGCAAATTGTATCGTGTGATATATCAAATGGAAAGGCTAGTTGTGAAAGTCTGAAATATATTTCTTTTATAATTTCAAAATATTTTATTTCAAAGTTGTTTAAGAAAATTGACTATTCAACTGTGAGTAACAAATCAATTTTTAATTTCAGTTCAATTGGTAATTGTTACAATGTATAAACGTGTAGATTTATTCGATGAGGTCTTTTTTGGATAATGTCCCAACCCAGTTTGAAAATTCCTTAGGTTCGAAAAACCGCTACGATTCCAACAGGTAGTATTCGTTGTAGCATTCGAGTACGTGCTGAAAATTCAAATTTGGGAAGGCATTGTCTCTTTGGACAGAACCGCCTGTTGACAGGAAGACATACTGTCTTAGACATTAATGTGTTACATGCCTGGAAAATCACATACCAGGTTCATTCAGGTTATTCACCCTCACAATAATATCCACTTCCATTAGACTCGCAAATTGCCCGTGATAAAATCATAAATAAATAAATTTTCTAAACCGCGAAATGGTTAAAAATCATCTCTTCTTTTATTTATTATCAGTCAAGGATTTAAATAATAACTTTCGCTAACATAAACCAGCTATTAATTATTGAAATCTCTTGCAAAGAGATTTGCATAACAGCAAATATTACATTATATTAATATTAATTTTCTCTTTTATTAATAATATCTTTTGAGTTAATGTCTTATTTAAAGAAATCCATTCAATAGTACCGGCTAATTAAAGACCACAGTTAAAGTTCTACAGAATTCTTCTATATAAAATACAATATTTAGGTCACCATAGATACATATCGGTGACTGTGAGTAGAAATAGAGAATGGACGTATTTCTAATCATGGAACACACTGAAAGACATGTCTTAAATCATTAGAGAAATCGATTTTGTGTGGTCGTATTCAATTTTAAGCGTCCATTTTCAATGGCATCCTCGCAGTATGTGGAGTCGTCCTGACATCCATCTTGTCTGATACAAAATGTGTTGCCTTTGAGTTTTTATCAATCAGTTGGGATTTCATTTCTTTTCATAAACTCAATAGATACAAAAAAGGTTAAAGGCTTATTTTGAAGTAAATTGGATTTTCTACAAAAGGTTTCGAAGAGCACCTTTCTGTCTTTAACATGTGAAAAAGTGCGGCGCTCCAAAGGCGCCACAAACAGACGACCGCGCTATTTTCAACAAACAAATGAAATGCTCGTGAAGGTGTGCCCTTGTAACCTTATAGACCAGTCACCTGGTGTATGATTATTTTTACATTACGTTTTCTAGTGGCATAATCAAAGTTTTTGGGCACGAATTTAGAACAAGTGTGTCTGTAATTCCACCTGCGCATTACCATTGTTACGCCACGACTATGGGACCAAATACAATACCATAATGCAAAAGACGATATAACGTAACAGTTAATCGTAACTGCTTGCATTACTAATCGTTAAAAATTCGGTCAGCACACTTGTTGAGTATTGTTAACCTGGAATTTATAATGACGAATAACAATGTCGAATGTTTCCTTGTAGTCTGTGAGAGCACATAATACATGCAAGGAATATTGTAAAATCCAATTAAAAAAATACACGCGGTGATAACCAAATATTGCAACAGAGGAAAACTAGATCACTCTGAAATTTCACAATGTTCCCTTCGTTTGATTCAACATTGAGTAGCTTTGCTTTAAATTCTTTACCAAACGCAGTGCATTTTCTAAATAGGATGCATTTCATTCGCCTGATCTACTTCTACTAATTTCTTTAAGAATCTACTTCTACTGAGATCAATGGACACATCTACGGAAACCTTCTGTCTACTTCAACTGAGATATGTAGAGATTTTCTACAACTGAGATTCATCAGGAGCCATACGAAGATCTACATATACTGGGATCTACGGAAGCCCACTTCTTCCAAGATGAAAGTCTATTTCTACTGAGGTTTTCGAAGATCTGCTTCTATTGAAACCTACACAGGCCAATATCTACACATCTTACGTCTACTGGGATCAATAAAGACCTGTATCTATTAAGATCTACGGATATCTATTTATATTGATATCAATCAATCTCTTGATTAAGCGATGATCTAATTCAACTGTTTTCTATGAGAATAATCGTCCACTGAGGTTTACCGCTTTTATTGAGGAACATGGAGATCTACTGATATCAACCGAGATCTACTTGTCCTGCGGAAGCCTAATTCTACTGAGAAGTTGCGACAAAGTACTTATAGTAAGATTATATTTATTGAGATTTATGGGAATATATATCTACTGAGATCTACGAAGATCCATTTCTGTTTAGGTTTAAAGTAATCTATACGAAATGGGATATACTTATACTGAGATTTGCGCAGACCTAAGTCTACGAAGATCTATAGTAAGATCTTTTCGGATATACGTCCAATGAGATCCACAAGGATTTACTTCTACTGATATCTACGGAGATATGCTCATCCGGAGTCCCACAGAAGCATAGTTCTACTGAGAATTTGCGAAGATCCACTTGAACTAGGATCTACGCGCAACTGCATCTACTAAGATCTACGCAAATGTACACTACTGAGATCTACGAATATCCATTTCTGTTGAGGTTGAAAGTAATCTATGCGAAATGAGATTTACTTCTATTGAAATTTGTGTAGATCTAAGCATCTAAGTCTACTTAGATTTAGTGAGATCGACGCACATCTACATTTACTGAGTTCTACACAAATCTGCATCGACTGCGATCTACGGAGATCTTTCTGTGGAGGGTTACAGTAATCTACACGAAATGAGATTTACTTCTACTGAGATTTGGGCAGATCTAAGTCTACGGAGATCTGTTGAGATCTATGCAGATATATGTCTAATGAGATCCACATGGAATTACTTCTACTGATATCAACGGAGATATGCTTACCCCGAGGCCCACAGAAGCATGATTCTACTGAGAATTTGCGAAGATCTACTTGTACTGAGCTCTACACAAACCTACTGTATTTATTGAAATCGGTGGGAATGTATATCTACTGAGATTCATAAAGAACTACTTACACTAAGATTTGCATCTACAGGGATCTACCACTGTCGCGGTTTAAAGTAATTTATACAAAATGAGATTTATATCTACTGAGGTTGCTACAGATCTTAATCTACTTAGATCTACCCATATCTGTACTATACTGAGATTCAGAATAATCTATTTCTGTTGAGATCTATGGAGATCTACATCTGCTGAAATCTACGGAGATCTACTTCTGTCGATGTCTACGTAAATTTCCATCTACTGAGATCTACAAAACTCTACGTACGAATTTTTCCTTTATTTGTAACTTTGTTTAAATATCTATCCAATTGCAGTGCTCTATCTCTGTTGCACTAAGAGTTACACGTTGCACTACAATGAAATATAATGTATTTTTTTTTCACATGAAAGCCGCAATATAAATTAACTTAAAAACGTCTTTTTTTTAAGTCATTTTTTTTTATTTGTGATGTAAATGAGTTTGCCTTAAATCAGTTGGAATTAAATGTAAATAATTTCTTAAAGTCAAAGACCCTCATAAATACAAGTATTTTGTTTGCCTTGTCCAGTTGTTGGACTTGACAGCCGCATAAAAACAGAACACACCTAAAATTCGCAAATGCTAAAGAATTCATAAATTTATTTACATTTATAATACAAGGATGCGAAGACAAAAATATTTCAAATGGTTTCACGCCGTGTTTCATAATCGATGGTGTACTGTATACTTACTGTGATAACGATTTTTTATTAAATTAGTAACAATGATGATCAAATATTCAAAATAATTCTAAAACTAAACATATAGATACTTCTTCAAATATTGAAATTGCATCCGATGCATCAGTCACGGAAATTTCGACGTACATATTTCATGAATTTCTTAAGTTATAGTCCGACCGTTGCACCTCGCATCTTCCGATCGTTGCACCGCGCAAACACCATATAGTTGCTATCAATTCTTGCCCGCTACTTGGTCGTTATATTTCAAAACTTTGCACCTTCTACAAGATATGGAAAACCATTATGGACAATACTCAGCAGTTAAGATTGTGAAAATTTTTAGGATTGTACAGATTTTTATGAAACTTTCGATAACGTGTGTTAAATAATTAAAAAACTACACAGTCTATTAAAAAATATTTGCAAAATTACTTTCCACATACACATAGTATGGATCGGTATGCAGATGCATGCATATGCATTGTAGACGTTCTTTTACCAAGAATTCTTCGTTTGAATCTTGCGAGATAGTGTTGGTATGAAAGGACGCAACAAATAGCACTTGTAAAAGTGTGCTGTAAAACAATGTTCAAGTGTGCATAGAACGTATGAGCATGTGTACACATACGTATATGTACAGTATGCATGCAAGTAGTCGGTTTTAGTTCGCCATAAAAGAAGTGAGAGTCTCTTTCACGGTCACCACCACCACTAGCACCATCGACCGTTGTTGGTGATCGAGTGAAGGAAACGATTGCCTCGGAGGTGCGTTCTTTTCCAGCTTTCCAGAACGTGCTACCTGAATACAAATTGCATTTGTCGCGATGCACGACCGTATCGAGACGAAATTAAATACGTACAATAATAAGGCCGTGCTACTGCACCTCGACAAATTTAGAGAGAGAAACGGTTTCCATTAACGCATTAGACTACACCAGGGGTCGACACCGTAGTAACTCAGGGTACCATGGAACCAGCAAAAAAATCTTGGAATGCCCACATTCATATGTCTAAATTCCAAATTACAAAATAGATTAAACTCTGTGTCAATGAATTCATGCCAAATTTATAGTTTTGTAGTTCTCCAGGGGCTTTTTTTTAAGTTTTCGTGAAGAAGTAATCTTCGAAAGACATCAAAGCTATGTATTGTTAAATTTCCTCCAACGACAACCTCCCAACCAAAAGCCCTCTGCCTCAAGTCATTCTAGAGCCATTTCGTTGAGTATTCTTCAGCTGCAATACGTGTTTGTAGGGTGTTGAAGGGTTTTGGAAAAGTTTTTCAAATGTTCTTCTTATTCTTCATGTAGATTCGGATTGAAGGCCAGAAGATTGGAAGGTAGATTGTTCATGGGTTTGCGTGGAACGATCTTTCTTCAAGGATTGGAGACAGATATTAATCAGTCCGAAAGTGAACCTTGATGACATTTAAACGTCCAAATTCCAGCAGTCAACACTAAAAAGAGAACCCCCAACCAAAGGCTCTCTTCCTGAAGACATTCTCGAGACATTTTATTTCGTGTTCTTCAGATGCAACATATGTTTATAGGATATTAAAGGAGTGTGTGAATGTTTTTTAAATGTTCTTCTTATTCTTCATGTGGATTGCGATTTAAGGCCAGAAGTTTGGCAGGGAGATGAGGGATATTGTTGATGGGTTTGCGTGTAAGTACTCGGAGACAGAGTGGACAAATGTTTCATCAGGGATTGGATGAGCCCGAAAGGGAACCTTGATGATATTTAAAGGTCCAAATTCCAAAAAACAAAGATTTTTTAAAATATGTAAGACAAAAGGCTAAATCATTCATGCGACATAGGGAAAATCTTCAAAAAGACATCCAGCAGTCAGTACAACTGTGTCGTGCTGAATTTCCTCCAAAGATAACCACCCAACTGATAGCCCTCTCCTCAGCCGATTCTAGGGTGATTCCATCAGATCTTCTTCAGCGATAACATGTGTTTGTAGTGTGTTTAAGAATAATGAAAGGTTTTCCAAAAATCCTACTTATTGTTCAGGGAGGTTTGGATATAATATATGAAGTTTGGCAGGGTAGTAGGGGACTTACTCTTGGTTTTGCGTGTAAGTCCTCGAGACATCGTGGAAAGTCGTTTTTGTAGGGGTTGGGGGAATTGAACTTGGTCGGAAACCAAGTACCCTCGGAACCAATGATATTGCAATAAAATCTTAAAATACCCACTTCTAAAAAACAAATTATAGTCAATCTCTTAGACGAGGCTATACTAATTCAGACTAGAGTTATATATGGGTTATACTAAACCGGGTTACATACACAAATAGCTCAAACATTATCATCTCAATAAATGCCATTACAATTCTTTAGGTGAAAACTACTTATGCCTTTTCAGGATAGATTTCTAAAGTTGGAATTTTTTAAAAAATATGAATACTTTATACTAGATAGTCCTTCACTACACTTGGTTAGCTACTTGAAATCAAATCGGGGTTAATTACTCTAGACCGGGTTAAGGCAAGGAACATTGCCGTTTACAAAAACTTTTATAGTCTCCAACATTGCAAAGTTTTGTATTAATAAAAATCGAACATTTTCCTCAGTTATATTTATAAACTAATCAAATTTTGACAACAAAGAAACAGAAACAGAAACAGTTATTAAAACATTTTGTAATGAGTGTATATGTGTGCGAGAGCGGGCAGTGCAACGAGCGTATATGTGTGCGATAGCGAGCAGTGCAACGAGCGTATATGTGTGCGATAGCGGCGACGAGATCCGACAGCAGATAAGCAGGGCTCAAAGAATGCCGGCGTCGGTCGGCGCTTTGATGACGATAAACAAGGCCATAAATTAGACGAACACAATACGCACTCCAGTAAAGTCTAGTACGTCATTCTGGAACCTTCTGGATTGTTCCTAATCAGTATAAATACCTGTTGACGTGACCAGTAAGAATCAGTTTACAGTTAGCTTTCGAACGAGTAAGATAAATACCCAACTACGATATACCGAGTGATATAAATACGCATTTTCCTGGTCATATAAATAAGTTGTAGAATTTTTATTAGTGTTTAAGTATTCTATTAGTGTTTAAGTGTTAAATAAATAGTTGTAAATAAATATCCGTTAAATAAATAAGTTCAACTAGAAAAGTCGTTACAATTTATTTATTTTAATTCTGGAGTTAAAACGTTTCTAATATTTTGTATGTAACGCCGTATTTTTACATGTTCGTATTTTTGTATGTGTTAAGTGAGCCTGCGGTTGCAAAGAAGTATAACCAAAGAGGTATGTGCGTGTCTTCACAAGCGTACTAATTCAATAATCTGGTTAACAACTGCGGTCAAACCTATTCGCTTGTGCACGAAATGATGGAACGCGAACGATTTATAACGACTGCAGTAATTTGCGTCAATTAAACCCTTTTTATAACACCAACACCAACAATAACAACAAACTGTCGAGGCAGAATCGCGGGAAAGGCATGAAAGAAAAAAAAAAGGCATAACATTAGTCCGTTTTTTCCTGAGTTTCTAGCGTCGTAGTTGGCGCATTTTCTAAGGTTCGCAATTACATGGTAATTCAGGTTATTAATGGAAATAGTTTGGCTCTCATTTATTCTGTTTTTTGACAACACACACGTGAACCTTGGTAATAGATTATATTCAATAACATTCTAATGATCTTCTCGGTTGTACAGGGTTTGCCCGAAAAGTTATCTCAATGTGTCGAATACTGGAAGACACCTATTAATCCAATCGACTAAAAGATCTTAAAACACATCCCCCCTAAATCTAGACATCAAAGGAGTCATGGTAGATCCTTGATGCAAACATTTTAGACATGATACAAAATGATGATACCATTTCATAGCAGATTTCAAGGAAGGAGACAAGAAAAAACAGAAAAAGCGTTTTGGGAACCATTAAATCCAATAAATCGTCCAGAAAGAGGCCATTGAAGAAAACAATGAACTCCCCAGTTTTTCACAATGTAGGGTTAAAGGTGACTAATTCTTCGATCAAGTCTTACAAGCACTTCCACGTAGAATTTTGCGCCAACGGTTCCACCATCTGGTACAAACTCTTGATAGACCAGATTTTCGTTGTCAAAAAAAGAAACAGAACGAGTATTGCCTTGATCTCTAGTTTACCTATTTTGACCTGTTTGAAGCAAAGTGATGCCTACTGAAGTCTGTCACTGGGTGACATGGCGTTCTAATAAACAATTATCACCAAAGGATGTCCTTAGCATGAGACAAGTTTCCACTTCAGACTTTTTGAGTGTCATCAAAATTGAAAACGGAAATCTTTTGCTCAATTGAGTAATACGTTGTATTGGGTCTTCACATAGATTGTTGAAATAAATGGCCGAAATTGTTTCAAACGATAATCATAATGCACTCGGAAACCCCGCAGAAAGGACTATCAATCGAGTTTTTCGGTGAGGTTGTTCTGACGATAGAACCGTTCGTTGTTGGTTTGCAAATTTTCTTCAAAAGATACGACGTTTAAAAGTCAACCTCGTGGACGACCTCCATCCGACAACTTGCAGAACGACCGTTTCCAGGAACTCAAAAGTAGTCGGAAAGGATAAAAAGCTTTATAAGTGGATCCCACAGGAGCTCAATGAACGTCAGCAACGGAGGTGTTAAGAAATCCTCAGCCGATTCTAGGGTAATTCATTGGTTCTTCTTCAGCCGTAATATGTATTTTTTGGGTGTTTAAAGGAAATGAAAAGGTATTTGTTAAATGCTGATCAGATGCCGAGAAATAATCTCCATCCAAAAAAGTTACTGATCACTGTATGGTGGTGTATGGTTGACGTTATCTCCTAATTATTCCTGTCAAAAGGAAAAACGATACATTCAATGATTTTCTACCAATGAATTGACCAAATTCCAGAAATTAAGCAGGAAGATGAGAGATAATATTTTTGCGTTTACGTGTAAGTCCTCGGAACAGCGAATTTTTATTTTCAATGACTCTCTTAACGAATTTTATCTGAAGGAGATGTAGTCTGTTGGCGTAAGGCATTAAGAGAACCCTGAGATGCCCACATTCAAAGGTCTAAATTTCAAAAAACAATAATTTTTCAAAATACGGAAACCAGAGGGCTGAATAATTCATATCAAAAAGGTGAAATCTTCGAAAAGTCATCCACTTTCCTTCAAAGAAAACCTCCCAACTGAAGACCCTCTCGTTTCGAGAATTTCATTGGGTCTTCTTCAGTGTTTATTTAAGGGTAATGGAAACGTTGTCCAAAAATTGTTCAGGAAGATTCGGATTTGGTACTAGAAGTTTGGAAGGGCGGTAAGGAATTGGTCTATGGTTGACGGGTGACGTTAAGGAAAAATGATAAATTCAAAGATTTACTACCAAGAAATTGACCAGATGCATCAAAATAAATTGATTCAATTCAATTGACAACGCTAGACCTCATGTTTCAATACAGACTGTAAACGAATTAGAGGAGTATGATTGCGTGATCTTACCACATCTTCCATATTCTCCTGACGTGTTCTCTATAGACTTCCACTTTCTTTGGAGTTTGGAAAAATTAATAATGGGAAATCGATTTAATTATGGTTCTGCCCTTGTAGTATCATTATTTAAACAATGTTTGCGCCTCTTATCCATAATATTCCACACCCATTTTGTTGCATACATCAGATTCTTTCATATAAAAATGTTTACTTATATTAACACCAGTAATAAAAAACACTAAACTCACGTTATTTCAAATTGTTTTAAATTATAGTTGATACACATTATACATAAGTCAGTAGCGGTTCGTGGGTATGCAATGTGAAGGCATACAGTGAGTAAAAAGGCGAAAAAAAGAAACAATGAATTAGAAGAAGTAATGAAAAGTTGTTATAACAAATTATATTAGAAGGTTATCAGAAAATAAAAGTGTTGATGTCTAAGTCAAAATAATCGAGTTTGAAAGTTTTTCTGCGACCTTATGCATCAAGCACCACTGGTGTGCATGCATAAATTAAATGTCATTCTCAATTACACGTATCTTTTAATTATCTTGTCAACACGCGGCGAGGTGCAAACTTTAAGATAAAATTCTTGAAATAGTTCGTCGCATTATTTGAAAACTATTTGGGTGCTGCCTATAATTAATTATACAGTATGTAAAGCGTAACAATTTTATTCTTTACGAAATACTAACTATAAAATTATCAACAGTGAATCAGTGCTGCCAATGGAAGTAAACAAATTTTGAATGATGAAACTGGAAAAGCAATAAACTAAGTCATTGTAAGTATATACAGGGTGACTCACATTAAATGAACCATTTATATAACTCAGAGAATTCCTAGGTTGAAAAAAAATTAGAAATCGAAGTCACACAACTTTTGGGGATTTAAATTTGACCAAGAAATAAAATTTCAAGGGAGAAAAAGACTTTTGACCTAAAATTGAATCTTTGCGGTCACGTTCAAGGTCATTCCAGGGTCAAATTGGCTCCCTAAATAAAAACATGTGTTTTTCACTTGACTAGAAATTTCACATTTGATAACAGTAGATACCATTTTATTGCTAATTTCGAAATCAGTTTAAGGTCATCATAACATTTAGAGAGAAATCGAATTATGCCTTTGAATGTGACTTTCGGATCAAATTTCAAGTCATTTCAAGGTAAAGCCCATTGTATTTAATTGGGATTACTTACTTTGGACTCCGAATTACAAAAGCACATAAAAGTTTACTATTGACCATCACAGTTTATCATAGGAATCGAAAGTCGGCTCAAGATCATTTCAAGATGAAAATTTCAAAAATGAAAAGAAATTTTCGATGTTACTGTCAACTAAGAATTTTAGAGTTGTAGTGTCGTGAAGGTGGCACGGTAAACCACATATTAGCCATGAATTGTGTCCTGCAATCAAAGTTCAAGTGATTCATTACCATTTTCTTGTTGACCTTAAATCGACCTTTAGTCCCTATCATAAAACGGTACAGGCAAATGTAGAATTTTACACACTTTGAGAATCAGAAGTTAAAAATAAATGTTTGCAACTTGACCTTGAAATAAAATTAATTCAAGGTCACATTGAAATACATAATTGAATTTCTTTAGAAAGTTTACACATTTTGTTTCTCCAGCTTTTTCGATTTCATCTTCCTTTAGGTCATAAGGAGTTATTAATACAGTCCTTTAGAAATGATGACTATTTTGACCTTTGATTTTTACCATACAGTGGTGCTGTTGTTAAATTTCGTATTTTACCAGCTTTTGTATATTTTTTTTTATTTAGATATCCGGCTTGACCTTTTAATAGCCTTGAAATAAAATTAATTTCAAGGTCATACTGAAAGATATAATTGAGTTTCTTTCGAAAACTTACACATTTTGTTTCTTCAGCGTTTTTAATTACATTTTCCTTTAGGTCATAAGAAGTTATTAATGCAGTCCTTTAGAAATGATGACTATTTTAACCTTTGTTTTTTACCATGGTGTGGTGCTGCTGTTGAATTTCATATTGTACCAGCTTTTATTTATTTATTTTTTTATTAATTAGAAAGTCAACTTAACCTTTGAATAAGCTTGAAATTTGTGGTCAAGGTTACACTGAAAGACATGATCCAATATTTTTCTAAAAGTTATAAAACTTTTGTTTCTCTTCTGGTTTTTCGATAACGTCTTCTTTTAGATAATTAGAAATTACCTATGTAGTCCTTTAAAAATAATGACCTTTATCATACAGTTTTGGTGTTGTTAGATGGAGATAATATTTTATCATTTTCCGTTAAGGTTCAAAAGAATTTCATAATTCTGTTTTCATCTAAAATTTTACTATTATGCTTTCTTGATTTAGGCGATTTCTTAAGAGTTAATTAAGTGGATCTTAAAATACTTTGTCTAATCACATCTTTATAGGTATTTTTAATTATTTTATGTTGCATGTTGACACACAAATTTTTTGATAGCTCTACTTACAATGCAGATTAGACATTTGGAGTTCAAATTTACGACTAATATTAAAACTTAATCAGTGTCATCTCGGAGAAAGCAGTTCGTGATCCCTTTGATTGCATCACTATCTGCCACTATAAAAAAAAAATAATCCCGTTTTTGTAACAGGTGCCATAACTTAATGGTATTTAGGTAAGTATTATATGCATTAAAATCGTGTGCATCAATCAAAGTGTTTCGAAATAAAAATAATTTTCATCATCCTTACGGTTCCGTAATGCAACTACTTAAAAAATTCTTTAAACACCTGCTTAGAATCGACACCAGAGTGATGCATCACAATTTGGGCGTAGATTATTTAAAGCAGGTTTCGTTTAGCTATTCAAATTGTCTACTTTAATCACATTAATACAACAAAGTACAGTTAATCGATGCAGTCATTTTTTATTGTTCATTCAGGACGTTAAAAACATTCCTACCTGTAAAAGGATGTTACGAAATATCATATTTATGTTTTATACCTCTTTGATCAAGTCTATATCAGGAAATACTGCTGACATTTATTGACCATCTATGAACAATCAAATTTCATATCCGCTTTTACTCGATCAGAAGTGTGATGTTGGGTTAAATGGGACATGGTATGTTGGTTTAAAAAGTAAGACGTAACTTAGAAATCTAAACTATAACTATGTTTGATCATGAAAACTTAAAAAACATAACACTAAACTTCAAAAATCTTCAAGATGACGCAACGTTCTAAAAGAAGTGAGCCAAAAACAAAGATTTACCAGGAAAGATTAAAACTATAGTATAAACATGAAGATAAAGGCGAACATTTGACAGGCTAAGTAAAGACCACTAACACTTGATAAACGATTATCATGCAAGAACATGACAGACATGGTCAAGATTGAAAATTAACATGCGAAACCATGGTTAAGTGTTGACAGACAAAACGAGAAAGTGATTTAAGACTCAATGACTACATAGGTGAGGCAAAGACAACAATTTGACTAAGCAGATTAACAGACTCTTTATAAATGAAACAGATCATTGTCTCAGCTGACATAACTCATAAAGACCAAGACTTAGGTAGTACATACCCTAAATACAGGGATCTGACAGGCAAAATCAATATTAGGAATAGTTTAGCATAGCAACTTCAAAGGTTAACATATCAAATATCTAAATCAATGGACAGGCAATTACGAAAGGAAGGCTTTACATATTCGACAAAGAAAATGGTTTGATTGACAAGACCAAGACAGACTCCACAAATCTACAGTTTTGACAGGCGAGAGAATAATTCAGGCGTAACAGAAGAAACCAAACAAAGGTTATGACTAATGGAAAGATTTGTCAGTCAAGATCGAGACTTCTAACTAACATACCAAGATCAAAACAGAAACAGGGAGAGCTTGACTAATTAGTCAAAGACAATGACTTTACTGATGAGACCAATACAGAAACATTGCAGACGACGCAAATCAAAAGACAATGATGAAGACGTGAGTTGACAAGTCAAAGAAAAGCTATCAGTTGGTAGACGAGCTGATGTAGGGATTTGACAGACGAAATCAAGTTTATACAACGACAAAGGAAAAGCCAAGCTCAAGTTTACATTTTAACATACGCTAAAAAGGGAGAGCTTGACATGTTAGACATCTACGAAGATTTGACTGAGGAGACCTACATAGAGACCTTCTAGGGATGAAATAATATCTAGAGAATTGACAAGCACGACATAATTCGACCATGGGATAATGGGTCAAACAAAAATCATCACTTGGTACACGAACTAATGCCAGGCTTTGATATGAAAGGTCAAGTTTGTAATTTGACATGCCAAGTTTAAGAATTAACAGGTAATGCAAGAAAATTGTTAACAGGCAACGACAAATAGTAGGCTTAACAGTCGCCACAAACAACGATTTGACTAACAAGACAAAGTTCAATACTGGAGGATTTGATAGACTTGGTAGGTAAGCTAATGCTGGGATTTGAGAGGAAAAATCGAAATTATGATTTAACAATGTCAAATGGTAACACATCAAGCAAGAAAATGATTTATCAAATGATGGTAACAGTAAAGCATGACAAAGATAATGATTTGACTGTCAAGACCAAGACAAAGATTTTACATATTAAACAAATATAAAATTGTTGACAGGCAATAAAGTGTTGGAAGCAATTTATAGTCCAAATGAAGAGCATGACTTAGTAGATGAGCTAATACAGAGGGACCTTCATAAATGTCCGAAAGCCATGTGACCCAGTTTTTGGTAACCTGTAGTGTATTTGTTGATTTGGGGTTGGCGCACTGAATTCAGTTACTGGTTTGTTACTAAAATTACTGTTACCTGCCAACTAAATACCAGTTTCGTCCTTGTGAGTTTTGGTAATATTCGATTAAAGATAATAAAATAATTCCTTTTGACTTTTTCCTCTTCTATTCATATTAATTTATCACGCTTTCGTGATTTTGGGCTCAACACTTAAAGTTTAAGTAATTTTTCCATTCTAAACAATAGCCACTACACAGACCGTTTTGTAATATCTTTAAACGCTACGACTGGAATTTATCAGACATCGTCTAGGGATATTTGAAGTGATTTTGTTTTGTGCATCTCGTATTGTTGGTTACCTAAAAACTTAGGTCACGTGTCTCTCCGACATTTATAAAAGCGCTGTATTATAGCTACGCAATAATTTGCTCGTTTACTTATATAAAAATGAAAAGATGACAAGGTTGGTAACTCTGGTACCGTTAAATCCGTGTCACAATTTTTAGTTTTTCTCATAAAAATAGTACAGTTAGGTACTCAGCTGTTTTTAAATTGTTTTTTAAAATGGACAACCCTCACCTATTTGTTCACGAGTGAGCAAATCGGAACGACCCGTACCATCGACTATTTATTATTCATAGACGCGTAGATAATCAATTACAATAATTAGAAATCGATTCGGGTCATTTTATTCGTAAAAGACACCGTTTTCGTGTCGGTCTTTCATGTTGCCGTTCGTGTCCAAAAATCGAGTGAGGTGTAAAAATCAACACGCATCATACGAGCTTTTCCTTCACGCTTATCTACAGTCGGTGACAAATTAAATGTCACTGACGTTACGGTATTGTAATGTTCGACTCGAAATTTGTCAATCAATAGCAAAGAACAGATCCTAATAAGGATAGTCGTCATAGTCAAGTTTCGTTAAATTAATAACAAATAATTAATTGAACAGACTGAAACAATACTTGATGGTTACCTAATCCGAATTAAATAATTTTCTTGAATTTTGAGCTCACCAAACCATTACTAAATAAATGTTAAATGAAAGACAGTGGTCTATTTAAAAAAAAAAATAAAAAGTAGGGTAATGTTAAGTAAAACTTTTGTGGTACATTGATTGTGAAACATTTTTAATTCAAGATAATAAGAAGGAATACAAAAACACAATTGGAAAAGTTTGAGTATGTTATTTTATTGTTTTGATACTTTTATATTTCCAAGAAGCTCTACTTGAATCCATTAAAGCTCAACAGAATGTTGTGTATCGGGTTTGTCGCTTGACATAGTATTGAAGTTTTCCACTATTTTAAAAATAATTCTTAAACTAAAAGCTTTATAGAAAAACTTTTTTGATTAGGAAAGTACCTAACTACTAAAGAACTATTTCACTACGTAAGTAAAAGTTCTGTTAATTTTTCATTAAAGTAGATGAAGGTTCCGATATTGTTTACTAAAGCTTCAGCCACAAAAAGAGGAAATACATAAAAAGCTATCTGTTTTTGTAGCTTTGATAGTTCTATAGTTAAAAGAAAATGTTTTAAATCTATTAAACTTGGACACAATTTTTTTATTTAGGTTCATTGCTTTATGTAATGTTGAAGTCTTTTACTATTTTTTCAAATAATTTGTAAATTAAAGACTTTACAGAAAAAGCTCAGTCAAAAGAATCCTCACTACCTACTAAAGAGCCACTTCCACCCAAAAAAAACTATTATTTATTTATTTTTTCAATGGTTAAATAGTCAGATATTGTTTATTAAAATTTAAACAAAAAAGAATAATAAAAATAAGTTGAATGCTGTCCTATTGTATAGTTTTGTTATCTCTATAGTTCAAAGAAATAATTTCAATTTATTAAACTTAATTTTTGATTCAGGTTCGTGGCTTGATCTAATGTTGAAGTCTTTTAGTAGCTTTTTTGAATACTTCGTAAACTAAGAACTACAAAAAAAAATTCAGGTGAAAAATCTTCTACTACTGAAGAACTATTTCATTACATAACTAATAATTTTGTTATTGTCTTATTTCGGATAGATAAAGGTTCAGACGTTGTTTATTAAACATTATCCTAAACACAATTATTAAAAATATCGAACACCATCTCATTTTACTGTTTTAACATAAACATATTTCCAAGGAATTGACTTAAAACTATTAATATACTTACAACATATTTCTTCTTTAAATTGAGTTCATCGCTTGATCTAATGTTGAAATCTCAATAATTCAGCTTTACAAAAGAGCTTTTTAGGCGAAAGTCTATCTACTACTAAGGAACTACGTGTTAGCATAAATGGTAATTTCAAAAATTAAAAGCAAATTCTTGGAATTTTAATTATTATTGTAGAAGATATTGAATTTTCGCTTATCTCTTGGTGAAACATTTTTAATAGATAGTCAAAACGATAGACAAACACCTTAGTCGATTAATATCTACTAATTGAAAATGGTGTAAAAGCCGAAACAATTGCAAGAGAAGTCATTAAATATATTGTGAAACAGTTAACAGTACCTAGTGTTTTTCTATCGTTTTGACTATTAATTATTATTTGCTAATTTGCTCTTTTGGCCTAATTTAATTTTTGGTCAGCTCATATTAAATATTATTAAATTTGTGAATAATAAAGAATTAATTGACGAAAATACAGTAATACAATAATTAACTAATGAAAAAAGAGGTTCCACAAATTACGTGCCTCAAGCTGGTAGCCAATTAAATGCGACTGCTTAAATACTTTAATGATGTCGAAGTCAATTACTCGTTAATCCCACGAGTAATACAGTGGCTAATAACAATTAATTGCAACAAATGTAGACGTGCAAAAATATTGTAATTTTCTATTTATTTTAATTAAAAGATTGCTATCTATGACACAATGCAAAATTATAACCACTCTTTGTCTAACTTGTTTAATTAGGTACATAATTAAAAATAATTAAATTGAGCATTTATCTATAAATCGACTGCTCGCTTTCTTGATGTTTTATTTCATTTATCTGATTTTAATTGGTATGTAATTAAGGTTCTGTTACTCGAGGAATGTTCAAAAAAGAATGCGGAAGTAGGTACTTTAAACCGCTAATGGAACTGTAAGTATAACTTCGTTTTGCCCTATTAGGTCATCGATTCCCTAACGATTTTATTAAAATTAAATTGAGGTTAGGTTAGACTCAATTTAAACCGAACCAAACCCGGATCTTCCTATCTTGCTTCTTTTTAGAGTTAACATCCTTTTTCTAAGATATTGCAAGTAATTTTGAATAGAGTTAGGTTAGAATACAGAAAGTGTTCCAATTAAAAGAAAAAAAGTTAGGTAGCGCCTTTGCAAAATGATACACCCTATAGGGTGGGATATTTCATTTTTTGAATTTTTTCGACCTCAATTGCTTTGTAATTTAACTTGAACTCAAAAGAAGTAACAAAAAGGATGCGTATATTTTCAAAAATTAAACTCCAATACTTCATTTTTAAATAATACGCTATCGTTTTGATGCTAAACCCAATTCTTTATCTACTTTGTTAAAATTAAGTTGATATTAGGATAGATGCAATTTCGACCTAACCAAACCTAACCTTACCTTTTAAGAAGAAAAAACTATACTGTTCTATTTAGAAAAATGAGGTTATTGATATTTTAAAGTTTAAAAAAAGTTTATTTTAAGAGGAAACGAACTATATTTTTAAACTGAAACGAGAGAGGTATTTCCTCATTCAATATAGGATGAAACTCTGTTCTTCCTATCTTGTTTCGTTTTAGAAATAAAGTCTTTTCTCTGAGACTTTTTTGAACTGATGTTTTGTCATGACATATAAAGTTAGGTTAGGTTATGTTATGCAGGATGTTCCATTTAAAAAAAATAAATAAGCTAGAAACTTAACGGAATGGTACATCCTGTACGGGATAAAGTGTAGGGTAACTCTCTAACTGTGAGAGATACAAAACAAAAAGGCACCCGCTCCATCTCTTTTTTTGGGATAAGTTTACAGATGTTTTCAAAAAATTACTATCATTTTTTATTTTCATCTAATAAATACCTAAAAGTTGAAATTTTTGAGTTTTGGAAATTTGACCATATCCATCTTCATTATTTTATTAACTAATTTAGAAAAACCACAACCTTATGCTATAACTAGAAAGTTTTTTTTTTTCGACGTCTGAAGAACGAAAAAGTTTCGCTTTTTCGTCCAATTAACAAACAACCAAGAAATGACCATATTTTCACAACTCAATCATTTCAACAAACAAAAGACGATATCAATTTTTAAAAAAAAAAAAACCTGTAAATTTAACCTCAAAAAATGATTGAGTTAAAATATAATCCTGTATAAAATGTATATTGATCTTGGTGATCGTTTTGCTATTTCATGGCTTCTTCAAAAGATACAAATTTTCTTGTTGACAACTTCTACTTATATACAAATAATGTGATTTAATTAAGGTGGGTAAGGAGAAGAGGGTGGATTAGATTGAGGTGGGGAAAAGGGAGAGAGTTGGAAATTTCCCTTTCCTCCACCTTAATCTAACCCAATTCTCTTCCCTTCACCCATCTTAATTAAATTAAATATAATAGTTTTAAGAATATTTGTATCTTCTGAAGAAGCCACAAAGTGGCGAAACGATCGTCAAGATCAACATAAGTTAATATTATACGGATTTTTATTTTAATTCAATTATGAAATGAATTTCCATCAAGTAAAAGTAGAAGAAGTCGGGTGTGTACAATATATGTCTTTATGTCTCTTACAGGGGTGTAAGACGATTGCACGCAATGTTCAGTTTACTCCCTGCTGTGGCCCAAATAGCCCTAAAAGCGATGGTTCAATTGTACGCAAATGGTAAATGGTTTAATATTTTAAACCAACAGAGAAACTATTAATTGTCAATAATTATTATTTCTGCAAAGACAATGCATCATCATTAGGCCCGGTTGGAATGTCGAAGTTAGGTTAGGTTCAGTTTGCGTGCAATTGTCCTATAATTATCGACTGCCTGAACTTTTTTCACTGACCGCTGCCTTCAATCGTCCTTTGCCTCTCTTACAGTTACCGAATTTCCCAATACAAACATCTAAGATGGCCCACCCTTTACAATTTTCCATCCACACACTTTTTTAAATTGGGGGATAATCTTCTATAGGTATTTAACATTCGTTAAATTTTCATAAATCCTTCAGAACCCTCTTCTTTTTTTACGTCTATGAAATTAGGAGTCGTTAAAAATTATTAACGATTAGAAGTCCTAAATTATGTGTTTTTAATTATGACATGAAATTCCTGGGAATTCACAGAAATGGACAGTTTCAAAGGGAAAGGCAGTTACATTATCTAAAACCTTATTATTGGTACCTACTGTCAATGAAAGAACTATTTCACCCTTAAAACAAGGAGTAGCCCCCTAATCTTCCTTCAATTAAAATAGAATCGGTTTTAAATCGGAAGATTCAACAACAACTAAAGATTCTCCTTTTCGTATGAGATTAAGAAATATGAGAAAACGTTGCATAAATCTGTAAGTAGGTTTGCGGATGCGTCACGTCATTAAAAATTAAAGATTGCAAATGCATCTGGTTCTACCTACGACTAACGGTGCGAATGTAATTAATATTTATGAACAGTGCATTAGGAATTAATTGTGGGGTGTCGACAGTAATGAATTAACAGGTGCAGATCACGCAATCTGGAGGAATTATTGAAAATAGTAGCAAATTCTAATTCACCCACGTGCAAGGGCAATCAAGAAATGATGCCAATTGAATGTTTTTTCACATTATATACGATCTTTAGCCTCTTCGAAAATACCAATCGGTATCAGTCATGCTCTCTGTGATTCTCGAGGAGGCAAAAAGGCAAACCGGTTCCGAGATCCTGTTTTGGACGTCTAGATTACAATTTCGCAAAAAAAAGAAAATCAAACAAGTCGAATAATGCACTTTCGTGTTCTGCATAGCGGCATTTAAAATACAAAAACAAGAATTTCTGGATAAAGACACTCCCTCACGGTTAGCAACAGAAATGTAAAAACTCCAACTGGACATCTTTACGAATGTTGCTGACTTCGCCGCCCATTTTTATGCAAATATCTTTTATACAAAAGTGAAAACTGAAGAAAAAAGGGACGCACCAACGTTTCGAATTTTATTGTCATTTAATTGTCGAATGCAGGTGTACGTTGAATATCTACCAAATTCTCTGCAGAAAAATATCTCTGCGAATGCATTTACGTTAGGGGCTCCAATGTTATATTTTCTGGACAATTCTAACCTCAATTTTTCCCTACCTCTCTCAGTTTGATCTGAAGGTGTCCAAGTCAAATTTTGGCAGCAGAGATTTGAATTGGACATTTCGCCACTTTATTGTAACTTCTTCAGCAAGTTATCTCCACACTCTTCACATTGTAGTTTAATTTTAAATACCCCAAAAGGTGTGGCGTAGTTTGAAAATTCTAAAATCATATTTCAACATAAAGAAAAGAGTTGAAATGAGTTTCTGAAGAAGCTACATAAAGTGGCGAAATGTCCAAACGAATTTCAACATTTTTCAAAAATGAAACAAATTCTTACCGGTTATGATAATTTTAGTCGTAAAGATTGCAATTAGATTCGAACAAAGAATACGTTTCAATTTCGTTCGACGTTTCGTCACTTTATTGTAGCTTTTTTAGCAACTCATTCCAACTCTTGTCTTCACATTGTAATATAGTGCTAAAGATCTCAGATAGTTTGGTTTAGTTTGAGGTTTTGAACATTACTTTAAAACGTGATAGAAACATGTTGAATGTAGTTGGTGAAGAAGCTGCATGTAGTGGCGAAACGTCCAACCAAATTTAAGCTTTGTTTTTTCCAGAAACCAATTTTTAGCGTCCATATACCCAACGATCATAATTTAACGCTATACCATATGCACCTTTCATTTGAGAATAATTGTGCCCAAAATAAGTTAGATTAGGTTACATTGCTCTATAAGTGTTGAGTTCTCTTCCTTGTTCAGTAAGTTTTTTCGAATCTCCAGAATAAAGTCTTTGCAAACACTTTCATTTTGGACTTACCAATGTCATATCTTCTGGTGGTAGAGATTTTAACAAAAAAGTACCTTCTTCAGCAACTCATTTCAACTGTTGTTTTCACATTATAATATATTGTTAAAAACCTCAAATGGTTTGGATTAGTTTGAGGTTTTCAGTCACACTACAACGTGATAGAAACATATTGAAGTGAACTCTTGAAGAAGCTTCATAGAGTGCCGAAACGTCCAACGAATGTTAAGCATATTCTTTTCTAGAAACCAATTCTTACCATCCATATCCCAACGATCAAAATTTAACGTTAAAAACAAATTAGGTTATACCATTTGCACCTTTCATTTGAGAATAATTTATTGTGCCTAAAATAAGTTAGATTAGGTTACATTGTCTATTAGGGGTAAGTCCCCTTCTTTGTTTAGTAAAATGTCTTCATTTTGGACATGGACCAATGTTATATTTTCTGGACAATTCTAAACTAAATTGTTCCCTTTTTACAGAATGACTAGGGGATGATCAGGTACTTCTGTTTCTGTTCACATCCAAGAAATATTATTGCCAAATTTTGGTCTCAAGGATTCAAACAAAGATGATGATCCATTCAAGGAAAGCTATTTAAATTTCGTTGGATGTTTCGCCAATTTACTGTAATTTCTTCAGTACCACCAACATAGTGTTGGTGCCAACACCAGCTTACGTACCAACCTTGCAAGATTTAAGTTCTCTTTTATAATAACATTAATAGAAAGTTTAGTTGTCCAATGTATTTCTTACAATAATTGTTGCAAATAATTTCACATACCCTAAGATTTTCTTTATACGAAACTTATTGTAAATAGGTATAAATGTAATGTAGAAGAAAATATATTGGACAAACTGAACACTTTATTCATGTTAGGTTCAAAGAGCATATAACTCATGCAATGTTTGGGGGTTGGGATTCTCTAAAATAGAACCAAAAATGGATTTCTCTCTTTACTTGTTGTAGGTAAGTCTAAATGTGCCTTTTTGACTTGACTTGATCTGACCACAACTTTTGCGACCAACTGTACAAAGCCGAATCCAAAAAGATTATCTATGACAGTCGATGTTAGTGCATGTCCACATTAGTAAACGTGTTCCAAATTCGAATTTGTCCTGCATTGTTTTCGTCGGCGACAATGTTTTCTAGACAGGAAGACAATTGGTCCTTGACATTCATGCGCTTCATTTAGCTAATAAATTGGTTAAACAGCCTCGTGGTTTAGTCTTTTTATTGTCAGTACAGGTGTGTAAAGGACCTGGAAGAATGGGTCTTCGACTTCACGTAGTTCCTGTTTTGTTTCTTTTCGTTTATTTTGTCTCTTTCGTTACTTGTGAAGATGGAAAGAATTCCAACCAAAATTTACTTAACGTGGAGAATGTTGGAAGACAACTTGTTGAACAAGGTAAAATTATTTAATTATTAATTTATTTATAAGTATCTATAGTTAAACAAAAACCACAGACAATAATAGTTCACCAACAGCATTAATTTATTGATTGTCAATTAGAAACATGATCAGAAATTTTAATGTTAGCTAATTAATTAATATATTTACTTCTTTATTTATTAAAAAACTAGTTGAACCCGTCCAGCATTGGACGGTGGTGCATAGCATTTAAGAAATCATAATCAGATTGACAATTTAATATCATGACCTCAGTTGCTTTTTGCAAACTTTTTTCTAAATCGTCTATATAATAATTATGCTGTTTTGAGAAAAGTTACATATCTCTGAAGATTGTTGCAAACGTTTCTATTTAAACTGATTGCTTCCCTTCACCACACATCCAATTTTTTACTGTTATGAATACTATCCGTCAAAGTTTGGACGATAGTGCATAGCACTGTAACAAATTTAATCAGAGGAGCCGTTTTGTACCGTAACCTTACGGTGGTGCATTGTACTTACCCTATTAGTGCATAGCACCTATCGGCGGTTCATAGCGAAAATCATTATATAGAAACCGTAAAATACTTCAACCTAACTTTTAGTATTTATTATGTAGAGCACATCCTATTATTTCAAAGAGGCCGCCCTTAAATACTAAAACGTATTCTACTTAACGCATTTACCATTCTATTACTTCAAATATTTATTATTATTCAATTATTTCCTCAAAAGCATTTTGGTGTGTATATATTATTTGATATGCATATTTATATTTTTATGTCACTTGTCACTTGTCACTTGTCATTTGTCATTTGTCATTTGTCACTTGTCACTTGTCACTTGTCACTTGTCACTTGTCACTTGTCACTTGTCACTTGTCACTTGTCACTTGTCACTTGTCACTTGTCACTTGTCACTTGTCACTTGTCACTTGTCACTTGTCACTTGTCACTTGTCACTTGTCACTTGTCACTTGTCACTTGTCACTTGTCACTTGTCACTTGTCACTTGTCACTTGTCACTTGTCACTTGTCACTTGTCACTTGTCACTTGTCACTTGTCACTTGTCACTTGTCACTTGTCACTTGTCACTTGTCACTTGTCACTTGTCACTTGTCACTTGTCACTTGTCACTTGTCACTTGTCACTTGTCACTTGTCACTTGTCACTTGTCACTTGTCACTTGTCACTTGTCACTTGTCACTTGTCACTTGTCACTTGTCACTTGTCACTTGTCACTTGTCACTTGTCACTTGTCACTTGTCACTTGTCACTTGTCACTTGTCACTTGTCACTTGTCACTTGTCACTTGTCACTTGTCACTTGTCACTTGTCACTTGTCACTTGTCACTTGTCACTTGTCACTTGTCACTTGTCACTTGTCACTTGTCACTTGTCACTTGTCACTTGTCACTTGTCACTTGTCACTTGTCACTTGTCACTTGTCACTTGTCACTTGTCACTTGTCACTTGTCACTTGTCACTTGTCACTTGTCACTTGTCACTTGTCACTTGTCACTTGTCACTTGTCACTTGTCACTTGTCACTTGTCACTTGTCACTTGTCACTTGTCACTTGTCACTTGTCACTTGTCACTTGTCAATTGTCAATTGTCAATTGTCAATTGTCAATTGTCAATTGTCAATTGTCAATTGTCAATTGTCAATTGTCAATTGTCAATTGTCAATTGTCAATTGTCAATTGTCAATTGTCAATTGTCAATTGTCACTTGTCACTTGTCAATTGTCAATTGTCACTTGTCAATTGTCAATTGTCAATTGTCAATTGTCAATTGTCAATTGTCACTTGTCACTTGTCACTTGTCAATTGTCAATTGTCAATTGTCAATTGTCAATTGTCAATTGTCAATTGTCAATTGTCAATTGTCAATTGTCAATTGTCAATTGTCAATTGTCAATTGTCACTTGTCACTTGTCACTTGTCACTTGTCACTTGTCACTTGTCACTTGTCACTTGTCACTTGTCACTTGTCAATTGTCAATTGTCAATTGTCAATTGTCAATTGTCACTTGTCACTTGTCACTTGTCACTTGTCACTTGTCACTTGTCACTTGTCACTTGTCACTTGTCAATTGTCAATTGTCAATTGTCAATTGTCAATTGTCAATTGTCAATTGTCAATTGTCAATTGTCAATTGTCACTTGTCACTTGTCACTTGTCACTTGTCACTTGTCCTAACCTAACCTAACCTAACCTAACCTAACATAACCTAACCTAACTGTCATCTGTCATCTTTCTGTCTGTCTCTCTGTCTCTCTGTGTCTGTCTGTCTGTCTGTCTGTCTGTCTGTTACACGACATTTTTCCACGGCTAACTGAGTGTTTGACAGACAAACCTCCATACACTAGAACATTATTATATACGTATGTTGATAAACTAAGTACCTACTGAAATTTAACTTAACCTGCAATATCGTTATTAAATTTTTAATATTTAATAAAATAATTATTCAGTTTAGTTCGACCTATACATTGTAAGCTTGCGGATTTTTATCGGCTCCATTGAAATACCAATAAACGTCAGCAAATTAATTAATTACAGGTAGAAAAAACTTAATGCCGTGTCGTAAACACAAATTCCATTAGGGTTCGTGTTCTTTAATTAAAAATATCTCGCAAAAAAACATGCCCACGTAAAAAGATCACAAAAGAAAAAATGCGAAGAGGATTTTAAGAAACAAGATTATCCTTTGTGTCACTCTTAATATAAATCAGAAGGACTGGCTCTCTGTCATCAGTTATTTTTTTTAATGAAATATTTAGTTGACGTCTCCGCTGATTAGGTGTACTTTAAAAAACAAACCAAATAAACTGAATTTAAATTAGCATATTCAGAGGTCAACATTCAGAATGACGTTAAATTTTCAAAAATGTTTCTTCTCGAGAATAATTTTAGAAGTTTAAAATGGATCTGGAATTTCGAGATTGATTTCATTTGTTCAAATATGCTTTATAACATTCATCAATTAGCTAAAATATACTGAAAGGTGAAAGAATGTTCTGCAACATTCAGGATGATTCAGAATATTCCAGACTTTTCTATAATGATTTGCATACTTCGAAAATGCTTTTAAATCCTAGAACATAATCTAGAATGTTCCACACTTTACGAGAATTATTTGGATTCTTCAGAAATAATTTAGATTTATGAAGAATAATTTAAAATATATCGAAAGTTTAGAGAATGTTTTGAAATGTTCTAAAATGATTTAGAATCTTCTAGACCTTTCAATAATGATTTGGATTGTTCGGAAATGACTCTGAATGTTCAGGAATGGTTTAAACTATATCGAAAGGTTAGAGAATATTTTGTTACATTTCAAAATGATGTAGAATATTTCAGAATTCCTTCGATAATGATCGGCATATTTCGAAAATGATCTAAGATATTCCAGACTTTTCAAAAATGATTTGAAATGCTATAAACTTATTTCAAATGTTGCAGACTTTTCGACAATGATTTACATTTTCCACATTTTTCAAAAACGTTTTGCATAGTTCGAAAATAATTTAAAAACTTTTTAAAAATGACTCGCAATGCTAGAGAATGACGCATAATATTTCGGACTTTTTGACAATGATTTACATTCTTCGAAAATATTCTAAAATGTTCCAGATTTTTTAAAAATGATTCGCAATACTAGAGAACGAAACATATACATATTCCAGACTTTCTGACTTACATCGTACGAAAATGATCTAGATTTTCTAGGTTTTTTAAAAATGCCTTACAATTCTAGAGTATGACCTAGAATGCCCCATATTTTTCTATAATGATTTCAATTGTTAAATACTGGTTTAGAATATAATAATCAAGAATGATCTAAACTATATCCAAAGGATAAAGAATTCTCTGTAACATTTCAGAATGACCCATAATATTCCAAAATATTCGATAATGATAGGCATATTCGATAATGATCTAAAATATTCCAAATTTTTCAAAAATTATTTGAAATGCTAGACTCATTTCAAATGTTCCAAACATTTCGACAATAATTTGGATTGTTCGAAAATGATGTAGTTTTTCAATATTTTTCAAAAATGTTTAGTATTGTTCGAAAATAATCGAGAATATACCAGGTTTTTTAAAAATGATTTGGAATGCTAGAGAATGACGCAGAATATTCCGTACTTTTTGGCAATGATGTGCATTGTTTGATAATATTCTAAAATGTTCCAGATTTTTCAAAAATGTTTTTAAATCGTAGATCATGGTCTACAATGTTTCACACTTTTCGAAAATGATTTAGATTCTTCAGAAATAATTTACAATTATCAAGAATAATCTAAAATATACCAGAATGTTTTGATATGTTCTAAAATGAGTTAGAATCTTCTAGACCTTTTAATAATGATTTGGATTGTTCGAAAATGACTCAGAATGTTCAAGAATGAAGGTTAGAGAATGTTCTGCTACATTCTATAATGACCCAGAACGTTTCGGCCGTTTTGACAATTAGTTGTATTATCCGATAATGATCTTAAAGCTTCCAGATCCTTAAAAAATGTTTTGAGATTCTAGAGAGTGGTCTAGAATGTTCCAGACTTTTCGAGAAATATTTGAATTGTTCAAAAATGACTTAGAACATTGAAGGATTTTCAAAAACAATTTATAATGTTAGAGAACATTCTAGATCATTTGAATTTGTTCTATATTGTTCGAGAATAATTTAAAATGTTCAAAAAAGTTAGAGAGTGTTCTAAAAATTCTACGTACATTGATCTTAACTGTTCGAAACTGATCTCTGCGTGAATCTAAATAAAAAAATTGATATTGATTGAACTGTGTAGTTGAAAATAATTAAATAAGAAATTTTACGAGAACTACAGTGAACGAAAGTTCTGCTGACAGACGTAAATTATTTTCAGTGTAATTTGCATAGTTTTTGTGCTAGAAAAGAACACGGTGACTTAAAAAAAATTGTTTCAATGACTGACATTAATGGATTAGATGTTAGTTGAGTATTTAAACAAGAAGAAGTGCTTGTAAAACAGTCGTTCATTCTCTATCTATGAGTAGACGAAACAAAAAGATTGGCGTTTGATTGTTACATGTTGGAGAAGTCAATAACCCGATCGAGTGATGTAAGGTAGAACTTTTTAAACAATTTTTGGAAAAAAACAGATTCACCAACTCAACGGCCGTTTAAAGCCATTAACTTGTTGTGAACAGCCAGATTTAGCCTGCTCGAAATTGTTTAAGTTTTTTGATGATCGAAGTGCCTCTTGCAGATAATAGGAAAGCCCATTGAACCCGAAACACTTCCAATAATTTTAAATATACAACAATCAACATCGGTAAAACAGACTTTATTGAAGAAAACTAAAAATTTTTGTCGACTAATACACTAATTTTAATGTACGAGTCAAATACCGAATTATGATACTCCTACAATTTACAACATCCAGGATGACCCAGAATATTCCAGACTTTTCGATAGTGATCTGATATGTTCCAGACGTTTTAAAAAAGAAATTAGGAATACTAGAGAGTAACGTAGAATGTTACGGTCATTTTGGCAATGATTTGCATAGTTGGAAATAATCTAGAACAATCCGCACTTTTCAAGAATGATTTCGATTATTCAGAAATAATTTAGAATTATCAATAATAATAACCTCAAATATATATCAAAAGTTTAGAGAATGTTTTGAAATGTTGTAGAATTATCTAAAATATTCCAGAAATAATGATTTCAATTGTTCGAAATTGGTTTAAAATACAATAATCAAGAAAGGTTAGAAAACGCTCTGTAGCATTTCAAAATGATCTAGAATATTCCAGAATTCCTTCGATAATGATCGGCATATTACGAAAATGATCTAAGATATTCCAGATTTTTCAAAAATGATTTTAAACGCTGGAGACTGATTTCAAATGTTCCTGACATTCAGACAATGATCTAGATTTTCTATAAGTAGTTTGAAAATAATCCAGAATATTCTAGATTTCTAAATTATTTAGAATGCTTAGAAAATGACGCAGAATATTCCGGATATTTTGACAACGATTTACGTTATGTTCTAAAATGTTTCACGTTTTTCGAAAATTTTTTGAAATTCTAGAGCATGACGCTTATCGAGAATGATTTGGATTATTCAGAAGTAATTTAGAATTATCAAATATAATCTAAAATGTACCAAAGCGTAAAGAAATGTTGTAAAATGATTTAGAATCTTGTAGACCTTTCAATAATGATTTGGATTGTTCGAAGATGATTCAGAATGTTTTAGGAATGATCTAAACTGTGCCGAAAGGTTAGAGAATGTTCTGCAACATTTCAGAATGACTATGAATATTCCAGAATCTTCGATAGAGGCATTTTTCAATGAAAGAATATTTTATATTTAACAATATGGCGACCAGCGACCGCCATGTTGATTGTTACGTAATGGATTTTAAGAAATCCAAGTAAAACCGACTTTATTAAAGATAACTAAAAATTCTTGTCGACTAATACACTAATATAAACTTTTGTAGCCAATTCTAACATATGAATCAAATACCCAATTATGATATATCTACAATTTCCCCAATAAATTTAATTGCCTTGTTTTTTCCTTGCTATAAGACTATCTAACCTTTGTAATTTACTATTCCGGAAATCCTGTTTATTCATTAACAAAATTTAAAAGAATTTTTACAGAACTTTATGATTACTATCTGAAATTACAAAAAAGAAGGAATTTCTGACGCAGTCATCAACGTATTTCACTTACGTGATCAGAGTTACTGATTCAAAATCCCGTTCAGAATTCGTTGATGTCACTTCGTTCATCATCTCGGGCCATGGACCGGATAATAAAGCAAGGTCACACTGAGAACTACAGACGCGTCATATAATTTTCAATACGTCATCATTAAATTTCGATGTTACGAAATAACCGACTCATCGTCGTATCGAGAAAATCTGTCTTTAGTTTGATCATTATCAAAAATCACTTTCATATGTAATAAAAAATTAAAAATGTTCTCAAGCTAAGGAACAATGATCACAATGCTAGATGGACTCACTAATTGATGAGACGTGTGCATTTTTGTATTCATAATCATAGAAGCGAATCAATCCTGCTTGGTTGTGGTGGACGATAAAGGGTGGGTGGCGAAAATGTCTAATGACATGTCTATTTTTATCTGACACATTCAATGTCTCGTAGATTTGTCAGTTGTTTGAGAATGATCTAGAATATTCCAGAATTTACTATACCTTTAGAGAACGTTTTGGTATGTTCAGAAATGATCCATGAACGTTCAATATTTTTGAAAATGATTTGGAATTCTCAAGAATAGTACATATAACGTACGTCTAAAATACTCTAGAATGTACTAGACTTTTTGCGAATGATTTGGAATGTTCGAATATAATCTGGAATGTTCTCCAGAATGTCATAGATTCTTCGAGAATGTTTTGAAATGTTCAGAAATGATTATTTGAGAATGATGTGGTTTATTCAGTTATAATCTAGATTCTAGAATGTTCAAAATTTTTCGACAGTGATTAGGAATGGTCGAGAATGATCTAGACTTTCTAAAATCTACTATATTATTCGAGAATGTTTGAGAATATTCAAGAACGATCTGGAACTTTAAGAATGTGCTATACTTTTCGAAAATGATCTAGAACGTACCATGCTTTCGAGAACGTTTGGCATATTCAGTCTTCAATCATATATAATTCAGATTTTTCGAAAATGATTTAGAAAGTTGAAGAAAGATCTGGGTTATACCACTTTTCACGAATGCTTTGTAATGCTCAAAAATGATCAAGAATATTCCAGATTATACTAGATTTTTCGAAAATGATTTGGAATGCTCAATAATGATTTAGAATATACTGCACTTTTCAAGAGTTATCTGAATTTTTAGAACATGATCTAGAATGTTTCAGAATGTCATAAATTTTTTGAGAGTATTTTAGAATGTCTGGGAATAATCTACAATGCTCTAATGTTTTCGAGAATGATTTGAATTATCAGTTATGATCTACAACGTTCCAATTTTTTTAGGAATGATCTAAAATAGTTAGAACTGGTATAAAATTTTCTCAAAATTTACCAGACTTTTCAAGAATGTTTTCGAATATCGTGGACTGTTCTGGAATGCTCCAGAATGTACTATACTTTTCGAGATTGTTTTAGAATATGTACAAATGATCTAGGACGTTCCATATTTTCGAGAATGAATCGGAATTCAGAAGAATAATCTAAACTGTACTAAATTTTTTGAGAATGTTTTCGAATATTTGCGAACGATTTTAAATGTTAGATAATAATGAGTTGTTCGAATATGTTCTAGAATTCTTCAGAATGTACTATAGTTTCTTGAGAATGTTTTTCAATGTTCAGAAATGATCCAAAATGATTTTGAATTTCATAGGATGATTTAGAATGACAGATACTGATCTAGAATGTTCCAGAATGTCATAGAATTTTCGAGAGTAATTGTTCAATGGTCTGGAATGATATACAAACTTTCCAAAATCTACAAAACCTTTCAAGGATGTTTTAGAATATAGCGGAGTGTTCCAGAATATCTTATTCTATTCGAAATTGTTTTCGAATATTCAGAAATTATCTAGGACGTCTTATATTTTCAAGAATGAATTGGAATTGTCAAGAATGATCTAACGTGTACTAAATTTTTTGAGAATGATTTGGAATGATCAAGAATTATTATCAATTTTCTAGAAACCATCACATGCTTCGTTAACATTTGGGAATTTTCAAGAATAATTTGGAATATTCAGAATTGATCTTAGATATTCGAAAACGGTTTGAAGTGCTCATGAATGATTTAGAATGTTTTAGAATATATTACTTTTTCGAAAACCTTTAAAATGTTCATAAATGATCTGTATGTTATTGGAGAATGATTTAAATTATTCAGTTATCATCTAGAATGTCGCAAATTTTTTGAGAGTAATTGTTCAATGGTCTGGAATGATATACAAACTTTCCAAAATCTACAAAACCTTTCAAGGATGTTTTAGAATATAGCGGAGTGTTCCAGAATATCTTATTCTATTCGAAATTGTTTTCGAATATTCAGAAATTATCTAGGACGTCTTATATTTTCAAGAATGAATTGGAATTGTCAAGAATGATCTAACGTGTACTAAATTTTTTGAGAATGATTTGGAATGATCAAGAATTATCATCAATTTTCTAGAAACCATCACATGCTTCGTTAACATTTGGGAATTTTCAAGAATAATTTGGAATATTCAGAATTGATCTTAGATATTCGAAAACGGTTTGAAGTGCTCATGAATGATTTAGAATGTTTCAGAATATATTACTTTTTCGAAAACCTTTAAAATGTTCAGAAATGATCTGTATGTTATTGGAAAATGATTTAAAAATTTAGAGTGATCCATATTGATCACTTTTCCGTAATGCTTTTAGAACACTAAAGAAATATTTATAATGTTTCAGTACCTACTACACTTTCGAGAACGATTTAATTTGTTTGAAAATGATCTACAATGTAACAGATTCTCGTTGATTTTTCGAGAAAGTTTTGGAATTTTTGATCCGGACCTAAGATTATCCAAACTTTCCAAGAAATGATCAGGAACTAGGATTTTCTAGAATCGACTAGATTTTTTTGAGAATATTTAGAAATATCAAGGAATGATCTGAAATGTTCCAGAATATACTATACTTTTCGAGATTGTTTGGAATGTTCAATAATGTTCTAGAATGTTCCAGAATGTACTAGATTTTTTTGAAAATGTTGAAATATGATTTGGAATGTTCAAGAGCAATCTAGAATGTTCTAGACTGCACTATGGTGTATATATTTTTCGACAATGTTTTGTAATACTCAGGATTCATCTAGGACTATCAGTATTTTCGATAATGATTTGGAATACTCAAAAATGACCCAGTGTTCCAGAATGTACTAGATTTTTCGATAATATTTTAGAATGTTTAGGAATGCTCACAAATTGTGGGACTATTATTTTGGTTATTGAACACTTGTTTAAAAAAATCGAGAATTTTTCGTTCATTTTAAAAGTTCGCCTCTGTTCAAAATAAATTCAAGCCGGATCTCGGACTGCGTTGAGCGACATTTTCAACAATTCTTATTTCTCTACTTTGCATTGCAATGTCCTGTTTGTACTTGAACATATCCACATACAAACATACATACATACTTACATACAAGAAAGAAACAAGGAGCAGCCGAAGTCGAGTGGAATTTTTGTGTGTATGCCGATGATATTTACCTTGATTCTGAAGTCGCGAGACACAGTTGTGCTCGGTTAAATTTTAATCATATAGGTATTAGTATGTACATGCAACTATACATATACATACAAAATGGTCTTTTACAAGACCTGACGGCACAAAATGGTCTTGTAAAAGCCGTCAGGTCTGAAGCATGATCTGATTAAAACAAGAAAAGAAAAAACCAGACGATCTCGGCTTAATACGGTGCTATTGCTGTCAGATCGAATATATTTAACAACATGACACTTTCACAACAACTTTGTCTGTTAATGACTCTGACAGATTATTAAAAGTAATTCACTTACACATTTCTACCCTTACTGTGACCCTAAACGGTTTTCTGGAATAACAACTTTTCAATTATAAGAAGCTCATCAAAATTAAATTGAAAAATACAATCAGGAATTAGATTGCTAGCTGACTCAAAAGATGTTGTCTTGTCCAAAATTCAATAAAACTGAATGTGATCATTTTGTGAATTTGATTTAATTAATAAAACAGAAAATAGGAACGGTTTCCTACAATTCAATCTAAAAAAAATATTAGAGGGCCCTAAGAAAATTGTTAGATCGAGAAACATAATTTGGAGAAGAGTTCAGTACCGACCAAGATCTAAAGAAACGCACCTAGTCTTCTGTTATTTACCACGATGATGGACGAAATTGTTGGAGGAATCAGATGACCAACATGAAAATGAACGGCAATGAAGATGAACAACAAGAACCAGAGATCAATTGAATTAAATCAAAATTTCATATCAAGCAAATGAACCTGACCACATTCTGGTCTGGTTCTGTATTAAACAATCGGAAAGCGATATTTCAGATATCTGAAACATGCTGGTGGCCGGAATCCGTTTTGTCCTTATCGTATTTAATGGCTATTAGCTAAAAAGTGGTGTTGGATTTCCTTCCCCTGAAACCCCTGAAACTCCTTTCAGAAACATAATCCATCGTTCTAGTCATGAGTAGTGGAATTGAATTTATACATTAGTCCCAAAGAAAAGTAATTTTACACCATATCTTAAGATGGTTGTCTCCATGCGGCCAAAGTGCGAATAAAAATTCCATTCCAATGTTTGAACATAGCAAGGCGACCGATCTTAGAAAAAAAAAAAAAAAAAATACAACCCATGAGTTCTTTCGTACTTTTCGACCATCATAATAAACTAGTTAGAAATCGAAATCCGGTCTTTTTCTGGACTATTATATCGTGGTCCAAATGTATGGAACAGCAAAATTCAATGGAATACAGCACATTATCCCGGAAAATGACAGGATTTCGATTATAAACATTAAAAAAATATGTTTTAGAACAATTTGGACAAACACAGTTTGCACCATATCTTAATGTGGTTGTATCTATGCGACCAAAGTGCGAATAAAAATTCCATTCCAAGGTTTGTGAACATAACAAGACGACGGATCCTAGAATTGGTCTGTTCTGTTCCGGAAGGCAAAACGTCTGGAGCATCAAAATTCTATGGACCACGACAAATAGCCCGGAAAATGACCAGATTTTGTTCCCTAACTAGTTCATTATGATGGATGCAAAGTCCGAAAGAAGCCATGGGTTGTATTTAGATTAAGAAAAAAATTGCTTTTCTGTGGGACTTCCGTATATATTCAATTTTACAACTCATCATAGTAAACTGGTTAGGAATCAAAATCCTGTCTTTTTTCTGGGCTATTTTGTCGTGGTCCATAGAAATTTGCTGTTTCAAACTTGTTGACATCAAGCAAAGAAAGGCAAAACGTCTGGAGCATCAAAATTTTATGGAGCACGACACAACAGCCCGGAGGAGGACAAGATTTCGATAAGCGATTGCTCTGAAAGCCTAAGACCTACTTAGGGATGTTGGATGTTTTAGTTTTCGAGATAAACGAATAGTAACTTAGGATAAGAAAAATTGGTTCAACGTGTTCAACGTGTTCAACGTGTTGAACCATTTTTCGAACTGACGACCTTATGAAGACTAATTTATTTGTCCGTTTTGCACAACATCCGAAACGTCGAACGTTCTTCTAACGAAAACTATATACAGGGTGTCCACTAAAGATGCGGCCAAAATTTAAGGGGTTATTCCTTGGACTATTTTAAGAATATTTTGTCCTTTGGTGATTTTTGAAAAAACCGCCTTGTTTCAATGATACAGGGCGAAAGCTATTTTCGACAATAACAACATTTTATTCTGAAAGATTACAAGTAATTGTTTTTAATCTACAAAAATTGTTGGAAATGATTACTGCCAGCTTGTATACAAGAATCCATTCTTCTTCTCATTGATTGCCGGACTCGTTCAAACACACCTGGGTCGTTTCGTATGTGTTACACCCAGCAATTATCCGATTTCTCAAATCGTCGACATTTTCCACTGATGTAGTGTAAACTAATGACTTTAGGTGTCCCCATAAGAAATAATCCAGAGGGTTTAAGTCCGGGGAACGAGCAGGCCATAAGTGAGCTCCACCTCGACCAATCCAGCGAACTCCGTATGTTGTCAAAAAGTGACGAGCAACTATACCTACTAAAATGAGCTGGTGCACCATCGTGCATAAACCACATTTTATTTATATCTTGTTGCCAATAGTACATCTTCCAAAAACTCAGGGAGCGTGTGTTCCAAAAAGTTGCGATACACTTCGCCGGTAAGTCTTGCTGGTAGAATTAACGGTCCAATTAGCCAGTCACCCACAATTCCAACCCAAACGTTCAACGAGAACTGAAGTTGAAAACGATCCTCAAGTATCTCATGTGGGTTTTCTTCAGCCCACACATGGTTATTATGAAAATTCCGTATTGCATTTCTTGAGATATTCGCTTCATCAGTAAAAAGAATCTTCGAGTGGACGTACCTGGATCTTCTGCTACCATATTCAGCACATTCTCTTCCACTTCTACCGTTCTGACTGTCATTGGCCTTCCTGATCCTCCACTTCGTCTCAATGAGCCTGTTTCATGAAGACGTTGATGGATACGTTGGAAGGTTTTTCTATCAGGAACATTACGATTAGGAAATATTTCCAGGTACCTACAACCGCCTAGCTTCTCGCGAATTGCCTTCAGCAAGGCCATAAATAAAATGCAAGTCGGTCATCTCAGCATTCGTATAACGATTCATGGTAAAGACTTCACTCACACAAGTTAAATTCTTGAAGACAGAAAATACACGTGCTGACAGCTAATGTCAATGATAGCAATAAAATGAATAATAAAAAACCTGCAGTTTTTGCATCGTACAATGTTTTTGCATTCGATAAAAATTATCAACATTGATTTTCTCTAAAATGGTTTTCGCCCTGTATCATCGAAACAAAGCGGTTTTTCCAAAATCATCAAAGGACAAAATATCCTTAAAATAGTCCAAGGAATAACCCCTTCAATTTTGGCTGCATCTTTAGTGGACACCCTGTATACAAATCTATACAATACTATACAAATCAAAGAAATACGTACTTATTTACGTAAACATTGCTTTCTTTCTAATGTTTATCTTTTAAAACGCTGATAATAATTAAATAGACAATCCATTAACGACATAACGACATGTCGATGAAAGTGCAAGAATAATAAATTTAAAGTCAATACGGCAAAACCTAATGGTACCCGCTATTAAAGGCAAATTACTAGTGACAGTTCATAGCTTGCTGACCGCTCCGTGTTTTATGTCGGTTTTATGGGACCTTTGTTTAACGTAGTAATAACGGTTCGAACAAAGAAAAAATGAACAAACCAAAAAGAATTTTAACGTCTTTCTACTTACTGGTCGACGATGCTTTGTTGTACACCAAACTCCGATACTGCTTTTATTTATTACTCATTAAAATGTCCTTTTAAGTTTGTACGAAAAACAACAACTGGAGGCAATATTTAATGACAATAATACCTATCTATTATTGTAAAACACAAACGGTCGACCATTACTTATCATTGTTAAAATTTTTCTTGATATACAAAAGGAAAATCGCACAGGATGTTTTAATGGAGAATACTATCAATTTTTAAATTTATGTTTAATTATTAGTCCTCGTACAACATACAAACTGTATGCTTTAGGATGAGTAGTAGCGAATTTAGAAGGACTGAAGGGTGTGACTAGTCTCATAGAAAAATGCATTAGAACCATAGACATAGGAAATGGACTAAGCATTAGCTTCTCAAAAGTAACCACTTGCTAGAAAAATAGAAAATGCGAATTCGCTGACAGTGTCTATCTCTTTTCTGCAAATCCGAGGGGAGAGTGACAAAACATATAGCCACATTTGGGAGGCGATTGCTTGGTCCATTAGGGTTACATTATTCGTTACTTAATGATAAATAAAGGACAAAGAACTCCGTCCAATTGTTATCTTCTTCTGGGCTATTGTACTGTGATCCAGGGAATTTTGCTACTCCGAATTTTACGCCGTTCCTTGATGAGGGCATCTTCAGTGCATGTGCTGGACAGTGACTGATACCTGCCAAGTAAACACTGAAGACTAACGTGAAACGGCGAAACGTCTTTAACAACAAAATTCCATGAACCGTAGCATAGCTGTCTGGAAGAAGAAAGGATTTCGATGAACACATTGAGTCTAACCAACGTCTTGGCCAACCCAAAGAACTGGAATTGAAAGCATTACTGGATTAAAATCCATCTTTAACCCATTAACTATTGATAAATCAACCGTTAGTAGACGGTTTAAAAAAATAGGGTGTTTCAAGCAAGGAAATCGGATGCCAAATATATTGAAAGAAAAGAAAAGAAAAGGGCGTATTAAGATGTGATTTTTCCCACATAACAATGCTTGGCCTCTAGGGAAACATTGGAAGCGCTTTATGGGATGTCTTATCTCATACAACATTATATTCACCAGATATTGCATTTTCTGATTATGGGTCTGAACACCCTTCAAAACCAATTTCCCATCCCATAAAAATCGTAAATATTCAATTTTCAGGCTTATCATTATAGCTGTTCAGGCAGTAGACTAGTAGTTCTAATTTTACGATGATATCGACAAATGGCTTACGAAACGGATGAGAGCTTTTTTGGTGATGGAATTCGTACTTTTCCCAAAAGATGGGATATAGAAATGACAACTACAGCAATAATTAGGTGTTATTTAGATCGATGGTACATTGTTGACGAGCACTTCCAACTGTATTCTAACTTCGGACAATAGCTTAACAAATGGATTCAATCACAAGACGAGAGCTTCTGTCGTAGTGGAATTCGTACTTTATCTGAAAGGTTGGAAACAGAAGTGATAGCTACATCAATGATTAGGGGTTATTTGAATCAATTGCACACTGTTGAGGAGCAATTCCAGTTTTACGTGAATAACAAACAATGGCTTAACAACTGGATTTGTGATTTAACCAAAAGATGGGAAACAGAAATGATAGCTATGGTCAATGGTACAAAGTTGAGGAGCAATTACAATTTTCCGAAAGCAGAAATGATTTCTTACTGTTAAGAAGGAAACTTTGTTGAATGAATCTACAGTTTTCAATTTTTTAGTATCAAACATCCACGACTTATTCACCCCCAAGTTTGGTATTAGTTTCATTTTTACTTATTTTTCACCCATACACACTTAGTGATGTCGTCTTCATACTTTTTAGGTCGGCCTCTACTTTATTCTTTCTAGATAGTAACTTTGTTATATCATCCATAAGAATAGGCAAACTAATTAACCTTTTAGCCCGTGTATTTGTTCTATCTTTAATAATTTAATTATCTTTAATGATTCTAAAACCTACCCTTCTATTTCTGAATCTCATCCCTCTAGTGTTCCATCTGTTCCCCTCAGAATAATCTAAAGGGAATCGAAAGGAATTTAAAAAACTTATTAATTTTCAACAACACTTTACATTTTGCCTATTGGTGCATAAGGTTTTCCAAAAGTAGTTTAATCAGGCGTTTAGGTTGATGAGGTTATGCCCTTTTGGTTTCTGATTCTGTTTGGATTTTCATCGGTACATTTTTGAGTATTTTTAGCACCCACTCCCATCAATCTTGAATAAATTTTTACATTTAGTAACTACTTAAATGAAAGTGCGTAATAACATTCCATTCATGGATCAATTTGTCCTTCATCAGAGACATTTTTCTCAGGCAACGCGGATCTTGTATCATAAAAATAATTGCCTCAGTTAATGTTCCAAAAATAGACACCTTTCGTTTTCGTTAAGAAAAAAATAAATTATTTCAGACATTCAAAACCTACCTACCTATAGAATACATATACATATATTTATAAAATGCTATTAACGTGCATATCATTCTTCAATATTTTATAGCTTGAAGGTCAATTAATGCCTGCTAGGCGCAAGGTTACCAAATTCTTACAAGCAAAAATTTCAATGTACTCTAGTTTCCGTTGACTATAGATATATTGTTCTTTATGCAAATTCTCTACACCTACCAAATAAAAATTCACTTACATTGTCTCATTTTTTTTCTTTGTGTACTCACTTTATCATTGATTTGCAACATTGAAAATGTCGAATTTAAATAAAAAATTGTATAGTATTTGCTTTTTGTATTGCCGGTATTTACCGACGTATTACAACAACAAAAAAAGGCAAATTGTAAATCTTCAAAAAAACAAAGGAAACATTGAGATTACTTCTTTTAACCCTGATGAAACCTGGCATATGAGGCGAAACATTGAAACAAAGTATTATTTAGTGGTCCTTAAAAATAAGTATGAAGTAATATTAATTAATATTTCTCAGAAGTTCCACCCTGTATATTCTAAAACTACCAAAAGTATTTCTGTTTTACCCCAGTTGTTATAATAATTTACAACCCTTGCAGTATGTTATTATTATTAAGCTCTGCCAATTTATATTGCAAATGTTATACTAGGTATACATAGCTATAAACGATAATAACCATCGTTAGGCCGCCGGAAGTTATAAACAAAACGATTTCTGAAAAAAAATCCTTTGTTTAATATGCAGTTTTTTGGGAAATCCTAAAAGGTCATTGCAAATGAATAAATGAGGAGATTGTTAGTTAAAAGATTACCGATTTTTATAAAAAAATTAAGATTGTAAAATTTCATACTTGTATAAAATTCCAACAAAAAAAGGAAGAGTCTGAACAGTTCTTGGTTTTAAAAAATATCAGGAACTAAAAACCCCAAAACCAAAAAATATCTTCGGAATCAATAACGAATGCACTCACAGTTCTAAAAAGGTAGATCTTAACGTTGCAAAGACACTGGGTACTTTTAGGAACCAAGGAAACAAGGTTCCAGCCATATATCCTTCAATACATCCAAGAGAATCACATGACTAAATCCAGATCAGTACCTTCAACCTCACAGATGCCAAAACAAAACTGCAATCACAGCTTTAACCAGCAACTCCATTGGAATGATACAATTCTAGACCAACGCCCCCAGCCTAGCAGTCACCAAAACAAAACTGGAATCAGCCAGTAACTTCACAGGAATCCAATAATCAACCCCAGATCAATTCTCTCAGTCTGGTAATCACCAAAACAGAATTACAATCGCATCATCTTCAAAATTATTAACGGGAATTGTGTGATCAATCCCAGACCAATGACCTTGGCCTCGCAGTCACCAAAACAAAATCAAATCATTCTTTCAACCAGCAACTCCATGGGAATCAAATAATCAACCCCACTTCAATGCTCTCAGTCTGGTAGTCAAAAAAAAAATTAAAATCGCAATATCTTCCAATAACAACGGGAATTACATAATATCAATCCCAGACCAATCCCTTGAGCATGGCGATCACCAAAACAAAATTACAATCACACTTTTGATCAGTAACTCCACGAAAATCGTATGTTCAATCCCGGACAACGCTTTCTGCCCGGCAGTCATCAAAACAAAAACATAAACTCACCTTAAATTAGTAACACCACAAGAATCATAGGGTCAATCTCAGACCAAGGCCCTTAACCTGATAGTCGTCAAAATAAAATTACATTCATATCTTAAATCCATGAAGTTAAGAGTTCCAGCTGTCATATCAGGAGCAAATCTATTGATCATTCATCATCAAAAAGTGACAATTCGAAATCTCAAAAATCTAAATTAAAATTAGCTAATTGATTTAGTGAAGGTGTTAATTTTGACGAATGAATCCTCATTAGTATTAGAATTAGTAGATAAATCTGTTTCAAAAGAAGCTGAATGTGCAACACTTTCAATGTGACTTCCACAAATACAACTGAAGATACAATACGTAAGGGCCTCCTTAACCTAATCATTCATTTGGATGCACTATTGAGAAGTTTTTGAGAATTCTTTAGGTCAATTTTGAAAATTGGCTAAATGAATTCTTCTGAACAAATTGAAACTACGGCACGTTGAGCTACTTTCTGCAAGGTTCGATTCTATTAGCATGTACATTAATTTAAGGAGAATATTATTTCCTTACTTGAATATCGTCTAAGTTATTGGGTTCCACAAAACTCAACTAATTTTCAATGAATGGAATGTAAAACAGATCTAACCAAGTTAGAAACCGTTTTTATTATAGTATTGCAAGTCATTTAAGGTGAACTATTTGTTTCTGGGTCAATTAAATTAGTATCTGTCTGGTGACATACATAAACACATATAATACAACTTAATTTTCAATATTTTATCATTCTATTTCTTTATCTCGTTTATTTAGGTCGCACTTTTGTCCATCACGTGGTAAAACGTTTCATGGTGCTTGTTCCGGTTATATTCTTCAAGCTTGGCATTGGTTTCGCCCTTTTGGTCCTAGTAACTCTACTAGCAGCCAATAATGGTATAATAGGATTCCTACTGTTGGTGGTTGGAATGAGTGCAGTATTAGCACGTCTGCAGGAAGCAAGGAGGGTACCCTTTGCCCCAGCAGTTTACGCCGCTCCTGCACCAGTAGCCCCTTTCCCAGCGCACGTCCACTGGGACAGGAAGGATAACATGGAAACACCCCAGTTACACACAGCCGGTCCCACATTACCCAGCCATTATGGTAATACCGATGTGGTGTACCAGAAGTATTACCCAAGTAACCAATAAAGATTTATATAATGAAGTAACAAAAATGTGTAAATGTTAACGTTATTTATTTATTTGTTAATATTTATTATTATATATTATTTTACTGTTATTTACATAATAAAGTTAACTCTACGCCCAAATGTTGGTAGTTTTAAGTTTAATAAAAAAATAGAATATTTATTTACTTAAAAATACGTTCAAACGACAGACAACGAACGAAATAGATAGGGCTAGCAGAAGCAAGATAGATAAGGTGGAAGAAAGTGACACAAGGCACAAGAAAGAGATACAATCAGGGCTTGAACTAGGACGAGGCTAAACGAAATTGCCAAGACGGGAGGGCGGGAGGAAGCGAGACGAACAAAGCCGGATAAAGCGAGACATACAAGGCGCGAGAGGGAGAGACATAGTCAGGGCACGAACTAACAAAATTGCTAGAGCGGGGGGGAGCAGCGAGATAGAGAGGGCGTGAAGGAGCAAGGCGATGAGAGCGGGAGAAAGCGAGACAAACAAGGCTGGGTGAAGCGAGACGTACGAGGCACCAGAAAGAGACACAATCAGGCCGCGATCCAGTACGAGGCTAGGCGAACGTAGGCAGAAGGGAGCGACCCGGAGAGGGAGGAAGAAAAAGACACTTAGGGCGGGAACTAACGAAATTGAAAGTGCGAAAGGGAGCAAGGCGATGAGGGTGGGAGGAAGTGAGACGAACAAGGCTGGATGAAGCGAGATATACGAGGCGTTGGTAAGAGACACAGTCAGGGCGCGAACTAACGAAATTGCCAGGGCGGGAGGTAGCGAGGTAGACAGGCGGGAGGGAGCGAGACAGTCAGGGAGGGACGGTCAAGGTGGGATGATGCAAGGACAGGGCTGGACGAAGCGAGACAGGCAAGGTCGAGAAGGATTAAGACATGACTGGATAAAGCTGGACAGACAGGGCAGAAAGAAGTGGGATAAAGCAAGACAGACAATGCTAGACGGAGCATGGAAGACATTATGGGAGGAAGGGAGACAGTCAGAGCGGGAAGAATTGAGACCGACAGAGCTGGAGGGAGCGAGTATACATACATTCCGAACGTTCAGAAATGAAACAAACATGAAAATTAGAAATTGTTTACCATTGAAAAAAAAAATGTATGATTGCTACGTATATTTCCAAAGCCAATATTTTTAGAATGACATGCAGGTATATGCTGTAAAATTTCTTGTTACTACTCGTCTCAAAAATTATAAATTTTGACATTCATTAAATCCAACAAAAAAAGCTTAATACATAATTATTTCGTTATATGTATATAGGTACTATTTTATGCGTTATTATTAGCGATTAAATTTAATTGGATACTACTATACAGAACATGTAAATTAACGGCTTTCTACTTCCTTTATGCTTCTGTGTTACGTATACCTACGTGTATACACGATTACGACCTTACCAAAAAAATGGGTCACCTCTATATTAGTTTACCATTCCCGTTAGACAGGCAACGTGACCATGTGGTAGTAGCAGTAGCAACCTTGCTTTAAGAATGCTGATATAATACGACCATTATCAAAGACTGACTTGCGACATAGCAAATTAATCTTTAAATAGAGGAATTAACGCCTTTCAATAATGTCTAGGGAACTTATTTCGGATTAATCATGTCGACAAATAGATACGTTACTAAAAATCTGTCAAGGATTTCTTCTTAACAAAAAAAAAAAAAAAAACAAGTTTCAATCAAGAAAAATTTAACAGTTTTCATTTGGGACATGCGTGTCAATTGAACACTGAAGGTTTAGTACCATACACAGTGTTTGTCTTTTCTCAAAAATTATTATTTAAATATTGAAAATTTGGCACTCGTGTGATTATTAGTTGATTACTCTGAGGATGACTTATACTAAATGCGAAACGTAGTTATGGCTTGCTGTAATAAACATTGTTTACTCTCATCTCTAATCTAATCTTACGTAAAAGTATCATTAAGATCGATTTTAACCTAAGCTAACCTAACCCAACCTAACCCAACCTAACCCTATGGTGCGGGCGGGACCCATCTAATTCCTGTCAGGCTCAGCAAGCTTATTATCCGAACGGATACGCCGCTCACCCGTCGAGGCAAACTTGCTTCTTCCCTAGCATACATAGTCACCCTGTGCTACTACGAGTCCAACCTCAATACAGCCGAGCAGACAGGGAAGGTGTCCCGGACCTCCCGCAGTACCAATTTCCATCATTGGTCAGATATTCGTTGGTCGTCTACCATACTGGTCTACTCAGGTGCCCGCCTTTACCCATATAGAGTACAATGATTACTGGATTATCTCAGTTATATGAGCTACTGGAATAGGACCGAAGGTAGCCACTGCCCCAGCCCCAGTGCTTGAGCCCCCTCGTCGCCTCGCCTCAAATAGTAAAGCCGCCCGCGCAAATTTCCATGAAACCGCAAACGGCTGTCCGCCCATTTACCCACGGGAGGAACTCTCTCCCTTAGCCCTCATATCGGCCGGGCTACCTCAGCCACCTTTGTCGAGTAACGATCGAGGCTTCTTTCGTGAGTCGTCTACCATATCTGTTTGCTGAGGTCCCGGCCTTTACCCACATACAATGGAATTCGTTGCTGACTTATCTCAGTTTTATGAACAAACGGGGTGTAGTCTGCCCATTGGGCTAGCCTCGAATACATGCCCAGTACGACATTTTAAGCGGATGCCAACGGTGGGACACAGTGTCCCAGTTCCAGTACTTGAATCTTGCGTGGACTCGCCTCAAATAGTAAAGCCGCCCGCGCAAATTTCCATGAAACCAGAAACGGCTGTCCGCCCATTTACCCACGGAAGGAACTCTCTCTCTCTCTCTCTCTTAGCCCTCTTATCGGACGGGCTACTCCAGCCACCTTTGATGAGTGACGATCGAGGCCTCTTTTGTGAGTCGTCTACCATATCTATTTGCTGAAGTCCCGGCCTTTAAACACATAGAGTGGAATCGGTCGCTTGCTCATCTCAGTTTTATGAACAAACGGGGTCCAACACCTCAAGCGGTGGGACATTGGAATAGGACCGAAGGTAACTACTACCCCAGCTCCAGTACTTGAATCCCGCTTGGACTCGCCTCGAATACTAGAGTCGCCCGCGCAAATTTCCATTTCCATGAAACCGCAAGCAGATGCCCGCTCGTGTACCCGCGGGATGGACTCTCTCCCTTAGCACTCGTATCGTCCGGGCTATCCCGGCCACCTTTGATGAGTGACGGTCGAAGCCACTTTCGTGAAACTCGTACTAATTTCTTATCAGTTCCTTTTAGAGTGGTAGCCGACTAAATAACCAAAAAGCGACCTCTCTTACTAATGTATCACATTGCAACTTCCATATTCCTAAATGCGACCCTCTACGTTCCTACACACGACCCCTCAGAGGGTTGCGATCTCCAGATTGAGGCACACTGTCTTATACATCATTCTCGTAGGTATTAAGTAAGAATCCTGAATTACGTTAATCTATTTTTGGATTGATAATATATATTGACTAATTAGATATATTTATTAGCCTCACGAATGTATAGCATATAGCGGTACACTTTTTGTCCTTGTACGTATTACACATTAGAAATTCATTACAATTAACAATATACCGCAATTAATACGAAATCTTTTATAAACAGACCGATTTATTTTTTCCTTCGATTATTAAAACAAGATCACATTCGTCGTTCCCATACTTGCCACATGTCGAGTGAATGTTTTATTGATACCTACTTTCATTCTTCATCGTTAGTATACGAATATCGTCTAATTATTGGGTACGAATTTCATTTTCTAGAACGTGAACTAAATACTTATCTTCTGCGTCTCATATCTATTTGTCATTATTTAGGGTTCACTCATGTGTCTGTCTGTCAGTCTGTCGCAGTTAATTTGCTCCAAATCTGCTGTTCAGTTAAAATTTAGTACACGTGACCCAATATAACGTAAACAGAGGAGTTGTGAATATGGGGGTCTCTTTTGGGGGATAAATTAGAAATTAGAATCGATTGTAAGATAAAAAGCAATTACTAATTCCTACTAGGTGCGTATTATCTTTTTTGGGTAGTATATTTGAAGAAATAGTTACTTGTTATGGTCAGCAGTGGTAACTATCGAGAAAATTTGTTAAGCATATTCATTACAAAAGCAAAACACTTCGCAGTTCATCCACTCCAAAATAACAACGTTAAAGGCAGTTTAAATATTGACTTTGAAGGAGGCGGAAACATTATTCGACATAGAAAAAACAACTATACAAACACTTAACTGTGCTAAAACGGATACTAAACTATACACTTGTTTCTTTCAATTTTTATTTACATTTCGGAAATTTAAATTTTCGAATAATCTAGAACATTGTGGAATGTTCTACATCATTATTTAGACCATTCTCCAAAAAGCTGGATTATTCTAAATCCTTTTGTAAAATCTCGAACTTTCTAAATCATTGTCGAACTTTCCAACTCATTCTCAATGATCTGGTACGTTCTAAAACATTCTCGCAGTATCTCGTCCATTGTACAGCATCTTAAATCACATTCAAACATTTAAAATCATTCTCGTAAGGTCTGAAGCACTTTAGGCAAACTACTAGACCATTTCTGAAAGTCTCAAATTTTTCTAGAATATTTTAAAACATTCTCTGGTATTTTTGAATATTCTGAATCATTCCAGATCAATTTCTCGAAAGTTATGGAATATTCTATATCATTCTCGAACATTCTAAATTATTTTCAAAAAATCTGAAACATTCTGAAACGTTCTAGATCGTTTTTGAAACCACTTTTAAAAAGGTGGATTTGTCTAAATCCTTTTGTAAAATATCGAATTTTCTAATTCATTGTCGAACATTTCAACTCACAACTCATTCTCAATCTCAAATTATCCTGGACATTTTAAGACATTCTCTGCCATTTTCTGAATATTTTGAATCATTACAGATCAATTTCAATATCATTCTTGAACATTCTGACCATTTTCAAATAATCTGGAACATTGTGGAATGTTCTACATCATTTTTTAGATCATTCTCCAAAAAGCTGGAATTTTCTAAATCCGTTTGTACAATCTCAAATTTCCTAAATCATTGTCAAACAGTACAGGTAATTCCCAAAGTTCTAGAACGTTCTAAATTATTTTCGAAAAAAATCTAAAACATTTTGCAATATTTTAGATCACTCGTGAAAATTTCAAATAATTCTCAAAAAGCCTGGAATTTTCCAGACCACAAAATATCAACAATATTGTAGCTCAGATACACGGGAGTCATATAAAAACAGTCTCAGTTAGTATACCTTCGTTGCCTCAGTTGAACGTACTCCCGCGGTTTCAACTTTGTGATCTGCCTCAGTTGGTAAGCGTTCGATTTAAGTATACCATACTTAATTTTCATTAAGAATGTTTCAAAAAAAATGTATGGAATTTTTTTCTGAATATTTATTCGGTGAAGTGAAAGTCAATTCGAAAAGCGATAAAAAATGATTTCACGTTCGGAGATGTCAACGGTATGTAAGACTTTTACTACGATTGGCATTTAACCTGCCATATGACACCAATTAACACGTTTAAATAAACATCATCATAAAGTAAAAGTCTTTCTTTCAATAAAAGATAGATACATATTTGGCATACGTACAACTTTTCTTTTTATTTCTACTTACATAAATAGCAATCATTGGACCTAATTATATTAATCTATCCTTTTGATTCCAAACTGGAGTCACACACATTGATATTGTAGAGAAATATGAATTTGATTTGATTATTTGCTTTATTTGATTAAAATCGAATTGTAAAAATTCATATTGATTGAAAATTAGTGGGCTTCGGGACTAAGGTACTGGAACATTCTGGAATATCAAAAACACTGGAGTATTCTAAATTGCTTAGTAGAACCTCGAACTTTCTAGACCATTGTCGAAAATTCCAAGTCATTCTCAAAAATCTGGAATGTTCTAACTTATTCTCAAAAAAATTTAAACATCCTCTCAAATATCCTGTAAAATTTTAATTTTAAAACATTCTCTAGCATTTTTGAATATTCTAAATTATCCCAGATCAATCTATCGAAAACTATGAAATATTTTACATCATTTTCAAACATTCTAGATCATTCCCGAACATTCTAAATAATTTTCGAATAATCTAGAACATTCTGGAATGTTCTAGGTTATTTTTGAGACCATTCTCAAAAAATCTGAAATTTTCCAAATCCTTTTATAAAATTTCGAACTTGCAAGATCATCCAACAGTCCAAGTCATTCTCAATGATCTGGAGTATTCTAAATCATTCTCGAAAAATCTGGAACATTCTACAATATTTTAGACACCTCTTGAAAATTTCAGATAATTCGCTAACAGAATGGAATGGAATGAAATTTCTAGATCATCCTCGAAAATTTTGAAATATTCTCTGGCATTTCTGAATTATTCTAGATGAATCTATCGAAAGACATGCAACATTCTAGATCATACTCGATCAATCTAAAACATGCTCAAAGAATCTACATCATGCTGCAACAGTTCCTGAATATTTCATGTAATTTCCGAAAAGTCTGGAATATGCAAGACCATTATTGAAAATTCCAGACAATCCTGGAGAATTGTAAAAGCATTTTTTGAAATTTTTAAATATTCTGAACGATTCCTGGTCAATCTAAAATATTCCAAATCGTTTTCGAGAACGTTTAGCTATTTTGAGACATTTGAGATCATTCTCGAGCAATCTGGAATATTTAAAAAGATTCTGTAACATTCATTCAAATCCTAAAACGTTGTGAAAATTTCTATCACCCATATCAAAGATACAGATAGATACAAAGTACTCAGATTTACAAAGTACTTATTACTGATTACGACAGCTTTCTATCAATAAACAGATAAATAATTAATTTCTGTTTTGGATTGTACTGAGATGATTTATTATAACCATATTTATGGCTTTAGTAGAGGTTTACGGTCAGTAATATTGTAGCTATAAAAAACACAGAGATCCATCCTTCTTCGTAAAACCAATGCTTTCTATTGTAATTTATTGAAATTAATTTTCGAGTTTTAGTAATAATTAGCCAATTAACCTAGTGAAACCTCTTTATTATCAGTTATAAAGACGGTCTTTTATAAAGAGAGCATATAGAAATGTACCAGCACGATTCCTTTCTTTTCCTACTTGTTAAACTGCCGTTTTAAATACTTACATACTTTAATAAATATGTAGAAATAATATACATAACAACATGCCCAACCTAAGTTACCAGATTGACCCAGATAACTGACTGAATTTCTTCACGGTATTACTTTAAATAGCTATTCTAACATTTGAAAGTTAAATGCTATTATTTCACTCATTGAGCAATTCACAAAATATTAATCTGCAGTCACCCAAAAAAAAAATCCCATCATCTTTGTGATACTCAAAATAAGAAAATTGCAAATACGAATCGATATTGGAACTCCTCAAATCATTTTCTTTTATTCATGGCCATACATAACACTACTTAGACTAGGAAAGATAGGAGACACGTAACTCGTAAGCCGACTCTATGTCGAAGATTGCTACATTATTTTGTACTGCCTCCATTAAACGGTGGCAGACAGTGCGCTGGTGTCGGTCATTAAAAGTGCGAATATTATTGAATGGTGTAGTTAGGTTTTAGTGTATTTTTGTTTAAAACAATGTTGGTTTGTTCTGCTTAGGACTGTAAAAGCCGCAGTGAAGGAAATGAACCAGGAATCACATTTCACAGGTAAAAAGAATTTTACGTAGTGAGGTTAAGCAAAGTAAATCGCGTTTAGTTTGTTTATTGTTTACATACTACTTAAAATATGTTACGATTTACATACAAGAATCATTAATGCGTGATATTTTTTTGTTGGAATGGTTTACTGATAGTGTAAGAAACAAAAAACACTTTCAAAGTTGTAAGATGCATGTGTTTCCCTCAATATTACCACAGGCGGCGTCACTTTTAGATATAAAAATCTAAAAAATAAAATTAATTAATTAAAAAAAAAAATTATTCTTAACTTTTAGTTCCGCCACATCCGCACCCGAATTTGGTGCCTCTTAATTTTGAAAAAGGAAAAAAATCCAGCCACAAGATTTGGAAAATTGATTGGGGGTGATTAATTGTTCATCCACTGTTTTTTTTTTCCTATTAACTAATTTTACAACATTCTACCACATTATTTGATTTTGATGACTCTCTTAAGAAATTCACCCCTAATAGAAGAAGGAATAATGAGTTTTTCTTATCTTTGAATTGATTCAATATTTCTTGGAAAAACTATTTACAAACAGTGTTTGCTCAAAATATTCTCATACCACTTTTACGAAAATTAATTCATTAAGTGACATTTCTAAACTGCTTAATTACTGTGACAGCCAAAAAGTCATACTCAGAAAATTTTGTGACCATCTATCAGTTAGTGAAATAATTGAAACTAAATGGGATATCATCAAGTTTCTATTTCCATTTCATAAGTTTTTATTACAGCAAAGCTAGTTTTACAACAAAATTTATTTGCTCCACTTTGTTTATTTCACTTTTTATTTAATAACTATTACCGTTGTATGTTATGATACGTGTTGACAAATTTCACAACAACATTACTTATGACTTATGACCCACAAAATCTTTTTTGGTGTAGGCTTCAAACAATATAGTTCCTGTGGCAGCCAATTGATGGCACTAGAATATTGTGTTTCTAAAACAGTCAAACAAACTATTTGGTCATACACTGTATACTAAACAGCTCCGTACTAAATATATTGATTGTGAAGGTTTAGGTTGTTCTCACTACTTGAATTAAATTCATCTTGAATTCAGAATTATTTGATGACATTTTTATTATTTTAAGCGGTAAGAAGTTTATGTTTACGTTGCTCGTCTGATAACGGATCCGCTTTCGTTTCCGCCCATCAATTTAACGGCTCAACTTTTAGTGAAATAAATTGACAACTGTCCATAAAAGGCGGGCATTTTGTGTTTTAATCCGCTAAGTCATAATGGAGAATTACATTAAAGTTGAATTCAGAAACCATTGAATAAGTTGAATAAAAGAGAAAAAGGAGAATAAGGAAACACAAAATTTTCAATTATCCCTAGAACTATCTAAGCGACCAAACATGAATAATCACAAACAGGAGATACAATCCACTCTGCAGGAAAAGTAGATCTTTTAAAATTGCATTTTTAAATCACTTCATATTCCTTCTGCTTTTGGTATCTAGATGAAAAATAATGAAAGTGTCTAGAAGGCTCCAACGTTTTTAATTGCAACTGATAAGCATTGTCTTCCAATTTCCACAGAACGTACTTCATAAGCTTCAAAATAAATCAATTAGTTTATGGTTCAATTTCCAAAAGTCCCTACTTTACAGTGATATTTGTTTATTTTCGACTTTAGTGTTGTTTTAAACATAAACATGGAAGGGCGCGATTTTCGACCATTATTTTTTTATGAGTTTAAACTTGGTCATTCAGCTACTTAGCCAGCAAGGAATGTCAAGGAATGGAAACCAGGCTTTTGGAGATGAGTATTCTAACGAAACAACTATTCGTGGTTGGTTTTCAAATTTTCTTCAGGAAATGCAAAATTTAGAAGATAACTTTGCATCCATCATCAATTGACGACTATCTTCTTGTCGAATTTGTGGAAAAAGATCTTTATAGAACCGTCTGAGAACTTACGACACAACTCAACATAACTACAACGACCATTTCTAGTTATTCAAAAAAAAAAAAGCCAGAAAGATTAAAAAGGTTGATAGGTACGTGGATCTTACACAAACTGAATGAACGTCAGCAATTGAAACATCAAGAACTTTGTGGTTGCTCAGAAAAATGAACTCCTTCTTGAGAGGATAATCACGAATGATGAAGAATTGATCATGTACGATAATTGATGCCGAGAAGGTTAATGGTTAAATGTTGATCAGTAGCCTGGTCACACCCCGAAAGATAATCTCCATCCGAAAAAATTAATGGTCATTGTATGGTGGTCTACAGTTATACTTTTCTTTTCTGGCGAGGGGAAAAGAAAGATAAATTCAATGATGCACCGCCAAAGGATTGACCAGAAGTATCAAAGAAATTGATTCAACAGCAGCACGAACAGTACAAACCGTAAACAAATCAAAGGAGTATGGCAATGAAGTCTTACAACCTTTTGGACAACTTTATGACAGGAAAACTGTTTAATAATGATTAATTTGGACATTAAAAAGCCAAAAGATGCTTAGATGTAGGTCTCCCTCTGCCTTCTTTACTCTCATTTCTGCCTCTACCATGTCCAAAATGACTTTTGACTTTCGTAGCACCCTTTTGGAGCTCACTCTCTTACATTTTCGAAGCCCCCTTACTTCTAACCTTTTTTCCATCCACAGTATTTTCATAATTTGTCTATAGGGTCACATCCCAAAGACTTCTGACTTTTTCTTTTCTACCCCACCCACTGTCAACGTTTCGTACTCCAACTTCAATAATATTTTTTGGGTCTCCATAGAGTTAGTTACTTCAAGACTTTCCAGTAGTCAGTGTTTTAGTGCAGTTATATGCAAATAATAATAGTTTTAAAAGAGAATTTCTGCATATTACGTGAAAGTGTTTAAAATCATTTTCAACATCCGTTACATTCACTTGTTGCTTATGCCAATCGTTTCATAACTGAGTTTTTACTAACAATCAGTGGTTTTTGTACAGCCATCGCCATCGTTACAATTAAACGACTTGTACACTTTAATGTTATATGGTAGTGTTTGTTACGTTACAATTTATCCACTGAAAGGATACAATAATAATCTACCTTTAATAATACGGTATGAAGTCTCGCACTTGGAAGATATTTTGAGATGTGCCTATAGTAGGGAACAAAAAATAAATGGATATCGAAATTTGTTGGTTTAATGACACCAGCAAGTTAGCTACCTTTTTCTGTGGACATCAAAATTAAATTAGATTAAATTACACGGAATACGTAATTACAAGTTAGTGGCTAATTTTCTTTTTTTTTTTGTCAAGATAAATTGCATACAAAGTGGTTAGTTCTGTTTTTGTACGTCGCGTCGCATTTAGAGCGTCGCCAAAGTTCTTCCAGTAATGGTAGCGTGTCGGAAATAATGCAAATCGAACAAATAATTAGTTCACCTTATACCACAGTTACTTAAATACTAACCAACACTTTGCGGCTAAGTTTGTCATGGGCAAATTTTACTTCCCAACAATGTCTTCTGAGTGAACAGCTGATCTATTGCAGTCATCTGGGGTTAAGAAACCGTCACATAGAGTAGAATACAGGATCTGATCATTTGGAGAGTTAACTCGTTTTGACTTGGACACAAAATGGCCTAACCAATGGTTGAGTATCTTTGAACAGCAGCATCAGTAGTAATTGCAATTAACGTGCCATAAGAAGTTCTGGTAGGTAGAATAATATAGGTACCACCACAGACAGCAAGGAAGCGTCATCTGTTGATAGTTACGTCTTTCAGTGGTTCAGTAAGAACAAATTGATGGCTGTTGAAGGCATAAAGCGATCTTGACACAATTCAGTGAAAGGGTTGGTCAAAAATATGTTGAGGATAGAGCCTCAATATGTGCAAGGAGATTTCATACTTTGACCACATTGTCGTCCAAAACTCTCGTTAATGGGGGTCCAGTTCAGTCCACTTATAGAATCACAGACAGTCTTTAGCAAGACGTTGTCTTTGTAATCCCCATTAACTTTAGGCAGGCATCTGGAAAGCTGTTTTGTCCAGATAGTGCTGCTTCTGAGAACGCTCCATTTTTGACACTAGAGAAACCCACAGTTTTGTACTGTGAATATACATTCCATGTAGATAGCCAGGAATAAGCACTCATTGATAAGGCTGTTTGTCAAGGAATTGTCATTTCTATTAAATCCAATACACAAAAGAAGAACTAATTGTTTGTTTTACCGTTGCCCATAATGAGAGTACACCTATAAAGATTAGAAGGGCATGTAAGCAAACCTACTTTTTTTAGAAGATTCATAAATGCGTTTTAAAGTAGGGCATTTCGTTTCGTAACTACCAATTTGTCGTCAACTTTCAAATTTTGAACACTAGACATGATTTCTATAAGCACCCGAATATTTATTTAGCATTCACCTTATTTTTTTTTTTTAAAACCAAATATCGGCCTACACTTAATTCATTATTTTCATCAAAGGACTTAAGGGCGCCTCTGGCTGGTGTCCTCATGAACGTCATTTAGGCTACTGTATAAAACTAATAGTACTATTTAAATATTCCTTTGAAGACCTGTTAGTTCCCACAACATTCCCCCTTGTCTACGCCACTGTACGCAATTGACCATGAACTCATTTATGTATATATGGTATACGCAGTCTTTATAATCCAGCATTTTACAGTATACCCAGGTACTCTATAGAATTCCTGTAACGTTCAGGCAAAGTATGATACACAATTCATTCTATACTTTGGCTAAGCATTGTAGCAAATCTTAAGTAAATAGATATGGCAAGAGAACGCACGGGGTGGAAAGTCAGTTTCTGTCTACTCAGCCTAGTTTACAATTTCATATAGCACGTACTGTTAAATTTTTTAACCGAGGCTTAACGACTAGATGCGCACCAGCAAACTCCGCCCTTAAAAGGTAGGTACAATGTTGGAAAGGGCAGGCACTCTTGCTATTTCCTTCATGTACACCTATGAAATATGCAGGTATCGGCATACAGATAGGAAAGTTGCACGTAATTGGCTGTCTGTTAAATAATACAGCCCTTCGGTCTTCCTACATCTGACCGAATTCAAGTATCGGTTGAAAAATTTTACTTTACCTAACTTATCCTAACCTCCCTATTACCGTAAGAAAACAAAAAAGTTCCTTTTCTTACCTGATAACGGACCCGGTCTCGTTTACATCCGTCGATTTAATGGCTCAACTATTATTGCAATTTATTGCAGACATCGACTTTAACAAATCACATACAGGACCGGCTTTTTAAAACGTTTCTCTTTTCTTTAAAAATTTTTTGTCCTTTAACTCCACTAGTATAGTCACCATGTGGTTATATATCATTATACCCAGTTGACATTCTCTAAGTATCTATACATTTTTCAGTTACACTGTAGTTTATTCATAAAATTGGTCGAATTAACAGAGAACATCTTATTTGTTCTTCATTTTGTACTTAATCTGATCTCGTGCCATTCTAGGTTGAATTCATAACGATATACGGCTGATTGAATACATATTTCACACCATACCAATAAAGCGGTACGATGTTAATGTTTGCGTTAGTCGTCTGATAACGGACCCGATTTCATTTACATCGGTCGATTTAACGTCTCAACTATTATTGCAGACATCGACTTTGCCAAATCATAGACAGGAAAAGTTTTATATCCGTTAATACCGCCGGTATAGTCACCATGTGATTATTTATTTCGTCTAATTTGCAAAACAGTTTCTGTTTGATAAAGTTTGTTTATGAAGTTGATCGAATTAACAAAAAAACTTTTATTTGTTCGTCATTTTGTACTTTACCTAATCTGTTTGTGGCTTTTTATACAGTACCAAGCATTGAATACATTGACTAGGTATAGTTCATAGTGATACACGATTGATAGGGCATTTCGTACAATGCCTAGACGAGCTGGGCATTGTATGGAATGACTGTTAGGAAGGTATTCCATACAATTCCCGACGAATTATATTATGGAATAAACCGATACAAATGTTGAATATGATTTAAACAAAGACATGTCCATAGGGTGAATTATTTAAAAAAAGAAATTCTTACCTTACGATGGTGAAAATTTTTATTTGGTTCCGGTCCCATGCAAGCTGGATACACACGCACACATGCACACGCCCAGTTAATTCAGCGTATAATAATATATAACAGTTCGTGGACGAGCATGTTCAAAATGTTATCGAACTGTTCGCTTTCTTCGCCATTCACTTCTGTTTCTCGGTCTCCACTTTTCTCGTCGATGGACACGCAGCAGTGGCAGAAGAAAACCGGTGTCTCGGATTCAGTGTTATTGCGGAAGTAAAACTTCTACTTAGTGGCGTTTCTTAATCAAAATGTGAAATGAGAGCACCGGAGACCCCGACGCCTGTTTCCCTCGTTCGTGTTTACTTTTTCTTTCCCGTTGCTTCTTTGCGATGACCATTAGCTGGAACGGATCTGATTTGGTCAGCTGGAAGTCAACGTCGCGTCTGCGGACCTAAACCTAAACGTACGCGAAATAAAGAAAAAATTTTTGATCGACGTTATTGTAATAGTGACCGACATACGTTAAAATTGTGAGACTGAAGTAAAAAGTGTCAAAATTTGGCAAAAAGAGTGAGTTCATAAACGTTACGTCGGGCTTGATCAGAGTTGAGTGCAAAAAAGTGTATAGGAACATAATTCATGTGAAAAATGCACGTAAACACCACTGGGAACTGAAGATGAAAAACTGTAAACTTAACACTGAAATTTTAATAACTAACTGATTAACTGAAATATTCAGGAGTTCGAAAAGTTAATGGCCAAAATTCAATCTCTTTTTCGTGGCTAATAACAAACAAAAGTGTTAGTTGATACTAGTTACGATCTTCGAAACTCTTGACCCAGAAGCTGATTACTTTTGCTCTTACGATATTTACGTATAAAGACCAATTTAAAATCAAAAGTGTCAGTTGATGTACAGAACTGGTTACTATAAGAAATAGAATACAGAAGGCGAGTGTTCGTGTACGATGTCAAGTGGGTTTTTTTTGTGTTTAATAATTAGTTCGATTGTACTTTTAATACCACGTGAATGTGATTCTGATGATGCTTCGAAGATTCCAAAGGAAGAAAGTGACAACAGTCCAAACACAACCATTGAGGATTGTGAATATTCAGTTGCAGTGGGAGAAACGTTAAGGGCCTTTTTTGGCACAGGTGAGAGAATGAGAAACGCAGGGCTATTTTATCCCTTGTTCAACAAAAAAAAATTAAAGTATTGAAGGTATAATTACAATTACAATTCGTTAAATTGAATGATAAGCAATCCTTTGTTCGATTCGGAGATTCTGAGTACTCGTGAGTGTTCTAGATTTTTTGAGAATGACTTGGAATGTTCAAGAATCATATTATAGAATATTCCAGATTTTTCGAGAATTATCTAAAATATTTTAGTAGACTAGAGGGTGTTCTGCAACACTCCAGGATGATCCAAACATTCCAAGATTTATTTGAAATGTTGTCAATTGATTTATACTGTACCAACACGTTTTAAGTGTTTCAAAATGTTCCTAAACGTTTAGAGAATAGTCTGGAATGTTTCGAGAAAGATTCGGACTGCTCATGAATCTTCTAAATTTTTCGAGAATGACTTGCAATGTTCAAGAATCAGATTATGGAATGTTGCAGATCCTTCGACAATGATTTAGATTATTCGAGAATTATCTAAAGTATTTTAATAAGTCAGAGGGCGTTCTACAACACTCCAGGATGATCCAAAAATTCCAAGATTTATTTGGAATTTTGTAAATAGATTTATAGTGTCCCAAAACGTTTCAAGTGTTTTAAAATCTTCCTAAATGTTTAGAAAAGTATACTCTTCACGTATCTTACCGAATCAATTTGTAATTCATGACGATCTATAACGTAAACTTGTTCGAATATATTATTTATATTCCATAATACCTAACACCGGCTATATAGTAATTTATTTGGGCACTAATCATCACAGAATTATATTGAAACATTTTAATAGTAATATTGCGAACTCCATAATGTAGTTGCAAAACGAAACCGTGGGCAGTTACGGGATTTTCATTAGCAAAGTCCCAAATTATTAAGAACTATTAAGTGGGTTTATATTTGTAGTAGGTTACGATAGCGGGTATGTGTGTGTGTGTAAATCTACAGTAACCTAAACACCTTTAGTCGTTCTTTATCTATTCTACGGAATCAACATAGATTAGATGCTCACACGATTATAATAAACACAATAATACAAGTAGTAACGATGTCGTCATCGTGTTCGCACACACACGCATTGAAACAATTACTACGATGTTTTCAATTTTTAGAAACTCAAAAAACACCATGAACGAATTGAAGTGGGGATCAGCCAAACTGTATAATTACCAAAATCCCTTTTTCAATCAAATAATTTGTAATAGATTTCGTTTTGTTAAATTGCCCTAAGTACTCCTTGTTTCTTCCATTAATAATAGCAACAAGAGTCAAGAGAAATACCTAGTGATTTTGATACAGTTATTCAATGTGGTTAAACCTTTTTTTTTTGCATTAATCTTTTTACCGCTAAATCAATAACGATTTGTTGTATTCCTTCTTATAACTACACCATCAGTTCCCATAAACTATTGCGATCTTCTTTACGCCTGTTATAATTTATAATAGCTAACGGAACATCTGCTAACACAGACCAAGACCAATCAAAATTTCATATCAATTACTAGTAGGTACTTGTTTATTAAACTTTCCCACCAATCTTTCTAATGTCTTAAGAATTTATGGAAAAATACAGAATTCTTGTAAAGTGTTTCGCTACATATGCATCGTCTCAGTAACATACTTTTGTTTATGTTTTCTAACATATGCACGTTACTGAGTATACTAAGGATTTAGAATTTGGGTCAATGGAATTCAAAATTATAGTAAAATTATGTACGCTTTTAACATACAGCTGTTACAGTCAAACCCCTTCGCTAGATTATGAATTAAATTATACGTTTTGTCTCGAATAATCTGCTAGGTACCTACTTTAAGATATTAAATGAGTTAAAAGAAAACGTTTTTGATAAAAAATAAAACCCAAAGGAAACGGGCGTTTTTTGAAACATTAATTCACAAAATTCTGTGAACATTTTTGATCTACGTCGATGTGAGGTTAAAACTAATATCAAAATTGAGAACGCACAACCAAAAAAAAAAAGAAAACCCTAGAAAGGAAGAGTTGGTAGTGTTCCTTAATAAATATTGGCACAGGACCAAACATAAATTTGAAGGTTAGGTAAGGTTAGGTTAGACTAGAAATTTTAGTAAGGGTAGAAGAACAAAGGCCACCTTAGAAATCAGGTCAGTATTCTATCAAAACTGCCTATGGCACCTTGATATGGACTTATAAGTTTGAAGAACACTGAAGAAATCAATTATTGAGTGAGCTTTATACCCGGATTTGATGAACGTGGTTGAGGATTGGCTCTCCTTCTTCGGAAATTCCTCCATTAAAGAATTCACAGCACCACAGTCATCAAATTTGGACATAAAACTCATTTAGAATTGTAACATAACATACGTGCATCACGTTTTATAAAAGATACGTCCTCATCAAAGCGCCATAGGCAGTCTGACAGAATATTGACCTGGTAACAGATAGATTAGTAAACCTGCAGGAACGCCAAATAGACGCCGTCTGTGGCGATTTGTTATTTGATAGTACATTACCACAGATGGCGTTTACTTGATGCCTGCAGCAGTCTATTGATCTTAGAATTAAGTACCTACTCAAAGAAATTAATGAAAAATCGATTACAATAAAATTACGTTTTGCAGATATAGAGCCTAGAAAGAAAAAGAAAGAAGAGAGTTTGTTTGCCAGAATTCTTCCATTTCTTGCAATGCCATTCATTATGTCAGCAATGATGGTACCGAAAATGCTTATAGGATTAAAATTTCTGATGGTACAAGCATTTGTGGTAGGAAAGATCGCGATAACGTTGGGGCTGATTAACATGTTTAGAAACCGAAATAATCAGGGTGGAGTGTACAGTCACAATATTGATTTGACCCCCAGTCAGAAACAGATTGTCGAAGCAAATTATGGACATGCTGGAGACGGCCCTGAATACGGGAATTATGTTAACAGTTGGGACAGAAAACGAAGAAGAAAGTGAAATACAAAAAGAAAGATTTTTTGTTAAATTTTATACAAGTTTTTGTTGTTATAGTCTTACGATAATTGTTGTTTCTCTATTTGTTAAACGTGTTGTATTTAATAGTGTACTTATTTATTAATAAAAACTATTTAAAATTTTTAATAATGTTTTTAATCGAATAATATGTAGGATTTTTTTTATTTCGACAGTCTATAATTTTACCAACACTAAAAAACATGTGATAAATATCTAATTAGTGTAATTACTTCCAGTAAACAAATGTATAAATTTTAGGGGAATATAATGGTTTCATCAAAAGATAAATGATACTTTTTGAAAATAATACATTACTGTAAAAAATCTACTTTTTTACGTATGTTTTGGTAAAACATTTTGCGTATAAGTTAAAAATTTTGTGAACCTATTTCAAAAATGTTTGAGAATGTTCTTCAAGATCCCAGACAGATCTGGATTTTTCAGTTGTGATCTAGAATGTTTCAGGATATTCAAAAATACTAGGCAATGTTTTTAGAACAATCCAGAGAATTTTTAGGAATGATTTAGAATATTCAAAAATGTTAGAAATGTTTTACAAGATTCCAGAATTATCTGGAGCTTTCAGCACCGATATGCAACACTCTAGAATGTTTAAAAATATTGGAGTATATTCTATAAGGTTGCAGAATGATCTGGAATTTTCAGGAAGTATCGAGAATATTCCAAGACATTCTCACATGTTAACACATGTTTTACAAGATTGCAGAACGACCTGTAATCTTCAAGAATGATCTAAAATGTCGTTCAATATCCAAAAATGTTCTACATTATTCCAGAATAATCTGGAATTTTCAGTATTGATCTTTTTAGAATGTTAAAGAATATTCTACAAGATTCCAGAAAAGCCTGGAATTTTCACGAATGATCTAGTATATTCCAGGATATTCAGAAATGTTAGAGAATGTTCTACAAGATTTCAGAAAAGCCTGGAATTTTCAGTAATGTTCTAGAATATACAAAAATATTGGAAAGGTTCTACAATATTCCAGAATTGTCTAGAGCTTTCAGCAACGATACAAAAATATTGGAGCTTATTCTACGAGGTTGCAGAATGATCGGTTACTTTCAAGAATGATCTAAAATGTTCTAGAATATTCAAAAATGTTAAAAACTCTCCACACCATTCCAGGATGTTCTAGAATTTTTAGGATTGATTTTTGTAGAATACTCCAGAAGATTCAAAAATGCTGGAGAATGTTCTGCAAGATTCTAGAATTGTGTGGAGCTTTCAGCAACGATATGGAATATTCTACAAGGTTGAAGAATGATCTAGAATTTTTAGAAATTATGTAGAATGTTTTAAGATATTCTCATTTGTTAGAGAACGTTCTACAAGATTCCAGAACGACCTGATATTTTCAAGAATGATCTAAAATATTCTACAACGTTCTACATCTTTCCAAAATGATCTGGAATTTTCAGAAATTATCTAAAAATGTTCCAGAATATTCAAAAATGCTAGTAACATTTGTACAACATTCCGGAATTGTCTGTAATTTTCAGGGATGATCTCGAATCTTCCAGAATACATATTCGAAAAAAGAATTAAACCCTATAGAAACTGCCACAAATTATTAAAAAATGTTCTACAAAGTTCCAGAATCAAACATAATAATCAGAAATTATGAGAAATGTTCCAGAATATTTAAAAATATTAAAGAATGTTCTCTAAGGTTACAAAATCAATTAGGACTGATCTAAAATAATCCAAAATGATCTGGAATTTATAGGAATGCTCAAGAATATTCCGGGGCATTTAAAAATGTTACGGAATGTTCTGTAAGATTCCAGAATGATCTGCGGTTTTCAAGAATATTTTAGAGTATTCAGAAACATTGACAATGTTCTAAATCATTCCAGAATGATATGGAGTTTTTTTAAATGTGTTTCTTGGATGTTCTACATCGTCTCAAAATGATTTGGAATTTACAGGAATGATCTAGAATGTTCAGAAATGGAATTAAATTCTATAAAAGCGTAAAAAATATTCTACAAGATGCTAGAATTTTCAGGATTGATCTTTGTAGAATGGTCCAGAACATAAAAAAAAAATGTTGGAAAATGTTCTGTTCATCATACCAGAATGTTCTGGGATATTGAGGAATCCTCTAAAAATGTAGTAAAACTAAGATTTGGTTTGTAAGCATAGGTGATAGGAACTATTTTATATCTACAGGCGTTTCGTCGGCAACTGCGGCTGACATCTTCAGTGGAACTGTGTAAATAAGAAGAATGTGTCTCGAAGTCTTGACAGCGACAGACGCTGAGAATTCCGGCCACAAAAGCCTAATCCTTATGCTATATAGAATATTCAAAAATACTAAAGAATATTCTAGAACATTCTAAAATGAGCTGCAATTTTCAGGAATGATCTGGAATCTTGGAATATGTTAGTAAAGTTTGGAATTTCAAAAAATTTTTCAGAATGTATCAGAGTTTTTTTATGATTTTGGTTTGTTGGGAATAATTTAGAATGCCAAAAAGATGAAAAATGTTCTACAACATTCCAGGATGATATATGGAAGGGATATGTACATTTGTGTATTTGTGAAAAGTAGACCTTTATTCCATCAAATATACAGGGTGTTAGGTGTATAAGTACAAAAAAAAGAATCATGGATTCCTTGCACAATAAATAACAAAAGTCTAAAAGCATTTTTCAATCGAGTGACAATTAAGTACGCAATTCGTGTTCGAAAATTTGACCCTGAAATTCGGTTTAATACGGGCCTGGCGAAATACGAATTCTCGTAACTGATAGTTTGCAACGAGCAGCGCCACTTACGAAACAGCGTTATCTATCACCGGCGACTATTCTCTAGGGAATAAGCGCGCTAAACCAGGGCCGGCCTCAGAAATCAAAATAATTTTTAATTTTTTTTTTTTTATTTCAAAAGTCAAAAAGTGTATAAATTCATGTTTGAAATGCAACAGGGAACATGTGGTTCTTTTTTTGTACTTATAGACCAAACACCCTGTATAATAGATTCCTGACCAGACAACACCAGGCGGTCATATTGCAGCATTTTTTTATAAAAAGAAAAAGAACAATGGTACCTTTTTGGAGAAAATTGCAAAAGGTATTAGTCTGCTAGATGTTTTATCCAAGTAAATGCAAACAAACCGTATTTTCACATATCAATTAGCACCAGTAAGTGTAAAAAATTCGTAAAACAATCAAAAACCTTTCAACAAATTGGAATATCGGATGCGACATCTTTTGCTTAACTTTCTCGGAAGTGCGCCACCCTGTTTGTGAATAATATTATTATTTTTTTTTTATTATACGGAAGTCGCCTCAATTTTCGGGAAGAACGGAAAGTCCGTGTGCTCTGAGACCACATGGAGTGATATTTTATTATTGAACGTGAAATTTGTCAAGACGGGTTCCATCGGACGTGCCTACCCTCAGTGATAATTTATTCTTTTGAAACCGAACGGCGCTAAAATTTTTCCCATTGTGATTTATTGTATTACCATTACCTTTACAGTACCCTCATAAAGTTCAGACGGAATCATAAAGGAAGGTAACGGACGTTATTCAAGTCTGAAAGAATTTTTACAAGTGACACAGCATAATGTCGTTTGTTTTGTGTTATTGGTCTTTAGTTTAAATAAGCATTAAGTGTTAGTTAAATGTTTAACTAGAATCTCTAATTAAAAAAACTTTAGTTTAAATACGAGTAGAGAAAGTTGACAGAGATTGTTTAATTTATCATAAATATGTAGTGCAACTCTGTCATCCATCACAACATAAATTACTGACTTATCACTGAAAGACTAAAGGGCTATTAAAATTTTAGGTGTTAATTGTAAAATAAAATTGAAACCTATAAACGTGTAAGCAAAGTGCTACAAATTATTAAAAAAATGTTTTATAAGGTTCCAAATTCTCAAAACTGACCTAAAGTGTACCATCATATTCGAAAATGTTAGATAATGTTGCATAACGATCCAAAATGATCTGGAATTTTCAGAAATACTCTAAAACATTTCAGATCAATCAAGAATGTTACGGAATGTTCCAAGAATGTGTTAGAATATTCAGAAACATTAGAAACGTTCTTCACCATTCCAGAATGATATAGAATTTTCAAAAATGTCGTTCTAGAATGATTCAGTATATCCAAAAATGTTTCAGAAAGATCTACATCATTCCAAAATGATCTAGAATTTTCAGAAATACTCTAGAGCATTTCAGATCAATCAAGAATGTTACGGAATGTTCCAAGAATGTGTTAGAATGTTCAGAAACATTAGAAACGTTCTTCACCATTCCAGAATGATATAGAATTTTCAAAAAAATTTCCAAAAATGTTTCAGAAAGATCTACATCATTCCAAAATGATCTGGAATTTTCAGAAATTATCTAGAAATGTTCCAGAACATTCTAAAATGCTAGACACTGTCCTACAAGATTGCAGAATGGTCTGTAATTTTTAAGGATGGTCAGAAAATATTCGAAAATGTTAGCGAATGTTATTAAAATTCTCAGAAGTGATCTAGAATATTCAAAAATAGCATTGAATTTTTTAAACGTATAAAAAGTTATTAAAAAATATTCTACAAGGGGTCAGAATCAAATAGAATTCTCAGGAATGATCTTAAATGTTCCAGAATATTCAACAATATTAAAAAACGTTTTACAAGATTTCAGAATAAGCTGATAATTCTCGGGAGAGATGTAAAATGTTCCAAGATGTTTAAAAAGGTTGAAGAATTTTGTATTGCATTCCAAAATGAATTTTCAGGAATTATCTAGAATATTGTGAAATAGAATTAAATTCTTTGAACGTGAAAATAAATTGAAATTCTTGGGAGTGATCTAAAATGTTCCAGGGTATTTGGAAATGTTAGAGAAAATAATCTGAAATTTTCAGGAACATTCAAGAATATTCCAGGACATTCAAAAATGTTACGGAATGTTCTGTAAGATTCCACATTGGTCTAGGGTTTTCAAGAATATTTTGGAATATTCAGAAACATTATAAATGTTCAACGCCATTCCAGAAGAATATGGATTTTTCAAGAATGTGTTTCTAGAATGTTCTGCATCATTTCAAAATGATCTGAAATCTGAAATAGTTTGCAGGAATGATCTGGAATCTTGGAAAGTGTTAAATAATGTAGTAGGTACATACCTATAACCTTCCGAAAAATGATCTAGAATATTCTAGAATATTCAAAAATAGTATTAAAACCTATAAAGGCGTAAAAAAATTGCCACAAGTTATTAAAAAATGATCTATAAGGTTCCAGAAACAAATGGAATTCTCTGGAATTATCTGAAATGTTCCAGAATAATCAACAATATTAAAATATGTTTTACAAGATTTCAGAATATACTGAAACTCTGGTGTGATCTAGAATGTTCCAAAATATTCGAAAATGTTTGAGAATGTTGTATTAAATTTCAAAATGATCTACAATTTTTAGAGATTATTAAGAAATGTTCCAGGATATTCAAAATGATAGATCACTGTTCCACAAAATTCCAGAATGGTCTGTTGTTTTCAGGGATGATCAATGGAATTCTCTGGAATTATCTGAAATGTTCCAGAATATTCAAAAATATTAGAAAATGTTCTGAAAGATTCCAGAATAAACCGAAATTCTCAGTAGTCATCTAGAATCTTCCAGGAGATTCAAAATGTTACGGAATGTTCTGTAAGATTCCAGATTGGTTTCGGTGTTGAAGGGAGGATTGGTCAATTTTGTTTATTAAAAAAAACTCAAAATTAATTTTGTACACATTCAAAAAAAAAAACCGTCAACAAAAATTTTTTTTATGTAAACTGTATTTATCAATACATATTTTTAAAAACAAAAATCAGTTAATTATAATTAATAAAAATGAAGTTGGACTATTAAATAACGTAACACCAAACACATTTAAAATTAAATAAAGGAAGCAAGAACTAACAAAAAAAAAGTATTTTAGTGAACCATTGTCATTTATTGGTAAGTTAAATTATTATCACTAATAAAATTTCCATATATGTAATTTATACATGATATTCTTATTTCGTTAATTAGTAGAATAGTTCCATTCATACGTAGTTGATTGATGGTATTTTCATAAATAATAAGTATATTAACCCAACGACCAACGAGGTAATAAAAATTCCAACGCTTATAATCCAATTCGTTTGTGTCATAAACCACCCGCTAGGAGTCTTAAACAGGAGGGTGCGACTCTGCAATTCCTTAATGACTTCATAGGCTGTTTATCTACGAGGGAGATAAACTTCAACGCCAGTAAATACATATAAAGTCATGCCTGTTAATACCTGTTTAAAACCAATTTACAGTATTACCATACTTGGGGATTTCCAATACTAATTATCCATTCATTGTTTACGATAGGTTTCTTAATCTAATCCCGAATAGATTTGGATTTCCTTTTTTGATACTGTATGGACATTGTGTGCCAATTATGATAACGAATAATAAAGAAGAGCCAAATTTTTGAATAATAATAATTTAGGGAAAGCTAGTTTTTTTTAATAAACCTTCCTTTTATAATTCTGAACAAAATCTGAAATGTCTCGTGTGCTGCTCGAAATCAAAGGTCACCAAGAACAGCTCAACTATTATTATCGAAAAATTATATTAATCAAATTAGTAGCCTAGAATTTTTTGTACCATCCACTCACTCTCTTTGCTATATTCTTCTTCCGTTTCCTGTTTTTTCCATAATTTAAGTCAAGAAACACGATAGATCTATATCTGTGGTAAGCTCATTAATTTATCTTGTATTATTAAGTTTTTTATACAAAAAATTATAAGCTTCAAATTTGTCAATTTCTTCTTTTTTGATAAACCTGACCATTAACGAGCTTTTTACGAAAAACCGTTCTTCGTGACATTTAACCTCACGTACACGTATGGATGGGGATTATTAGGAGTTTACTGAGAATCGTAAAAGAATTATTTATTTGAATATCCTGCTATCTCCTAATTACTTTGAGATGCCAAATTTTTGAATAATTAAAGAAAAGCTGGGTTTTTGAATAAATCTTCCTTTTATAATTCTGAACAAAATCTGAAATTCAAGTCTCGGTTGAAAATTTTGACTTTACTTGTTCAGGAAGTAAAAAGAAATCCGCTTTTATTGTTGATTTTTCTTCGAGATAAGAACTTTCTCCGATTAGCATAAAAAAAAAATAAAAACCGTACCTAGTGTACCTACCTACCTGAAAATCATCTAAACAAGTAGAGCATCAATGGAAGTTTTATTTTCATCAACAATTTTCCGTTTCAGGCATCAATTACGACGCAGAAGAAATTGTTTGTATCCATTAATTTAAAGTTGAGGTCAATGTGGTAAAACAATCGATTTATTTTGTTCTTTTAGTGACACACAACACTAATACTTACAGGATAATTCAACCAAATAAGTACCGTTACTAGTTTGTACTTGTTTTATCTTCTGTTGCTGTAATACATAATGTCTCTGATACACTTACTATACATTAGAAACATGCGTTTACCTTACGAAAGAAGATAAAATAAGCGTCCAGCTTAACGGAATTTTTACGCTTTCGATACGTGCTTTAGTTTTAATTCAACAAGCGTATAACTTCAGATTGTTTGCTGTATAATCTAGAAACTCGAATGTTTCTGCTTTAATGCCGTTTAAAATAACGTTAATTCTACAAAACTATCTTATGTACCTAGTACTTTCATAAATACTTACTATGTCAAAACTTGACCTTTCAACGCACACTTAAATACAATTTTTCAAAAAAAGTAGAATTATTTTTATCAATTTCTATTTTGGGTAATATCTCCACTAGGTCCAGGGGTCACACTCAATGTAATTTCAAACCTCTTTTCCTCTCTTGTGTCCCAGGAAGTTTGAAGGATATGTGGATGTGGTATGAGCGTGACTGAGAAACATTTTTGGAACATTGGACGAAGTAGAATTAATTTGATCTTTGCTTGATAAAGATCCATATTTAACTGGCCTTCCGATGGAAATAAAAAGAAAATTCTGTATATCCGGAATCTGATGAAGGAATGGATAGGTCCTGGAAAAAATTGTGGGAGTTAATAAAGGAATGTTCCCGTAATAGACTAGGAGATAGATTTTTGGGTCCACGATTTTATGCCTCGAGGAATGAAGAGTACTGAAATATACCTTGAGTAGAACAAGAGGAAATTTGACCCATTCCGTAGGGCGTTCTCTGTGAAAATTCTATTTCCATTAAAAAAAATAATTAACTTCTACCACCTTCATAAATCGATAGTAAAGTATCGAATTTGTAAAAAAAATAGGCAAAATTACTGAAAGTGTCGAAAGAGTTGAAATAAATATTTTAAAGATGTTAAGAAAATTGAAAAATTTCTTTGATTTTCTAACCGCTGCTCAGTAAAAAAAGCAAGTTTTCACCCTAAAGGATTCATTAAAAAATTGACATAAGGGCTGCTAATGGCAAAAGATCATCTCACGGAAAATTTTACGAATTTTCCATCAACTTTCCCGCAATTAAAATGTTCTCTCGCCATTAGCAGCCTTTATGCCAATTTTCTTATGAGTCCTTTGCGGTGAAAACTTTTATCCCTTTACTAGGCAGCGGTTAGAAAATCAGGGAATTTTTTTATTTTCTTTAAGTTTCTATTTCAACCGTTTCGACTCTTTTAGCAATAATGGCCAAAAATTTTTTATCACAAATTCGATACTTTCCTATAGATTTATGAAGGTCGCAAAAGCTAGAAAATCGCCTCAGTTCACATTTTTTTTAATGGAAATCAAATTTCCTTGGGGAAAGCCATATGGAAATGGGTGGGTCAAATTTCCTCTTGGTTTACTCAACTTTAGGGCATATTTCTGCACTCCTCGAGGCATAAGTTAGAAAATCGTGGACCTAAATCTATTGCCATCCAGTGGATTCGTATATTACACCCCCTTTATAAATCAATAAATAAATAATGGGTTAACAATTAACTTTGTTACTGACTTTTATTAGAAATCAAGAGAATCTATTTTGAATTGACCTGAAAAGTTAATAAAAACGAAATAGTGGTCGTTCTCATTCAGCGTCTTGGAATAAACATATTAACGTCGTATTTCAGCAACAAATAGACTGATTTACTTATGGAATCTCTTGATTGATTTCAAAGTAAAAAAATCTTTCTTTTCAAATGATAAAATTGTTAAAACAATTACATATATTATTTGTGTAAAAATGATGGTTTATCTTCTTTTTCGTTTGTGAAAAAAATAATTAACACAATTTAACATTCCACACCTTAAATTATATGTCTTATTAAAATACCTTAAAAAATAATTTCTATAACTACACATTATCTTACGAGAGCAAAAAAAAACATCTTTTGACAGTCTTTGAATGCTCACAGCGTCACAGCTCCAAAAGCTCAGTGAATTTTGAGTTGTAAACATAAACATAGATACTGGAAAGTTTATCTAATTTTATCAGCCCCTAAAATGTTTAACAAGTCTTATCAATTCAATAATTAGATCCCAAAATATTAGTACCTAACTCTTGGACCATCTAACTTTTTCTACGTAAATTTCAGACAAACAGTAATTTATTTTGGTACATTTTTTAAATTTGCACACCCTCCCTCCCTCTGAAAGCTATAGCTATCCTCATTCCTAAGTCTAAATAAGGACAATTCGCTAAAATTTCAAACAAAATTTTCTGGTCTCTATCTCAAAAACTTTCTGCTTTTATTTTTTTTTTTTTTGAGCTCTTAAAAAACCCAACTTTTACAATTATCAAATAAAACGTGATGGAAAAATCATTTGATTATGTCAGCCACAAGCCAACTTTTCAACCCTCATAAAAGCAGAAGAGAAAATGGTGCTGCATAGAAAGTATATATGCTTTTCTTTTTTTAAAAATGTTCCTACCTTTAAGGGGGTGAAGAAGATGACAAAACTTTCTGTGGGAAATAGATTATTATAAAATTAGATAGGAAAATAGTGACACCTTTCTTATTTCCTCACAAATTCTCTATCCATTTTCCCACCAAATTCTCCACCCCTAGGAACTTTTTATATTTTATGGTACCTACACTATTATTCCTAGGAATCCACAGAAACTTTTTTCCACACCAATGAAAACGGTTCTTTTTTTTTAATGTTAAGTTAAATAAATCTATTACATATTTACAAAAAAATAATAATTTTGCTCTTGACAAATATGCTTTTAATTATTTTTCATTGTCAAATTCATTCTTACAAAATAATTAAAAATACTAATTAATTACTTGTGTATTATACTAATGGTCTCAAAATCTTCACGCTGAGTCCCTAAACGAGAAAATTTCCCACCATCAATGGGAGCTTCTCAGAAATCACCCCGAAGAAACAAGTTCAAAGAGACTGGTTAATAAACAGGTAGGTAAACATAACAACCCCTGGCGGCTTCCAAAAGCTGTCGCTAATTCATTCACCTGTACTTATTGGTATCAATAAAGCAATTGTCCCTTTCTTTCCTTTTCGCTCTTCTTCACAAAAGGATAATGTTGTTACGGAAGACCACCCCTTTTGTCTTATCCCTTCGTCTTTTTCTATTCCGGTATAAAAGCCGATTTCATTCATAAAATTCACATTAGTTTGGTTTTTGAATTACAAACGACAAGTTGCCCAAAAATGAGTTATCTGTTGCTAGTGGTTTTTATTGAAACTGTTTGTGGGGTGTCTTCCACCTGGTCTTCCACCATCAATGGAATTTTTTTATCACGAAACTTGGTACCTTATTCTGTAAGTAAATCAAAAATTTCAACCACTATAAAAAACTAAAAATCATTTTTTTTTTCAGGTAGGATTTAACCCCAGCTTAGTGGAAAGTGCAGCAGTAGGAGCCCAAGTGGCTATTGACCATTGCCAAGACAAGTTCAAGTGGGATAGATGGAATTGTCCTGAATCAGCTTTTATAAGGTACCAATTTCCTTAAACAAATTGTCCTCCAAAATTATTTTAATATTCTATAACTTTTTTTTTCTATATTAACAGACGTCACAAAAGTCAACCTGCTACAAAAGAAATAGCTTTTGTGCACGCAATTTTGGCTGCTGGGATAGTCCATACGGTAACCAGGAACTGTTCGAGGGGTAACATCCCCGGGTGCGGTTGCAATCCAACTTATGGAAACACAAGTCTTCCTTCTGGAAGAGAGTCCAGGATGTTCGAAGTTGATGCGTCTATAAAAGTGGGTGCTGTAGATTGGCACTGGGGTGGTTGTTCCGATAACGTGGAATATGGAGAACAAATTTCCAGGACTCTACTTGACCAAACGGAAAGAGGAAACGACGTAAATGCTCATATTCATCTACACAACAACCTCGTTGGAAGAAAGGTAAGTTTGAATTTGTATGAAAATAGTAGATGATAAATTGAGATTGATTTATTATCATTTAAAAAAAAACATAGTTTGGATGAGTGTTGATCGTATAGTTAAATGGTTTTTTTTAACAAAGGACGTTTTGGGAATATTTTTGTCTGTATCTGAATCTGATAAAAATTGGTAGAATTATTTCCTAAATTCTGAACAAATCCTAGATATTCACAATGGATCATTTTTTGCACATTTGTAGAGAGCTTAAAAGTTGAGCGTCACAATTTTTAAAAATTAAATTAAACAATAAAAAATTTAATAAACCACTGCCGATTAGCATTTAGTTCTGTATAAAAATAAGTTCTGAAAGAAAAATTGTATAATCAAAATTCAGATGATGAAATCTTTTTGTGAATTGGTTTTTGATTTGGGCCTTTGTCTTTCTTTTTTTGTTAAATTCAATTTATGTTATTCGTAAGCCAGGCTTCGTCTTGGCTTTGTTTTTAAACTTGCTACCACAAGTGTGGTCTTAAGTTTGGTCTTAAAGTTTCGTAGTTTCAATATCTTTCTATTTTTTCGTTAAATACAAACTTGTGTTATTTATAAGTCAGGTTTCGTCTTGATCTTGATTTTAGACTTATTATTACAAAGGTGATCTTGACAATGGTCTTAAATTTTTGTGGTTTGGTCTTATACCTGCAAGGATTTTATTCCATTTTTTGTTAAAATCAATTTCTGTCAATTATATTTCATTTTAGTCTTGATTTGGACCTTGTTATTAAAAATATGATCTTGACAATGGTCTTAAATTTTTGTGGTTTGGACTTTGTTTTGTCTACAAGGTTAATGTTTCTAGCATTTTTTTTTATTAAATACAATTTTTATTTTTCGTAATTCAGATTTCACTTTTGTCTTGATTTTGGACTTGTTATTACAAAAGTGATCTTGACAATGATCCCTCATTTTTGTGGTTTGGTCTTATACCTGCTAGGATTTTATTTTCTCCATTTTTTGTTAAAATCAATTTATATTAATTGTATTTCATTTTAGTCTTGATTTTGGCCTTCTTATTACACATGTGATCTTGACAATGATCTTAAAATTTTATGCTTTGGTCTTTGTCTTGTCTGCAAGGTTCATATTTCTAGCATTTTTTTTTTTGTTAAATACAATTTTTACTATTCGTAATTCAGATTTTACTTTTGTCTTGATTTTGGATTTGTTATTACAAGAGTAATCTTGGCCATATCATGGTCTCAAATTTTTGTGGTTTGGTCTTATATCTACAAGGATTTTATTCCATTTTTTGTTAAAATCAATTTCTGTTAATTATACTTCATTTGTACAAGTGTGGTCTTAAAGTTTTGTAGTTTGACCTTTGCCCTTTTTTGCAAGCATTTTATTTCTACCATTCATCAACATTTTTTTTATTTGTAAGTAAGATTTCATCTTACTCTTCTTCATTTTGGCCTGTAATCTCAACCTTTTTGCAGTTTAGTCTTTGATTTTGGTCTTTGTGTTGTCAGCAAGGTTTTTATTTACAGTATTTTTTTTGTTTAATTTCAATTTATATTATTTAGAAATCAAATTTTGTCTTGATTTTGACCTCATTAGTACAAGTGTGATGGTAGCCTTAGTTCTAATTCATTATGGTTTGGCCTTTGATTTTGGCCTTCGTCGTTTTTTCTTTTGTAGCATTTCTTTAAACACATTGCACCCTTTTTGAAAATTAGATTTGGTCTTGGTATTGATTTTGGACTTGTTACTACAAGTTTGATCTTCGATTTGTGATTTAGTCTTTAACTTTGATCTTTATCTTCTCTCTTCAAGACTTTTTTTGTGGCATTTTTTCGGTATTTGTAAGCCAAATTTCATTTTGCTACTGCAGGTGTGTTCTTGGGTCTTGGTCTTAAGTTTTTGGGAAGATCAAAAGCGATTTTGTTCATCTCTGAATCACAAGTTTTATTGATATGTTTTTTCCAAATCCGTTATTGTTTGAAATAGTTTATGCTTACAGTAGTTTCATTACAAATCGATATAAATTAAATTGGAGTTCATTTAATTACTAGGTCGTGCGTGAAAGTATGACGAAGAGATGCCGCTGCCACGGAGTGTCTGGTAGCTGCTCGATGCAAACCTGTTGGATGCAATTGGCCCCGTTCTCGGAAGTTGCAGAGCGCTTAAGAAAATTGTATGAAACAGCAGAAAATATCAACTACGAGGACGACCTGGGGAACACGGCGTACGTAAGCAACGTAGCGGAAAAATTGCTCAGAAGCAAACGCTACAGTTTGGTCTACACGAGGAAATCCCCCAATTATTGTCGACCAAACAGTGCAACAGGTAAAAAATAATAAAATGAAGATGATTGAAATGAATGGTCGAGAAGTCGATTCGTTTTTTTTAATAAATGCATATTATCTATTTTCAGGTTTGAAAGGAACCCTTGGAAGGGCATGTTCAAGATCAAAAGGTGAGAATGTCAGTCCAGCCGAAAGAAAAAGTTGCAGGAACCTTTGCCATTCTTGTGGTTATCGTGTGCGAAAAGAAAAAAAGGAAGTGACCAAACGATGTAATTGCACGTTCAAATGGTGCTGCGAAGTAAAATGCGATATTTGTACGGAAACGATTGAAGAATACTTTTGTCATTAACACGTCGTCTCGTCACAAAAGCCGGAAATGGCCCAGGAAGTTGAACCTGTAAAACAAAACAAACCTGCCATCCATGTGCAATAAAATTCTTAGGAAATAAGTTTTAACAAAAGGAAGCAATTAAATTATTATTTATTGTAAATAGTAGAATAAGGCGTTATAAATAAATAAATTTAAGCAAAACATTAAAACTATTTATTCAAAAGACCATATTTGAAACCCTTACAACAAACCCTTTCATTCGATATGTCACATGATACATTATGCAAAACTTTTTAAATTTTGTAATTTGCTGCCCAAATGTGATCCGCATATCAATTTCACAGAATTTTGTGCTTGTTTTAAAAACTTCAAAAATACGGGACTATCAAAGAAAGCCTTTCAAAAAAAAAAATAACAGTGTATCCATGGCATTGGCATAAACAAAAATTATTGTAACGGGAAGTAGCACGCAAAATTAGTTTTTGACTTAGAATCATTACAAATTTTCTTTTACGGGATCCTTTTACTAAATTTCAAAATGGTGAGTGAGACAAACATTTGATAAACCCATTTCTGAAATCCATTCAACTTGTGATTTTAGAGAGAGTGCATTTCTATACACGTCGGTCAAGCTGGTGTCCAAATTGGTACGTCTACATGGGAACTGTACTGTCTAGAACATGGTATTCAACCTGATGGTACCATCCCTGCAAGCAAGACGTCTTTATGTTCCTCAGACAATTGCTACGGAACGTTCTTTTCAGAAGTAGAGAACGGAAAAATGGTCCCCAGAGCCATCATGGTCGATTTAGAACCATCAGTAATTGGTAATATTAACATAAGTGATGAATCAGGATGAACTTAGATCCAGAAATATGTGTCAGAGTAGAATGAAAAAAAAAAGAGAAATCAAACAAAAATTATTTGAGTGATGAAGACAAAATTATAGACCTTTCGGCAATTAAAATGGGCTCTGGTCTCCAATATCTGTACATTTTTCTCTTTTGACGCATATCCTCATACTGATTCACCACTTATTTTGATTGACTGTACATTAGAATGTCTTCTACATTTGGGTCTCTTTGTTCTCAATTGTATCCTCAATATTTCTGTGCAAAGATTTTTGCACTTCCCTTAAAAATAACATTCACATGTGTGAGCCTCAGGCTTTCAGATCCACACATATGGATGGATTTTTGTTATGCAAGTAAACAAGTTCTCATTTGTTGATTTTAGATGAAGTTAGATCCAGCAAATACAAGCACCTGTTTCATCCCGAGCAACTGATTACTGGTAAAGAAGATGCTGCGAACAACTACGCTCGAGGGCATTACACAATCGGAAAGGAAATGATTGACGCTGTTATGGAAAGAATTTACAAACTAGCAGAGAATTGCTGCGGACTTCAGGGATTCTTCGTTTTCCACTCGTTCGGGGGCGGAACGGGATCCGGTTTTACTTCCCTTCTAATGCAGAAGTTATCTCAAGATTTTGGAAAGAAGAGCAAACTGGAATTTGTCGTCTATCCTGCTCCTCAGGTACAAAATACCACCACCACATAGTACGTTTATAAAAGAAAACGTTGAGTAGTGTCTGTCCATACCAATGGAACAATGAGTACAAATGCTTTCCGATTCCACAGGGCTTATCAAAAATTTGAAATTGTCTTTGGAAATCCTTGTTTTTGGTTTCCTTCATGATTAGGATTCCTTACGAGAAAGCAAAAACACTGACAAATATAATTATGAATTCAAAAGTTCTTCAAACACATAATAATAAAAATAAAAAATTAATTTTAAAAGTCAAAATGTCAAAAATAGAACTCTAAGACCGTGATTCACCATTTGAAGAACTCCTTTGTTCTTCTTCTTTGAAGATACCATGTTAGGAGGCGAAACACTTGTCAACTATTTTCCAGATATTTATTAATAGGCCATTAGATAGTCGTTGATTTCAGTGCTTCATTTTCTCTTCATCTTTTAAAGTAATTCTACAATTTAGGTTTGCACTGCCGTGGTAGAACCATACAACTCAATTTTGACGACACACACGACCCTAAACCATTCCGATTGTGCCTTCATGGTGGACAACGAGGCCATTTACGACATTTGTAGGAGAAAACTGGGGATTGAAAGACCTGATTACATCAACCTGAACCGGTTAATAGGTCAGGTGGTGTCTTCCATTACAGCCTCCCTGCGTTTCGACGGGGCACTAAACGTGGACCTCACGGAATTTCAAACGAACCTAGTTCCCTACCCGAGGATCCATTTTCCCTTGGCCTCCTACGCGCCTGTGGTATCATGCGAAAAGGCATACCACGAAGGAATGTCGGTTTCCGAAATAACGTCTGAACTCTTCGACCCTGCCAACCAAATGGTAAAATGCGACCCGAGACTGGGCAAATACATGGCTTGTTGTCTGCTGTACCGTGGAGATGTAGTGCCAAAAGATGTAAACACATCCATTGCCCAGATGAAGGCCAAAAGTAACGTTCGGTTTGTTGATTGGTGTCCAACGGGGTTCAAAGTGGGAATTAATTATCAGCCTCCAACCGTCGTGCCAGGTGGGGATTTGGCAAGAGTCCAAAGGGCTGTTTGTATGCTTTCGAATACAACGGCCATTGCGACAGCTTGGAGCAAACTGAACAGGAAATTTGATTTGATGTTTGCCAAAAGGGCTTTTGTCCACTGGTACGTCGGAGAAGGAATGGAGGAAGGGGAATTCGCCGAAGCAAGGGACGATCTTGCAACTTTGGAAAGGGACTATGAAGAAGTGTCGTCAGATTCACTGGAGGAAGACGAGGAAGAAAATGCTATTGGTTTGTAATGTATTTAACATCCTACAATACATTTTACATCTTGATTATAATTATTTTACATTTTTTTGTTTATTATAAAGAATTTGTGTAATAATAAATGGCAATATAAATTTTTAACTCATAAAATAAATGAATAAAATTACGAAAAGGTTTATCAAACTATGTAATTTTCTGTTGCATTTACGTAACTTTAAAACGAAATTAAATTATTTTTCGCTTTATTAATCTTTTTTTTTTTTTAATTAATCTGCTCATGCATAGTCAAAACTGCATCCAAATCGGCCTAATATCAAGAATATTATTCCTTTTTAAAGAGTACCCTTTTCATTACCTCTTGGCTCTATAGATAAGTCGATAATTTGAAAAAAATAATACTATAAGTGAAAAAATGTTATGTTAGTGTTTTATACAAGAAACTTGTTTAGTGGTAGTTTTAAAAAAAAAATTATATGAAGCTTTTTGAAGAAATAAAATTTAATTTAAATAACAGTAAGTTGAGCGCCATCTGCGTAATTTAGCTCCAAAGTAGGTTCACCACCAACAGTGGAATCCTTAAACCAAAGGACCCTGTTGGTGGTGAACCTACTTTGGAGCTAAATTACACAGATGGCGCTCAACACTGGTTAATCCCCTTTATTGCCTTTAATTAAGAACAAAGAAGGGACCGACACTTCTTTTCGCATCTATTACGGTTTTCGCTACGTAAGCGTCTAAAGGTTAAAAAACGCGTTTTGCAAAACTTTAATATCATATAAATAGTAGTAAGAATAATTTACCAGTATTAAAAATTTGCTAAAATGTTGTTCTCGTCGATCTCTGCAAGAATCCGCGACGAAAGATATTTTCGCACGAAAAATTCCTCATCTGCTAGACTAAATAACTTATCAATGACGTCGTGCGTAAGCACTTGGGCCCTAAATTCTCGATGGTAACAGCCTAAGGCGCCTTGATGAGAACCTCCTCCTCGTCTGCTAATTTCGAGATTTCGACAAGATACTGATTAAGAACATACTTCATTCTAGCGAGCAAATTAGAAAAAAACTATTGTGTAAAATATCATATGAAAGAACTTGTTGTAAAAGCCTCAAGTATGTTGTTTTTTATAATTTCAAAATAGTTTTAAAGTTTTTTAAGAAAATAAATGAATATTGACCATCGCCCTCTTATCATAGAAACTGACGAGCTTAAAATTTCGAAAAAAGAATATAATACGTGCAAAGTCCTAAATGAACGTTTAATTCTGTCAATGTTGTATAAATCACCAAAACGCCCTATTAATTCACCTTTTTGAAAGTGCGCCGCTCGTCTATAAACAACTCCAAACACTTTAAAGACTGTTTAACTCTTTGTATATTACTATTTATTGCCTTTACAGTTTACAAAACATTAAAAATAAGTAAATAAACTACATTAGAATAAATCAAATAAATATTTTATTCATATTTTTGATATAATAGTTACATAAATACAGTTTTCGTTAAGGTACACTATTTGATATTAAAATGTAATACATTTTTTTAATTTTAAATGTTCTACATAGACAAAATTCAAATTTGTTTATCAAAACTGGAATATATTATATTTATAGAAAGACTAGAACAAATCATTACTTAGAATAAAAAAAATACAACAAAAAATATGTAAATGCAAAAAAATACTTTAAGTCCCCGTAAATCTAGAAAAAAATTAAGTACCAAAATATTCGAATGTAGCAGTAATTAAATCAGCCTTTTTAAAAAATAAATAACTTGATAGGTACAATTATTTATACATTATTCATACTTTAACGGTAAGTGGTAAAAATACTTTAGACTTGTTATATGTATAAATATAATTAAAATACTTTGTAAATTGAATTCGGCAAAAGTGTTTTCAACACCCTGCCTTTTAATAAGTACATTATCACAAGCTGATTTTTCAACAGTAGAGAAACAGATTAATTAATTATTATGATCTAACTAAAAGTTTATTAAGTCTGTCTATTTCGGCCCCAAGTGTATCAACATTTTCCTGAAATCGAAAAACAAAATTTATCAACAAAAAAATGCCATACAAGTACATAAGGATAAAATAAATGGTACTCATTTATTTTTCACTGTAAAAGGTTTATTTAAGATTTTATTGCTAATTTTTGCACAAATATCTTCTATATGACTGATATAAATTTCATTCTAATCCATTTAACCATTCAGAAGATATAAACTTTTGGTTCTTTTTACTCCTAAACGGTTTAATATTGAAAACTGTGGTCATTTTAAGTGGTACTAATTACGTATTACGTATGAATTTCGAATCAGGGTCGGACCGGTTAGTAAGAATTTCTCTCAGGGTTTTGGTTGTGGTGAATTCCTGTAGATTGGGAGGCTTTACTACTCCAGCAGATTTTGGGTCCGCGTGTAACTAGTCTTCAAACTAATGATTCTACTATGATGCTGACGACTGTTTATCTCCTAATATTTATTTTTGACCGTTTTCAAAAAAGGAAAGGATTCTGAACTCAACTTTGTTGTATGTTCCGTAATCTCTTTGCCTTTTGTGAACCAATTTTAATGAATATTTTTTATTAACTAGGTTATTTTCGAGGGTAGTTCGGATTAAATTTAAAGAAAATACATATGAATCCCATTAATTGAATTCTTAGTTTCAGTTTCTATTTTGATTACATTTTTAATGCAACGATTTTTTGCTGAACTAATTAAAAAACTTTAAAAAAATAATCACAAAGTTATTCGTTCGTAATGTAATTACTTAACTTTAACGAATTGGTTAAACTGAAAATTTACCAATTTACCCGTTTTAGTCCTAGATACTAAAATATTCACGTACTCGCGTTTCCCTCTATCTCCCTATACGTTAATTCTTAAGTAGTTAACTCGAAAAATAAGAAACGAACCTTCAACGTCATATTTTTGAGTAAGGCATCTTCAAGTACGGCTTGCAATTTTCGGTTGATGTCTAGAGACAGTTCTAGTGTCAAGCTGTTGTCTGTTACTCGTGAGCCATACACAGATGCCATTATTCCATGCGTTTTTGCTATGTTTGCCTAAAACAACGACTTTAATATACCAAACGATTCATTTAAAAATTTCAGAACTAAAACACCAACATGCGTTAAGTAAAATAAAATAAAATTGCTATTAGTAATAACATGAAAAATAGTGACACTATTTTAATTTTCTAATTACGGGATACTACAAATTAATGGTCACTTTAATTAACTTACCGATTTTTTGTTTTCTGTTAGCATGGAATATAAAAAGTTAATGTTTTTTTTTTCGAATCTTTTACGTATTTAATGTATTTTTTTCAATAGGTAATAATTAGAAAATACGATAAAAGGAAAAATAAAGGTCCACAAAATTAAGAAATAATTATTACCTTATTCTTATCCATGGAATTCGACGTTAATGCTCCGGCATGATCGTTTAGCATATAATTTTGTAATAAACGCGACTTCTTTTGTAATTCCTCAATCAAAGTGTTGATATGTTCTTCTAAAAAATCAATTTTTTCTGATTTTCTAGCACTAACACGCTGTAGTTTCACTATGTGGTCTATTAAAGTCTGCTTTTCTATAACCATCTCAGGTTGAATTACCTAAAAGTAAATAGTTATAAAAAAACAATTCCTCTTAATTATTTTCTTTTCTCTAATTTTACTTTAATCTGCTCTGTTGTGGGGGATGGAGAAGAATTAGAACTTCCTTCGCCGATACTCACAGTGCTGCTAGAACTGCTATTACAGTTGCTAGAACTTTCAGTTTGTTCCAATTTCTTCCTACATTGCTGCAGCTCCTTATTAACCTCCTATAGTAATTAAGATATCTTTTAATTGTAAGAATTAACAAAAAAGAATTAGCTACGATCAGGAATCTGAGTGTGCTATCCTACAATCGGTTTGCTATTAAAAATAAAATCTATATTGCCTGGACTATAATTTATAAGTTTACACCAGTGGGATTATGTGATAAGTTTTTAGCACAATTTTAAAACAATTCATACTTCTCGTGTTTTCCACCCGCAATTGTAATTGTAATTGTAATTTATTTTACCAGTTTGAAAATATACAATAATATACATAGTATACAGTGTACAAATATAATGGTTCATTAATTTTTTATCTACTTTTATTAGACGAACTGTAAACGCTGTTATAACCGAGACATTAATTTTTGAAAAACAAAACATTATTTTCCAGTTTTTCAATTTTTCCTGCGTGAATTGAATCCAGAACTCAATTTCATTGGAAATTTCATTTTCTATGATAGACCTAAGTTAATTATTTTGCATTACAATTTAACATCAAACTGAAATAGAGGAATTGTAGCCTGTGATATCTACTTTCAAAAACCGTTTACAAAATTAAAATTGCACTTTTTCTATTAATACGGTGACGTAAATAAAATAATGCCTTAAATTCCTAATATTGTATTTATTCAAAAACTACTAAAGCTACGAGTTTCCCGTCTGATTCCTGCCTTTCATTAGCTGTAATTTGCCCGAATATTTTTTCTTAATATTCTAAATTACCAGGTATAAATTTAAAAAAAACAATGATCTTTCGTTATCGTTTCCTTTCTCGATAAAGAATCGCCCAAATAGACTTCTGAAAAAAATCGTTTTGTAGGTTTTTTAATTGTCTACAATTTGTCCATTGGATATAATCCGCTTCGTTGGCTAGTTTTCTAATTATAGAAAAGAAACAGAAAAATTGTCATTTCTCTGTAGTTCTTAGTGCTTAAGAAAGTTTTTATGATCTACCAGCTATCCTACAATCGGTTTGCTATTAAATATAAAGTCTATATTGCCTGGACTATAATTTATCTGTTTACACCAGCGAGATTATGTGATAAGTTATAATCGAAAAACTACTAAAATCACGTTTCCTCGTTCGTGTTTTTAAATTAATGGTACAGTGGTCTCCGGACAATAGTTTTATCTATTAACTGGACTAATACAGAGTTTTACAATAAACTTACTCTCAGTGAAAGCTCCAGCTTTCTTTTCAAAACCATATTTTCCCCTTTATGGTCCGCCACTTCTTGATTTAAAATCTCACATTTCTTAATTTGTTCTGCCAATTCAGCCTTCAAGGAACCTACGTCTTCTGTATATTTCTTACGTTCTTCGTTGAGTTGAACGGATAAAGTGCTGACCCTGATCTCATTTTCTCTGACCGAATTTTTCAGAATCGTTTGCTCACAAACTAACTGCTGCACCTGAAGATAAATATCATTTTTGGCAGGAGATTAATTGCAGTATGTGGCAATAAAGATTTACTTTCGTTTCCATTGACGTGAATTCGGATTGTAGGGTGACATTTTTATCAGTTAATTGTTTAGTGAAGGCTAACATTTCAGCTTCACGTTCTTTACATGATTTCGTGTCCAATTCTAAATCGATATTTCGCTGTTTGAATGCTGCTAATTGGACATTTAGTTCCTCAATTTGTTCGTCTTTACTGCAAAAAGGACAAAAGTATTAATTTGCAAACATTAATCGTCATTCTTACATTTTTTGTACACATTTTAGTTGTTCGATTTCTATATTTTTTGCATTCAGTTCCTGTGATAATTGTTTCCTTTCTTCGCTGTTATTTCTCAATTCAACATATTTTGCTTCAATATTGGTAAACTGTTTTTGCAAGTCTTCCAGCTTTAGCGAAAGATCATTGTTTCCTTTAACAAGCTCAATTTCTTTAGTTTTCATCTTTTCCAAGTTAGACTGAAGTTGAGACACTTGGCTTTCTTTCTCGTTCTTTTCATGTTTCAACAGAATTAACTGTGCCTGTAGTTCTTGAACTTGTTTCCCTAGAAATATAGAAAATTTACCGCTTAAGTAACTCCCAGTGGAAAGCCCAAATCGAAAACAGAATAAATAACAAATTTTGAAGGGAAACGAATTATGTGACTTTAATTTTATTGGCGATAGTCGCTTCTATTGATTATAATTTTATCATATATTTTGTTGAGATACAAAGAGTCTTTTTGGTCATTCAAATGATGAGACAATTGTTTAATATGGATAACTTCTGAAATTATTTGGGTTCTTCATCTAAAATAGCGGTACCTTCCCAGTTAATGATCGAAACGTTGTTTTTAAACTAAATTAAATAATTTGGAAACTTACCAAGAACAAAAGCTTCATTATTTTGGGAGTAACGAAAGGCCTTGATGTACTCTTCTGCATCGGACTTAGCTTTTTCAATTTGACTGGTAACATCTTGCAACTTTTTAGTCAAATTTTCAATATTTTCATCTTTTTCCTGAAACATTATTTCATGAAAACACCAAACTATACAGAAGGTGTCTGAAAGTAGTTTCAATAAACGTATCGAATCAAAGCCTGTCTTCTAGCACATGGTACTAATTTTGAACCATTTGTACTCATTGGCACCCTATTAATTTCCGTATTTTTCCAGTAAAATCCTGTATAATACCAAAATAGAACTTACTTTATTAGTTTCCGCTTGACTTTTCAAATTATTTTGACACCATTTGAGTTTGGTTTCTAATATGCTCAGGTCAGATTTTGTGCTTTCTAACTCCTGTTGACTAGATTTTAATTCATGGCACTAAAAACTGTCGTTAAATACTTGTTCATTAATAATTAATACAAACGACTCACCTTATGATCTAAGATTTGACAAATTCTGGTCTTCTCTGAACACATCATTATGACTTTGTGATGTAAAATTTCGTTTTCTCTAGTAACATCCTTCAGTTTCTTTTCTACTTTATCAGTGAGTGTCTTTTGGTCAATAACAGCTTTCTCATTAACAGCATATCTAATAACCATTGCTTCCTTTTCTTTATTTGCCGTCTCATACTTTAGATTCACCTATATAATTACTAGACTCACAAAAAATGAAGAAAAATATAAAGTATACCTGAATATTTACCAACTTAAGCTTTGCATCTAATTCATTATTAACGTTATTAAGCTGGAAGCACTTTTCTTCGAGATCTTTGATTTTATCTAAATACTGATTACACGAACAAGCATTATCGTTTTTACAAGACTGTTCTTCCATTGCATCCTCGACGTAAACATGCTCATCTAATTCTTTTGATAAATCCACACCTAGTTCACTGCAAACATCCTCGTCAACCGTATTTATACCATTTAAAACAGCCTCTTTAATTTTCTCTTGGGATCCAATATTTTCTGCTAATATAGTACCTGTATGAATGTCTTTATCCGACATATCGACTTCTTAGCAAGAGACCATGACCTCAAAGATTATTTTATAATTACTGTTTCTTAAAATTTCATTTCACTTTGCCTTTTTTTCATTAAAATATGTGTAAAATATTTGCAAAACATAATTAGTTAGGTTATGTGCTACAACTGTCATCCACCATAAATATTTATGTCGATTTATATAAGTGGTAAACTCATTTCGACATGTTGAGCGCCCTCTAGCAGATGTAGTTGCCACTAAAATTAAAAGGCGCGGAATTCAAAACAAACGTTTGTTTCAAACTATATTATCTAAAATTTTAACAATTTTAATTTTATTTTAACTTTTAAAAATTTAATTTTATTAGTGTAATTTAAGTTAACTTAATACTAATTTTATTTAAATTCATCTAATTTTAATTAACACATGCTGAATTATCTTTAGTTTCTGCAACGAATTATTAGTAGAAATTTACTTAGAAATTATACACACGATTTAGAATACAGTAACATATTTGAGTCCCTGAAGATGCCCTAAAACCAGGGCAAAAAAGCTGCCGGGTGAAAATAAAAACTTCCTGATATTATTTTTGTTGACCTTTAGGCGTTATATTAATTAATAATTCACAGTATTCAAATTCCAATCTCTTCTATAAAAAAAGGAAATACTTGGTGGCTTGTCAATTTTCTATTTAATATTTATAACACAGTAACAGGAAATAAAAAATAAGTCAAAATAATGATGAAGAATAATTCTTGTGAAAATTGAAAAACAGTGGAAAATTCTGAATTAAAAGGACAGTTTATTTATGATAAACTTCTTGCTGGTTTACTTCCCTAAATTTGAATATTGGCTATTTTACACCTAGCGCCTATATCAGGCATAGTCAGTACTAATTTTGACGCTATCTATTTTGGCGGATTTTTTGAATTCGTTTAAATCATAATCTTTTTTTGAAATAATAATTAATCGCTATGATATGGGCCGATACGAGGCTATTTAATCATTTATCACAATTTGTGAACTGTAATGTATAACAAAATCCACCAAAGCAGTTAGTGTTCTTGTAGGCTGACTGTAATAATAAAAAAACTTTTTTTGGGAATATATTTCTGCTTTAAATTTAAAGCCTCCATTTTTTTTTTTTACAGTTTGTAAATAAATAACGATATAAAAAAAGAAAATTAAATAGAGTACATCATGCTAAGTAACGAATTATAAAAGCAAAAACTCATTCAATGGGTAGACACATTTACAGCACTTTTAAAAGTATGTTTACATCGTATAAAAAATAAGTAAAAAACGCTCACGCTGCCGTTGCACTTAAACTGGTAAAAAATTCTATCCTAGTTGAAAAGATGTTTTATGTGCAACTTTTTTATTTTGTTAAATTAAATAATTAATCACCGTTTATAAGCAATAATTAATCGAGTAATGCTATTTTGGAATATAATTTAATTAAGATTTAACTAAAACGTTTTTCTATGCACTGCCCTCTGACCCTCTTCGTCATACTCTCGTTTTGAAACCCACATTTTCTTAAACGTGTCCAAAGACGCCAAAATTGAACCTCCAATCCAAGTCGAATACAATCGCTCTTGGGGCGCTGAAATCTAAAATTTCGTTTAAAATGAAGAAACATGAATTGTTTAACTACAAAATAAAACAATAACTTACTTTAATCTGTACATCTTTAGGTGATAACCTTTTGATTTCTGATAGAAGCCGATCTCCAAAGCCCTAAAAGAATGTTATAAATATTGATCAACAAAACAAATTTAAAAAAACTTTTACAGATTACCTTAAATAACGTTGATCCTCCTGATAAGACAATATTCCTAAACAAAACCTTGCGAAGATCAAGATCAGATTTATTAATGGAATACATGAGTACTTCGTGTAGTCCTTCGCATTCCTCGCCTACTAAATCAGGTCTAAAGAGTACCTCAGGTGCCCTAAACTTTGCAGGTCCAATTTGTATGGTGTTACCATCTGGTAATGTGTACGAGGTATGTTCTGCCTCTAGAGTTTCCTCTTTAATGGGATTATTTGCTAAATAACATTCTTTTTCTTTTATTGTTCTCACAGTTTCGAATTCTGCAGTTGTCCTAAAGTTAATGCCCTCTTTCCTGAGAAGTAACCTATAAAAATTACACTTAGGTATATCTCTTAAATCTTTTATTGTTAGGTATAACTTACTTTAGATACCGTGTAACATCTCTACCGGCAATATCAATCCTCATGATGCTATGTGGCATTGCAAAACCTTCATATATAGGCACTGCATGTGTTACTCCATCTCCTGAGTCTAAAACTACTCCTGTGGTTCGTCCAGTAGAGTATCTACATCAAATACAATTAAATTTTAATATCAATGTAGCTAAATTATGGAATGTTAGATAACTGGGTGCATTGGTTCATTTATAGCTTCCAAGTTAATGTGCAGAGTCTCAGAATTTAGAGACGGACCATCAGGAGTTCCCCAAGGATCACACCTTAGGCCTATTCTATTTATTGTCTTTGTAAATGGAATATCTGGCAACCTGCGCTTTTCTAAACTGTTAACATTTGCAGACATTAAAGCGCGCACGTCTCCAAAATGATCGGAATAGTATTATAGAATGGGGACAGCAAAGTGGACTGCAAGTTAATGTTAAAAAGAGTTATGTCCTGATTTACTACAGAAACCGAAATCCTTTGCTAAATGATTGCCGGCTATAGTCAGTGAATTTCGAAAGGGTGAATGAAGTATCTGATTTAGTTGTTCTAGATTTATTCTGTATTTGATAAAGCCAATTATAGTCTACACTTTGTTAAATGTACTGAGACTATTGTGTATCTAAATAAAACTTTTGGGTTCTCCCATTTCGTATACAGCTCACGTCACTCAGAGACCTTACTTTGACTATCAAATCAATATAAACTCGTAAGATACCTTTGTATAAAAGGAGGGTATTCTATGAGCTCCATGGACTACAATTATTATGCCTCTTTAATGAGTACATTTGGGATAAAATGTCTGTCTAATATTCATCAGTATCATAACTTGATTCATTCTTACAAAATAGTAACGAATAGTTTTGACACTCAAGAAATTTTGAGGCCTCTTTTTATGTAGGTATTTATCATATAGTTTAAGAAAACCTCATGCTCTTTAGGAAGCAAATAATCGTTCGAATTTCGGCTTTTATTCGCCGGTCTCAAGACTGTGTAGATCCAGGAATCATAAGATTCGTTGCAATTTCAGTAATATCTCTAATATCCTTAAGCGTTAACAGAAATAATTTAATTTTCTGTAACTGTTTTCTTTAACTCACGCTATACCATTTATTTTTGTTGAATCTTTGAGCAATAACGTAAGCATAACCAGTACTCAACTACGTCTTATAAAATATTGTATTTGACAACTTACCCCGTTTTTTTTTTTAGTAAAATAAAATAAAAAATTACTCACAAACTTAATACAGCCTGTACGGAAATAAACAGAGCAGGTACGTTGAATGATTCAAAAAATAATTCTGCAGTCTTCTCTCTGTTTGGTCTTGGATTTAGAGGCGCTTCAGTTAACAGTACAGGATGTTCTTCTGAGAACGTCGATAATTGATGTTTACTGTAAATATACGTCCAAATTTTTTCCATATCGTTCCAATCAGTGACAATCCCGTGTTCCATGGGGTACCTTATAGACAATAAACCTCTGTGCTCTTCGGCCTTAGGGCCTATAAACACATCTCCTTCCAAAGCTCCTGCCATAACCCTAATGTGTTTAGGCCTACCGATACTGTAAAGAATTCAATTTAAAATTAAATTTCTGTAAGTTAGATTGTTGTGTACATCCTTACTAGTTTGGAAATCTACATTTTGGTATTTGATCACCAGCAAATCCAGCTTTTATAACTCCGGAACCCTATAAACATAAAGTTTTGGGTGACACCTTGTTACTATTCCTACGTTGATTTACTCACGTTATCAATAACCACCGGTTGATTTACCATACTATCATAAGGCTCCATTTTTATGCTTACGTTTGTAATTCACTTATTGTATTAAATAAATAGAAAAGACAACATTAACTAAATTGCACTGGGTTTGGCAAAACAAGGGCAACGAACCACAATTTAACTGAAACGATGAGTAAAATTTAACGTTTGACACATGCCTGTCACATCTGATCTGATGACATAATTTGTTGAAAGTGGTTAAAGTACTCAACGCCAAGAATTTTTTTTTTTTTTTTGTAAACCCAACACGGGCTAATATTTATCATTACTGATCTCATAATAGATTACAGTTGCTAATGGGATGCTTATAAAAAATAAACTAGTTTGATGAATTAACTGTCATTTTTATTAATTAAACAGATTGTCAGTAGATGACGCTCTTGGCGGAAATGTGTGCAAAGGAAACAGATACGTTTATATGAGAACCAAAGAATATACTATATATACTAACGTATATGTATCAAGTTTTATTTCACACATTATGTTTGAGTTTAAGGTTATATAATAAATAGAATAAAATATATAAATAATAGACACTAAATAAACTACCACATTTAACAACAATTCAGTTGTTTTTTATACTACACTTATCACCAACTGGATATAATGTTTGAATTTGGCGTCCGTACAACTGATGTGTGATTTATACTGGTATGAGCTCTATGAAATTGACGAATAAGTCTAATTAATTATTAGCAGTTTGCTGATGATCGTAAGCACAATTTTATCATATGTTGATTAGTGTTTATTGAATATTTTCAGCAGAAAATCTAGTTTAAAATGTACGGTCAACTTAATCCGTTGACCTGTAGAGACTTCTAGTGAGTGATATCATAAGCCATAGATATCATAAGCTATAGTTTATTGCGAATTATTTATATTTATTAATGTCAATTCTTTAGTATTAATTTGAATATTATATTTGTTTGGCTCACAATACGTATAATTAAAAAAGTGCAATTTTTTAATAATAAAATTTATGTAGGACTCTAGCCACGTCCTTCAGTTTTTGTTTATTTTGTTTCACGGGTCATAAACACTTCCAACCTCTTCCAAAAATTGATTGTTTTGGCGCCAAGAAGTATGTGTTGTTTGGTATTAACATTTAAAAATATTAATTGTTAAGAGTAGTGGTGTTTTATAGAGTATTATATTTGCGAAAAGCAATAAGCCAAGAGTTAGAATGGATGCACAAGATGTAGATCGAACATTGAGGGACATTCAAAAAGAATATTTAGATTTTTTGGATGATGAGGTTAGTTCTTGTTCTATTTTTCGGTTTATGATTTGTACGTTTTATTTATTACTTAAATTTAAATTAGGAAGATCAAGGGAAGTACTCACAGTTAATAAAGTCCATGTTAGAAGAAAAAAGTCGACGATTAATAGTTAACATAAATGATCTACGAAGAAAAAATCCTACAAGAGCCAATGAGCTCCTCAACAACTCTTTCCAAGAACAAATAGCCTTTCAGAAAGCTCTGAAAGATTATCTAATAGCCGTGCCTGATTTTCAAATAAAGGACAATGAAGAATACTTCATTGGTTTTGAGGGTAGTTTTGGAAACAAACACTTGACTCCTCGAACCCTTCATTCGCGGTTTTTGGGAAATCTTGTGTGCATAGAAGGAATAGTAACAAAATGTACGATTCATATTTGACTTTGGTTGTAGCAAAATTATTCATTATTCTTCTCACAGGTTCTTTGGTGCATCCGAAAGTAGTACGTAGTGTTCACTACTGTCCTGCAACAAAGAAAGTAATGGAAAGAAAGTATACTGATTTGACTTCGTTGGAGGCATTTCCAACAAGTTCAGTTTACCCAACCAAAGATGAAGACGGGAACTTGTTGGAGACTGAATTTGGTTTGTCGGTGTATCGAGATCATCAAACCCTTTCTATTCAGGAAATGCCCGAGAAAGCACCTGCCGGGCAGCTTCCGCGGTCTGTAGACATCATTTGTGATGACGATTTAGTAGATTTATGTAAACCAGGAGACAGAATTCAAGTTGTGGGGAACTACAGATGCTTACCAAATAAACAGGGATATTTCTCTTCAGGAATGTTCAGGTTAATTAATAACAATTTCTTTTTTTTTATACTTATGAATAATTGCTCGAATATTTTTTCACAGAACTATTGTAATTGCCAACATGATTCAGCAGCTCAGTAAAGAAATAGATTGTCCAAGTATAACCAGAGACGACGTGGCAAAATGTAAATCCTTAGCGAAAAGACACGAAAACATTTTTGGTCTTCTCGCTAAATCTTTGGCACCGTCAATCCACGGTCATGATTACATAAAGAAAGCAATTCTCTGCCTGCTCCTAGGAGGCGTCGAAAAGGTCCTTCCTAATGGGACCAGACTAAGAGGTGACATAAATATCCTTCTAGTTGGAGATCCGAGTGTCGCAAAGTCCCAACTTCTGCGTTACGTCCTTCACACAGCCCCCAGAGCCATTGCCACCACTGGAAGGGGTTCTTCAGGTGTTGGTTTAACAGCAGCTGTTACCACTGATCAAGAAACGGGCGAGAAAAGACTCGAAGCAGGTGCTATGGTTTTAGCTGATAGAGGAGTCGTGTGTATTGATGAATTTGATAAAATGACCGACGTCGATCGGACAGCAATTCACGAAGTTATGGAACAAGGCAGAGTTACCATTGCTAAAGCGGGAATTCACACGAGTTTGAATGCCAGATGTTCCGTCTTAGCAGCCGCCAATCCAGTTTATGGAAGAGTAAGAGCAAATTCAGTTGTAGTTCAATTAAAAGAAATCGTTTAATAGTGACTAATATTATTTATACTTTTTTTTTAATTATAGTATGATCAGTACAAAACTCCAATGGAAAATATCGGACTTCAGGATTCGCTTTTGTCACGTTTTGACTTACTATTTGTTATGCTTGACACTGTGGATGAGGATCATGACAACAAAATTGCCGACCATGTCGTTAGAATGCACAGATATAGGTAGAAAAATGTTGTAGTCATTCAAAAGTCTGGGAATATTTACTAATACGCATGTGTTTTCCATTTTATTCAGGAATCCTTTAGAACAGGACGGCGAAGTGCTACCCATGAGCTCAAACGTCGACTTCCAAAGTACCTATAATATGAACGAAGCAAATGACGAAGCCAGGGACACTGTAATCTATGAAAAATACGATCCTCTATTACACGGCCCTTATCGTAAACGCAAAGATAAATATTTAAGTGTTGAATTTATGAAAAAATACATTCGTCTTGTGAAAATTCTGAAACCTGTTCTTACCGAAGAAGCATCGGAAATAATTGCGGATGAATATTCTAAACTGAGATCTGAGGAAAATTTAGAAAGCGATGTTGCCAGGGTAAGCAACGTTTTTTATATATTTTGTTTTTATAAAGCTTTGGCAGAGTTATGCTATTACATTCTGGAAAATTCTAGGAGCGTCTCAAATCTTTCCAATATCCCAGTAATGTTATAGAACGTTTTTAAATATTTAAAAGCATTTTAAAATATACTGAGAGATTCTCAATACTTCTTGTATCTTTTAGAAAACTTAATTACGTTTTAGAATATATTAAAACATTCTTGAATATTTTTCAACTTCTACGAATGTTCTAGAATATATTCGAACCTTTAGATATATGGAACAACTTTGAAACTCCTAAAATAATCTTGTAACCTTTTGGAAAATCCTATATCTATTTTCTATAAATACATATTTATTTAATTGATTTATTAATTTTTAATGCATTTTAGACGACTCCTGTAACTGCACGTACTTTAGAGACCATGATTCGTCTAGCCACTGCTCACGCAAGGGCCCGCATGTCTCGTACAGTAACTGAAGATGATGCACATGCAGCAATTGAACTAGTTCAGTTTGCATACTTCAAGAAAGTTCTTGAAAAAGAAAAACGTAAAAGAAGAAGAGTATCAGAAAGAGAATCGAGCGATGAAGATGACGATGACGACTCAAAACCCAAAAGAACTAGGACTGTAAGTGACAATTTTCTTTTTTAAATTTCGACGAGTACTGAATTAAGGATGGATTATTAATTGCAGGGTGAAACTGATTCTGATAAAATAACAAGATCAAGAACAAGGGCAACTGCTGAAGGAGAAGAAGAAGGAACGAACGCAAACGTTTCGATCGAAATTAACGGAGAAACAAACGAAACTATTGTAAGAGACCAAGAAGTGGAAGAGATCATGGAAGTCGATGCCACAATCTCTGATGATAGGCTTCAAGCGTTTAAGAAAAATCTAATGCAACTTTTTAAAGACAATAGATCGTCATCATTAGCCTTAGTAAGAATAAAGGAGAGCATAAACATTGATATGGTGACTCCATTCACTGAGGGCGAAATTACAGCAGCTATTAAACGCATGACCGAAGATAATCAAGTTATGATGGCAGATGGAATTGTTTTTCTTATTTAAAGCAGTTAATATTTTTTTTTTGTAGTTTTATATACTCAATTTACAGTAAGTAATATAAATTTGATAAGGAGAAAGCAAAAACCAGTGAAAAATATCAGTCAATTTTATTTTTTTATATACTTTTTTGAAATATTTAACCCATTTGTAATGCAAAATATATCATAAATAAAATAAATCGATAATAAATCTTATTTAATGATGTCTGTGTTTTCTTTTACCAAAGTCTCTATCACTATTGTTACCATAACGGTCAGGACGTCTATCATATCGGTTGTGATAATTGTCTCCGTGGGGTCTGCTGTAGGGGGAATCAAAAATTCTCCTCTCTTGATAATCTGAATTATTTGAATGATTTTTAGGTTCCATATGATGAGTGAAGGAATAATTTTTACTCGGGTTCATGTAAGGGCTCAATTTCACAGATTTCATAAAGCCGTTATTTAAAGCTTGAGGAAACCTTAGTTGTTGGCAGGATCGCGTTTGGTTTTGATTAAGACTTCTTGGTTTAATGTTTAAGGCTTGATTGAATAACTCTACACCGTTCAAGAGTTCTGTTGCATAAAGGACAGATGCCTGATGTTTGAAGGTAACAAATGCAAAGTTGCACTGTTTGCCATCCTTATCTTTAGGTATTTTTACTCTTTGTAAAGGAGCAGCTTGCAAAAACAGTTCGAATAAAATTTCTTCAGTTACTTTTTGGGAAAGGTTTCCGATCCATACAGTACGACCTTCGTCGCCTTCGTTCATGGTTATCTCAATCTTGTTAGTACACTAACAATATCAGAATTGTAATTTGTTGATTTTACAACAAAATTTGATCAATTTTCTTCAAATTTAAGCAACAAAATCATGAATTATACAAATATAACCTCCATAACCTGACATTTATTTGACAATTGACATTTTACAAAATACATACTTAATTCATTCCATAAAGTTTAACAGCCATATTTAGTTCAACTAAAATAAAAAAGCAGATACTAACGAAATGAATTGTCGATTAGGTAATTCTGCTTTAAAATAGTAACTTTTTATTAATTTTATGTTGAACCTTTTTGTTATAAAATACATAAATGATAAAATATGGATATGTAGGTGAGTTAGGGATTTTTGCAAACATCAGTGGTGGTTTGACGTTTCCTAATGAGATTCTTTGTGCTTGTGTGACCTTTCGTTTATTTTTTGTGTTAGTGAATGGTTTTTAACTCAAAGTGAATAAAATTTGTCTTATATTCGCCTGGCCTCGAATGTAAAAGATGGTAAGTAATATTTTATAAATACATTGAGAATAAAGTGTAATTCTTGACTCAATTGTGTCCACTAATTATCTGAAAATTAGCGTACTTTTCCGTTTAGTATTGCTTATTTAATGCATTTCTTTTAAATATATACACATAATAGGTATTTTTTTCTCGGCGAACCTATAAACAAGTTATTTTATAAAACCCTCCCTATTTTATAAAGCGGAAGGGGTTCTAATGCGTGATGTAAAATGGTCGGTGTTTATTTCGTGTTTTCATGTCAAATCCGATCCTGAATAGTTGAACCGGTTTTAAATTAAAATAGATACTGTATATTTATTATCAATATTTTAAAATCAATTGTATTTAGTGCCAGTGTCTATTAAAAATAAAAAAAATTTCAACTCCATGTAATGGTCTAGTGGTGAGAGTAGTGGTTTGCAAACTAAAAGTTCCGAGTTCGATCCTATGGCAGGGTAGCTTTTTTTATTTATTCTTTGAAACGGGTAACAACAAATGTTTAGTTGTTTTTTCGTGTAATATTAAAATTTTGTTGTTTTTAATGTTAAATACATCGAAATTTTGTAAATTATACAAAAAAGTCTTTAAAAAATATGTTTATTGTTGTTATCGACTATACCTACTTACTAAAAATTCAACAAAAAGAAATTATTTGTACAAGTGTGCAACATAAGGAAAAATATTTAATACTCATCAGTATAAGTGTAAAAAAATAATTTTGTTGTCACGATGACACTGCAACCATCTCATATTGTTTCTTGCTGCGATCAAGAGATTCACCTTTAAGTATGTATTGAATCTCTTCCAAAGTTTTTCCTTTCGTTTCGGGAATATAAAGGTAGACGAATAAGGCAGCTAGGAAACAGGAAGCGGTAAAAATATAAAAAGGAACATGTTTTCCGTACAGATCGGCCAAACATTGGTAAACATTCACCGAAATGATGGCAAATATGACATAAAATGCGTCCGATATAGTCATTCCCATCGCTTTCACGCTGGTAGGAAAAAGTTCGCCGGTCGATACGAGGGGAACCATCCCCAAACCGTATTTAAACGCCACAGAATACAACAGAACAGACGCCAGCGGGATCCAGTTGAATTCAGTGACATCTAGTCCTGCATTTTCAACAGCAAAATACGTAGATAAAATGAAGAGGGATACACCGGTCAAAATACTGGAACTAATTAAGAGTATTTTTCGTCCAAACCTGTCCACGATCAAGGACGCACCCGTACATGCTGCCAGCATGACTACAGAAATAATTATAGCGGATGTATCGGCCGTAAAGTATCCGTCCCCCAGGATACTGTGCACGTTCATGAGGATAATACTAATACTGCTAAAGTGTTGAAAGGCATTGAGGGAAGTGACGATAAGCAGAGCCTTACGGTTGCCTTTGTTCTTGAATAGATCGATTGGTCGTCCCTTTTCGGACTGCTGCCTTTCAACGGCCAAACTGATCTCTTCGAGTTCCTTGTGGACGTCGTCTCGAGCCCGGAGCCTTTGCAAAGACAGCAGGGCTTTCCGGTGCTTTCCCTTGACGAGAAGGTAATAAGGTGATTCGGGCATGAAGCTGAAGGTCATTAGCTGGAAAATTACGAATGCCGCTCCAACTGACGACGATACCAAAAGGGAAACGTAAGGAGCGACAGCGTAGACAATGAGGACACCGAGCATCATCATGATGACGATCATTGACCCCAGGAATCCGCGAATACGTTTGTCTGCGATCTCCGCGATATACATGGGAGCGGCCACGAAGGCGACGTCTCCGGCAAGGCCGGCTATGAACTTGGCTGCGTATAGGACGGCAACGGACGAAGCTACGGCGATCAGGATCCAAGCTATGAGATGGAGTACGGCGGCTATAAGGATCGACATTTTGCGGCCAAATTTGTCCACGATGAAGATTGTCACACCGAGGCCGGCTAAACCGCCGAACATGTAAGCGTTTTCCAACCATACGATATCCTCGTGCGTGATGGCTATGGGAGTGTCGTTTCTTTGAAGGATCGGAATGACCGGTGCCGTCCATCCGTATTGCATTCCATCTGTTACTGCCCCGATCGTTCCTGAAATTAATAGAAACATGGTTAGGCATTTTTTTTTTTGCTAATTCTAACCAACGTAGTTCATACATGTTATGCTTAAAATAGCTGGGAAAATAAAGCCCCTAAATGATAGATTACGGGAGTTCCAAACTTGACGTAGGCGGGCGTCAGGTAAACATAAAGTCGGTATCAGTGCGCACCAGCAGTCAGGGAATACCCAAGGTTTCTCCGGATATAAATGATGATTTTCCATTACACAATACCGCCAATCGTGTGCATTATTTTGTATAACGTAACAAATATTTTATTGTATTTTGAACTTTTATATTCTTTTTTTATTTCACCTCATCTTCTTCAATTATTCTTCCATAAAACATAACTCCGTTTAGGTATTTCATTGTTAATAAGTATTGACTATTTTAGTTATTAGTAAATGACTCAAATTATATTCTATTGTCTTTGGAAGCAGCTGTTGTATATATCGTACATTTGTTGTACATAGTTTGTTATTTTGTATTGTATTCGTGTTATATTCAAGGCTTGGGTGCAAAAATCGTTTCGAAAAATGCATACGATGTGTAAGGTCAATTTCAACTGATGTAGTAGCGAATTTGTATCGAACCGACTCGTACTTATAACGTAATAATGTTAACATTATAATCTACTACACATTACACATTCCACATTAGTAACTACGACTGAAATGTTGCTGTTTTAGGTACATATGTAAAACAGATTGGTTTATTTATATAACTTTTTAATTGACTCCACGCAAGATTATAATTTTGAATATGCAAATTGTCAAGGTCATTACGAAATATTCTTATCATTAAAATACAAAAATACGTAACTGCTTTTGTTTTTACATTTCTGTAGAATCAGCCTTCACACAAGGATTATTTATGGAAGTATTTTTTTTTAAGCGAAGCTTCTACATACACGTAATTAACTGGGATTTGTCGATTTTTGCGTCTACAAAATCTTAGTCAGAATCCAAACAGTTCTGACTCACTGTAGTATTAGTTGAAATGCACCTATTATTTCTGTCAGTGATGCATTTGACAATATTCGATAAGATTCTTACAAACGTTTAAGCTGAAAGTTATTTTGGAAATTATATAGATACGCCTCCATCAATCGATTTTCCTGAAAATTCATTATTTTGTAGAGTTCGTCACGCTGATCAAGAATATATGCATATGTTGGGGGCGAAAACCACCCCTTCATGATGTTTTTGAGCTTCTAAGATCTAAAATATGTGTGGTAATCGTTTCACTGTGTGTGTATGAAGACGAAAAGCACATCATTAGTAGTTATATGTATTTTAATAACCATGTATGTTTATTGTTGTAGATTAGATACGGAATAATTTATATTCTTTATCTATATGTGATACATGATACTGCTTGTTTATATTAACTTTGAAAGGTTATTCTTAGTCTTTTACGAACACAAATATTGGGAAAAAGTGAGGGGTATATAAATATAAACATACCCATCCTGAACCGTAACCTATTGCAATACACACGGAACTATTACGTTAGTTTTTTGCATTTTATGACACCTTGAGTATAAAAAACAGTAGTAATACTTCCGTGTGTATTGCAATAGGTTACGGTTCAGGATGGGTGTGTTTATATTTACATATCCCTCACCCTTTTCCAACATTATTATTTGTAACACACTAAGAATAACCGCTTTCAACGTTTAAACAAACAAGCAGTATCATGTATCACCTATAAATAAAGGCTATAAATTATTCCGTATCTAATCTACAACAATAAACACTACACGATCTCAATATTCGAATAAATCAACAAACCACTACTACTAATTGCGTTTTACAATATACATGGAAGACAAATACACGAAATGAAGAAGCTCAAAAACACCATGAAGGGGTGGTTTCCGCGCCCAACATGCATATATATTCTTGATCAGCATGACGAACTCTACGACATACTTTTTTTTTTCAAGAAAATCGGAAGGGGGTAAATTAATGTACATAATTACCAATTAACTTTACAAAATTCGCAAATCAGTAAATAAAATAACTATTGGGATATAAATAATATGTAGTAGGTAATGTTTTTTTTTTTTTAATAACAGAACCGTTTAATGATAAAGTTAAATGAAATAATTTAAAAAAAAATAGGAAAATTAATCCCTGAAGGGTGTTAGTGCTAAATACTGAGGTGTTACGATTGGTGGCAACGCTGGACACAGTTAAACCAGTGTTGGGCATTAATCAATTAAAGTAAAATACTAATTAATTGATTAAAAAATTAATTGTGATTAATTTAATTGCAATGAACTATTAATGGCACGTTGCAATTAATTTAATTGAATTAATCTATTTTAGTTGTATCATGCAAATTATTTTGCTTTGATATTTTAATTTAATGTTTCTACATATGGTTGTTTTTTTATTTATTTTTTTTCATAGAAATTTGTTTGATAAATGATAATTTTTAATTAAAGGTATAATTATTTAATTAATTGTTAATTACGAGTTTCTACAATTACAATTGATTAATTAAGTTTTTGTAATTATCAATTAATCCATCGTTAATTTTTAATTGTACATTGTTAAAAACTCAGTTTGAGTCTTTCATTGTTTAAGTTCTTAAACCAAAAACTAGATGAGATTCTATACAAATTTGCCCAAAAGTTAGTTTTTCCTTGTAAGACTAACGTTGAGCTGCATAAAAGGGGGACATTTTTGTAGAGCATGAAAGTTCCAAAAGAAAAATAAATAAAATAAATACTTTATATAATAAGTAGTGCAATACTTTGACGTCACGTTTTTGAGCCATGCATCTGATTAAATTAGCATTTATAGTTGCGAATGCATGTGCATCTATAAATAAAAATTATCTGCAAAAATGAATGTTTTATCTCAACTCGTGGAACTCATGAAAATGTGTTCGTCCAGGAAGCCCAGTTGTGGGTTGTTGATACTATTAGTAACGTAGTCATCCAGACCTTTCTTTCCTTTATATCCAGGACCAAGTATCAGGAAAAGAAGACGAACAGCAAATTAATTGTAAAAAGCTCGGAAATCGTAAACATAATAAAATATTTTTTGGGCAGACACTTATGAGCTTCTAATTGTCATATTAAGGGTGAAGTTTTGTCGGGTTTGTAAATACATTTAAGATAACGCGAACCGTTACCATCGAGAAATAGAAAGACTATACAGCTTACGCGTGACGTCATTGAAGGAAGTCGATGTGCAGAATCTTTCTGCGAGTAGTAGCTAGGGGATTTCATCGTTCAAAAAATTTTTTTATCGTGGATTCTTGTAGAGGCCCATCAGAAGAGCAATTGTGCAAATTTTTAACCGTAGAAATTAATTGTTACTATTATTTATTTAACATTATTGTTTTATAGAATACGTTTTTTGACCTTTCGGCGCTTACGTAGCGAAAATTGTCATAAATACAAAAAGAAAATGTACGAACATTTTTTTTCAGGGAATTGCATTAATAGGACCATCTTTTACACCTTTTACGGGTAAAATATACAATTGTTACAATTAGTTATTTAATGTTAAAATTGTGCTAAATAGACTTTTTGACCTTTGTTGGTATATCCACCTTCAGATTTCAAGTTATCTATTACTCTTCCAAAAAGAATCTTTGTACAAGAGAAAAATCAAAATGTTTCCTATTTTTTCTAACCTTTAGGGGTGGAGTTTTGTTCTAATTCAAATGGAATCAACTTTGAGGTGTAGTTACCTTGCGTGTATTGTTTCTATTCTTCAACAGTTTAGTGTCATTTTTGCGATAATATTATCGACAAACACCACGAATTCCTAATACTATACATAAACTATTTATCACATTATTTAAGTTTCTATGTAAATAAATAAATGTGTAAAGTAACGTAAAAACAAAAAAAAGGAGAATGAAGTACATAATTAAACAAAATAAACAATCCATTATTTCGAAAAAGTTTAAAGTCATAGGCACCCATCAAGATGTTGATAATACTCTGCTGTACGTTTCAGTTTTTTTTGCAATTACATTGTGATTTTGTAGAGGTTGCAAATAAATTTGTACCGTTAGTTGTTAAACGATTGGCATAACAATGTTCGTTTTTATAACGAGTACAGTATTGTATGCAAGGTGCAAATCAAATCAATTTTATATCAAGGGTAATCATAAAAAACTAATGTTCATTCGTTGAAGTAAAAATTTTCGTAGTGTATTAATTATATCTAATCATCGTTGATTTTTGAGATCTAGTATCTCAAAAAAAAGCAGAAACCTTAATCTGCATTAATATAAAGTTTGGATGTGGGATGTAAACTCCAAAATTACACATCTATAAAAGTTCTTTCACCAATATATCTATGGAATAGACTTCAACGCGCGGGAATTAACTTTTAATTAGTTGAACCCGTCTAAATTTGGACGATGGTGCATAGTATTTAAGAAATAATAATCAGGGTAACAATTTAATACCACAACATCACTTACAGTAGAATATAGGCAACCCATCTAGCCTAAGCTAACCGCCCGCCCTGTCCGTGCAATTGTTTCTTCTAAAATCCGGAGTTGTCAAAATTAACGACTTTTAATTACAAATTCTGATTAAATTATATCATCCTGGATGTCGAAAGTAGTAGTTTGATCCTTTCATTGAACGTTTTAATCTATACGATTTGACTTTTAGCTAAAAACGCGTTTTCCTGAGTTTTTAGTTGCTTGTAGCCGCCATATTGCAACCGACAAATTGTAGCTGAAATATTGCAGCCGCCATATTGGTAAAAGAAAAAGTTTTCTTTAAATTCCTAATCATTTGAGCATCTTCTCGATTCGAATAAACGAGCTTTACGATTGGACAAGATTAACTCTTGGTGAACTTTAGTAGGTACTTTGTCTTTTTATGATGCATCATTAATTGAAGAAGATGAATTGTTTGTCCTGTTGAAAACTCGATCCAGATAATAATTTCACTTAATCTAAATGCAATTGTAAATTGCCTGGGATAAAAATTCAATCGACCAAATTAGTAAGTAACGATGGAAAATTATTGATGTCACTTTTTTTTTTTTTTGATGGAGTGACAAATCATGTCGCAACCTTACATGTTAATCTCTACCATTGCCAATTAATAAAAAATAGAACTTGAAACATGAGTTTGAGGATGAGCACCGGATTATTTAACGATATAAAAAAAATTGTTGGCGTGTTATTTAAAGGAAGATTTGTAAAATGAGAATTGTTATTATGCCTTTAATTATACTGGAATTTTGTTTGATTATTGTTTACGTTCTGTTTGAATAATTGGTATGTTAAACAAGTGTCACCAGTATATGTACATATAACGTTAATTTCTTAAACCACATATACTTCCCAAGTCCCTTTGATGTTGTTATGATTCCAGAAATAATTATCGGATAATTGTCTAAATTACCAAGCGGGACATCACATTATTTTTAATTGAAACATTTTGGTAGGATAATTAACATCTTCAGACTGCTTTTGAGCTTCAAAAAATACAAAAAAACTGTCGTAATACTTCCGTGTGTATTGCAATAGGTTACGGTTCAGGATGGGTATGTTTACATTTACATATCCCTCACCCTTTCCCAAAATTTTTATTCGTAAAAGACTAAGAATAACTGCTTTCAAAGTTTAAACAAACAAGCAGTATCATGTATCACTTATAGATCAAGACTATAAATTATTCCGTATATAATCTACAACAATAAACATTACACGATCTCAATATTCGAATAAATCAACAAACCACAACTACTGAACGCGTTTTACAATAGACATGGAAGACAAATACACGAAATGAAGAAGCTCAAAAACACCATGAAGGGGTGGTTTCCGTGGCGAACTCTTTAACAATTTAATTTTCAGGAAAATCGATTGGGGGAGGCGTATACACAATTACCGTTTTCGCTATCGAATGTTTACGTACTGTACTTTTAAAATTATTTTTAACCACACCCTCTTATCCCCGAAACTAATTCGTCTAAATTTTTGAAAAACAGTTAGAAAAATAGTTCTTTACCTATGTATTACAGGAAAATGTCTATGGTCTTGAAATAACATGGTAAATCTTTTTGGGTATTTGCATTGCTTATCCAGATAGAATTAAGCAATAAAAAACCTCAAAACATTAAGCAATAAATAAAATATCTTCATTAAGGTTTTGTAGTTTCGACTGCTTGCTTTGCAAGGACGCCTATTTTTGACGGTCGTGGTTCTATTCCTGGTTCGTTTCTGCAAAAATTTGGCTATTGACTTCAGATTTTTAAAAAACTTAATAAATAATACCTCTAGCTTTCGTGGCGTTCAAACAGTAAAAGTTTTTGTCAAAATGTAAATAATATAAGGAATACAAACGATACCAAGGTGAACTCTTTCATTATTAGTAAAATTTCTAGTATTTCAGCGTGGCCATTTTTAATAAATTGCACAACCAAAATAAAAATATTTTCGAAGAATGGTTGCAAGTCTAACAGCATACAGGGTAGGACTTAAAATATAAAAAAATTGTAAGAGGAAAGTTCCTTTATTTCAGAAAATTCAGCAAAACTTTATAAAGAAATGTTGTTGAGAATTAAAAGTTATGTCTAAATACCAAACAATGGCCCAAGAATTTTTGTTTTCGGAAAAATATTTCCAAATAAAAATTTATAATAAAGATTTTATACTTTAAATGGGAGTTTTTGATATGTATTCTATCATTACTAATGTCCTTACCTTGTTAAAAAGAATTTTTATAATATAAGTATAATACATATATATAATTTATAACTTTATAATTTATAGATATAATTAATAGCAGAAGTAACTGCAGTGCGTCAAAATCGCGATCATCATCTGGTAATTTCAGATCAAAAGCTTAATGCTCTTTTATCTTTCTTATGTTCAATATGTTCAAATCATGTTTAAGTTTCAAAATCATTGATTAAATGTTCCACAAAAATTTTTATATCGATAGTGATAAAATACTTAACTTAATATACAATAAAATGAAACTTCTTGCAAAACCAGTAGGTACTTGTTTTATGAATAATTATTTAAAGTAATTAATTGATTCTACTTTTACTTGGTGGAAATTCATAGTAAATATAAAAAATAAAAACACTGTTTTTAATTTCCACAAACTTTATTATAACTTGACGTACGTTTCGCTACGTTGTAGCTTTTCATCAGAAGTATAAAGTTTTGCACTTATTTTTTTATATTATTTAAAGTTCTTCTTTAATACAATCCAAATATTCTAGTGTATCACAGGAATACTGGAAGTGTATAATAATATAAAATTATACATAATTTCACGAACTTATTGGTTCACGTGCCTTTATTACGTGCATAAGTTACGTGATTCTGTTAGAAAAGTAGATACATTCTATTAAGGACCCTATTATCGTTACGAAATACTACTATTAGCAACAAATCTCTATTCATAACAGTTGTGCCGTTTTCCTTAGTATTTTACATTCAGAAATTTCCATTTGGTTAATAATTTATCGGAAATAACCACGGTGTGCTTTAATAAAGTGGTAGTTTCACAATTACAATCTACATCTGGTGGTTTAAAACAACTACAGATCGAAAAGCTGTTTTATAGATTCTGTTAGAAAAGTAATTGCCCTATGTAGGGAGCCAAAAAGTAGTTTTATAAATACTACTATTAGCAGCAAACCTCTACACATTGATATTGTGGTTTCTTCTTTGGTATTTAGCATTCAGCAATTTCCATTTGGTTAATAAATATCATAAATAACTATATGGCATGCATTTATAGACCGATATCTTCAAAATTGCAATCTATATCTGGTAGTTTATACCAATTTCTGGCCAAGAAGTTAACGTTCTTTAGTCAATTGGTTTACATTGTTCACAACGTACGTAAGCTTCGCTATAAATTCAGTTTGAGAAGTAGACTCTTTGTATGGATTCTATCGAACATAATGAAATACTACTATTAGCAGCAAATCTCTACCCATGGCAGCTGCTGCTTATTTCTTAACATATTTGCCATCTTTTTTGCTTTTACCAATTTAGATTTGGTCAGTAAATTAGAAATCGTAACTGCAGTGTGCTTTTGAGGATTGGGAAGTTCAGAATCGTCATCTACATCTGCTAGTTTAGATCAATCGTTAGTCAAGAAGTGCACGTTGTTTATGCAATTTATTTACATTGTTCTTAAGGTTCATATATTTCGTCATAAGTTCAGTTTTAGAAATAGATTATATCCTTTGTATGGATTCTATCAAACATTATGAAATACTACTATTAGCAGCAAATCTCTTCACATTGCAGCTGCTGCTTGTTCCTCAAGATATTAGTCATTTTTTGTTTCGCCAATTTAAATTTGGCCAGTAATTTATAAGATAACTGTGGTGTGCTTTTGGGGACCAATAGCATAAAAAAAATTATCAACATCTGCTAGTTTCGATCAAATTCTGATGAAGAACTTGAAAGTTTTGTAATACATTACGTCTATAATTTGCATACATAAATAATTGTGGTTTGGCAGTATGAAGTAACCTACTTATGTATGAATGTGCATTTTCGTTATTTAAATTAGAATGTACATTTCAGTTACATGCCTACGATAAGCATTTGACAAAGCCCGCAAAAAATGATAAGATATCGCGTAGGTGTATGATGAATATTGATCCAATCAAATGTCTTCATGTCGTATATCAAATTTAATTCATACTTAATACCCTCATTTTAAAAATACGGTTTTGTCTATACTTTATGTGTACAAAAAAATATATATTCCTCTACATACTTTTATTATTTAAAAGTAATGATTATGATGATATATTACACCACTAAATCGATTCTTATCAATTTATATAACATTTTTGTGGATCAGTTCGTTTGAAATCTACAAATAAGTTGGAAATTCTATTTCTGGAGTTCTAGTGTAGGAAAGTAGATGCTTCCAAAATTTCCCTATTCTGTATTTTATCAAAAAAAAAAAAAAAAGTGACAAGTGATTAATTAGTGAAATGTGAGAAAGTAAACAAATACGAACAAAGTTGTAACAGTGTTTCAACAGGTAGCTACTTTAGAAATATAATCATTTTTTCATTTAATTGAAACGGTGGCGTTTTTATCATGAAACAATTTTGATTGTAGAATGCAGGTATGCAATAAATGTCAGTATCAATAATATGTACCAGCCTGCAGGGTGTCTTTAATCTATTGGAGTCCCTGGACATTTTTTATGATTATGACAGATAGAAAACTTTTTGTTATTTTTATTTCTTTGCATTTACTTTAAATTATGTAATTGATTATGTATGTATTGCTTTTCCAAATTTGGAAACGCCGTTTCACCCTCTTAAAGATTGAATTGAAAAGACTTAACTCTGTTACTTAATAAAGTAAGATAATAAAGATTGTCCATAGAGTATGCGTTTATATTAAACTTTTAACCCTCGTTTCACCTTTTTGGGGGTGCTACTTGGAAAAATTTATTTACAGTCGCTGTGTAAGGAACTTTTGTGCAAAATTTCAAACTTCCTGACTGAGTGGTTTGAGTTGTGACTTGATTGATAAGTACTTTAAACTTAGAACTTCCTTTTCATTCCATTGGGAGATGATTTTTTTAAAAAACCCTTCTTAATTGTTCGCCTAAGTTGTATAAGGACCCTATGTACAAAATTTCAAGTCTGTAGAGTCTGAAGTTTTGCTGTGCGTTGATGCATCGGTCATTATGGGTTAGTGATCTGACAGAAACTAGAGAGCCCTACAAGATTCTGGAGTTCTGGACACTTGCCCAAAATGATCAATGTGGAATAGAAGCTGAGTGTCCATATTTTTTGAAAGATTAATAACATCCTTTCCAGTTCGTATAGTTTATGAATTATTCAAAAGTAGATTGGTGGATTAGAATTCAGAATTTGTCAGTAGATACAAAATTGGGTAACATTGGACTTTGAACATCTTTTTGATCTCTTTTGGAGACGAATTTTTAAAGAAATCCTTTCGTATTGTTCGTCTAAGTTGTACAAGGACCCATCCTGCAAAAAATTCAGGTCTGTATAGACCCAGCAGTTTTGGTTGAGCGTTGATGTATCGGTCACTCACTAGAGAGCCCTACAAGGTTCTAGAGTTCTGGGCATGTGCCCAAAATGATCAATGTGAAATAGAAGCTGAGTGCCCATATTTGTTGAAAGGTTAATAACATTTCCAATTCTTATAATTTATGAATTATTCAAAATTCGATTGGTGGATTAGAATTCAAAATTTGTTAGTAGATGCAAAATTGAGTATCAAAAATAAAGTTTTATTGTTAGTTATTGGCAGTTAGTTTCTTTTTTGAACACTGCAAAAGTGAATCTTTTTGGTAATGTTTTTTATAAAACAAGAGTTATTATCACAGTAATAAATCTAACCCAAATTTTGCGAAGAGTTATTAAAAATTCACCTGGGTGTGGACCAGTTGGATATTTTTCTAACGAAGGGTTCTTTTAGACAATAGTTCGAATATCTAACGTCACAAAGAACTGAAAACGTAAGGTCTAGGTCATGTCTTTGTCTTCCAGATACAGACGTTTTTAATTAATGCGGCTTTAAATTAAAAATAGCCTTAATTTACAGCTGAGTATATGACCTGCACTTGATGCCAAACTATTTTGAAAATTCGGTCCCCTAATGCGTCAACATTTGCAGTTTCAATTTCTAACGTTTCGTAATAAAAAAAAAAAACGAAAAAACATCGAACTTACCAGTCACAACGGCAAGGATTTGCGGTATCTCTTCTTTATTCATCGGATCAACGAATTATTTGTGACAATCAAAATTTGTAATGATAACATTACCGACGAACGCGCTTGCTGAAATGCGACTGACTGATCGTGAGTAAAAATCGAAGCAAAAATATCGTAATAGACTACTAGCAAATATGTATGTATGTGTTATGATGTGTAAGTGGGGAGGAAGAGAGATAGGCACACGTAATATCATAACGCCACACCGTTTTCTTACTTAACCAATTAACAAACTTAAGATCCCTCCGGAATATTTCTCTAGAGTAACAACTAACTTTTGGAAATATAATTTTTTTAATTTCTTTTTTCGTCTTGTTTAATTTTTTTTAGTTTTTAATTTTTTGAAATAATCAAAATTGGACTAGATACTCTGTGACCATAAATAAAAAAAAATATACCTACCCTTCAACCCCTTTTTCGTCGGTTAAAAATGAAACACCAAAGTGAGAATTTTCCAGATCAACTATTCGTGGTCTAGTGAAATCCATATATTTCTTCGTTTCGAACGAAACGTCTAGAAAAAATAAAAATTCGATAAATGTTCTTAGGATGGAACCATAGGTCGTAGGGGGTAGGATACGTTCTAAAGAGTTCACCCCCAGTGATTAAAGGTAGTGGTGTGGGTGGAGGTTAAGTTGACATATAAATGAGCTTATGGTGGGACTGTTGGTCGGAAGGGGGATGGGGGGAAGGTCTTAAGACTTCATCCCCAGTGACGAAAAGTTGGGGTGGAAAACTGGTGGCGTGGGGCGTGGAGGTAAAAATTGGGCTATTTTATACTATCGCGGTCCCTCGTTTTTTGGCTCAAAAAAATCGAAAAATCATCCGATTTCAATGAATTTTTTTTACAATTTAAAATAATAACAACTTTCATATCTAAAGAAGTGCGTTTATGACCACATTTAGAGTCATAAATTTTGAAAGCGGTTATTCTTAGTGTGTTACCAATTCAAATGTTGGGAAAGTGTAGGGGGTATGTTAATGTAAACACACCCATCCTGAACCGTAACCTATTTTTTGAAGCTCAAAACCAGTATGAAGATGTCATAAAATACAAAAAAATACTGTTGTAATACTTTCGACTGTATTGCAATAGGTTACGGTTCAGGATGGATGTCTATACATATTTACATATCCCTCACCCTTTCCCAAAATTTGTGTTCATAAAAGACTAAGAATAACCTTTCAGAGTTTAAATAAACAAACAGTATCATGTATCACCTATAGATAAAGACTATAAATTATTCCGTATCCAATCTACAAAATAAACATACATGGTTTTAATATGATAACATTTAAAGTCGTAAAACCATATGAAATCTTTAAATGAGATAAAAAATTAATAAACAAACATTTTTTAATGATTTTTATTTTCAAAATGTTCGTTTTTTTTTGTGTAGATTAACAAAAAATATATATGAACTTCGTTTAATGCTTTGCAAAAAAGTTATGAGCGATTTTATTCGAAGAAATGCATTTATGATCACATTCAAAGTCAAAAAACTATATGAAATCTTCAAGTGAGATATTTCCCATATTTTTTTTCATAAATCCACCATAAAAATGAAGATTTAAAAAAAAAAATTCATTGAAATCGGATGATTTTTCGATTTTCTAGAGCCAAAAAACGAGGGGACCGCGATAGTATAAAATTACCAAAAATTGTTATAATTGATGGCATAAATGGGATTATAATTTTTTTTTACAATCTGCCGGCATTCAGCACCATCACCACTCTCCACCCCCATCTACCCACCTCTTTCGCTTTACCTATTCACTTATCTGACACTCAACAATAGATATTTACTTTACATATAAATTTACACCCCCCATTTATACGTACAATATCAAATATATTAATTTTTACACTCAGCCCCATCCCACCTCTACTTTTTATCACTGGGGATGAAGTCCTTGGAGTCGCCGATGGTCTCATCATGTCAACATTTACAGGAAATTCTATTAAACCGCAACTAGTTAACCCGGAAAATTGTCACCGTGTACACTCTGGCCGCTAAAGCCTTCAATCATATATGAGCTACTTACACATTCTTTTCACCCTATATTCTCTTATATGTATAATGTTTAACATTGATAATTGCTGTTGGATGCATAAAATTTTACAATAGGCGAGTATCGTATTATTTATGTGCCTCCCTGTATATAAGTATATTTTTTAAAGGAAATTGATAAGGTTTTTACAAATTATCATGTATTACGTACACAATGATAGTTTTGCGAAAGAACTTCCTGCGTAGCAAAGTAAATAAATTAAAAGTTGTTTTCAAAAAAAAAAGGTACTTGATAATAAAAAAAATTGATTCCTTAATAAATTCTTCAAATTTTGAAACATTTCAAACTGATTAAAATTGACACTGGCAAGAATAGTATGTGAAACACAAATTTAGTTAAATAATTAGCGTGGTTTTGGGGATATTAAATCTTAAATGTTTGTTGTTATTTTTGAAATTTGGCGTCAGTAGGTATTTTATTAGCTATTAAAAATAAGTACCTACAAGGTAAATAAATTTAGATGTTCTGACAAATCGACAATTTGTCGCTTAAAGTGAGAAAAATGTGCTACATTATTATTTTTAAATTTAGTTATAATTTAGTTGTTAATAGAAAAAGTAAATTATTTACTAAGAATTATTGTTTCTATCATGACAACCAAAAACTATAATTTTCTTTTTAACTGATTGTGCATAAAAGTCTAGGTCTTGGATAATTAAATCTTGGTTTTCTTGAATAAGGTCTTCTATCATCAGATAAAAAAAAACACAAAATCTGAATTATTTGAGGGTAATTAATTCAGTGAAATAAAATAAACTTCTCATTTAATAGAAAAACGAAATAATTGGTAAACTTTATGTATGATCAAAAAATGTGGGCATTTTTTCCCTCTAGAAATGCCATAAAATCTTCTAAAAATTGCATGGAAGCTACGTATGTTGTATGTTCATAAAAATTTATAGAAACTTCATGAAATTTACAGAAAGATGATCGGAAATCTTTCATGCCATTTTAGAAATCTAATAAATCTAAAGAAAAACCACAAGGGCATACATAGAATCTCTTAGAAACTTTGCAAAAACTTTTCCAGAAATCTCGTAGATTATTTTAAAAACCTAATACAACCTTCAAATAGCTTATTAGAAACTTGATAAAACTTTAAAAAAAAACTTCACGAAACTTTATAGAAAAGTCTGCAAACCTACAATTTTCTAGAAACTTGATTGATAGTTAATTCGCAGATATAGTCGGAAAACCGTTGTGCCCTTTTAGAACTTTAACAGAATATCTAGAAAGAAGCTTCTTAGACGTAGAATCTTTTAGAAACATCATGTAACATTCTTGAAATTTTATAAAAACCACCAGAAATCCCGTAGAGCCTTGTAAAAGCTTTAAGTTACTTTCACGTACAGTTCATTTGAAGTTTCAAAAATTTCGTGAAACCATTTCGAAATTTGGAAACCACTTGTTTTGTTACACTACACTTATGACCGGAAAACTTTAAGTTCATTTTAGAAATCTGACAGGAAAAAGTAACAAAGGCATAAAATCTTTTGGAAACTTCATAAAACATTATAAAAACTTAAAAATTTCCAGAAATCTCGTAGAATATTTTAAAAACCTAATACAACCTTCAAATAGCTTATGAGAAACTCGAAAAACTTTAATAAAAAACTTCACGAAACTTTATAGAAATGTATGTAAACCTTCTAGAATTTTATGGAAACTTAATTGATAGTTAATCGCAAATATAGCCGGAAAACTATTGTGCCCTTTTAGAAGTATAACAGAATATCTAGAAAGAAGCTTCTTAGACGTAGAATCTTTTAGAAACATCATGTATCATTCTTTAAATTTTATAAAAATCACCAGAAATCCGTAGAGCCTTGTAAAAGATATAAACAACTTCCACATATAGCTTATTTAAAGTTTCAAAAATTTCGTGAAACCTTTTCGAAATTTGGTAACTTTTTGGAATTACTAGTAAACCATTTGTTGTTATACTACACTTTTGACCGGAAAACTGACAAAAAAAAGAAATAGAGGCATAAAATATTTTGGAAACTTCATAAAAACTTCCAGAAATCCCATATAATCATGTAAAAACCTCATGCAAACTTCAAATACCTCACTAGAAACTTCATATAACATTACAAAGACCTTGTGAAGCCTTTTTGAAATTTGAGGAAACTTTATCGAACCATTTAGAAATTTTGAAATAATCTAGGGTCTATTGACTACATTTATGAAAAACTTCCAAAAGTCCCATAGAATCTTGTAAAAATGTCATACAACCTTCAAATATCCTATTAGAAACATCATGAAACCTTTTCGAAACTTGAGGAAACTTTATAGAACCATGAGAAACCTCATGGAATTATAAAAAAAAAAAACATTTACAGTTACACTCCATTTATGATCGGAAAACTTCCGTTTACTTATAAAACTAACAGAAAATCTAGAAAAAAGAAACAAAAACATCCAATCATTTAATAAAAACTTTTCAAATAAATTATTAGGCACTTTTAACATGATAAAAACGTTTAGAAATCTTCTCAAAATTTAATGAAACTTTATTGAATTATTCAGATTCCTTTTCGTCTGACCTAGAAAGTTTTTTGATACTAACATTGTAGATATGATTGGAAATTAGTTGTGTCGTTTTAAATATCTAACAGAACATCTAAAGAAAAACACATGGACATATAATCTTTTAAAATCTTCATGCAACTATCTAAAAACCTTATAAAAAACTTTCAGAAATCTCCTAAACTTTCGTGAAATGCTCAGATATCTTCAAATTCCTTATGATTAGTAGAAGCTTCATAAAACTTCATATAACTTTCTTGAAATTGTATAAAAACTTCCAGAAATCTCGTACATTCTTGACTCTTTGTATTAAACTTTATTGAACCATTATAGAACCTTATCTAGAAATGTTATTGATGGTAACATTGAAGATACTTTCGAGTACTTTTAGAAATTCAACGGAATGTTATAAAAACTTCCAGAAATCAGGTAGATTCTCGTAAGAATATTATGAAAATTTCAAATTTCATAGAACCTCATAAAAATTTGACGCAACTTTATTATATGAATTTAATTTTGTTGGTATCAATAAGATCTTGGCTATTGGTAAGATTAGCTTTTATTGATCTTCCAAGAAACTATTTTGAAATTTGAAGAAACTTTATAGAACCATTTAGAAACCCAGTAGAATTATCTGGAAACTTTATTGATAGTTAGATTGTAGATATGATCAGAAACTTTTAGAGAAAAAATAATTACAATTAGGCATAGAATCTTCTAGAAATTTCTTGAAACCTTTTAGAAAACCTCCCAGAAGTTTCGTAGAAATTTTATACGACCTTCAAATAACCTTTTCAAACATATAAAAACTTCATGAAGGCTTTTCGAAACTTATGGAGATCTCATACGTATAACCATCTGGAAACTTCTTGAAATTATCAACAAAATCGATCGCTTTCATGGTGATCAATGATTTTTTTAATCGATTTATTTGCCATTCTGGACTTAGAACCTATTAGTAATTATGAAATGAAATGATTAAGAGTCCGATTTGTTATTGTAACGGTGGAAAATTTGACTTTTTTTTTCATGACGATAATAAATTGTTATTATCTACAACTACAACGTGTCTTGTATTTCGAGTTTGTCCCTTCCTTGTTGTAAACGAATGTTAAAAATTCAGTTTTGATGAAACACAAAGATAACAGTGAAATAAAGATGAACGCATTGTTAATTTGAGTATTTTAAACGAAGTAGACGTTTACATGCTTTTTCGCGACAGATCGTTACAATTAAATGTGACCTTTGTAATTAATTTGCGCAGTGAGATCATTAGCCCAATATAAAATAATTTAGTACACTAATTTTGTGTTTTTGGAAGGCATTTTGGGGATTTTGAGACTTTAATGTAGACTTCTTATACATTTTCCTGTAGCCTATAAGTATAGAACTATTTTCTGTTTTTTTCAAAATTGGAGGTACATATTCATTTATATTCTCAAATAACTTTAAAATTGTTTATTTTAAAATTGTGAAAAAATATATATTTGAAATCCTCACAGCGAGAACTTTTATTTTGATACGTCACTAGATATAGTTAGCAAACTTTCTTTTGATAATTAATTTTTTAATTTGCCCCCCAAAAGTCACCCACGTATATAAAATATTCTTTGTTTATCATACGTAACCGTCTTTGCAAACCAAATTTCAACTTAACCTGTCTAGTGGATTCGGGCCAAATTGGCTGTTACATACAGAGTACAGACAGACACACGAGTGATTATATAAGGGTTCATTTTTTCCATTCGGAAGTACAGATAAATTCTATAAACGGTTTCTTTGAATTTTTTAAGAAACATTTAAAAAAAATGTATGTGCTATCGCATTATGAAACTTGTTTTACAAATGTACTTAATTGCAAATGATAAGTTTGTAACATATTGGCCCAATTTTCAGAATGTAACACTTAATTATAAGTAATTTTAAAAACGCAAATTTAACACGAACGTTTTAATATGTCACTTAACTACATATATACATATATGTATATGTAGTTTTTTTGTTGTTTAAATTTTAAATACCTATTTATTAATGTTTTCTTTGGTAAATCCGGTAAAAACGGTTAGGTAATGGGGGAGAGGGGTTGGGAGGTAAAGATGTAAAATTGAAAGAGATGCAAAACAGCAGGATAGATTCAGAAATTTGAGTGGGGGGTGCAGATAATTTTAGTTATTCCACTGCAGGGCTTGTTCAGACCCCCCAGATGCATTCACATACCCTCGGCGTTCCCTGGACATCCCCTCTTAATACGCCATCCTTGAAATCACCAAAGGAGGCTTCCCAAAAGGAACAGATCCTCTGAGTGTGCAGGGCAGTAACGTCTTCCGATTGTGTGAACTGGATTACGAAAAATCGAATCCTAATCAGCAAATCCCAACGCCAAAACTTAGACCAAAAATGCCCTAGTTCACTTCAGTCTCTGAAGAAGGTAACTTTGTTATCGAAAAGTTTTGGCGTTGGAATTTGAGCTATTTAGTACGTACGTCCTACAATCGAATCCTAAATTATTCATTTAGCGTGGGACAATAAAAAAGTACATACATTGACAGCTTCATTCAGCTCTTTTCCACTGAAACGTCGCAAGACGTTGATTGTTATCATTAGTTTGTTTTTGTGGTATTATAGTTCCCCATGGCCGGTGAGACTTCCCACCAGGGTTTTATATCTGTTCCTGTTGAGACTGAGGAGTATCTACAATTGGAAGAAGTTAAGGCTTTACATTTCTTGCATCCCAGTTGATTTTTTCAGTATTTGTGTAGTTTTGTTTCAACTCATTTCACGATCTTTTACCTGCAAGGGTTTCTATACCATTGGGGTGGTTTTTGGCACCCACTTTAACTATGTCGTCCGCGATTTCGTGTTCCTTTACGCCATTGTGACTATAGGGTCCCAAAGCAGGTCAGCATTGGTTGGAAGTGCCAGATTTTTAAGGACTATGCGAGAATCCTTTACTATTATGGACCTTATTAAATACTCTTTATTTGAATCAAGAGTACTAACAGTTAAAAATGGGGTGGTTTTGAACACAAAAATTATTAAGTATGTTGTCATAAATAATTGGATTTTGTATCTTGTTGTTTCAGATGAAAACATGTAATGTCGCTACCGGTATCTCAATATGAAGCTTTATTAGAAGAAGTCCGGGATTTGAGAAGAAAAGCTCACCACGTTCAGCAACTAGCAGCTCCATTGCTGTCTAGTTCGACATCCTCATCTTCATCAGCGAGTCCACCATGTAAGGTAAGAATTTTCGGTATTTTATTTTGTCGAACGTTATTATGGTGTATTGAATTTTAAATTCGTTGCTGGTAATGTTAGCTATATTATTGTTTGTAGTTTGTTATATTTTTATTATTGGAGAAATATTCAATGAAAGAGTCATAACATTTTTGCTTCGATAAACTGAGTAAATATTATAGACTGACAATGAGTTCATATTACATACGTACGTATAAAATACAAATAGAAAAATGATACATTTATAATGGGAAAATGGGAACGACTACAAATCACGTGTCAAATTTTGCTCCATCTCATGGACCATAATCTCTATGTCTTGATTCTGATTGAGCTTAGTTTCGCCACGGGGAAAGCGTTTTGTTAAAATAGACTCCCAGTCGTTATAAGAATCCCTGGACTACTAAGTGGGCCTTCTTCTTCTTCGAACTTGCCCCATTAAAATTAACCTTACTTTGGAGAACTATTCTACTGCTTATGATGACTTTATCTCTAGAACGTTTCACGAGATCCTAGCTGTCGTTCTTTTTAATGGAATTCACTTCTTCTGCCAATCAGTCCAGCCATTCGTCGAGTCGTAGACTAAATATTGCTTCCTCTATTGGAACTCTTGATAAAGATGACTCATTTTGGGTTTTCATTGGTTCATCTACGGATTCCGTGTTCATGGTGTTGCACTCTTTACTAGGACGGCCTCTTTGTCTGATTAGGATAATTCTTCATCTTCGTCCATTTACTTCTTTAACTTCCTGGATCTTTAACAACTTCGAGTTCATGGTCTTCTAACTCAAACCCCACAATTTCTGGATGTTGTGTATACGGGTTCCAAATCCTATAACCTAATGAACTTTGCTACGAAATATTTTTAAGTGGGACACTTTCGTTGTTTTATGATACCATGATTCCTAGGGTGGTTTCCCATTTAGATTAGTCGTTGAACTGCGATTGCCCAGAAACTAAGTGGTAAATTGTCTTTTAAAATCAGACAATTTGCCAAGTCGAATAAAGTTCGTTTTTGAAGTTCAGTAACTCCGTTTTGCCGAGGATGATTAGGTGTGCATTTTTGATTCACGACTTTTGATTATCACATTTAATGTGTTTGTCAGTTTTGCTTTGACTTCTACTAATTCATGGAAGACTTTGTCTTCTCACTTGATGAAGCGAAAACCAAAGGGAGGGCCCTATGTAAGGAGCAGTAATCTGTTTCTTCGTACCAAATTCAAAAACCTAAGCTTTCAAACCCAATAACATGATAACCTTACAACTGAAGCTTAATTGGTGGAGACCTTTCATTGGTGGGGGCCCACTGGCTGTATTTATGAGACCTATGCCATAATCCGGCCCTGCAACCTCAGTGAAACGTGTAGCTTCGTCGGTAACATGATGAAGTATCTTGGTTTCTCTGTGAATTTCGCTTGCATGGGCCACAAACGTAGTGAGAACGACTTCCTAGTCTTCGGGTGCATTCTGATAATTTTTAGAAAAAGGATAAGCCACATCGCCATGTCTGGCTTGTTACGTCAGAGCACGCAGGCCTTGTTTTCTCAGAGGTAACGGTTCAGTCGTTTCGTTGATTTCTAATAGTCTAAAAGGGTTTCGTAAAATCGCCTAACCACATCGCCATGTCTGGCTTGTAACGTCAGAGCACGCAGGCCTTGTTTTCTCAGAGATAACTGTTCGGTCGTTTCGTTGATTTCTAGTAGACTAAAAGGGTTTCGTAAAATCACCTACCCACATCGCTATGTCTGGCTTGTTACGTCAGAGCACGCAGGCCTCGTTTTCTCAGAGGTAACGGTTCGGTCGTTACGTTGATTTCTAATAGACCAAAAGGGTTTCGTAAAATCACCTACCCACATCGCTATGTCTGGCTTGTTACGTCAGAGCACCCAGGCCTTGTTTTCTCAGTGGTAACGGTTCAGTCGTTTCGTTGATTTCTATTAGACTAAAAGGGTTTCGTAAAGTCGCCTACCCACATCGCCATGTCTGGCTTGTTACGTCAGAGCACGCAGGCATTGTTTTCTCAGAGATAACGGTTCGGTCGGTTCGTTGATTTCTAATGGACTAAAGGGGTTTCGTAAAATCGCCTACCCACATCGCGATGTCTGGCTTGTTAAGTCAGAGCACGCAGGCCTTGTTTTCTCAGAGATAACGGTTCGGTCGGTTCGTTGATTTCTAATGGACTAAAGGGGTTTCGTAAAATCGCCTACCCACATCGCCATGTCTGGCTTGTTACGTCAGAGCACTCAGGCCTTGTTTTCTCAGAGGTAACAGTTTAGTCGTTTCGATGATTTCTAATAGACTAAAAGGGTTTCGTAAAATCGCCTAAACTGTGATAGCTACAAAAAAATATATACAGGAATACGATTCCAAATTCCAAAAACCACTATTATTAGTACAGTTGTATCGTGTTGAGTGGTTACGTTGATTTCAAACAGACCACAAGGGTTTCGTAAAATGTTAAGTCAGAGCACGCAGCCCTTGTTTTCTCAGAGGTAACGGTTCAGTCGTTTCGTTGATTTCTAATTGTCTAAAAGGGTTTCGTAGAATCGCCTACCCACATCGCCATGTCTGGCTTGTTACGTCAGAGCACTCAGGCCTTGTTTTCTCAGAGGTAACGGTTCGGTCGCTTCGTTAATTTCTAATTGACTAAAAGGGTTTCGTAAAATCGCCTACCCACATCGCCATGTCTGGCTTGTTACCTCAGAGCACGCAGGCCTTGTTTTCTCAGAGGTAACGGTTCGGTCGCTTCGTTAATTTCTAATTGACTAAAAGGGTTTCGTAAAATCGCCTAAACTGTGATAGCTACAAAAAAATATATACAGGAATACGATTCCAAATTCCAAAAACCACCATTATTAGTACAGTTGTATCGTGTTGAGTGGTTACGTTGATTTCCAACAGACCACAAGGGTTTCGTAAAATGTTAAGTCAGAGCACGCAGCCCTTGTTTTCTCAGAGGTAACGGTTCAGTCGTTTCGTTGATTTCTAATTGTCTAAAAGGGTTTCGTAAAATCGCCTACCCACATCGCCATGTCTGGCTTGTTACGTCAGAGCAGGCAGGCCTTGTTTTCTCAGTGGCAACGGTTCGGTCGTTTCGTTGATTTCTAGTAGACTAAAAGGATTTCGTAAAATCATCTACCCACATCGCTATGTCTGGCTTGTTACCTCAGAGCACGCAGGCCTTGTTTTCTCAGAGGGAACGGTTCAGTCGTTTCGTTGATTTCTAATAGACTAAAAGGGTTTTGTAAAATCGCCTACCCACATTGCCATGTCTGGCTTCTAACGTCAGAGCACGCAGGCCTTGTTTTCTCAGAGGTAACGGTTCGGTCGTTTCGTTGATTTCTAATAGCTTAAATGAGTTTCGTAAAATCGCCTACCCACATCGCCATGTCTGGCTTGTTACGCCAGAGCACGCAGGCCTTGTTTTCTCAGAGGTAACGGTTCGGTCGTTTCGTTGATTTCTAATTGACTAAAAGGGTTTCGTAAAATCGCCGACCCACATCGCCATGTCTGGCTTGTTACGTCAGAGCACGCAGGCCTTGTTTTCTCAGAGGTAACGGTTCGGTCGTTTCGTTGATTTCTAATAGCTTAAATGAGTTCCGTAAAATCGCCTACCCACATCGCCATGGCTGGATCGTTACGTCAGAGCACGCCGGCATTGTTTTCTCAGAGGTAACGGTTCGGTCGCTTCGTTAATTTCTAATTGACTAAAAGGGTTTCGTAAAATCGCCTAAACTGTGATAGCTACAAAAAAATATATACAAGAATACGATTCCAAATTCCAAAAACCACTATTATAAGTACAGTTGTATCGTGTTGAGTGGTTACGTTGATTTCTAACAGACCACAAGGGTTTCGTAAAATGTTAAGTCAGAGCACGCAGCCCTTGTTTTCTCAGAGGTAACGGTTCAGTCGTTTCGTTGATTTCTAATAGACTAAAAGGGTTTTGTAAATTCGCCTACCCATATCGCCATGGCTGGATCGTTACGTCAGAGCACGCCGGCCTTGTTTTCTCATTGGTAACGGTTCGTTCGTTTCGTTGATTTCTAGGAGACTAAGGTTTCGTCTCGCTTGTTACGTCAGAGCACGCAGGCCTTGTTTTCTCAGAGGTAACGGTTCGGTCGTTTCGTTGATTTTTAATAGCGTAAATGAGTTTCGTTAAATCGCCTACCCACATCGCCATGTCTGGCTTGTTACGTCAGAGCACGCAGGCCTTGTTTTCTCAGAGGTAACGGTTCGGTCGTTTCGTTGATTTCTAGTCGACTAAAAGGGTTTCGTAAAATCGCCTACCCACATCGCCATGTCTGGCTTGTTACGTCAGAGCACGCCTTGTTTTCTCAGAGGTAACGATTCAGTCGTTTCGTTGATTTCTAATAGACCAAAAGAGTTTCGTAAAATCGCCTACCCATATCGCCATGTCTGGTTTGTTACGTCAGAGCACGCAGGCCTTGTTTTCTCAGAGGGAACGGTTCAGTCGTTTCGGTGATTTCTAATAGACTAAAAGGGTTTCGTAGAATCGCCTACCGACATCGCCGTGTCTGGCTTGTTACGTCAGATCACGCAGGCCTTGTTTTCTCAGAGGTAATGGTTCGGTCGTTTCGTTGATTTCTAATTGTCCAAATGGGTTTCGTAAAATCGCCTACCCACATCGCCATGTCTGGCTTGTCACGTCAGAGCACGCAGGCCTTGTTTTCTCAGAGGTAACGGTTCGGCCGTTTCGTTGATTTCTAGTAGACTAAAAGGGTTTCGTAAAATCGCCTACCCACATCGCCATGTCTGGCTTGTCACGTCAGAGCACGCAGGCCTTGTTTTCTCAGACGTAACGGTTCAGTCGTTTCGTTGATTTCTAATTGTCCAAATGGGTTTCGTAGAATCGCCTACCCACATCGCCATGTCTGGCTTGTCACGTCAGAGCACGCAGGCCTTGTTTTCTCAGAGGTAACGGTTCAGTCGTTTCGTTGATTTCTAGTAGACTAAAAGGGTTTCGTAAAATCGCCTACCCACATCGCCATGTCTGGCTTGTCACGTCAGAGCACGCAGGCCTTGTTTTCTCAGAGGTAACGGTTCAGTCGTTTCGTTGATTTCTAATTGTCCAAATGGGTTTCGTAGAATCGCCTACCCACATCGCCATGTCTGGTTTGTTACGTCAAAGCACGCAGGCCTTGTTTTCTCAGAGGTAACGGTTCAGTCGTTTCGTTGATTTCTAATTGTCTAAATGGGTTTCGTAGAATCGCCTACCGACATCGCCGTGTCTGGCTTGTCACGTCAGAGCACGCAGGCCTTGTTTTCTCAGAGGTAACGGTTCGGTCGTTTCGTTGATTTCTAGTAGACCAAAAGGGTTTCGTAAAATCGCCTACCCACATCGCCATGTCTGGCTTGTCACGTCAGAGCACGCAGGCCTTGTTTTCTCAGAGATAACGGTTCGGTCGTTTCGTTGATTTCTAATTGTCCAAATGGGTTTCGTAGAATCGCCTACCCACATCGCCATGTCTGGCTTGTATCGTCAGAGCACGCAGGCCTTGTTTTCTCAGAGGTAACGGTTCGGTCGTTTCGTTGATTTCTAGTAGACCAAAAGGGTTTCGTAAAATCGCCTACCCACATCGCCATGTCTGGCTTGTCACGTCAGAGCACGCAGGCCTTGTTTTCTCAGAGATAACGGTTCAGTCGTTTCGTTGATTTCTAATAGACTAAAAGGGTTTCGTAAAATCGCCTACCCATATCGCCATGGCTGGATCGTTACGTCAGAGCACGCCGGCCTTGTTTTCTCATTGGTAACGGTTCGGTCGTTTCGTTGATTTCTAGTAGACTAAGGTTTCGTCTCGCTTGTTACGTCAGAGCACGCAGGCCTTGTTTTCTCAGAGGTAACGGTTCGGTCGTTTCGTTGATTTCTAATAGCTTAAATGAGTTTCGTTAAATCGCCTACCCACATCGCCATGTCTGGCTTGTTACGTCAGAGCACGCAGGCCTTTTTTTCTCAGAGGTAACAGTTCGGTCGTTTCGTTGATTTCTCGTAGACTAAAATGGTTTTGTAAAATCGCCTACCCACATCGCCATGTCTGGCTTGTCACGTCAAAGCACGCCGGCCTTGTTTTCTCCATGGTAACGGTTCGGTCGTTTAGTTGATTTCTAGTAGACTAAAAGGGTTTCGTAAAATCGCCTACCCACATCGCCATGTCTGGCTCGTTACGTCAGAGCACGCAGGCCTTGTTTTCTCAGAGGTAACGGTTCGGTCGTTTCGTTGATTTCTAATCGCTTAAATGAGTTTCGTAAATTCGCCTACCCACATCGCCATGTCTGGCTTGTTACGTCAGAGCACGCAGGCCTTGTTTTCTCAGAGGTAACAGTTCAGTCGTTTCGATGATTTCTAATAGACTAAAAGGGTTTTGTAAAATCGCCCACCCACATCGCCATGTCTGGCTTGTCACGTCAAAGCACGCCGGCCTTGTTTTCTCCGTGGTAACGGTTCGGTCGTTTGGTTGATTTCTAGTAGACTAAAAGGGTTTCGTAAAATCGCCTACCCACATCGCCATGTCTGGCTCGTTACGTCAGAGCACGCAGGCCTTGTTTTCTCAGAGGTAACGGTTCGGTCGTTTCGTTGATTTCTAATAGCTTAAATGAGTTTCGTAAATTCGCCTACCCACATCGCCATGTCTGGCTTGTTACGTCAGAGCACGCAGGCCTTGTTTTCTCAGAGGTAACAGTTCAGTCGTTTCGATGATTTCTAGTAGACCAAAAGGGTTTCGTAAAATCGCCTACCCACATCGCCATGTCTGGCTTGTTACGTCAGAGCACACGGGCCTTGTTTTCTCAGAGGTAAATTCAGTCGTTTCGATGATTTCTAATAGAGTAAAAGCGTTTCGTAAAATCGCCTAAAGTGTGATAGCTACAAAAAAATATATACAGGAATACGATTCCAAATTCCAAAAACCACTATTATTAGAACAGTTGTATCGTGTTGAGTGGTTACGTTGATTTCTAACAGACCACAAGGGTTTCGTAAAATATTAAGTCAGAGCACGCAGCCCTTGTTTTCTCAGAGATAACGGTTCAGTCGTTTCGTTGATTTCAAATTGTCAAAAAGGTTTTCGTACAATCGCCTACCCACATCGCCATGTCTGGCTTGTTACGTCAGAGCACGCAGGCCTTGTTTTCTCAGAGGTAACGGTTCAGTCGTTTCGTTGATTTCTAATAGACCAAAAGGGTTTCGTAGAATCGCCTTCCCACATCGCCATGTCTGTTTTGTTGCGTCAAAGCACGCAGGCCTTGTTTTCTCAGAGGTAACGGTTCGGTCGTTTCGTTGATTTCTAGTCGACTAAAAGGGTTTCGTAAAATCGCCTACCCACATCGCCATGTCTGGCTTGTTACGTCAGAGCACGCAGGCCTTGTTTTCTCAGAGGGAACGGTTCGGTCGTTTCGTTGATTTCTAGTAGACCAAAAGGGTTTCGTAAAATCGCCTACCCACATCGCCATGTCTGGCTTCTAACGTCAGAGCACGCAGGCCTTGTTTTCTCAGAGGTAACGGTTCAGTCGTTTCGTTGATTTCCATTGTACTGAAAGGGTTTCGTAAAATCACCTACCCACATCGCCATGTCTGGCTTGTTACGTCAGAGCACGCAGGCCTTGTTTTCTCAGAGGTAACGGTTCAGTCGTTTCGTTGATTTCTAATTGTCTAAATGGGTTTCGTAAAATCGCCTACCCACATCGCCATGTCTGGCTTGTTACCTCAGAGCACGCAGGCCTTGTTTTCTCAGAGGTAACGGTTCGGCCGTTTCGTTGATTTCTAGTAGACTAAAAGGGTTTCGTAAAATCGCCTACCCACATCGCCATGTCTGGCTTGTCACGTCAGAGCACGCAGGCCTTGTTTTCTCAGACGTAACGGTTCAGTCGTTTCGTTGATTTCTAATTGTCCAAATGGGTTTCGTAGAATCGCCTACCCACATCGCCATGTCTGGCTTGTTACGTCAGAGCACGCAGGCTTTGTTTTCTCAAAGGTAACCGATCGGTCGTTTCGTTGATTTCTAGTAGACCAAAAGGGTTTCGTAAAATCGCCTACCCACATCGCCATGTCTGGCTTGTCACGTCAGAGCACGCAGGCCTTGTTTTCTCAGAGGTAACGGTTCAGTCGTTTCGTTGATTTCTAGTAGACTAAAAGGGTTTCGTAAAATCGCCTACCCACATCGCCATGTCTGGCTTGTCACGTCAGAGCACGCAGGCCTTGTTTTCTCAGAGGTAACGGTTCAGTCGTTTCGTTGATTTCTAATTGTCCAAATGGGTTTCGTAGAATCGCCTACCGACATCGCCGTGTCTGGCTTGTTACGTCAGAGCACGCAGGCCTTGTTTTCTCAGAGGGAACGGTTCGGTCGTTTCGTTGATTTCTAATTGTCCAAATGGGTTTCGTAGAATCGCCTACCCACATCGCCATGTCTGGCTTGTATCGTCAGAGCACGCAGGCCTTGTTTTCTCAGAGGTAACGGTTCGGTCGTTTCGTTGATTTCTAGTAGACCAAAAGGGTTTCGTAAAATCGCCTACCCACATCGCCATGTCTGGCTTGTCACGTCAGAGCACGCAGGCCTTGTTTTCTCAGAGATAACGGTTCAGTCGTTTCATTGATTTCTAATTGTCCAAATGGGTTTCGTAGAATCGCCTACCCACATCGCCATGTCTGGCTTGTAACGTCAGAGCACGCAGGCCTTGTTTTCTCAGAGATAACGGTTCGGTCGTTTCGTTGATTTCTAATGGATCAAAAGGGTTTCGTAAATTCGCCTACCCACATCGCCATGTCTGGCTTGTTACGTCAGAGCACGCAGGCCTTGTTTTCTCAGAGATAACGGTTCGGTCGTTTCGTTGATTTCTAATGGACTAAAAGGGTTTCGTAAATTCGCCTACCCACATCGCCATGTCTGGCATGTTACGTCAGAGCACGCGGGCCTTGTTTTCTCAAGGGTAACAGTTCGGTCGTTTCGTTGATTTCTCGTAGACTAAAATGGTTTCGTAAAATCGCCTACCCACATCGCCATGTCTGGCTTGTTACGTCAGAGCACGCTGGCCTTGTTTTCTCAGAGGTAACGGTTCGGTCGTTTCGTTGATTTCTAATGGACCAACGGGGTTTCGTAAAATCGCCTACCCACATCGCCATGTCTGGCTTGTTACGTCAGAGCACGCAGGCCTTGTTTTCTTAGAGGTAACGGTTCGGTCGTTTCGTTGATTTCTAATAGAGTAAAGGGGTTTCGTAGAATCGCCTACCCACATCGCCATGTCTGGCTTGTTACGTCAGAGCACACAGGCCTTGTTTTCTCAAGGGTAACAGTTCGGTCGTTTCGTTGATTTCTCGTAGACTAAAATGGTTTCGTAAAATCGCCTACCCACATCGCCATGTCTGGCTTGTTACGTCAGAGCACGCCTTGTTTTCTCAGAGGTAACGATTCAGTCGTTTCGTTGATTTCTAATAGACCAAAAGAGTTTCGTAAAATCGCCTACCCATATCGCCATGTCTGATTTGTTACGTCAGAGCACGCAGGCCTTGTTTTCTCAGAGGGAACGGTTCAGTCGTTTCGGTGATTTCTAATAGACTAAAAGGGTTTCGTAGAATCGCCTACCGACATCGCCGTGTCTGGCTTGTTACGTCAGATCACGCAGGCCTTGTTTTCTCAGAGGTAATGGTTCGGTCGTTTCGTTGATTTCTAATTGTCCAAATGGGTTTCGTAAAATCGCCTACCCACATCGCCATGTCTGGCTTGTCACGTCAGAGCACGCAGGCCTTGTTTTCTCAGAGGTAACGGTTCGGCCGTTTCGTTGATTTCTAGTAGACTAAAAGGGTTTCGTAAAATCGCCTACCCACATCGCCATGTCTGGCTTGTCACGTCAGAGCACGCAGGCCTTGTTTTCTCAGACGTAACGGTTCAGTCGTTTCGTTGATTTCTAATTGTCCAAATGGGTTTCGTAGAATCGCCTACCCACATCGCCATGTCTGGCTTGTATCGTCAGAGCACGCAGGCTTTGTTTTCTCAGAGGTAACGGTTCGGCCGTTTCGTTGATTTCTAGTAGACTAAAAGGGTTTCGTAAAATCGCCTACCCACATCGCCATGTCTGGCTTGTCACGTCAGAGCACGCAGGCCTTGTTTTCTCAGACGTAACGGTTCAGTCGTTTCGTTGATTTCTAATTGTCCAAATGGGTTTCGTAGAATCGCCTACCCACATCGCCATGTCTGGCTTGTTACGTCAGAGCACGCAGGCTTTGTTTTCTCAAAGGTAACCGATCGGTCGTTTCGTTGATTTCTAGTAGACCAAAAGGGTTTCGTAAAATCGCCTACCCACATCGCCATGTCTGGCTTGTCACGTCAGAGCACGCAGGCCTTGTTTTCTCAGAGGTAACGGTTCAGTCGTTTCGTTGATTTCTAGTAGACTAAAAGGGTTTCGTAAAATCGCCTACCCACATCGCCATGTCTGGCTTGTCACGTCAGAGCACGCAGGCCTTGTTTTCTCAGAGGTAACGGTTCAGTCGTTTCGTTGATTTCTAATTGTCCAAATGGGTTTCGTAGAATCGCCTACCCACATCGCCATGTCTGGTTTGTTACGTCAAAGCACGCAGGCCTTGTTTTCTCAGAGGTAACGGTTCAGTCGTTTCGTTGATTTCTAATTGTCTAAATGGGTTTCGTAGAATCGCCTACCGACATCGCCGTGTCTGGCTTGTCACGTCAGAGCACGCAGGCCTTGTTTTCTCAGAGGTAACGGTTCGGTCGTTTCGTTGATTTCTAGTAGACCAAAAGGGTTTCGTAAAATCGCCTACCCACATCGCCATGTCTGGCTTGTCACGTCAGAGCACGCAGGCCTTGTTTTCTCAGAGATAACGGTTCGGTCGTTTCGTTGATTTCTAATTGTCCAAATGGGTTTCGTAGAATCGCCTACCCACATCGCCATGTCTGGCTTGTATCGTCAGAGCACGCAGGCCTTGTTTTCTCAGAGGTAACGGTTCGGTCGTTTCGTTGATTTCTAGTAGACCAAAAGGGTTTCGTAAAATCGCCTACCCACATCGCCATGTCTGGCTTGTCACGTCAGAGCACGCAGGCCTTGTTTTCTCAGAGATAACGGTTCAGTCGTTTCGTTGATTTCTAATAGACTAAAAGGGTTTCGTAAAATCGCCTACCCATATCGCCATGGCTGGATCGTTACGTCAGAGCACGCCGGCCTTGTTTTCTCATTGGTAACGGTTCGGTCGTTTCGTTGATTTCTAGTAGACTAAGGTTTCGTCTCGCTTGTTACGTCAGAGCACGCAGGCCTTGTTTTCTCAGAGGTAACGGTTCGGTCGTTTCGTTGATTTCTAATAGCTTAAATGAGTTTCGTTAAATCGCCTACCCACATCGCCATGTCTGGCTTGTTACGTCAGAGCACGCAGGCCTTTTTTTCTCAGAGGTAACAGTTCGGTCGTTTCGTTGATTTCTCGTAGACTAAAATGGTTTTGTAAAATCGCCTACCCACATCGCCATGTCTGGCTTGTCACGTCAAAGCATGCCGGCCTTGTTTTCTCCATGGTAACGGTTCGGTCGTTTAGTTGATTTCTAGTAGACTAAAAGGGTTTCGTAAAATCGCCTACCCACATCGCCATGTCTGGCTCGTTACGTCAGAGCACGCAGGCCTTGTTTTCTCAGAGGTAACGGTTCGGTCGTTTCGTTGATTTCTAATCGCTTAAATGAGTTTCGTAAATTCGCCTACCCACATCGCCATGTCTGGCTTGTTACGTCAGAGCACGCAGGCCTTGTTTTCTCAGAGGTAACAGTTCAGTCGTTTCGATGATTTCTAATAGACTAAAAGGGTTTTGTAAAATCGCCCACCCACATCGCCATGTCTGGCTTGTCACGTCAAAGCACGCCGGCCTTGTTTTCTCCGTGGTAACGGTTCGGTCGTTTGGTTGATTTCTAGTAGACTAAAAGGGTTTCGTAAAATCGCCTACCCACATCGCCATGTCTGGCTCGTTACGTCAGAGCACGCAGGCCTTGTTTTCTCAGAGGTAACGGTTCGGTCGTTTCGTTGATTTCTAATAGCTTAAATGAGTTTCGTAAATTCGCCTACCCACATCGCCATGTCTGGCTTGTTACGTCAGAGCACGCAGGCCTTGTTTTCTCAGAGGTAACAGTTCAGTCGTTTCGATGATTTCTAGTAGACCAAAAGGGTTTCGTAAAATCGCCTACCCACATCGCCATGTCTGGCTTGTTACGTCAGAGCACACGGGCCTTGTTTTCTCAGAGGTAAATTCAGTCGTTTCGATGATTTCTAATAGAGTAAAAGCGTTTCGTAAAATCGCCTAAAGTGTGATAGCTACAAAAAAATATATACAGGAATACGATTCCAAATTCCAAAAACCACTATTATTAGAACAGTTGTATCGTGTTGAGTGGTTACGTTGATTTCTAACAGACCACAAGGGTTTCGTAAAATATTAAGTCAGAGCACGCAGCCCTTGTTTTCTCAGAGATAACGGTTCAGTCGTTTCGTTGATTTCAAATTGTCAAAAAGGTTTTCGTACAATCGCCTACCCACATCGCCATGTCTGGCTTGTTACGTCAGAGCACGCAGGCCTTGTTTTCTCAGAGGTAACGGTTCAGTCGTTTCGTTGATTTCTAATAGACCAAAAGGGTTTCGTAGAATCGCCTTCCCACATCGCCATGTCTGTTTTGTTGCGTCAAAGCACGCAGGCCTTGTTTTCTCAGAGGTAACGGTTCGGTCGTTTCGTTGATTTCTAGTCGACTAAAAGGGTTTCGTAAAATCGCCTACCCACATCGCCATGTCTGGCTTGTTACGTCAGAGCACGCAGGCCTTGTTTTCTCAGAGGGAACGGTTCGGTCGTTTCGTTGATTTCTAGTAGACCAAAAGGGTTTCGTAAAATCGCCTACCCACATCGCCATGTCTGGCTTCTAACGTCAGAGCACGCAGGCCTTGTTTTCTCAGAGGTAACGGTTCAGTCGTTTCGTTGATTTCCATTGTACTGAAAGGGTTTCGTAAAATCACCTACCCACATCGCCATGTCTGGCTTGTTACGTCAGAGCACGCAGGCCTTGTTTTCTCAGAGGTAACGGTTCAGTCGTTTCGTTGATTTCTAATTGTCTAAATGGGTTTCGTAAAATCGCCTACCCACATCGCCATGTCTGGCTTGTTACCTCAGAGCACGCAGGCCTTGTTTTCTCAGAGGTAACGGTTCAGTCGTTTCGTTGATTTCTAATTGTCTAAATGGGTTTCGTAGAATCGCCTACCGACATCGCCGTGTCTGGCTTGTTACGTCAGAGCACGCAGGCCTTGTTTTCTCAGAGGGAACGGTTCGGTCGTTTCGTTGATTTCTAATTGTCCAAATGGGTTTCGTAGAATCGCCTACCCACATCGCCATGTCTGGCTTGTATCGTCAGAGCACGCAGGCCTTGTTTTCTCAGAGGTAACGGTTCGGTCGTTTCGTTGATTTCTAGTAGACCAAAAGGGTTTCGTAAAATCGCCTACCCACATCGCCATGTCTGGCTTGTCACGTCAGAGCACGCAGGCCTTGTTTTCTCAGAGATAACGGTTCAGTCGTTTCATTGATTTCTAATTGTCCAAATGGGTTTCGTAGAATCGCCTACCCACATCGCCATGTCTGGCTTGTAACGTCAGAGCACGCAGGCCTTGTTTTCTCAGAGATAACGGTTCGGTCGTTTCGCTGATTTCTAATGGATCAAAAGGGTTTCGTAAATTCGCCTACCCACATCGCCATGTCTGGCTTGTTACGTCAGAGCACGCAGGCCTTGTTTTCTCAGAGATAACGGTTCGGTCGTTTCGTTGATTTCTAATGGACTAAAAGGGTTTCGTAAATTCGCCTACCCACATCGCCATGTCTGGCATGTTACGTCAGAGCACGCGGGCCTTGTTTTCTTAAGGGTAACAGTTCGGTCGTTTCGTTGATTTCTCGTAGACTAAAATGGTTTCGTAAAATCGCCTACCCACATCGCCATGTCTGGCTTGTTACGTCAGAGCACGCTGGCCTTGTTTTCTCAGAGGTAACGGTTCGGTCGTTTCGTTGATTTCTAATGGACCAACGGGGTTTCGTAAAATCGCCTACCCACATCGCCATGTCTGGCTTGTTACGTCAGAGCACGCAGGCCTTGTTTTCTTAGAGGTAACGGTTCGGTCGTTTCGTTGATTTCTAATAGAGTAAAGGGGTTTCGTAGAATCGCCTACCCACATCGCCATGTCTGGCTTGTTACGTCAGAGCACACAGGCCTTGTTTTCTCAAGGGTAACAGTTCGGTCGTTTCGTTGATTTCTCGTAGACTAAAATGGTTTCGTAAAATCGCCTACCCACATCGCCATGTCTGGCTTGTTACGTCAGAGCACGCTGGCCTTGTTTTTTCAGAGGTAACGGTTCGGTCGTTTCGTTGATTTCTAATGGACCAACGGGGTTTCGTAAAATCGCCTACCCACATCGCCATGTCTGGCTTGTTACGTCAGAGCACGCAGGCCTTGTTTTCTTAGAGGTAACGGTTCGGTCGTTTCGTTGATTTCTAATCGCTTAAATGAGTATCGTAAATTCGCCTACCCACATCGCCATGTCTGGCTTGTTACGTCAGAGCACGCAGGCCTTGTTTTCTCAGAGGTAACAGTTCAGTCGTTTCGATGATTTCTAATAGACTAAAAGGGTTTTGTAAAATCGCCCACCCACATCGCCATGTCTGGCTTGTCACGTCAAAGCACGCCGGCCTTGTTTTCTCCGTGGTAACGGTTCGGTCGTTTGGTTGATTTCTAGTAGACTAAAAGGGTTTCGTAAAATCGCCTACCCACATCGCCATGTCTGGCTCGTTACGTCAGAGCACGCAGGCCTTGTTTTCTCAGAGGTAACGGTTCGGTCGTTTCGTTGATTTCTAGTAGACTAAAAGGGTTTCGTAAAATCACCTACCCACATCGCTTTGTCTGACTTGTTACGTCAGAGCACGCAGGTCTTGTTTTCTCAGAGGTAACGGTTCAGTCGTTTCGATGATTTCTAGTAGACCAAAAGGGTTTCGTAAAATCGCCTACCCACATCGCCATGTCTGGCTTGTTACGTCAGAGCACACGGGCCTTGTTTTCTCAGAGGTAAATTCAGTCGTTTCGATGATTTCTAATAGAGTAAAAGCGTTTCGTAAAATCGCCTAAAGTGTGATAGCTACAAAAAAATATATACAGGAATACGATTCCAAATTCCAAAAACCACTATTATTAGAACAGTTGTATCGTGTTGAGTGGTTACGTTGATTTCTAACAGACCACAAGGGTTTCGTAAAATATTAAGTCAGAGCACGCAGCCCTTGTTTTCTCAGAGATAACGGTTCAGTCGTTTCGTTGATTTCAAATTGTCAAAAAGGTTTTCGTACAATCGCCTACCCACATCGCCATGTCTGGCTTGTTACGTCAGAGCACGCAGGCCTTGTTTTCTCAGAGGTAACGGTTCAGTCGTTTCGTTGATTTCTAATAGACTAAAAGGGTTTCGTAGAATCGCCTTCCCACATCGCCATGTCTGTTTTGTTGCGTCAAAGCACGCAGGCCTTGTTTTCTCAGAGGTAACGGTTCGGTCGTTTCGTTGATTTCTAGTCGACTAAAAGGGTTTCGTAAAATCGCCTACCCACATCGCCATGTCTGGCTTGTTACGTCAGAGCACGCCTTGTTTTCTCAGAGGTAGCGATTCAGTCGTTTCGTTGATTTCTATTAGACGAAAAGGGTTTTCTGAAATCGCCTACCCACATTGCCATGTCTGGCTTCTAACGTCAGAGCACGCAGGCCTTGTTTTCTCAGAGGTAACGGTTCAGTCGTTTCGTTGATTTCCATTGTACTGAAAGGGTTTCGTAAAATCACCTACCCACATCGCCATGTCTGGCTTGTTACGTCAGAGCACGCAGGCCTTGTTTTCTCAGAGGTAACGGTTCAGTCGTTTCGTTGATTTCTAATTGTCTAAATGGGTTTCGTAAAATCGCCTACCCACATCGCCATGTCTGGCTTGTTACCTCAGAGCACACAGGCCTTGTTTTCTCAGAGGTAACGGTTCAGTCGTTTCGTTGATTTCTAATTGTCTAAATGGGTTTCGTAGAATCGCCTACCGACATCGCCGTGTCTGGCTTGTTACGTCAGAGCACGCAGGCCTTGTTTTCTCAGAGGGAACGGTTCGGTCGTTTCGTTGATTTCTAGTAGACCAAAAGGGTTTCGTAAAATCGCCTACCCACATCGCCATGTCTGGCTTGTCACGTCAGAGCACGCAGGCCTTGTTTTCTCAGAGATAACGGTTTGGTCGTTTCGTTAATTTCTAATTGTCCAAATGGGTTTCGTAGAATCGCCTACCCACATCGCCATGTCTGGCTTGTATCGTCAGAGCACGCAGGCCTTGTTTTCTCAGAGGTAACGGTTCGGTCGTTTCGTTGATTTCTAGTAGACCAAAAGGGTTTCGTAAAATCGCCTACCCACATCGCCATGTCTGGCTTGTCACGTCAGAGCACGCAGGCCTTGTTTTCTCAGAGATAACGGTTCAGTCGTTTCATTGATTTCTAATTGTCCAAATGGGTTTCGTAGAATCGCCTACCCACATCGCCATGTCTGGCTTGTAACGTCAGAGCACGCAGGCCTTGTTTTCTTAGAGGTAACGGTTCGGTCGTTTCGTTGATTTCTAATCGCTTAAATGAGTTTCGTAAATTCGCCTACCCACATCGCCATGTCTGGCTTGTTACGTCAGAGCACGCAGGCCTTGTTTTCTCAGAGGTAACAGTTCAGTCGTTTCGATGATTTCTAATAGACTAAAAGGGTTTTGTAAAATCGCCCACCCACATCGCCATGTCTGGCTTGTCACGTCAAAGCACGCCGGCCTTGTTTTCTCCGTGGTAACGGTTCGGTCGTTTGGTTGATTTCTAGTAGACTAAAAGGGTTTCGTAAAATCGCCTACCCACATCGCCATGTCTGGCTCGTTACGTCAGAGCACGCAGGCCTTGTTTTCTCAGAGGTAACGGTTCGGTCGTTTCGTTGATTTCTAGTAGCTTAAATGAGTTTCGTAAATTCGCCTACCCACATCGCCATGTCTGGCTTGTTACGTCAGAGCACGCAGGCCTTGTTTTCTCAGAGATAACGGTTTGGTCGTTTCGTTGATTTCTAATTGTCCAAATGGGTTTCGTAGAATCGCCTACCCACATCGCCATGTCTGGCTTGTTACCTCAGAGCACGCAGGCCTTGTTTTCTCAGAGGTAACGGTTCAGTCGTTTCGTTGATTTCTAATTGTCTAAATGGGTTTCGTAGAATCGCCTACCGACATCGCCGTGTCTGGCTTGTTACGTCAGAGCACGCAGGCCTTGTTTTCTCAGAGGGAACGGTTCGGTCGTTTCGTTGATTTCTAGTAGACCAAAAAGGTTTCGTAAAATCGCCTACCCACATCGCCATGTCTGGCTTGTCACGTCAGAGCACGCAGGCCTTGTTTTCTCAGAGATAACGGTTTGGTCGTTTCGTTGATTTCTAATTGTCCAAATGGGTTTCGTAGAATCGCCTACCCACATCGCCATGTCTGGCTTGTATCGTCAGAGCACGCAGGCCTTGTTTTCTCAGAGGTAACGGTTCGGTCGTTTCGTTGATTTCTAGTAGACCAAAAGGGTTTCGTAAAATCGCCTACCCACATCGCCATGTCTGGCTTGTCACGTCAGAGCACGCAGGCCTTGTTTTCTCAGAGATAACGGTTCAGTCGTTTCATTGATTTCTAATGGACTAAAAGGGTTTCGTAAATTCGCCTACCCACATCGCCATGTCTGGCATGTTACGTCAGAGCACGCGGGCCTTGTTTTCTCAAGGGTAACAGTTCGGTCGTTTCGTTGATTTCTCGTAGACTAAAATGGTTTCGTAAAATCGCCTACCCACATCGCCATGTCTGGCTTGTTACGTCAGAGCACGCTGGCCTTGTTTTCTCAGAGGTAACGGTTCGGTCGTTTCGTTGATTTCTAATGGACCAACGGGGTTTCGTAAAATCGCCTACCCACATCGCCATGTCTGGCTTGTTACGTCAGAGCACGCAGGCCTTGTTTTCTTAGAGGTAACGGTTCGGTCGTTTCGTTGATTTCTAATAGAGTAAAGGGGTTTCGTAGAATCGCCTAACCACATCGCCATGTCTGGCTTGTTACGTCAGAGCACACAGGCCTTGTTTTCTCAAGGGTAACAGTTCGGTCGTTTCGTTGATTTCTCGTAGACTAAAATGGTTTCGTAAAATCGCCTACCCACATCGCCATGTCTGGCTTGTTACGTCAGAGCACGCTGGCCTTGTTTTTTCAGAGGTAACGGTTCGGTCGTTTCGTTGATTTCTAATGGACCAACGGGGTTTCGTAAAATCGCCTACCCACATCGCCATGTCTGTTTTGTTGCGTCAAAGCACGCAGGCCTTGTTTTCTCAGAGGTAACGGTTCGGTCGTTTCGTTGATTTCTAGTCGACTAAAAGGGTTTCGTAAAATCGCCTACCCACATCGCCATGTCTGGCTTGTTACGTCAGAGCACGCCTTGTTTTCTCAGAGGTAACGATTCAGTCGTTTCGTTGATTTCTATTAGACGAAAAGGGTTTTCTGAAATCGCCTACCCACATTGCCATGTCTGGCTTCTAACGTCAGAGCACGCAGGCCTTGTTTACTCAGAGGTAACGGTTCAGTCGTTTCGTTGATTTCCATTGTACTGAAAGGGTTTCGTAAAATCACCTACCCACATCGCCATGTCTGGCTTGTTACGTCAGAGCACGCAGGCCTTGTTTTCTCAGAGGTAACGGTTCAGTCGTTTCGTTGATTTCTAATTGTCTAAATGGGTTTCGTAAAATCGCCTACCCACATCGCCATGTCTGGCTTGTTACCTCAGAGCACGCAGGCCTTGTTTTCTCAGAGGTAACGGTTCAGTCGTTTCGTTGATTTCTAATTGTCTAAATGGGTTTCGTAGAATCGCCTACCGACATCGCCGTGTCTGGCTTGTTACGTCAGAGCACGCAGGCCTTGTTTTCACAGAGGGAACGGTTCGGTCGTTTCGTTGATTTCTAGTAGACCAAAAGGGTTTCGTAAAATCGCCTACCCACATCGCCATGTCTGGCTTGTCACGTCAGAGCACGCAGGCCTTGTTTTCTCAGAGATAACGGTTTGGTCGTTTCGTTGATTTCTAATTGTCCAAATGGGTTTCGTAGAATCGCCTACCCACATCGCCATGTCTGGCTTGTATCGTCAGAGCACGCAGGCCTTGTTTTCTCAGAGGTAACGGTTCGGTCGTTTCGTTGATTTCTAGTAGACCAAAAGGGTTTCGTAAAATCGCCAACCCACATCGCCATGTCTGGCTTGTCACGTCAGAGCACGCAGGCCTTGTTTTCTCAGAGATAACGGTTCAGTCGTTTCATTGATTTCTAATTGTCCAAATGGGTTTCGTAGAATCGCCTACCCACATCGCCATGTCTGGCTTGTAACGTCAGAGCACGCAGGCCTTGTTTTCTCAGAGATAACGGTTCGGTCGTTTCGTTGATTTCTAATGGACTAAAAGGGTTTCGTAAATTCGCCTACCCACATCGCCATGTCTGGCTTGTTACGTCAGAGCACGCAGGCCTTGTTTTCTCAGAGATAACGGTTCGGTCGTTTCGTTGATTTCTAATTGACTAAAAGGGTTTCGTAAATTCGCCTACCCACATCGCCATGTCTGGCATGTTACGTCAGAGCACGCAGGCCTTGTTTTCTCAAGGGTAACGGTTCGGTCGTTTCGTTGATTTCTAATAGAGTAAAGGGGTTTCGTAGAATCGCCTACCCACATCGCCATGTCTGGCTTGTCACGTCAGAGCACGCAGGCCTTGTTTTCTCAGAGATAACGGTTCGGTCGTTTCGTTGATTTCTAATGGACTAAAAGGGTTTCGTAAATTCGCCTACCCACATCGCGATGTCTGGCTTGTTACGTCAGAGCACGCAGGCCTTGTTTTCTCAGAGATAACGGTTCGGTCGTTTCGTTGATTTCTAATGGACTAAAAGGGTTTCGTAAATTCGCCTACCCACATCGCCATGTCTGGCTTGTTACGTCAGAGCACGCAGGCCTTGTTTTCTCAGGGGTAACAGTTCGGTCGTTTCGTTGATTTCTCGTAGACTAAAATGGTTTCGTAAAATCGCCTACCCACATCGCCATGTCTGGCTTGTTACGTCAGAGCACGCAGGCCTTGTTTTCTCAGAGGCAACGGTTCGGTCGTTTCGTTGATTTCTAATGGACCAAACGGGTTTCGTAGAATCGCCTACCCACATCGCCATGTCTGGCTTGTTACGTCAGAGCACGCAGGCCTTGTTTTCTTAGAGGTAACGGTTCGGTCGTTTCGTTGATTTCTAATAGAGTAAAGGGGTTTCGTAAAATCGCCTACCCACATCGCCATGTCTGGCTTGTTACGTCAGAGCACGCAGGCCTTGTTTTCTCAGAGATAACGGTTCGGTCGTTTCGTTGATTTCTAATAGAGTAAAGGGGTTTCGTAGAATCGCCTACCCACATCGCCATGTCTGGCTTGTCACGTCAGAGCACGCAGGCCTTGTTTTCTCAGAGATAACGGTTCGGTCGTTTCGTTGATTTCTAATGGACTAAAAGGGTTTCGTAAATTCGCCTACCCACATCGCGATGTCTGGCTTGTTACGTCAGAGCACGCAGGCCTTGTTTTCTCAGAGATAACGGTTCGGTCGTTTCGTTGATTTCTAATGGACTAAAAGGGTTTCGTAAATTCGCCTACCCACATCGCCATGTCTGGCTTGTTACGTCAGAGCACGCAGGCCTTGTTTTCTCAGGGGTAACAGTTCGGTCGTTTCGTTGATTTCTCGTAGACTAAAATGGTTTCGTAAAATCGCCTACCCACATCGCCATGTCTGGCTTGTTACGTCAGAGCACGCAGGCCTTGTTTTCTCAGAGGCAACGGTTCGGTCGTTTCGTTGATTTCTAATGGACCAAACGGGTTTCGTAGAATCGCCTACCCACATCGCCATGTCTGGCTTGTTACGTCAGAGCACGCAGGCCTTGTTTTCTTAGAGGTAACGGTTCGGTCGTTTCGTTGATTTCTAATAGAGTAAAGGGGTTTCGTAAAATCGCCTACCCACATCGCCATGTCTGGCTTGTTACGTCAGAGCACGCAGGCCTTGTTTTCTCAGAGATAACGGTTCGGTAGTTTCGTTGATTTCTAGTAGACTAAAAGGGTTTCGTAAAATCACCTACCCACATCGTTTTGTCTGACTTGTTACGTCAGAGCACGCAGGTCTTGTTTTCTCAGAGGTAACGGTTCAGTCGTTTCGTTGATTTTAAATAGACTAAAAGGGTTTCGTAAATTCGCCTACCCACATCGCCATGTCTGGCTTGTTACGTCAGAGCACACGGGCCTTGTTTTCTCAGAGGTAAATTCAGTCGTTTCGATGATTTCTAATAGAGTAAAAGCGTTTCGTAAAATCGCCTAAAGTGTGATAGCTACAAAAAAATATATACAGGAATACGATTCCAAATTCCAAAAACCACTATTATCAGAACAGTTGTATCGTGTTGAGTGGTTACGTTGATTTCTAACAGACCACAAGGGTTTCGTAAAATATTAAGTCAGAGCACGCAGCCCTTGTTTTCTCAGAGGTAACGGTTCAGTCGTTTCGTTGATTTCAAATTGTCAAAAAGGTTTTCGTACAATCGCCTACCCACATCGCCATGTCTGGCTTGTTACGTCAGAGCACGCAGGCCTTGTTTTCTCAGAGGTAAATTCAGTCGTTTCGATGATTTCTAATAGAGTAAAAGCGTTTCGTAAAATCGCCTAAAGTGTGATAGCTACAAAAAAATATATACAGGAATACCATTCCAAATTCCAAAAACCACTATTATTAGAACAGTTGTATCGTGTTGAGTGGTTACGTTGATTTCTAACAGACCACAAGGGTTTCGTAAAATATTAAGTCAGAGCACGCAGCCCTTGTTTTCTCAGAGGTAACGGTTCAGTCGTTTCGTTGATTTCAAATTGTCAAAAAGGTTTTCGTACAATCGCCTACCCATATCGCCATGTCTGGCTTGTTACGTCAGAGCACGCAGGCCTTGTTTTCTCAAGGGTAACAGTTCGGTCGTTTCGTTGATTTCTCGTAGACTAAAATGGTTTCGTAAAATCGCCTACCCACATCGCCATGTCTGGCTTGTTACGTCAGAGCACGCTGGCCTTGTTTTCTCAGAGGTAACGGTTCGGTCGTTTCGTTGATTTCTAGTAGACCAAAAGGGTTTCGTAAAATCGCCTACCCACATCGCCATGTCTGGCTTGTAACGTCAGAGCACGCAGGCCTTGTTTTCTCAGAGATAACGGTTCGGTCGTTTCGTTGATTTCTAATGGACTAAAAGGGTTTCGTAAATTCGCCTACCCACATCGCCATGTCTGGCTTGTTACGTCAGAGCACGCAGGCCTTGTTTTCTCAGAGATAACGGTTCGGTCGTTTCGTTGATTTCTAATGGACTAAAAGGGTTTCGTAAATTCGCCTACCCACATCGCCATGTCTGGCATGTTACGTCAGAGCACGCGGGCCTTGTTTTCTCAAGGGTAACAGTTCGGTCGTTTCGTTGATTTCTCGTAGACCAAAATGGTTTCGTAAAATCGCCTACCCACATCGCCATGTCTGGCTTGTTACGTCAGAGCACGCAGGCCTTGTTTTCTTAGAGGTAACGGTTCGGTCGTTTCGTTGATTTCTAATAGAGTAAAGGGGTTTCGTAGAATCGCCTACCCACATCGCCATGTCTGGCTTGTTACGTCAGAGCACACAGGCCTTGTTTTCTCAAGGGTAACAGTTCGGTCGTTTCGTTGATTTCTCGTAGACTAAAATGGTTTCGTAAAATCGCCTACCCACATCGCCATGTCTGGCTTGTTACGTCAGAGCACGCTGGCCTTGTTTTTTCAGAGGTAACGGTTCGATCGTTTCGTTGATTTCTAATGGACCAACGGGGTTTCGTAAAATCGCCTACCCACATCGCCATGTCTGTTTTGTTGCGTCAAAGCACGCAGGCCTTGTTTTCTCAGAGGTAACGGTTCGGTCGTTTCGTTGATTTCTAGTCGACTAAAAGGGTTTCGTAAAATCGCCTACCCACATCGCCATGTCTGGCTTGTTACGTCAGAGCACGCCTTGTTTTCTCAGAGGTAACGATTCAGTCGTTTCGTTGATTTCTATTAGACGAAAAGGGTTTTCTGAAATCGCCTACCCACATTGCCATGTCTGGCTTCTAACGTCAGAGCACGCAGGCCTTGTTTTCTCAGAGGTAACGGTTCAGTCGTTTCGTTGATTTCCATTGTACTGAAAGGGTTTCGTAAAATCACCTACCCACATCGCCATGTCTGGCTTGTTACGTCAGAGCACGCAGGCCTTGTTTTCTCAGAGGTAACGGTTCAGTCGTTTCGTTGATTTCTAATTGTCTAAATGGGTTTCGTAAAATCGCCTACCCACATCGCCATGTCTGGCTTGTTACCTCAGAGCACGCAGGCCTTGTTTTCTCAGAGGTAACGGTTCAGTCGTTTCGTTGATTTCTAATTGTCTAAATGGGTTTCGTAGAATCGCCTACCGACATCGCCGTGTCTGGCTTGTTACGTCAGAGCACGCAGGCCTTGTTTTCTCAGAGATAACGGTTTGGTCGTTTCGTTGATTTCTAGTAGACCAAAAGGGTTTCGTAAAATCGCCTACCCACATCGCCATGTCTGGCTTGTCACGTCAGAGCACGCAGGCCTTGTTTTCTCAGAGATAACGGTTTGGTCGTTTCGTTGATTTCTAATTGTCCAAATGGGTTTCGTAGAATCGCCTACCCACATCGCCATGTCTGGCTTGTATCGTCAGAGCACGCAGGCCTTGTTTTCTCAGAGGTAACGGTTCGGTCGTTTCGTTGATTTCTAGTAGACCAAAAGGGTTTCGTAAAATCGCCAACCCACATCGCCATGTCTGGCTTGTCACGTCAGAGCACGCAGGCCTTGTTTTCTCAGAGATAACGGTTCAGTCGTTTCATTGATTTCTAATTGTCCAAATGGGTTTCGTAGAATCGCCTACCCACATCGCCATGTCTGGCTTGTAACGTCAGAGCACGCAGGCCTTGTTTTCTCAGAGATAACGGTTCGGTCGTTTCGTTGATTTCTAATGGACTAAAAGGGTTTCGTAAATTCGCCTACCCACATCGCCATGTCTGGCTTGTTACGTCAGAGCACGCAGGCCTTGTTTTCTCAGAGATAACGGTTCGGTCGTTTCGTTGATTTCTAATGGACTAAAAGGGTTTCGTAAATTCGCCTACCCACATCGCCATGTCTGGCATGTTACGTCAGAGCACGCAGGCCTTGTTTTCTCAAGGGTAACAGTTCGGTCGTTTCGTTGATTTCTCGTAGACTAAAATGGTTTCGTAAAATCGCCTACCCACATCGCCATGTCTGGCTTGTTACGTCAGAGCACGCTGGCCTTGTTTTCTCAGAGGTAACGGTTCGGTCGTTTCGTTGATTTCTAATGGACCAACGGGGTTTCGTAAAATCGCCTACCCACATCGCCATGTCTGGCTTGTTACGTCAGAGCACGCAGGCCTTGTTTTCTTAGAGGTAACGGTTCGGTCGTTTCGTTGATTTCTAATAGAGTAAAGGGGTTTCGTAGAATCGCCTACCCACATCGCCATGTCTGGCTTGTTACGTCAGAGCACACAGGCCTTGTTTTCTCAAGGGTAACAGTTCGGTCGTTTCGTTGATTTCTCGTAGACTAAAATTGTTTTCGTAAAATCGCCTACCCACATCGCCATGTCTGGCTTGTTACGTCAGAGCACGCTGGCCTTGTTTTTTCAGAGGTAACGGTTCGGTCGTTTCGTTGATTTCTAATGGACCAACGGGGTTTCGTAAAATCGCCTACCCACATCGCCATGTCTGGCTTGTTACGTCAGAGCACGCAGGCCTTGTTTTCTCAGAGGTAACGGTTCGGTCGTTTCGTTGATTTCTAATGGACCAAAGGGGTTTCGTAAAATCGCCTATCCACATCGCCATGTCTGGCTTGTTACGTCAGAGCACGCAGGCCTTGTTTTGTTAGAGGTAACGGTTCGGTCGTTTCGTTGATTTCTAATAGAGTAAAGGGGTTTCGTAGAATCGCCTACCCACATCGCCATGTCTGGCTTGTCGCGTCAGAGCACGCAGGCCTTGTTTTCTCAGAGATAACGGTTCGGTCGTTTCGTTGATTTCTAATGGACTAAAAGGGTTTCGTAAATTCGCCTACCCACATCGCCATGTCTGGCTTGTTACGTCAGAGCACGCAGGCCTTGTTTTCTCAGGGGTAACAGTTCGGTCGTTTCGTTGATTTCTCGTAGACTAAAATGGTTTCGTAAAATCGCCTACCCACATCGCCATGTCTGGCTTGTTACGTCAGAGCACGCAGGCCTTGTTTTCTCAGAGGCAACGGTTCGGTCGTTTCGTTGATTTCTAATGGACCAAAGGGGTTTCGTAGAATCGCCTACCCACATCACCATGTCTGGCTTGTTACGTCAGAGCACGCAGGCCTTGTTTTCTTAGAGGTAACGGTTCGGTCGTTTCGTTGATTTCTAATAGAGTAAAGGGGTTTCGTAAAATCGCCTACCCACATCGCCATGTCTGGCTTGTTACGTCAGAGCACGCAGGCCTTGTTTTCTCAGAGATAACGGTTCGGTAGTTTCGTTGATTTCTAGTAGACTAAAAGGGTTTCGTAAAATCACCTACCCACATCGCTTTGTCTGACTTGTTACGTCAGAGCACGCAGGTCTTGTTTTCTCAGAGGTAACGGTTCAGTCGTTTCGTTGATTTTAAATAGACTAAAAGGGTTTCGTAAATTCGCCTACCCACATCGCCATGTCTGGCTTGTTACGTCAGAGCACACGGGCCTTGTTTTCTCAGAGGTAAATTCAGTCGTTTCGATGATTTCTAATAGAGTAAAAGCGTTTCGTAAAATCGCCTAAAGTGTGATAGCTACAAAAAAATATATACAGGAATACGATTCCAAATTCCAAAAACCACTATTATTAGAACAGTTGTATCGTGTTGAGTGGTTACGTTGATTTCTAACAGACCACAAGGGTTTCGTAAAATATTAAGTCAGAGCACGCAGCCCTTGTTTTCTCAGAGGTAACGATTCAGTCGTTTCGTTGATTTCAAATTGTCAAAAAGGTTTTCGTACAATCGCCTACCCATATCGCCATGTCTGGCTTGTTACGTCAGAGCACGCAGGCCTTGTTTTCTCAAGGGTAACAGTTCGGTCGTTTCGTTGATTTCTCGTAGACTAAAATGGTTTCGTAAAATCGCCTACCCACATCGCCATGTCTGGCTTGTTACGTCAGAGCACGCTGGCCTTGTTTTCTCAGAGGTAACGGTTCGGTCGTTTCGTTGATTTCTAATGGACCAACGGGGTTTCGTAAAATCGCCTACCCACATCGCCATGTCTGGCTTGTTACGTCAGAGCACGCAGGCCTTGTTTTCTTAGAGGTAACGGTTCGGTCGTTTCGTTGATTTCTAATAGAGTAAAGGGGTTTCGTAGAATCGCCTACCCACATCGCCATGTCTGGCTTGTTACGTCAGAGCACACAGGCCTTGTTTTCTCAAGGGTAACAGTTCGGTCGTTTCGTTGATTTCTCGTAGACTAAAATGGTTTCGTAAAATCGCCTACCCACATCGCCATGTCTGGCTTGTTACGTCAGAGCACGCTGGCCTTGTTTTTTCAGAGGTAACGGTTCGGTCGTTTCGTTGATTTCTAATGGACCAACGGGGTTTCGTAAAATCGCCTACCCACATCGCCATGTCTGGCTTGTTACGTCAGAGCACGCAGGCCTTGTTTTCTCAGAGGTAACGGTTCGGTCGTTTCATTGATTTCTAATAGACTAAAAGGGTTTCGTAAAATCGCCTACCCACATCGCCATGTCTGGCTTGTTACGTCAGAGCACGCCTTGTTTTCTCAGAGGTAACGATTCAGTCGTTTCGTTGATTTCTAATAGACCAAAAGAGTTTCGTAAAATCGCCTACCCATATCGCCATGTCTGGTTTGTTACGTCAGAGCACGCAGGCCTTGTTTTCTCAGAGGTAACGATTCAGTCGTTTCGGTGATTTCTAATAGACTAAAAGGGTTTCGTAAAATCGCCTACCCACATCGTCATGTCTGGCTTGTTACATCAGAGCACGCGGGCCTTGTTTTCTCAGAGGTAACGGTTCAGTCGTTTCGTTGATTTCTATTAGACTAAAAGGGTTTTGTGAAATCGCCTACCCACATTGCCATGTCTTGGCTTCTAACGTCAGAGCACGCAGGCCTTGTTTTCTCAGAGGTAACGGTTCAGTCGTTTCGTTGATTTCCATTGTACTGAAAGGGTTTCGTAAAATCACCTACCCACATCGCCATGTCTGGCTTGTTACGTCAGAGCACGCAGGCCTTGTTTTCTCAGAGGTAACGGTTCAGTCGTTTCGTTGATTTCTAATTGTCTAAATGGGTTTCGTAGAATCGCCTACCCACATCGCCATGTCTGGCTTGTTACGTCAGAGCACGCAGGCCTTGTTTTCTCAGAGGTAACGGATCGGTCGTTTCGTTGGTTTCTAGTTGACTAAAAGGGTTTCGTAAAATCGCCTACCCACATCGCCATTTCTGGCTTGTTACGTCAGAGCACGCAGGCCTTGTTTTCTCAGAGGTATTGGTTCCGTCGTTTCGTTGATTTCTAGAAGACTAAACGGGTTTCGTAAAATCGCCTACCCACATCGCCATGTCTGGCTTGTTACGTCAGAGCACGCAGGCCTTGTTTTCTCAGAGATAACGGTTCGGTCGTTTCGTTGATTTCTAATAGACTAAAAGGGTTTCCTAAATTCACCTACCCACATCGCCATGTCTGGCTTGTTACGTCAGAGCACGCAGGCCTTGTTTTCTCAGAGGTAACAGTTCAGTCGTTTCGATGATTTCTAATAGACCAAAAGCGTTTCGTAAAATCGCCCACCCACATCGCCATGTCTGGCTTGTTACGTCAGAGCACACGGGCCTTGTTTTCTCAGAGGTAACTTCAGTCGTTTCGATGATTTCTAATAGAGTAAATGCGTTTCGTAAAATCGCCCAAACTGTGATAGCTACAAAAAAATATATACAGGAATACGATTCCAAATTCCAAAAACCACTATTATTGGAACAGTTGTATCGTGTTGAGTGGTTACGTTGATTTCTAACAGACCACAAGGGTTTCGTAAAATATTAAGTCAGAGCACGCAGCCCTTGTTTTCTCAGAGGTAACGGTTCAGTCGTTTCGTTGATTTCAAATTGTCAAAAAGGTTTTCGTACAATCGCCTACCCACATCGCCATGTCTGGCTTGTTACTCAAGAGCACGCAGGCCTTGTTTTCTCAGAGGTAACGGTTCAGTCGTTTCGTTGATTTCTAATAGACTAAAAGGGTTTCGTAAAATCGCCTACCCACATCGTCATGTCTGGCTTGTTACATCAGAGCACGCGGGCCTTGTTTTCTCAGAGGTAACGGTTCAGTCGTTTCGTTGATTTCTATTAGACTAAAAGGGTTTTGTGAAATCGCCTACCCACATTGCCATGTCTGGCTTGTTACGTCAAAGCACGCAGGCCTTGTTTTCTCAGAGGTAACAGTTCAGTCGTTTCGATGATTTCTAATAGACCAAAAGCGTTTCCGTAAAATCGCCTACCCACATTGCCATGTCTGGCTTGTCACGTCAGAGCACGCAGGCCTTGTTTTCTCAGAGGTAACGGTTCAGTCGTTTCGTTGATTTCTAATTGTCCAAATGGGTTTCGTAGAATCGCCTACCCACATCGCCATGTCTGGCCTGTTACGTCAAAGCACGCAGGCCTTGTTTTCTCAGAGGTAACGGTTCAGTCGTTTCGTTGATTTCTAATTGTCTAAATGGGTTTCGTAGAATCGCCTACCGACATCGCCGTGTCTGGCTTGTTACGTCAGAGCACGCAGGCCTTGTTTTCTCAGAGGGAACGGTTCGGTCGTTTCGTTGATTTCTAGTAGACCAAAAGGGTTTCGTAAAATCGCCTACCCACATCGCCATGTCTGGCTTGTCACGTCAGAGCACGCAGGCCTTGTTTTCTCAGAGATAACGGTTCAGTCGTTTCATTGATTTCTAATTGTCCAAATGGGTTTCGTAGAATCGCCTACCCACATCGCCATGTCTGGCTTGTAACGTCAGACCACGCAGGCCTTGTTTTCTCAGAGATAACGGTTCGGTCGTTTCGTTGATTTCTAATTGTCCAAATGGATTTCGTAGAATCGCCTACCCACATCGCCATGTCTGGCTTGTATCGTTAGAGCACGCAGGCCTTGTTTTCTCAGAGGTAACGGTTCGGTCGTTTCGTTGATTTCTAGTAGACCAAAAGGGTTTCGTAAAATCGCCTACCCACATCGCCATGTCTGGCTTGTCACGTCAGAGCACGCAGGCCTTGTTTTCTCAGAGATAACGGTTCGGTCGTTTCGTTGATTTCTAATTGTCCAAATGGATTTCGTAGAATCGCCTACCCACATCGCCATGTCTGGCTTGTAACGTCAGACCACGCAGGCCTTGTTTTCTCAGAGATAACGGTTCGGTCGTTTCGTTGATTTCTAATGGACTAAAAGGGTTTCGTATATTCGCCTACCCACATCGCCATGTCTGGCTTGTTACGTCAGAGCACGCAGGCCTTGTTTTCTCAGAGGTAACGGTTCGGTCGTTTCGTTGATTTCTAATAGAGTAAAGGGGTTTCGTAGAATCGCCTACCCACATCGCCATGTCTGGCTTGTTACGTCAGAGCACGCAGGCCTTGTTTTCTCAGAGGTAACGGTTCGGTCGTTTCGTTGATTTCTAATGGACCAAAGGGGTTTCGTAAAATCGCCTACCCACATCGCCATGTCTGGCTTGTCACGTCAGAGCACGCAGGCCTTGTTTTCTCAGAGATAACGGTTCGGTCGTTTCGTTGATTTCTAATTGTCCAAATGGATTTCGTAGAATCGCCTACCCACATCGCCATGTCTGGCTTGTATCGTTAGAGCACGCAGGCCTTGTTTTCTCAGAGGTAACGGTTCGGTCATTTCGTTGATTTCTAGTAGACCAAAAGGGTTTCGTAAAATCGCCTACCCACATCGCCATGTCTGGCTTGTCACGTCAGAGCACGCAGGCCTTGTTTTCTCAGAGGTAACGGTTCGGTCGTTTCGTTGATTTCTAATGGACCAAAGGGGTTTCGTAAAATCGCCTATCCACATCGCCATGTCTGGCTTGTTACGTCAGAGCACGCAGGCCTTGTTTTGTTAGAGGTAACGGTTCGGTCGTTTCGTTGATTTCTAATAGAGTAAAGGGGTTTCGTAGAATCGCCTACCCACATCGCCATGTCTGGCTTGTCACGTCAGAGCACGCAGGCCTTGTTTTCTCAGAGACAACGGTTCGGTCGTTTCGTTGATTTCTAATGGACTAAAAGGGTTTCGTAAAATCGCCTACCCACATCGTCATGTCTGGCTTGTTACATCAGAGCACGCGGGCCTTGTTTTCTCAGAGGTAACGGTTCAGTCGTTTCGTTGATTTCTATTAGACTAAAAGGGTTTTGTGAAATCGCCTACCCACATTGCCATGTCTGGCTTGTTACGTCAAAGCACGCAGGCCTTGTTTTCTCAGAGGTAACAGTTCAGTCGTTTCGATGATTTCTAATAGACCAAAAGCGTTTCCGTAAAATCGCCTACCCACATTGCCATGTCTGGCTTGTCACGTCAGAGCACGCAGGCCTTGTTTTCTCAGAGGTAACGGTTCAGTCGTTTCGTTGATTTCTAATTGTCCAAATGGGTTTCGTAGAATCGCCTACCCACATCGCCATGTCTGGCCTGTTACGTCAAAGCACGCAGGCCTTGTTTTCTCAGAGGTAACGGTTCAGTCGTTTCGTTGATTTCTAATTGTCTAAATGGGTTTCGTAGAATCGCCTACCGACATCGCCGTGTCTGGCTTGTTACGTCAGAGCACGCAGGCCTTGTTTTCTCAGAGGGAACGGTTCGGTCGTTTCGTTGATTTCTAGTAGACCAAAAGGGTTTCGTAAAATCGCCTACCCACATCGCCATGTCTGGCTTGTCACGTCAGAGCACGCAGGCCTTGTTTTCTCAGAGATAACGGTTCAGTCGTTTCATTGATTTCTAATTGTCCAAATGGGTTTCGTAGAATCGCCTACCCACATCGCCATGTCTGGCTTGTAACGTCAGACCACGCAGGCCTTGTTTTCTCAGAGATAACGGTTCGGTCGTTTCGTTGATTTCTAATTGTCCAAATGGATTTCGTAGAATCGCCTACCCACATCGCCATGTCTGGCTTGTATCGTTAGAGCACGCAGGCCTTGTTTTCTCAGAGGTAACGGTTCGGTCGTTTCGTTGATTTCTAGTAGACCAAAAGGGTTTCGTAAAATCGCCTACCCACATCGCCATGTCTGGCTTGTCACGTCAGAGCACGCAGGCCTTGTTTTCTCAGAGATAACGGTTCGGTCGTTTCGTTGATTTCTAATTGTCCAAATGGATTTCGTAGAATCGCCTACCCACATCGCCATGTCTGGCTTGTAACGTCAGACCACGCAGGCCTTGTTTTCTCAGAGATAACGGTTCGGTCGTTTCGTTGATTTCTAATGGACTAAAAGGGTTTCGTATATTCGCCTACCCACATCGCCATGTCTGGCTTGTTACGTCAGAGCACGCAGGCCTTGTTTTCTCAGAGGTAACGGTTCGGTCGTTTCGTTGATTTCTAATAGAGTAAAGGGGTTTCGTAGAATCGCCTACCCACATCGCCATGTCTGGCTTGTTACGTCAGAGCACGCAGGCCTTGTTTTCTCAGAGGTAACGGTTCGGTCGTTTCGTTGATTTCTAATGGACCAAAGGGGTTTCGTAAAATCGCCTACCCACATCGCCATGTCTGGCTTGTCACGTCAGAGCACGCAGGCCTTGTTTTCTCAGAGATAACGGTTCGGTCGTTTCGTTGATTTCTAATTGTCCAAATGGATTTCGTAGAATCGCCTACCCACATCGCCATGTCTGGCTTGTATCGTTAGAGCACGCAGGCCTTGTTTTCTCAGAGGTAACGGTTCGGTCATTTCGTTGATTTCTAGTAGACCAAAAGGGTTTCGTAAAATCGCCTTCCCACATCGCCATGTCTGGCTTGTCACGTCAGAGCACGCAGGCCTTGTTTTCTCAGAGGTAACGGTTCGGTCGTTTCGTTGATTTCTAATGGACCAAAGGGGTTTCGTAAAATCGCCTATCCACATCGCCATGTCTGGCTTGTTACGTCAGAGCACGCAGGCCTTGTTTTGTTAGAGGTAACGGTTCGGTCGTTTCGTTGATTTCTAATAGAGTAAAGGGGTTTCGTAGAATCGCCTACCCACATCGCCATGTCTGGCTTGTCACGTCAGAGCACGCAGGCCTTGTTTTCTCAGAGACAACGGTTCGGTCGTTTCGTTGATTTCTAATGGACTAAAAGGGTTTCGTAAAATCGCCTACCCACATCGTCATGTCTGGCTTGTTACATCAGAGCACGCGGGCCTTGTTTTCTCAGAGGTAACGGTTCAGTCGTTTCGTTGATTTCTATTAGACTAAAAGGGTTTTGTGAAATCGCCTACCCACATTGCCATGTCTGGCTTGTTACGTCAAAGCACGCAGGCCTTGTTTTCTCAGAGGTAACAGTTCAGTCGTTTCGATGATTTCTAATAGACCAAAAGCGTTTCCGTAAAATCGCCTACCCACATTGCCATGTCTGGCTTGTCACGTCAGAGCACGCAGGCCTTGTTTTCTCAGAGGTAACGGTTCAGTCGTTTCGTTGATTTCTAATTGTCCAAATGGGTTTCGTAGAATCGCCTACCCACATCGCCATGTCTGGCCTGTTACGTCAAAGCACGCAGGCCTTGTTTTCTCAGAGGTAACGGTTCAGTCGTTTCGTTGATTTCTAATTGTCTAAATGGGTTTCGTAGAATCGCCTACCGACATCGCCGTGTCTGGCTTGTTACGTCAGAGCACGCAGGCCTTGTTTTCTCAGAGGGAACGGTTCGGTCGTTTCGTTGATTTCTAGTAGACCAAAAGGGTTTCGTAAAATCGCCTACCCACATCGCCATGTCTGGCTTGTCACGTCAGAGCACGCAGGCCTTGTTTTCTCAGAGATAACGGTTCAGTCGTTTCATTGATTTCTAATTGTCCAAATGGGTTTCGTAGAATCGCCTACCCACATCGCCATGTCTGGCTTGTAACGTCAGACCACGCAGGCCTTGTTTTCTCAGAGATAACGGTTCGGTCGTTTCGTTGATTTCTAATTGTCCAAATGGATTTCGTAGAATCGCCTACCCACATCGCCATGTCTGGCTTGTATCGTTAGAGCACGCAGGCCTTGTTTTCTCAGAGGTAACGGTTCGGTCGTTTCGTTGATTTCTAGTAGACCAAAAGGGTTTCGTAAAATCGCCTACCCACATCGCCATGTCTGGCTTGTCACGTCAGAGCACGCAGGCCTTGTTTTCTCAGAGATAACGGTTCGGTCGTTTCGTTGATTTCTAATTGTCCAAATGGATTTCGTAGAATCGCCTACCCACATCGCCATGTCTGGCTTGTAACGTCAGACCACGCAGGCCTTGTTTTCTCAGAGATAACGGTTCGGTCGTTTCGTTGATTTCTAATGGACTAAAAGGGTTTCGTATATTCGCCTACCCACATCGCCATGTCTGGCTTGTTACGTCAGAGCACGCAGGCCTTGTTTTCTCAGAGGTAACGGTTCGGTCGTTTCGTTGATTTCTAGTAGACCAAAAGGGTTTCGTAAAATCGCCTACCCACATCGCCATGTCTGGCTTGTCACGTCAGAGCACGCAGGCCTTGTTTTCTCAGAGATAACGGTTCGGTCGTTTCGTTGATTTCTAATTGTCCAAATGGATTTCGTAGAATCGCCTACCCACATCGCCATGTCTGGCTTGTAACGTCAGACCACGCAGGCCTTGTTTTCTCAGAGATAACGGTTCGGTCGTTTCGTTGATTTCTAATTGTCCAAATGGATTTCGTAGAATCGCCTACCCACATCGCCATGTCTGGCTTGTATCGTTAGAGCACGCAGGCCTTGTTTTCTCAGAGGTAACGGTTCGGTCGTTTCGTTGATTTCTAGTAGACCAAAAGGGTTTCGTAAAATCGCCTACCCACATCGCCATGTCTGGCTTGTCACGTCAGAGCACGCAGGCCTTGTTTTCTCAGAGATAACGGTTCGGTCGTTTCGTTGATTTCTAATTGTCCAAATGGATTTCGTAGAATCGCCTACCCACATCGCCATGTCTGGCTTGTAACGTCAGACCACGCAGGCCTTGTTTTCTCAGAGATAACGGTTCGGTCGTTTCGTTGATTTCTAATGGACTAAAAGGGTTTCGTATATTCGCCTACCCACATCGCCATGTCTGGCTTGTTACGTCAGAGCACGCAGGCCTTGTTTTCTCAGAGGTAACGGTTCGGTCGTTTCGTTGATTTCTAATAGAGTAAAGGGGTTTCGTAGAATCGCCTACCCACATCGCCATGTCTGGCTTGTTACGTCAGAGCACGCAGGCCTTGTTTTCTCAGAGGTAACGGTTCGGTCGTTTCGTTGATTTCTAATGGACCAAAGGGGTTTCGTAAAATCGCCTACCCACATCGCCATGTCTGGCTTGTCACGTCAGAGCACGCAGGCCTTGTTTTCTCAGAGATAACGGTTCGGTCGTTTCGTTGATTTCTAATTGTCCAAATGGATTTCGTAGAATCGCCTACCCACATCGCCATGTCTGGCTTGTATCGTTAGAGCACGCAGGCCTTGTTTTCTCAGAGGTAACGGTTCGGTCATTTCGTTGATTTCTAGTAGACCAAAAGGGTTTCGTAAAATCGCCTACCCACATCGCCATGTCTGGCTTGTCACGTCAGAGCACGCAGGCCTTGTTTTCTCAGAGGTAACGGTTCGGTCGTTTCGTTGATTTCTAATGGACCAAAAGGGTTTCGTAAAATCGCCTATCCACATCGCCATGTCTGGCTTGTTACGTCAGAGCACGCAGGCCTTGTTTTGTTAGAGGTAACGGTTCGGTCGATTCGTTGATTTCTAATAGAGTAAAGGGGTTTCGTAGAATCGCCTACCCACATCGCCATGTCTGGCTTGTCACGTCAGAGCACGCAGGCCTTGTTTTCTCAGAGACAACGGTTCGGTCGTTTCGTTGATTTCTAATGGACTAAAAGGGTTTCGTAAAATCGCCTACCCACATCGTCATGTCTGGCTTGTTACATCAGAGCACGCGGGCCTTGTTTTCTCAGAGGTAACGGTTCAGTCGTTTCGTTGATTTCTGTTAGACTAAAAGGGTTTTGTGAAATCGCCTACCCACATTGCCATGTCTGGCTTGTTACGTCAAAGCACGCAGGCCTTGTTTTCTCAGAGGTAACAGTTCAGTCGTTTCGATGATTTCTAATAGACCAAAAGCGTTTCCGTAAAATCGCCTACCCACATTGCCATGTCTGGCTTGTCACGTCAGAGCACGCAGGCCTTGTTTTCTCAGAGGTAACGGTTCAGTCGTTTCGTTGATTTCTAATTGTCCAAATGGGTTTCGTAGAATCGCCTACCCACATCGCCATGTCTGGCCTGTTACGTCAAAGCACGCAGGCCTTGTTTTCTCAGAGGTAACGGTTCAGTCGTTTCGTTGATTTCTAATTGTCTAAATGGGTTTCGTAGAATCGCCTACCGACATCGCCGTGTCTGGCTTGTTACGTCAGAGCACGCAGGCCTTGTTTTCTCAGAGGGAACGGTTCGGTCGTTTCGTTGATTTCTAGTAGACCAAAAGGGTTTCGTAAAATCGCCTACCCACATCGCCATGTCTGGCTTGTCACGTCAGAGCACGCAGGCCTTGTTTTCTCAGAGATAACGGTTCAGTCGTTTCATTGATTTCTAATTGTCCAAATGGGTTTCGTAGAATCGCCTACCCACATCGCCATGTCTGGCTTGTAACGTCAGACCACGCAGGCCTTGTTTTCTCAGAGATAACGGTTCGGTCGTTTCGTTGATTTCTAATTGTCCAAATGGATTTCGTAGAATCGCCTACCCACATCGCCATGTCTGGCTTGTATCGTTAGAGCACGCAGGCCTTGTTTTCTCAGAGGTAACGGTTCGGTCGTTTCGTTGATTTCTAGTAGACCAAAAGGGTTTCGTAAAATCGCCTACCCACATCGCCATGTCTGGCTTGTCACGTCAGAGCACGCAGGCCTTGTTTTCTCAGAGATAACGGTTCGGTCGTTTCGTTGATTTCTAATTGTCCAAATGGATTTCGTAGAATCGCCTACCCACATCGCCATGTCTGGCTTGTAACGTCAGACCACGCAGGCCTTGTTTTCTCAGAGATAACGGTTCGGTCGTTTCGTTGATTTCTAATGGACTAAAAGGGTTTCGTATATTCGCCTACCCACATCGCCATGTCTGGCTTGTTACGTCAGAGCACGCAGGCCTTGTTTTCTCAGAGGTAACGGTTCGGTCGTTTCGTTGATTTCTAATAGAGTAAAGGGGTTTCGTAGAATCGCCTACCCACATCGCCATGTCTGGCTTGTTACGTCAGAGCACGCAGGCCTTGTTTTCTCAGAGGTAACGGTTCGGTCGTTTCGTTGATTTCTAATGGACCAAAGGGGTTTCGTAAAACCGCCTACCCACATCGCCATGTCTGGCTTGTCACGTCAGAGCACGCAGGCCTTGTTTTCTCAGAGATAACGGTTCGGTCGTTTCGTTGATTTCTAATTGTCCAAATGGATTTCGTAGAATCGCCTACCCACATCGCCATGTCTGGCTTGTATCGTTAGAGCACGCAGGCCTTGTTTTCTCAGAGGTAACGGTTCGGTCATTTCGTTGATTTCTAGTAGACCAAAAGGGTTTCGTAAAATCGCCTACCCACATCGCCATGTCTGGCTTGTCACGTCAGAGCACGCAGGCCTTGTTTTCTCAGAGGTAACGGTTCGGTCGTTTCGTTGATTTCTAATGGACCAAAGGGGTTTCGTAAAATCGCCTATCCACATCGCCATGTCTGGCTTGTTACGTCAGAGCACGCAGGCCTTGTTTTGTTAGAGGTAACGGTTCGGTCGTTTCGTTGATTTCTAATAAAGGGGTTTCGTAGAATCGCCTACCCACATCGCCATGTCTGGCTTGTCACGTCAGAGCACGCAGGCCTTGTTTTCTCAGAGACAACGGTTCGGTCGTTTCGTTGATTTCTAATGGACTAAAAGGGTTTCGTAAATTCGCCTATCCACATCGCCATGTCTGGCTTGTTACGTCAGAGCACGCAGGCCTTGTTTTGTTAGAGGTAACGGTTCGGTCGTTTCGTTGATTTCTAATAGAGTAAAGGGGTTTCGTAGAATCGCCTACCCACATCGCCATGTCTGGCTTGTCACGTCAGAGCACGCAGGCCTTGTTTTCTCAGAGACAACGGTTCGGTCGTTTCGTTGATTTCCAATAGAGTAAAGGGGTTTCGTAGAATCGCCTACCCACATCGCCATGTCTGGCTTGTTACGTCAGAGCACGCAGGCCTTGTTTTCTCAGAGGTAACGGTTCGGTCGTTTCGTTGATTTCTAATGGACCAAAGGGGTTTCGTAAAATCGCCTATCCACATCGCCATGTCTGGCTTGTTACGTCAGAGCACGCAGGCCTTGTTTTGTTAGAGGTAACGGTTCGGTCGTTTCGTTGATTTCTAATAGAGTAAAGGGGTTTCGTAGAATCGCCTACCCACATCGCCATGTCTGGCTTGTTACGTCAGAGCACGCAGGCCTTGTTTTCTCAGAGACAACGGTTCGGTCGTTTCGTTGATTTCTAATAGAGTAAAGGGGTTTCGTAGAATCGCCTACCCACATCGCCATGTCTGGCTTGTTACGTCAGAGCACGCAGGCCTTGTTTTCTCAGAGGTAACGGTTCGGTCGTTTCGTTGATTTCTAATGGACCAAAGGGGTTTCGTAAAATCGCCTACCCACATCGCCATGTCTGGCTTGTCACGTCAGAGCACGCAGGCCTTGTTTTCTCAGAGACAACGGTTCGGTCGTTTCGTTGATTTCTAATGGACTAAAAGGGTTTCGTAAATTCGCCTACCCACATCGCGATGTCTGGCTTGTTACGTCAGAGCACGCAGGCCTTGTTTTCTCAGAGGTAACGGTTCGGTCGTTTCGTTGATTTCTAATGGACCAAAGGGGTTTCGTAAAATCGCCTATCCACATCACCATGTCTGGCTTGTTACGTCAGAGCACGCAGGCCTTGTTTTGTTAGAGGTAACGGTTCGGTCGTTTCGTTGATTTCTAATAGAGTAAAGGGGTTTCGTAGAATCGCCTACCCACATCGCCATGTCTGGCTTGTTACGTCAGAGCACGCAGGCCTTGTTTTCTCAGAGACAACGGTTCGGTCGTTTCGTTGATTTCTAATAGAGTAAAGGGGTTTCGTAGAATCGCCTACCCACATCGCCATGTCTGGCTTGTTACGTCAGAGCACGCAGGCCTTGTTTTCTCAGAGGTAACGGTTCGGTCGTTTCGTTGATTTCTAATAGAGTAAAGGGGTTTCGTAAAATCGCCTACCCACATCGCCATGTCTGGCTTGTTACGTCAGAGCACGCAGGCCTTGTTTTCTCAGAGGTAACGGTTCGGTCGTTTCGTTGATTTCTAATAGAGTAAAGGGGTTTCGTAGAATCGCCTACCCACATCGCCATGTCTGGCTTGTTACGTCAGAGCACGCAGGCCTTGTTTTCTCAGAGGTAACGGTTCGGTCGTTTCGTTGATTTCTAATGGACCAAAGGGGTTTCGTAAAATCGCCTACCCACATCGCCATGTCTGGCTTGTCACGTCAGAGCACGCAGGCCTTGTTTTCTCAGAGATAACGGTTCGGTCGTTTCGTTGATTTCTAATTGTCCAAATGGATTTCGTAGAATCGCCTACCCACATCGCCATGTCTGGCTTGTATCGTTAGAGCACGCAGGCCTTGTTTTCTCAGAGGTAACGGTTCGGTCATTTCGTTGATTTCTAGTAGACCAAAAGGGTTTCGTAAAATCGCCTACCCACATCGCCATGTCTGGCTTGTCACGTCAGAGCACGCAGGCCTTGTTTTCTCAGAGGTAACGGTTCGGTCGTTTCGTTGATTTCTAATGTACCAAAGGGGTTTCGTAAAATCGCCTATCCACATCGCCATGTCTGGCTTGTTACGTCAGAGCACGCAGGCCTTGTTTTGTTAGAGGTAACGGATCGGTCGTTTCGTTGATTTCTAATAGAGTAAAGGGGTTTCGTAGAATCGCCTACCCACATCGCCATGTCTGGCTTGTCACGTCAGAGCACGCAGGCCTTGTTTTCTCAGAGACAACGGTTCGGTCGTTTCGTTGATTTCTAATGGACTAAAAGGGTTTCGTAAAATCGCCTACCCACATCGTCATGTCTGGCTTGTTACATCAGAGCACGCGGGCCTTGTTTTCTCAGAGGTAACGGTTCAGTCGTTTCGTTGATTTCTATTAGACTAAAAGGGTTTTGTGAAATCGCCTACCCACATTGCCATGTCTGGCTTGTTACGTCAAAGCACGCAGGCCTTGTTTTCTCAGAGGTAACAGTTCAGTCGTTTCGATGATTTCTAATAGACCAAAAGCGTTTCCGTAAAATCGCCTACCCACATTGCCATGTCTGGCTTGTCACGTCAGAGCACGCAGGCCTTGTTTTCTCAGAGGTAACGGTTCAGTCGTTTCGTTGATTTCTAATTGTCCAAATGGGTTTCGTAGAATCGCCTACCCACATCGCCATGTCTGGCCTGTTACGTCAAAGCACGCAGGCCTTGTTTTCTCAGAGGTAACGGTTCAGTCGTTTCGTTGATTTCTAATTGTCTAAATGGGTTTCGTAGAATCGCCTATCGACATCGCCGTGTCTGGCTTGTTACGTCAGAGCACGCAGGCCTTGTTTTCTCAGAGGGAACGGTTCGGTCGTTTCGTTGATTTCTAGTAGACCAAAAGGGTTTCGTAAAATCGCCTACCCACATCGCCATGTCTGGCTTGTCACGTCAGAGCACGCAGGCCTTGTTTTCTCAGAGATAACGGTTCAGTCGTTTCATTGATTTCTAATTGTCCAAATGGGTTTCGTAGAATCGCCTACCCACATCGCCATGTCTGGCTTGTAACGTCAGACCACGCAGGCCTTGTTTTCTCAGAGATAACGGTTCGGTCGTTTCGTTGATTTCTAATTGTCCAAATGGATTTCGTAGAATCGCCTACCCACATCGCCATGTCTGGCTTGTATCGTTAGAGCACGCAGGCCTTGTTTTCTCAGAGGTAACGGTTCGGTCGTTTCGTTGATTTCTAGTAGACCAAAAGGGTTTCGTAAAATCGCCTACCCACATCGCCATGTCTGGCTTGTCACGTCAGAGCACGCAGGCCTTGTTTTCTCAGAGATAACGGTTCGGTCGTTTCGTTGATTTCTAATTGTCCAAATGGATTTCGTAGAATCGCCTACCCACATCGCCATGTCTGGCTTGTAACGTCAGACCACGCAGGCCTTGTTTTCTCAGAGATAACGGTTCGGTCGTTTCGTTGATTTCTAATGGACTAAAAGGGTTTCGTATATTCGCCTACCCACATCGCCATGTCTGGCTTGTTACGTCAGAGCACGCAGGCCTTGTTTTCTCAGAGGTAACGGTTCGGTCGTTTCGTTGATTTCTAATAGAGTAAAGGGGTTTCGTAGAATCGCCTACCCACATCGCCATGTCTGGCTTGTTACGTCAGAGCACGCAGGCCTTGTTTTCTCAGAGGTAACGGTTCGGTCGTTTCGTTGATTTCTAATGGACCAAAGGGGTTTCGTAAAACCGCCTACCCACATCGCCATGTCTGGCTTGTCACGTCAGAGCACGCAGGCCTTGTTTTCGCAGAGATAACGGTTCGGTCGTTTCGTTGATTTCTAATTGTCCAAATGGATTTCGTAGAATCGCCTACCCACATCGCCATGTCTGGCTTGTATCGTTAGAGCACGCAGGCCTTGTTTTCTCAGAGGTAACGGTTCGGTCATTTCGTTGATTTCTAGTAGACCAAAAGGGTTTCGTAAAATCGCCTACCCACATCGCCATGTCTGGCTTGTCACGTCAGAGCACGCAGGCCTTGTTTTCTCAGAGGTAACGGTTCGGTCGTTTCGTTGATTTCTAATGGACCAAAGGGGTTTCGTAAAATCGCCTATCCACATCGCCATGTCTGGCTTGTTACGTCAGAGCACGCAGGCCTTGTTTTGTTAGAGGTAACGGTTCGGTCGTTTCGTTGATTTCTAATAGAGTAAAGGGGTTTCGTAGAATCGCCTACCCACATCGCCATGTCTGGCTTGTCACGTCAGAGCACGCAGGCCTTGTTTTCTCAGAGACAACGGTTCGGTCGTTTCGTTGATTTCTAATGGACTAAAAGGGTTTCGTAAATTCGCCTATCCACATCGCCATGTCTGGCTTGTTACGTCAGAGCACGCAGGCCTTGTTTTGTTAGAGGTAACGGTTCGGTCGTTTCGTTGATTTCTAATAGAGTAAAGGGGTTTCGTAGAATCGCCTACCCACATCGCCATGTCTGGCTTGTCACGTCAGAGCACGCAGGCCTTGTTTTCTCAGAGACAACGGTTCGGTCGTTTCGTTGATTTCCAATAGAGTAAAGGGGTTTCGTAGAATCGCCTACCCACATCGCCATGTCTGGCTTGTTACGTCAGAGCACGCAGGCCTTGTTTTCTCAGAGGTAACGGTTCGGTCGTTTCGTTGATTTCTAATGGACCAAAGGGGTTTCGTAAAATCGCCTATCCACATCGCCATGTCTGGCTTGTTACGTCAGAGCACGCAGGCCTTGTTTTGTTAGAGGTAACGGTTCGGTCGTTTCGTTGATTTCTAATAGAGTAAAGGGGTTTCGTAGAATCGCCTACCCACATCGCCATGTCTGGCTTGTTACGTCAGAGCACGCAGGCCTTGTTTTCTCAGAGACAACGGTTCGGTCGTTTCGTTGATTTCTAATAGAGTAAAGGGGTTTCGTAGAATCGCCTACCCACATCGCCATGTCTGGCTTGTTACGTCAGAGCACGCAGGCCTTGTTTTCTCAGAGGTAACGGTTCGGTCGTTTCGTTGATTTCTAATGGACCAAAGGGGTTTCGTAAAATCGCCTACCCACATCGCCATGTCTGGCTTGTCACGTCAGAGCACGCAGGCCTTGTTTTCTCAGAGACAACGGTTCGGTCGTTTCGTTGATTTCTAATGGACTAAAAGGGTTTCGTAAATTCGCCTACCCACATCGCGATGTCTGGCTTGTTACGTCAGAGCACGCAGGCCTTGTTTTCTCAGAGGTAACGGTTCGGTCGTTTCGTTGATTTCTAATGGACCAAAGGGGTTTCGTAAAATCGCCTATCCACATCGCCATGTCTGGCTTGTTACGTCAGAGCACGCAGGCCTTGTTTTCTCAGAGACAACGGTTCGGTCGTTTCGTTGATTTCTAATAGAGTAAAGGGGTTTCGTAGAATCGCCTACCCACATCGCCATGTCTGGCTTGTTACGTCAGAGCACGCAGGCCTTGTTTTCTCAGAGACAACGGTTCGGTCGTTTCGTTGATTTCTAATGGACTAAAAGGGTTTCGTAAATTCGCCTACCCACATCGCGATGTCTGGCTTGTTACGTCAGAGCACGCAGGCCTTGTTTTCTCAGAGGTAACGGTTCGGTCGTTTCGTTGATTTCTAATGGACCAAAGGGGTTTCGTAAAATCGCCTATCCACATCGCCATGTCTGGCTTGTTACGTCAGAGCACGCAGGCCTTGTTTTGTTAGAGGTAACGGTTCGGTCGTTTCGTTGATTTCTAATAGAGTAAAGGGGTTTCGTAGAATCGCCTACCCACATCGCCATGTCTGGCTTGTTACGTCAGAGCACGCAGGCCTTGTTTTCTCAGAGACAACGGTTCGGTCGTTTCGTTGATTTCTAATAGAGTAAAGGGGTTTCGTAGAATCGCCTACCCACATCGCCATGTCTGGCTTGTTACGTCAGAGCACGCAGGCCTTGTTTTCTCAGAGACAACGGTTCGGTCGTTTCGTTGATTTCTAATAGAGTAAAGGGGTTTCGTAAAATCGCCTACCCACATCGCCATGTCTGGCTTGTTACGTCAGAGCACGCAGGTCTTGTTTTCTCAGAGGTAACGGTTCAGTCGTTTCGTTGATTTTAAATAGACTAAAAGGGTTTCGTAAATTCGCCTACCCACATCGCCATGTCTGGCTTGTTACGTCAGAGCACGCAGGCCTTCTTTTCTTAGAATTAACGGTTCAGTCGTTTCGTTGATATCTAATTGTCTAAACGGGTTTCGTAGAATCGCCTACCACATCGCCATGTCTGGCTTGTTACGTCAGAGCACGCAGGCCTTGTTTTCTCATTGGTAACGGTTCAGTCGTTTCGTTGATTTCTAATAGACTAAATGGGTTTCGTAAAATCGCCTATCCCCATCGCCATGGCTGGATCGTTACATCAGAGCACGCCGGCCTTGTTTTCCCAGTGCCAACGGTTCGGTCGTTTCGTTGATTTCTAATAGCTTAAATGAGTTTCGTAAATTCGCCTACCCACATCGCCATGTCTGGCTTGTTACGTCAGAGCACGCAGGCCTTGTTTTCTCAGAGGTAACGGTTCGGTCGTTTCGTTGATTTCTAGTCGACTAAAAGGGTTTCGTAAAATCGCCTACCCACATCGCCATGTCTGGCTTGTTACGTCAGATCACGCAGGCCTTGTTTTCTCATAGGTAACGGTTCAGTTGTTTCGTTGATTTCTAATTGTCTAAAAGGGTTTCGTAGAATCGCCTACCCACATCGCCATGTTTGGCTTGTTACGTCAGAGCACGCAGGCCTTGTTTTCTCAGAGATAGCGGTTCGGTCGTTTCGTTGATTTCTAATAGACTAAAGGGGTTTCGTAGAATCGCCTACCCACATCGCCATGTCTGGCTTGTTACGTCAGAGCACACGGGCCTTGTTTTCTCAGAGGTAACAGTTCAGTCGTTTCGATAATTTCTAATAAAGTGAAAGGGTTTCGTAAAATCGCCTAAACTGTGATAGTTACAAAAAAATATAAACAGGAATACGATTCCAAATTCGAAAAACCACTATTATTAGAACAGTTGTATCGTGCTGAGTGGTTACGTTGATTTCTAGTATACTAAAAGAGTTTCGTAAAATCGCCTACCCACATCGCCATGACTGGCTTGTTACGTCATAGCACGCAGGCCTTGTTTTCTCAGAGGTAACGGTTCAGTCGTTTCGTTGATTTCTAATAGACTAAATGGGTTTCGTAAAATCGCCTATCCCCATCGCCATGGCTGGATCGTTACGTCAGAGCACGCCGGCCTTGTTTTCTCAGAGGTAACGGTTCAGTCGTTTCGTTGATTTTAAATAGACCAAAAGGGTTTCGTAAATTCGCCTACCCACATCGCCATGTCTGGCTTGTTACTTCAGAGCACGCAGGCCTTGTTTTCTCAGAGGTAACGGTTCAGTCGTTTCGTTGATTTTAAATAGTCTAAAAGGGTTTCGTAAAATCGCCTACCCACATCGCCATGTCTGGCTTGTTACGTCAGATCACGCAGGCCTTGTTTTCTCATAGGTAACGGTTCAGTCGTTTCGTTGATTTCTAATTGTCTAAAGGGGTTTCGTAAAATCGCCTACCCGCATCGCCATGTCTGGCTCGTTACTTCAGATCACGCAGGCCTTGTTTTCTAATAGGTAACGGTTCAGTCGTTTCGTTGATTTCTAATTGTCTAAAAGGGTTTCGTAGAATCGCCTACCCACATCGCCATGTTTGGCTTGTTACGTCACAGCACGCAGGCCTTGTTTTCTCAGAAGTAACGGTTCGGTCGTTTCGTTGATTTCTAATGAACCAAAGGGGTTTCGTAAAATCGCCTACCCACATCGCCATGTCTGGCTTGTAACGTCAGAGCACGCAGGCCTTGTTTTTTTAGAGGTAACGGTTCGGTCGTTTCGTTGATTTCTAATAGACCAAGGGGGTTTCGTAAAATCGCCTACCCTCATCGCCATGTCTGGCTTGTTACGTCAGAGAACGCAGGCCTTGTTTTCTCAGAGGTAACAGTTCAGTCGTTTCGATGATTTCTAATAGAGTAAAAGGGTTTCGTAAAATCGCCTAAACTGTGATAGTTACAAAAAAATATATACAGGAATACGATTATAATTCCAAAAACCACTATTATTAGAACAGTTGTATCGTGTTGAGTGGTTACGTTGATTTCTAACAGACTAAAAGGGTTTGGTAGAATCGCCTACCCTCATCGCCATGTCTGGCTAGTTACGTCAGAGCACGCAGGCCTTGTTTTCTCAGAGGTAACAGTTCGGTCGTTTCCTTGATTTCTCGTAGACTAAAATGGTTTCGTAAAATCGCCTACCCACATCGCCATGTCTGGCTTGTTACGTCAGAGCACGCAGGCCTTCTTTTCTCAGAATTAACGGTTCAGTCGTTTCGTTGATTTTAAATAGACTAAAAGGGTTTCGTAAATTCGCCTACCCACATCGCCATGTCTGGCTTGTTACTTCAGAGCACGCAGGCCTTGTTTTCTCAGAGGTAACGGTTCAGTCGTTTCGTTGATTTTAAATAGACTAAAAGGGTTTCGTAGAATCGCCTACCACATCGCCATGTCTGGCTTGTTACGTCAGAGCACGCAGGCCTTGTTTTCTCATTGGTAACGGTTCAGTCGTTTCGTTGATTTCTAATAGACTAAATGGGTTTCGTAAAATCGCCTATCCCCATCGCCATGGCTGGATCGTTACATCAGAGCACGCCGGCCTTGTTTTCCCAGTGCCAACGGTTCGGTCGTTTCGTTGATTTCTAATAGCTTAAATGAGTTTCGTAAATTCGCCTACCCACATCGCCATGTCTGGCTTGTTACGTCAGAGCACGCAGGCCTTGTTTTCTCAGAGGTAACGGTTCGGTCGTTTCGTTGATTTCTAGTCGACTAAAAGGGTTTCGTAAAATCGCCTACCCACATCGCCATGTCTGGCTTGTTACGTCAGATCACGCAGGCCTTGTTTTCTCATAGGTAACGGTTCAGTTGTTTCGTTGATTTCTAATTGTCTAAAAGGGTTTCGTAGAATCGCCTACCCACATCGCCATGTTTGGCTTGTTACGTCAGAGCACGCAGGCCTTGTTTTCTCAGAGATAGCGGTTCGGTCGTTTCGTTGATTTCTAATAGACTAAAGGGGTTTCGTAGAATCGCCTACCCACATCGCCATGTCTGGCTTGTTACGTCAGAGCACACGGGCCTTGTTTTCTCAGAGGTAACAGTTCAGTCGTTTCGATGATTTCTAATAGAGTAAAAGGGTTTCGTAAAATCGCCTAAACTGTGATAGTTACAAAAAAATATATACAGGAATACGATTCCAAATTCCAAAAACCACTAATATTAGAACACTTGTATCGTGTTGAGTGGTTACGTTGATTTCTAACAGACTAAATGGGTTTGGTAGAATCGCCTACCCACATCGCCATGTCTGGCTTGTTACGTCAGAGCACACGGGCCTTGTTTTCTCAGAGGTAACAGTTCAGTCGTTTCGATAATTTCTAATAAAGTGAAAGGGTTTCGTAAAATCGCCTAAACTGTGATAGTTACAAAAAAATATAAACAGGAATACGATTCCAAATTCGAAAAACCACTATTATTAGAACAGTTGTATCGTGCTGAGTGGTTACGTTGATTTCTAACAGACTAAAAGGGTTTGGTAGAATCGCCTACCCACATCGCTATGCCTGGCTTGTTACGTCGGAGCACGCAGGCCTTGTTTTCTCAGAGGTAACGGATCAGTCGTTTCGTTGATTTCTAGTGGACTAAAATGGTTTCGTAAAATCGCCTATCCCCATCGCCATGGCTGGATCGTTACGTCAGAGCACGCCGGCCTTGTTTTCTCAGTGGCAACGGTTCGGTCGTTTCGTTGATTTCTAGTATACTAAAAGAGTTTCGTAAAATCGCCTACCCACATCGCCATGTCTGGCTTGTCACGTCAGAGCACGCAGGCCTTGTTTTCTTAGAGGTAACAGTTCGGTCGTTTCGTTGATTTCTAGTGGACTAAAATGGTTTCGTAAAATCGCCTATCCCCATCGCCATGGCTGGATCGTTACGTCAGAGCACGCCGGCCTTGTTTTCTCAGAGGTAACGGTTCAGTCGTTTCGTTGATTTTAAATAGACTAAAAGGGTTTCGTAAATTCGCCTACCCACATCGCCATGTCTGGCTTGTTACTTCAGAGCACGCAGGCCTTGTTTTCTCAGAGGTAACGGTTCAGTCGTTTCGTTGATTTTAAATAGTCTAAAAGGGTTTCGTAAAATCGCCTACCCACATCGCCATGTCTGGCTTGTTACGTCAGATCACGCAGGCCTTGTTTTCTCATAGGTAACGGTTCAGTCGTTTCGTTGATTTCTAATTGTCTAAAGGGGTTTCGTAAAATCGCCTACCCGCATCGCCATGTCTGGCTCGTTACTTCAGATCACGCAGGCCTTGTTTTCTAATAGGTAACGGTTCAGTCGTTTCGTTGATTTCTAATTGTCTAAAAGGGTTTCGTAGAATCGCCTACCCACATCGCCATGTTTGGCTTGTTACGTCACAGCACGCAGGCCTTGTTTTCTCAGAAGTAACGGTTTGGTCGTTTCGTTGATTTCTAATGAACCAAAGGGGTTTCGTAAAATCGCCTACCCACATCGCCATGTCTGGCTTGTAACGTCAGAGCACGCAGGCCTTGTTTTTTTAGAGGTAACGGTTCGGTCGTTTCGTTGATTTCTAATAGACCAAGGGGGTTTCGTAAAATCGCCTACCCTCATCGCCATGTCTGGCTTGTTACGTCAGAGAACGCAGGCCTTGTTTTCTCAGAGGTAACAGTTCAGTCGTTTCGATGATTTCTAATAGAGTAAAAGGGTTTCGTAAAATCGCCTAAACTGTGATAGTTACAAAAAAATATATACAGGAATACGATTATAATTCCAAAAACCACTATTATTAGAACAGTTGTATCGTGTTGAGTGGTTACGTTGATTTCTAACAGACTAAAAGGGTTTGGTAGAATCGCCTACCCTCATCGCCATGTCTGGCTAGTTACGTCAGAGCACGCAGGCCTTGTTTTCTAAGAGGTAACAGTTCGGTCGTTTCCTTGATTTCTCGTAGACTAAAATGGTTTCGTAAAATCGCCTACCCACATCGCCATGTCTGGCTTGTTACGTCAGAGCACGCAGGCCTTCTTTTCTCAGAATTAACGGTTCAGTCGTTTCGTTGATTTTAAATAGACTAAAAGGGTTTCGTAAATTCGCCTACCCACATCGCCATGTCTGGCTTGTTACTTCAGAGCACGCAGGCCTTGTTTTCTCAGAGGTAACGGTTCAGTCGTTTCGTTGATTTTAAATAGACTAAAAGGGTTTCGTAAAATCGCCTACCCACATCGCTATGCCTGGCTTGTTACGTCGGAGCACGCAGGCCTTGTTTTCTCAGAGGTAACGGATCAGTCGTTTCGTTGATTTCTATTACACTGAAAGGGTTTCGTAAAATCGCCTACCCACATCGCCATGTCTGGCTTGTTACGTCAGATCACGCAGCCCTTGTTTTCTCAGAGGCAACGGTTCAGTCGTTTCGTTGATTTCTAATTGTCTAAAAGGGTTTCGTAGAATCGCCTACCCACATCGCCATGTCTGGCTTGTCACGTCAGAGCACGCAGGCCTTGTTTTCTTAGAGGTAACAGTTCGGTCGTTTCGTTGATTTCTAGTGGACTAAAATGGTTTCGTAAAATCGCCTATCCCCATCGCCATGGCTGGATCGTTACGTCAGAGCACGCCGGCCTTGTTTTCTCAGTGGCAACGGTTCGGTCGTTTCGTTGATTTCTAGTATACTAAAAGAGTTTCGTAAAATAACCTACCCACATCGCCATGACTGGCTTGTTACGTCAGAGCACGCAGGCCTTGTTTTCTCAGAGGTAACGGTTCAGTCGTTTCGTTGATTTCTAATAGACTAAATGGGTTTCGTAAAATCGCCTATCCCCATCGCCATGGCTGGATCGTTACGTCAGAGCACGCCGGCCTTGTTTTCTCAGTGGCAACGGTTCGGTCGTTTCGTTGATTTCTAGTAGACCAAAAGGGTTTCGTAAAATCACCTACCCACATCGCCATGTCTGGCTTGTTACGTCAGAGCACGCAGGCCTTGTTTTCTCAGAGGTAACGGTCAGTCGTTTCGTTGATTTTAAATAGTCTAAAAGGGTTTCGTAAAATCGCCTACCCACATCGCCATGTCTGGCTTGTTACGTCAGATCACGCAGGCCTTGTTTTCTCATAGGTAACGGTTCAGTCGTTTCGTTGATTTCTAATTGTCCAAAAGGGTTTCGTAAAATAGCCTATCCACATCGCCATGTCTGGCTTGTTACGTCAGAGCACGCAAGCCTTGTTTTCTCATAGGTAACGGTTCAGTCGTTTCGTTGATTTCTAATTGTCCAAAAGGGTTTCGAAAAATCGCCTACCCACATCGCCATGTCAGGCTTGTCACGTCAGAGCACGCAGGCCTTGTTTTCTCAGAGGTAACGGTTCAGTCGTTTCGTTGATTTCTAATAGTCTAAAAGGGTTTCGTAGAATCGCCTACCCACATCGCCATGTCTGGCTTGTTACGTCAGAGCACGTAGGCCTTGTTTTCTCAGTGGCAACGGTTCGGTCGTTTCGTTGATTTTAAATAGACTAAAAGGGTTTCGTAAATTCGCCTACCCACATCGCCATGTCTGGCTTGTTACTTCTGAGCACGCAGGCCTTGTTTTCTCAGAGGTAACGGTTCAGTCGTTTCGTTGATTTCTAATAGACTAAATGGGTTTCGTAAAATCGCCTATCCCCATCGCCATGGCTGGATCGTTACGTCAGAGCACGCCGGCCTTGTTTTCTCAGTGGCAACGGTTCGGTCGTTTCGTTGATTTCTAGTAGACCAAAAGGGTTTCGTAAAATCACCTACCCACATCGCCATGTCTGGCTTGTTACGTCAGAGCACGCAGGCCTTGTTTTCTCAGAGGTGACGGTTCAGTCGTTTCGTTGATTTTAAATAGACTAAAAGGGTTTCGAAAAATCGCCTACCCACATCGCCATGTCAGGCTTGTCACGTCAGAGCACGCAGGCCTTGTTTTCTCAGAGGTAACGGTTCAGTCGTTTCGTTGATTTCCAATAGTCTAAAAGGGTTTCGTAGAATCGCCTACCCACATCGCCATGTCTGGCTTGTTACGTCAGAGCACGCAGGCCTTGTTTTCTGAGAGGTAACGGTTCAGTCGTTTCGTTGATTTCTAGTATACTAAAAGAGTTTCGTAAAATAACCTACCCACATCGCCATGACTGGCTTGTTACGTCAGAGCACGCAGGCCTTGTTTTCTCAGAGGTAACGGTTCAGTCGTTTCGTTGATTTCTAATAGACTAAATGGGTTTCGTAAAATCGCCTATCCCCATCGCCATGGCTGGATCGTTACGTCAGAGCACGCCGGCCTTGTTTTCTCAGTGGCAACGGTTCGGTCGTTTCGTTGATTTCTAGTAGACCAAAAGGGTTTCGTAAAATCACCTACCCACATCGCCATGTCTGGCTTGTTACGTCAGAGCACGCAGGCCTTGTTTTCTCAGAGGTAACGGTTCAGTCGTTTCGTTGATTTTAAATAGTCTAAAAGGGTTTCGTAAAATCGCCTACCCACATCGCCATGTCTGGCTTGTTACGTCAGATCACGCAGTCCTTGTTTTCTCATAGGTAACGGTTCAGTCGTTTCGTTGATTTCTAATTGTCTAAAAGGGTTTCGTAGAATCGCCTACCCACATCGCCATGTTTGGCTTGTTACGTCAGAGCACGCAGGCCTTGTTTTCTCACAGGTAACGGTTCGGTCGTTTCGTTGATTTCTAATGAACTAAAGGGGTTTCGTAAAATCGCCTACCCACATCGCCATGTCTGGCTTGTTACGTCAGATCACGCAGGCCTTGTTTTCTAATAGGTAACGGTTCAGTCGTTTCGTTGATTTCTAATTGTCTAAAAGGGTTTCGTAGAATCGCCTACCCACATCGCCATGTTTGGCTTGTTACGTCACAGCACGCAGGCCTTGTTTTCTCAGAGGTAACGGTTCGGTCGTTTCGTTGATTTCTAATAGACCAAGGGGGTTTCGTAAAATCGCCTACCCACATCGCCATGGCTGGATCGTTACGTCAGAGCACGCCGGCCTTGTTTTCTCAGTGGCAACGGTTCGGTCGTTTCGTTGATTTCTAGTAGACTGAAGGGTTTCGTAAAATCGCCTATCCACATCGCCATATCTGGCTTGTTACGTCAGAGCACGCAGGCCTTGTTTTCTCAGAGGTAACGGTTCAGTCGTTTCGTTGATTTTAAATAGACTAAAAGGGTTTCGTAAATTCGCCTACCCACATCGCCATGTCTGGCTTGTTACTTCAGAGAACGCAGGCCTTGTTTTCTCAGAGGTAACGGTTCAGTCGTTTCGTTGATTTCGAATAGACTAAAATGGGTTTCGTAAAATCGCCTATCCCCATCGCCATGGCTGGATCGTCACGTCAGAGCACGCAGGCCTTGTTTTCTCAGTGGCTACGGTTCGGTCGTTTCGTTGATTTCTAGTAGACTAAAAGGGTTTCGTAAAATCGCCTATCCACATCGCCATGTCTGGCTTGTTACGTCAGAGCACGCAGGCCTTGTTTTCTCAGAGGTAACGGTTCAGTCGTTTCGTTGATTTTAAATAGACTAAAAGGGTTTCGTAAAATCGCCTACCCACATCGCCATGTCAGGCTTGTCACGTCAGAGCACGCAGGCCTTGTTTTCTCAGAGGTAACGGTTCAGTCGTTTCGTTGATTTCAAATTGTCGAAAAGGTTTTCGTTCAATCGCCTACCCACATCGCCATGTCTGGCTTGTCACGTCAGATCACGCAGGCCTTGTTTTCTCAGAGGTAACGGTTCCAGCGTTTCGTTGATTTCTAGTAGACTAAAAGGGTTTCGTAAAATCGCCTACCCACATCGCCATGTCTGGCTTGTTACGTCAGAGCACGCAGGCCTTGTTTTCTCAGAGGTAACAGTTCAGTCGTTTCGATGATTTCTAATAGACCAAAAGGGTTTCGTAAAATCGCCCAAACTGTGATAGTTACAAAAAAATATATACAGGAATACGATTCCAATTTCCAAAAACCACTATTATTAGAACAGTTGTATCTTGTTGAGTGGTTACGTTGATTTCTAACAGACTAAAGGGGTTTCGTAGGATTGCCTACCCACATCGCTATGTCTGGCTTGTGACGTCAGAGCACGCAGGCCTTGTTTTTTCAGAGGTAACGGTTCAGTCGTTTCGTTGATTTTAAATAGACTAAAAGGGTTTCGTAAATTCGCCTAGCCACATCGCCATGTCTGGCTTGTTACGTCAGAGCACGCAGGCCTTGTTTTTTCAGAGGTAACGGTTCAGTCGTTTTGTTGATTTCTAATTGTCTAAAAGGGTTTCGTAGAATCGACTACCCACATCGCCATGTCTGGCTTGTTTCGTCAGAGCACGCAGGCCTTGTTTACTCAGAGGTAACGGTTCGGTCGTTTCGTTGATTTCTAGTAGACCAAAAGGGTTTCGTAAAATCGCCTACCCACATCGCCATGTCTGGCTTGTTACGTCAGAGCACGCAGGCCTTGTTTTCTCAGAGGTAACAGTTCAGTCGTTTCGATGATTTCTAATAGACTAAAAGGGTTTCGTAAAATCGCCTAAACTGTGATAGTTACAAAAAAATATATACAGGAATACGATTCCAAATTCCAAAAACCACTATTATTAGAACAGTTGTTTCGTGTTGAGTGGTTACGTTGATTTCTAACAGACCACAAGGGTTTCGTAAAATATTAAGTCAGAGCACGCAGCCCTTGTTTTCTCAGAGATAACGGTTCAGTCGTTTCGATGATTTCTAATTGTCTAAAAGGGTTTCGTAGAATCGCCTACCCACATCGCCATGTCTGGCTTGTCACGTCGGAGCACGCCTGCCTTGTTTTCTCAGTGGCAACGGTTCGGTCGTTTCGTTGATTTCTAGTAGACCAAAAGGGTTTCGTAAAATCACCTACCCACATCGCCATGTCTGGCTTGTCACGTCAGAGCACGCCTGCCTTGTTTTCTTAGTGGCAACGGTTCGGTCGTTTCGTTGATTTCTAGTAGACCAAAAGGGTTTCGTAAAATCGCCTACCCACATCGCCATGTCTGGCTTGTTACGTCAGATCACGCAGCCCTTGTTTTCTCAGAGGCAACGGTTCAGTCGTTTCGTTGATTTCTAATTGTCTAAAAGGGTTTCGTAGAATCGCCTACCCACATCGCCATGTTTGGCTTGTTCCGTCAGAGCACGCAGGCCTTGTTTCCTCAGAGGTAACGATTCGTTCGTTTCGTTGATTTCTAATGAACTAAAGGGGTTTCGTAAAATCGCCTACCCACATCGCCATGTCTGGCTTGTTACGTCAGATCACGCAGGCCTTGTTGTCTCATAGGTAACGGTTCAGTGGTTTCGTTGATTTCTAATTGTCTAAAAGGGTTTCGTAAATTCGCCTACCCTCATCGCCATGTCTGGCTTGTTACGTCAGAGCACGCAGGCCTTGTTTTCTCAGAGGTAACGGTTCCAGCGTTTCGTTGATTTCTAGTAGACTAAAAAGGTTTCGTAAAATCGCCAATCCCCATCGCCATGGCTGTATTGTTACGTCAGAGCACACAGGCCTTGTTTTCTCAGAGGTAACAGTTCGGTCGTTTCGTTGATTTCTCGTAGACTAAAATGGTTTCGTAAAATCGCCTACCCACATCGCCATGTCTGGCTTGTTACGTCAGAGCAGGCAGGCCTTGTTTTCTCAGAGGTAACAGTTCGGTCGTTTCGTTGATTTCTCGTGGACTAAAAGGGTTTCGTAAAATCGCCTACCCACATCGCCATGACTGGCTTATTACGTCAGAGCACGCAGGCCTTGTTTTCTCAGAGGTAACGGTTCAGTCGTTTCGTTGATTTCTAATAGACTAAAAGGGTTTCGTTAAATCGCCTACCCACATCGCCATGTCTGGTTTGTTTCGTCAGAGCACGCAGGCCTTGTTTACTCAGAGGTAACGGTTCGGTCGTTTCGTTGATTTCTCGTAGACTAAAATGGTTTCGTAAAATCGCCTATCCCCATCGCCATGGCTGGATCGTTACGTCAGAGCACGCCGGCCTTGTTTTCTCAGTGGCAACGGTTTGGTCGTTTCGTTGATTTCTAGTAGACTAAAAGGGTTTCGTAAAATCGCCTACCCACATCGCCATGTCTGGCTTGTTACGTCAGAGCACGCCGGCCTTGTTTTCTCAGTGGCAACGGTTCGGTCGTTTCGTTGATTTCTAGTAGACCGAAAGGGTTTCGTAAAATCACCTACCCACATCGCCATGTCTGGCTTGTTACGTCAGAGCACGCAGACCTTGTTTTCTCAGAGGTAACGGTTCAGTCGTTTCGTTGATTTTAAATAGACTAAAAGGGTTTAGTAAATTCGCCTAACCACATCGCCATGTCTGGCTTGTTACGTCAGAGCACGCAGGCCTTGTTTTCTCAGAGGGAACGGTTCAGTCGTTTCGTTGATTTCTAATTGTCTGAAAGGGTTTCGTAGAATCGCCTACCCACATCGCCATGTTTGGCTTGTTACGTCAGAGCACGCAGGCCTTGTTTTCTCAGAGGTAACGGTTCGTTCGTTTCGTTGATTTCTAATGAACTAAAGGGGTTTCGTAAAATCGCCTACCCACATCGCCATGTCTGGCTTGTTCTACAGATCACGCAGGCCTTGTTTTCTCATAGGTAACGGTTCAGTCGTTTCGTTGATTTCTAATTGTCTAAAAGGGTTTCGTAGAATCGCCTACCCTCATCGCCATGTCTGGCTTGTTACGTCAGAGCACGCAGGCCTTGTTTTCTCAGAGGTAACGGTTCCAGCGTTTCGTTGATTTCTAGTAGACTAAAAAGGTTTCGTAAAATCGCCAATCCCCATCGCCATGGCTGTATTGTTACGTCAGAGCACGCAGGCCTTGTTTTCTCAGAGGTAACGGTTCGGTCGTTTCGTTGATTTCTCGTAGACTAAAATGGTTTCGTAAAATCGCCTATCCCCATCGCCATGGCTGGATCGTTACGTCAGAGCACGCCGGCCTTGTTTTCTCAGTGGCAACGGTTTGGTCGTTTCGTTGATTTCTAGTAGACTAAAAGGGTTTCGTAAAATCGCCTACCCACATCGCCATGTCTGGCTTGTTACGTCAGAGCACGCCGGCCTTGTTTTCTCAGTGGCAACGGTTCGGTCGTTTCGTTGATTTCTAGTAGACCAAAAGGGTTTCGTAAAATCACCTACCCACATCGCCATGTCTGGCTTGTTACGTCAGAGCACGCAGACCTTGTTTTCTCAGAGGTAACGGTTCAGTCGTTTCGTTGATTTTAAATAGACTAAAAGGGTTTAGTAAATTCGCCTAACCACATCGCCATGTCTGGCTTGTTACGTCAGAGCACGCAGGCCTTGTTTTCTCAGAGGGAACGGTTCAGTCGTTTCGTTGATTTCTAATTGTCTGAAAGGGTTTCGTAGAATCGCCTACCCACATCGCCATGTTTGGCTTGTTACGTCAGAGCACGCAGGCCTTGTTTTCTCAGAGGTAACGGTTCGTTCGTTTCGTTGATTTCTAATGAACTAAAGGGGTTTCGTAAAATCGCCTACCCACATCGCCATGTCTGGCTTGTTCTACAGATCACGCAGGCCTTGTTTTCTCATAGGTAACGGTTCAGTCGTTTCGTTGATTTCTAATTGTCTAAAAGGGTTTCGTAGAATCGCCTACCCTCATCGCCATGTCTGGCTTGTTACGTCAGAGAACGCAGCCCTTGTTTTCTCAGAGATAACGGTTCGGTCGTTTCGTTGATTTCTAGTAGACCAAAAGGGTTTCGTAAAATCGCCTATCCACATCGCCATGTCTGGATCGTTACGTCAGAGCACGCCGGCCTTGTTTTCTCAGTGGCAACGGTTCGGTCGTTTCGTTGAATTCTAGTAGACTAAAAGGGTTTCGTAAAATCGCCTATCCACATCGCCATGTCTGGCTTGTTACGTCAGAGCAGGCAGGCCTTGTTTTCTCAGAGGTAACAGTTCGGTCGTTTCGTTGATTTCTAGTGGACTAAAAGGGTTTCGTAAAATCGCCTACCCACATCGCCATGACTGGCTTATTACGTCAGAGCACGCAGGCCTTGTTTTCTCAGAGGTAACGGTTCAGTCGTTTCGTTGATTTCTAATAGACTAAAAGGGTTTCGTTAAATCGCCTACCCACATCGCCATGTCTGGTTTGTTTCGTCAGAGCACGCAGGCCTTGTTTACTCAGAGGTAACGGTTCGGTCGTTTCGTTGATTTCTCGTAGACTAAAATGGTTTCGTAAAATCGCCTATCCCCATCGCCATGGCTGGATCGTTACGTCAGAGCACGCCGGCCTTGTTTTCTCAGTGGCAACGGTTCGGTCGTTTCGTTGATTTCTAGTAGACTAAAAGGGTTTCGTAAAATCGCCTACCCACATCGCCATGTCTGGCTTGTTACGTCAGAGCACGCAGGCCTTGTTTTCTCAGAGGGAACGGTTCAGTCGTTTCGTTGATTTCTAATTGTCTGAAAGGGTTTCGTAGAATCGCCTACCCACATCGCCATGTTTGGCTTGTTACGTCAGAGCACGCAGGCCTTGTTTTCTGAGAGGTAACGGTTCGTTCGTTTCGTTGATTTCTAATGAACTAAAGGGGTTTCGTAAAATCGCTTACCCACATCGCCATGTCTGGCTTGTTACGTCAGATCACGCAGGCCTTGTTTTCTCATAGGTAACGGTTCAGTCGTTTCGTTGATTTCTAATTGTCTAAAAGGGTTTCGTAGAATCGCCTACCCTCATCGCCATGTCTGGCTTGTTACGTCAGAGAACGCAGCCCTTGTTTTCTCAGAGATAACGGTTCGGTCGTTTCGTTGATTTCTAGTAGACCAAAAGGGTTTCGTAAAATCGCCTATCCACATCGCCATGTCTGGATCGTTACGTCAGAGCACGCCGGCCTTGTTTTCTCAGTGGCAACGGTTCGGTCGTTTCGTTGAATTCTAGTAGACTAAAAGGGTTTCGTAAAATCGCCTATCCACATCGCCATGTCTGGCTTGTTACGTCAGAGCACGCAGGCCTTGTTTTCTCAGAGGTAATGGTTCGGTCGTTTCGTTGATTTCTAATAGACCAAGGGGGTTTAGTAAAATCGCCTACCCTCATCGCCATGTCTGGCTTGTTACGTCAGAGCACGCAGGCCTTGTTTTCTCAGAGGTAACGGTTCCAGCGTTTCGTTGATTTCTCGTAGACTAAAATGGTTTCGTAAAATCGCCTACCCACATCACCATGTCTGGCTTGTTACGTCAGAGCAGGCAGGCCTTGTTTTCTCAGAGGTAACAGTTCGGTCGTTTCGTTGATTTCTCGTAGACTAAAACGGTTTCGTAAAATCGCCTACCCACATCGCCATGTCTGGCTTGTTACGTCAGAGCACGCAGACCTTGTTTTCTCAGAGGTAACGGTTCAGTCGTTTCGTTGATTTCTAATTGACTAAATGGGTTTCGTAGAATCGCCTACCCATTTCGCCATGTCTGGCTTGTTACGTCAGAGCACGCAGGCCTTGTTTTGTCAGAGGTAACAGTTCGGTCGTTTCGTTGATTTCTCGTAGACTAAAACGGTTTCGTAAAATCGCCTACCCACATCGCCATGTCTGGATTGTTACGTCAGAGCACGCAGACCTTGTTTTCTCAGAGGTAACGGTTCAGTCGTTTCGTTGATTTCTAATTGACTAAATGGGTTTCGTAGAATCGCCTACCCATTTCGCCATGTCTGGCTTGTTACGTCAGAGCACGCAGGCCTTGTTTTGTCAGAGGTAACAGTTCGGTCGTTTCGTTGATTTCCCGTAGACTGAAATGGTTTCGTAAAATCGCCTACCCACATCGCCATGTCTGGCTTGTTACGTCAGAGCACGCAGGCCTTGTTTTCTCAGAGGTAACAATTCGGTCGTTTCGTTGATTTCTCGTAGACTAAAACGGTTTCGTAAAATCGCCTACCCACATCGCCATGTCTGGCTTGTTACGTCAGAGCACGCCGGCCTTGTTTTCTCAGTGGCAACGGTTCGGTCGTTTCGTTGATTTCTAGTAGACCAAAAGGGTTTCGTAAAATCGCCTACCCACATCGCCATGTCTGGCTTGTTACGTCAGAGCACGCCGGCCTTGTTTTCTCAGTGGCAACGGTTCGGTCGTTTCGTTGATTTCTAGTAGACCAAAAGGGTTTCGTAAAATCACCTACCCACATCGCCATGTCTGGCTTGTTACGTCAGAGCACGCAGACCTTGTTTTCTCAGAGGTAACGGTTCAGTCGTTTCGTTGATTTTAAATAGACTAAAAGGGTTTAGTAAATTCGCCTAACCACATCGCCATGTCTGGCTTGTTACGTCAGAGCACGCAGGCCTTGTTTTCTCAGAGGGAACGGTTCAGTCGTTTCGTTGATTTCTAATTGTCTGAAAGGGTTTCGTAGAATCGCCTACCCACATCGCCATGTTTGGCTTGTTACGTCAGAGCACGCAGGCCTTGTTTTCTCAGAGGTAACGGTTCGTTCGTTTCGTTGATTTCTAATGAACTAAAGGGGTTTCGTAAAATCGCCTACCCACATCGCCATGTCTGGCTTGTTCTACAGATCACGCAGGCCTTGTTTTCTCATAGGTAACGGTTCAGTCGTTTCGTTGATTTCTAATTGTCTAAAAGGGTTTCGTAGAATCGCCTACCCTCATCGCCATGTCTGGCTTGTTACGTCAGAGAACGCAGCCCTTGTTTTCTCAGAGATAACGGTTCGGTCGTTTCGTTGATTTCTAGTAGACCAAAAGGGTTTCGTAAAATCGCCTATCCACATCGCCATGTCTGGATCGTTACGTCAGAGCACGCCGGCCTTGTTTTCTCAGTGGCAACGGTTCGGTCGTTTCGTTGAATTCTAGTAGACTAAAAGGGTTTCGTAAAATCGCCTATCCACATCGCCATGTCTGGCTTGTTACGTCAGAGCAGGCAGGCCTTGTTTTCTCAGAGGTAACAGTTCGGTCGTTTCGTTGATTTCTAGTGGACTAAAAGGGTTTCGTAAAATCGCCTACCCACATCGCCATGACTGGCTTATTACGTCAGAGCACGCAGGCCTTGTTTTCTCAGAGGTAACGGTTCAGTCGTTTCGTTGATTTCTAATAGACTAAAAGGGTTTCGTTAAATCGCCTACCCACATCGCCATGTCTGGTTTGTTTCGTCAGAGCACGCAGGCCTTGTTTACTCAGAGGTAACGGTTCGGTCGTTTCGTTGATTTCTCGTAGACTAAAATGGTTTCGTAAAATCGCCTATCCCCATCGCCATGGCTGGATCGTTACGTCAGAGCACGCCGGCCTTGTTTTCTCAGTGGCAACGGTTTGGTCGTTTCGTTGATTTCTAGTAGACTAAAAGGGTTTCGTAAAATCGCCTACCCACATCGCCATGTCTGGCTTGTTACGTCAGAGCACGCCGGCCTTGTTTTCTCAGTGGCAACGGTTCGGTCGTTTCGTTGATTTCTAGTAGACCAAAAGGGTTTCGTAAAATCACCTACCCACATCGCCATGTCTGGCTTGTTACGTCAGAGCACGCAGACCTTGTTTTCTCAGAGGTAACGGTTCAGTCGTTTCGTTGATTTTAAATAGACTAAAAGGGTTTAGTAAATTCGCCTAACCACATCGCCATGTCTGGCTTGTTACGTCAGAGCACGCAGGCCTTGTTTTCTCAGAGGGAACGGTTCAGTCGTTTCGTTGATTTCTAATTGTCTGAAAGGGTTTCGTAGAATCGCCTACCCACATCGCCATGTTTGGCTTGTTACGTCAGAGCACGCAGGCCTTGTTTTCTCAGAGGTAACGGTTCGTTCGTTTCGTTGATTTCTAATGAACTAAAGGGGTTTCGTAAAATCGCCTACCCACATCGCCATGTCTGGCTTGTTCTACAGATCACGCAGGCCTTGTTTTCTCATAGGTAACGGTTCAGTCGTTTCGTTGATTTCTAATTGTCTAAAAGGGTTTCGTAGAATCGCCTACCCTCATCGCCATGTCTGGCTTGTTACGTCAGAGAACGCAGCCCTTGTTTTCTCAGAGATAACGGTTCGGTCGTTTCGTTGATTTCTAGTAGACCAAAAGGGTTTCGTAAAATCGCCTATCCACATCGCCATGTCTGGATCGTTACGTCAGAGCACGCCGGCCTTGTTTTCTCAGTGGCAACGGTTCGGTCGTTTCGTTGAATTCTAGTAGACTAAAAGGGTTTCGTAAAATCGCCTATCCACATCGCCATGTCTGGCTTGTTACGTCAGAGCAGGCAGGCCTTGTTTTCTCAGAGGTAACAGTTCGGTCGTTTCGTTGATTTCTAGTGGACTAAAAGGGTTTCGTAAAATCGCCTACCCACATCGCCATGACTGGCTTATTACGTCAGAGCACGCAGGCCTTGTTTTCTCAGAGGTAACGGTTCAGTCGTTTCGTTGATTTCTAATAGACTAAAAGGGTTTCGTTAAATCGCCTACCCACATCGCCATGTCTGGTTTGTTTCGTCAGAGCACGCAGGCCTTGTTTACTCAGAGGTAACGGTTCGGTCGTTTCGTTGATTTCTCGTAGACTAAAATGGTTTCGTAAAATCGCCTATCCCCATCGCCATGGCTGGATCGTTACGTCAGAGCACGCCGGCCTTGTTTTCTCAGTGGCAACGGTTCGGTCGTTTCGTTGATTTCTAGTAGACTAAAAGGGTTTCGTAAAATCGCCTACCCACATCGCCATGTCTGGCTTGTTACGTCAGAGCACGCAGGCCTTGTTTTCTCAGAGGGAACGGTTCAGTCGTTTCGTTGATTTCTAATTGTCTGAAAGGGTTTCGTAGAATCGCCTACCCACATCGCCATGTTTGGCTTGTTACGTCAGAGCACGCAGGCCTTGTTTTCTGAGAGGTAACGGTTCGTTCGTTTCGTTGATTTCTAATGAACTAAAGGGGTTTCGTAAAATCGCCTACCCACATCGCCATGTCTGGCTTGTTACGTCAGATCACGCAGCCCTTGTTTTCTCAGAGATAACGGTTCGGTCGTTTCGTTGATTTCTAGTAGACCAAAAGGGTTTCGTAAAATCGCCTATCCACATCGCCATGTCTGGATCGTTACGTCAGAGCACGCCGGCCTTGTTTTCTCAGTGGCAACGGTTCGGTCGTTTCGTTGAATTCTAGTAGACTAAAAGGGTTTCGTAAAATCGCCTATCCACATCGCCATGTCTGGCTTGTTACGTCAGAGCACGCAGGCCTTGTTTTCTCAGAGGTAATGGTTCGGTCGTTTCGTTGATTTCTAATAGACCAAGGGGGTTTAGTAAAATCGCCTACCCTCATCGCCATGTCTGGCTTGTTACGTCAGAGCACGCAGGCCTTGTTTTCTCAGAGGTAACGGTTCCAGCGTTTCGTTGATTTCTCGTAGACTAAAATGGTTTCGTAAAATCGCCTACCCACATCACCATGTCTGGCTTGTTACGTCAGAGCAGGCAGGCCTTGTTTTCTCAGAGGTAACAGTTCGGTCGTTTCGTTGATTTCTCGTAGACTAAAACGGTTTCGTAAAATCGCCTACCCACATCGCCATGTCTGGCTTGTTACGTCAGAGCACGCAGACCTTGTTTTCTCAGAGGTAACGGTTCAGTCGTTTCGTTGATTTCTAATTGACTAAATGGGTTTCGTAGAATCGCCTACCCATTTCGCCATGTCTGGCTTGTTACGTCAGAGCACGCAGGCCTTGTTTTGTCAGAGGTAACAGTTCGGTCGTTTCGTTGATTTCCCGTAGACTGAAATGGTTTCGTAAAATCGCCTACCCACATCGCCATGTCTGGCTTGTTACGTCAGAGCACGCAGGTCTTGTTTTCTCAGAGGTAACGGTTCGGTCGTTTCGTTAATTTCTAATGGACTAAAATGGTTTCGTAGAATCGCCTACCCACATCGCCATGTCTGGCTTGTTACGTCAGAGCACGCAGGCCTTGTTTTCTCAGAGGTAACAATTCGGTCGTTTCGTTGATTTCTCGTAGACTAAAACGGTTTCGTAAAATCGCCTACCAACATCGCCATGTCTGGCTTGTTACGTCAGAGCACGCAGACCTTGTTTTCTCAGAGGTAACGGTTCAGTCGTTTCGTTGATTTTAAATAGACTAAAAGGGTTTAGTAAATTCGCCTAACCACATCGCCATGTCTGGCTTGTTACGTCAGAGCACGCAGGCCTTGTTTTTTCAGAGGTAACGGTTCAGTCGTTTCGTTGATTTCTAATTGTCTAAAAGGGTTTCGTAGAATCGCCTACCCACATCGCCATGTCTGGCTTGTTTCGTCAGAGCACGCAGGCGTTGTTTACTCAGAGGTAACGGTTCAGTCGTTTCGATGATTTCTAATAGACTAAAATGGTTTCGTAAAATCGCCTAAACTGTGATAGTTACAAAAAAATATATACAGGAATACGATTCCAAATTCCAAAAACCACTATTATTAGAACAGTTGTATCGTGTTGAGTGGTTACGTTGATTTCTAACAGACCACAAGGGTTTCGTAAAATATTAAGTCAGAGCACGCAGCCCTTGTTTTCTCAGAGGTAACGGTTCAGTCGTTTCGTTGATTTCCAGTAGACCAAAAGGGTTTCGTAAAATCGCCTATCCACATCGCCATGTCTGGATCGTTACGTCAGAGCACGCCGGCCTTGTTTTCTCAGTGGCAACGGTTCGGTCGTTTCGTTGAATTCTAGTAGACTAAAAGGGTTTCGTAAAATCACCTACCCACATCGCCATGTCTGGCTTGTTACGTCAGAGCACGCAGGCCTTGTTTTCTCAGTGGCAACGGTTCGGTCGTTTCGTTGATTTCTAGAAGACCAAAAGGGTTTCGTAAAATCACCTACCCACATCGCCATGTCTGGCTTGTTACGTCAGAGCACGCAGGCCTTGTTTTCTCAGAGGTAACGGTTCAGTCGTTTCGTTGATTTCTAATAGACCAAGGGGGTTTAGTAAAATCTCCTACCCTCATCGCCATGTCTGGCTAGTTACGTCAGAGCACGCAGGCCTTGTTTTCTCAGAGATAACGGTTCGGTCGTTTCGCTGATTTCTAGTGGACTAAAAGGGTTTCGTAAAATCGCCTACCCACATCGCCATGTCTGGCTTGTTACGTCAGAGCAGGCAGGCCTTGTTTTCTCAGAGGTAACAGTTCGGTCGTTTCGTTGATTTCTCGTGGACTAAAAGGGTTTCGTAAAATCGCCTACCCACATCGCCATGACTGGCTTATTACGTCAGAGCACGCAGGCCTTGTTTTCTCAGAGGTAACGGTTCAGTCGTTTCGTTGATTTCTAATAGACTAAAAGGGTTTCGTTAAATCGCCTACCCACATCGCCATGTCTGGTTTGTTTCGTCAGAGCACGCAGGCCTTGTTTACTCAGAGGTAACGGTTCGGTCGTTTCGTTGATTTCTCGTAGACTAAAATGGTTTCGTAAAATCGCCTATCCCCATCGCCATGGCTGGATCGTTACGTCAGAGCACGCCGGCCTTGTTTTCTCAGTGGCAACGGTTTGGTCGTTTCGTTGATTTCTAGTAGACTAAAAGGGTTTCGTAAAATCGCCTACCCACATCGCCATGTCTGGCTTGTTACGTCAGAGCACGCCGGCCTTGTTTTCTCAGTGGCAACGGTTCGGTCGTTTCGTTGATTTCTAGTAGACCAAAAGGGTTTCGTAAAATCACCTACCCACATCGCCATGTCTGGCTTGTTACGTCAGAGCACGCAGACCTTGTTTTCTCAGAGGTAACGGTTCAGTCGTTTCGTTGATTTTAAATAGACTAAAAGGGTTTAGTAAATTCGCCTAACCACATCGCCATGTCTGGCTTGTTACGTCAGAGCACGCAGGCCTTGTTTTCTCAGAGGGAACGGTTCAGTCGTTTCGTTGATTTCTAATTGTCTGAAAGGGTTTCGTAGAATCGCCTACCCACATCGCCATGTTTGGCTTGTTACGTCAGAGCACGCAGGCCTTGTTTTCTCAGAGGTAACGGTTCGTTCGTTTCGTTGATTTCTAATGAACTAAAGGGGTTTCGTAAAATCGCCTACCCACATCGCCATGTCTGGCTTGTTCTACAGATCACGCAGGCCTTGTTTTCTCATAGGTAACGGTTCAGTCGTTTCGTTGATTTCTAATTGTCTAAAAGGGTTTCGTAGAATCGCCTACCCTCATCGCCATGTCTGGCTTGTTACGTCAGAGAACGCAGCCCTTGTTTTCTCAGAGATAACGGTTCGGTCGTTTCGTTGATTTCTAGTAGACCAAAAGGGTTTCGTAAAATCGCCTATCCACATCGCCATGTCTGGATCGTTACGTCAGAGCACGCCGGCCTTGTTTTCTCAGTGGCAACGGTTCGGTCGTTTCGTTGAATTCTAGTAGACTAAAAGGGTTTCGTAAAATCGCCGATCCACATCGCCATGTCTGGCTTGTTACGTCAGAGCAGGCAGGCCTTGTTTTCTCAGAGGTAACAGTTCGGTCGTTTCGTTGATTTCTAGTGGACTAAAAGGGTTTCGTAAAATCGCCTACCCACATCGCCATGACTGGCTTATTACGTCAGAGCACGCAGGCCTTGTTTTCTCAGAGGTAACGGTTCAGTCGTTTCGTTGATTTCTAATAGACTAAAAGGGTTTCGTTAAATCGCCTACCCACATCGCCATGTCTGGTTTGTTTCGTCAGAGCACGCAGGCCTTGTTTACTCAGAGGTAACGGTTCGGTCGTTTCGTTGATTTCTCGTAGACTAAAATGGTTTCGTAAAATCGCCTATCCCCATCGCCATGGCTGGATCGTTACGTCAGAGCACGCCGGCCTTGTTTTCTCAGTGGCAACGGTTTGGTCGTTTCGTTGATTTCTAGTAGACTAAAAGGGTTTCGTAAAATCGCCTACCCACATCGCCATGTCTGGCTTGTTACGTCAGAGCACGCCGGCCTTGTTTTCTCAGTGGCAACGGTTCGGTCGTTTCGTTGATTTCTAGTAGACCAAAAGGGTTTCGTAAAATCACCTACCCACATCGCCATGTCTGGCTTGTTACGTTAGAGCACGCAGACCTTGTTTTCTCAGAGGTAACGGTTCAGTCGTTTCGTTGATTTTAAATAGACTAAAAGGGTTTAGTAAATTCGCCTAACCACATCGCCATGTCTGGCTTGTTACGTCAGAGCACGCAGGCCTTGTTTTCTCAGAGGGAACGGTTCAGTCGTTTCGTTGATTTCTAATTGTCTGAAAGGGTTTCGTATAATCGCCTACCCACATCGCCATGTTTGGCTTGTTACGTCAGAGCACGCAGGCCTTGTTTTCTCAGAGGTAACGGTTCGTTCGTTTCGTTGATTTCTAATGAACTAAAGGGGTTTCGTAAAATCGCCTACCCACATCGCCATGTCTGGCTTGTTCTACAGATCACGCAGGCCTTGTTTTCTCATAGGTAACGGTTCAGTCGTTTCGTTGATTTCTAATTGTCTAAAAGGGTTTCGTAGAATCGCCTACCCTCATCGCCATGTCTGGCTTGTTACGTCAGAGAACGCAGCCCTTGTTTTCTCAGAGATAACGGTTCGGTCGTTTCGTTGATTTCTAGTAGACCAAAAGGGTTTCGTAAAATCGCCTATCCACATCGCCATGTCTGGATCGTTACGTCAGAGCACGCCGGCCTTGTTTTCTCAGTGGCAACGGTTCGGTCGTTTCGTTGAATTCTAGTAGACTAAAAGGGTTTCGTAAAATCGCCTATCCACATCGCCATGTATGGCTTGTTACGTCAGAGCAGGCAGGCCTTGTTTTCTCAGAGGTAACAGTTCGGTCGTTTCGTTGATTTCTAGTGGACTAAAAGGGTTTCGTAAAATCGCCTACCCACATCGCCATGACTGGCTTATTACGTCAGAGCACGCAGGCCTTGTTTTCTCAGAGGTAACGGTTCAGTCGTTTCGTTGATTTCTAATAGACTAAAAGGGTTTCGTTAAATCGCCTACCCACATCGCCATGTCTGGTTTGTTTCGTCAGAGCACGCAGGCCTTGTTTACTCAGAGGTAACGGTTCGGTCGTTTCGTTGATTTCTCGTAGACTAAAATGGTTTCGTAAAATCGCCTATCCCCATCGCCATGGCTGGATCGTTACGTCAGAGCACGCCGGCCTTGTTTTCTCAGTGGCAACGGTTCGGTCGTTTCGTTGATTTCTAGTAGACTAAAAGGGTTTCGTAAAATCGCCTACCCACATCGCCATGTCTGGCTTGTTACGTCAGAGCACGCCGGCCTTGTTTTCTCAGTGGCAACGGTTCGGTCGTTTCGTTGATTTCTAGTAGACCAAAAGGGTTTCGTAAAATCACCTACCCACATCGCCATGTCTGGCTTGTTACGTCAGAGCACGCAGGCCTTGTTTTCTCAGAGGGAACGGTTCAGTCGTTTCGTTGATTTCTAATTGTCTGAAAGGGTTTCGTAGAATCGCCTACCCACATCGCCATGTTTGGCTTGTTACGTCAGAGCACGCAGACCTTGTTTTCTCAGAGGTAACGGTTCGTTCGTTTCGTTGATTTCTAATGAACTAAAGGGGTTTCGTAAAATCGCCTACCCACATCGCCATGTCTGGCTTGTTACGTCAGATCACGCAGGCCTTGTTTTCTCATAGGTAACGGTTCAGTCGTTTCGTTGATTTCAAATTGTCTAAAAGGGTTTCGTAGAATCGCCTACCCTCATCGCCATGTCTGGCTTGTTACGTCAGAGAACGCAGCCCTTGTTTTCTCAGAGATAACGGTTCGGTCGTTTCGTTGATTTCTAGTAGACCAAAAGGGTTTCGTAAAATCGCCTATCCACATCGCCATGTCTGGATCGTTACGTCAGAGCACGCCGGCCTTGTTTTCTCAGTGGCAACGGTTCGGTCGTTTCGTTGAATTCTAGTAGACTAAAAGGGTTTCGTAAAATCGCCTATCCACATCGCCATGTATGGCTTGTTACGTCAGAGCAGGCAGGCCTTGTTTTCTCAGAGGTAACAGTTCGGTCGTTTCGTTGATTTCTAGTGGACTAAAAGGGTTTCGTAAAATCGCCTACCCACATCGCCATGACTGGCTTATTACGTCAGAGCACGCAGGCCTTGTTTTCTCAGAGGTAACGGTTCAGTCGTTTCGTTGATTTCTAATAGACTAAAAGGGTTTCGTTAAATCGCCTACCCACATCGCCATGTCTGGTTTGTTTCGTCAGAGCACGCAGGCCTTGTTTACTCAGAGGTAACGGTTCGGTCGTTTCGTTGATTTCTCGTAGACTAAAATGGTTTCGTAAAATCGCCTATCCCCATCGCCATGGCTGGATCGTTACGTCAGAGCACGCCGGCCTTGTTTTCTCAGTGGCAACGGTTCGGTCGTTTCGTTGATTTCTAGTAGACTAAAAGGGTTTCGTAAAATCGCCTACCCACATCGCCATGTCTGGCTTGTTACGTCAGAGCACGCCGGCCTTGTTTTCTCAGTGGCAACGGTTCGGTCGTTTCGTTGATTTCTAGTAGACCAAAAGGGTTTCGTAAAATCACCTACCCACATCGCCATGTCTGGCTTGTTACGTCAGAGCACGCAGACCTTGTTTTCTCAGAGGGAACGGTTCAGTCGTTTCGTTGATTTCTAATTGTCTGAAAGGGTTTCGTAGAATCGCCTACCCACATCGCCATGTTTGGCTTGTTACGTCAGAGCACGCAGACCTTGTTTTCTCAGAGGTAACGGTTCGTTCGTTTCGTTGATTTCTAATGAACTAAAGGGGTTTCGTAAAATCGCCTACCCACATCGCCATGTCTGGCTTGTTACGTCAGATCACGCAGGCCTTGTTTTCTCATAGGTAACGGTTCAGTCGTTTCGTTGATTTCAAATTGTCTAAAAGGGTTTCGTAGAATCGCCTACCCTCATCGCCATGTCTGGCTTGTTACGTCAGAGAACGCAGCCCTTGTTTTCTCAGAGATAACGGTTCGGTCGTTTCGTTGATTTCTAGTAGACCAAAAGGGTTTCGTAAAATCGCCTATCCACATCGCCATGTCTGGATCGTTACGTCAGAGCACGCCGGCCTTGTTTTCTCAGTGGCAACGGTTCGGTCGTTTCGTTGAATTCTAGTAGACCAAAAGGGTTTCGTAAAATCGCCTATCCACATCCCCATGTCTGGCTTGTTACGTCAGAGCACGCAGGCCTTGTTTTCTCAGAGGTAATGGTTCGGTCGTTTCGTTGATTTCTAATAGACCAAGGGGGTTTAGTAAAATCGCCTACCCTCATCGCCATGTCTGGCTTGTTACGTCAGAGCACGCAGGCCTTGTTTTCTCAGAGGTAACGGTTCCAGCGTTTCGTTGATTTCTAGTAGACCAAGGGGGTTTAGTAAAATCGCCTACCCTCATCGCCATGTCTGGCTTGTTACGTCAGAGCACGCAGGCCTTGTTTTCTCAGAGGTAACGGTTCCAGCGTTTCGTTGATTTCTAGTAGACTAAAAGGGTTTCGTAAAATCGCCAATCCCCATCGCCATGGCTGGATTGTTAAGTCAGAGCACGCAGGCCTTGTTTTCTCAGAGGTAACAGTTCGGTCGTTTCGTTGATTTCTCGTAGACTAAAATGGTTTCGTAAAATCGCCTACCCACATCGCCATGTCTGGCTTGTTACGTCAGAGCAGGCAGGCCTTGTTTTCTCAGAGGTAACAGTTCGGTCGTTTCGTTGATTTCTCGTAGACTAAAACGGTTTCGTAAAATCGCCTACCCACATCGCCATGTCTGGCTTGTTACGTCAGAGCACGCAGGCCTTGTTTTCTCAGTGGCAACGGTTCGGTCGTTTCGTTGATTTCTAGAAGACCAAAAGGGTTTCGTAAAATCACCTACCCACATCGCCATGTCTGGCTTGTTACGTCAGAGCACGCCGGCCTTGTTTTCTCAGTGGCAACGGTTCGGTCGTTTCGTTGATTTCTAGAAGACCAAAAGGGTTTCGTAAAATCACCTACCCACATCGCCATGTCTGGCTTGTTACGTCAGAGCACGCAGGCCTTGTTTTCTCAGAGGTAACGGTTCAGTCGTTTCGTTGATTTCTAATAGACCAAGGGGGTTTAGTAAAATCTCCTACCCTCATCGCCATGTCTGGCTAGTTACGTCAGAGCACGCAGGCCTTGTTTTCTCAGAGATAACGGTTCGGTCGTTTCGCTGATTTCTAGTGGACTAAAAGGGTTTCGTAAAATCGCCTATCCCCATCGCCATGGCTGGATCGTTACGTCAGAGCACGCCGGCCTTGTTTTCTCAGAGGTAACGGTTCAGTCGTTTCGTTGATTTCTAATAGACCAAGGGGGTTTAGTAAAATCTCCTACCCTCATCGCCATGTCTGGCTAGTTACGTCAGAGCACGCAGGCCTTGTTTTCTCAGAGATAACGGTTCGGTCGTTTCGTTGATTTCTAGTGGACTAAAAGGGTTTCGTAAAATCGTCTATCCCCATCGCCATGGCTGGATCGTTACGTCAGAGCACGCCGGCCTTGTTTTCTCAGTGGCAACGGTTCGGTCGTTCCGTTGATTTCTAGTAGACTAAAAGGGTTTCGTAAAATCGCCTACCCACATCGCCATGTCTGGCTTGTTACGTCAGAGCACGCAGGCCTTGTTTTTTCAGAGGTAACAGTTCGGTCGTTTCGTTGATTTCTCGTAGACTAAAATGGTTTCGTAAAATCGCCTACCCACATCGCCATGTCTGGCTTGTTACGTCAGAGCACGCAGGCCTTGTTTTCTCAGAGGTAACAGTTCGGTCGTTTCATTGATTTCTCGTAGACTAAAACGGTTTCGTAAAATCGCCTTCCCACATCGCCATGTCTGGCTTGTTTCGTCAGAGCACGCAGACCTTGTTTACTCAGAGGTAACGGTTCGGTCGTTTCGTTGATTTCTAATTGTCCAAAAGGGTTTCGTAGAATCGCCTACCCACATCGCCATGTCTGGTTTGTTTCGTCAGAGCACGCAGGCCTTGTTTACTCAGAGGTAACGGTTCGGTCGTTTCGTTGATTTCTCGTAGACTAAAATGGTTTCGTAAAATCGCCTATCCCCATCGCCATGGCTGGATCGTTACGTCAGAGCACGCCGGCCTTGTTTTCTCAGTGGCAACGGTTCGGTCGTTTCGTTGATTTCTAGTAGACTAAAAGGGTTTCGTAAAATCGCCTACCCACATCGCCATGTCTGGCTTGTTACGTCAGAGCACGCCGGCCTTGTTTTCTCAGTGGCAACGGTTCGGTCGTTTCGTTGATTTCTAGTAGACCAAAAGGGTTTCGTAAAATCACCTACCCACATCGCCATGTCTGGCTTGTTACGTCAGAGCACGCAGGCCTTGTTTTCTCAGAGGGAACGGTTCAGTCGTTTCGTTGATTTCTAATTGTCTGAAAGGGTTTCGTAGAATCGCCTACCCACATCGCCATGTTTGGCTTGTTACGTCAGAGCACGCAGACCTTGTTTTCTCAGAGGTAACGGTTCGTTCGTTTCGTTGATTTCTAATGAACTAAAGGGGTTTCGTAAAATCGCCTACCCACATCGCCATGTCTGGCTTGTTACGTCAGATCACGCAGGCCTTGTTTTCTCATAGGTAACGGTTCAGTCGTTTCGTTGATTTCAAATTGTCTAAAAGGGTTTCGTAGAATCGCCTACCCTCATCGCCATGTCTGGCTTGTTACGTCAGAGAACGCAGCCCTTGTTTTCTCAGAGATAACGGTTCGGTCGTTTCGTTGATTTCTAGTAGACCAAAAGGGTTTCGTAAAATCGCCTATCCACATCGCCATGTCTGGATCGTTACGTCAGAGCACGCCGGCCTTGTTTTCTCAGTGGCAACGGTTCGGTCGTTTCGTTGAATTCTAGTAGACTAAAAGGGTTTCGTAAAATCGCCTATCCACATCGCCATGTCTGGCTTGTTACGTCAGAGCACGCAGGCCTTGTTTTCTCAGAGGTAATGGTTCGGTCGTTTCGTTGATTTCTAATAGACCAAGGGGGTTTAGTAAAATCGCCTACCCTCATCGCCATGTCTGGCTTGTTACGTCAGAGCACGCAGGCCTTGTTTTCTCAGAGGTAACGGTTCCAGCGTTTCGTTGATTTCTAGTAGACCAAGGGGGTTTAGTAAAATCGCCTACCCTCATCGCCATGTCTGGCTTGTTACGTCAGAGCACGCAGGCCTTGTTTTCTCAGAGGTAACGGTTCCAGCGTTTCGTTGATTTCTAGTAGACTAAAAGGGTTTCGTAAAATCGCCAATCCCCATCGCCATGGCTGGATTGTTAAGTCAGAGCACGCAGGCCTTGTTTTCTCAGAGGTAACAGTTCGGTCGTTTCGTTGATTTCTCGTAGACTAAAATGGTTTCGTAAAATCGCCTACCCACATCGCCATGTCTGGCTTGTTACGTCAGAGCAGGCAGGCCTTGTTTTCTCAGAGGTAACAGTTCGGTCGTTTCGTTGATTTCTCGTAGACTAAAACGGTTTCGTAAAATCGCCTACCCACATCGCCATGTCTGGCTTGTTACGTCAGAGCACGCAGGCCTTGTTTTCTCAGTGGCAACGGTTCGGTCGTTTCGTTGATTTCTAGAAGACCAAAAGGGTTTCGTAAAATCACCTACCCACATCGCCATGTCTGGCTTGTTACGTCAGAGCACGCCGGCCTTGTTTTCTCAGTGGCAACGGTTCGGTCGTTTCGTTGATTTCTAGAAGACCAAAAGGGTTTCGTAAAATCACCTACCCACATCGCCATGTCTGGCTTGTTACGTCAGAGCACGCAGGCCTTGTTTTCTCAGAGGTAACGGTTCAGTCGTTTCGTTGATTTCTAATAGACCAAGGGGGTTTAGTAAAATCTCCTACCCTCATCGCCATGTCTGGCTAGTTACGTCAGAGCACGCAGGCCTTGTTTTCTCAGAGATAACGGTTCGGTCGTTTCGCTGATTTCTAGTGGACTAAAAGGGTTTCGTAAAATCGCCTATCCCCATCGCCATGGCTGGATCGTTACGTCAGAGCACGCCGGCCTTGTTTTCTCAGAGGTAACGGTTCAGTCGTTTCGTTGATTTCTAATAGACCAAGGGGGTTTAGTAAAATCTCCTACCCTCATCGCCATGTCTGGCTAGTTACGTCAGAGCACGCAGGCCTTGTTTTCTCAGAGATAACGGTTCGGTCGTTTCGTTGATTTCTAGTGGACTAAAAGGGTTTCGTAAAATCGTCTATCCCCATCGCCATGGCTGGATCGTTACGTCAGAGCACGCCGGCCTTGTTTTCTCAGTGGCAACGGTTCGGTCGTTCCGTTGATTTCTAGTAGACTAAAAGGGTTTCGTAAAATCGCCTACCCACATCGCCATGTCTGGCTTGTTACGTCAGAGCACGCAGGCCTTGTTTTCTCAGAGGTAACAGTTCGGTCGTTTCGTTGATTTCTCGTAGACTAAAATGGTTTCGTAAAATCGCCTACCCACATCGCCATGTCTGGCTTGTTACGTCAGAGCACGCAGGCCTTGTTTTCTCAGAGGTAACAGTTCGGTCGTTTCATTGATTTCTCGTAGACTAAAACGGTTTCGTAAAATCGCCTTCCCACATCGCCATGTCTGGCTTGTTTCGTCAGAGCACGCAGACCTTGTTTACTCAGAGGTAACGGTTCGGTCGTTTCGTTGATTTCTAATTGTCCAAAAGGGTTTCGTAGAATCGCCTACCCACATCGCCATGTCTGGCTTGTTACGTCAGAGCACGCAGGCCTTGTTTTCTCAGAGGTAACGGTTCGGTCGTTTCGTTGATTTCTAGTGGACTAAAAGGGTTTCGTAAAATCGCCTAACCACATCGCCATGTCTGGCTTGTTACGTCAGAGCACGCAGGCCTTGTTTTTTCAGAGGTAACGGTTCAGTCGTTTCGTTGATTTCTAATTGTCTAAAAGGGTTTCGTAGAATCGCCCACCCACATCGCCATGTCTGGGTTGTTTCGTCAGAGCACGCAGGCCTTGTTTACTCAGAGGTAACGGTTCGGTCGTTTCGTTGATTTCTAGTAGACCAAAAGGGTTTCGTAAAATCACCTACCCACATCGCCATGTCTGGCTTGTTACGTCAGAGCACGCAGGCCTTGTTTTCTCAGAGGGAACGGTTCAGTCGTTTCGTTGATTTCTAATTGTCTGAAAGGGTTTCGTAGAATCGCCTACCCACATCGCCATGTTTGGCTTGTTACGTCAGAGCACGCAGGCCTTGTTTTCTCAGAGGTAACGGTTCGTTCGTTTCGTTGATTTCTAATGAACTAAAGGGGTTTCGTAAAATCGCCTACCCACATCGCCATGTCTGGCTTGTTACGTCAGATCACGCAGGCCTTGTTTTCTCATAGGTAACGGTTCAGTCGTTTCGTTGATTTCTAATTGTCTAAAAGGGTTTCGTAGAATCGCCTACCCTCATCGCCATGTCTGGCTTGTTACGTCAGAGAACGCAGCCCTTGTTTTCTCAGAGATAACGGTTCGGTCGTTTCGTTGATTTCTAGTAGACCAAAAGGGTTTCGTAAAATCGCCTATCCACATCGCCATGTCTGGATCGTTACGTCAGAGCACGCCGGCCTTGTTTTCTCAGTGGCAACGGTTCGGTCGTTTCGTTGAATTCTAGTAGACTAAAAGGGTTTCGTAAAATCGCCTATCCACATCGCCATGTCTGGCTTGTTACGTCAGAGCACGCAGGCCTTGTTTTCTCAGAGGTAATGGTTCGGTCGTTTCGTTGATTTCTAATAGACCAAGGGGGTTTAGTAAAATCGCCTACCCTCATCGCCATGTCTGGCTTGTTACGTCAGAGCACGCAGGCCTTGTTTTCTCAGAGGTAACGGTTCCAGCGTTTCGTTGATTTCTAGTAGACCAAGGGGGTTTCGTAAAATCGCCTACCCACATCGCCATGTCTGGCTTGTTACGTCAGAGCACGCAGACCTTGTTTTCTCAGAGGTAACGGTTTAGTCGTTTCGTTGATTTCTAATTGACTAAATGGGTTTCGTAGAATCGCCTACCCATTTCGCCATGTCTGGCTTGTTACGTCAGAGCACGCAGGCCTTGTTTTGTCAGAGGTAACAGTTCGGTCGTTTCGTTGATTTCCCGTAGACTGAAATGGTTTCGTAAAATCGCCTACCCACATCGCCATGTCTGGCTTGTTACGTCAGAGCACGCAGGTCTTGTTTTCTCAGAGGTAACGGTTCGGTCGTTTCGTTAATTTCTAATGGACTAAAATGGTTTCGTAGAATCGCCTACCCACATCGCCATGTCTGGCTTGTTACGTCAGAGCACGCAGGCCTTGTTTTCTCAGAGGTAACAATTCGGTCGTTTCGTTGATTTCTCGTAGACTAAAACGGTTTCGTAAAATCGCCTACCAACATCGCCATGTCTGGCTTGTTACGTCAGAGCACGCAGACCTTGTTTTCTCAGAGGTAACGGTTCAGTCGTTTCGTTGATTTTAAAAAGACTAAAAGGGTTTAGTAAATTCGCCTAACCACATCGCCATGTCTGGCTTGTTACGTCAGAGCACGCAGGCCTTGTTTTTTCAGAGGTAACGGTTCAGTCGTTTCGTTGATTTCTAATTGTCTAAAAGGGTTTCGTAGAATCGCCTACCCACATCGCCATGTCTGGCTTGTTTCGTCAGAGCACGCAGGCGTTGTTTACTCAGAGGTAACGGTTCAGTCGTTTCGATGATTTCTAATAGACTAAAATGGTTTCGTAAAATCGCCTAAACTGTGATAGTTACAAAAAAATATATACAGGAATACGATTCCAAATTCCAAAAACCACTATTATTAGAACAGTTGTATCGTGTTGAGTGGTTACGTTGATTTCTAACAGACCACAAGGGTTTCGTAAAATATTAAGTCAGAGCACGCAGCCCTTGTTTTCTCAGAGGTAACGGTTCGGTCGTTTCGTTGATTTCTAGTAGACTAAAAGGGTTTCGTAAAATCGCCTACCCACATCGCCATGTCTGGCTTGTTACGTCAGAGCACGCCGGCCTTGTTTTCTCAGTGGCAACGGTTCGGTCGTTTCGTTGATTTCTAGTAGACCAAAAGGGTTTCGTAAAATCACCTACCCACATCGCCATGTCTGGCTTGTTACGTCAGAGCACGCAGGCCTTGTTTTCTCAGAGGGAACGGTTCAGTCGTTTCGTTGATTTCTAATTGTCTGAAAGGGTTTCGTAGAATCGCCTACCCACATCGCCATGTTTGGCTTGTTACGTCAGAGCACGCAGGCCTTGTTTTCTCAGAGGTAACGGTTCGTTCGTTTCGTTGATTTCTAATGAACTAAAGGGGTTTCGTAAAATCGCCTACCCACATCGCCATGTCTGGCTTGTTACGTCAGATCACGCAGGCCTTGTTTTCTCATAGGTAACGGTTCAGTCGTTTCGTTGATTTCTAATTGTCTAAAAGGGTTTCGTAGAATCGCCTACCCTCATCGCCATGTCTGGCTTGTTACGTCAGAGAACGCAGCCCTTGTTTTCTCAGAGATAACGGTTCGGTCGTTTCGTTGATTTCTAGTAGACCAAAAGGGTTTCGTAAAATCGCCTATCCACATCGCCATGTCTGGATCGTTACGTCAGAGCACGCCGGCCTTGTTTTCTCAGTGGCAACGGTTCGGTCGTTTCGTTGAATTCTAGTGGACTAAAAGGGTTTCGTAAAATCGCCTATCCACATCGCCATGTCTGGCTTGTTACGTCAGAGCACGCAGGCCTTGTTTTTTCAGAGGTAACGGTTCAGTCGTTTCGTTGATTTCTAATTGTCTAAAAGGGTTTCGTAGAATCGCCCACCCACATCGCCATGTCTGGGTTGTTTCGTCAGAGCACGCAGGCCTTGTTTACTCAGAGGTAACGGTTCGGTCGTTTCGTTGATTTCTAGTAGACCAAAAGGGTTTCGTAAAATCGCCTACCCACATCGCCATGTCTGGCTTGTTACGTCAGAGCACGCAGGCCTTGTTTTCTCAGAGATAACGGTTCAGTCGTTTCGATGATTTCTAATAGACTAAAATGGTTTCGTAAAATCGCCTAAACTGTGATAGTTACAAAAAATATATATACAGGAATACGATTCCAAATTCCAAAAACCACTATTATTAGAACAGTTGTATCGTGTTGAGTGGTTACGTTGATTTCTAACAGACCACAAGGGTTTCGTAAAATATTAAGTCAGAGCACGCAGCCCTTGTTTTCTCATAGGTAACGGTTCAGTCGTTTCGTTGATTTCTAATTGCCTAAAAGGGTTTCGTAGAATCGCCTACCCACATCGCCATGTCTGGCTTGTTACGTCAGAGCACGCCGGCCTTGTTTTCTCAGTGGCAACGGTTCGGTCGTTTCGTTGATTTCTTGTAGACCAAAAGGGTTTCGTAAAATCACCTACCCACATCGCCATGTCTGGCTTGTTACGTCAGAGCACGCAGGCCTTATTTTCTCAGAGGTAACGGTTCAGTCGTTTCGTTGATTTCAAATAGTCTAAAAGGGTTTCGTAAAATCACCTACCCACATCGCCATGGCTGGCTAGTTACGTCAGAGCACGCAGGCCTTGTTTTCTCAGAGATAACGGTTCGGTCGTTTCGTTGATTTCTAGTGGACTAAAAGGGTTTCGTAAAATCGCCTATCCCCATCGCCATGGCTGGATCGTTACGTCAGAGCACGCCGGCCTTGTTTTCTCAGAGATAACGGTTCGGTCGTTTCGTTGATTTCTAATAGACTAAAGGGGTTTCGTAGAATCGCCTACCCACATCGCCATGTCTGGCTTGTTACGTCAGAGCACACGGGCCTTGTTTTCTCAGAGGTAACGGTTCAGTCGTTTCGTTGATTTCTAGTAGACTAAAAGGGTTTCGTAAAATCGCCTACCCACATCGCCATGGCTGGCTAGTTACGTCAGAGCACGCCGGCCTTGTTTTCTCAGTGGCAACGGTTCGGTCGTTTCGTTGATTTCTAGTAGACCAAAAGGGTTTTGTAAAATCACCTACCCACATCGCCATGTCTGGCTTGTTACGTCAGAGCACGCAGGCCTTATTTTCTCAGAGGTAACGGTTCAGTCGTTTCGTTGATTTCAAATAGTCTAAAAGGGTTTCGTAAAATCGCCTACCCACATCGCCATGTCTGGCTTGTTACGTCAGATCACGCAGGCCTTGTTTTCTCATAGGTAACGGTTCAGTCGTTTCGTTGATTTCTAATTGTCTAAAAGGGTTTCGTAGAATCGCCTACCCTCATCGCCATGTCTGACTTGTTACGTCAGAGAACGCAGGCCTTGTTTTCTCAGAGATAACGGTTCGGTCGTTTCGTTGATTTCTAATAGACCAAAGGGGTTTCGTAGAATCGCCTACCCACATCGCCATGTCTGGCTTGTTACGTCAGAGCACACGGGCCTTGTTTTCTCAGAGGTAACAGTTCAGTCGTTTCGATGATTTCTAATAGAGTAAAAGGGTTTCGTAAAATCGCCTAAACTGTGATAGTTACAAAAAAATATATACAGGAATACGATTATAATTCCAAAAACCACTATTATTAGAACACTTGTATCGTGTTGAGTGTTTACGTTGATTTCTAACAGACTAAAACGGTTTGGTAGAATCGCCTACCCTCATCGCTATGTCTGGCTTGTTACGTCAGAGCACGCAGGCCTTGTTTTCTCAGAGGTAACAGTTCGGTCGTTTCGTTGATTTCTCGTAGACTAAAATGGTTTCGTAAAATCGCCTACCCACATCGCCATGTCTGGCTTGTTACGTCAGAGCAGGCGGGCCTTGTTTTCTCAGAGGTAACAGTTCGGTCGTTTCGTTGATTTCTCGTAGACTAAAACGGTTTCGTAAAATCGCCTACCCACATCGCCATGTCTGGCTTGTTACGTCAGAGCACACGGGCCTTGTTTTCTCAGAGGTAACGGTTCAGTCGTTTCGTTGATTTCTAGTAGACTAAAAGGGTTTCGTAAAATCGCCTACCCACATCGCCATGGCTGGCTAGTTACGTCAGAGCACGCAGGCCTTGTTTTCTCAGAGATAACGGTTCGGTCGTTTCGTTGATTTCTAGTGGACTAAAAGGGTTTCGTAAAATCGCCTACCCTCATCGCCATGTCTGGCTTGTTACGTCAGAGAACACAGGCCTTGTTTTCTCAGAGATAACGGTTCGGTCGTTTCGTTGATTTCTAATAGACTAAAGGGGTTTCATAGAATCGCCTACCCACATCGCCATGTCTGGCTTGTTACGTCAGAGCACACGGGCCTTGTTTTCTCAGAGGTAACGGTTCAGTCGTTTCGTTGATTTCTTGTAGACTAAAAGGGTTTCGTAAAATCGCCTACCCACATCGCCATGGCTGGCTAGTTACGTCAGAGCACGCAGGCCTTGTTTTCTCAGAGATAACGGTTCGGTCGTTTCGTTGATTTCTAGTGGACTAAAAGGGTTTCGTAAAATCGCCTACCCTCATCGCCATGTCTGGCTTGTTACGTCAGAGAACACAGGCCTTGTTTTCTCAGAGATAACGGTTCGGTCGTTTCGTTGATTTCTAATAGACTAAAGGGGTTTCGTAGAATCGCCTACCCACATCGCCATGTCTGGCTTGTTACGTCAGAGCACACGGGCCTTGTTTTCTCAGAGATAACGGTTCGGTCGTTTCGTTGATTTCTAATAGACTAAAGGGGTTTCGTAGAATCGCCTACCCACATCGCCATGTCTGGCTTGTTACGTCAGAGCACACGGGCCTTGTTTTCTCAGAGGTAACGGTTCAGTCGTTTCGTTGATTTCTAGTAGACTAAAAGGGTTTCGTAAAATCGCCTACCCACATCGCCATGGCTGGCTAGTTACGTCAGAGCACGCAGGCCTTGTTTTCTCAGAGATAACGGTTCGGTCGTTTCGTTGATTTCTAGTGGACTAAAAGGGTTTCGTAAAATCGCCTACCCTCATCGCCATGTCTGGCTTGTTACGTCAGAGAACACAGGCCTTGTTTTCTCAGAGATAACGGTTCGGTCGTTTCGTTGATTTCTAATAGACTAAAGGGGTTTCGTAGAATCGCCTACCCACATCGCCATGTCTGGCTTGTTACGTCAGAGCACGCAGGCCTTGTTTTCTCAGAGATAACGGTTCGGTCGTTTCGTTCTCGTAGACTAAAACGGTTTCGTAAAATCGCCTACCCACATCGCCATGTCTGGCTTGTTACGTCAGAGCACACGGGCCTTGTTTTCTCAGAGGTAACGGTTCAGTCGTTTCGTTGATTTCTAGTAGACTAAAAGGGTTTCGTAAAATCGCCTACCCACATCGCCATGGCTGGCTAGTTACGTCAGAGCACGCAGGCCTTGTTTTCTCAGAGATAACGGTTCGGTCGTTTCGTTGATTTCTAGTGGACTAAAAGGGTTTCGTAAAATCGCCTACCCTCATCGCCATGTCTGGCTTGTTACGTCAGAGAACACAGGCCTTGTTTTCTCAGAGATAACGGTTCGGTCGTTTCGTTGATTTCTAATAGACTAAAGGGGTTTCGTAGAATCGCCTACCCACATCGCCATGTCTGGCTTGTTACGTCAGAGCACACGGGCCTTGTTTTCTCAGAGGTAACGGTTCAGTCGTTTCGTTGATTTCTAGTAGACTAAAAGGGTTTCGTAAAATCGCCTACCCACATCGCCATGGCTGGCTAGTTACGTCAGAGCACGCAGGCCTTGTTTTCTCAGAGATAACGGTTCGGTCGTTTCGTTGATTTCTAGTGGACTAAAAGGGTTTCGTGAAATCGCCTATCCCCATCGCCATGGCTGGATCGTTACGTCAGAGCACGCCGGCCTTGTTTTCTCAGTGGCAACGGTTCGGTCGTTTCGTTGATTTCTAGTAGACTAAAAGGGTTTCGTAAAATCGCCTACCCACATCGCCATGTCTGTCTTGTTTCGTCAGAGCACGCAGGCCTTGTTTTCTCAGAGGTAACAGTTCGGTCGTTTCGTTGATTTCTAATAGACTAAAGGGGTTTCGTAGAATCGCCTACCCACATCGCCATGTCTGGCTTGTTACGTCAGAGCACACGGGCCTTGTTTTCTCAGAGGTAACAGTTCAGTCGTTTCGATGATTTCTAATAGAGTAAAAGGGTTTCGTGAAATCGCCTAAACTGTGATGGTTAAAAAAAATTAAATACAGGAATACGATTATAATTCCAAAAACCACTATTATTAGAACACTTGTATCGTGTTGAGTGGTTACGTTGATTTCTAACAGACTAAAACGGTTTGGTAGAATCGCCTACCCTCATCGCCATGTCTGGCTTGTTTCGTCAGAGCACGCAGGCCTTGTTTACTCAGAGGTAACGGTTCGGTCGTTTCGTTGATTGCTAGTAGACCAAAAGGGTTTCGTAAAATCGCCTACCCACATCGCCATGTCTGGCTTGTTACGTCAGAGCACGCAGGCCTTGTTTTCTCAGAGATAACGGTTCGGTCGTTTCGTTGATTTCTAATGGACTAATGGGGTTTCGTAAAATCGCCTACCCACATCGCCATGTCTGGCTTGTTACGTCAGAGCACGCAGGCCTTGTTTTCTCAGAGGTAACGGTTCGGTCGTTTCGTTGATTTCTAGTGGACTAAAAGGGTTTCGTAAAATCGCCTACCCACATCGCCACGTCTGGCTTGTTACGTCAGATCACGCAGGCCTTGTTTTCTCATAGGTAACGGTTCAGTCGTTTCGTTGATTTCTAATTGTCTAAAAGGGTTTCGTAGAATCGCCTACCCTCATCGCCATGTCTGGCTTGTTACGTCAGAGAACGCAGGCCTTGTTTTCTCAGAGATAACGGTTCGGTCGTTTCGTTGATTTCTAATAGACTAAAGGGGTTTCGTAGAATCGCCTACCCACATCGCCATGTCTGGCTTATTACGTCAGAGGTAACGGTTCGGTCGTTTCGTTGATTTCTAGTGGACTAGAAGGGTTTCGTAAAATCGCCTATCCCCATCGCCATGGCTGGATCGTTACGTCAGAGCACGCCGGCCTTGTTTTCTCAGTGGCAACGGTTCGGTCGTTTCGTTGATTTCTAGTAGACCAAAAGGGTTTCGTAAAATCGCCTACCCACATCGCCATTTCTGGCTTGTTACGTCAGAGCACGCAGGCCTTGTTTTGTCTGAGGTAACGGTTCGATCGTTTCGTTGATTTCTAATCGACCAAGGGGGTTTAGTAAAATCGCCTACCCTCATCGCCATGTTTGGCTAGTTACGTCAGAGCACGCAGGCCTTGTTTTCTCTGAGGTAACGGTTCGATCGTTTCGTTGATTTCTAATAGACCAAGGGGGTTTAGTAAAATCGCCTACCCTCATCGCCATGTCTGGCTTGTTACGTCAGAGAACGCAGCCCTTGTTTTCTCAGAGATAACGGTTCGGTCGTTTCGTTGATTTCTAGTAGACCAAAAGGGTTTCGTAAAATCGCCTATCCACATCGCCATGTCTGGATCGTTACGTCAGAGCACGCCGGCCTTGTTTTCTCAGTGGCAACGGTTCGGTCGTTTCGTTGAATTCTAGTAGACTAAAAGGGTTTCGTAAAATCGCCGATCCACATCGCCATGTCTGGCTTGTTACGTCAGAGCAGGCAGGCCTTGTTTTCTCAGAGGTAACAGTTCGGTCGTTTCGTTGATTTCTAGTGGACTAAAAGGGTTTCGTAAAATCGCCTACCCACATCGCCATGACTGGCTTATTACGTCAGAGCACGCAGGCCTTGTTTTCTCAGAGGTAACGGTTCAGTCGTTTCGTTGATTTCTAATAGACTAAAAGGGTTTCGTTAAATCGCCTACCCACATCGCCATGTCTGGTTTGTTTCGTCAGAGCACGCAGGCCTTGTTTACTCAGAGGTAACGGTTCGGTCGTTTCGTTGATTTCTCGTAGACTAAAATGGTTTCGTAAAATCGCCTATCCCCATCGCCATGGCTGGATCGTTACGTCAGAGCACGCCGGCCTTGTTTTCTCAGTGGCAACGGTTTGGTCGTTTCGTTGATTTCTAGTAGACTAAAAGGGTTTCGTAAAATCGCCTACCCACATCGCCATGTCTGGCTTGTTACGTCAGAGCACGCCGGCCTTGTTTTCTCAGTGGCAACGGTTCGGTCGTTTCGTTGATTTCTAGTAGACCAAAAGGGTTTCGTAAAATCACCTACCCACATCGCCATGTCTGGCTTGTTACGTTAGAGCACGCAGACCTTGTTTTCTCAGAGGTAACGGTTCAGTCGTTTCGTTGATTTTAAATAGACTAAAAGGGTTTAGTAAATTCGCCTAACCACATCGCCATGTCTGGCTTGTTACGTCAGAGCACGCAGGCCTTGTTTTCTCAGAGGGAACGGTTCAGTCGTTTCGTTGATTTCTAATTGTCTGAAAGGGTTTCGTATAATCGCCTACCCACATCGCCATGTTTGGCTTGTTACGTCAGAGCACGCAGGCCTTGTTTTCTCAGAGGTAACGGTTCGTTCGTTTCGTTGATTTCTAATGAACTAAAGGGGTTTCGTAAAATCGCCTACCCACATCGCCATGTCTGGCTTGTTCTACAGATCACGCAGGCCTTGTTTTCTCATAGGTAACGGTTCAGTCGTTTCGTTGATTTCTAATTGTCTAAAAGGGTTTCGTAGAATCGCCTACCCTCATCGCCATGTCTGGCTTGTTACGTCAGAGAACGCAGCCCTTGTTTTCTCAGAGATAACGGTTCGGTCGTTTCGTTGATTTCTAGTAGACCAAAAGGGTTTCGTAAAATCGCCTATCCACATCGCCATGTCTGGATCGTTACGTCAGAGCACGCCGGCCTTGTTTTCTCAGTGGCAACGGTTCGGTCGTTTCGTTGAATTCTAGTAGACTAAAAGGGTTTCGTAAAATCGCCTATCCACATCGCCATGTATGGCTTGTTACGTCAGAGCAGGCAGGCCTTGTTTTCTCAGAGGTAACAGTTCGGTCGTTTCGTTGATTTCTAGTGGACTAAAAGGGTTTCGTAAAATCGCCTACCCACATCGCCATGACTGGCTTATTACGTCAGAGCACGCAGGCCTTGTTTTCTCAGAGGTAACGGTTCAGTCGTTTCGTTGATTTCTAATAGACTAAAAGGGTTTCGTTAAATCGCCTACCCACATCGCCATGTCTGGTTTGTTTCGTCAGAGCACGCAGGCCTTGTTTACTCAGAGGTAACGGTTCGGTCGTTTCGTTGATTTCTCGTAGACTAAAATGGTTTCGTAAAATCGCCTATCCCCATCGCCATGGCTGGATCGTTACGTCAGAGCACGCCGGCCTTGTTTTCTCAGTGGCAACGGTTCGGTCGTTTCGTTGATTTCTAGTAGACTAAAAGGGTTTCGTAAAATCGCCTACCCACATCGCCATGTCTGGCTTGTTACGTCAGAGCACGCCGGCCTTGTTTTCTCAGTGGCAACGGTTCGGTCGTTTCGTTGATTTCTAGTAGACCAAAAGGGTTTCGTAAAATCACCTACCCACATCGCCATGTCTGGCTTGTTACGTCAGAGCACGCAGGCCTTGTTTTCTCAGAGGGAACGGTTCAGTCGTTTCGTTGATTTCTAATTGTCTGAAAGGGTTTCGTAGAATCGCCTACCCACATCGCCATGTTTGGCTTGTTACGTCAGAGCACGCAGACCTTGTTTTCTCAGAGGTAACGGTTCGTTCGTTTCGTTGATTTCTAATGAACTAAAGGGGTTTCGTAAAATCGCCTACCCACATCGCCATGTCTGGCTTGTTACGTCAGATCACGCAGGCCTTGTTTTCTCATAGGTAACGGTTCAGTCGTTTCGTTGATTTCAAATTGTCTAAAAGGGTTTCGTAGAATCGCCTACCCTCATCGCCATGTCTGGCTTGTTACGTCAGAGAACGCAGCCCTTGTTTTCTCAGAGATAACGGTTCGGTCGTTTCGTTGATTTCTAGTAGACCAAAAGGGTTTCGTAAAATCGCCTATCCACATCGCCATGTCTGGATCGTTACGTCAGAGCACGCCGGCCTTGTTTTCTCAGTGGCAACGGTTCGGTCGTTTCGTTGAATTCTAGTAGACTAAAAGGGTTTCGTAAAATCGCCTATCCACATCGCCATGTATGGCTTGTTACGTCAGAGCAGGCAGGCCTTGTTTTCTCAGAGGTAACAGTTCGGTCGTTTCGTTGATTTCTAGTGGACTAAAAGGGTTTCGTAAAATCGCCTACCCACATCGCCATGACTGGCTTATTACGTCAGAGCACGCAGGCCTTGTTTTCTCAGAGGTAACGGTTCAGTCGTTTCGTTGATTTCTAATAGACTAAAAGGGTTTCGTTAAATCGCCTACCCACATCGCCATGTCTGGTTTGTTTCGTCAGAGCACGCAGGCCTTGTTTACTCAGAGGTAACGGTTCGGTCGTTTCGTTGATTTCTCGTAGACTAAAATGGTTTCGTAAAATCGCCTATCCCCATCGCCATGGCTGGATCGTTACGTCAGAGCACGCCGGCCTTGTTTTCTCAGTGGCAACGGTTCGGTCGTTTCGTTGATTTCTAGTAGACTAAAAGGGTTTCGTAAAATCGCCTACCCACATCGCCATGTCTGGCTTGTTACGTCAGAGCACGCCGGCCTTGTTTTCTCAGTGGCAACGGTTCGGTCGTTTCGTTGATTTCTAGTAGACCAAAAGGGTTTCGTAAAATCACCTACCCACATCGCCATGTCTGGCTTGTTACGTCAGAGCACGCAGACCTTGTTTTCTCAGAGGGAACGGTTCAGTCGTTTCGTTGATTTCTAATTGTCTGAAAGGGTTTCGTAGAATCGCCTACCCACATCGCCATGTTTGGCTTGTTACGTCAGAGCACGCAGACCTTGTTTTCTCAGAGGTAACGGTTCGTTCGTTTCGTTGATTTCTAATGAACTAAAGGGGTTTCGTAAAATCGCCTACCCACATCGCCATGTCTGGCTTGTTACGTCAGATCACGCAGGCCTTGTTTTCTCATAGGTAACGGTTCAGTCGTTTCGTTGATTTCAAATTGTCTAAAAGGGTTTCGTAGAATCGCCTACCCTCATCGCCATGTCTGGCTTGTTACGTCAGAGAACGCAGCCCTTGTTTTCTCAGAGATAACGGTTCGGTCGTTTCGTTGATTTCTAGTAGACCAAAAGGGTTTCGTAAAATCGCCTATCCACATCGCCATGTCTGGATCGTTACGTCAGAGCACGCCGGCCTTGTTTTCTCAGTGGCAACGGTTCGGTCGTTTCGTTGAATTCTAGTAGACTAAAAGGGTTTCGTAAAATCGCCTATCCACATCCCCATGTCTGGCTTGTTACGTCAGAGCACGCAGGCCTTGTTTTCTCAGAGGTAATGGTTCGGTCGTTTCGTTGATTTCTAATAGACCAAGGGGGTTTAGTAAAATCGCCTACCCTCATCGCCATGTCTGGCTTGTTACGTCAGAGCACGCAGGCCTTGTTTTCTCAGAGGTAACGGTTCCAGCGTTTCGTTGATTTCTAGTAGACCAAGGGGGTTTAGTAAAATCGCCTACCCTCATCGCCATGTCTGGCTTGTTACGTCAGAGCACGCAGGCCTTGTTTTCTCAGAGGTAACGGTTCCAGCGTTTCGTTGATTTCTAGTAGACTAAAAGGGTTTCGTAAAATCGCCAATCCCCATCGCCATGGCTGGATTGTTAAGTCAGAGCACGCAGGCCTTGTTTTCTCAGAGGTAACAGTTCGGTCGTTTCGTTGATTTCTCGTAGACTAAAATGGTTTCGTAAAATCGCCTACCCACATCGCCATGTCTGGCTTGTTACGTCAGAGCAGGCAGGCCTTGTTTTCTCAGAGGTAACAGTTCGGTCGTTTCGTTGATTTCTCGTAGACTAAAACGGTTTCGTAAAATCGCCTACCCACATCGCCATGTCTGGCTTGTTACGTCAGAGCACGCAGGCCTTGTTTTCTCAGTGGCAACGGTTCGGTCGTTTCGTTGATTTCTAGAAGACCAAAAGGGTTTCGTAAAATCACCTACCCACATCGCCATGTCTGGCTTGTTACGTCAGAGCACGCCGGCCTTGTTTTCTCAGTGGCAACGGTTCGGTCGTTTCGTTGATTTCTAGAAGACCAAAAGGGTTTCGTAAAATCACCTACCCACATCGCCATGTCTGGCTTGTTACGTCAGAGCACGCAGGCCTTGTTTTCTCAGAGGTAACGGTTCAGTCGTTTCGTTGATTTCTAATAGACCAAGGGGGTTTAGTAAAATCTCCTACCCTCATCGCCATGTCTGGCTAGTTACGTCAGAGCACGCAGGCCTTGTTTTCTCAGAGATAACGGTTCGGTCGTTTCGCTGATTTCTAGTGGACTAAAAGGGTTTCGTAAAATCGCCTATCCCCATCGCCATGGCTGGATCGTTACGTCAGAGCACGCCGGCCTTGTTTTCTCAGAGGTAACGGTTCAGTCGTTTCGTTGATTTCTAATAGACCAAGGGGGTTTAGTAAAATCTCCTACCCTCATCGCCATGTCTGGCTAGTTACGTCAGAGCACGCAGGCCTTGTTTTCTCAGAGATAACGGTTCGGTCGTTTCGTTGATTTCTAGTGGACTAAAAGGGTTTCGTAAAATCGTCTATCCCCATCGCCATGGCTGGATCGTTACGTCAGAGCACGCCGGCCTTGTTTTCTCAGTGGCAACGGTTCGGTCGTTCCGTTGATTTCTAGTAGACTAAAAGGGTTTCGTAAAATCGCCTACCCACATCGCCATGTCTGGCTTGTTACGTCAGAGCACGCAGGCCTTGTTTTCTCAGAGGTAACAGTTCGGTCGTTTCGTTGATTTCTCGTAGACTAAAATGGTTTCGTAAAATCGCCTACCCACATCGCCATGTCTGGCTTGTTACGTCAGAGCACGCAGGCCTTGTTTTCTCAGAGGTAACAGTTCGGTCGTTTCATTGATTTCTCGTAGACTAAAACGGTTTCGTAAAATCGCCTTCCCACATCGCCATGTCTGGCTTGTTTCGTCAGAGCACGCAGACCTTGTTTACTCAGAGGTAACGGTTCGGTCGTTTCGTTGATTTCTAATTGTCCAAAAGGGTTTCGTAGAATCGCCTACCCACATCGCCATGTCTGGTTTGTTTCGTCAGAGCACGCAGGCCTTGTTTACTCAGAGGTAACGGTTCGGTCGTTTCGTTGATTTCTCGTAGACTAAAATGGTTTCGTAAAATCGCCTATCCCCATCGCCATGGCTGGATCGTTACGTCAGAGCACGCCGGCCTTGTTTTCTCAGTGGCAACGGTTCGGTCGTTTCGTTGATTTCTAGTAGACTAAAAGGGTTTCGTAAAATCGCCTACCCACATCGCCATGTCTGGCTTGTTACGTCAGAGCACGCCGGCCTTGTTTTCTCAGTGGCAACGGTTCGGTCGTTTCGTTGATTTCTAGTAGACCAAAAGGGTTTCGTAAAATCACCTACCCACATCGCCATGTCTGGCTTGTTACGTCAGAGCACGCAGGCCTTGTTTTCTCAGAGGGAACGGTTCAGTCGTTTCGTTGATTTCTAATTGTCTGAAAGGGTTTCGTAGAATCGCCTACCCACATCGCCATGTCTGGGTTGTTTCGTCAGAGCACGCAGGCCTTGTTTACTCAGAGGTAACGGTTCGGTCGTTTCGTTGATTTCTAGTAGACCAAAAGGGTTTCGTAAAATCACCTACCCACATCGCCATGTCTGGCTTGTTACGTCAGAGCACGCAGGCCTTGTTTTCTCAGAGGGAACGGTTCAGTCGTTTCGTTGATTTCTAATTGTCTGAAAGGGTTTCGTAGAATCGCCTACCCACATCGCCATGTTTGGCTTGTTACGTCAGAGCACGCAGGCCTTGTTTTCTCAGAGGTAACGGTTCGTTCGTTTCGTTGATTTCTAATGAACTAAAGGGGTTTCGTAAAATCGCCTACCCACATCGCCATGTCTGGCTTGTTACGTCAGATCACGCAGGCCTTGTTTTCTCATAGGTAACGGTTCAGTCGTTTCGTTGATTTCTAATTGTCTAAAAGGGTTTCGTAGAATCGCCTACCCTCATCGCCATGTCTGGCTTGTTACGTCAGAGAACGCAGCCCTTGTTTTCTCAGAGATAACGGTTCGGTCGTTTCGTTGATTTCTAGTAGACCAAAAGGGTTTCGTAAAATCGCCTATCCACATCGCCATGTCTGGATCGTTACGTCAGAGCACGCCGGCCTTGTTTTCTCAGTGGCAACGGTTCGGTCGTTTCGTTGAATTCTAGTAGACTAAAAGGGTTTCGTAAAATCGCCTATCCACATCGCCATGTCTGGCTTGTTACGTCAGAGCACGCAGGCCTTGTTTTCTCAGAGGTAATGGTTCGGTCGTTTCGTTGATTTCTAATAGACCAAGGGGGTTTAGTAAAATCGCCTACCCTCATCGCCATGTCTGGCTTGTTACGTCAGAGCACGCAGGCCTTGTTTTCTCAGAGGTAACGGTTCCAGCGTTTCGTTGATTTCTAGTAGACCAAGGGGGTTTCGTAAAATCGCCTACCCACATCGCCATGTCTGGCTTGTTACGTCAGAGCACGCAGACCTTGTTTTCTCAGAGGTAACGGTTTAGTCGTTTCGTTGATTTCTAATTGACTAAATGGGTTTCGTAGAATCGCCTACCCATTTCGCCATGTCTGGCTTGTTACGTCAGAGCACGCAGGCCTTGTTTTGTCAGAGGTAACAGTTCGGTCGTTTCGTTGATTTCCCGTAGACTGAAATGGTTTCGTAAAATCGCCTACCCACATCGCCATGTCTGGCTTGTTACGTCAGAGCACGCAGGTCTTGTTTTCTCAGAGGTAACGGTTCGGTCGTTTCGTTAATTTCTAATGGACTAAAATGGTTTCGTAGAATCGCCTACCCACATCGCCATGTCTGGCTTGTTACGTCAGAGCACGCAGGCCTTGTTTTCTCAGAGGTAACAATTCGGTCGTTTCGTTGATTTCTCGTAGACTAAAACGGTTTCGTAAAATCGCCTACCAACATCGCCATGTCTGGCTTGTTACGTCAGAGCACGCAGACCTTGTTTTCTCAGAGGTAACGGTTCAGTCGTTTCGTTGATTTTAAAAAGACTAAAAGGGTTTAGTAAATTCGCCTAACCACATCGCCATGTCTGGCTTGTTACGTCAGAGCACGCAGGCCTTGTTTTTTCAGAGGTAACGGTTCAGTCGTTTCGTTGATTTCTAATTGTCTAAAAGGGTTTCGTAGAATCGCCTACCCACATCGCCATGTCTGGCTTGTTTCGTCAGAGCACGCAGGCGTTGTTTACTCAGAGGTAACGGTTCAGTCGTTTCGATGATTTCTAATAGACTAAAATGGTTTCGTAAAATCGCCTAAACTGTGATAGTTACAAAAAAATATATACAGGAATACGATTCCAAATTCCAAAAACCACTATTATTAGAACAGTTGTATCGTGTTGAGTGGTTACGTTGATTTCTAACAGACCACAAGGGTTTCGTAAAATATTAAGTCAGAGCACGCAGCCCTTGTTTTCTCAGAGGTAACGGTTCGGTCGTTTCGTTGATTTCTAGTAGACTAAAAGGGTTTCGTAAAATCGCCTACCCACATCGCCATGTCTGGCTTGTTACGTCAGAGCACGCCGGCCTTGTTTTCTCAGTGGCAACGGTTCGGTCGTTTCGTTGATTTCTAGTAGACCAAAAGGGTTTCGTAAAATCACCTACCCACATCGCCATGTCTGGCTTGTTACGTCAGAGCACGCAGGCCTTGTTTTCTCAGAGGGAACGGTTCAGTCGTTTCGTTGATTTCTAATTGTCTGAAAGGGTTTCGTAGAATCGCCTACCCACATCGCCATGTTTGGCTTGTTACGTCAGAGCACGCAGGCCTTGTTTTCTCAGAGGTAACGGTTCGTTCGTTTCGTTGATTTCTAATGAACTAAAGGGGTTTCGTAAAATCGCCTACCCACATCGCCATGTCTGGCTTGTTACGTCAGATCACGCAGGCCTTGTTTTCTCATAGGTAACGGTTCAGTCGTTTCGTTGATTTCTAATTGTCTAAAAGGGTTTCGTAGAATCGCCTACCCTCATCGCCATGTCTGGCTTGTTACGTCAGAGAACGCAGCCCTTGTTTTCTCAGAGATAACGGTTCGGTCGTTTCGTTGATTTCTAGTAGACCAAAAGGGTTTCGTAAAATCGCCTATCCACATCGCCATGTCTGGATCGTTACGTCAGAGCACGCCGGCCTTGTTTTCTCAGTGGCAACGGTTCGGTCGTTTCGTTGAATTCTAGTGGACTAAAAGGGTTTCGTAAAATCGCCTATCCACATCGCCATGTCTGGCTTGTTACGTCAGAGCACGCAGGCCTTGTTTTTTCAGAGGTAACGGTTCAGTCGTTTCGTTGATTTCTAATTGTCTAAAAGGGTTTCGTAGAATCGCCCACCCACATCGCCATGTCTGGGTTGTTTCGTCAGAGCACGCAGGCCTTGTTTACTCAGAGGTAACGGTTCGGTCGTTTCGTTGATTTCTAGTAGACCAAAAGGGTTTCGTAAAATCGCCTACCCACATCGCCATGTCTGGCTTGTTACGTCAGAGCACGCAGGCCTTGTTTTCTCAGAGGTAACGGTTCAGTCGTTTCGATGATTTCTAATAGACTAAAATGGTTTCGTAAAATCGCCTAAACTGTGATAGTTACAAAAAATATATATACAGGAATACGATTCCAAATTCCAAAAACCACTATTATTAGAACAGTTGTATCGTGTTGAGTGGTTACGTTGATTTCTAACAGACCACAAGGGTTTCGTAAAATATTAAGTCAGAGCACGCAGCCCTTGTTTTCTCATAGGTAACGGTTCAGTCGTTTCGTTGATTTCTAATTGCCTAAAAGGGTTTCGTAGAATCGCCTACCCACATCGCCATGTCTGGCTTGTTACGTCAGAGCACGCCGGCCTTGTTTTCTCAGTGGCAACGGTTCGGTCGTTTCGTTGATTTCTTGTAGACCAAAAGGGTTTCGTAAAATCACCTACCCACATCGCCATGTCTGGCTTGTTACGTCAGAGCACGCAGGCCTTATTTTCTCAGAGGTAACGGTTCAGTCGTTTCGTTGATTTCAAATAGTCTAAAAGGGTTTCGTAAAATCACCTACCCACATCGCCATGGCTGGCTAGTTACGTCAGAGCACGCAGGCCTTGTTTTCTCAGAGATAACGGTTCGGTCGTTTCGTTGATTTCTAGTGGACTAAAAGGGTTTCGTAAAATCGCCTATCCCCATCGCCATGGCTGGATCGTTACGTCAGAGCACGCCGGCCTTGTTTTCTCAGAGATAACGGTTCGGTCGTTTCGTTGATTTCTAATAGACTAAAGGGGTTTCGTAGAATCGCCTACCCACATCGCCATGTCTGGCTTGTTACGTCAGAGCACACGGGCCTTGTTTTCTCAGAGGTAACGGTTCAGTCGTTTCGTTGATTTCTAGTAGACTAAAAGGGTTTCGTAAAATCGCCTACCCACATCGCCATGGCTGGCTAGTTACGTCAGAGCACGCCGGCCTTGTTTTCTCAGTGGCAACGGTTCGGTCGTTTCGTTGATTTCTAGTAGACCAAAAGGGTTTTGTAAAATCACCTACCCACATCGCCATGTCTGGCTTGTTACGTCAGAGCACGCAGGCCTTATTTTCTCAGAGGTAACGGTTCAGTCGTTTCGTTGATTTCAAATAGTCTAAAAGGGTTTCGTAAAATCGCCTACCCACATCGCCATGTCTGGCTTGTTACGTCAGATCACGCAGGCCTTGTTTTCTCATAGGTAACGGTTCAGTCGTTTCGTTGATTTCTAATTGTCTAAAAGGGTTTCGTAGAATCGCCTACCCTCATCGCCATGTCTGACTTGTTACGTCAGAGAACGCAGGCCTTGTTTTCTCAGAGATAACGGTTCGGTCGTTTCGTTGATTTCTAATAGACCAAAGGGGTTTCGTAGAATCGCCTACCCACATCGCCATGTCTGGCTTGTTACGTCAGAGCACACGGGCCTTGTTTTCTCAGAGGTAACAGTTCAGTCGTTTCGATGATTTCTAATAGAGTAAAAGGGTTTCGTAAAATCGCCTAAACTGTGATAGTTACAAAAAAATATATACAGGAATACGATTATAATTCCAAAAACCACTATTATTAGAACACTTGTATCGTGTTGAGTGTTTACGTTGATTTCTAACAGACTAAAACGGTTTGGTAGAATCGCCTACCCTCATCGCTATGTCTGGCTTGTTACGTCAGAGCACGCAGGCCTTGTTTTCTCAGAGGTAACAGTTCGGTCGTTTCGTTGATTTCTCGTAGACTAAAATGGTTTCGTAAAATCGCCTACCCACATCGCCATGTCTGGCTTGTTACGTCAGAGCAGGCGGGCCTTGTTTTCTCAGAGGTAACAGTTCGGTCGTTTCGTTGATTTCTCGTAGACTAAAACGGTTTCGTAAAATCGCCTACCCACATCGCCATGTCTGGCTTGTTACGTCAGAGCACACGGGCCTTGTTTTCTCAGAGGTAACGGTTCAGTCGTTTCGTTGATTTCTAGTAGACTAAAAGGGTTTCGTAAAATCGCCTACCCACATCGCCATGGCTGGCTAGTTACGTCAGAGCACGCAGGCCTTGTTTTCTCAGAGATAACGGTTCGGTCGTTTCGTTGATTTCTAGTGGACTAAAAGGGTTTCGTAAAATCGCCTACCCTCATCGCCATGTCTGGCTTGTTACGTCAGAGAACACAGGCCTTGTTTTCTCAGAGATAACGGTTCGGTCGTTTCGTTGATTTCTAATAGACTAAAGGGGTTTCATAGAATCGCCTACCCACATCGCCATGTCTGGCTTGTTACGTCAGAGCACACGGGCCTTGTTTTCTCAGAGGTAACGGTTCAGTCGTTTCGTTGATTTCTTGTAGACTAAAAGGGTTTCGTAAAATCGCCTACCCACATCGCCATGGCTGGCTAGTTACGTCAGAGCACGCAGGCCTTGTTTTCTCAGAGATAACGGTTCGGTCGTTTCGTTGATTTCTAGTGGACTAAAAGGGTTTCGTAAAATCGCCTACCCTCATCGCCATGTCTGGCTTGTTACGTCAGAGAACACAGGCCTTGTTTTCTCAGAGATAACGGTTCGGTCGTTTCGTTGATTTCTAATAGACTAAAGGGGTTTCGTAGAATCGCCTACCCACATCGCCATGTCTGGCTTGTTACGTCAGAGCACACGGGCCTTGTTTTCTCAGAGATAACGGTTCGGTCGTTTCGTTGATTTCTAATAGACTAAAGGGGTTTCGTAGAATCGCCTACCCACATCGCCATGTCTGGCTTGTTACGTCAGAGCACACGGGCCTTGTTTTCTCAGAGGTAACGGTTCAGTCGTTTCGTTGATTTCTAGTAGACTAAAAGGGTTTCGTAAAATCGCCTACCCACATCGCCATGGCTGGCTAGTTACGTCAGAGCACGCAGGCCTTGTTTTCTCAGAGATAACGGTTCGGTCGTTTCGTTGATTTCTAGTGGACTAAAAGGGTTTCGTAAAATCGCCTACCCTCATCGCCATGTCTGGCTTGTTACGTCAGAGAACACAGGCCTTGTTTTCTCAGAGATAACGGTTCGGTCGTTTCGTTGATTTCTAATAGACTAAAGGGGTTTCGTAGAATCGCCTACCCACATCGCCATGTCTGGCTTGTTACGTCAGAGCACGCAGGCCTTGTTTTCTCAGAGATAACGGTTCGGTCGTTTCGTTCTCGTAGACTAAAACGGTTTCGTAAAATCGCCTACCCACATCGCCATGTCTGGCTTGTTACGTCAGAGCACACGGGCCTTGTTTTCTCAGAGGTAACGGTTCAGTCGTTTCGTTGATTTCTAGTAGACTAAAAGGGTTTCGTAAAATCGCCTACCCACATCGCCATGGCTGGCTAGTTACGTCAGAGCACGCAGGCCTTGTTTTCTCAGAGATAACGGTTCGGTCGTTTCGTTGATTTCTAGTGGACTAAAAGGGTTTCGTAAAATCGCCTACCCTCATCGCCATGTCTGGCTTGTTACGTCAGAGAACACAGGCCTTGTTTTCTCAGAGATAACGGTTCGGTCGTTTCGTTGATTTCTAATGAACTAAAGGGGTTTCGTAAAATCGCCTACCCACATCGCCATGTCTGGCTTGTTACGTCAGATCACGCAGGCCTTGTTTTCTCATAGGTAACGGTTCAGTCGTTTCGTTGATTTCTAATTGTCTAAAAGGGTTTCGTAGAATCGCCTACCCTCATCGCCATGTCTGGCTTGTTACGTCAGAGAACGCAGCCCTTGTTTTCTCAGAGATAACGGTTCGGTCGTTTCGTTGATTTCTAGTAGACCAAAAGGGTTTCGTAAAATCGCCTATCCACATCGCCATGTCTGGATCGTTACGTCAGAGCACGCCGGCCTTGTTTTCTCAGTGGCAACGGTTCGGTCGTTTCGTTGAATTCTAGTAGACTAAAAGGGTTTCGTAAAATCGCCTATCCACATCGCCATGTCTGGCTTGTTACGTCAGAGCACGCAGGCCTTGTTTTCTCAGAGGTAATGGTTCGGTCGTTTCGTTGATTTCTAATAGACCAAGGGGGTTTAGTAAAATCGCCTACCCTCATCGCCATGTCTGGCTTGTTACGTCAGAGCACGCAGGCCTTGTTTTCTCAGAGGTAACGGTTCCAGCGTTTCGTTGATTTCTAGTAGACCAAGGGGGTTTCGTAAAATCGCCTACCCACATCGCCATGTCTGGCTTGTTACGTCAGAGCACGCAGACCTTGTTTTCTCAGAGGTAACGGTTTAGTCGTTTCGTTGATTTCTAATTGACTAAATGGGTTTCGTAGAATCGCCTACCCATTTCGCCATGTCTGGCTTGTTACGTCAGAGCACGCAGGCCTTGTTTTGTCAGAGGTAACAGTTCGGTCGTTTCGTTGATTTCCCGTAGACTGAAATGGTTTCGTAAAATCGCCTACCCACATCGCCATGTCTGGCTTGTTACGTCAGAGCACGCAGGTCTTGTTTTCTCAGAGGTAACGGTTCGGTCGTTTCGTTAATTTCTAATGGACTAAAATGGTTTCGTAGAATCGCCTACCCACATCGCCATGTCTGGCTTGTTACGTCAGAGCACGCAGGCCTTGTTTTCTCAGAGGTAACAATTCGGTCGTTTCGTTGATTTCTCGTAGACTAAAACGGTTTCGTAAAATCGCCTACCAACATCGCCATGTCTGGCTTGTTACGTCAGAGCACGCAGACCTTGTTTTCTCAGAGGTAACGGTTCAGTCGTTTCGTTGATTTTAAAAAGACTAAAAGGGTTTAGTAAATTCGCCTAACCACATCGCCATGTCTGGCTTGTTACGTCAGAGCACGCAGGCCTTGTTTTTTCAGAGGTAACGGTTCAGTCGTTTCGTTGATTTCTAATTGTCTAAAAGGGTTTCGTAGAATCGCCTACCCACATCGCCATGTCTGGCTTGTTTCGTCAGAGCACGCAGGCGTTGTTTACTCAGAGGTAACGGTTCAGTCGTTTCGATGATTTCTAATAGACTAAAATGGTTTCGTAAAATCGCCTAAACTGTGATAGTTACAAAAAAATATATACAGGAATACGATTCCAAATTCCAAAAACCACTATTATTAGAACAGTTGTATCGTGTTGAGTGGTTACGTTGATTTCTAACAGACCACAAGGGTTTCGTAAAATATTAAGTCAGAGCACGCAGCCCTTGTTTTCTCAGAGGTAACGGTTCGGTCGTTTCGTTGATTTCTAGTAGACTAAAAGGGTTTCGTAAAATCGCCTACCCACATCGCCATGTCTGGCTTGTTACGTCAGAGCACGCCGGCCTTGTTTTCTCAGTGGCAACGGTTCGGTCGTTTCGTTGATTTCTAGTAGACCAAAAGGGTTTCGTAAAATCACCTACCCACATCGCCATGTCTGGCTTGTTACGTCAGAGCACGCAGGCCTTGTTTTCTCAGAGGGAACGGTTCAGTCGTTTCGTTGATTTCTAATTGTCTGAAAGGGTTTCGTAGAATCGCCTACCCACATCGCCATGTCTGGCTTGTTACGTCAGAGCACGCAGGCCTTGTTTTCTCAGAGATAACGGTTCGGTCGTTTCGTTCTCGTAGACTAAAACGGTTTCGTAAAATCGCCTACCCACATCGCCATGTCTGGCTTGTTACGTCAGAGCACACGGGCCTTGTTTTCTCAGAGGTAACGGTTCAGTCGTTTCGTTGATTTCTAGTAGACTAAAAGGGTTTCGTAAAATCGCCTACCCACATCGCCATGGCTGGCTAGTTACGTCAGAGCACGCAGGCCTTGTTTTCTCAGAGATAACGGTTCGGTCGTTTCGTTGATTTCTAGTGGACTAAAAGGGTTTCGTAAAATCGCCTACCCTCATCGCCATGTCTGGCTTGTTACGTCAGAGAACACAGGCCTTGTTTTCTCAGAGATAACGGTTCGGTCGTTTCGTTGATTTCTAATGAACTAAAGGGGTTTCGTAAAATCGCCTACCCACATCGCCATGTCTGGCTTGTTACGTCAGATCACGCAGGCCTTGTTTTCTCATAGGTAACGGTTCAGTCGTTTCGTTGATTTCTAATTGTCTAAAAGGGTTTCGTAGAATCGCCTACCCTCATCGCCATGTCTGGCTTGTTACGTCAGAGAACGCAGCCCTTGTTTTCTCAGAGATAACGGTTCGGTCGTTTCGTTGATTTCTAGTAGACCAAAAGGGTTTCGTAAAATCGCCTATCCACATCGCCATGTCTGGATCGTTACGTCAGAGCACGCCGGCCTTGTTTTCTCAGTGGCAACGGTTCGGTCGTTTCGTTGAATTCTAGTAGACTAAAAGGGTTTCGTAAAATCGCCTATCCACATCGCCATGTCTGGCTTGTTACGTCAGAGCACGCAGGCCTTGTTTTCTCAGAGGTAATGGTTCGGTCGTTTCGTTGATTTCTAATAGACCAAGGGGGTTTAGTAAAATCGCCTACCCTCATCGCCATGTCTGGCTTGTTACGTCAGAGCACGCAGGCCTTGTTTTCTCAGAGGTAACGGTTCCAGCGTTTCGTTGATTTCTAGTAGACCAAGGGGGTTTCGTAAAATCGCCTACCCACATCGCCATGTCTGGCTTGTTACGTCAGAGCACGCAGACCTTGTTTTCTCAGAGGTAACGGTTTAGTCGTTTCGTTGATTTCTAATTGACTAAATGGGTTTCGTAGAATCGCCTACCCATTTCGCCATGTCTGGCTTGTTACGTCAGAGCACGCAGGCCTTGTTTTGTCAGAGGTAACAGTTCGGTCGTTTCGTTGATTTCCCGTAGACTGAAATGGTTTCGTAAAATCGCCTACCCACATCGCCATGTCTGGCTTGTTACGTCAGAGCACGCAGGTCTTGTTTTCTCAGAGGTAACGGTTCGGTCGTTTCGTTAATTTCTAATGGACTAAAATGGTTTCGTAGAATCGCCTACCCACATCGCCATGTCTGGCTTGTTACGTCAGAGCACGCAGGCCTTGTTTTCTCAGAGGTAACAATTCGGTCGTTTCGTTGATTTCTCGTAGACTAAAACGGTTTCGTAAAATCGCCTACCAACATCGCCATGTCTGGCTTGTTACGTCAGAGCACGCAGACCTTGTTTTCTCAGAGGTAACGGTTCAGTCGTTTCGTTGATTTTAAAAAGACTAAAAGGGTTTAGTAAATTCGCCTAACCACATCGCCATGTCTGGCTTGTTACGTCAGAGCACGCAGGCCTTGTTTTTTCAGAGGTAACGGTTCAGTCGTTTCGTTGATTTCTAATTGTCTAAAAGGGTTTCGTAGAATCGCCTACCCACATCGCCATGTCTGGCTTGTTTCGTCAGAGCACGCAGGCGTTGTTTACTCAGAGGTAACGGTTCAGTCGTTTCGATGATTTCTAATAGACTAAAATGGTTTCGTAAAATCGCCTAAACTGTGATAGTTACAAAAAAATATATACAGGAATACGATTCCAAATTCCAAAAACCACTATTATTAGAACAGTTGTATCGTGTTGAGTGGTTACGTTGATTTCTAACAGACCACAAGGGTTTCGTAAAATATTAAGTCAGAGCACGCAGCCCTTGTTTTCTCAGAGGTAACGGTTCGGTCGTTTCGTTGATTTCTAGTAGACTAAAAGGGTTTCGTAAAATCGCCTACCCACATCGCCATGTCTGGCTTGTTACGTCAGAGCACGCCGGCCTTGTTTTCTCAGTGGCAACGGTTCGGTCGTTTCGTTGATTTCTAGTAGACCAAAAGGGTTTCGTAAAATCACCTACCCACATCGCCATGTCTGGCTTGTTACGTCAGAGCACGCAGGCCTTGTTTTCTCAGAGGGAACGGTTCAGTCGTTTCGTTGATTTCTAATTGTCTGAAAGGGTTTCGTAGAATCGCCTACCCACATCGCCATGTTTGGCTTGTTACGTCAGAGCACGCAGGCCTTGTTTTCTCAGAGGTAACGGTTCGTTCGTTTCGTTGATTTCTAATGAACTAAAGGGGTTTCGTAAAATCGCCTACCCACATCGCCATGTCTGGCTTGTTACGTCAGATCACGCAGGCCTTGTTTTCTCATAGGTAACGGTTCAGTCGTTTCGTTGATTTCTAATTGTCTAAAAGGGTTTCGTAGAATCGCCTACCCTCATCGCCATGTCTGGCTTGTTACGTCAGAGAACGCAGCCCTTGTTTTCTCAGAGATAACGGTTCGGTCGTTTCGTTGATTTCTAGTAGACCAAAAGGGTTTCGTAAAATCGCCTATCCACATCGCCATGTCTGGATCGTTACGTCAGAGCACGCCGGCCTTGTTTTCTCAGTGGCAACGGTTCGGTCGTTTCGTTGAATTCTAGTGGACTAAAAGGGTTTCGTAAAATCGCCTATCCACATCGCCATGTCTGGCTTGTTACGTCAGAGCACGCAGGCCTTGTTTTTTCAGAGGTAACGGTTCAGTCGTTTCGTTGATTTCTAATTGTCTAAAAGGGTTTCGTAGAATCGCCCACCCACATCGCCATGTCTGGGTTGTTTCGTCAGAGCACGCAGGCCTTGTTTACTCAGAGGTAACGGTTCGGTCGTTTCGTTGATTTCTAGTAGACCAAAAGGGTTTCGTAAAATCGCCTACCCACATCGCCATGTCTGGCTTGTTACGTCAGAGCACGCAGGCCTTGTTTTCTCAGAGGTAACGGTTCAGTCGTTTCGATGATTTCTAATAGACTAAAATGGTTTCGTAAAATCGCCTAAACTGTGATAGTTACAAAAAATATATATACAGGAATACGATTCCAAATTCCAAAAACCACTATTATTAGAACAGTTGTATCGTGTTGAGTGGTTACGTTGATTTCTAACAGACCACAAGGGTTTCGTAAAATATTAAGTCAGAGCACGCAGCCCTTGTTTTCTCATAGGTAACGGTTCAGTCGTTTCGTTGATTTCTAATTGCCTAAAAGGGTTTCGTAGAATCGCCTACCCACATCGCCATGTCTGGCTTGTTACGTCAGAGCACGCCGGCCTTGTTTTCTCAGTGGCAACGGTTCGGTCGTTTCGTTGATTTCTTGTAGACCAAAAGGGTTTCGTAAAATCACCTACCCACATCGCCATGTCTGGCTTGTTACGTCAGAGCACGCAGGCCTTATTTTCTCAGAGGTAACGGTTCAGTCGTTTCGTTGATTTCAAATAGTCTAAAAGGGTTTCGTAAAATCACCTACCCACATCGCCATGGCTGGCTAGTTACGTCAGAGCACGCAGGCCTTGTTTTCTCAGAGATAACGGTTCGGTCGTTTCGTTGATTTCTAGTGGACTAAAAGGGTTTCGTAAAATCGCCTATCCCCATCGCCATGGCTGGATCGTTACGTCAGAGCACGCCGGCCTTGTTTTCTCAGAGATAACGGTTCGGTCGTTTCGTTGATTTCTAATAGACTAAAGGGGTTTCGTAGAATCGCCTACCCACATCGCCATGTCTGGCTTGTTACGTCAGAGCACACGGGCCTTGTTTTCTCAGAGGTAACGGTTCAGTCGTTTCGTTGATTTCTAGTAGACTAAAAGGGTTTCGTAAAATCGCCTACCCACATCGCCATGGCTGGCTAGTTACGTCAGAGCACGCCGGCCTTGTTTTCTCAGTGGCAACGGTTCGGTCGTTTCGTTGATTTCTAGTAGACCAAAAGGGTTTTGTAAAATCACCTACCCACATCGCCATGTCTGGCTTGTTACGTCAGAGCACGCAGGCCTTATTTTCTCAGAGGTAACGGTTCAGTCGTTTCGTTGATTTCAAATAGTCTAAAAGGGTTTCGTAAAATCGCCTACCCACATCGCCATGTCTGGCTTGTTACGTCAGATCACGCAGGCCTTGTTTTCTCATAGGTAACGGTTCAGTCGTTTCGTTGATTTCTAATTGTCTAAAAGGGTTTCGTAGAATCGCCTACCCTCATCGCCATGTCTGACTTGTTACGTCAGAGAACGCAGGCCTTGTTTTCTCAGAGATAACGGTTCGGTCGTTTCGTTGATTTCTAATAGACCAAAGGGGTTTCGTAGAATCGCCTACCCACATCGCCATGTCTGGCTTGTTACGTCAGAGCACACGGGCCTTGTTTTCTCAGAGGTAACAGTTCAGTCGTTTCGATGATTTCTAATAGAGTAAAAGGGTTTCGTAAAATCGCCTAAACTGTGATAGTTACAAAAAAATATATACAGGAATACGATTATAATTCCAAAAACCACTATTATTAGAACACTTGTATCGTGTTGAGTGTTTACGTTGATTTCTAACAGACTAAAACGGTTTGGTAGAATCGCCTACCCTCATCGCTATGTCTGGCTTGTTACGTCAGAGCACGCAGGCCTTGTTTTCTCAGAGGTAACAGTTCGGTCGTTTCGTTGATTTCTCGTAGACTAAAATGGTTTCGTAAAATCGCCTACCCACATCGCCATGTCTGGCTTGTTACGTCAGAGCAGGCGGGCCTTGTTTTCTCAGAGGTAACAGTTCGGTCGTTTCGTTGATTTCTCGTAGACTAAAACGGTTTCGTAAAATCGCCTACCCACATCGCCATGTCTGGCTTGTTACGTCAGAGCACACGGGCCTTGTTTTCTCAGAGGTAACGGTTCAGTCGTTTCGTTGATTTCTAGTAGACTAAAAGGGTTTCGTAAAATCGCCTACCCACATCGCCATGGCTGGCTAGTTACGTCAGAGCACGCAGGCCTTGTTTTCTCAGAGATAACGGTTCGGTCGTTTCGTTGATTTCTAGTGGACTAAAAGGGTTTCGTAAAATCGCCTACCCTCATCGCCATGTCTGGCTTGTTACGTCAGAGAACACAGGCCTTGTTTTCTCAGAGATAACGGTTCGGTCGTTTCGTTGATTTCTAATAGACTAAAGGGGTTTCATAGAATCGCCTACCCACATCGCCATGTCTGGCTTGTTACGTCAGAGCACACGGGCCTTGTTTTCTCAGAGGTAACGGTTCAGTCGTTTCGTTGATTTCTTGTAGACTAAAAGGGTTTCGTAAAATCGCCTACCCACATCGCCATGGCTGGCTAGTTACGTCAGAGCACGCAGGCCTTGTTTTCTCAGAGATAACGGTTCGGTCGTTTCGTTGATTTCTAGTGGACTAAAAGGGTTTCGTAAAATCGCCTACCCTCATCGCCATGTCTGGCTTGTTACGTCAGAGAACACAGGCCTTGTTTTCTCAGAGATAACGGTTCGGTCGTTTCGTTGATTTCTAATAGACTAAAGGGGTTTCGTAGAATCGCCTACCCACATCGCCATGTCTGGCTTGTTACGTCAGAGCACACGGGCCTTGTTTTCTCAGAGATAACGGTTCGGTCGTTTCGTTGATTTCTAATAGACTAAAGGGGTTTCGTAGAATCGCCTACCCACATCGCCATGTCTGGCTTGTTACGTCAGAGCACACGGGCCTTGTTTTCTCAGAGGTAACGGTTCAGTCGTTTCGTTGATTTCTAGTAGACTAAAAGGGTTTCGTAAAATCGCCTACCCACATCGCCATGGCTGGCTAGTTACGTCAGAGCACGCAGGCCTTGTTTTCTCAGAGATAACGGTTCGGTCGTTTCGTTGATTTCTAGTGGACTAAAAGGGTTTCGTAAAATCGCCTACCCTCATCGCCATGTCTGGCTTGTTACGTCAGAGAACACAGGCCTTGTTTTCTCAGAGATAACGGTTCGGTCGTTTCGTTGATTTCTAATAGACTAAAGGGGTTTCGTAGAATCGCCTACCCACATCGCCATGTCTGGCTTGTTACGTCAGAGCACGCAGGCCTTGTTTTCTCAGAGATAACGGTTCGGTCGTTTCGTTCTCGTAGACTAAAACGGTTTCGTAAAATCGCCTACCCACATCGCCATGTCTGGCTTGTTACGTCAGAGCACACGGGCCTTGTTTTCTCAGAGGTAACGGTTCAGTCGTTTCGTTGATTTCTAGTAGACTAAAAGGGTTTCGTAAAATCGCCTACCCACATCGCCATGGCTGGCTAGTTACGTCAGAGCACGCAGGCCTTGTTTTCTCAGAGATAACGGTTCGGTCGTTTCGTTGATTTCTAGTGGACTAAAAGGGTTTCGTAAAATCGCCTACCCTCATCGCCATGTCTGGCTTGTTACGTCAGAGAACACAGGCCTTGTTTTCTCAGAGATAACGGTTCGGTCGTTTCGTTGATTTCTAATAGACTAAAGGGGTTTCGTAGAATCGCCTACCCACATCGCCATGTCTGGCTTGTTACGTCAGAGCACACGGGCCTTGTTTTCTCAGAGGTAACGGTTCAGTCGTTTCGTTGATTTCTAGTAGACTAAAAGGGTTTCGTAAAATCGCCTACCCACATCGCCATGGCTGGCTAGTTACGTCAGAGCACGCAGGCCTTGTTTTCTCAGAGATAACGGTTCGGTCGTTTCGTTGATTTCTAGTGGACTAAAAGGGTTTCGTGAAATCGCCTATCCCCATCGCCATGGCTGGATCGTTACGTCAGAGCACGCCGGCCTTGTTTTCTCAGTGGCAACGGTTCGGTCGTTTCGTTGATTTCTAGTAGACTAAAAGGGTTTCGTAAAATCGCCTACCCACATCGCCATGTCTGTCTTGTTTCGTCAGAGCACGCAGGCCTTGTTTTCTCAGAGGTAACAGTTCGGTCGTTTCGTTGATTTCTAATAGACTAAAGGGGTTTCGTAGAATCGCCTACCCACATCGCCATGTCTGGCTTGTTACGTCAGAGCACACGGGCCTTGTTTTCTCAGAGGTAACAGTTCAGTCGTTTCGATGATTTCTAATAGAGTAAAAGGGTTTCGTGAAATCGCCTAAACTGTGATGGTTAAAAAAAATTAAATACAGGAATACGATTATAATTCCAAAAACCACTATTATTAGAACACTTGTATCGTGTTGAGTGGTTACGTTGATTTCTAACAGACTAAAACGGTTTGGTAGAATCGCCTACCCTCATCGCCATGTCTGGCTTGTTTCGTCAGAGCACGCAGGCCTTGTTTACTCAGAGGTAACGGTTCGGTCGTTTCGTTGATTGCTAGTAGACCAAAAGGGTTTCGTAAAATCGCCTACCCACATCGCCATGTCTGGCTTGTTACGTCAGAGCACGCAGGCCTTGTTTTCTCAGAGATAACGGTTCGGTCGTTTCGTTGATTTCTAATGGACTAATGGGGTTTCGTAAAATCGCCTACCCACATCGCCATGTCTGGCTTGTTACGTCAGAGCACGCAGGCCTTGTTTTCTCAGAGGTAACGGTTCGGTCGTTTCGTTGATTTCTAGTGGACTAAAAGGGTTTCGTAAAATCGCCTACCCACATCGCCACGTCTGGCTTGTTACGTCAGATCACGCAGGCCTTGTTTTCTCATAGGTAACGGTTCAGTCGTTTCGTTGATTTCTAATTGTCTAAAAGGGTTTCGTAGAATCGCCTACCCTCATCGCCATGTCTGGCTTGTTACGTCAGAGAACGCAGGCCTTGTTTTCTCAGAGATAACGGTTCGGTCGTTTCGTTGATTTCTAATAGACTAAAGGGGTTTCGTAGAATCGCCTACCCACATCGCCATGTCTGGCTTATTACGTCAGAGGTAACGGTTCGGTCGTTTCGTTGATTTCTAGTGGACTAGAAGGGTTTCGTAAAATCGCCTATCCCCATCGCCATGGCTGGATCGTTACGTCAGAGCACGCCGGCCTTGTTTTCTCAGTGGCAACGGTTCGGTCGTTTCGTTGATTTCTAGTAGACCAAAAGGGTTTCGTAAAATCGCCTACCCACATCGCCATTTCTGGCTTGTTACGTCAGAGCACGCAGGCCTTGTTTTGTCTGAGGTAACGGTTCGATCGTTTCGTTGATTTCTAATCGACCAAGGGGGTTTAGTAAAATCGCCTACCCTCATCGCCATGTTTGGCTAGTTACGTCAGAGCACGCAGGCCTTGTTTTCTCTGAGGTAACGGTTCGATCGTTTCGTTGATTTCTAATAGACCAAGGGGGTTTAGTAAAATCGCCTACCCTCATCGCCATGTCTGGCTAGTTACGTCAGAGCACGCAGGCCTTGTTTTCTCAGAGGTAACGGTTCGATCGTTTCGTTGATTTTTAGTAGACCAAAAGGGTTTTGTAAAATCGCCTATCCACATCGCCATGTCTGGCTTGTTACGTCAGAGCACGCAGGCCTTGTTTTCTCTGAGGTAACGGTTCGATCGTTTCGTTGATTTCTAATTGACCAAGGGGGTTTAGTAAAATCGCCTACCCTCATCGCCATGTCTGGCTAGTTACGTCAGAGCACGCAGGCCTTGTTTTCTCAGAGATAACGGTTCGGTCGTTTCGTTGATTTCTAGTGGACTAAAAGGGTTTCGTAAAATCGCCTACCCACATCGCCATGACTGGCTTATTACGTCAGAGCACGCAGGCCTTGTTTTCTCAGAGATAACGGTTCGGTCGTTTCGTTGCTTTCTAATAGACCAAAAGGGTTTCGTAAAATCGCCTACCCACATCGCCATGTCTGGCTTGTTACGTCAGAGCACGCAGGCCTTGTTTTCTCTGAGGTAACGGTTCGATCGTTTCGTTGATTTCTAATCGACCAAGGGGGTTTAGTAAAATCGCCTACCCTCATCGCCATGTTTGGCTAGTTACGTCAGAGCACGCAGGCCTTGTTTTCTCTGAGGTAACGGTTCGATCGTTTCGTTGATTTCTAATAGACCAAGGGGGTTTAGTAAAATCGCCTACCCTCGTCGCCATGTCTGGCTAGTTACGTCAGAGCACGCAGGCCTTGTTTTCTCAGAGATAACGGTTCGATCGTTTCGTTGATTTCTAATAGACCAAGGGGGTTTAGTAAAATCGCCTACCCTCATTGCCATGTCTGGCTAGTTACGTCAGAGCACGCAGGCCTTGTTTTCTCAGAGATAACGGTTCGGTCGTTTAGTTGATTTCTAGTGGACTAAAAGGGTTTCGTAAAATGGCCTACCCACATCGCCATGACTGGCTTATTACGTCAGAGCACGCAGGCCTTGTTTTCTCACAGGTAACGGTTCAGTCGTTTCGTTGATTTCTAATAGACTAAAAGGGTTTCGTAGAATCGCCTATCCACATCGCCATGTCTGTTTTGTTTCGTCAGAGCACGCAGGCCTTGTTTACTCAGAGGTAACGGTTCGGTCGTTTCGTTGATTTTTAGTAGACCAAAAGGGTTTTGTAAAATCTACTACCCACATCGCCATGTCTGGCTTGTTACGTCAGAGCACGCAGGCCTTGTTTTCTCTGAGGTAACGGTTCGATCGTTTCGTTGATTTCTAATTGACCAAGGGGGTTTAGTAAAATCGCCTACCCTCATCGCCATGTCTGGCTAGTTACGTCAGAGCACGCAGGCCTTGTTTTCTCAGAGATAACGGTTCGGTCGTTTCGTTGATTTCTAGTGGACTAAAAGGGTTTCGTAAAATCGCCTACCCACATCGCCATGACTGGCTTATTACGTCAGAGCACGCAGGCCTTGTTTTCTCAGAGGTAACGGTTCAGTCGTTTCGTTGATTTCTAATAGACTAAAAGGGTTTCGTTAAATCGCCTACCCACATCGCCATGTCTGTTTTGTTTCGTCAGAGCACGCAGGCCTTGTTTACTCAGAGGTAACGGTTCGGTCGTTTCGTTGATTTCTAGTAGTCTAAAAGGGTTTCATAAAATCGCCTACCCACATCGCCATGACTGGCTTATTACATCAGAGCACGCAGGCCTTGTTTTCTCATAGGTAACGGTTCAGTCGTTTTGTTGATTTCTAATTGTCTAAAAGGGTTTCGTAGAATCGCCTACCCACATCGCCATGTCTGGCTTGTTACGTCAGAGCACGCCGGCCTTATTTTCTCAGTGGCAACGGTTCGGTCGTTTCGTTGATTTCTAGTAGACCAAAAGGGTTTCGTAAAATCACCTACCCACATCGCCATGTCTGGCTTGTTACGTCAGAGCACGCAGGCCTTGTTTTCTCAGAGGTAACGGTTCAGTCGTTTCGTTGATTTTAAATAGTCTAAAAGGGTTTCGTAAAATCGCCTACCCACATCGCCATGTCTGGCTTGTTACGTCAGATCACGCAGGCCTTGTTTTCTCTGAGGTAACGGTTCGATCGTTTCGTTGATTTCTAATCGACCAAGGGGGTTTAGTAAAATCGCGTACCCTCATCGCCATGTTTGGCTAGTTACGTCAGAGCACGCAGGCCTTGTTTTCTCAGAGATAACGGTTCGGTCGTTTCGTTGATTTCTAATAGACCAAGGGGGTTTAGTAAAATCTCCTACCCTCATCGCCATGTCTGGCTAGTTACGTCAGAGCACGCAGGCCTTGTTTTCTCAGAGATAACGGTTCGGTCGTTTCGTTGATTTCTAGTGGACTAAAAGGGTTTCGTAAAATCGCCTATCCCCATCGCTATGGCTGGAACGTTACGTCAGAGCACGCCGGCCTTGTTTTCTCAGTGGCAACGGTTCGGTCGTTTCGTTGATTTCTAGTAGACTAAAAGGGTTTCGTAAAATCGCCTACCCACATCGCCATGTCTGGCTTGTTACGTCAGAGCACGCAGGCCTTGTTTTCTCTGAGGTAACGGTTCGATCGTTTCGTTGATTTCTAATAGACCAAGGGGGTTTAGTAAAATCGCCTACCCTCATCGCCATGTCTGGCTTGTTACGTCAGATCACGCAGGCCTTGTTCTCTCATAGGTAACGGTTCAGTCGTTTCGTTGATTTCTAATAGTCTAAAAGGGTTTCGTAGAATCGCCTACCCACATCGCCATGTCTGGCTTGTTACGTCAGAGCACGCAGGCCTTGTTTTCTCAGTGGCAACGGTTCGGTCGTTTCGTTGATTTCTAGTAGTCTAAAAGGGTTTCGTAAAATCGCCTACCCACATCGCCATGACTGGCTTATTACGTCAGAGCACGCAGGCCTTGTTTTCTCAGAGGTAACGGTTCAGTCGTTTCGTTGAATTCTAATTGTCTAAAAGGGTTTCGTAGAATCGCCTACCCACATCGCCATGTCTGGCTTGTTACGTCGGAGCACGCCGGCCTTGTTTTCTCAGTGGCAACGGTTCGGTCGTTTCGTTGATTTCTAGTAGACCAAAAGGGTTTCGTAAAATCACCTACCCACATCGCCATGGCTGGCTAGTTACGTCAGAGCACGCCGGCCTTGTTTTCTCAGTGGCAACGGTTCGGTCGTTTCGTTGATTTCTAGTAGACCAAAAGGGTTTTGTAAAATCACCTACCCACATCGCCATGTCTGGCTTGTTACGTCAGAGCACGCAGGCCTTATTTTCTCAGAGGTAACGGTTCAGTCGTTTCGTTGATTTCAAATAGTCTAAAAGGGTTTCGTAAAATCGCCTACCCACATCGCCATGACTGGCTTATTACGTCAGAGCACGCAGGCCTTGTTTTCTCAGAGGTAACGGTTCAGTCGTTTCGTTGAATTCTAATTGTCTAAAAGGGTTTCGTAGAATCGCCTACCCACATCGCCATGTCTGGCTTGTTACGTCGGAGCACGCCGGCCTTGTTTTCTCAGTGGCAACGGTTCGGTCGTTTCGTTGATTTCTAGTAGACCAAAAGGGTTTCGTAAAATCACCTACCCACATCGCCATGGCTGGCTAGTTACGTCAGAGCACGCCGGCCTTGTTTTCTCAGTGGCAACGGTTCGGTCGTTTCGTTGATTTCTAGTAGACCAAAAGGGTTTTGTAAAATCACCTACCCACATCGCCATGTCTGGCTTGTTACGTCAGAGCACACGGGCCTTGTTTTCTCAGAGGTAACGGTTCAGTCGTTTCGTTGATTTCTAGTAGACTAAAAGGGTTTCGTAAAATCGCCTACCCACATCGCCATGGCTGGCTAGTTACGTCAGAGCACGCCGGCCTTGTTTTCTCAGTGGCAACGGTTCGGTCGTTTCGTTGATTTCTAGTAGACCAAAAGGGTTTTGTAAAATCACCTACCCACATCGCCATGTCTGGCTTGTTACGTCAGAGCACGCAGGCCTTATTTTCTCAGAGGTAACGGTTCAGTCGTTTCGTTGATTTCAAATAGTCTAAAAGGGTTTCGTAAAATCGCCTACCCACATCGCCATGTCTGGCTTGTTACGTCAGATCACGCAGGCCTTGTTTTCTCATAGGTAACGGTTCAGTCGTTTCGTTGATTTCTAATTGTCTAAAAGGGTTTCGTAGAATCGCCTACCCATTTCGCCATGTCTGGCTTGTTACGTCAGAGCACGCCGGCCTTGTTTTCTCAGTGGCAACGGTTCGGTCGTTTCGTTGATTTCTAGTAGACCAAAAGGGTTTTGTAAAATCACCTACCCACATCGCCATGTCTGGCTTGTTACGTCAGAGCACGCAGGCCTTATTTTCTCAGAGGTAACGGTTCAGTCGTTTCGTTGATTTCAAATAGTCTAAAAGGGTTTCGTAAAATCGCCTACCCACATCGCCATGACTGGCTTATTACGTCAGAGCACGCAGGCCTTGTTTTCTCAGAGGTAACGGTTCAGTCGTTTCGTTGAATTCTAATTGTCTAAAAGGGTTTCGTAGAATCGCCTACCCACATCGCCATGTCTGGCTTGTTACGTCGGAGCACGCCGGCCTTGTTTTCTCAGTGGCAACGGTTCGGTCGTTTCGTTGATTTCTAGTAGACCAAAAGGGTTTCGTAAAATCACCTACCCACATCGCCATGGCTGGCTAGTTACGTCAGAGCACGCCGGCCTTGTTTTCTCAGTGGCAACGGTTCGGTCGTTTCGTTGATTTCTAGTAGACCAAAAGGGTTTTGTAAAATCACCTACCCACATCGCCATGTCTGGCTTGTTACGTCAGAGCACACGGGCCTTGTTTTCTCAGAGGTAACGGTTCAGTCGTTTCGTTGATTTCTAGTAGACTAAAAGGGTTTCGTAAAATCGCCTACCCACATCGCCATGGCTGGCTAGTTACGTCAGAGCACGCCGGCCTTGTTTTCTCAGTGGCAACGGTTCGGTCGTTTCGTTGATTTCTAGTAGTCTAAAAGGGTTTCGTAAAATCGCCTACCCACATCGCCATGACTGGCTTATTACGTCAGAGCACGCAGGCCTTGTTTTCTCAGAGGTAACGGTTCAGTCGTTTCGTTGAATTCTAATTGTCTAAAAGGGTTTCGTAGAATCGCCTACCCACATCGCCATGTCTGGCTTGTTACGTCGGAGCACGCCGGCCTTGTTTTCTCAGTGGCAACGGTTCGGTCGTTTCGTTGATTTCTAGTAGACCAAAAGGGTTTCGTAAAATCACCTACCCACATCGCCATGGCTGGCTAGTTACGTCAGAGCACGCCGGCCTTGTTTTCTCAGTGGCAACGGTTCGGTCGTTTCGTTGATTTCTAGTAGACCAAAAGGGTTTTGTAAAATCACCTACCCACATCGCCATGTCTGGCTTGTTACGTCAGAGCACGCAGGCCTTATTTTCTCAGAGGTAACGGTTCAGTCGTTTCGTTGATTTCAAATAGTCTAAAAGGGTTTCGTAAAATCGCCTACCCACATCGCCATGACTGGCTTATTACGTCAGAGCACGCAGGCCTTGTTTTCTCAGAGGTAACGGTTCAGTCGTTTCGTTGAATTCTAATTGTCTAAAAGGGTTTCGTAGAATCGCCTACCCACATCGCCATGTCTGGCTTGTTACGTCGGAGCACGCCGGCCTTGTTTTCTCAGTGGCAACGGTTCGGTCGTTTCGTTGATTTCTAGTAGACCAAAAGGGTTTCGTAAAATCACCTACCCACATCGCCATGGCTGGCTAGTTACGTCAGAGCACGCCGGCCTTGTTTTCTCAGTGGCAACGGTTCGGTCGTTTCGTTGATTTCTAGTAGACCAAAAGGGTTTTGTAAAATCACCTACCCACATCGCCATGTCTGGCTTGTTACGTCAGAGCACACGGGCCTTGTTTTCTCAGAGGTAACGGTTCAGTCGTTTCGTTGATTTCTAGTAGACTAAAAGGGTTTCGTAAAATCGCCTACCCACATCGCCATGGCTGGCTAGTTACGTCAGAGCACGCCGGCCTTGTTTTCTCAGTGGCAACGGTTCGGTCGTTTCGTTGATTTCTAGTAGACCAAAAGGGTTTTGTAAAATCACCTACCCACATCGCCATGTCTGGCTTGTTACGTCAGAGCACGCAGGCCTTATTTTCTCAGAGGTAACGGTTCAGTCGTTTCGTTGATTTCAAATAGTCTAAAAGGGTTTCGTAAAATCGCCTACCCACATCGCCATGTCTGGCTTGTTACGTCAGATCACGCAGGCCTTGTTTTCTCATAGGTAACGGTTCAGTCGTTTCGTTGATTTCTAATTGTCTAAAAGGGTTTCGTAGAATCGCCTACCCATTTCGCCATGTCTGGCTTGTTACGTCAGAGCACGCAGGCCTTGTTTTGTCAGAGGTAACAGTTCGGTCGTTTCGTTGATTTCCCGTAGACTGAAATGGTTTCGTAAAATCGCCTACCCACATCGCCATGTCTGGCTTGTTACGTCAGAGCACGCAGGTCTTGTTTTCTCAGAGGTAACGGTTCGGTCGTTTCGTTAATTTCTAATGGACTAAAATGGTTTCGTAGAATCGCCTACCCACATCGCCATGTCTGGCTTGTTACGTCAGAGCACGCAGGCCTTGTTTTCTCAGAGGTAACAATTCGGTCGTTTCGTTGATTTCTCGTAGACTAAAACGGTTTCGTAAAATCGCCTACCAACATCGCCATGTCTGGCTTGTTACGTCAGAGCACGCAGACCTTGTTTTCTCAGAGGTAACGGTTCAGTCGTTTCGTTGATTTTAAAAAGACTAAAAGGGTTTAGTAAATTCGCCTAACCACATCGCCATGTCTGGCTTGTTACGTCAGAGCACGCAGGCCTTGTTTTTTCAGAGGTAACGGTTCAGTCGTTTCGTTGATTTCTAATTGTCTAAAAGGGTTTCGTAGAATCGCCTACCCACATCGCCATGTCTGGCTTGTTTCGTCAGAGCACGCAGGCGTTGTTTATTCAGAGGTAACGGTTCAGTCGTTTCGATGATTTCTAATAGACTAAAATGGTTTCGTAAAATCGCCTAAACTGTGATAGTTACAAAAAAATATATACAGGAATACGATTCCAAATTCCAAAAACCACTATTATTAGAACAGTTGTATCGTGTTGAGTGGTTACGTTGATTTCTAACAGACCACAAGGGTTTCGTAAAATATTAAGTCAGAGCACGCAGCCCTTGTTTTCTCAGAGGTAACGGTTCGGTCGTTTCGTTGATTTCTAGTAGACTAAAAGGGTTTCGTAAAATCGCCTACCCACATCGCCATGTCTGGCTTGTTACGTCAGAGCACGCCGGCCTTGTTTTCTCAGTGGCAACGGTTCGGTCGTTTCGTTGATTTCTAGTAGACCAAAAGGGTTTCGTAAAATCACCTACCCACATCGCCATGTCTGGCTTGTTACGTCAGAGCACGCAGGCCTTGTTTTCTCAGAGGGAACGGTTCAGTCGTTTCGTTGATTTCTAATTGTCTGAAAGGGTTTCGTAGAATCGCCTACCCACATCGCCATGTTTGGCTTGTTACGTCAGAGCACGCAGGCCTTGTTTTCTCAGAGGTAACGGTTCGTTCGTTTCGTTGATTTCTAATGAACTAAAGGGGTTTCGTAAAATCGCCTACCCACATCGCCATGTCTGGCTTGTTACGTCAGATCACGCAGGCCTTGTTTTCTCATAGGTAACGGTTCAGTCGTTTCGTTGATTTCTAATTGTCTAAAAGGGTTTCGTAGAATCGCCTACCCTCATCGCCATGTCTGGCTTGTTACGTCAGAGAACGCAGCCCTTGTTTTCTCAGAGATAACGGTTCGGTCGTTTCGTTGATTTCTAGTAGACCAAAAGGGTTTCGTAAAATCGCCTATCCACATCGCCATGTCTGGATCGTTACGTCAGAGCACGCCGGCCTTGTTTTCTCAGTGGCAACGGTTCGGTCGTTTCGTTGAATTCTAGTGGACTAAAAGGGTTTCGTAAAATCGCCTATCCACATCGCCATGTCTGGCTTGTTACGTCAGAGCACGCAGGCCTTGTTTTTTCAGAGGTAACGGTTCAGTCGTTTCGTTGATTTCTAATTGTCTAAAAGGGTTTCGTAGAATCGCCCACCCACATCGCCATGTCTGGGTTGTTTCGTCAGAGCACGCAGGCCTTGTTTACTCAGAGGTAACGGTTCGGTCGTTTCGTTGATTTCTAGTAGACCAAAAGGGTTTCGTAAAATCGCCTACCCACATCGCCATGTCTGGCTTGTTACGTCAGAGCACGCAGGCCTTGTTTTCTCAGAGGTAACGGTTCAGTCGTTTCGATGATTTCTAATAGACTAAAATGGTTTCGTAAAATCGCCTAAACTGTGATAGTTACAAAAAATATATATACAGGAATACGATTCCAAATTCCAAAAACCACTATTATTAGAACAGTTGTATCGTGTTGAGTGGTTACGTTGATTTCTAACAGACCACAAGGGTTTCGTAAAATATTAAGTCAGAGCACGCAGCCCTTGTTTTCTCATAGGTAACGGTTCAGTCGTTTCGTTGATTTCTAATTGCCTAAAAGGGTTTCGTAGAATCGCCTACCCACATCGCCATGTCTGGCTTGTTACGTCAGAGCACGCCGGCCTTGTTTTCTCAGTGGCAACGGTTCGGTCGTTTCGTTGATTTCTTGTAGACCAAAAGGGTTTCGTAAAATCACCTACCCACATCGCCATGTCTGGCTTGTTACGTCAGAGCACGCAGGCCTTATTTTCTCAGAGGTAACGGTTCAGTCGTTTCGTTGATTTCAAATAGTCTAAAAGGGTTTCGTAAAATCACCTACCCACATCGCCATGGCTGGCTAGTTACGTCAGAGCACGCAGGCCTTGTTTTCTCAGAGATAACGGTTCGGTCGTTTCGTTGATTTCTAGTGGACTAAAAGGGTTTCGTAAAATCGCCTATCCCCATCGCCATGGCTGGATCGTTACGTCAGAGCACGCCGGCCTTGTTTTCTCAGAGATAACGGTTCGGTCGTTTCGTTGATTTCTAATAGACTAAAGGGGTTTCGTAGAATCGCCTACCCACATCGCCATGTCTGGCTTGTTACGTCAGAGCACACGGGCCTTGTTTTCTCAGAGGTAACGGTTCAGTCGTTTCGTTGATTTCTAGTAGACTAAAAGGGTTTCGTAAAATCGCCTACCCACATCGCCATGGCTGGCTAGTTACGTCAGAGCACGCCGGCCTTGTTTTCTCAGTGGCAACGGTTCGGTCGTTTCGTTGATTTCTAGTAGACCAAAAGGGTTTTGTAAAATCACCTACCCACATCGCCATGTCTGGCTTGTTACGTCAGAGCACGCAGGCCTTATTTTCTCAGAGGTAACGGTTCAGTCGTTTCGTTGATTTCAAATAGTCTAAAAGGGTTTCGTAAAATCGCCTACCCACATCGCCATGTCTGGCTTGTTACGTCAGATCACGCAGGCCTTGTTTTCTCATGGGTAACGGTTCAGTCGTTTCGTTGATTTCTAATTGTCTAAAAGGGTTTCGTAGAATCGCCTACCCTCATCGCCATGTCTGACTTGTTACGTCAGAGAACGCAGGCCTTGTTTTCTCAGAGATAACGGTTCGGTCGTTTCGTTGATTTCTAATAGACCAAAGGGGTTTCGTAGAATCGCCTACCCACATCGCCATGTCTGGCTTGTTACGTCAGAGCACACGGGCCTTGTTTTCTCAGAGGTAACAGTTCAGTCGTTTCGATGATTTCTAATAGAGTAAAAGGGTTTCGTAAAATCGCCTAAACTGTGATAGTTACAAAAAAATATATACAGGAATACGATTATAATTCCAAAAACCACTATTATTAGAACACTTGTATCGTGTTGAGTGTTTACGTTGATTTCTAACAGACTAAAACGGTTTGGTAGAATCGCCTACCCTCATCGCTATGTCTGGCTTGTTACGTCAGAGCACGCAGGCCTTGTTTTCTCAGAGGTAACAGTTCGGTCGTTTCGTTGATTTCTCGTAGACTAAAATGGTTTCGTAAAATCGCCTACCCACATCGCCATGTCTGGCTTGTTACGTCAGAGCAGGCGGGCCTTGTTTTCTCAGAGGTAACAGTTCGGTCGTTTCGTTGATTTCTCGTAGACTAAAACGGTTTCGTAAAATCGCCTACCCACATCGCCATGTCTGGCTTGTTACGTCAGAGCACACGGGCCTTGTTTTCTCAGAGGTAACGGTTCAGTCGTTTCGTTGATTTCTAGTAGACTAAAAGGGTTTCGTAAAATCGCCTACCCACATCGCCATGGCTGGCTAGTTACGTCAGAGCACGCAGGCCTTGTTTTCTCAGAGATAACGGTTCGGTCGTTTCGTTGATTTCTAGTGGACTAAAAGGGTTTCGTAAAATCGCCTACCCTCATCGCCATGTCTGGCTTGTTACGTCAGAGAACACAGGCCTTGTTTTCTCAGAGATAACGGTTCGGTCGTTTCGTTGATTTCTAATAGACTAAAGGGGTTTCATAGAATCGCCTACCCACATCGCCATGTCTGGCTTGTTACGTCAGAGCACACGGGCCTTGTTTTCTCAGAGGTAACGGTTCAGTCGTTTCGTTGATTTCTTGTAGACTAAAAGGGTTTCGTAAAATCGCCTACCCACATCGCCATGGCTGGCTAGTTACGTCAGAGCACGCAGGCCTTGTTTTCTCAGAGATAACGGTTCGGTCGTTTCGTTGATTTCTAGTGGACTAAAAGGGTTTCGTAAAATCGCCTACCCTCATCGCCATGTCTGGCTTGTTACGTCAGAGAACACAGGCCTTGTTTTCTCAGAGATAACGGTTCGGTCGTTTCGTTGATTTCTAATAGACTAAAGGGGTTTCGTAGAATCGCCTACCCACATCGCCATGTCTGGCTTGTTACGTCAGAGCACACGGGCCTTGTTTTCTCAGAGATAACGGTTCGGTCGTTTCGTTGATTTCTAATAGACTAAAGGGGTTTCGTAGAATCGCCTACCCACATCGCCATGTCTGGCTTGTTACGTCAGAGCACACGGGCCTTGTTTTCTCAGAGGTAACGGTTCAGTCGTTTCGTTGATTTCTAGTAGACTAAAAGGGTTTCGTAAAATCGCCTACCCACATCGCCATGGCTGGCTAGTTACGTCAGAGCACGCAGGCCTTGTTTTCTCAGAGATAACGGTTCGGTCGTTTCGTTGATTTCTAGTGGACTAAAAGGGTTTCGTAAAATCGCCTACCCTCATCGCCATGTCTGGCTTGTTACGTCAGAGAACACAGGCCTTGTTTTCTCAGAGATAACGGTTCGGTCGTTTCGTTGATTTCTAATAGACTAAAGGGGTTTCGTAGAATCGCCTACCCACATCGCCATGTCTGGCTTGTTACGTCAGAGCACGCAGGCCTTGTTTTCTCAGAGATAACGGTTCGGTCGTTTCGTTCTCGTAGACTAAAACGGTTTCGTAAAATCGCCTACCCACATCGCCATGTCTGGCTTGTTACGTCAGAGCACACGGGCCTTGTTTTCTCAGAGGTAACGGTTCAGTCGTTTCGTTGATTTCTAGTAGACTAAAAGGGTTTCGTAAAATCGCCTACCCACATCGCCATGGCTGGCTAGTTACGTCAGAGCACGCAGGCCTTGTTTTCTCAGAGATAACGGTTCGGTCGTTTCGTTGATTTCTAGTGGACTAAAAGGGTTTCGTAAAATCGCCTCCCCTCATCGCCATGTCTGGCTTGTTACGTCAGAGAACACAGGCCTTGTTTTCTCAGAGATAACGGTTCGGTCGTTTCGTTGATTTCTAATAGACTAAAGGGGTTTCGTAGAATCGCCTACCCACATCGCCATGTCTGGCTTGTTACGTCAGAGCACACGGGCCTTGTTTTCTCTGAGGTAACGGTTCAGTCGTTTCGTTGATTTCTAGTAGACTAAAAGGGTTTCGTAAAATCGCCTACCCACATCGCCATGGCTGGCTAGTTACGTCAGAGCACGCAGGCCTTGTTTTCTCAGAGATAACGGTTCGGTCGTTTCGTTGATTTCTAGTGGACTAAAAGGGTTTCGTGAAATCGCCTATCCCCATCGCCATGGCTGGATCGTTACGTCAGAGCACGCCGGCCTTGTTTTCTCAGTGGCAACGGTTCGGTCGTTTCGTTGATTTCTAGTAGACTAAAAGGGTTTCGTAAAATCGCCTACCCACATCGCCATGTCTGTCTTGTTTCGTCAGAGCACGCAGGCCTTGTTTTCTCAGAGATAACGGTTCGGTCGTTTCGTTGATTTCTAGTGGACTAAAAGGGTTTCGTAGAATCGCCTACCCACATCGCCATGTCTGGCTTGTTACGTCAGAGCACACGGGCCTTGTTTTCTCAGAGGTAACAGTTCAGTCGTTTCGATGATTTCTAATAGAGTAAAAGGGTTTCGTGAAATCGCCTAAACTGTGATGGTTAAAAAAAATTAAATACAGGAATACGATTATAATTCCAAAAACCACTATTATTAGAACACTTGTATCGTGTTGAGTGGTTACGTTGATTTCTAACAGACTAAAACGGTTTGGTAGAATCGCCTACCCTCATCGCCATGTCTGGCTTGTTTCGTCAGAGCACGCAGGCCTTGTTTACTCAGAGGTAACGGTTCGGTCGTTTCGTTGATTGCTAGTAGACCAAAAGGGTTTCGTAAAATCGCCTACCCACATCGCCATGTCTGGCTTGTTACGTCAGAGCACGCAGGCCTTGTTTTCTCAGAGATAACGGTTCGGTCGTTTCGTTGATTTCTAATGGACTAATGGGGTTTCGTAAAATCGCCTACCCACATCGCCATGTCTGGCTTGTTACGTCAGAGCACGCAGGCCTTGTTTTCTCAGAGGTAACGGTTCGGTCGTTTCGTTGATTTCTAGTGGACTAAAAGGGTTTCGTAAAATCGCCTACCCACATCGCCACGTCTGGCTTGTTACGTCAGATCACGCAGGCCTTGTTTTCTCATAGGTAACGGTTCAGTCGTTTCGTTGATTTCTAATTGTCTAAAAGGGTTTCGTAGAATCGCCTACCCTCATCGCCATGTCTGGCTTGTTACGTCAGAGAACGCAGGCCTTGTTTTCTCAGAGATAACGGTTCGGTCGTTTCGTTGATTTCTAATAGACTAAAGGGGTTTCGTAGAATCGCCTACCCACATCGCCATGTCTGGCTTATTACGTCAGAGGTAACGGTTCGGTCGTTTCGTTGATTTCTAGTGGACTAGAAGGGTTTCGTAAAATCGCCTATCCCCATCGCCATGGCTGGATCGTTACGTCAGAGCACGCCGGCCTTGTTTTCTCAGTGGCAACGGTTCGGTCGTTTCGTTGATTTCTAGTAGACCAAAAGGGTTTCGTAAAATCGCCTACCCACATCGCCATTTCTGGCTTGTTACGTCAGAGCACGCAGGCCTTGTTTTGTCTGAGGTAACGGTTCGATCGTTTCGTTGATTTCTAATCGACCAAGGGGGTTTAGTAAAATCGCCTACCCTCATCGCCATGTTTGGCTAGTTACGTCAGAGCACGCAGGCCTTGTTTTCTCTGAGGTAACGGTTCGATCGTTTCGTTGATTTCTAATAGACCAAGGGGGTTTAGTAAAATCGCCTACCCTCATCGCCATGTCTGGCTAGTTACGTCAGAGCACGCAGGCCTTGTTTTCTCAGAGGTAACGGTTCGATCGTTTCGTTGATTTTTAGTAGACCAAAAGGGTTTTGTAAAATCGCCTATCCACATCGCCATGTCTGGCTTGTTACGTCAGAGCACGCAGGCCTTGTTTTCTCAGAGGTAACGGTTCGGTCGTTTCGTTGATTTCTAGTGGACTAAAAGGGTTTCGTAAAATCGCCTACCCACATCGCCACGTCTGGCTTGTTACGTCAGATCACGCAGGCCTTGTTTTCTCATAGGTAACGGTTCAGTCGTTTCGTTGATTTCTAATTGTCTAAAAGGGTTTCGTAGAATCGCCTACCCTCATCGCCATGTCTGGCTTGTTACGTCAGAGAACGCAGGCCTTGTTTTCTCAGAGATAACGGTTCGGTCGTTTCGTTGATTTCTAATAGACCAAAAGGGTTTCGTAAAATCGCCTACCCACATCGCCATGTCTGGCTTGTTACGTCAGAGCACGCAGGCCTTGTTTTCTCTGAGGTAACGGTTCGATCGTTTCGTTGATTTCTAATCGACCAAGGGGGTTTAGTAAAATCGCCTACCCTCATCGCCATGTTTGGCTAGTTACGTCAGAGCACGCAGGCCTTGTTTTCTCTGAGGTAACGGTTCGATCGTTTCGTTGATTTCTAATAGACCAAGGGGGTTTAGTAAAATCGCCTACCCTCGTCGCCATGTCTGGCTAGTTACGTCAGAGCACGCAGGCCTTGTTTTCTCAGAGATAACGGTTCGATCGTTTCGTTGATTTCTAATAGACCAAGGGGGTTTAGTAAAATCGCCTACCCTCATTGCCATGTCTGGCTAGTTACGTCAGAGCACGCAGGCCTTGTTTTCTCAGAGATAACGGTTCGGTCGTTTAGTTGATTTCTAGTGGACTAAAAGGGTTTCGTAAAATGGCCTACCCACATCGCCATGACTGGCTTATTACGTCAGAGCACGCAGGCCTTGTTTTCTCACAGGTAACGGTTCAGTCGTTTCGTTGATTTCTAATAGACTAAAAGGGTTTCGTAGAATCGCCTATCCACATCGCCATGTCTGTTTTGTTTCGTCAGAGCACGCAGGCCTTGTTTACTCAGAGGTAACGGTTCGGTCGTTTCGTTGATTTTTAGTAGACCAAAAGGGTTTTGTAAAATCGCCTACCCACATCGCCATGTCTGGCTTGTTACGTCAGAGCACGCAGGCCTTGTTTTCTCTGAGGTAACGGTTCGGTCGTTTCGTTGATTTCTAGTGGACTAAAAGGGTTTCGTAAAATCGCCTACCCACATCGCCATGACTGGCTTATTACGTCAGAGCACGCAGGCCTTGTTTTCTCAGAGGTAACGGTTCAGTCGTTTCGTTGATTTCTAATAGACTAAAAGGGTTTCGTTAAATCGCCTACCCACATCGCCATGTCTGTTTTGTTTCGTCAGAGCACGCAGGCCTTGTTTACTCAGAGGTAACGGTTCGGTCGTTTCGTTGATTTCTAGTAGTCTAAAAGGGTTTCATAAAATCGCCTACCCACATCGCCATGACTGGCTTATTACATCAGAGCACGCAGGCCTTGTTTTCTCATAGGTAACGGTTCAGTCGTTTTGTTGATTTCTAATTGTCTAAAAGGGTTTCGTAGAATCGCCTACCCACATCGCCATGTCTGGCTTGTTACGTCAGAGCACGCCGGCCTTATTTTCTCAGTGGCAACGGTTCGGTCGTTTCGTTGATTTCTAGTAGACCAAAAGGGTTTCGTAAAATCACCTACCCACATCGCCATGTCTGGCTTGTTACGTCAGAGCACGCAGGCCTTGTTTTCTCAGAGGTAACGGTTCAGTCGTTTCGTTGATTTTAAATAGTCTAAAAGGGTTTCGTAAAATCGCCTACCCACATCGCCATGTCTGGCTTGTTACGTCAGATCACGCAGGCCTTGTTTTCTCTGAGGTAACGGTTCGATCGTTTCGTTGATTTCTAATCGACCAAGGGGGTTTAGTAAAATCGCGTACCCTCATCGCCATGTTTGGCTAGTTACGTCAGAGCACGCAGGCCTTGTTTTCTCAGAGATAACGGTTCGGTCGTTTCGTTGATTTCTAATAGACCAAGGGGGTTTAGTAAAATCTCCTACCCTCATCGCCATGTCTGGCTAGTTACGTCAGAGCACGCAGGCCTTGTTTTCTCAGAGATAACGGTTCGGTCGTTTCGTTGATTTCTAGTGGACTAAAAGGGTTTCGTAAAATCGCCTATCCCCATCGCTATGGCTGGAACGTTACGTCAGAGCACGCCGGCCTTGTTTTCTCAGTGGCAACGGTTCGGTCGTTTCGTTGATTTCTAGTAGACTAAAAGGGTTTCGTAAAATCGCCTACCCACATCGCCATGTCTGGCTTGTTACGTCAGAGCACGCAGGCCTTGTTTTCTCTGAGGTAACGGTTCGATCGTTTCGTTGATTTCTAATAGACCAAGGGGGTTTAGTAAAATCGCCTACCCTCATCGCCATGTCTGGCTTGTTACGTCAGATCACGCAGGCCTTGTTCTCTCATAGGTAACGGTTCAGTCGTTTCGTTGATTTCTAATAGTCTAAAAGGGTTTCGTAGAATCGCCTACCCACATCGCCATGTCTGGCTTGTTACGTCAGAGCACGCAGGCCTTGTTTTCTCAGTGGCAACGGTTCGGTCGTTTCGTTGATTTCTAGTAGTCTAAAAGGGTTTCGTAAAATCGCCTACCCACATCGCCATGACTGGCTTATTACGTCAGAGCACGCAGGCCTTGTTTTCTCAGAGGTAACGGTTCAGTCGTTTCGTTGAATTCTAATTGTCTAAAAGGGTTTCGTAGAATCGCCTACCCACATCGCCATGTCTGGCTTGTTACGTCGGAGCACGCCGGCCTTGTTTTCTCAGTGGCAACGGTTCGGTCGTTTCGTTGATTTCTAGTAGACCAAAAGGGTTTCGTAAAATCACCTACCCACATCGCCATGTCTGGCTTGTTACGTCAGAGCACACGGGCCTTGTTTTCTCAGAGGTAACGGTTCAGTCGTTTCGTTGATTTCTAGTAGACTAAAAGGGTTTCGTAAAATCGCCTACCCACATCGCCATGGCTGGCTAGTTACGTCAGAGCACGCCGGCCTTGTTTTCTCAGTGGCAACGGTTCGGTCGTTTCGTTGATTTCTAGTAGACCAAAAGGGTTTTGTAAAATCACCTACCCACATCGCCATGTCTGGCTTGTTACGTCAGAGCACGCAGGCCTTATTTTCTCAGAGGTAACGGTTCAGTCGTTTCGTTGATTTCAAATAGTCTAAAAGGGTTTCGTAAAATCGCCTACCCACATCGCCATGTCTGGCTTGTTACGTCAGATCACGCAGGCCTTGTTTTCTCATAGGTAACGGTTCAGTCGTTTCGTTGATTTCTAATTGTCTAAAAGGGTTTCGTAGAATCGCCTACCCTCATCGCCATGTCTGACTTGTTACGTCAGAGAACGCAGGCCTTGTTTTCTCAGAGATAACGGTTCGGTCGTTTCGTTGATTTCTAATAGACCAAAGGGGTTTCGTAGAATCGCCTACCCACATCGCCATGTCTGGCTTGTTACGTCAGAGCACACGGGCCTTGTTTTCTCAGAGGTAACAGTTCAGTCGTTTCGATGATTTCTAATAGAGTAAAAGGGTTTCGTAAAATCGCCTAAACTGTGATAGTTACAAAAAAATATATACAGGAATACGATTATAATTCCAAAAACCACTATTATTAGAACACTTGTATCGTGTTGAGTGTTTACGTTGATTTCTAACAGACTAAAACGGTTTGGTAGAATCGCCTACCCTCATCGCTATGTCTGGCTTGTTACGTCAGAGCACGCAGGCCTTGTTTTCTCAGAGGTAACAGTTCGGTCGTTTCGTTGATTTCTCGTAGACTAAAATGGTTTCGTAAAATCGCCTACCCACATCGCCATGTCTGGCTTGTTACGTCAGAGCAGGCGGGCCTTGTTTTCTCAGAGGTAACAGTTCGGTCGTTTCGTTGATTTCTCGTAGACTAAAACGGTTTCGTAAAATCGCCTACCCACATCGCCATGTCTGGCTTGTTACGTCAGAGCACACGGGCCTTGTTTTCTCAGAGGTAACGGTTCAGTCGTTTCGTTGATTTCTAGTAGACTAAAAGGGTTTCGTAAAATCGCCTACCCACATCGCCATGGCTGGCTAGTTACGTCAGAGCACGCAGGCCTTGTTTTCTCAGAGATAACGGTTCGGTCGTTTCGTTGATTTCTAGTGGACTAAAAGGGTTTCGTAAAATCGCCTACCCTCATCGCCATGTCTGGCTTGTTACGTCAGAGAACACAGGCCTTGTTTTCTCAGAGATAACGGTTCGGTCGTTTCGTTGATTTCTAATAGACTAAAGGGGTTTCATAGAATCGCCTACCCACATCGCCATGTCTGGCTTGTTACGTCAGAGCACACGGGCCTTGTTTTCTCAGAGGTAACGGTTCAGTCGTTTCGTTGATTTCTTGTAGACTAAAAGGGTTTCGTAAAATCGCCTACCCACATCGCCATGGCTGGCTAGTTACGTCAGAGCACGCAGGCCTTGTTTTCTCAGAGATAACGGTTCGGTCGTTTCGTTGATTTCTAGTGGACTAAAAGGGTTTCGTAAAATCGCCTACCCTCATCGCCATGTCTGGCTTGTTACGTCAGAGAACACAGGCCTTGTTTTCTCAGAGATAACGGTTCGGTCGTTTCGTTGATTTCTAATAGACTAAAGGGGTTTCGTAGAATCGCCTACCCACATCGCCATGTCTGGCTTGTTACGTCAGAGCACACGGGCCTTGTTTTCTCAGAGATAACGGTTCGGTCGTTTCGTTGATTTCTAATAGACTAAAGGGGTTTCGTAGAATCGCCTACCCACATCGCCATGTCTGGCTTGTTACGTCAGAGCACACGGGCCTTGTTTTCTCAGAGGTAACGGTTCAGTCGTTTCGTTGATTTCTAGTAGACTAAAAGGGTTTCGTAAAATCGCCTACCCACATCGCCATGGCTGGCTAGTTACGTCAGAGCACGCAGGCCTTGTTTTCTCAGAGATAACGGTTCGGTCGTTTCGTTGATTTCTAGTGGACTAAAAGGGTTTCGTAAAATCGCCTACCCTCATCGCCATGTCTGGCTTGTTACGTCAGAGAACACAGGCCTTGTTTTCTCAGAGATAACGGTTCGGTCGTTTCGTTGATTTCTAATAGACTAAAGGGGTTTCGTAGAATCGCCTACCCACATCGCCATGTCTGGCTTGTTACGTCAGAGCACGCAGGCCTTGTTTTCTCAGAGATAACGGTTCGGTCGTTTCGTTCTCGTAGACTAAAACGGTTTCGTAAAATCGCCTACCCACATCGCCATGTCTGGCTTGTTACGTCAGAGCACACGGGCCTTGTTTTCTCAGAGGTAACGGTTCAGTCGTTTCGTTGATTTCTAGTAGACTAAAAGGGTTTCGTAAAATCGCCTACCCACATCGCCATGGCTGGCTAGTTACGTCAGAGCACGCAGGCCTTGTTTTCTCAGAGATAACGGTTCGGTCGTTTCGTTGATTTCTAGTGGACTAAAAGGGTTTCGTAAAATCGCCTACCCTCATCGCCATGTCTGGCTTGTTACGTCAGAGAACACAGGCCTTGTTTTCTCAGAGATAACGGTTCGGTCGTTTCGTTGATTTCTAATAGACTAAAGGGGTTTCGTAGAATCGCCTACCCACATCGCCATGTCTGGCTTGTTACGTCAGAGCACACGGGCCTTGTTTTCTCAGAGGTAACGGTTCAGTCGTTTCGTTGATTTCTAGTAGACTAAAAGGGTTTCGTAAAATCGCCTACCCACATCGCCATGGCTGGCTAGTTACGTCAGAGCACGCAGGCCTTGTTTTCTCAGAGATAACGGTTCGGTCGTTTCGTTGATTTCTAGTGGACTAAAAGGGTTTCGTAGAATCGCCTACCCACATCGCCATGTCTGGCTTGTTACGTCAGAGCACACGGGCCTTGTTTTCTCAGAGGTAACAGTTCAGTCGTTTCGATGATTTCTAATAGAGTAAAAGGGTTTCGTGAAATCGCCTAAACTGTGATGGTTAAAAAAAATTAAATACAGGAATACGATTATAATTCCAAAAACCACTATTATTAGAACACTTGTATCGTGTTGAGTGGTTACGTTGATTTCTAACAGACTAAAACGGTTTGGTAGAATCGCCTACCCTCATCGCCATGTCTGGCTTGTTTCGTCAGAGCACGCAGGCCTTGTTTACTCAGAGGTAACGGTTCGGTCGTTTCGTTGATTGCTAGTAGACCAAAAGGGTTTCGTAAAATCGCCTACCCACATCGCCATGTCTGGCTTGTTACGTCAGAGCACGCAGGCCTTGTTTTCTCAGAGATAACGGTTCGGTCGTTTCGTTGATTTCTAATGGACTAATGGGGTTTCGTAAAATCGCCTACCCACATCGCCATGTCTGGCTTGTTACGTCAGAGCACGCAGGCCTTGTTTTCTCAGAGGTAACGGTTCGGTCGTTTCGTTGATTTCTAGTGGACTAAAAGGGTTTCGTAAAATCGCCTACCCACATCGCCACGTCTGGCTTGTTACGTCAGATCACGCAGGCCTTGTTTTCTCATAGGTAACGGTTCAGTCGTTTCGTTGATTTCTAATTGTCTAAAAGGGTTTCGTAGAATCGCCTACCCTCATCGCCATGTCTGGCTTGTTACGTCAGAGAACGCAGGCCTTGTTTTCTCAGAGATAACGGTTCGGTCGTTTCGTTGATTTCTAATAGACTAAAGGGGTTTCGTAGAATCGCCTACCCACATCGCCATGTCTGGCTTATTACGTCAGAGGTAACGGTTCGGTCGTTTCGTTGATTTCTAGTGGACTAGAAGGGTTTCGTAAAATCGCCTATCCCCATCGCCATGGCTGGATCGTTACGTCAGAGCACGCCGGCCTTGTTTTCTCAGTGGCAACGGTTCGGTCGTTTCGTTGATTTCTAGTAGACCAAAAGGGTTTCGTAAAATCGCCTACCCACATCGCCATTTCTGGCTTGTTACGTCAGAGCACGCAGGCCTTGTTTTGTCTGAGGTAACGGTTCGATCGTTTCGTTGATTTCTAATCGACCAAGGGGGTTTAGTAAAATCGCCTACCCTCATCGCCATGTTTGGCTAGTTACGTCAGAGCACGCAGGCCTTGTTTTCTCTGAGGTAACGGTTCGATCGTTTCGTTGATTTCTAATAGACCAAGGGGGTTTAGTAAAATCGCCTACCCTCATCGCCATGTCTGGCTAGTTACGTCAGAGCACGCAGGCCTTGTTTTCTCAGAGGTAACGGTTCGATCGTTTCGTTGATTTTTAGTAGACCAAAAGGGTTTTGTAAAATCGCCTATCCACATCGCCATGTCTGGCTTGTTACGTCAGAGCACGCAGGCCTTGTTTTCTCTGAGGTAACGGTTCGATCGTTTCGTTGATTTCTAATTGACCAAGGGGGTTTAGTAAAATCGCCTACCCTCATCGCCATGTCTGGCTAGTTACGTCAGAGCACGCAGGCCTTGTTTTCTCAGAGATAACGGTTCGGTCGTTTCGTTGATTTCTAGTGGACTAAAAGGGTTTCGTAAAATCGCCTACCCACATCGCCATGACTGGCTTATTACGTCAGAGCACGCAGGCCTTGTTTTCTCAGAGATAACGGTTCGGTCGTTTCGTTGATTTCTAATAGACCAAAAGGGTTTCGTAAAATCGCCTACCCACATCGCCATGTCTGGCTTGTTACGTCAGAGCACGCAGGCCTTGTTTTCTCTGAGGTAACGGTTCGATCGTTTCGTTGATTTCTAATCGACCAAGGGGGTTTAGTAAAATCGCCTACCCTCATCGCCATGTTTGGCTAGTTACGTCAGAGCACGCAGGCCTTGTTTTCTCTGAGGTAACGGTTCGATCGTTTCGTTGATTTCTAATAGACCAAGGGGGTTTAGTAAAATCGCCTACCCTCGTCGCCATGTCTGGCTAGTTACGTCAGAGCACGCAGGCCTTGTTTTCTCAGAGATAACGGTTCGATCGTTTCGTTGATTTCTAATAGACCAAGGGGGTTTAGTAAAATCGCCTACCCTCATTGCCATGTCTGGCTAGTTACGTCAGAGCACGCAGGCCTTGTTTTCTCAGAGATAACGGTTCGGTCGTTTAGTTGATTTCTAGTGGACTAAAAGGGTTTCGTAAAATGGCCTACCCACATCGCCATGACTGGCTTATTACGTCAGAGCACGCAGGCCTTGTTTTCTCACAGGTAACGGTTCAGTCGTTTCGTTGATTTCTAATAGACTAAAAGGGTTTCGTAGAATCGCCTATCCACATCGCCATGTCTGTTTTGTTTCGTCAGAGCACGCAGGCCTTGTTTACTCAGAGGTAACGGTTCGGTCGTTTCGTTGATTTTTAGTAGACCAAAAGGGTTTTGTAAAATCGCCTACCCACATCGCCATGTCTGGCTTGTTACGTCAGAGCACGCAGGCCTTGTTTTCTCTGAGGTAACGGTTCGATCGTTTCGTTGATTTCTAATTGACCAAGGGGGTTTAGTAAAATCGCCTACCCTCATCGCCATGTCTGGCTAGTTACGTCAGAGCACGCAGGCCTTGTTTTCTCAGAGATAACGGTTCGGTCGTTTCGTTGATTTCTAGTGGACTAAAAGGGTTTCGTAAAATCGCCTACCCACATCGCCATGACTGGCTTATTACGTCAGAGCACGCAGGCCTTGTTTTCTCAGAGGTAACGGTTCAGTCGTTTCGTTAATTTCTAATAGACTAAAAGGGTTTCGTTAAATCGCCTACCCACATCGCCATGTCTGTTTTGTTTCGTCAGAGCACGCAGGCCTTGTTTACTCAGAGGTAACGGTTCGGTCGTTTCGTTGATTTCTAGTAGTCTAAAAGGGTTTCATAAAATCGCCTACCCACATCGCCATGACTGGCTTATTACATCAGAGCACGCAGGCCTTGTTTTCTCATAGGTAACGGTTCAGTCGTTTTGTTGATTTCTAATTGTCTAAAAGGGTTTCGTAGAATCGCCTACCCACATCGCCATGTCTGGCTTGTTACGTCAGAGCACGCCGGCCTTATTTTCTCAGTGGCAACGGTTCGGTCGTTTCGTTGATTTCTAGTAGACCAAAAGGGTTTCGTAAAATCACCTACCCACATCGCCATGTCTGGCTTGTTACGTCAGAGCACGCAGGCCTTGTTTTCTCAGAGGTAACGGTTCAGTCGTTTCGTTGATTTTAAATAGTCTAAAAGGGTTTCGTAAAATCGCCTACCCACATCGCCATGTCTGGCTTGTTACGTCAGATCACGCAGGCCTTGTTTTCTCTGAGGTAACGGTTCGATCGTTTCGTTGATTTCTAATCGACCAAGGGGGTTTAGTAAAATCGCGTACCCTCATCGCCATGTTTGGCTAGTTACGTCAGAGCACGCAGGCCTTGTTTTCTCAGAGATAACGGTTCGGTCGTTTCGTTGATTTCTAATAGACCAAGGGGGTTTAGTAAAATCTCCTACCCTCATCGCCATGTCTGGCTAGTTACGTCAGAGCACGCAGGCCTTGTTTTCTCAGAGATAACGGTTCGGTCGTTTCGTTGATTTCTAGTGGACTAAAAGGGTTTCGTAAAATCGCCTATCCCCATCGCTATGGCTGGAACGTTACGTCAGAGCACGCCGGCCTTGTTTTCTCAGTGGCAACGGTTCGGTCGTTTCGTTGATTTCTAGTAGACTAAAAGGGTTTCGTAAAATCGCCTACCCACATCGCCATGTCTGGCTTGTTACGTCAGAGCACGCAGGCCTTGTTTTCTCTGAGGTAACGGTTCGATCGTTTCGTTGATTTCTAATAGACCAAGGGGGTTTAGTAAAATCGCCTACCCTCATCGCCATGTCTGGCTTGTTACGTCAGATCACGCAGGCCTTGTTCTCTCATAGGTAACGGTTCAGTCGTTTCGTTGATTTCTAATAGTCTAAAAGGGTTTCGTAGAATCGCCTACCCACATCGCCATGTCTGGCTTGTTACGTCAGAGCACGCAGGCCTTGTTTTCTCAGTGGCAACGGTTCGGTCGTTTCGTTGATTTCTAGTAGTCTAAAAGGGTTTCGTAAAATCGCCTACCCACATCGCCATGACTGGCTTATTACGTCAGAGCACGCAGGCCTTGTTTTCTCAGAGGTAACGGTTCAGTCGTTTCGTTGAATTCTAATTGTCTAAAAGGGTTTCGTAGAATCGCCTACCCACATCGCCATGTCTGGCTTGTTACGTCGGAGCACGCCGGCCTTGTTTTCTCAGTGGCAACGGTTCGGTTGTTTCGTTGATTTCTAGTAGACCAAAAGGGTTTCGTAAAATCACCTACCCACATCGCCATGTCTGGCTTGTTACGTCAGAGCACGCAGGCCTTGTTTTCTCAGAGGTAACGGTTCGTTCGTATCGTTGATTTCTAATTAACTAAAAGGGTTTCGTAGAATCGCCTACCCACATCGCCATGTCTGGCTTGTTACGTCAGATCACGCAGGCCTTGTTCTCTCATTGGTCACGGTACAGTCGTTTCGTTGATTTCTAATTGTCTAAAAGGGTTTCGTAGAATCGCCCACCCTCATCGCCATGTCTGGCTTGTTACGTCAGAGAACGCAGGCCTTGTTTTCTCATAGATAACGGTTCGTTCGTTTCGTTGATTTCTAATGAACTAAAGGGGTTTCGTAAAATCGCCTACCCACATCGCCATGTCTGGCTTGTTACGTCAGAGCACGCAGGCCTTGTTTTCTCAGAGGTAACGGTTCAGTCGTTTCGTTGATTTTAAATAGTCTAAAAGGGTTTCGTAAAATCGCCTACCCACATCGCCATGTCTGGCTTGTTACGTCAGAGCACGCAGGCCTTGTTTTCTCAGAGGTAACGGTTCAGTCGTTTCGTTGATTTCTAATGAACTAAAGGGGTTTCGTAAAATCGCCTACCCACATCGCCATGGCTGGCTTGTTACGTCACAGCACGCCGGCCTTGTTTTCTCAGAGGTAACGGTTCGTTCGTTTCGTTGATTTCTAATGAACCAAAGGGGTTTCGTAAAATCGCCTACCCACATCGCCATGTCTGGCTTGTTACGTCAGAGCACGCCGGCCTTGTTTTCTCAGTGGCAACGGTTCGGTCGTTTCGTTGGTTTCTAGTAGACCAAAAGGGTTTCGTAAAATCACCTACCCACATCGCCAAGTCTGGCTTGCTACGTCAGAGCACGCAGGCCTTGTTTTCTCAGTGGCAACGGTTCGGTCGTTTCGTTGATTTCTAGTAGACCAAAAGGGTTTCGTAAAATCGCCTACCCACATCGCCATGGCTGGCTTGTTACGTCACAGCACGCCGGCCTTGTTTTCTCAGAGGTAACGGTTCAGTCGTTTCGTTGATTTTAAATAGTCTAAAAGGGTTTCGTAAAATCGCCTACCCACATCGCCATGTCTGGCTTGTTACGTCAGAGCACGCAGGCCTTGTTTTCTCAGAGGTAACGGTTCAGTCGTTTCGTTGATTTTAAATAGTCTAAAAGGGTTTCGTAAAATCGCCTACCCACATCGCCATGTCTGGCTTGTTACGTCAGATCACGCAGGCCTTGTTTTCTCAGAGGTAACGGTTCGTTCGTATCGTTGATTTCTAATGAACTAAAGGGGTTTCGTAAAATCGCCTACCCACATCGCCATGTCTGGCTTGTTACGTCAGATCACGCAGGCCTTGTTCTCTCATAGGTAACGGTACAGTCGTTTCGTTGATTTCTAATTGTCTAAAAGGGTTTCGTAGAATCGCCTACCCACATCGCCATGTCTGGCTTGTTACGTCAGAGCACGCCGGCCTTGTTTTCTCAGTGGCAACGGTTCGGTCGTTTCGTTGGTTTCTAGTAGACCAAAAGGGTTTCGTAAAATCACCTACCCACATCGCCATGTCTGGCTTGTTACGTCAGAGCACGGAGGCCTTGTTTTCTCAGAGGTAACGGTTCAGTCGTTTCGTTGATTTTAAATAGTCTAAAAGGGTTTCGTAAAATCGCCTACCCACATCGCCATGTCTGGCTTGTTACGTCAGATCACGCAGGCCTTGTTTTCTCAGAGGGAACGGTTCAGTCGTTTCGTTGATTTCTAGTAGACCAAAAGGGTTTCGTAAAATCACCTACCCACATCGCCATGTCTGGCTTGTTACGTCAGAGCACGCAGGCCTTGTTTTCTCAGAGGTAACGGTTCGTTCGTTTCGTTGATTTCTAATGAACCAAAGGGGTTTCGTAAAATCGCCTACCCACATCGCCATGGCTGGCTTGTTACGTCACAGCACGCCGGCCTTGTTTTCTCAGTGCCAACGGTTCGGTCGTTTCGTTGATTTCTAGTAGACCAAAAGGGTTTCGTAAAATCACCTACCCACATCGCCATGTCTGGCTTGTTACGTCAGAGCACGCAGGCCTTGTTTTCTCAGAGGTAACGGTTCGTTCGTTTCGTTGATTTCTAATGAACCAAAGGGGTTTCGTAAAATCGCCTACCCACATCGCCATGTCTGGCTTGTTACGTCAGAGCACGCCGGCCTTGTTTTCTCAGTGGCAACGGTTCGGTCGTTTCGTTGGTTTCTAGTAGACCAAAAGGGTTTCGTAAAATCACCTACCCACATCGCCAAGTCTGGCTTGCTACGTCAGAGCACGCAGGCCTTGTTTTCTCAGAGGTAACGGTTCAGTCGTTTCGTTGATTTTAAATAGTCTAAAAGGGTTTCGTAAAATCGCCTACCCACATCGCCATGTCTGGCTTGTTACGTCAGATCACGCAGGCCTTGTTTTCTCAGAGGGAACGGTTCAGTCGTTTCGTTGATTTCTAATTGTCTAAAAGGGTTTCGTAGAATCGCCTACCCACATCGCCATGTTTGGCTTGTTACGTCAGATCACGCAGGCCTTGTTTTCTCAGAGGTAACGGTTCGTTCGTTTCGTTGATTTCTAATGAACTAAAGGGGTTTCGTAAAATCGCCTACCCACATCGCCATGGCTGGCTTGTTACGTCACAGCACGCAGGCCTTGTTTTCTCAGAGATAACGGTTCGGTCGTTTCGTTGATTTCTAGTGGACTAAAAGGGTTTCGTGAAATCGCCTATCCCCATCGCCATGGCTGGATCGTTACGTGAGAGCACGCCGGCCTTGTTTTCTCAGTGGCAACGGTTCGGTCGTTTCGTTGATTTCTAGTAGACTAAAAGGGTTTCGTAGAATCGCCTACCCACATCGCCATGTCTGGCTTGTTACGTCAGAGCACGCAGGCCTTGTTTTCTCTGAGGTAACGGTTCGATCGTTTCGTTGATTTCTAATGAACCAAAGGGGTTTCGTAAAATCGCCTACCCACATCGCCATGTCTGGCTTGTTACGTCAGAGCACGCAGGCCTTGTTTTCTCAGAGGTAACGGTTCAGTCGTTTCGTTGATTTTAAATAGTCTAAAAGGGTTTCGTAAAATCGCCTACCCACATCGCCATGTCTGGCTTGTCACGTCAGATCACGCAGGCCTTGTTTTCTCAGAGGGAACGGTTCAGTCGTTTCGTTGATTTCTAATTGTCTAAAAGGGTTTCGTAGAATCGCCTACCCACATCGCCATGTTTGGCTTGTTACGTCAGAGCACGCAGGCCTTGTTTTCTCAGAGGTAACGGTTCGTTCGTTTCGTTGATTTCTAATGAACCAAAGGGGTTTCGTAAAATCGCCTACCCACATCGCCATGTCTGGCTTGTTACGTCAGAGCACACGGGCCTTGTTTTCTCAGAGGTAACAGTTCAGTCGTTTCGATGATTTCTAATAGACTAAAAGGGTTTCGTTAAATCGCCTACCCACATCGCCATGTCTGGTTCGTTGATTTCTAATTGTCTAAAAGGGTTTCGTAGAATCGCCTACCCACATCGCCATGTCTGGCTTGTTACGTCAGAGAACGCAGGCCTTGTTTTCTCAGAGATAACGGTTCGCGCGTTTCGTTGATTTCTAATAGACCAAAGGGGTTTCGTAGAATCGCCTACCCACATCGCCATGTCTGGCTTGTTACGTCAGAGCACACGGGCCTTGTTTTCTCAGAGGTAACAGTTCAGTCGTTTCGATGATTTCTAATAGAGTAAAAGGGTTTCGTAAAATCGCCTAAACTGTGATAGTTACAAAAAAATATATACAGGAATACGATTATAATTCCAAAAACCACTATTATTAGAACACTTGTATCGTGTTGAGTGGTTACGTTGATTTCTAACAGACTAAAACGGTTTGGTAGAATCGCCTACCCTCATCGCTATGTCTGGCTTGTTACGTCAGAGCACGCAGGCCTTGTTTTCTCAGAGGTAACGGTTCAGTCGTTTCGTTGATTTCTAATAGACCAAGGGGGTTTAGTAAAATCGCCTACCCTCATCGCCATGTCTGGCTAGTTACGTCAGAGCACGCAGGCCTTGTTTTCTCAGAGGTAACGCTTCAGTCGTTTCGTTGATTTCTAATAGACTAAAAGGGTTTCGTTAAATCGCCTACCCACATCGCCATGTCTGGTTTGTTTCGTCAGAGCACGCAGGCCTTGTTTACTCAGAGGTAACGGTTCGGTCGTTTCGTTGATTTCTAGTTGACTAAAAGGGTTTCGTAAAATCGCCTACCCACATCGCCATGTCTGGCTTGTTACGTCAGAGCACGCAGGCCTTGTTTTCTCTGAGGTAACGGTTCAGTCGTTTCGTTGATTTCTAATAGACTAAAAGGGTTTCGTTAAATCGCCTACCCACATCGCCATGTCTGGTTTGTTTCGTCAGAGCACGCAGGCCTTGTTTTCTCAGAGGTAACGGTTCAGTCGTTTCGTTGATTTCTAATAGACTAAAAGGGTTTCGTTAAATCGCCTACCCACATCGCCATGTCTGGTTTGTTTCGTCAGAGCACGCAGGCCTTGTTTACTCAGAGGTAACGGTTCGGTCGTTTCGTTGATTTCTAGTAGACTAAAAGGGTTTCGTAAAATCGCCTACCCACATCGCCATGACTGGCTTATTACGTCAGAGCACGCAGGCCTTGTTTTCTCAGAGGTAACGGTTCAGTCGTTTCGTTGATTTCTAATAGACTAAAAGGGTTTCGTAGAATCGCCTACCCACATCGCCATGTCAGGCTTGTTTCGTCAGAGCACGCAGGCCTTGTTTACTCAGAGGTAACGGTTCGGTCGTTTCGTTGATTTCTAGTAGACCAAAAGGGTTTCGTAAAATCGCCTAAACTGTGATAGTTACAAAAAAATATATTCAGGAATACGATTCCAAATTCCAAAAACCACTATATTAGAACAGTTGTATCGTGTTGAGTGGTTACGTTGATTTCTAACAGACCACAAGGGTTTCGTAAAATATTAAGTCAGAGCACGCAGCCCTTGTTTACTCAGAGGTAACGGTTCGGTCGTTTCGTTGATTTCTAATAGACTAAAAGGGTTTCGTAGAATCGCCTACCCACATCGCCATGTCTGGCTTGTTTCGTCAGAGCACGCAGGCCTTGTTTACTCAGAGGTAACGGTTCGGTCGTTTCATTGATTTCTAGTAGACCAAAAGGGTTTCGTAAAATCGCCTAAACTGTGATAGTTACAAAAAAATATATACAGGAATACGATTCCAAATTCCAAAAACCACTATTATTAGAACAGTTGTATCGTGTTGAGTGGTTACGTTGATTTCTAACAGACCACAAGGGTTTCGTAAAATATTAAGTCAGAGCACGCAGCCCTTGTTTTCTCAGAGGTAACGGTTCAGTCGTTTCGTTGATTTCTAATAGACTAAAAGGGTTTCGTAGAATCGCCTACCCACATCGCCATGTCTGGCTTGTTTCGTCAGAGCACGCAGGCCTTGTTTACTCAGAGGTAACGGTTCGGTCGTTTCGTTGATTTCTAATGAACTAAAGGGGTTTCGTAAAATCGCCTACCCACATCGCCATGTCTGGCTTGTTACGTCAGATCACGCAGGCCTTGTTTTCTCATAGGTAACGGTTCAGTCGTTTCGTTGATTTCTAATTGTCTAAAAGGGTTTTGTAGAATCGCCTACCCACATCGCCATGTCTGGCTTGTTACGTCAGAGCACGCAGGCCTTGTTTTCTCAGAGGTAACGGTTCGGTCGTTTCGTTGATTTCTAATGAACTAAAGGGGTTTCGTAAAATCGCCTACCCACATCGCCATGTCTGGCTTGTCACGTCAGAGCACGCAGGCCTTGTTTTCTTAGAGGTAACGGTTCGGTCGTTTCGTTGATTTCTAATAGACTAAAGGGGTTTCGTAGAATCGCCTACCCACATCGCCATGTCTGGCTTGTTACGTCAGAGCACACGGGCCTTGTTTTCTTAGAGGTAACAGTTCAGTCGTTTCGATGATTTCTAATAGAGTAAGAGGGTTTCGTAAAATCGCCTAAACTGTGATAGTTACAAAAAAATATATACAGGGATACGATTATAATTCCAAAAACCACTATTATTAGAACACTTGTATCGTGTTGAGTGGTTACGTTGATTTCTAACAGACTAAAAGGGTTTGGTAGAATCGCCTACCCTCATCGCCATGTCTGGCTTGTTACGTCAGAGCACGCAAGCCTTGTTTTCTCAGAGGTAACGGTTCAGTCGTTTCGTTGATTTCTAATAAACCAAGGGGGTTTAGTAAAATCGCCTACCCTCATCGCCATGTCTGGCTAGTTACGTCAGAGCACGCAGGCCTTGTTTTCTCAGAGATAACGGTTCGGTCGTTTCGTTGATTTCTAGTGGACTAAAAGGGTTTCGTAAAATCACCTACCCACATCGCCATGTCTGGCTTGTTACGTCGGAGCACGCAGGCCTTGTTTTCTCAGAGGTAACGGTTCAGTCGTTTCGTTGATTTCTAATAGACTAAAAGGGTTTGGTAAAATCACCTACCCACATCGCCATGTCTGGCTTGTTACGTCGGAGCACGCAGGCCTTGTTTTCTCAGAGGTAACGGTTCGGTCGTTTGTTTGATTTCTAATAGACAAAAAGGGTTTCGTAAAATCGCCCACCCACATCGCCATGTCTGGCTTGTTACGTCAGAACTAGCAGGCCTTGTTTTCTCAGAGGTAACGGTTCAGTCGTTTTGTTGATTTCTATTAGACCAAAAGGGTCTCGTAAAATCGCCTACACACATCGCCATGTCTGGCTTGTTACGTCAGAGCACTCCTTGTTTTCTCAGAGGTAACGGTTCAGTCGTTTCGTTGATTTCTAATAGACCAAGGGGGTTTAATAAAATCGCCTACCCTCATCGCCATGTCTGGCTAGTTACGTCAGAGCACGCAGACCTTGTTTTCTTAGAGGTAACGGTTCGGTCGTTTCGTTGATTTCTAATAGACTAAAGGGGTTTCGTAGAATCGCCTACCCACATCGCCATGTCTGGCTTGTTACGTCAGAGCACACGGGCCTTGTTTTCTCAGAGGTAACAGTTCAGTCGTTTCGATGATTTCTAATAGAGTAAAAGGGTTTCGTAAAATCGCCTAAACTGTGATAGTTACAAAAAAATATATACAGGAATACGATTATAATTCCAAAAACCACTATTATTAGAACACTTGTATCGTGTTGAGTGGTTACGTTGATTTCTAACAGACTAAAAGGGTTTGGTAGAATCGCCTACCCTCATCGCCATGTCTGGCTTGTTACGTCAGAGCACGCAGGCCTTGTTTTCTCAGAGGTAACGGTTCAGTCGTTTCGTTGATTTCTAATAAACCAAGGGGGTTTAGTAAAATCGCCTACCCTCATCGCCATGTCTGGCTAGTTACGTCAGAGCACGCAGGCCTTGTTTTCTCAGAGATAACGGTTCGGTCGTTTCGTTGATTTCTAGTGGACTAAAAGGGTTTCGTAAAATCGCCTACCCACATCGCCATGTCTGGCTTATTACGTCAGAGCACGCAGGCCTTGTTTTCTCAGAGGTAACGGTTCAGTCGTTTCGTTGATTTCTAATAGACTAAAAGGGTTTGGTAAAATCACCTACCCACATCGCCATGTCTGGCTTGTTACGTCGGAGCACGCAGGCCTTGTTTTCTCAGAGGTAACGGTTCGGTCGTTTCGTTGATTTTAAATAGTCTAAAAGGGTTTCGTAAAATCGCCTACCCACATCGCCATGTCTGGCTTGTCACGTCAGATCACGCAGGCCTTGTTTTCTCAGAGGGAACGGTTCAGTCGTTTCGTTGATTTCTAATTGTCTAAAAGGGTTTTGTAGAATCGCCTACCCACATCGCCATGTTTGGCTTGTTACGTCAGAGCACGCAGGCCTTGTTTTCTCAGAGGTAACGGTTCGTTCGTTTCGTTGATTTCTAATGAACCAAAGGGGTTTCGTAAAATCGCCTACCCACATCGCCATGTCTGGCTTGTTACGTCAGAGCACACGGGCCTTGTTTTCTCAGAGGTAACAGTTCAGTCGTTTCGATGATTTCTAATAGACTAAAAGGGTTTCGTTAAATCGCCTACCCACATCGCCATGTCTGGTTCGTTGATTTCTAATTGTCTAAAAGGGTTTCGTAGAATCGCCTACCCACATCGCCATGTCTGGCTTGTTACGTCAGAGAACGCAGGCCTTGTTTTCTCAGAGATAACGGTTCGCGCGTTTCGTTGATTTCTAATAGACCAAAGGGGTTTCGTAGAATCGCCTACCCACATCGCCATGTCTGGCTTGTTACGTCAGAGCACACGGGCCTTGTTTTCTCAGAGGTAACGGTTCAGTCGTTTCGTTGATTTTAAATAGTCTAAAAGGGTTTCGTAAAATCGCCTACCCACATCGCCATGTCTGACTTGTCACGTCAGATCACGCAGGCCTTGTTTTCTCAGAGGGAACGGTTCAGTCGTTTCGTTGATTTCTAATTGTCTAAAAGGGTTTCGTAGAATCGCCTACCCACATCGCCATGTTTGGCTTGTTACGTCAGAGCACGCAGGCCTTGTTTTCTCAGAGGTAACGGTTCGTTCGTTTCGTTGATTTCTAATGAACCAAAGGGGTTTCGTAAAATCGCCTACCCACATCGCCATGTCTGGCTTGTTACGTCAGAGCACACGGGCCTTGTTTTCTCAGAGGTAACAGTTCAGTCGTTTCGATGATTTCTAATAGACTAAAAGGGTTTCGTTAAATCGCCTACCCACATCGCCATGTCTGGTTCGTTGATTTCTAATTGTCTAAAAGGGTTTCGTAGAATCGCCTACCCACATCGCCATGTCTGGCTTGTTACGTCAGAGAACGCAGGCCTTGTTTTCTCAGAGATAACGGTTCGCGCGTTTCGTTGATTTCTAATAGACCAAAGGGGTTTCGTAGAATCGCCTACCCACATCGCCATGTCTGGCTTGTTACGTCAGAGCACACGGCCCTTGTTTTCTCAGAGGTAACAGTTCAGTCGTTTCGATGATTTCTAATAGAGTAAAAGGGTTTCGTAAAATCGCCTAAACTGTGATAGTTACAAAAAAATATATACAGGAATACGATTATAATTCCAAAAACCACTATTATTAGAACACTTGTATCGTGTTGAGTGGTTACGTTGATTTCTAACAGACTAAAACGGTTTGGTAGAATCGCCTACCCTCATCGCTATGTCTGGCTTGTTACGTCAGAGCACGCAGGCCTTGTTTTCTCAGAGGTAACGGTTCAGTCGTTTCGTTGATTTCTAATAGACCAAGGGGGTTTAGTAAAATCGCCTACCCTCATCGCCATGTCTGGCTAGTTACGTCAGAGCACGCAGGCCTTGTTTTCTCAGAGGTAACGCTTCAGTCGTTTCGTTGATTTCTAATAGACTAAAAGGGTTTCGTTAAATCGCCTACCCACATCGCCATGTCTGGTTTGTTTCGTCAGAGCACGCAGGCCTTGTTTACTCAGAGGTAACGGTTCGGTCGTTTCGTTGATTTCTAGTTGACTAAAAGGGTTTCGTAAAATCGCCTACCCACATCGCCATGTCTGGCTTGTTACGTCAGAGCACGCAGGCCTTGTTTTCTCTGAGGTAACGGTTCAGTCGTTTCGTTGATTTCTAATAGACTAAAAGGGTTTCGTTAAATCGCCTACCCACATCGCCATGTCTGGTTTGTTTCGTCAGAGCACGCAGGCCTTGTTTTCTCAGAGGTAACGGTTCAGTCGTTTCGTTGATTTCTAATAGACTAAAAGGGTTTCGTTAAATCGCCTACCCACATCGCCATGTCTGGTTTGTTTCGTCAGAGCACGCAGGCCTTGTTTACTCAGAGGTAACGGTTCGGTCGTTTCGTTGATTTCTAGTAGACTAAAAGGGTTTCGTAAAATCGCCTACCCACATCGCCATGTCTGGCTTGTTACGTCAGATCACGCAGGCCTTGTTTTCTCATAGGTAACGGTTCAGTCGTTTCGTTGATTTCTAATTGTCTAAAAGGGTTTTGTAGAATCGCCTACCCACATCGCCATGTCTGGCTTGTTACGTCAGAGCACGCAGGCCTTGTTTTCTCAGAGGTAACGGTTCGGTCGTTTCGTTGATTTCTAATGAACTAAAGGGGTTTCGTAAAATCGCCTACCCACATCGCCATGTCTGGCTTGTCACGTCAGAGCACGCAGGCCTTGTTTTCTTAGAGGTAACGGTTCGGTCGTTTCGTTGATTTCTAATAGACTAAAGGGGTTTCGTAGAATCGCCTACCCACATCGCCATGTCTGGCTTGTTACGTCAGAGCACACGGGCCTTGTTTTCTTAGAGGTAACAGTTCAGTCGTTTCGATGATTTCTAATAGAGTAAGAGGGTTTCGTAAAATCGCCTAAACTGTGATAGTTACAAAAAAATATATACAGGAATACGATTATAATTCCAAAAACCACTATTATTAGAACACTTGTATCGTGTTGAGTGGTTACGTTGATTTCTAACAGACTAAAAGGGTTTGGTAGAATCGCCTACCCTCATCGCCATGTCTGGCTTGTTACGTCAGAGCACACGGGCCTTGTTTTCTCAGAGGTAACAGTTCAGTCGTTTCGATGATTTCTAATAGAGTAAAAGGGTTTCGTAAAATCGCCTAAACTGTGATAGTTACAAAAAAATATATACAGGAATACGATTATAATTCCAAAAACCACTATTATTAGAACACTTGTATCGTGTTGAGTGGTTACGTTGATTTCTAACAGACTAAAACGGTTTGGTAGAATCGCCTACCCTCATCGCTATGTCTGGCTTGTTACGTCAGAGCACGCAGGCCTTGTTTTCTCAGAGGTAACGGTTCAGTCGTTTCGTTGATTTCTAATAGACCAAGGGGGTTTAGTAAAATCGCCTACCCTCATCGCCATGTCTGGCTAGTTACGTCAGAGCACGCAGGCCTTGTTTTCTCAGAGGTAACGCTTCAGTCGTTTCGTTGATTTCTAATAGACTAAAAGGGTTTCGTTAAATCGCCTACCCACATCGCCATGTCTGGTTTGTTTCGTCAGAGCACGCAGGCCTTGTTTACTCAGAGGTAACGGTTCGGTCGTTTCGTTGATTTCTAGTTGACTAAAAGGGTTTCGTAAAATCGCCTACCCACATCGCCATGTCTGGCTTGTTACGTCAGAGCACGCAGGCCTTGTTTTCTCTGAGGTAACGGTTCAGTCGTTTCGTTGATTTCTAATAGACTAAAAGGGTTTCGTTAAATCGCCTACCCACATCGCCATGTCTGGTTTGTTTCGTCAGAGCACGCAGGCCTTGTTTTCTCAGAGGTAACGGTTCAGTCGTTTCGTTGATTTCTAATAGACTAAAAGGGTTTCGTTAAATCGCCTACCCACATCGCCATGTCTGGTTTGTTTCGTCAGAGCACGCAGGCCTTGTTTACTCAGAGGTAACGGTTCGGTCGTTTCGTTGATTTCTAGTAGACTAAAAGGGTTTCGTAAAATCGCCTACCCACATCGCCATGTCTGGCTTGTTACGTCAGATCACGCAGGCCTTGTTTTCTCATAGGTAACGGTTCAGTCGTTTCGTTGATTTCTAATTGTCTAAAAGGGTTTTGTAGAATCGCCTACCCACATCGCCATGTCTGGCTTGTTACGTCAGAGCACGCAGGCCTTGTTTTCTCAGAGGTAACGGTTCGGTCGTTTCGTTGATTTCTAATGAACTAAAGGGGTTTCGTAAAATCGCCTACCCACATCGCCATGTCTGGCTTGTCACGTCAGAGCACGCAGGCCTTGTTTTCTTAGAGGTAACGGTTCGGTCGTTTCGTTGATTTCTAATAGACTAAAGGGGTTTCGTAGAATCGCCTACCCACATCGCCATGTCTGGCTTGTTACGTCAGAGCACACGGGCCTTGTTTTCTTAGAGGTAACAGTTCAGTCGTTTCGATGATTTCTAATAGAGTAAGAGGGTTTCGTAAAATCGCCTAAACTGTGATAGTTACAAAAAAATATATACAGGAATACGATTATAATTCCAAAAACCACTATTATTAGAACACTTGTATCGTGTTGAGTGGTTACGTTGATTTCTAACAGACTAAAAGGGTTTGGTAGAATCGCCTACCCTCATCGCCATGTCTGGCTTGTTACGTCAGAGCACACGGGCCTTGTTTTCTTAGAGGTAACAGTTCAGTCGTTTCGATGATTTCTAATAGACTAAAAGGGTTTCGTAAAATCGCCTAAACTGTGATAGTTACAAAAAAATATAAACAGGAATACGATTCCAAATTCCAAAAACCACTATTATTAGAACACTTGTATCGTGTTGAGTGGTTACGTTTATTTCTAACAGACTAAAAGGGTTTGGTAGAATCGCCTACCCACATCGCCATGTCTGGCTTGTTTCGTCAGAGCAGGCAGGCCTTGTTTTCTCAGAGGTAACGGTTCGGTCGTTTCGTTGATTTCTAGTAGACCAAAAGGGTTTCGTAAAATCGCCTACCCACATCGCCATGTCTGGCTTGTTACGTCAGAGCACGCAGGCCTTGTTTTCTCAGAGGTAACGGTTCGGTCGTTTCGTTGATTTCTAATAGACTAAAGGGGTTTCGTAGAATCGCCTACCCACATCGCCATGTCTGGCTTGTTACGTCAGAGCACACGGGCCTTGTTTTCTCAGAGGTAACGGTTCAGTCGTTTCGATGATTTCTAATAGAGTAAAAGGGTTTCGTAAAATCGCCTACCCACATCGCCATGTCTGGCTTGTTACGTCGGAGCACGCAGGCCTTGTTTTCTCAGAGGTAACGGTTCGGTCGTTTGTTTGATTTCTAATAGACAAAAAGGGTTTCGTAAAATCGCCCACCCACATCGCCATGTCTGGCTTGTTACGTCAGAACTAGCAGGCCTTGTTTTCTCAGAGGTAACGGTTCAGTCGTTTTGTTGATTTCTATTAGACCAAAAGGGTCTCGTAAAATCGCCTACACACATCGCCATGTCTGGCTTGTTACGTCAGAGCACTCCTTGTTTTCTCAGAGGTAACGGTTCAGTCGTTTCGTTGATTTCTAATAGACCAAGGGGGTTTAATAAAATCGCCTACCCTCATCGCCATGTCTGGCTAGTTACGTCAGAGCACGCAGACCTTGTTTTCTTAGAGGTAACGGTTCGGTCGTTTCGTTGATTTCTAATAGACTAAAGGGGTTTCGTAGAATCGCCTACCCACATCGCCATGTCTGGCTTGTTACGTCAGAGCACACGGGCCTTGTTTTCTCAGAGGTAACAGTTCAGTCGTTTCGATGATTTCTAATAGAGTAAAAGGGTTTCGTAAAATCGCCTAAACTGTGATAGTTACAAAAAAATATATACAGGAATACGATTATAATTCCAAAAACCACTATTATTAGAACACTTGTATCGTGTTGAGTGGTTACGTTGATTTCTAACAGACTAAAAGGGTTTGGTAGAATCGCCTACCCTCATCGCCATGTCTGGCTTGTTACGTCAGAGCACGCAAGCCTTGTTTTCTCAGAGGTAACGGTTCAGTCGTTTCGTTGATTTCTAATAAACCAAGGGGGTTTAGTAAAATCGCCTACCCTCATCGCCATGTCTGGCTAGTTACGTCAGAGCACGCAGGCCTTGTTTTCTCAGAGATAACGGTTCGGTCGTTTCGTTGATTTCTAGTGGACTAAAAGGGTTTCGTAAAATCGCCTACCCACATCGCCATGTCTGGCTTATTACGTCAGAGCACGCAGGCCTTGTTTTCTCAGAGGTAACGGTTCAGTCGTTTCGTTGATTTCTAATAGACTAAAAGGGTTTGGTAAAATCACCTACCCACATCGCCATGTCTGGCTTGTTACGTCGGAGCACGCAGGCCTTGTTTTCTCAGAGGTAACGGTTCGGTCGTTTGTTTGATTTCTAATAGACAAAAAGGGTTTCGTAAAATCGCCCACCCACATCGCCATGTCTGGCTTGTTACGTCAGAACTAGCAGGCCTTGTTTTCTCAGAGGTAACGGTTCAGTCGTTTTGTTGATTTCTATTAGACCAAAAGGGTCTCGTAAAATCGCCTACACACATCGCCATGTCTGGCTTGTTACGTCAGAGCACTCCTTGTTTTCTCAGAGGTAACGGTTCAGTCGTTTCGTTGATTTCTAATAGACCAAGGGGGTTTAATAAAATCGCCTACCCTCATCGCCATGTCTGGCTAGTTACGTCAGAGCACGCAGACCTTGTTTTCTTAGAGGTAACGGTTCGGTCGTTTCGTTGATTTCTAATAGACTAAAGGGGTTTCGTAGAATCGCCTACCCACATCGCCATGTCTGGCTTGTTACGTCAGAGCACACGGGCCTTGTTTTCTCAGAGGTAACAGTTCAGTCGTTTCGATGATTTCTAATAGAGTAAAAGGGTTTCGTAAAATCGCCTAAACTGTGATAGTTACAAAAAAATATATACAGGAATACGATTATAATTCCAAAAACCACTATTATTAGAACACTTGTATCGTGTTGAGTGGTTACGTTGATTTCTAACAGACTAAAAGGGTTTGGTAGAATCGCCTACCCTCATCGCCATGTCTGGCTTGTTACGTCAGAGCACGCAGGCCTTGTTTTCTCAGAGGTAACGGTTCAGTCGTTTCGTTGATTTCTAATAAACCAAGGGGGTTTAGTAAAATCGCCTACCCTCATCGCCATGTCTGGCTAGTTACGTCAGAGCACGCAGGCCTTGTTTTCTCAGAGGTAACGCTTCAGTCGTTTCGTTGATTTCTAATAGACTAAAAGGGTTTCGTTAAATCGCCTACCCACATCGCCATGTCTGGTTTGTTTCGTCAGAGCACGCAGGCCTTGTTTACTCAGAGGTAACGGTTCGGTCGTTTCGTTGATTTCTAGTTGACTAAAAGGGTTTCGTAAAATCGCCTACCCACATCGCCATGTCTGGCTTGTTACGTCAGAGCACGCAGGCCTTGTTTTCTCTGAGGTAACGGTTCAGTCGTTTCGTTGATTTCTAATAGACTAAAAGGGTTTCGTTAAATCGCCTACCCACATCGCCATGTCTGGTTTGTTTCGTCAGAGCACGCAGGCCTTGTTTTCTCAGAGGTAACGGTTCAGTCGTTTCGTTGATTTCTAATAGACTAAAAGGGTTTCGTTAAATCGCCTACCCACATCGCCATGTCTGGTTTGTTTCGTCAGAGCACGCAGGCCTTGTTTACTCAGAGGTAACGGTTCGGTCGTTTCGTTGATTTCTAGTAGACTAAAAGGGTTTCGTAAAATCGCCTACCCACATCGCCATGTCTGGCTTGTTACGTCAGATCACGCAGGCCTTGTTTTCTCATAGGTAACGGTTCAGTCGTTTCGTTGATTTCTAATTGTCTAAAAGGGTTTTGTAGAATCGCCTACCCACATCGCCATGTCTGGCTTGTTACGTCAGAGTACGCAGGCCTTGTTTTCTCAGAGGTAACGGTTCGGTCGTTTCGTTGATTTCTAATGAACTAAAGGGGTTTCGTAAAATCGCCTACCCACATCGCCATGTCTGGCTTGTCACGTCAGAGCACGCAGGCCTTGTTTTCTTAGAGGTAACGGTTCGGTCGTTTCGTTGATTTCTAATAGACTAAAGGGGTTTCGTAGAATCGCCTACCCACATCGCCATGTCTGGCTTGTTACGTCAGAGCACACGGGCCTTGTTTTCTTAGAGGTAACAGTTCAGTCGTTTCGATGATTTCTAATAGAGTAAGAGGGTTTCGTAAAATCGCCTAAACTGTGATAGTTACAAAAAAATATATACAGGAATACGATTATAATTCCAAAAACCACTATTATTAGAACACTTGTATCGTGTTGAGTGGTTACGTTGATTTCTAACAGACTAAAAGGGTTTGGTAGAATCGCCTACCCTCATCGCCATGTCTGGCTTGTTACGTCAGAGCACACGGGCCTTGTTTTCTTAGAGGTAACAGTTCAGTCGTTTCGATGATTTCTAATAGACTAAAAGGGTTTCGTAAAATCGCCTAAACTGTGATAGTTACAAAAAAATATAAACAGGAATACGATTCCAAATTCCAAAAACCACTATTATTAGAACACTTGTATCGTGTTGAGTGGTTACGTTTATTTCTAACAGACTAAAAGGGTTTGGTAGAATCGCCTACCCACATCGCCATGTCTGGCTTGTTTCGTCAGAGCAGGCAGGCCTTGTTTTCTCAGAGGTAACGGTTCGGTCGTTTCGTTGATTTCTAGTAGACCAAAAGGGTTTCGTAAAATCGCCTACCCACATCGCCATGTCTGGCTTGTTACGTCAGAGCACGCAGGCCTTGTTTTCTCAGAGGTAACGGTTCAGTCGTTTCGTTGATTTCTAATAGACCAAGGGGGTTTAATAAAATCGCCTACCCTCATCGCCATGTCTGGCTAGTTACGTCAGAGCACGCAGGCCTTGTTTTCTTAGAGGTAACGGTTCGGTCGTTTCGTTGATTTCTAATAGACTAAAGGGGTTTCGTAGAATCGCCTACCCACATCGCCATGTCTGGCTTGTTACGTCAGAGCACACGGGCCTTGTTTTCTCAGAGGTAACAGTTCAGTCGTTTCGATGATTTCTAATAGAGTAAAAGGGTTTCGTAAAATCGCCTAAACTGTGATAGTTACAAAAAAATATATACAGGAATACGATTATAATTCCAAAAACCACTATTATTAGAACACTTGTATCGTGTTGAGTGGTTACGTTGATTTCTAACAGACTAAAAGGGTTTGGTAGAATCGCCTACCCTCATCGCCATGTCTGGCTTGTTACGTCAGAGCACGCAAGCCTTGTTTTCTCAGAGGTAACGGTTCAGTCGTTTCGTTGATTTCTAATAAACCAAGGGGGTTTAGTAAAATCGCCTACCCTCATCGCCATGTCTGGCTAGTTACGTCAGAGCACGCAGGCCTTGTTTTCTCAGAGATAACGGTTCGGTCGTTTCGTTGATTTCTAGTGGACTAAAAGGGTTTCGTAAAATCGCCTACCCACATCGCCATGTCTGGCTTATTACGTCAGAGCACGCAGGCCTTGTTTTCTCAGAGGTAACGGTTCAGTCGTTTCGTTGATTTCTAATAGACTAAAAGGGTTTGGTAAAATCACCTACCCACATCGCCATGTCTGGCTTGTTACGTCGGAGCACGCAGGCCTTGTTTTCTCAGAGGTAACGGTTCGGTCGTTTGTTTGATTTCTAATAGACAAAAAGGGTTTCGTAAAATCGCCCACCCACATCGCCATGTCTGGCTTGTTACGTCAGAACTAGCAGGCCTTGTTTTCTCAGAGGTAACGGTTCAGTCGTTTTGTTGATTTCTATTAGACCAAAAGGGTCTCGTAAAATCGCCTACACACATCGCCATGTCTGGCTTGTTACGTCAGAGCACTCCTTGTTTTCTCAGAGGTAACGGTTCAGTCGTTTCTTTGATTTCTAATAGACTTTAAAGGTTTCGTAAGATCGCCTACCCACATCGCCATGGCTGGATCGCTACGTCAGAGCACGCCGGCCTTGATTTCTCAGAGGTAACGGGTCAGTCGTTTCGTTGATTTCTAATAGACTAAAAGGGTTTCGTAAAATCGCCTACCCACATCGCCATGTCTGGCTTGTAACGTCAGAGCTCGCGGGATTTGTTTTCTCGGAGGTAACGTTCCATTACCCATTAATGGAGTCAACTTCACTTCAATTTCTGTTGGTTCACTAGAATCCAGAGAACAATACGTCTCTACCGGTTGAGTTTTGTTATGATTGCCCTTTAGTTTTGTGACATTGTAAACTTATTGTTGGCTCATGCATATTCATTAGTGGTACACATTGTGCAGTAGTTGTAGTTAATGTCTTCCCGTTTTAATTTTATTATTCCCTTTCTTCGTCACGTGGGGGCGACCTCTCTACTACTAATATACATTACGGTGCGTCTTTGTCGACTAATGTTCCTCACTGCGCTGCGGTGCGGCACTGCGCCAGTCGAATTCGAATCGACAACCGCCACAAACGCGCAAGCAATTGTTTTAATCTAAAGCAAAACACGTGTTCTCATATTGTTGCTTTTCGTTTTAACACGATTCTGACGGTTGAATTACGGTCATGTAATAACGGCATGGCGCGGTGCCGGTTTCTCTCATTTATTTATTTATTTTTATGTTAAAAAATGTTGGCTTTTTTTTATAAAAAGAAGTCTCAAATGATTGTTTATACACGTGGGTGAGTGTTGTAAAATTATGGTCATAAAAGTGAAGACAAAAGATACTTAATCGTCCAGTCAATCAGTCTGAGTTTGGAAACTAAATAATTTTATTGTTTTTTTTCGTCTTCTTTGGAACTTAACCGATGTAAGTGTAGTAAAAGGTTGTCTAAGGTTTAGTTTTCGTCTTTGAAATGAGAGGAACACTGTGGTAATAAACTGAACAAACACTAAAACCTGAAATTCCACAAAGACCCAAAAAGTCTATCGACAATCAAAGTGCCATCCTCAGTTAAAGAGTAACGCCTTTGCAGAATTTCAGGTTTTAGTCCTTGTTTATTATATATTTTCTTAAAAGTTATTGGTTAAAAAATATGTTTTGAGGTATTGTAACAAAAATAGAGAATTGTCTAATGTTTAAGGAAATTGCGTCAAAAAGTGGGTTAAAAAAAATCACATTTATATTATAAAATGTCCCTGTCAATTTTGTTAACACGTTTGACGTATTAAACTATTAATAAACTAAGATAAAAGATTGTATTTTGGTTTCGTTTCTAAAGAAATTTGAGCTTATAATAACGGGCGTAAAGAATTATAATAATTAATCATATATGTAGGTACGTTGGACCAACGAAACGATCAATTTGGTATAGAATTAGAGAACTCAAAGCTGACACGTATCTAGTAATCAGTTTGTTTAAAGATTTAAATTTAGTGATGTATTGAGGTTTCAAAAAAAAAAAAAAAATCAAAATGCTTGTGATTCAATACATTCCTGGACAAGAATACACCACATGCTTGTAGGAATGAAGACCTAGTTTTGTCTTAGATTTAAGCGGATGTCATTCTTGATAATTACAAGTTATTTTTGAAAAATCTGGATTATTTTAGAAAAAATTTTGGATCATTTTCGAAGAATCTAGAATATTGGAATTATCCTCGAACATATAAAAACCATTCTGTAATAATGTGGAACATTCCAGACTATTACTTAACATTTCAAGTCATTCTGAAGAAATGTAGAACATTTTAGATCATTCTTCAACATTCCAGATGATTGTTGGAAAATCTAGAACATCCATATTCACTCCAAATACTTATAAAAATGTCTGGAACATTCTAAACCATTTTGAACATTCCAGATAGTCAAAATACTTTATTGTTGAATACATTATGAGTGGATATTTTAATAAAAAAGGAAAATAAATTTGTAGAAGTTTCAAGGGCCGGAGTTGGATAATGCACCACATACTTGATGAAATAAAGATCTAGTTTTGTCTTAAACTTATGCGGATATTATCCTTGATCATTCCAAATTATTTTTGAAAATATGGAACATGCTAGATCATTTTCGATGAATCTGTACCGGAACAGTTTCAAAAAATCTGGAATAAATATTCTCGAACATAAAAATCATTCTGCAATAATTGTGATCATTCCAGACCATCATTTAACACTTCAAGTCATTCTTGAGAAATGTAAAACATTTTAGATCATTCTTCAACATCCCCAATCATTCCAAATTCTTGTCAAAATGTCTGGAACATTCTAGACCATTTTGAAATATTTCAAGTAATTTTCGAAATATTTGGAACATCCTGGAACAACTTTCTGGAAAATTTCAATACGTCACTTAATCCCTGACTTACCAAATGTTTCTCAAAACGTTTATAGGAATAAGATTTTGCCACCCACGTCTACCCATTTATCGATGGAAGACAGAGGGCTATCTATCATACCTAACTATCGCGAGTGGGTGGCAGTAGAAGGTCATGAAGAAAAATGAGGACAAACAGAAAAAACACCAATTTGTCTTTATTACATACATACATTCATACGTTTGTAGATTAGAGTTTAATTATTATAAGAATTGTTAGAGTTGACCTAGTTCTTATTTTTGTTTTGGTATAATATCTAATGTACCTAATACCCTAAATAAATTGTTGAGTCATACGAGGAGGCCCTTTAAAGTCCACTGTTGTGTTGTCCGTATGCGCAAATCAATACAGTTGTTTCTGACCTATATCTACTTTCATTATAGGTACACAAACATGTATATTGTATAATCTTTTGCTTGAGATGTTTCCGCAAATCTTGGCAATGGACTCGATTCTCATGTCAAACACTAAAAACAACTTTTCGGTGTTCATCAGAATTAATATATGAACGTGACACATTTAGTATTTCGGTAGAATTTTTGTCGATTTTTTAAATATAGGTTATACTTAAGATTATATTTTGTACAGGGTGGTCCAATTTCGATGTTTGCATCAGGAATCTCCGTAATTATAAGAGATACAAAAAAACTAATGGCGCATACTCGATCCCTTTTTTTTTGAGACAAACTTACTGGTGTTAAGTATGTCCATCTCTTGATTGTTTGATAAATTAGAGAAAAAAACGACTTTCACGTTCTTTAGGAACTTTTTTGTGTGAAATAGAATGGCGTCGAAACAAATTTAAAAAGTTAAAGCATAAAGTTGTGTTTATTTTTTTAATGGGAATCATAGTAGGCTATGGTTTAGTTAAAACGACATTTTTTTCTCTTTTCAATGATATATAACAAGTGCGGTCTCTTTTGTTGTGTAAGCGCACAATAACAAAAATAATGTTTTCGTAGCTTTCCTTCTGTTTTTTATATTAGTTTCTATCAGATGTCTGTCATCTATAGTCTTCTGTCATTTCAAAGTGCTAAATAGTAACTTACAATTTCATAATTACACCCTGTTTAATTTCACTATTATAAAAAGTCAGAAATGACAGAAGACTGAAGATGACAGACATCTGATAGAAACAAACATAAAAAAGCAGAAACAAAGCTACGAAAACATTATTTTTCGTATTGTGCGCTTATACAACAAAAGGGACCCCACTTGTGACATATCATTAAAAAGAGAACAAAAATGTCTTTTTAACTAAAGCATAGCCTACTGTGATTTTCATTTAAAAAAACACAACTTTATGCTTTAACTCTAAAGTACATGATTTTTTTAAACTTGTTTCGACGCCATTCTATTCTACACAAAAAAGTGCCTCAAGAACGTGAAAGTTGTTTTTTTTTCTGATTTATTGTCAAACAACCAAGATATGCATATATTTCAAAAACTCGAAAATGTAAACTTTTGTTTATATATAGCTCGAAAACAAAAGACGATAGCAATTTTGTGAAAACACCAGTAAATTTGTCCAAAAAAAAAGATCGAGGATGCCCCATTAGTTTTTTTAAATCTCTTATAGAAACATCGAAATTGGGCCACCCTGTCATACTGTAGAAATCGGTTTTCCTTCTTATTCCGTCACAGAAGTCTCCAATTCGATGATCTGCACTTTTGTGAGCACGAACCTCGAAGCTACGTAGAAAAACAATAAAGTTTTTGTTCATTTAATTCGTAACTTTTGAAAATGTTTAGAAACTAATTTGTTCTTAAAACCTGATTTAGTTTTTTTTTTTTCTTTATTATGTGATCGGTTATAGGGTCGGATGCTGATTCAGAATGAAGTTTACCTTGGCGGGCGTGTCTCCACTTGTTGTTCTGTGAGAAAAATCAAATCAAAAGCTGTTAAGTTTCATGTTTAAGAATCTTAGAAACATGCAGATAGATAGGTACATAATTAAATTTATAAGAAAATATAATAGAAAGGAAATAGAAAGTAAAATCCGTGGGTGGTTAATAATGGTAGTATCTTGGTTTGTTCATTTCACTTTTTGCGAAGGGTAAAACAACTTCTTCAGGAAGGAGATTTTCCTTAATAATAGTTAGTTAATGTAGGGTGAGCTATTGTTATCCTTCTATGGGAATAACTTGAAAAATTGTAGGGTTTCCAGAGTATTATCAAATGGAATCCATAAATTTGACGTTAAGGTTGATTTTCAGAGCTATTTCAAGTTCAAATCAAACAAATCCTTGTATTTTTGACCTCGGATCACAAGAGAGGTTAAAATTCTGGGTTCAGCCATATGTGTCATTAATGTTCAAAATTGGTCATTACTGATAAGTATCTGGCCTACCATATAAATGGCCTCAATATTTTAAGACATAATTTAATTTATTCAACATAATAAAGTAATTCTAAACCATTGGAAAAAATTCTTTGTGATAACGACTATAATAAGTCGTTGACGAGACTTTTCATGCATTCATAACAATTCACAAGCAAACTACAAACGCACTCGGACGCGACGCGACGACTCGACCGGGTTCGACTAAAGTGACACTTAGCAGAACGTTTATAAAGTACTTAATTCTAAACCCTCGAAAGAAAAATTGTCCGCAAACCGCTTAGATACGACTGCATTATTTGATTGAAAATTTTTTGTCCTTAAAATGTTTGTAAAGTTTTTGGAATAAATGATAGTCTGAGTATAGGGCGGATGGTCAACAAATTCAAAACCAATTTTCAGAAAACTGAAGCAAGAACTTTGCGAACTGACCTTTTTGCTCAAAAAACTTTTTGGGCAATGGAGACACGGAATTTTACCACTTTTAGTTGATCGCCTTCCCTATTCTCTCTATTTTTTTCCCAAGGATCAATAAATATTTAAAGGGCAAAAGATTTTCGACAGGGTTGGTTAGCAAACCAAGATTATTATGACGTTTTGATTTTGAAGCCTATTGTAACGAATTTTCTGGTTTAACTTATTTATTTAACGGAAATTTATTTACAACTATACTATAATAGAATACTTAAACACTAATAACAATTCAACAACTTATTTATATGACAAGAAAAATGCGTATTTATATCACTCGGTATATCGTAGTTCGGTATTTATATTACTCGTTCGGAAGCTAACTGTAAACTGCCGTCACTGACCACGTCAACAAATATTTATAGAGACGTAGAATAATTCCAGAAAGATCGGGAATGACCTACTAGAATTTACTCGTGTTCGTTATTATTTGAAATCTGACGTCACAAATGCAAAAAATGACTGAAATAAGCAAATCAAATTAAAAGTCACCATTTGATATCCTCCTGGAATTTCTCCAACTTTGGCCTTTATAATTTTTTTGAATTTCAGTTTCTTTATTTTTACGTAATGCATTAAAATGGCCCACCCTGTATATTAAATGAAGCTGACTTTTGTACTATGGAATCGACCTAACGTTTCGCTAGCACGAGTAGCGAGCTTCTTCAGAGATCCTTCTCTCTTCCATATAGACTACATCCAGCATCGAAGATGGAATGACCTCTGAAGAAGCTCGCCACTCGTGCTTCCGAAACGTTAGGAAGCAAATCTAACTTTTAGACCCGAATCAGGACATCACAAGTTTGTTTTTCTAACAATTTTGGAAGCTTCCTTCTTAATATATGTTTGTTGGGCACGAATAAACATGAAACCAGCGGGTGATTCGTTTGTGATTTTTGACGCGAAGCTTTTGAATCACAAACGACAAAGTTCTTGGGTTAAATGATGTGATTATGGGCTCACATCCATTTCGGACCTTTTGTCTTTTGTCATCAAAATCTTGAAGCCAATTCCACCACTCTGACTCAACATATAGTCCAGTTAAAGTTTTCCAAGAACTAGTAGAGTGGTCTATTTGTAGATAATCAAATCTACAAAAAAGTGTGGGAATGCCCTCTCTTAAAAGGATGAAAAAGTGCAACACTTCAAATAGGCCCTACATACTGATGGTGATAGTAAACCTTTTGGGTATTAATATGTGTTAGTAAGGGGTGCACTATCTAGGCAACTGCGAGAAAATTTCCCTCAAAAATTGAGTCGATGATTCCTGTGGTTACTTATTCCTTCTTCAACGTGCCCCAAAGACACACGCTTCTTTATGTTAAAATTAATGTTTTCAAAATTACTTTCCAATTTATTTAATCTAAATACGTTGAGAAGAAGCTGATTCCATTTACCACTGCTCTTACCATAAGTATGTTACGATGAAGTATTGAAGTGTTTTATGTGTGTTAAGGTCTAATTATAACCAAGTAGTTAAAACTTGGTGTTATATTTTTACATGGGCACCGCATTAATTCCGGTATTTTGTTCCAAGAAATATTCACACCCCAATATCTTTCTTATTTTTAGTTCGATGTTGATGTTTTAAAAGTGAAGTGATGTGTACACTGGAAATGCTCCAGTTCTCTCCAACTTTATCTTCTTCTTTCTCTACCAGTATAAATGCGCAATTATGTTTCTCTTTGCCAATTATTTTAATGAGTTCATTTCGTATACGCACTGTTAGTTTATAAAATCATTACCATTTTCCAGTTGGTGACGTGTCTGCATAATAATGAAACCGTTATTGCTTGACAAAAGATGTAAAAATAACAGCTTGGGGTCACTCAATACCCGTATTGTAGAATATTTGCATTTATTATAATTCCGCAGGTGCAACCTTAGAATTATATTTCAATTGATCTACTTTCATGGATCAACCAAAAACAGATAAATCATTAAAGCCCACTATTACGATGGTACTTTATTTGATCAACTTTATTAATCGAATAAAAATAGTTGTAAGAACATAAGATCGAATTTTAATCAATTCTGCAAAATATTGACCCATTCAAACTTTATTGTTCAGACTGTTTGAAGCGAGTGAACTTACTAACTATAATTTATCCAACAAATATTGAAGTGAGAATCTTCATTTCAATACAGTTTGTTGATCAACGTTTTTGTTGACGAATTGATTTATTACAATCTTTGTGTGATTGATTTCTTGCATTTGACAATTATCTTGAAAAAAAACCTAACTATAACAACAAAATCCTTAAACCAGGAACTGTTTACAAGAAATGAAAGCTCTTTTAAAAATAAAAATTAACTATAAATTACTATTTTCCTTGAAATTACTTCCTTCTTCAGAAATGTTTAATTGAAAAATACTAATGTCAAAACTTTCTTTAAATTTACTTTTGTCCAAAGTTTTGCTTAATTTCAACACTTTAACATATTAAATCCCCTTATTACAATAAAATGTAACTACATATTTACATGTATTACCTACTTTTTCTCTTAACAGAAATTACAACAATATACACTTTGTAAATTTGAATTAAATTTCAATATAATTTATATTTTTGAACTTATTATCATGATTAAATTGAATAAGAATGTTTAATAAGCAATTCCTGAACTAATTTAGCAAATTCAAACTCTTACAAAGGAATTCCATATATCGGAAGACTAAAATATAGAACTCCTCGACATGACCCCAGAAAATATTCCCTGCAATGAGTATAAAACGTCCAACTCTAGTGCCAGATGATAAATTTTGAAGTAAACATATCCTTCTTCAAAATTATTACATAAAATCGACAAATTATACAAATTTAGAAAAGTGAGTAGTAATCGTAAAGTGTTATATAAAATCTTCAAGTGTCAAACGAAATTAATCTTTCTAAGTCATAAAATTAGCTTGAATTCAATAATAAACAATTAAATAAGGAATATTAAGTTGATTACTGGTAATTTAAATGAGTTTGGTGAAGCATAGACAGACGAAAATCCTGTGTCGAATTGTTGATACAAGAAAAGACGAATGTTCTGTCTTCTGTTGTACGCCAAATTATTATTGTACAACTAGTTACTGATATTTTCTTTTAGTAAATAAATACCACAGTTTATTTTAACAAATGAACTTTATTTACAAGAATCGACTAAAGCACTTCACAAACTAAAAATAAGTAACTACAAAACTTAGATGCTCTTAAAGATAAAAATGATGAATGAATGTTAAGTGACTACTGAATTTTGCTTAATGTTGAATATCGAATTCTGACTGCTGAACTGTGAACACTGAATAAATTTGACTGGTACAAATATTTATAAGATGAAGAAAAGAGAAAAAGATCGCAGGTACAGAAGGCTAGAAAGAAATCGACATACAGTTGTAATATACTACGAAAACGATGGTGAGTAAATAGCTGATATTAATTATTGGAAAGTCCACCCTAAAGTAGGGACTGCAAACAACAGTATTGTTATTGACCTGCCAGATGTGATACCAAAAGTCCAATACTAATTTTTAAAGATGATACCTGAGTACAATATACAAAACAGATAGAAGGCATTGTGTTTAAACTTGAATAATAAAATGCAAATACATGGCATAAACACCCTTCTCGGTAAAAACAAGATTCAGGTACCCAATACGACAAACTAAATCTAAAGTGAATCAAAATTGTAAAATTAATGGAACATACGAAAAAAAAAAATTATTGTTACGGCGAATGGCGACGTAACAGAGTTAAAGCTCAAAATTTAAGAAAATTCTACAAATTTTAATAATTATTTTTGACTATTTCCTTTATCAAGAAATGTGATCATGACAATATATACATAATTCGTAGTCTGTCACTTGTCAAAGAAGTCGTCTTCCAAGATATCAGATATCTTTTGCTGAAACGGATGAACCAAATACTTGACCAATTTTAGTTATTGATACCTTAAAGTTGATCAACTAACATCCAACGATGAGAATGGGCCTTAACATATTTAGTGACAAGGGATTGACTGCCTAACCATCACATATTTTAAAGCAAGTTTCAACTTGAATGATTGTGATTGTGAGTCAAACTTTTTTTGATCAACAGAATGTTGATCAGTTCTTTTGAAACGATACAACTTTTGGTGCTCAATTGGAATCAGTTACCTGAAGGTGCTTTCTCATGATTCAATTCTAGTTGATCACCTAAATCGACTTACTTAATTCGAACTTGATTTTGACAATCAAGGGCTGAGTTATTTCGTATAAAAAAAAAACATTTCCAAATACGTAGACAGCTTACGTTGTATGTATGACATTGTGTGTAATTAGTAATAGCAAAGGAAAACAATGCAATGACGTCCATGCAGTTACCATTTTTGGTTACACAAATGGCATTGATTTGAATTCCATATTGAGAAAACTGAAGAAAAATAATTTTGGTAGGCTAACGGAAATGCTAAATAAAATTAACTTTTACATGGCCTTATATCTCTTTGTTAAATTTACTGTAGAAAAATAAAAAGATTGAGCTAAAATTTTTAAATAATTCGATTGTAATTTTTTCGAATTTAGCTCATCTGATACAGTAAATGGGTCACTTACTAATTTTCCTCAAAATAAGGATATGTGTCATGAGGAACTTGGCTTAGTTCAAAATATTGCCTAAGACAATGGTTATAATTGTATAATTACTAATATTATTGGTCAAATAGTCAAAAAATATGAATTTTATTTCAAAATCATCAACTTTTCAAATAAACACCAAGAAACCCAAATTTAATAGCATGCCACATGGGCCCATGAGGTTTACTCGAGATCGCAGAAGTATTTTTCGTAATCTGGATGTCCAAATAGCCTCTGGTTCAGACTTTAACTCTTTTCAAACATTGCATTGAGAAATACATTGGTCAAACTAAACGCTTCGTTTATGTTAGATTCAAAGAACAACTGAAAATCATCGGATCAGTACTGACTATATTCTAAATATCTAAATGAATCATTTAACGTAGATCATCCCTAAAACAATGTTCAGTTCATTACAAATTTCAAGTAGATGTTTATTGGAAAGAGAGATTAGGGTAGGTGAGGGCCAATGCCCCCAGTCTGTCTGTCAGTAGAGCGCAGATGTTGAAGAGGGCTTTTATGTCTCTTCTATGGGTCATTGTTAATTATGAATGAATTAAAACTAGGGTTGTAACAGACTACAGCCATCTGTTTTATTTGATAATTAAACCGAAAAAATATTTAATTCTTTAGATTTCCATTAAAAAAGAACTTTTGTTGAAATTTTATACTTGTGTATTTATTCTTCGTGTATTATGAATTTCAATCAAGTTAACGTAGACACCATCGTATATAAAAATTAATTACTTTAATAAAATTTCATAACGTTTCTAGAGGAGTACAATTTTCGTTTAATTCGTCTATGCCTCCAGGACGCTGGTGACCTACCGTATAAAAGGTCATTCTTTTGCTAATCATTTTATGTTCTGTAGTGAGCTCGATTGCTTTTGGCACACTAGATTGCTTACTTCCTAAATTGTTCGCGTGTAGACCTATTATATATGTAAGTATGAAATATTTTGTGTATACGAAAAGAAGTGGCACAGAGAAGAAGAAAGGTATTACAGTCATTGTACCCAGATATGTGAAAGGTGACCATAAATGAGACCGATACCGTGTGAAAAATAGATACCTACTTGATGGCCCACGAATGGTAAAAAAGACATACACGTGGGTATAGTGATTGCATTACGAATTAACGTCGTTCAATAAATTAACAATGGCCATCAAAAATAAATTCGCCAGTCTGAGTTGTACAATACTTATGTTAAAATGTATAGGAAATGGTGTGTTATGTAGGTAACTTATTTTAAACATCCTGTGTATTTCCTATATTCTAGGAAACGATTAAAGATATTGTTACACTGATACAGAGTCGACGCACTTAGTTTTTAATGACTTTTTTATGACGTGTTATACGTAGAACGTACTAATAATAATTCGTGTTTATTTGAAAATTTTACAGTGGTGTACTATAAAATTTTTCAACCGAGACTTATCGACTAGATGCGATGCGCACCAGCAAACCCCGCCCTAAGAAGGTAGGTAGGGGTTGGAAGGGGCAGGCACTCTAGCTATTTCCTTCAAGTACGCCTATGAAATATGCAGGTATCGGCATACATATAGGGAAGTTGCACGTGATTGGCTGTCGGTTAAATAATACAGCCCTTCGGTCTTCCTACATCAGATCGAATTCAAGTCTCGGTTGAAAAATTTCACTCTACGTATGTACGACTAGGATTTTTGATCAGATTGTCCTACAACGGAGATAGGTGGAAAATCAGGAATGTGAACCACAAAAGAGGATTTTCGTGTTGTACAACGTTTCGTCAATTTATTTACTAACATATTCTAAAGTAGATGTTTTATCGCACTCGCAATAGTACTACATCTATTTATTATTTCAAGTTTGCATATCATATTAAGGAATTTTTAGCAAATATGTAGTCTTGATACAATCTACGCGAATACAAAGATGGCAAACTGATAACTGAACAGTCTGAACATGGTCATATTTGTGTTGGAAATAATCGAATTTTATATTTAAACGATAGCAAAGAGTTCTCAGCAGCTTGTGCTGCACTTTTTCAACCCCGTCTATCTGGGTCTGCGTGTAAGGAGACCAGATGACGGAGCCGTACATCAGAATAGGCAGGACTAATGAGACGTACAGGTGTCTCAGTGACTGGGCTGAGCGAAAGTCAATGGATGACCTAACGATAAAGCCCAATGTTTTTAATGCTTTATTTGTAGTATATTGCACGTGATCATCAAAGCAAAGGCTGGATGTGAAAATGACCCCTAAGTCTTTAACCTGCTCAACTCTCTGCACATTATTACCATCCATTGAGTAACAGAAGTGGCAGGCAGACCCTCCGCTAGCAAAAGACATGACATAAGTCTTATCGAAATTGATTTTTAATTTGTTAGACCCAGCCCAAGCCGACACTAAATCTAGATCAGATTGCATCGCATATGCGTCAGATAAGCTACTCACTCTATTGAACAACTTCACGTCATCCGCGTAAAGTAAAACTTTCAGAAACCTCAGCGAGCCGACCAAATCGTTGATAAATAAGATAAAAAGAATAGGGCCAAGGTTTGAGCCCTGCGGAACGCCCGACGTAACAGAAACAAACGGGGATTCATAACCACTTAGTCTGACTGACTGCTCTCGGTCCGATAGATAGGAAAACAGCCACTTCAGTAAACCCCCCTGAACCCAATGACTTTTAGTTTGTGCAAAAGAATCGCATGATCGACACTGTCAAAAGCCTTTTTAAAGTCAATATATATACAGTCTACTTGATGAGACTTGCTAAGAGTGTTGACAAAGTCATTAAACAGAACAAGGTTTGTGACAGTGGAGCGACCAGCAACGAAGCCATGCTGCTCCTTTACAATAATCGAAGAGTAGGTATCAACAACATGGTCGGCCACCAAGGAACCTAAGAGTTTGGAGAGAGTACATAATATTGAGATCGGCCTGTAATTACTAATATCACAAGTGTTTCCGGACTTAAAAATAGGTTGTATGAAGGCACGTTTCCAAACGCTAGGAAAGATGCCTGTCTTGAGTGAATCATTGAACAGTGCTTGAATCGGTAATCTTAAGTTAGTCCAGCAATTTTTCAGGAAAAACTGCGGAATATTATCGGGACCGGAGTTAACAGAATTCTCTTGTTTATTGAAAGCAGAGTCCAATGATTCAATCGTAATAGTATAGTAGTCCTCCAAATGAGAGCAATCATCTAATACAGAGTCGGAAAACAAACTACGTTCACAGTAAACAGATTTGAAATAATCCGAAAAAAGGTTGACTATACTTTGGCCATCAGTGGCATTGCGCTTTACACCGTTAGACTCTAGGAGCATCTCACTGGGAAAACTATGACTAGTCTTTAAATTTTTTTACAAAACGCCAGAAGGATTTTCTATCACGACTTAGAGAATTTTCGACGCCTGTAATGTAGTCTTTGTATAACAGTCTTGACAAACACAAGCATCTTGCTCTAAAATACTTAAACTGTATATAGTGCTGATCCAGGCGCAGCTTATTTTTCGCTCTGAGAACTCTGAGGGCATCCTCCTCGGAGGCACACCTTACCTGAAGAGGAGGAGGTCGGTTTTTATATAAAGGAGAGCTCTTTAAACGCTTTGCCTCAATGTTTTGGAGATTCAGATTACTGATCTTGGAGAGGGCTTCAGTGAGCATTACTTTAAGCTCCTGTGATGATGACTCTCGCTTTCCTCCCTTACCATCTTGAGAACCCGAGCATAAACCCAAGCCATAGAATATCAAGTTGCATTTCTTATACAACCGTCTATTTATCTCCTGGAAGGTGGTATCTAGGTCTGGCTTGTCAGTGTTGGATTTAAGCTGAGCCATGTCAGATTTGATCTCCCCAATTTCACTGCACGGACTTTTAAATCCTGGACGTCACTTTTAAGCTTCTTAGCAGTTTCCATAAATTCATTTACCTTTGACATCATTTTACTCATTTCACCAACTGTAGCTTCAATTTTCTGGAAAGTACCACTCATGTTTGCACTAATACCCCCGTTGGATTTACATGGCGGGCAGACGTAGACAACTAGAGGATCCTGACTCTTCAGGATAAAAACTCGCTGCGCCGTGGGAGATACTCCTGTACAGTCCACGGTGGCGTGAAACAATTTTAGGCAGCAGCTACAGGGAATAATATTCTCTGCTTTAAAGGGTTCACTACACTTTGCGCACGTGTTTTTTTTGAGGTTACAATTATATATTTATCAACAAAAATGCACTTATGGGACAAATAAATGTTCCCTAGGGCTCCTTTAAGACAAGAAGTAACGCATTTTCTTTATTTTACACAAGGAAATTGGCGTTCGAAGAGCACAAGTACATGTGATATCCCCTTATTTTCAAGGTTTATAAATTATTTTATATAAACGAACATAACTTTATGAATCGATCTTAATGATTCTTTTTATGTTTGGTTCAATGGATTCAGTATATTTTCTAAGTGGTCTTATATAATTCTAGACTTGAAGATTCACCAGAGAACTCCCCAAAATTAAATAGAAAATGTAAAGTAATTAAGGTACTGTCGGTTTATGACAATCCTAGAATAGAATAGGTTAGACTAGGTTGGGTTAGGTTACTGAAAATTGTAAAACAATTGACTTTAAAAACCAAAATATCCAATCCAAAAAATAAAATAAAGTTAACAAAACATTAGAAAATAATTATTTTATTGTAAATTCAAAGTCGATGTAGGCACCTGTAACAAACTGGGTGCTATATTAGGTACTGAGTGTCGACTTCGAATTTATAAAAATAAAGTTTATAGGAATATTCTTTTTACATGTAAAATTTTCAAAAGACAAATTAATTTACAGTATTTTTTTTTAATTACATATTTATCATTTCTGAAAGTAGTATGGGGTCTTAATAAAAATTTAAAAAAATTTTAAATTAGTTTATTGATACCATACAATTGCTATTAGAAACATAAAAATATTCTTTGCAAATTATCACTTTTATTACAACTATTGTTATTGTTTATTTATGTAATCAACGTTGGTGGAAATTTCGGGGACATTATTGTCAGTGTCATTTAATACAATCGGCGTCTCGTGTACATTTTCATCCACCGAAATTTGTGAGACGACACACTGGTCCGGATTTTCCTTTACGAGACTTATTTCCATTTCGGAAATTATATTAAAACATTTAGATTTCGCCAAAACTTGCATGAACGGCGGAAATGTTCTAACCGTTTCCGCCAAGTATGCGAAAAAGTTCCTCAACGCGTCGTTGTCCCTATCGATTTTGTAGGGAAGATGGTTTGTATCGTTGAATGGATCGTACGCCACCCCTATTCTGTTTGCAGCTCGTACGTCCATAGCACTTGCTTGGGAATAAGAATCGGGGTAGTCGACTTCGTACGATCTCGGAGAAGACGACGTCTCGTTTTTTATAGATACCTCTTCATTAGGATTCGACGTGTCTCCTGATAATAGATCTCGAGGTTCTCGACAATCTATTTATAAAGAAACAGAAATATATATATATTTTTTAATATAATGAATTGTAGGTGCCTACTCATTTCTTTACCTGATGACGACGAGGGATCGTATTTTATCTTAAGAAATGGTATTAAAAATTCCATTTGTTTTTCGTATTTCCAACGTTTCGACCGTTTACGTAATTTACTGTCGTTGATACCCTTATGATCCCTATATGCTCTTCTGAAGGATCCTCTTAGGTTTGACCAACGCTCTCTACACTTGTGAACTAAAAAATAAAACAATAAGAAGCGCACCCCTTTAATATTATTATTAGAATGTACCTGGTTGTGAAATTTGTTCCGCAATTTCGTTCCATATCCTTTCCTTCCTCACAACGTCGCTATATTTGGGTAAGGTGCAGTCGTACAGCTCCCTGTGTTGTCTCACAAGGGCTATGAGCATTTCTTCATCCAGATCTTCGTTGCTATCCATCTCTGATAAATGTTCTTTCTTTCTGTCCCTTGTAAAAAGGTGCTTAATAAATAGATGTTATTCTTGATGTGTTTGTGACGCATGGAAAACGGACCCTTTCGGTTAGTTTCGATTGACTCCAGGCGTCTGTCTGTTTTGCCCCGTTCCCGTCCGGGGCGGGGGTGCGGGCTAGGCAGGCGGCATGCGATCGAACATTTTTGCACGGACGCTACCGAACAAACCACGAGACGGCCGGACAGTTATCCCAGTCGAATTAGAGGACAATCCAGGGAAGAATATTGTTCAAGGGAAAAGACGCTTTACGCTTTTTTATTTTGAGACATTAATCGGTAAAGGACCTCGCATTTTTCTTAAAGAAAATCGTCTGGAACTTAGGAAATTTTTCGAAAATTTTATTAGAATTTAATAAAATTACGTAAAGTGAGTCATAGATATCAACAACAGTAAACAAATTAGTACATATTTCGATACAAAATTATTTGATGAAATTATATCTTTTTTTAATTCTAAGAATAATCGAAAAATATTCAGTTCGAAGATTGATAGGACATCTAATATTTTTAATTATTTGCGAACAGTAATCTAACTATTTCGCTCTGCCCCTCTTTACTCCTGTTTACGCCTTTAATATGTCCCTTACTAGACCTTTAATACCTCAGAAAATGTTCCACCATTCAATCTCTCCTTTTCCTTATTGCCACTTCTTTCATCTCTCAAAATGCACATCTCATTTTCCGTGATGACTTTCATAGCGTCCTTTGTTTTGAAATCCACTCATCCAATTCCTTTGGAATTTTGAACCATCTTCAATATGGAAGCATCTTAAAACGTGTTGAGCGTTTTTTTTCTTCTCCTATTTTCTAGATTGCTCTGTCCACTCACAGCATCCCCATTTCTATTTCTTTGTATCTACGATATTTTCGTCATAGCACCACATTTCAAAAGCCTCCATTTTTTGGCTCTTTCAAAAGTACCGTTAACTTCTGTTGAAATATGCTGCACCTTGAACCATTTTAGAAGCTCATCCTTCGTTGCATGCTTGGTCAATATTTTGTCGAAACCATTTGGTTTCATCAGAGAGCCATCAGCAGAATATTGAATAAGCAGGGTCACCTGTTAAACAGTCAAGATTAACAAATCACCACAGACGGTGAAGACAACGCCATTTGAAGCGATTAGCTGAAATTTGGGTTCAATAACCTACACGATCCTTTAAATTTAGGTGGTCTCCAAAGGACATTATAGACACTCATCCTCCTTCTTTGAAGGTTTTTAAACGTTTCTTCGAATAATACATTCTTGATAAATATTATGGCAAAGCGCGTTCAGTAGAATATTGACTAAACTGGGACACCTAGTAAGCATTTAAGATCAACAAACTATCACAAACGGGAACAAAACGCCATCTGAAGTGATTAGTAGCAATTTAAATTAAAAGAATATGTATATGTATATGTTTTATTATTTATTTGTATTTTAAAATAGCCATGTCTCTTTAACAGCAAAAGGCATTACCATTATATAAGCTCCTCGTATTAAGTACTATTGAAATTCTTAAAGTTTATTATTATTTATTCTATTTTTACATTTTATATTCTTTTAAGTGAATTATAGAATTTTTTCTATTTGTTTCAGCATTCAAAAGATGAAACCTTAGTTCGTGATCCGTATTCTTCAGCGTGCAAGATGGAATCCGTAGTGTTTCAAAGACATCGCGGCGATGTATCTGACGTAAGTCTTCTAATTAGCTTATAGAATAACCTTTTATGTCATATACTTACTTCAACAGATAAGGAGAACGTTCCTTAGCCTGAAATAAAAACGAAAATTTTTTTCTCGAAACTAGCTTCTACTAAACCTTTTACGTTAATTTATTCTAATTTATTTATAAATCAAATATGAAATTAAAACCTATTTTGCCTAGTACAAGTTAAGGGCCAAACAAAATTTTTTTCAAGAAAAATATTACAAATCGTGCTTCATCTCTATTCAGATGAAACCACTAGTCCTTTTTGTTTTCATCAGCTCGCCAGAGACAGTTCTGATGGACTGACTACCGATCAAACTGAATATCCTGGTTAACAAATAGATTGATAATAAGTCACAGGCAGTAAGTAAACGCCATCTGGCGAGTTATTATAATCTGCAGATTCACTAACAACCAACAGTACCCTTTTCCAAATTAAGGGTATTCAAACTTGATGAAATGAACCCAGAAATTAAATTAAAAAAAAGGAATTTTATGTAGAATTTTTGTATTATAATTTATTTGTAATATTAAATTCTTTGAAGTCTCATTAAATTCTAAAAATAGTAAAATTTTAAGAAGTCTTTAAATAGAGCAATTAAAATTTGTTGTAATAATGCAAAAAAATGTTATAAACCTGAAACTTAAAAAAATTTGGAGTGATGCATCTACAGAAAAAGTCAACTAATGATCCAGTCATAATGACACTTAACTCTTGGTATCTTTCGATTACTGCATTAGTTTTTGTTTTTAAAATTGGAAAACTGGTTTATTTTGGAGGTTTCTTCTAAATAATGAGTAATTAATCTCTAAATTTTTTGAAATGGACAATTTTAAAGGCTCCGAACAATACTTGTTTCTTTTTAAAAATAAAAATAGTGACTGGAGTATGGTGGGTAAAGTTTATCACCATGCACAGTTTAGTTTATAGTTTTTAGATCTCGGCAATTGGAAGTAATTGTACAGATGTAAACTATCAAAAGTCGCGAGGTATAAAAAATATAGGAAGTAAAATCGAATGAATGTAACGGATGTAAGCGTAACGGAACTACCGCTGCTACTTCCATATCTGTTCCCTACCCATCTTATACTAAAAGCATAGGGAAAGGGAAACGCGCTAGCACGTTTAGATCTGTCTGGTGACTAGAGCGAGTGCGTGAACACAAGAGTAGCCATCAGACCATGAGGAACATAACGTTAATTTTCTTTTCTCCATGATCTTGCCATCCACTTGCGGTTATGATGCTAGATAGCCCTTTATCTTTCCTTAATAATAAGAGACTTTAGTCGTACTGGATGGAAGTACGTGGCAAAAATGTGTAATGGGATGTGTATGTATTTGACCAAAACAACGTATTTCCCATAAAGTGAGTCCAGAGTATTTTGATTAACGTTAGGGTATTAAAAAAAGCAGTGATTTTGAATAAAATGTTTGAAATTTTTTGAGATTTGCTCAAGATTGATGTTCCAAATTGTTGGAGATTGTTCTACAACATTCCAGATTTATCTGGAATTTTCTTGAATGTTCAAAAATATCATTTTCAATATTGAAAAACGATCTACTGTCTTCCAAATTTTTCGAGGATAACGTAAAATGTTCCAAATGTTTTACAATGCTAGAATGTTCAAAAATGTCGTGTGCGCATGATTAACTCAACAAAAGTACATGTTGAATGTATCAAGTGTTGAAATATTCCTCCAGTTAGCAATATTGAAACGTGTTCATGATAAATCTTCATTTGATGATTTAAGCTTAATATAGCACCATGTGTTCTTACAACTCAAAAGAAATTGAACCATGTGTGTCTGTTTTATGTTACTTAATAATAGTAATACATACAACAAAATCACATTCCACCCAGTGATTACACACTGTAAAATTAGTTGTGTATGCATATACGAGATACGTATGGAGTTGAGGTCGATACACATTTGCGTGTTTTTTTTTTTTAGGATAAAATTAGCGCCGTCAATTGTTGTTAGTCTTCAATTTTGGCAGTGAACTAAGTGGATACAACTTGTACCTCTAGCACATACTGCATAAATCAGCCATAGTCATGTTTATTAATAAAATAGTAATTTAGATCGCTGTTTAATATTAATAATTACTTACAACATCTATGCAACGTATAATCCACGATATTTAAATATATGTACATTATTATTAATTTATTTGTTTAATTAACCATAAATGATCACCGACAGCGCTGTGAATGATTTATCTATTAAAAAAAAATCAGTTGTAATTTTGAGAGTGATTTTTTTTTAACAATAAACGTTATTTCACAAGAAACTGCACCACGTGAAATTTGTATATTACATGCTACTCCTTTTTGGTATTCTTTTTTTATATATTCATGATTTATAAACCAAAAATGTTGATTTCAAAAGTTGGTCCATAATGCGAATAAAAAATAACGACCACACACAAGCATAGAAATTATTGGCAGGATTGTTTTTAGTACGATAGGGTACCAGGTACAAATGGAGAGGGTGGGGCAGTAAGTAGCGGTGATGAGTTTGGAAATAGCACACCAAATTCCACCCAATTGTCTGTAAGCAGTGAACCTCCATCAAACAGAAACAAAGGACTTTCTGTCCTATACCATGGTACCTGGCCTGTAGAACGTGCTATGTGGAACTCGGAGCCCACTAATTTAGCTCCACCACCACCTGCATCACATTATAACGGATCTGTACGTTTCCTTTACTATTTTTTTTTTTTTTGAGGAAAGGGGAATTTATGATAGAGTTGAATCAATTTTCATGACTTGAGAAATGGTAGTCAATGTAATGAGTACTTCTTGTAGGAAATGGAAAGTGTGATCAGTTTCGCTTCAAGTTCAGGAGGTGCTCCTTTGGACAGAGTATTAAGCAGTCCCGATAGGTCTCGAAGGTCTTCTCAACAGTTGGAGGCAAAAGTTGATATGGTGTATAGCTTGCTAGCGATGTTAGGGGGTCAAGAACATGCCGATATGGGCGAAACATTACTCGCCTTGAGTACGAATCCTGAAAGTTGTATGGCCATGAGACAGTCAGGTAGCTCTCGGTACCATTTTCCCCATTTACTCTTTTACGTGAAGAGGTCTTTAAAAAATGATACCAGGTGGAGAGATATTGTCATACTTATTTTTTTTTTATAATGGTTTTAATAGCTTTATTTATTTATTAAAAATAAAGCTTAGTGCATCTCCCATTGGGAGTAAGTCAGTACCTAACCACTAATGGTTTTAATCTCCAAGACTTGAAACTTAAGTATTTGATTTGGTCCTCAAAGACGTATTCACGTACCAAGTAGTGAAAGCAGTCCACTCCACTCTTTGTCGTCGCGTATTTAACGGTAATGGATTTTTAGGGTGCATTCCATTACTAGTCCAACTGGTGCAATCCGACAAAAATTCGACCACGCGTAAGAAAGCTTCACAAGCTCTCCACAATTTGGTCTATTCAAATCCGGACGAGAAGCAAAAGAAGCGAGAAAGTCGCGTGTTGAAGCTTTTGGAACAGACGAGGGCTTACATTAGTTTTCTCAGAAATCAAACCGACTTTAATCCGGAAGATTTAACTTTAAGCGAAGGTTCGTTACAAAAGATAAAAAAAAAAATTGGACAAAAAAACCAATCAGTTCTTTCTCTTTCTAGACGGTGATAAACATCCCGTTCAAACAATGGCTCATCTCATGAAACTTTCGTTTGACGAGGGACATAGACAAGCAATTTGCCATTTGGGCGGCATTCACACCATCGCCAGTTTAATCGAAGTACGACAATAAATTATTGACCCACTATCACTAAATTCCAAGAAATCAATTTCACATCCCTCATTTAATTTCAGGTAGAGCACTCCGAACACGGTAATAACATTGATAATACTTACTGTGTCTTATTAAGACGATATGGTTGTATGGCCTTAACTAATTTAACTTTCGGAGACAGCGGCAATAAAGCATTGCTGTGTAGTTTAAAAACATTCATGTATGCTTTAGTGTCTCAGTTGGAAAACACAAATGACGAACTGTGTCAGGTAAACAAAATTTTCTACTCTTGTTTTGATTTTTAAAAGTAAGAGTGCTTTTATGACACTCCAGGTGACCGCAAGTGTATTGAGGAACCTTTCGTGGCGTGCAGATTCCACGAGCAAAGAAGTCTTGCGAGAAATCGGTGCCGTTGTCCAACTGATGAAAGCAGCCATGGTCAGTAATAAAGAAAACACTTTAAAATCGATACTTTCGGCTCTCTGGAATCTATCTGCTCACTGTTCAGAAAATAAAGCCGAGATATGTGCTGTGGAAGGTGCTCTAGGATTTTTAGTCGACATGTTATCGTACAAGTCTCCCACAAAATCTTTAGCAATTATCGAAAATTCAGGTGGAATTTTAAGAAACATTTCCAGCCAAATAGCTGTCAGAGACGACTACCGTGAGATTCTCCGCTCTCACAATTGCCTCCAAGTTTTGCTCGATCTTCTAAAATCTCCCAGCTTAACAATTGTCAGCAACTCCTGCGGAACTCTATGGAATTTATCGGCAAAGAACGCTCAAGATCAGGATTCACTTTGGCAGATGGGTGCTCCAACCATGTTACGAAGTCTTAACCATTCCAAGCACAAGATGATTGCAATGGGAAGTAGCGCAGCGTTAAAAAATCTGATAGCTTCAAGACCTTCACACAATCTGGTGGCAGAATTAGACTCTACTGCTAAAGCTATGGATTTACCCACTTTACCTTCGCTGGGCGCCAGGAAACAGAAAGCTTTGATGGAAGAATTGGACCAGAACTTAACCGAAACGTTCGAAAATATTGACAAAGATTCTCCAACCAAAAATAACACTCACGAAGAGAAATTTAATTTTGAACAATTAAACAAGAAGTACGCTCACAAAACCAAATGGGATGTGGGACGGTCTGGGAGCCAGGAGTACATGTCTCTTACTGAAGGAATTACGGGTCGCGAATCGAGGAATTGTAAAAGTGACACATGTCTCGATGATGAGCTAAGTAACACGTTTCGAAGCCTAAACATCGATCATCAATTTGTCAAAATGAATAAGTGTGCCTCCAACTTTACCAAAATACAAAATGACCTTTCCGGTCGTTACGATGAGATTGAACCACCAGAAAGACCAATCGATTACAGCAGAAAATATAGCGAAACTAAATTACCAAAAACCACTATTGACGCATGTTCTAATACCAAAGTGTCTCAGTTGGAGGAAGAAAGTTTCGGTATTTATGCCGAAACAGATCTCGATCAACCTACAGACTATTCTTTACGCTATGGAGAAGACGATTCGGACCCAGAAGATATGTGTTCTCAGAACAAAGCTCATGATTTCGTGGCGGATACCATAAAAACATATTGCACCGAAGACACTCCCTATGAAACTCCCTTCAACTTCTCCACAGCTACGTCCATGTCAGACCTAAGAGATGTTGATAAACAACCGGTCACCGATAACGATAAAATAAAAACAGACACCAGCCAGAAGAAACCTTCTAATATTGATGATGAGAAAGATCGTTGTTCAGTAGAGGACGTTTCGGAAACTGAAAATAGACAAGAGACTACCGAAAAACCGTCAAAGTCAGAGTTCAGTTCGGGATTGATGTCGCCGGAAAAACCTGTGCGGTATGCGGAAGAAGGTACTCCAGGGTACTTTTCAAGGGTCAGCAGTTTTGGATCTTTGAATTCAATGCCTTTAAACGACAGCGGGAAAGTTAGCGAATTAGAAAAGGCCCCTAAAACAGCAGTAACATGTTTTGAAGATGTCCCAGGTGCTAGTAGATCAGAGGCAACAAAAGACGAATCAAAGCCTGTTACAGCTGCTTCCGAAGGTGAGAAAACAGCGAAACATTTTTGCCTAAGATTCCATGGACTATTTTTCGTTACAGGAAAAGTCGTTAAATTCGATAGGGGTATTGACTACCACGAAGAAACTCCTTTAATGTTTTCAAGGTCTAGTTCCTTAGCGTCTTTGGATAGTATCGAACAACATTCCATCCATGAGGACCGGGAATCTGTAGTATCCGATTTCAGGTAATTTTTTTATCTTACATTACAAATATATCGGGCATGACCGTATTTTTTTTTGCAAATGCTTAACTAAATGCACAAACACTATCGGTAGCTAAACAAACAAGCGTTATCTTCTTCTTATCTAGTCTATGTTTAATATGTAAAGTCGTGTGTTCCCAGTTATTTTTGTACTTGCATGAAGATAATATTGCACATACAACTCTACACTACAGAAGTTTCAACTCGATTATGCTAACCGTTATTTTTTCCATTTACAGCCGTCTGACCAGTGGGATAGTGTCCCCTAGTGAACTTCCGGATTCTCCGACTCAAACGATCGCTCCGAGCCCCCGAAGACGTAAATCTTCTCAAGATTATCCTTCGACTTCAAAGGGAGTTTTTAAGTCGCCTGATTCAAAACAGAATCAAGTCACCACAAGGCCTTTGCACAAACCCAGTGTTTTTGAAGACAATGTCACGAAATTTAAAGAAGAAAATACACCGGTACAATTTTCAACAGCCACCAGTCTCAGCAGTTTGACCTTTGACGATAACGAAGGAGGTCTTTTAAAAAAGAACAACAAAAATGTAAGTCGTTTTTTTTTTTAATTATTGCATTTTCCTAATCATATAAGTTGGGCGGATGGATGAATAAATATATGTGTATATATAAATGGCGAAAGTTTAAATAAGATAAGAGACGTGTATAAACTGAAGTGAAACTGTTTGATGGTAAAATCTTATCGTAAACAAAATCATCGATAAAAAGATCAACATTATTTATGGCGGTGGGAAGTAAATGCGTTTTTATCATTATTATCAGGAAACATCTGTGCTGACAACAAATGAAACCGTTATGGAAGCTACGAAAGAAACTACAGAAAAACAAGATTTAGGTCAAGAAAAAGAGGATGACGGTAGTGAAGAGGAAGACGAACACATTTTAGCGGCTTGTATTAGCGATGGCATGCAAAATAACAGGTATGCTCTTTAACTTTGTCTCTTACACAACATCTATTAATAATATTTCCTTTTTCTAGGCACCGCCAATCGAAAGAAAGTTCGATTTCGTCAAGGATTCCAACTTCAGTAATTGGTTTCAAAAATCCCTTGACACCAATTCGTCTTCCTGCCTCCGGTGTCGTACTAAGACCGTCTTTGTCTACCAATGTTCGCGCTTCTGACGTCCACTCGGACACCCTACACAACTACTGCACCGAAGACACGCCCGCAATGTTAAGTCACGCGGGATCCCAATGTAACTTAAGCACCCTCTCGACCGTAAACGAATCACCACCGACGAAAAAAGACGAAAAGAACGACCTGTCAGACGACAGTAGCAGTGCTCTGTCTGCTGATAACGATAACATACTTGCAGAATGTATTCAATCTGCCATGCCTAAACCACGTCTAAAACCGGACCTCGTAGGAAATGGGGTTATGCCAAGATCACAAATACAAACGAGTACGCCTCTGGTGAAGACACGAAATAGACCTAATGCGGAAGGGGCTGCATGCAAAGAAGGCGTGGCTAAACATAACTATCAACCTTCTTCCTTTTTAGGGGCCAGCGACGAAACGGAAAGATACGCTGTTGAAAACAGTCCTTGCCATTTTTCATTGAGATCCAGCCTAAGCGACTTGACTATAGATGGAAGCATTTGTGGTGTTGCAAGGTATAGTATCTGCCGTATATTGTCTGAAGCTCATTTTTTATGAGAAGTTTATTGTTGCAAACGTTGTCTCATTATCTATCACAGTTTCAGAGATACAAGGTGTTTTTGGAAGATTTACCTTTTCGAAACCTTATAGAGGTTTTTCGAAAACGTACATTATTAAATTAAGAATTTATTTATAAAGAAAATGCGTCGGCTTTTCGTTTTATTGATTTGGTTTTTATTTGTTTTCGTTCTTTTCACAGACGAATAAACAATACAACAGAGGAGACGGAAGAGAAAGCGAGAAAACAAGAAGAAATAGATCCAATAGCTGGTCCTAGTTCATTGGAAAAAGGTTAGTAAATAACTTGTTGTACGCTCACCTTTTTTCTCAAACATCGTCTCGAAGACTTTCATTTTTATTTCCGAATACGATTGCTTACCGTTAATGTTTTATATAGAACCGACGCGACACGTTAATTGAAATGATGATTAATAATGCCGTATCGAAATCGCCCAAGCAAACGGTCTTACGGTCTTTTATAGTTCAATTCGCCCGGTCATTTACTAGACCAGACATCGTAACGTTATCGTCTGTTGAAATAATTGTAATTTTTTTTCTGGTAATATCCAGTTGTGGCGTAGTAACTAACCTCGGGCAATAATTAATTTTTTTCATTCATTCATTTAAGGAAACATCTCAAACGCTGATCTTCCTCGGAGAGATTCTCTTTCCTCGCTCAGCGTTGAATCTTTTGGATCGACAGAACAAGAGCAAGCCCTTTTAGAACAATGTATATCATCTGGTATGCCAAAGAATAAGCCTTTTCAAAATCTGTGCGAAAAATCGTCACCAGTTCCCGCAGGATCTTCTACGAAGTCGCCCAAATTACCCAAAGGAGAGCGCGACGTACGTCCCATTAATTGGAGCGAAAGGGACAGAGACCTGTGGCAAGAAGAGGAGTTGGAAGAAATTAAGTTAACAAAGACGAGTTCAAAAAACGTATTTGTCACGTCTGCTGCCGGGATCACGGTGCCAAAGAAAGGCGAAATGTGTCCCGATCTTCGAGCTACGGTGGCAGGCGGCGAAAACACCGCAACAGAGTCCGTTCCAGGGCCGAATCTCAACCCAGAGGATCGAGGGATGCGAACACCAGACAACACAACAATACGGGACAACATCAGGTGTTCGTTTTCCGAAGGAAGGTGCTCGACCGTACTCACGAAGAGTGGGTCTAATACGGCGAGAACTGACGAAGAATCTGGTTACGAAACACGAATAATATCCGAACAAGACTCGGCTCTCGATGATAAAACCCCAACTGACATTAAAATCGATAATCGAATGCTCGATCCCGATGCAATGATAGAGTCGCTAGATAGATTTACTGCAGAACTTGTCTCACAAGCCGAAGTCCATCTCAACAAAGATAAATCGACGTTATCGACCACTTTTGAGGGCGATACATGGAATGACGATGACGTTTCCTTCCCTAGTGTATCAGGAAGTGCTCCGAATGTTATTACCTTCAAAAGCGATTCAGATACACCACCAGAAGACCTTAAACCCCATGAGATTGTAAGTATCGATTCCGTTGATGGCCAGGAGCAAGAAAAGAATGAAGATAAAAAATCCAACGACTTCTCTTCGTTAGACAGTAATACAATGACGGAATCGACCTTAATAGCGATGGAAGCCACAAAAATGGCAAGTGTCATTCAGAATCAGGGTGTAATGACCCAGAGCATAGCAAGCATACATTCCTTAGAACTCGATCTTATCGAGCCGCCTTCACAAATGAACTCCTTAACTAACAGTATTAATATAGAAAATATCACGCCTAAGCATAGTCCAAAACTGTCCAGAAGGAAGAAGATGCTGCAACCAGGCCTTCTGGCACGTAGAGCACTTAATCATCACCATAATCAAACCTCCAGCTTGGATAGTTTATCAAATTTGGACAGTATAAATCCACCATCAGGAATGTGCGATCTCCTAGACATGGAAGGAAGTGCCAACAGTATCCCTAGTCTTACCAGTGAAGTGGCTGACTTGAAACTAGATTTCGTGGCTTCTGGTCCTGTTACATATAACTTGGATAAATGGCAAGCACCGAATCCTATTTTCAAGATTAAACAACCCTTAAATATATTCCATGAAATTAGTAACAGTTCAATTTGTGATCTGGAACATATAAATCCTCCATCGCTCTTAAACGAAATAACTGATATGAATAGTTCCCTTGCTGACGTCGAAACGTTGTTTGAAGACGCCAATACTCATGCAAAGACTGAAGACGACATAACACAGTACTCGGATGCGTTAAACACAACACCAATACCTTCCGACTTGGCTTCGAGCAGCGCAGATTCCACACCGAAGAAGACCAAGAGTCTCAACAAACGTCTTACGCCCAAGCAAAAAAGAAATTTGACACGCGAACGTTACAGAACGTATACTATTGCGGCAGAGATGGTTGTTAGTGAAGAACATAAAAGGGTAACTCAATCGCAAACGCTCGAATCATCTGAATCGAGCAAAACCACTCCGAAAGAAAGAAGGCAGAATGACAGAAATCGTTTTCAGACGCAAGTACTTGACGAATCTGTGACTATTGCGCTGCAGAAAATGCAAAACGAAGCTACTAAATCTGCCGAAGAAGCTGCCGGAACTTCGTCAGCGGCTAGCAGTCCGCAAAAGAATTCGCCAAAATTTCGAAATTATGCTCAAAGGCGTCTGGAGAACAGGGAACGATTCAAAACACGTACTTTAAGCGAATCTAGTATTTCTCCGGATATTTCCAGTTCATCTCCAACTCACAACGAAGATCTTCACAGTCTTATACGGAGAGAAGCAAATCTCGTTGTCAAATCCCTTAAAGAGGCTCGTGCTGCTGCCGATGAACTTCTATTAGATTGCGAAACGCTGAGTTTAGTGTCAAATGATGATGATTCAGAACATAACTCTAACTGTTCCATAAATTACAGGACCTATACGAAACACACGAGCACCAGAAAAGGTAGTTTCTCTATGGTCAAACAACCACCACAGTTACCAAAAGATCCAGTTCCTCTAGAATGTTCCCCTAATACTTACGACGAGTCAGATTCTGAAAGTGATAAAGACCCTTCAACCCTTACAATACCTCAAAAACCTAAAATAGTTAAACCGTCAGACACTTCAAAAGAAAAAGAACCAGAAAAGGAACCAGCGAAAAGTATTAGAGGACGAAGAAAACCTTTATATTCGAGCGCAAAACCTATTAGAGAAATAACCTCTAACCTCGTCAGAAATGTGACGTCTGTCCTCAAAAACAGTGCATCATCCCTGTCCAACCCTCAAAAACAAACAGAGCTTGTTGCATCGAAACCGCCAGTTCCAAAATACCAAAATAAGAAACCTGCGTCTCCACAGACCCAAGCCAAAATTGTAACAAATAATAGAAGAGGCATAGGAAGTCCAAAAGGGGGAAGTTCAGGATCTGCAAGTGCCAGTAGTTCAAAAGTGAGCAGTCCTGTAAGGACCCCCGGTTCTGGGAGCCCTAAAAAGACCATCGTTACTAAAAAACCTGTTGCACCAAATGTTAGATCTCCGGGAGTAACCAAGAGTAGTCCTGTTATCGGTGCCGCTACTAGAACTCCTCCCACACTAGAAAGACAGGGAACGTTTACTAAAGAAGACCAGGACAGCAGTACCAGCAAGAGTAGTAACGGTAACAGTAGAATTCCCACTCCGTCGTCGTCAAGGATAGGAGGTGCTTCCAGAATTGCAAGGCCAATCTCACAACCCAGTAGTCGATTCATTCCCAAGCCCAAAACGACTCCCCACACCCCTGAGAAAGTAGCTAAAAGTTCTACACCGGTTGGAAAGGTTCGTGCGTTTTATTTTATTTTTATCAAATTTATAATTTATTTGTTAATTATTAATAGGTGGCACCAATGAAGTCCGTGAGTGCCGATCGTTCAAGAAAACCCGGTATTCCGTCGAGTAATGTGTTTACAAGGTCACCAAGTGCCGATAGTAGAGTAACAACGAGACAGATGGCCGCCTCCATACAAGCGAATGAAACGAAAAACCTGCCTCCTAGGTCAGTAAGTAGTATCACGCCAAGGTCTACCAGTAATTCCAGTATATCCTCAAACGGATCTAGCTCAAGAAAACAGCAGGTCAGTAAAATAGCTAGTTTATGGAAGAAAGTCGAAGAACAAAAGAACAAACCCCAAAAACCTGATTCGCGCGTCTGGATTCAACCTAATAAACCAGAGGTTTTGGATTAATTAATTTTTGTTCAGTTAATGTAATACATAGTTGTGTTTTGTGATCCTGAAAAAAAAGTAACAATGACTCGATTGATTGTCTTCTAAATTATTCTTCTAAGATTTTAGGGCCATGATTGTGCTTATTGTAGTGTATTGTTTTAACTATTTAAGATCGTTCCCAATTTAGATCATATTCTACATTTACTGTTTAACACGTGCAAGAAATTTCGATCCTTTTTGCGGTACTAATGTTTAAAATATTAGTGTTTGATCAATTACGTTATTAGTGTTTGATCAATTACGTTTTACTCCATAACAATTTTATTTTTGTCACGCCTTTGAAATTTTGAGAATTGAAGAAGGATTGCTAAAAGAATATTTTTCATACAAAATCAATTCAAATTTTCCTATAAAGCGTGTTTAAAATAAATGACATTCTCAACTTCCTTCACGCAACCGTCTGACCAGTAGCATACGACTTGGCAACGTCGCAACAACATGGAATGTAAAGATGATCAGTTTCATAGTTATCAAGGCGTAAGTGCTAATGCGTAAGTAAAAAAGAATCTATTGGCCAAGGGATTTGTGTTTGTTTTTATATAATTTAGCTAGGCGATCTACATATAAATTATATTATAAATGAATAATTTTGGGCATATATGCCTGTACGATTACAAATAAATAAATAAATAAACATAAAAGTCAGTGATTAAAACTGTTAGGTGTTAAAATATAGTTTAATGGTGCATTGTGGCGAGTAAGTGTTGTGTAAATGGATGCAAAGGAAATTATAACTTCGAGAATCGTGTTGATTCAATTCAAATATGCGACGTTGTCAAGTCCCTTAAGGTCAATTTATCTGCTTAGGAGTATAGCAGATGGTGCAAAATAACGCTGCGCTGGTCAATAAATGTAATTTGCGTGGGAAAAATATTTCCGTAGTGCGAGGGCGAGAGGTCGTTGGGAACGTTCTTAACTCAGTATTGTTTTGAGTGCCATTTTTATTAGATTCCATGACTGATTGATTAGTAATTTTATGTGACTGGTTTTTATGTGTTTAGCTTTTTTTTTTTAAGAAACAGCATCATCACATATTAACCGAAGAAAATATTAACGTTATAATAAAATTCGGTTAAGACTGAAATATAAAATAATGCGTAAATACTTAGTTAATAAGGATTACTTGTGATTTTTTAAAGGACATTATTTCGTTAACATTTCGATAAGCACAACATGTTCTTCAAATAAAGAAAAACATATATACATATATATATATATAACGTTCTTTGGACAAATTATATCTAAAATAAATGTTGAGTAACATCTCTGTGTCTTTAGGTATTTATTTATTGTAAATGCTTATTTTCTAGTCAAATAAAAACGAAATAAAAAAAGCATTATATGCATTGAACATGAGATTAATAAGTATTGGTATATACATACATACTAGGTTGTGTAAATAATATAATTAATAAATGAGTAAGTCTTTATTAATTCATATTTAATTTTTATGTAAGGTAGCTTTCTTTTCGTATATACAGAAAAAAGATGTTTTTAATGTAGATTTTGATAGTGACGAAGCTAAAATTGCCATTATTTTTAAAGTGAGTTTTAATTATTATGCAAGTCCTTTGTATTGCGTTCCACTTAAATAAAAACTTTTAGAATACAATTTTTTTCACTAAAAACGCACCATAAACAAATAAATTTCCGTAGAATCTATCAATAAGGCAAGTAAATTTATTATACATAAAGTAACAGGTTTATTGTTTTTTTTTTTTATGATCATTTATTTCCATCCACTCTCGGTTCAAAAAAACAATCACTTTAATTAATTACTTCGCAGTGTAATTAATTAAGTTATTGACTAAACTGAAAATTGACCATTACTTGTTTTAGTCCTAGATATTAAAATGCTAAATATATCGCGGTAGAATTCTTAAATGTCTAATTAGTTTCCCTACTTATTATTACTAAATACGTCTCACATTGCGTGCTGCCTGACAAAATTTCTCCTATATTTTGTACTTATAATTAGCATATTGTTTTTGCACCCAGTCTTTCGCGAGCATTCGTAAAGTTAGTTGTGTTAGTCTTAATATTTAAATATCTGCTTTAGAACCAAATCAGATAATACTAAATTCTATTGTAAATTATTTATAGACGGCGGTCGTTTGAAGCAGAGCCAGAAAACGAAATGGTTTTTTGAATTGTTTATAATTTTCCATACATACATATATAGATACACAATTTAAGTCCGAGATGCAAATTTGGAGATGTTATGTTTTGGTGTTATAAAAAGCGATGGTTAAAAAATTATTTGTGATTCAGATGCTCGTTATGTTTATTACTTTTTTCGAGACATATACATGTTTATGTAAGTAAATTTTTTAAATTTTCTGAACAAAAAGCTTTTCAGTTTAATTTAACGAGGAGGATTGACATTAAGCAAAGGTTTATTTTGATCTAATGGTAAAAAAGTTTGAGTCCAACTTGTGAGACGTACTTCTATCAAAATAATAAATTTAATGGGAAAATTTTCGCAATATAAAATGGAGGGAATAAAAAAAACTAAAACATGTATATTTTCAAAAAATCCTGTATCATATTTGTTCACAACATTGACTATGATCAAATCTATTAATCATTTTGTTCACGCTCATCTCATTTGTAGAAGTGTTTTTATTTTGAAATTTTTGCAATTAGACACTTATAAGGAGTCCTCAGACGAATTTTTGACGCAGATGCACCTTTAAATTTTTATCAATTTCCAAAGATTTTACAATTTTAAATCCAAAATTGATAATAACACCTAGTGGTCAAAAAAAATCTTATGATGTCAGTAGTAACTTAATAGATTTTGGTCATTAATTTAGAGTTACCTACTTATAGATCACAAATTAATTAACATTAATGTAATACGTATTACTTATGTGAGGAAACCCCTTATGGATTGACTCTCTTGCATTATAAAGTAAAAGTGAGTCGCTTAATTAATAATATTTTGACATTTTCAGTCGTCGATTGGGGTGAACGATGTTCTTTTACAGCAGAATGTATAGATCATCGAATGATATGTCAACCAGATCAAAATAACATCACTAAATGTGCATGTGACAGGTAAATAATATAACTAAAATGAAAAACATTTTTTTATTTTCTTCTGGCAATAGTGGCGGATCCACAGGGAGAGGGTTCGGGTTCGCTTTTCTTGGAGATCAGAAAATCAAAATTTGATATTTATTCCCAGTTATTACACTCGTACTATTTGCGTAAAAAAAGGCAGAAGATTTTGAAGATCACGTTCCCAAAATCTTAGATCTGCCCCGGTTTGTGCAATCGTTTCCAAAATTGACAAGAATATTTGTAAAAGAAAATGCAATTAGTACTAGATTTCAGTTCTTTATTTTCTCTCGTGTGACTTTAAGAGGTTTGAAAACTATGTTGATGAAAAGTACCATGATGGGGCGTGGCTAACAAATTAAAAATTAATTATTAATTTCCAGAAAAGATATGTTTTGACACAATTTTGTTGCCTCTGTCATTCGTACCAAATGAAGATTTAGATAAAATTGAGCTACTGGAAGACGATAGGCAGAAAGGTTGCACGTGCTCAAAGATTTGGAATGAAAAGCTCGAACTTGTAGAAATAATATGAGATTTTTTTTGTTTTATTCGCTTCTGCAGACTGGAAATATCAAAACATAAAGTTTTAAATATCTCGAAAAAATAATGACTTAGATATTCGAATGGACAGGTCAAATTCAGAAAAAATTTAAACAAAGTTTTCTGGTCTCTATATTGACTTGGCTTTGAAAACCAATACTTTTAATCTTTATTTATTTTTTTGGACTGTTTAAAATATTAACCCGTTAGGAGTTGAATTTAAAAAAAAACTCTTTTACTACTTGGCTACATTGTTTAAGAAACCTTTATGCAAAATTTGAAACCCCTTTTCACCCCTTTAGAGGTTGAATTTTAGGAAATCCATTTAAATTGCTCGACTACGATGTATTAATAACTGCAAATGCCTATGACCAGGGGTTTGGACTGTGCTTTTAAGGCCACATTAAATTGTGAACACCTTTTTCATTCCTCTCTGGGTCGAATTTTAAGAAATTTTTTTTTAATACTTAACCATATTGTATAAGGAACTTCTGTGGAAAATTTCAAATCTATAGGCCCAGGGGTTTGGGCTCTAGTCAGCCTTAATTTTCACACACTTCTCAACCCTTTTAAAGGACACTGAAATCTACCATTATCTGACGGTCCATATTTTTTACTTGCATGATCCTTAGATCCTTTCAAGCAATTTCTTTTCCTGTTAATCTTCGTTCTTTTTAAATTATTTGTTTACGTGTGTACATGTACTTCTTCAGTTGTAATTTAATATATTTTTATTTACAAATAAAATTTCATTAACTTTTGTATATAATCACGCAATTGTAATCTAAAAATGCATTTACGTTAAAAAGAGTTTCCTTTGAAGTTGTGTTACTTTTGTTGTTACATTAATCCATGTATCGTGTATATTTTTTATTGTTTATTAAGTAATTAATTAACTTAGACTTTGAAAAGTTTTTTATGTATCCTTCTCAGTATGCGCATGTAGAATAGGTAATTTAATTATTCTAGTAATTAATTTTCTTAATTCCATTACCATCCCGCGAGAAGTGTTAGGAAAACAAGGCGCACCCCATTTACTTCGTAAATGAAGAAAATGAAAATCAATTAATATTTACAATTTTTGTTAACGAATATTTTTGATTACTTTAATATTAGAAATATTTTTTTATTATAAATAGTTGTTGATTTTTTATTGTGTATACTTCAGGTTTCATAAATGGAATGGCTCAGATTTTGGTTGTATTCAGGCTTATTCAACTGAAGAAATTGTAAATAAAACTGTTAAGGTTTCCGATAACGAGGGTATAAACTGTTTGTTTATATTTTTTTAAATGTATATAATTCAATTGTCATGCATAATGTTTTTATTTTTTAGCCATTCTTGCTAGAAATCAATCCTTAATTATAAAAGGACCCCTGTTTTCAGCAGTATTTCTACTTCTGGTTGGTTTCGTTTGCGGATTTTCTGTGTTTGCGTATTGTCTTCATATGAGAAGAAGGTATTTCAGTCTTTGTAATTATATATCGTTTAACGTCCACCTTCTTGATAACTAGACCATCCGATTAGTGACGAGCGAGACCAAGATCAAGAACAAGACCATAGTTATCTTGGTCATCATAAATATGTTCTTGGTCTTTCAGAATCGGGTCTTGGTCTTGCAAAAATAATGTTAGTCTTGGTCTTGGTGAAATCGAGTCTTGTTTTTGATCTTGCATAAACTATGTATTAGACTTTTAATTTTTTCTAAATCCTCTAGCGGGTTTATTAATTATTTTCAACAGTAAGTTTGGTAAAAGTCTTGTTATAAGTCGTGGTCTTGCGCAAATAAGTCTTGGTCCCGCAGAGTCCCATTGTTCCCCTTATGTCTTTAAGGGGGTTGAAAGGTGGATTTAGACTACGATGAGGTGAAATTAAGGACTGTATGGCACAGATAACACAATGAAAAGTAATTCCAATTGCCGAAAAAAATATATTCTGACATTATTTAGTCGCCCATACATGTATTTCTCAACCCTCTTAAAAAAGACAGAAGAGAGAAAATCGGGCACTGTAATCTACGATTATCTGACGGTCTAATTATAGTAAGTATTTGCCATCTTAAGAAAGAATATGTGTAGAAATCCCTCAATAAGTTGAAATCCTTTACAACTCAATACAAATCCTAAACCTCAAAATACACCATTACTCGAAACAGGGCACTTCAATTCATTCTTTTCCTTCTACAACTAGAATTTTTTTTTTTTTAAAGTAGTAGGAGAAACGAATTCTCACCCTCTTCCTGTCCGTGTCTCTTCTATCTCTTATTCCTACTCCCTCTCTCCTTCTCACTCCCTCTCTATCCCTCCTCGCTCTATTCTTCTTCCTCCTCTTACCCCCTTCCTCCCCTCCTAACGGTTCTTATTTACTCAGTACATTACAACCTCCCCCCATACTCCTAAACGCGACCCCTAGGTTGAGAAACTGTTTACTATTTCAATCAAATGTGTTTTGGTCAATACCATCATGGTCATACAGTATATGGGATACAGGGATGGAAGCTTAGCTTCTCCAGCGTCTCCCTAAGACATACGCCTCATATTTTATTGCTAATTTCAGTGATAAACAAATGAAATCATCTTTGGAAGAGCTAAGAAATAGGAAGCACAAACACAACAGAAGTACAACGCCTTTACCATCATTTCCAGTTCCTTCGAAACCAAAACGTATACATTCAACAATATCTTCACCTTTTGTATAAAAAAATTGACCTATTATATATATGTACGTATACAAAAACAAAGAAAAAATTTATTTCTATATTAAATTACATACATTTTATTATTTCTTTTGTATCATTCCATAAAATGTTCTCAGATACATTAAAAGCATAAATACCTAAAAAACACATGCCGACGAAGGTGAATTCAAAGACGTCTCTCTTATCTTAAAGACCTCAGTTTTTTTTACAAAAGCCAAAGTATTTTGTTTACAGCAAACGTTTGCTTGGTCAGTATATCGCCTCGCGTTTCTCGTGGAGTGTCGAAGGTTGTTTGTTCGTTAAAATGTGGAATAAGTTAAGTAAAATATAATGGATTTACGTACAGGTAAGTTTTAAATTCTTTAAAAAGGAAAATTAGTTACATATTGTTTATTAATCTTAAGTTACTACTTATTTACTAATTAAACCGTTGCTAAGTGGAGCAATTTATTGGAAATAGTAAAAATTTACCTACACTAAATAGCAAACTTATAGTGATTGGATTATTTATTCAACGAAAAGACATTACACCTGTAGGCATATAAATTATAGATTAAGTAATTTGAGATTTAATTCAGTATTAAAATTTATTTCATGTGGAAATATTAGTAGTTGTTGGGCAAATAAACAAATATCAGTATAAATAGCCGTACTTTCCTATCTTGAGCTTACCAAGATGTGAAAGATTCTTGATAGGTACTCCTTAAATGTTACATAACATTCTGTAATCCTTTAGAACGTTTTAAACTATTCTCGAACATTCAAAGCCACTCTTGAAAAGCCTGACATATTCTAGACCCTCCTTGAACTCATCAGATCATCCTGGAATATTGTAAAATATTCTCTAGCACTTTTGATTTATTTGGAACATTCTGAATCAATCTTAAATACGAATTCCAAATGCTCCTCAAAAAACTTCAACCACTGTGAGAACATTCCAAGTCATCCTGGAATGTAGATTATTCTCTAGTATTTTTGAATATTCTGGAACACCCTGGATCGATCTTAAATCTTCGAAACGCTTCTCGAAAAATTCCAACCACTATGAGAACATTCCAAGTCATCTTGAAATATTGATTATCCAGCATTTTTCACTATTCTGGAGTATTCTGAGTAAATCCCAAATATTCCAATCCTTCTCGAAAATTTCCAACCACTGTGAGAACATCCTAAGTCAGCATGGAGTAAAAATTATTCTTTAGCTTTATTTTATATTCTGGAACATTCTGGATCAGTCTTAAATATTCCAAAAAGGGGGATTTATTACCTACCTCCCATTTTCCGTATAAATTTTGTTCACATTTTTTTTGTCTTGGGTAGGAGTCCAGCTTCTGAGTCCTAAGATGGTTGAATCTGCAGGGATGTAGTGTACGCCGCTGTCCTAATATGAGTTAAACGGAAGACACGAAACTAAACTACGGTAAGTGGAACGAACATTAGTCGAATTCAAAGACTTATTATCTCAATGACCTAAGCGTTTTATACAGACATCACTATTTAGTTTATAACAATCGTTTAAGTGCAGTGGCATAGTTTGCCCTAGGTGGGTCCTCCTTCAAAATTTTTCAAAGGGGGAGGGAGCTTTCAACCGAATACGGCGAAGCTTAAATGGGGGATAAAGATTTTTCACAAAATAAACAAATAAGCTCTTATGCGAAATACGATTTCATATCTGAAATTCTTTCGTTTTCTAATAACTCATCAAAAAACACTTCGTTATTTTCCATATTTTTTTAAAAAACAGTTGTTAGCTCCCACTCTTTTGTAAGACTTCTGGGCTCATTTAGTAAACCATGGAATAGGTTTTGATTCATAAGTGATCATATGTGTTTGTATATGATCATAATTGCCTAGACATGGTCAAAACTTATGTATACTATGATCAGGTATGTGAATCCATATATGATGAAATTAGCGAGATTGTGAATAATGTTCTACTAATTTTTGATTACATACATCGAAGCCCCCGTACTCCGGGGGCCCCATGTCATTAAAACGGCGGTAGCGACGCCCCTATTTACATGTGAAATAAGTTAATTAGACTGCAGTGAAATGTAAGTACACTTTAATTTATTTAGCAATACAAAATTATATAAATCAAATTTATAAGAATAATGTTTGAGATATTTTATATTAAAACCTCCGGAAGATTCACCATCACTCCAGAACCTTTGATCCAAAGACCCGTTGGACATTTATCTCCAGTTTTCCTATTTTGAGCTAATCTGCTCATTCCCCGAAAACTAGAGTGTCCAATATCCATCAATAAATAATAGGTTTCCTTCTGCTCCCTTTACGAATATTTTAGCCTCCCATATACAATCGTACAGTCTTTCATGTCTCAGAAGATAATGTTTGAGAGAGTTTTACATAAATATGTTTAAAAGATTCACCATAATCCAATAGCTTAGCCCAAAGATTCGTTGGACACGTGACTCCACTTCTTCATTTTCATTTTGAGCTAATCTTTCTTTCCATTCTTCGAAAACTAGAACATTTTAGATTGCAACAATAAACTAACTTAGACCTCCCTCTGGCCCTCTTTACGACAGTTTTTGAGAGTTTTACAAAAAAAAAACTATAAAAGTGTTCCATCATCTCATAATCTTTAATCCAATGACTATTTCAGCATTTATCTTCACTTTTTCTTATCTTGAGCTAACCTTTCCATTCCCCGAAAACTAGAACTTCCTACATTCCAACAATAATCTAATTCAGGCCTCTCTCTACCTTTCTTAACGACTATTTTAGCATCCAATATGTCTTTCCAGTGTTTCATTTCTCAAATGACAATGTTTGAGAAAGTTTTTACATTAAAAAAACTCTAAAAGTCTACCATCATTTCAGAATCTTTAGTCCAATGACTTGTTCTACATGTGTCTCCATTTTTGAGCAAATCTTCCCATTCCCCGAAAACTAGAACATCCTACATTCCAACAAGAATCTTATTTTGTCCTCCCTTTGTCCCTCTTCACTAATATTTTTGCCTTCTGTGCATCCCCACATAGCTGTTCATGTCTCATATTTTCCTCTCCTCCATCTCAAACACATACTTATGTACTTATAATTTTCCTCCCTTGTTGCATTAATTGTGGGACACCCTGTATATTATAAAAGGTGATGGACGAGGGTGGCAAAAGAAATATACGGAATGCGTCCATCCTAGTTTAACACACTGTATTTTTCTGTAAATTGAGTTGAAAATGATCTAGAATGTCCACGTATATTCCAGGTTTTTTCTAGAATGAAGTCAAAATTATTTGGAACATTTTGTAACAAAATATGTTCCTGGTCCGTATTCTGTCGAAACCACCAGTCACGGATCGCGATTTTGAGCTTGTTGGCTCTCATCAGCGTATCGTAAAAGATTCCGACAGAATACTGACCAAACAAAGTCCCCTCTTGTCAGAAGTGGATTAAACAACGACCAAAGATGTCTATGATAAGCGCTTCTTCGAGGTTATTCGAGAAAGATCTAGAATCTTCCAAAACATTCCAGATTTTTCGAAAACGGTTTGTAATGCTTACAAATAATTTAAAACGACCCATATTTTTCAACAATGGCTTCAAAAATGATTTAGATCGATTCAGAACATTCTAGATTCTTCGAGATTAGTCTGGAGCGTTCAAGAGAGATCTAGAACATTCCAAAATATGTATTACATATTTTTTGAGATTAAGTTAAATTGTTAGAGTAAATATAAAGAAGTTACAAAATGTATAATAACATTCCAAGGGACCTACAATGTTTGAGAATGATATTTTCATAACCCTAAGATAGAAAACAAGTTTTAATTCCATCAAATGCATCCCTCTTCAAAAAACGTTGAGCCTTCTGCCTAAGAAAAATTGGGTAAAATATTTCAAAGAAAAGCTGCGCAGAATTCAGTACGGAATGACGTAAAATTATTTTCCAAAATTGCGGAATTCCGATTCTCTATAAAAAAAATTAGTACCTCATCGTTTTGAAGTTATTTCACGTTTTTGTAACACATTGGACTTTTGGAGTTTCTGATGCCACTTTGAATATCTGAAAACCGAAAGCAGTTTCAAGGGGAAATTGGATATTATTCACAAATATTGCAATGACAATTTTTAAAAGTTCAAACAGGAATCAAAATATTCAAAAAATTTACTTTGAAGCAATAAATAAGATAAAACAATGTTTTCGTATTTTTAATAAGTTAATTTTCTTTTTAGCACTAAATACATAACAAATACTTTAATAGTAAGTCTCATTACCTAAAAATTAAAAATAAATAATAACGTAAAAGTAATTAGTTATTTTTCTGTAAATTAAAAGAAAACAAAGTTTTTGATAAAATTTATTCTTCGGTAGTAATAACATATTAAATTTTTTTTTGTATTTCATCAAACGCCATATACTAAAAAAAATATCTACCCTGAACATCCAGCTACAAAATTGAGACTCAAAGTTTTTGAAATTCTTCAGCAATGTTCTTTATTACTGTTGCACCTGAAGGATCAACGTAATTAATTAACAGCGGAAAAATATAGTATTAAACACATGATTCCATTAACGAAGCATTTATTAATTAGGTTACGAATTATATTATAATACGTAGTTATTTCGTAATTATTATGTAGGTACAGTTTCTAATCATAAAATAAATTAAAGACAAAGATATGTCACAACATTCCGTCAGAGAGATGGAATCAAAGATCTCTTATCTAATGTAAAAGAATTGAGTTTTTTTGTATAGCTACAAACAGTGGCGTAACACAAAATCTTAAGGCCTCTTCATTATCTAGTCTGGGCCCTTATTATCTCCCCATTTCGGACAAATTTTATTTTATTTTTTGGGGTTTACTCATTAAGAACGCTTATAAGGCCAGGGGTATGAAAAATATAGAGAACGTAACGGAAGTAAGCGTTACGGAACTACCGCTGCCACTTCCATATATGTACATTCCTCACCCACCTTATACTAAACGCAGTAAAAAATGGGCGAAAAAAACTTCAGATTATTTTACGAATAGAGGTGTTGGGAAAGATTATGGTAAGGGTGTGGGGTATGTAAATACACACTCCCTACCATAACCTGGGGTAGAAATCCAGCGTCTTGGCCTCCTAAAGATGGCTGCTCTCCCCTCGCCATGCGAGCTCTGCGGGGGTGTACTTTACGCCACTGCCCACACACAATTTTGTTTCCTACAGCCATTTCACCTTCTTTTAACCAACTAATCAGTGTTACTTTTGTCGTGGTCTGTTGCAGAAAATCTTTGCCTTATGTTAACCAAAGTATTAAGTGAAATAATTAAACGTATCTCAATGCAGTAGTAAGTCGTACCAGCAGTTCAAGTTGCTCAGTTTGATTATTAGGTACAAGCAATTGTTCTTTTTATGGTAGGTATGTTGCAGTTTTTGTTGTTTTTAAAAAGTAACTAGAAATATGCCTATTATTTGAAGAGAAAGTTTTCTTGTTATTGTTTTATCTTCCTACGTATAGGCGTACCTGTGCGTGACCATTGTGTGTAAATGGCAACACTATCTTGGTATTAAATAGTTATTAGATTTATTGTTCGGTAATTAGATAGAAATATGCAAAACAATAGGCAATTAATCTTTTTAACAAAAAGCACAAGATAGTACATAATTCAAAAGATATAACTATTGTACAATTTACTAATGAATGTACTAATTAAAAGATGAAAAGGAATCTACATTTCTGAAAATAGTTCCAAATCAAATTATTGAAATTGAAATTTACGAGGTTTAAATTGGTTTGGATTCAGCAGAACATCGTTAAAATTTGAATAGTTAAAATACGTACCTAAACAATAGTCAAAAAATATTGTCAACGTAAGAAATTTCGCTTTTAGTACACATAATATGTTCATAACTCGTCATGGGCCTTTCGAGATTGTCACAACGCGTGGAGCATACAAAAAAATTGAGGTTAAGTTCAAAGAAATCAAATTAAACGCTCATTCAGCAAGAAAACAGCTCACAACGCGTTGCGATCACTCATAAACATCCACATAACTAAATTTGTGTTATGATTCTTATAAAAAGGCCCCCAATGCGTTGTGGCAAATACACAAAGATGCGTCAGAGGACTATAATATAAATTTCATGATGCAAGAGTTTTTCATTATTAATAACGTGTTGTGAGCTGTTTTCTTGCTCAATGAGCGTTTTTGTTCTTTGAGTCTATCATTTTTTGTGTGCTAGACACGTTGTGGCAACCGTATTGAGGCCAAAATGAGTTTAAAACGCATTTTCCTACTATTGACCGAAACCAGATGTAAAATGGCGGTTTGCGGTACAAACGAACGCCATGCGGACGAAGTTGCGAGAAACGACTAAGAAGCTATTATATAAAAAAACAGATTAGAATATAAGTAGAATAAAAATAGTAATTTTTAAATATTCATTTTAATTTAATTGTTATTATTTGTATTAAATCATAAGAAAATTTAAAACTTTTTCAATAATGTATCAAAACAATAACTCTAGACGCTGTGTTCTTAAATACAATGTGGATTTTAATGAAACACCAAAAACGAAAAACAAATTTGGTGTTTAATTGAAACCCACATTATTTTTTAAAATAGTAACGCCTACCTAGAGGTTGTTGTACCGTTTAGGTGCACTATTTTTTGTTAGTATATCAAGTTAAATAACAAACGATTTTGTACTTTAGCTTATTAAATCACGTTTTACTAACCCATCGTAAAAATTTTTATTTGAAATAATTCATTCAGGTGTTTGTTTTATTGCACGCAAATTATTTATTGAAGTAAACTGCAGGAAATATTTATTATAAAATTTTTAACAGATTGAGTGTTACTTATATTGCAACAAGTAAGTGTACGACCAACTCTAAATTATTAGATATAATAAGGTATTTGACTTATTTTTTAATTGATTTAAAAACCAGTATATTAGTGAACAAGAATTTTTATTTCTGTTAAATTCGTGGTACGAAATAGTTCTTATTCAAATTTTGGCGCTAAAGTAGAAGTGGCTTTACCTTTGCAGTTATGAGCGATAACGGATTTTATTTCTCAACAGCAAAAAAAGACATAATGAATAAGTCGAGGAAGAAGTACTTAGCACTTTACTTTTATTTTTTGACATGTTTTTCAAAAATCTAAAAACTCTATTTTTGATTTTGGTATAATAAACGAATCTGGAGTTTTAGTAATCACACTTTTATATTTTATGATTTTTTTATTTGACAAGTCGTCGTAATTACATTTTTCAATAATTTTTTTATGATGTTTAAATACTGCCTTAAGTTCGTTTTGTGCCAAATTTTGGTACGGAATCCTAACCAACAGTTTACGATTTTTAGTACTTTTTTTTCCTTATACCTAAAATGTATGTATGTCTGGACCAAAAAGTACTGTGAATATTTCAGCAGCTTTTTTTTTAATTAAAAAAAATTAATTCTTCAAGCTATGAACGCTTTCCAATTAGACACATGTAACATTTGTATACATGGGTACCTATTTGTGAACACAATTTCATATTTGGTGAGTAATCGTAATCATTGGTTGAAATAGGTTATGGTAGGGAGTGCGTGTGTTTACATTTACACACCCACACCCCCTGCCATAACCTTTTCCAACACTTTTATTCATAAAAGACCTTCAGATTGTTTAATGAATAGAGGTGTTGTAAAAGGTGATGGTAGGGGCTGTGAATGTAAACACACGCACCCGCTACCATAACCTATTTGAACCCTTTAAGAATAATCGGTATTAAATGCATGTGGATCATGATATTTCATCAGTTTTCTTTTTCATTTGAAAAACAAAATCCTCAAGCTATAAACACCTTGCAATTAAACTTTGTTATCACCCATTACACCACAGTTAATATTGCTTTCGTGGGAACCTAAGTTTGTTGTTGGCGAAAGTGTGATCATTTGTACATAAAACGCGGCGATAAATGTTAACATTAAAACATCTTTTAAACGCAACACCATTGTTGTATGATATAAATATACAATAGTCTAAGTCATAAATATTTCTCGGTTATCTACGCGTCCAAAATCCTTGATGAATTTCTGTGTACTTGGAAATTTAAAAGTATTGTACTCACAATCAGTTGAACGGTTTAATTCACTTGATGTGAGTGTAGTCTCGATTTGAGGTATTGACGCATTTTCGGTACCACATCGATTAGACAGGTACCATATATACCATACCATACCATACCATACCAGCGTTTAAACAGATCAAGGCAAGGAAATAAAAAGTCTTTTGAATGCTAAGATCTACTACCAAGGTAAATAAATTGGCTATGTGGACTTGTTAGATGTGTAGTGAAGTTCAATTTTTCTATTTATTTTTGTGTTTTATGGTGTTTCAAAGTTGTATCTATTTTATGTCCTTAATTAAATGTAAGGTAAATGCTACGGATTGCTAACGATAGGTCTAGAAGGTATAAAAGACCTTTAATTTAACTTTCCATAAACAGATCAAAATGGACGGTGATATTTCTCCTCATATCGTTAAGATTGAAAGACCAGTCTATGAACAAGAACAGTTGCATCAAGATGGTGATTATTTTAAACCGACAAAAAATAGTGAGTAATTTTTTTTTGTTTAAATACCCCTTCAAGAATTAAATTTTAAATTTTTTACTCTTTTCTAACATGACGTAGGTACCTATATTCACTTTAAACAAAAACAAAGGTTCCGGTTTGTACGACTTGGTCGAAATGAACTGTTAGGTCCAGACGTTTCGGCGGACAGCTTCAATGGGAGCTATATTAATAACGATTGCGAAGATTGTTTATTTGTCGATTTGTTAACACAGCTCCCACTGAAGATGTCAGCCGCTGTTGCAAGCGAAACGTCTGAATCTAACAGTTTATATCGACTACAACATCAAGCTGAAGTTTTTATTGTTTTTATGATGTTGTTGAGCTACTAAATTTTCAAAAATATCTTGCATTTGTCTTCAATGTGTATGTGTACCAACGCGATTATGACATCATTAATCCTTGTAATTTTGTGTTTTATTTATCTTGCGACCATGTACTGTTTATGCTAAGATGAGATTAAAGAACGGTTGACGAGGAATTGTTTATATTTGTACTAGAGTTCTAGGCTATATGGTGTAGGCGTGGATGTGTGCATTTACACGAACCCACACCTACTACCGCATAACCTATAGTTCGTTATCATTATCGTAGAATTTATCAATTTAATTTTTATAGAAGAAATTACTTAAAAAAATGGTATCTCTTATTTCTTATTAAGTATTTTATATATTGACAATTTGTTTCGACTTAAAAGGTTATCTTCAGAGGAAGGAATCATAATTTGTCAAATGGATGTATTTAACGCATTTTTCGATAGTTTTCGAGATACACGCAAACAAAACACAAATAAGGACCGTTTTCTTAATTAGTTTTCGTTATAAAAAAAAAAACGCCTGTTTTAGTTAAGATATCTACGTTTTTATTATCTACAAAATTTCTTAAAAATGATAACACACGGTCGATCTTCTGGAAAATTTTAGTGGTAAAATACATTTTTTTTGCTGTATTTCCTTTTCCATTTTGAAAGAAGGATAATTATTTTTTTTTATATATGTACCTACCGTTTACATAAGTATGTATAATTTTTTAAGCCAAATTATTTTCCTTGATATGCATTCACATACGAATACGGAAACCGTTAAATTGTTCGTGATTTTTTTATATTTTTCTTGATATTACTTTGCAAGGGCATATTCAGGAGTGCGCTAAAATATTATTTTTTTAACATCCATAAACAATATTTTAGCATGATCCTGAAGATAGCCTTGTAGGAAGAAAAGTAACCATAATAAAAAATAATTATTGTCGAAAAAGAACACTTTAATAAAATTCGCTAATTGTAATATAAACAATTTAATTAATATAGCAGAATTTTTATTAAAACAAATTCTCGAAAATATTCTTAATTGTCGCGCCTTATAGGGGTGGTATTAGTTTTCATATAATTTTAAAATTAGTTAATATTTTAGTATAAATATAATACCACTGACGTCATGTGAACACCATCTGCGAGAATTAGCTACAATTCAGATTCAACACCTACAAGGATCCTTTGGTTTAAGGACATTCGTTGCCAGAACCTCGTAATTAATTTAGCCTTGGCTATGGATGTCCTTAAAACAGATGATCCTTGTTGGTATTGAATCTAAATTGTAGCCAATCACTGCAGGTGGCGTTCACAAACCGTCTATGGTATTACATTGATCTCTACTTCTTCTGCTTGGTCCGTCGTTATTCTGGCAGAACCTCGGAACTGTCTATTGAAGGGAGCTAATAAGTTTGAAATCGTGAACACGTCTGGCCGTTTCGACAGAATTTAGGCATTCATCTCTGGTTCTGTTTATTCCTGCTTTTGCCTCTAACATGACCCTAATAACTAATCATCCCTCATGTTCCAAAAGGTACCTCACCCTCCAGCCTCCTCTTTTCTTTATTGAGTTCCTCACTGCCCTTTGTTCTTCTACTTTTTCTAATTCCTTCAGGTTTCTATTTTTTTATCCACGGTATTTTCATCAATAACGTCGCAGAACGTACTAAATACCTCTAACCTCAACTCCAAAAATTCAGTTCAGTTTACTTCAGTCCTTGAAGAAGGTTACTCCGTTGCTGAAAAAGTGCTTCAGACGTTTGGGCGATGGGATTTGAGCTATTCAGTACGTTCAACAATACCGCCAAATTTTTGGATTACCAAAGTTACCGATTGCACAACGAAAGTTAGAAAATCGTAGTACATCGTCTTTTTTCCTTCTAGGAATAAAAGAACTTTTTTCATCATGTTCGAAATGCAAACCATTGTCTCTTATCACAAGTGTTTTACCCATATTGGTATGGCTTAAAGAATATAAATGGGATAGAGATTTAGTTGGAGATTTAATTTCAGGTTTTACAGTTGCTGTAATGCATATACCTCAAGGTACACAATGGCGTCTATTTAACTATTTAAAATTTTAATTTAGTATTATTGGTAAAAAGAAATACATATTTTGTACATGCAGTAAAACCTTCTGTTTTGAGCACTTTTTGTCAGCATAGAATTCTACAAATTAATTTATATTTCTTTCATATCTCGTATTTCCATGAATGTAGCGCGAATTTGGTCCTGGTTAATCTTCCTGTTGAATGAAAAATTTTTTAACAGTATGGGACTTCCTAGATGGTGTATCAATTTTTCCTACATTATTTGTAATCTTAGCCAATATGTTTCCAAAATGCTAATTATTTTTTTTTCGCAAAAAATAAACATAAATAAATACTAATAATCATAGACGTACATGGGATAGGGATGACAAAGATGGGCTCAGTCGTTACCATCTTTATGAAGGCCTGAGTGCTAACGGTCCTCGAAGAGAACAGTAGCCAAGGGATTGGTCGTTTTTTTTATAAGAGTGACTGAGTAACTTTTAGGTGCATTAAAATATAATTTAGTTGTGTATTAAGCCGAATAAGTGTTGTGTAAATGGATGTAAAGGAAATTATAACCTCTAGAATCGTGTATATGTATTTCGCTTCCTTAAAGATTGTGGTCTTCTTAAGATCTTAAGAAGAGACTTAGGACAATCAATTATAAAAGTGATTTTATTGTGACATGTAATAACAGGGTTTTCGAACGTCATTTTAACAAGGAGTATTCAAATGAAAGTAGCTGAAGGATATTACAAGTAAAACTAAAATATCCTAAACATAGTCCCTGTTCTATTCCAGATTTTTTTCCAAATTGTCCACCTTACGTGTCTTAACCTACACCAACAAAATGTATTAAAAGTAATAAAAGAAAGTACGGAAGAATATTTAGCGTATAGAAAATCTGTTGCTTTTGAATAATACTATTTTTATTACTCTGATACTTCTATGACTAAGAAATCACATTTAAAGTATTTAAAAAACATGCATTATTTGACGGCTTTATTGATATCTACAAAAAAGCTCTATATTTTTTTGTATCTATTATAAATTATAATTTTGGCTACGTAAACGTCGTAAGGTCAAACAATACGTTTTGCTATGAAAAAAGTTTTAGTACGATAAATCCCTTGGCTACAAGACTAAAACAGTTCCCTACGAGGACTCTCTATAATGACTAATCGATGACGTTGCGCGTAACCTAACCTAACCTAACCGTGACCATCGTGAGACAAGGCCTGCGCGCTGATACGTAACCACATTTGCTGTGCACAAGCCTACTGTCATAGTAGGCTCATGATGGTAACGAATAAACCCAGGAATCCAGTCCTGGTTAGTATTTCTCAAGATCACCATTTGCACGTGAAGGGACTTCCCCGTTGGTGTACCTTTTCGCGCAGTTATTATTTTTACCTTGAAATTGCTGATGAATTAGTTAATTACCCTCTCCCTCATGGGAGAACACCCTAGCAACCTCAGTGCCATTGAAAACATTTATTTACTTATTTGAGTCACGTCTTTTTTATCTATAATATTTTTAACAGAACCCCATAAAATGGTACTTATTTAGGGTCCTACAAGGTTCTTATAAGTGTCCGCCAAAGAGAGGTTTTGCTGTATTTACTAAAAATCCTTAGATAGTTGAATTGTAGAATATATTTTGCGTTACCTACCCTTTGTAGGTATGGCATACGCCTTGTTAGGGAATGTTTCCCCAATTTGTGGTATTTATATGGCGTTCTTTCCTGTACTTGTTTATTTTTTCCTGGGGACCTCACGTCATAACTCAATGGGTAAGATGATCTACGACTAGAAGTTGAAAGAAGAGCTAAATTCTTTTCGAAAAATGCTACAATATTGATCATTGATCAGTATTGATTCTTCAATCGTTTTGTATTAATCGACTTGTAGGAACCTTTGCTATTGTTTGTTTGATGACTGGACAGGTCGTTTTGAAATATGCTGATCCGTATTATTTTAAGATGGAACTAAAGGATAATTTGATTATCAATAACTCTACTGATCGTGAATTAAGTAACATTGGATATTCACCCGTTCAAGTAGCAACCGCGGTAACATTCCTTGTTGGAATAATTCAGGTAGGTACACATATTTGTAATAATTACGAAATACGTTTATAAGACACACAAATACGTCTGGAAAACATGATTCTGGTTTTATTATTTCTCAACGTATATATTAAATCTATTGTTCAGAAATTTATTTGGATTAGAAGATTAAATAAAAAATTACATGATAAATTATGTATTTTATTAATGTTTACTCAATTACGTTATAGGATCTGTTTATGTTGTTTGAACACATTTTTATGTACTGCAATTGTTTTAATTTTAACAGAAAGGTAAAAATATTCTTTTAATTTTATTAAGATCTTACTGCTTACCCTAATCTTCTTAATCTTACTTAACCATCTTTCAAATTAATTACAATGACTTACATGACATCAATCTACTTTAACTCTCTTTAACCTTCTTTATGAGGTCCTAATAAAGGACTTACCTAAACCCAACCACTTTTTAATTTGTTACAGGGTCTAAAAACTTGACCTAACTTAAAAAAATCTGTTGCTTTTATTTCACTGTTTAATAAATCTAGTATGTTTATCTAACCTAACCTAACCCAAATGCCTTTTATCTTTATTATAACGTCATATTGAATTACTAAATTACCCTATTTCGACCAATCATCTTTAGTTTTATTACAAGACCTTAAAACTTGACACAACTTTATACAGGGTCATAATGCGTAACCCAACCATGTAAGGTCATTAAATATAATACAAACTCTATATAGCCCAACCGAATCACCTTTACTTATATTTTAAGGTCATAATACATAACTCAGCAATAATTCACTTTCAGTACGAGGCCTTAACGTAATCAAATCTCCTTGCTTTTATGGTAATGTATCGACACATACCTTTACATAACTCAACCTAACCCAACCTTATTTGACTTTTATTATAGTATTTTGAAAAAGATGTTACCCTAACCGAACCTTAATACAGATTTTTTTATGTTTCATTAGTGTGGAATGTTCACTTTCCGGTTAGGAATTGCCAGCATGCTTCTTTCTGAATCTCTAGTGTCTGGGTTTATTACTGGAGCTGCTGTGCAAGTAATGACGTCTCAAATTAAAGACCTTTTTGGTTTAAGTATAGGGAAAATAAGCGGGAAATTTGAAGTAATATATGTGAGCCACTTATTGTTAGTAGGTATATGATTAAGGAAAATCTAATTAAATTTTTTTAACAGACGTATTTGAGTATATTTCAAAACATCACAACCACCAATGTCACTGCCCTTTTAATATCGACGATAACAATTTTTGTTTTGACTCTTAACAACGAAATAATTAAGGTTTGTACCTACTTTTAATTCATTGAAGGTTAAAAGGTTTGGTTTTTGTTTTATAATTTTTGTTTTAGCCCAAAGTGGCTAAGTTATGTTCTTTTCCTATCCCAATTGAACTCATAGCTGTTGTAGCAGGGACTTTGATGTCTAAGTTTTTATATTTGGACACATGGTATAGTATTAAAACTGTAGGTGACATCCCGCAAGGGTAAGTATCTACACACTCTTTTCCTTCTCTTCCTTACTACCCCATCCAAATATGTATTTGGCAAACACTACCAATTTTTAATGCCAAAACTATAATATATTTCTAGACTACCTGAGCCCATCCTTCCACAACTTTCACTATTTTCAAATATCGTCGTCGACTGTATAATGATTGCCATTGTGTCTTATGCATTGACACTATCAATGGGTTTAATATTTGCCCAGAAACTTAATTACGAAATTGATGCAAACCAAGAACTTTTAGCTCTTGTAAGTTAATTAATTACTATTCGTCTAATTGGTAATAAATGAACTTTTATTTTTTAAAGGGTGTAGGTAATTTATTCGGTTCATTTTTTTCTTGTATGCCATACTGTGCCTCTATCTCACGATCCCTAATTCAACAAACTGTTGGGGGGAAAACCCAAGTGGCATCAGTTATGTCATGTTCAATACTGTTTTTCGTTTTGATGTGGATAGGGCCATTTTTTGAACCTTTGCCTAAGGTAAATTTAATAAGCACACTTATTTAAGGGGCTAAACAGGTAGTTAAAAAGTCTTTTATTTTAGGCCGTTTTGGCAAGTATTATAGTGGTTGCCCTTAAAGGGATGTTAATGAACGTTAAAGATTTCTTTAAGTTTTTAAAACTTAGCAAAATGGATGCTACGGTTTGGACCATTACGTTTTTGTCTGTTGTACTCATTGGTGTTGATATTGGACTTTTGATTGGTTTTTGTGTATCACTTTTGAATGTATTGATAATGGGCCTCAAGCCTTACGCTTGTCTTTTGGGCGCTCTTCCAAATACAGATATTTATTTGGACATCAACAGATACAAAATGGTAAGACATCGTTGTCAAAATCTCTTTCTTAAGCTTCCAGGACCGATGTTTACATACGATGTAATTGTTTTATGGTCTTGATGGTGGTCATCACAAAATCTTCTTCCACATGGTCTTTAGATTGGACTTGTCTTCAACATAACACCAGCAACGTTAGCAGGCACCCTCAAGTATTATTTCTAGGCGGAGCACGTGGTCGCAATCCTTTTTAAGGAAATCGAATTGAGACTCTGGAAGGATTACGACAACGTGCCCAACCTACCAATGATTCCTGGTGATGCCTCTAGAAACGCAAGGAGGATAACTCCAACCTTGAGAGCACCCCAGAAGTGTTATAAAACTTCTTTATATACTGAAATAATTAGACTTTCACCATATTTACCCGTTGTTGAGCAATTGTTATCTAGGCTTGATGATGATGATCAGTAAAATCCTCCTGCCCAATTGATCTCTAGGTTGGAGTAGCCTTCAACTTTTCTCCAGCATAATTAGCAAACATTTCCAAAGATTATTGCTAGGTCGAACACGTGGTTGTAACCGAAATGAAGCTCAGGAGGGACTATGACGACATACCCAACTTACCAGTAACTCCTTGAAATACTTACACAAGGCATCCGGAAAACGTAGGAAAGATAACTCTAACCCGTGGCATCACCCAGGAAGCATTATCTAAACCTCTTTATATATTAAAATGATTTAGGCTTTCGCGACCTATGTCCGTTTTTAAAAATTATTTTCTGGGCTTAGTGACTGGTCATATGATCCTTCTTCCTTGGTGATCTCTAGATTTGGGTTGTTTTTTTCAACATTTTGCCCGATAGAATTGACAGATATCGTCAAAGATTATTGTTATATCAAGCACGCATTCGTAGTCCTTTCTGAGTCTCAAGAAAGACTACAAAAAGTCCAACCTACCAATAACCTCCGAGGATACTGGTACAAAATCCAGGAAAACATAGGAAATGCAACTCCAACCTTAAAGTGACGCGGGAAGCATTACCAAAGTATCCCTCTGTATTGAAATGTTCACTGTAAGGCAATTGCTTCGTGTGATTAATGGCTGTGGTCATGGAATCCTCCTTAATAAGCAGTCTCCACGTGGGAATAATCGTCACTTTTTCCGCGGGCAGTGGTCATTGTTAGTCCTTCCTGAGGTAATTGAACTGACTCTCAAAGAGGACTACGACGATGTGCCCAACTTACCAATATTCCTTGAAGATGCTTGATCAAGACTGCCGAAAAATGTAGGAAAGATAAATCCAACCTTAAGGCCATCTAGGAAGCAATACCAAAGTCTCTTTTCTATATTAAAACGTCCATTGCAAGGCAATTGCTTTCTGGGTTTGAATTTCATTATCATGGAATCCTCCTTGCTAAGTAGTCTCCAGGTTGGAGTTGTCGTCAATATTTTTCCGCCGGCATTGGCAGATATCTTCAAGGATTATTACATGCAGTCATAGTCCTTCGTGAGGTAATTGAAGTGACTCTCAAGGGAGGAGTACGACAGCGTGCCTAACCTACGAATGAACTCTCAGGATGCTTGCTCAAGACTACCAGAAAACGTAGGAAAGGTAACTCCAACCTTGAGGAGGCCATTCAGGAAGCATTAGCCAAGTCTGTTTTCAATATTGAAATGTCCATTGATGGCGGTGGTCATGGAATCCCCCTCCGTAGGTTCTGTCTACAGGTTGGAATTGTCCTCAACGTTTCGCCGGCGGTATTAGGAGATATCCTCAAAGGAATATTGCTAGATCAAGCAAGTAATCATAGTCCTTCTTGGGGCAATCAAATTGAGTCTCAAGAAGGACTACGACGACGTATCCAAAATGCTAATTATTCACGAGGATACCTGCACAAGGCTGTCAAGAAACGTTGGAAGGATAACTCCAACCTAAATACCATCCAAAAAGAAAGACTTCAAAACTACGACCATCAAGTCCATAAAATAGTTGCTTTAGAATCTTTTGTATTTATTTCCTACAATATTATATTTTAGGTTTGTGAAACATCTGGGCTGAAAATATTCCATTATCGTGGCAATATAAATTTTGCTTCCAGAACTATTTTCAGAACAGAATTATATAAAACAATTGGTCTAAATCCCCAAAAGGAATTAATAATGCGTAACAAAATTGAAAAGTATAACGCTATTGTAAGTTATTTTATTTGAAATTGTTGTATTTTCCTTGGAAGCTGGTTACTTTACTTGTGGTATAAATAGTAATTTGGGTAATTTTTTTGAAGATTGAGAGTTCTTTAGAAGCAGACAACAAGTTGAATAAGCTTAAGGGTAAAATTTCAACAGGATTGATGTGTTTAATATTAGATTTTTCCGCTGTTAATTATGTTGATCCTTCAGGTGTAACAGTTATAAAACAAATTGCTGAAGAATTTCAAAAAATTGGAGTCTCAATTTTTGTAGCTGGATGTTCAGGCAAGATAGTTTTTCCAGTATTTCGTCTTTGATGACAGTTATTGTGTTGAGTATTGTGTAAATTATTTTTTCTATCAGGTCCCATATATGAAATGATGAAAAAATGTGGACTAGTAGATGAGAGTGAAAAACGAAGCATTATAAAAATTTTCCCAACAGTTCATGATGCAGCTCAGTTTGCAATAAATCTCTTCGATCTTAACGGAACTTCCAAAATTTCGACTTTACAAATTTAATCGAAAAAAATATATACATGCTGTGATCTTACGTAGTTTTGTTAAAATAAATATATTTGTTTATATTAATAGTGTTTTATTTAATTTTATCTAAAAAAGTTTTAATATGTTATTACTATCGAAGAATAAATTTTTATTTGTTTTACTTTTATAGAAAAATAACTAAATACTTTTAAGTTATATTTATTCTTGATTTGTAGGTAATTAGACTTACTATTAAAGTATTTGTCTTGTACCTATTTAGTACTAAAAAAAATTAATTAACTTATTAAAAATACGAAAACATTATTTTATCTTATTTATTGCTTCAAAGTATGTTATTTTATTATTTTGATTTTTTTTCTGATTCCTGTTTGAACTTTTAAAAATTGTAATTGCTAATATCTGTGAATGATATCCAATTTCCTCTTGAAACTGTACATGAAAACTGCTTTCGGTTTGCACATATTCAAAGTAGCATCCGATGTACTCAACGTTTCGTCATCACGCGTGGACGGCATCTTCAAGAGAACATCCATTTCAATTTCAGCTGCAGCAGTTTTTAAAAACTTTCCAAACAAAACAGTTTTACTTCGTAACTTTTCAATGGAATTTTTCCAAGAAATTACGTTCTATTAATTAAAATTAATTATTAGTTTGCTTTAAACTTTACTTTCTCGCTGATAATAATAGGAAAGGTTAACAATTAATACAGTACTGTTACAACACCGATATCTTGCTTAAAAATAAACAAATTAGGACAATAAATGAAGTGAGCAAAAATAATGTCTAATTGAACTTAATGTGTACTCACTTTTATGCTTACATACATACCTAATAAATGGCTGACCTGGAGCAATATAAAACTAAATCATTATTTATATGATATTTAATTTTTTACAGAGCCGTATCTGTTGAAAATTTAATTTTAATTTCCAATTGTGTAGAGTATAAGCAAGCCAATTTGGTTACCCAAGAGACTTGGTCCTACAAGAGACAAAAAATATGATCTATAAGTTTTGGTGGAGATGAGGGAGATAATAAGGGTCCCAGACCTGAAACATTTTGAGTTACGCCACTGTTAATTGTTTTTTATACCTGGGTTATAACGAAGGTTTTAATATATATATATGACATTAAATGGGGTAAACGAAATAAATTATTAAACAACCACCAAATGAAATGAATTTCTATTTTCTTCGATGACAACACCTATTTGGTCATCAAAAAAGAAACTACCAAAATGTGGTCAGTAATTTTATCATTTTTTTTCGCCCTTAAATTCAAGGGGCCTCCTCAAGGATTTGATCAGTTTAAATGTTCAAGCTCCAGAGGAGGACCTGAACTTAAGGGTGAAACAGCTGTTAGGTAGAATAAAAAACCTATTGACCACATCGTGGATTTTTTGCTTAATGACCAAATGGATGTTATAATCAAATGCCTTCCTATTAAAAAGTTCGGAATGATTCAAGTCTGAAGACTCAGTTTGTGGAACTGATTTCGTAAATTCAAAGAAAATGGTAACAGGAAATGTGATTCTTTGTGTGTTTGAGAAAATACTGAAGACGTCAACCTAACCGTCCATTTTTACCACGATCTACAAACTCGAATCTTAATTCTGCTATGAATTTTGGCCGTGAAAGCCTTTGATCTAATATTATTTTTCAGTATGGTTTCATACCATAAAAGTCAACATATTTTCTTTGCACTATTTCCTCTAACCAATATTATTAGTCCACACCTGGTAACTGGTCACAATATATGCTTTTTTATCTGTTAGTTTTACGTTTAGAAAAAGGCAATTTGTAGACGTGATTAACAAACATATTAAATATTTTAGGGGGGTATAAAAGCATTAGACAAAAATACAAAAATAGGCATTAAGCGATTTTTCGTGGAATAGTGAAGTGTTAAACATTGGCTTTTAGTTTACATTGAGGGTGTCTTTTCTCAAGGTAAGTTCACAATTAATCAATTCTCTTCTATGGATAGATATTAAAGTTGGACTTTAAAGTTGCAGAATTATATTTGTTTTAATTTAATTCAATTAAGAAATGGAAGATGCTAGTCCTTTGGTTGTTAAAATTGAAAGGCCTCTGTTTGAACAAGAACAATTGCATACTGAGTATGGATATGAAAAACCCCCAAAAAGTTGTAAGTGAATTAAAAATCTCTAGTGGAAATCGTCAAATAGACTATTCACCAAAACTCAGATAAAGTATTTATCAAAAAACTATAAACCAATAATTTAAATTTCCTCGGTGTACCTTACCAATTTTTTGAAGCAATCCCTCTTGAAAATACCCAGGAAACATCAACGTCTTCCAAATTCTTCGTAATCAGTATGACCAAAATGCACCAATGAATAGCAATAGATAATACAAACACTAACTAACTACATAAATTTAAATTAATAATCATAAATTGATAGGTGCTAATTAGTCTCTAAAAGAAATTTTAATGAATAGGAGATTTGATAGATTAACAGGTTGATGAAAACGTCCTCAGTTCAGCTGATCCGTATTGAAGAGTCGTACTGGAAATATAGAAACTAAGGTGAATTTCGGGATCGGAAGGAAAGCCTAAGTCTAAGTTTCAAGACAAAGATTCTTATTGCGATCCTGAAATATGGATGATCTGAACTAAGAAAATTGTTACTCGACATAGTCTCTTCGTCCGATCCTGAAATAATGGATCCACACCGGCCTACACTTCTACAATTTGATCCTGAAATATTGATCATTTGAACTAAGAAAGTTGTCATTAAATTTAGCCCCTTTTTCCGATTCTGAAATACTGGATTTGCATTAGCCACTATTTCTTCAGTGTGAGGCAAAAATATGGATCGTCTGAATCAAGAAGGTTCCTTCTTCCGATTCTGAAATAATGGATCCACCTTAGCCTTTACCTTTCCAGTGTGATCCTGAAATACGAATCATCTGGACCGCCAATGCTGCTGTCAATCCTATCCTCTTCTTCCGATCCTGAAATACGGGCTCCACATTGGCCCCTACCTCTCCAATGCGATCCTGAATTTCGGATCAGCTGTACCGGGAGCTTTATTAAACTTAGTCTCCTCATTCAATCCTGGCATATTGGATCCACATTAGCCCCTGCCTCTCCAGTGTGGTCCTTAAATATGGATCATCTGTATCGAGAACGATGTCATTAGACTTAGCCTTTTCTTCTAATCTCGAAATAGCTTTAGCTTCTACCTCCCCAGTATGATTCCAAAATATGAATCAGTTGGACCCAGAACGTTATTTGACTTAACCTCTTCTTCCAATCCTGAAAAAGTGAATCCAGCTCAGCCTATACGTTTCCAGTACGATCCTGAAATACTGATCACCTAAAACCGAGAATGTTGTCATCAACCTGTCGATCTCTCAAATGATCCTTAGAGGAGTTAGATGTGAATTAAAGTCTACTGCCCCCGCTACAAATATTAAATCGCTCTGTACATTAATCAGTTAATCTAATCTACTTCAGCCTTTACTGAAAACATTCAAAACTGTAAAAACTGCAACCCCTTAAAGATACTTTTAAACATAATACCTGCAATTAGATGGCTTTCGAAATACAATTTTAAAACTGACTTAACTGGTGATCTTGTTGCTGGATTTACCGTTGCAATTATGAACATACCGCAAGGTTAGTTACTTTTTTAATTTATCTTTGAATATCCTGTTTTTTTTTTTTTTTAAGTTAAACTATTTTCACTTTAGGAATGGCATATGCCCTTTTGGGAAATGTGCCACCCATTTATGGTCTATACATGGGATTTTTTCCCGTTCTTATTTACTTTTTAATGGGAACTTCTAGACATATTTCTACGGGTATAGTTATCAAGTATTTACATATTCACCCCAAATTTTGCTATTTAATCTCGTCATTTCAGGGTCGTTTGCTGTTGTTTGTTTGATGGCGGGAAAAATTGTTTTAAAAATCTCGGATCCTTCTTATTTTGCTGAGAATCTTAATAATTCTACTGAATCGGTAATACCAACAGGGTATTCCCCTGTCCAGGTGGCAGCCAGCGTGTCTTTTCTTGTAGGACTTATGCAGGTCCGACTACAGATAAAATGTCTTTAAAAAAATAGTGCAGAAACATTAATTTTTGCAGATGATTATGTATGCATTTCGATTAGGAATTTTGAGTGTTTTACTATCGGATACTTTAATTAGTGGTTTTACTACAGCTGCAGCGATCCAAGTCTTTACATCCCAGTTGAAAGACGTGCTAGGGGTAGAAATACCGAAAATTACAGGATACTTCGAAATTATATATGTGAGAATCAAAATAAAAGAAAATAATCATTCGTCTGAGTGTTTTGCACCAAAATTTGCGCTCTTTCTTTTTCTTTTCTTAGGTAATTGGGTGTTTCGTGCTCTGTCAATCTATGATACTCCTCAGTAAATTTGAAGCTTTTCAGTTTTTCGTTTTCGTATTCATCTTTTTTTTCTTCTAATACAGTTCCATTACATCTTCTTCTTTTTCTGTTCCCGTTTCCCTCTAGAACGCTCACACTTGATCTTATGCTTCCCCTAAATTCCTTCCTTGTTTTTCAATTTTTGTTTTCTGCCACTTCTCTATGAAACTTTCTGTACTCCTTTCTCTCAGTGATTTATTTTTTGGATATTTGCTTTTTGCAGACATTTTAGATCCTTTACTTCTGCCTCTATCTGTTCTCCAATTAGGTGACCCAGTACGAATTTCTCGAGTACTAGGATGTTGAACACTCCACCAAATTTTATTCCCCCTTTATTCCCCACCATCACCAAAAACCTTGCTGTATTATTCCCCATATGCACTTTAGCCCCATTATTCTCTTTGATGTGCAGCCTAAATTCATTGACCACTTCCAAATCCTCACCGTTCCACTCCCAGTGTATTTTTTACATTTTCTTCTTTTTGAACTTTTATTACCTTTGATTTAGTCAGATTTAGTTGTAATATTTTCTTATCTCCATCTCATTCCCTGCTTCTACTTCTAGGTCGTATTGTAGAACAAATATATTGACTCCATTGTTCCATGATATCAAATCCTTTTTCTTTTCTTGCTTCTATCTCCTGCTAGCTTAGTCCAATGCATTCCGTAAAATCGATCTTCATTTTTGCCATTTTGTGATCCGACACTTTTCTTTGCAGCTTTCTCTTCTACATTATCTCGGTATTTCATTTTTCAAGTTTTTTCTTCTTTGAACAATTTTCAAGTGAATTACTCCTGCCTCCAACGTTATCTTCTATATGTTTGTTTCTTCTCTGATGGTGTGACATAGTCTGCATTGAACGAAGTCTAGGATCCCTCCTATATTATGTATTTTTCCTGTAGGTTTTCTGTGAATTCTTTCGCATTGTTTTCCCTTATTCTCAGGACATACATTACCCCCCATTACAATACCCCTGACTAGTGTATAAAATCATCACCCCCCCTGCTGAAACCTCCACCAAGTTTTCTTTCCCTTGTTCACCAAGTGCGTGTCTTCACCACCACAACCTTGCCAATACTCTCCTTATAGTATGCTTATCATCCCCATACTTCACCTTGAACATGTAAAACCTAAGTATGTGAATTCTTTCTTTCACCTCCTCCATTTCTTCTCAGTTCCATTTCCAGTCCACATTCTTTTGCCTTTTCCCTTTCTTTTAGAATACCATTATCTTTGATTTACTCGGGTTTAAAAAACGTTTCCTAAGCATTATCAATATACTTTTGATCTCTTCTACTCCTAGGTCGTTTAGTGGAAAAATATATTGAATCCATTTTTCTTTGTAACTCCTCCTTTTTCCATCTCTTGCTAGCTTAGTTCTAAAATTCTCATCAGTTTCGTCTTCATCGTTTCCATTTTGTCTTTTGTCACTTTTCTTTCTAGCTTTCTCTTCAGAATTCTCTCAGTTATTCGTTTTCAGGTCTTTCTCTTTTTCTAAAAGTTTCAGGCAAATTGCTCGTTAACTGCTTTATTTTTAAGGACAAATAACAAAATTTTACTTTGTTTTATATCATGGAATATCACAAAGTAACCGCCGAATCAATAGAATATTTGCTTTATTTTTGTTTCTTCTCTAGTAAGATGACCTGATATGCTTTTTTTTAAGGCTTCTTATGTATTTTTCCTGTAGCCCCCTTTACTCGCCTTGTTTCCCCATCTTTTCAGGGCATACAAGTATGATATCCTTGACACATGGTGAAATGTACGCTAATTTTTTTCCCCATTCCCCAAACCTAAACCATCGGGACCATAACCTTGTTGTATGCTCTCCTCAAATGCTCCTCATCCCCCTTATTCTTCTTGAATATCCATAACCTTAATACCTACATATGTAAAGTATTTGACCTTTTCCATATCCTCTACGTTCCATTCCTAGTATACCTTTTTATCTTTTTCTCCCTTTTGGAAACCATCATCTTTGATTTTTTTTATATTAACCACGACGTAGGCTCAAGTGGACAATTCAAGGGGATAAATATGGCATATTTATAATGCGAATGCTATACTTACTAATTGTAAATATTATTTGGTTTTAATTCGAATTTATTCTTGTAGACCTTTATTTATATATTCCAAAGTATCACATCGGTGAATTTAGTTGTATTGCTAATAAGTGCAGTTACAATTACGGTACTTATGTGCAACAACGAAATCCTTAAGGTACGAAAAGGAAAATCAAAAATAGTTCCCCATTGCATATGTATATTTTTATATTTTAGCCAAAAATTTCTAAATACTGTTCATTCCCCGTACCCGTGGAATTACTTGCTGTGGTTGTTGGTACATTGCTATCTAAATATCTGAATTTTTCGTCAAAATATCATGTTCAAATTATTGGAAAAATACCAACGGGGTACGAAAAAACTTTTTTAGTAAATATTTGCACATAAAACTTTTCTTTTAGGATACCAGCACCATCTTTACCCGAATTCTCCCTATTTTCCAATATGTTCATGGATTCTCTAATGTTAGCGATTGTATCTTACGCTTTAACCCTGTCAATGGGGCTAATTTTCGCTCAAAAACTAAATTATGAAGTCGATGCCAATCAGGAACTACTAGCTCTGGTAACTAATTCTTTTGTACGGTTTGTTTGGTCTTTGTACGTCTCCAAAATTCTACATGAAATATTCGGACGTGGACGTAGTGAAAAACAAATTTATTTGAGTGTAATAGTAATTTTTTAGGGCACAGGAAACATTTTTGGATCATTTTTCAATTGTTTACCGTACGGTGCTGCGATATCTAGATCCGTAATACAAGAAGTAATTGGGGGAAAAACCCAAGTGGCATCATTAGTTTCTTGCATGATAATGTTTTTTGTTTTGATGTGGCTTGGGCCCGCTTTCGAGAATTTACCAAAGGTAAATTTTATTTTTCTTTAAAATCAATGAACAATGGTCAGCAATTTTAACGCCATCTGTGGTTGTTCTGTTTTCTAGGCGGTTCTTGCAGCTTTAACGATAGTTGCAGTAAAAGGGATGCTAATGAACGTGAAAGATTTTTTCAAATTCTTGAAACTGAGCAAGGCAGACGCTGCTGTGTGGCTCTGCACATTTTTATCAGTAATTATTATAGGTGTAGACATAGGGTTGTTGACGGGCATATTTTTGTCTCTAGTCTGCGTGCTTATTTCCGGTCTGAAACCCTATGCTTGCCTTCTTGGGTATTTACCCCACACAGATTTGTACTTGGACATCACACGATATAAAGGGGTAAGAACAATAAATCACAGTTTTTGGTACCTGTATTGACCTCTAGAGAAAAAGTACGTCCATGTTTGTCCATCTGTTGCAAACTATCAAAACATGTAGAAAATATTTCAAACAAAACTTCTGTATAGCTCCTAGGAGACCTTAACCGAAAAAGCGTAGATATGAAAGTTACATGACTTTTAAGGGAAAACACAATTTGTTCACGGGGTCAAATTTTAAGGTCATTTCTAGGCGAGTACAGTTTTTTAAATGGAAAAACCCATCAGTTGAAGTCATTCTAAGGTAAAAAGGTCGAATGACATGAAATTTTCCACCTCCTTTTTCTATTAGAAGTTGAATGTTGATGGGTCATACAAAATTGATAGTTCAATCAATCATGCATTGACCATGAATTAAATCTTGAGATCGAAGGTCAAAGTCCTTTTTAACAGTTTTAGTTGAAATTACTTTAAATTGGCCTTTGAACCTTGCCATAAAATGGCATGGTTAAACGTAGAATTTTACACGTTTTTAGAATCCAAAATTAAAGAAAAAGTTGATTCCATTGAATATTGACCCTAAGGCCATATTGAAGGCCATCATTGCAACTGTTCGTTCCACGCTTTTATTTTAATCCCTTCCTTTTGGGGTTATTTAAGTGATTCATTTAAAATGATGGCCTTCAATTGACCTTTTATACCAATTACAGAATGACACTACGTATACAATTTTAAGTGCTTTTAGAAATAAGTGTTTCCATTTCAACCCTTGAAATTTTCCATAAATTTCATAGGTCATGGTCTTATTTCTCCCTAAAAAATTTTTTAAACTTTTGTTTCGACACCTTTTCCCTTAAGAAAGTTATTTAATGAGTTCGTTTAAAATTGGTCAGTCTGTTATCAAGCCCTTTGGTACTTGCTTTTTTTTAAATAATTTTTTTTATTTACTTTAATTTCTGCTGATACCTAGGTAGCGGAAGTGCCCGGAATCAAAATATTCCACTATCGTGGTGGTATAAATTTTGCGTCAAAAAACACCTTTAGAAACACACTTTTCAGAATCGTTGGAATTGATCCACAAAAAGAGTTAATAATGAGGAAAAAATTAGAGAAACATCAAAACTTGGTCAGTATGTTTCTTTTTTGTGTAATTTATAATACGTAGCTCCCATATTCTTTTTAGGATTTATCCAATATGAAAACAGTTAAAAACCTTGAAAAAGTCGAAAAAATACAAAACAAAATAACAAGAGGAATACATTGTTTAGTTTTAGATTTTTCAGCTTTGAGTTACCTAGACGCCGCAGGAATTTCAGCGATAAAACAAATCATTCAACAGTTTTCAAAAATAGATATACCAGTCTTATTAGCGGCTTGTTCAGGTACGAAATTACAAAAAATAAAATAAAGAAATTTCCAAAGTAAATAAGCACTAACATCGGAAATTCCACAAAAACTATATCAAAATCTACAACGCGTTTCGACACCCAAGGTATCATCTTCAGTTAAAGATTAAACCAATTTTCCAAGTGGTTCCTTTTTTTACTAGAATAAGAAGAAGAAGAGTCTTACCTCTTACTGAAGATGACTCCTCGGGTATTAAATCGCCTTTGTGAAATTTCAGATTTTAGTGTTTTAAAAACCACAACAAATATTTTTCATAGATTCGACATTTTTCTCATTAAACTTCTTTCAGGTCCTGCATACGAAAAAATGAAGAAATGTGAACTTATTGAACACAAAAGTTCAATTAAAATGTTCCCCACAGTACATGATTCAGTCCAATATGCAACTAAAATACTCAATGTTGCAAATGACTTGAAAGGTATTTCAACAATAGCCGTGTAGATAAACAATAAAATAATTTATGTACATTAATTTTAAGAAATAATTATTATTTTGTTTAATAAATAAATGAATGAGAACTTTAAAGTTGTGGTTTCATTATTTATTAATAGAATGACAAGATGCATTCAATGTAATGGAGGTTTCTATAATTCTGTAACAAAAAGTATTAGAAATAAACATATGTGTTTTATTTTCAGGATTCCATGCGACTAACTGAAAAAACGGATCTCTCGTAAGTATTGTAATGAGCGTATATGTGTGTGCGAGAGCGGCCAGTGTAACAAGCGTATATGTGTGCGAGAGCGAGCAGTGCAACGAGCGTATATGTGTGCGATAGCGGCAATGAGATCCGACAGCAGATAAGCGGAGCTCAAAGAACGCCGGCGTCGGTCGGCGCTTTGATGACGATAAACAAGGCCATAAATTAGACGAACACAATAAGCACTCCAGTAAAGTCTAGTATGTCATTCTGGAACTTTCTGGATTGTTCCTAATCAGTATAAATACCTGTTGACGTGGCCAGTAAGAGTCAGTTCACAGTGAGCTTCCGAACAAGTAATATAAATAGCGAACTACGATATACCGAGTGATATAAATACGCATTTTCCTTGTCATATAAATAAGTTGTTGAATTGCTATTAGTGTTTAAGTGTTAAATAAATAGTTGTAAAATAAATATCCGTTAAATAAATAAGTTCTACTAGAAAAGTCGTTACAGTATGTATGTCCTTCTGTCACAAATTCGAATGTACTAGACCAAAAAATTTGTTTTAAAATTATTTAAGAGAATATATGGAAATTGACCACTTCCATGTACCCTCTTCAAATCGCACATGTCAAATTTCATTGGGTGGCAGATCGCTCACACTTACGGTACGCGGCTGTCGCTTACTTCACGATGAGACACCTGTAAAAATATTGTGAAAATTTAAAATTTTCACCCCACATAAAAACCAAGTGTTTCAAGGATAAAAAAAATGATCAAAAACATCCGGATTAATTGCACCAGTTTATTTTTTGCTTTGTTTGAACAATTTATTAAAAAATAGACTGCTATTTAAATATTATTTACTTTTTTCATGTGCGTAGCTCCCAATTAATTTCGTCACTAACTAAAGCAAACTAATCAGTACCAAATACAATACTGCTCTAATTAAGATTTCAGTACCATAAAATTAATATTTGCAACACAGTAAAATAAGGACAGCAGATTTCTAACTAGGCTAACTGTATCAGTTTATAATAAATAATATAGTTTTCCTTTAAAAACCTTGTTACAAAACAATGGAGCCAATTACACGGTCTATACAGCAAAGGCGTCCATAGGAAACGTCCATATTTATGTAGGAGCAGCCCTTCCATTAAAATTGTCCTGCAGTTGTTGTCATCGTAATCCAAAAAGGGATTAAAATTAAGGAATATGCTTTGGAGATACCCATAAACGAAGAAGGGACCTTTAGCTATACCGTGAAGCAATAATAATGGTACCCTCCTTAATTATTGAGTGGAATGACCACATAGTGGTGGGTAATAAATTCGAACAAATTACTAAACAAAAAGGGTTAATCTAAAAATGGGGAAGGGGAGAGTCCTTTCTTCATTATCTAATGCTTTGTGGCATTTAGTAAAGTAAACAGAAATAGGCTGCCATGTCATGTGACCCATTCTTCAGAACTTTAACAGATCTGCTCAAAAGGACAATCTCAGTTATAGAACAACAAAGCACTAACTGTACATTTTCTATTAACCCCAAAATATTTGGGTAATTGTATTGGAAATATAATTGGGGCTATCCACATGGACCACATCAAGACTCTTTATTTCTTCGATGAAGTAGCATAACCATCCTACAAGCTAAAAAGAACCCGTCTTGAGGAAGATCCTCAATCCAGTATGAAGAAGACTATTTTCTTACTTCAATGTGTACAAAAATGAGGAGAGTACCAGCATACGCATCTGTAACTATTGTCATGTGCATTAGCAATGTTATCAAACAAAAAATTGCGGGATGGACTACAATAAAGTTACGTAGAGGCCAGGAGTTTCCAAAAGGGTGCATACAATTAAACGCTTTCATTCCTCATCAATCAAGTACAAACACTGCACGGATTAAATAATTAATTTTAGTAGAAAAAAGGAAAGCCAAGACTCTTGTAGAGAAAGTGACACAACCAGATCTGTTTTCTTAAAGAAATGACCGAGAACATAGGGAATACTAGACCTAAATCCTGACCACTTCAGCGTCCTTCATTTCTTTAATGAAAATTCAACAGCATCCAACAAATTAAAAAGAACTAGTCCTGAGAGAGCCCTCAATCCAGTACGAAGGAGAATGGTTGTTCTTCAAACTGTGCAGAAACTGCAAGAACGTCAGAAGACGCATCTGCCTCTATCAACATTTGCAGTAGCAATCTTGTCCAACAAACAAATACGAAATGGATTGCAATAAAGTTACGTAGGGACCAGAAGACTCCACCAGGGTGCAGATAATTAAAAGCTGTCATGCCCCATCGATCAAGTGCAAAAACTGTTTAGATTAAATCCTTAGCTTTAGTAGAAAGAAAGCCAAGGCTCTTGTAGAAATACTAAATTACAATTCCACAGGAATAAACTGGAATTAGCCTTCCTGTCTCTTCTATGACATGTGAGTGGAAGATGCAGTTCACATTTTCCCCCACAACTACACTCAACCACCACGTTTCTGTGAGGTTAAATTGTAGAAGCAGAATACTTCATCACTAGAAGTTACATTTGTGGTGGGAGTAGGAAAGGTGACCAAACTGGAAAATAGGAAGGAATATCCCGTGTATTTGTGGGTATTAGAATGCTGCATCTCCTTTCCCAAAAAGACCATGAAACTACCATAATAATTCTAATCACATTCTGAACATGACCGCTGAACCACCCTGTATTCTATCCCAATTCTTCACTTCGACTGACCAACTTGCCTCAGTACAGCAGTATTTGAAAGCGACTGACGAATTGTCTAAAATATAATCAAAAATAATACATGCACATATTTATGTAACAAATTATTGGATAAAATCTTCACCCAAACAAATTGTTTCGCACTAAGAGGGATGATATTTCCAGCTTTTATAAAAACAGCCCTTTCTGTTCGTAACATCATAAAAAGACAAAGCTTTTTTGATTCTAAGTTAAAATCTGGCCATTGACTGCTCCAAACGCCAAATTTCACAGCTTCAGCCTTCAAAAAATAGATATATGTATGTAAAGGTTTGAAGTACCTATTGGGCCAGGGTAACACTTAACCCATTTAGTGTTACAGCTTGTAAATTAGTCAAAAGTGGTAGTTGTCTTTCTTGGGGCTTGCACAATAGCCACAAAATTTGATTTGCCTATAAACCAGAACTTAGTATGTTCACTACCCGAGTTTTTGGACCATGGTTTAAGATCTACCTTTACCTATTCTTCGATAGATCCGTTGTTGGAACTCTCTAATACGTTTCGCTGACTGCTATTATGGGCACCCTCAGGAAATGATGCGTTCGTAAGGAATCTCACGTCAGTGCTACCAATTCCCCACGTTTCCTGATGATGCTAACCATAACAGCCAACGAATAACGCACAGGAAGCTCTATATGGGGATCCATCAAAGGAATAGTGCCCATTCCACGCAATGACCATTAAACCACATTACTGATTCTGGTAACGATTGGTGTTTTTGAACAGCAAAAAACACCAACTGTTACCAGAATATCCCTGATACATTCAAAACTTCATCAAAACTGTTGTTGATGAATATGGAATATTAGATGTCGAAAAAAAACAAAAACAAATAATAATCTTTGACTGTACTATTTGAGACCAATGATCTAATCCAGACCTCCCTGTGTCTCTGTTTATTTCTGTTTCTGCTTCTAATGTGTCTATTTCAAAAAACGTCATTCTCTTTTCATTATTTCTTCATTTTTTCCTACTGTTTCTATACCTCCTAATTTCTAACTTTCTATATCCACGGTATTTTGATTATTCGCCTACAACACCGCGTCCCAAACGTTTTCTGTTCCGCGCCCACCATCCACGTTTCGTTCCGAACGTAAACCCCTTTGATAAAATCTTTTCTGATCTCCAGATTGACTCAAAACGATCCTATCTTAATGCTTGTCATTGTGATTAAAATAGTTAAATTTCAAAATTCATGGACGGTATGCTAAGATTTAGGAAACAGGGTCTACTTACATGTTCGTATAATTGATTTCCTGTCCATAAGAAGACGAAAATTTCGAAATATGTTATGATCAAATACAGAATCCAGTTGATTAAGTCACCATCAATTTTAGTCGCCTAAAACGTTTTTTCCTTCAAAGTATTTTCTTTCTTTCGTAAGCTTTCGCGGTCAATGTTGGATGAATCGGATTGAGTTATAGGATAGTGTTATCGTGTCGATTGATAGCTATAAAGTTTTGCTGTATTTAGAATATGGCATCTTCAGTGGTCAAAAGCTGAATTCGGCAGCAACACTACCCCAAATTTAACCTAATTCACCCTGTTGATAGTTAGTGAAGAAATTTAAAACTTACGGTCATGGTAGCGAAAGCAATAAAACAAAAATTACAGCAACAGTAAAGATAACGGATTAATAAGAGCCTCGATGAAAACTTTTGCAATTTTAGACATATCCTAAAAATAAAAATCGTATGTATTAATGAAAGACAATTACAGAAGCCTGTGGATTGCCGTTCTCAAACAAAATGACAAAAACCAATTACTTTAAAATTTCGTTATGGTACGTCACACACTTCTTCAATATTTCGTGACAGTCATCTGGTCTACCCCTAATATGTTCCAAAGAATGTGCCAAAATTAAAAATTCCTTACAAACCAATGCTATTGATTTGACGAAGTAGAATTCCATTACAAAACATTGTACAACGCAATAGTTCAGAACAATAGCTTGGAATGCGAAGATCGGCCAGTAGTATTTGTGTGGATCAAAAGGATACCAATGAGATGTGACTGGTGGATCTGGATCGCCTTTTATTAAAGGATATAACAGCCAAGACGATATGGTAAATAAACCGAATAAAGATAATCCTTGAAAAACCTTAACCAATTGATCGTTCAGTCGTACAAAAAAATTTCCTGTAAAAACACGAACCCAAATATCAAATATTAATACCAAAATTTCCTGAATTCAAGCATTTCGTTACCTTTAAATTTAGACTGTTCAATGAAGACACGTTTTTGAAGAACAAGTTTATCCAATTCATTCAGGAATATGTTTATATTGGTTTTCTGAGTAAGGATTTCAATACTTGCTATAAAAACCGAAATTATTCCCATACTAGTTGGTAAATCGCTGAGTAACTTTTTAAAATTTGAGATATTTAATACAAGATTTATTGCACATGAAAGAGATGACAGGAATAAATTTAATCTTATTATAAATATATTTAGTTTACACAAATATGTCGGATGTTTGTTAAGTGTTAATACACCTGTTATTTCCATGATTTTACGGAAAAAATCAAAATCTTTTGAAATCATATTTTACATAATCTTAATTCTGTAGCACTAATGTTATGATAAAAAAGAATAAACAAAACACATTAACAAATGTAAATTTCAGTTTATTAAATATTCTTTATAATATATGCTTACATATTGGAAACGGATGTACTGTTTGTAACTTTACAAACTATATAAACATATAGGTTTAAATTTTCGAATAACTATTGCATGTCTGTAAAATAACGTAATTATTGATTGCAACTTCTAATTTTCCGGATTCCAACATTGCCAATTGTGGCCACAATTTATTCAATTTTGATTATAGGTGATTAGAATTCATACAGAGATACTATTTCATATCATAGTGCATTTATAGTTTTTTTATCTCATACACAAAGCAAGTGACACAATTTCGTGACCTCTACCATTCTTATAAATGAAATTCTAGGTGCCCAATAGTTTGAATGCTCGAAGTTGTGAAAAAATAACTATTTTCCACTATTTATTCTCTTCTGCCTATTGGAAGTATTTTAAATAATTTAAAAAAAAGATACAGGCAGAAAGATTTTGAATGAGTATTTCAAAAGGTCAATTTGTTAAAATTCTAAACAAAAATTTCTGGTCGTTATTTTGACTTAGGTAGTCATCGAAAACCTTCTGACCTTAATATTTTGTGCTATTTAAGATATTGAAACCCCATCTTTTTCAGGGGTGTGGTGCTGTAGTCCATGGAATTTTCTTGTTTCAGTTTCACAGTTTCTTGCTTTCAGCATCTTCAGTGTTGACTCTGGTATTGGACCGTGACTGATACCATTCTTATGCTGAAGTCGTCATTACTTTTGACTTGGTCATCAAAATTATTTTGCCTATAATCTTTTTAGCTAGTTGAGATATCAAGATTCCACCTACTTCCGGACTATCGTGCAATGATTAATGGAATTTTTCTGTTTCACCATTTCTTCCTGACAATATCATCAGTGTTGATTTGGTTGATGCTGGGTCGTGAATTAAAACCGTCTTCCTTTCATTTTAGAACTATTTGATATACTGAAGTCCCATCTTTTTCCAGTCTATCGTGGAATTTTGCTGTTTTGATCGTGAATGAAAACCTTCTGCGTTTCATTTTAGAACTACGACTATCTATAATGTTCTCACAACGTGTTTGTGGAAAATTTTCTATTTATAGAACGCATTGTAGGTACATGGTAAGAAAGACCCAACAAGCCAAATTATCGGAACAATCACAACACATTCCGGGTGAAATTTCGATCAGTTGATAAGAACTGAGATTACCTGAAAGAGTGCTATTAAAAAATCCATAGAGGGATGAATTTTCTCCGTGTCTGTAAAGTTCCCTTTCTACAAAGGTTGTTGTAAAAGCCAGTATACAAGCCTTGAAAAACAAATTAATATTTCATTATGTCAATCGAACATCCACTTTGTCGCGGAACGGAATGGGTCAGAAAGGAAGGAAATGGAACAAACATTTTGAAAAGCATATTTCCTGTAGATACCAAACAGAATCAATTCGATGATTCCGAGCTCATCTGCGGGGATTCAGAATCTACATTCCATTTCGTTCCGTTCCATACATTATCGCGGAAGATTAATATTAACGAGCGCTTTTTCGCCTCATTTTCTGTCTGGTATTATGATTTACTTATCGTTTATTAATCAATGGCTCTTTTATTTCATTTTGTATTGATATCTGCTTTGAATCACCGCATTCTACATCACTTTCTGCATATATCATGGCACATGGAGCTTACAGAATCATCTCTAAAGTTATTAATATTAACGAGCGCTTTTTCGCCTCATTTTCTGTCTAGAATTATGATTTACTTATCGTTTATTAATCAATGGCTCTTTTATTTCATATTGTATTGATATCTGCTTTGAATCACCGCATTCTACATCACTTTCTGCATATATCATGGCACATGGAGCTTGCAGAATCATCTCTAAAGTTATTAATATTAACGAGCGCTTTTTCGCCTCATTTTCTGTCTAGTACTATGATTTACTTATCGTTTATTAATCAATGGCTCTTTTATTTCATTTTGTATTGATATCTGCTTTGCACCACCCCATTCTACATCACTTTCTGCATATATCATGGCACATGGAGCTTACAGAATCATCTCTAAAGTTATTAATATTAACGAGCGCTTTTTCGCCTCATTTTCTGTCTAGAATTATGATTTACTTATCGTTTATTAATCAATGGCTCTTTTATTTCATATTGTATTGATATCTGCTTTGAATCACCGCATTCTACATCACTTTCTGCATATATCATGGCACATGGAGCTTGCAGAATCATCTCTAAAGTTATTAATATTAACGAGCGCTTTTTCGCCTCATTTTCTGTCTAGTACTATGATTTACTTATCGTTTATTAATCAATGGCTCTTTTATTTCATTTTGTATTGATATCTGCTTTGCACCACCCCATTCTACATCACTTTCTGCATATATCATGGCACATGGAGCTTACAGAATCATCTCTAAAGTTATTAATATTAACGAGCGCTTTTTCGCCTCATTTTCTGTCTAGAATTATGATTTACTTATCGTTTATTAATCAATGGCTCTTTTATTTCATTTTGTATTGATATCTGCTTTGAATCACCGCATTCTACATCACTTTCTGCATATATCATGGCACATGGAGCTTGCAGAATCATCTCTAAAGTTATTAATATTAACGAGCGCTTTTTCGCCTCATTTTCTGTCTAGTACTATGATTTACTTATCGTTTATTAATCAATGGCTCTTTTATTTCATTTTGTATTGATATCTGCTTTGCACCACCCCATTCTACATCACTTTCTGCATATATCATGGCACATGGAGCTTGCAGAATCATCTCTAAAGTTATTAATATTAACGAGCGCTTTTTCGCCTCATTTTCTGTCTAGTACTATGATTTACTTATCGTTTATTAATCAATGGCTCTTTTATTTCATTTTGTATTGATATCTGCTTTGAATCACCGCATTCTACATCACTTTCTGCATATATCATGGCACATGGAGCTTGCAGAATCATCTCTAAAGTTATTAATATTAACGAGCGCTTTTTCGCCTCATTTTCTGTCTAGTACTATGATTTACTTATCGTTTATTAATCAATGGCTCTTTTATTTCATTTTGTATTGATATCTGCTTTGCACCACCCCATTCTACATCACTTTCTGCATATATCATGGCACATGGAGCTTACAGAATCATCTCTAAAGTTATTAATATTAACGAGCGCTTTTTCGCCTCATTTTCTGTCTAGAATTATGATTTACTTATCGTTTATTAATCAATGGCTCTTTTATTTCATTTTGTATTGATATCTGCTTTGAATCACCGCATTCTACATCACTTTCTGCATATATCATGGCACATGGAGCTTGCAGAATCATCTCTAAAGTTATTAATATTAACGAGCGCTTTTTCGCCTCATTTTCTGTCTAGTACTATGATTTACTTATCGTTTATTAATCAATGGCTCTTTTATTTCATTTTGTATTGATATCTGCTTTGCACCACCCCATTCTACATCACTTTCTGCATATATCATGGCACATGGAGCTTACAGAATCATCTCTAAAGTTATTAATATTAACGAGCGCTTTTTCGCCTCATTTTCTGTCTAGAATTATGATTTACTCATCGTTTATTAATCAATGGCTCTTTTATTTCATTTTGTATTGATATCTGCTTTGAATCACCGCATTCTACATCACTTTCTGCATATATCATGGCACATGGAGCTTGCAGAATCATCTCTAAAGTTATTAATATTAACGAGCGCTTTTTCGCCTCATTTTCTGTCTAGTACTATGATTTACTTATCGTTTATTAATCAATGGCTCTTTTATTTCATTTTGTATTGATATCTGCTTTGAATCACCGCATTCTACATCACTTTCTGCATATATCATGGCACATGGAGCTTACAGAATCATCTCTAAAGTTATTAATATTAACGAGCGCTTTTTCGCCTCATTTTCTGTCTAGAATTATGATTTACTTATCGTTTATTAATCAATGGCTCTTTTATTTCATATTGTATTGATATCTGCTTTGAATCACCGCATTCTACATCACTTTCTGCATATATCATGGCACATGGAGCTTGCAGAATCATCTCTAAAGTTATTAATATTAACGAGCGCTTTTTCGCCTCGTTTTCTGTCTAGTACTATGATTTACTTATCGTTTATTAATCAATGGCTCTTTTATTTCATTTTGTATTGATATCTGCTTTGCACCACCCCATTCTACATCACTTTCTGCATATATCATGGCACATGGAGCTTACAGAATCATCTCTAAAGCTATTAATATTAACGAGCGCTTTTTCGCCTCATTTTCTGTCTAGTATTATGATTTACCTATCGTTTATTAATCAATGGCTCTTTTATTTCATTTTGTATTGATATCTGCTTTGAATCACCGCATTCTACATCACTTTCTGCATATATCATGGCACATGGAGCTTACAGAATCATCTCTAAAGTTATTAATATTAACGAGCGCTTTTTCGCCTCATTTTCTGTCTAGTATTATGATTTATTTATCGTTTATTAATCAATGGCTCTTTTATTTCATTTTGTATTGATATCTGCTTTGCACCACCCCATTCTACATCACTTTCTGCATATATCATGGCACATGGAGCTTACAGAATCATCTCTAAAGTTATTAATATTAACGAGCGCTTTTTCGCCTCATTTTCTGTCTAGAATTATGATTTACTCATCGTTTATTAATCAATGGCTCTTTTATTTCATTTTGTATTGATATCTGCTTTGAATCACCGCATTCTACATCACTTTCTGCATATATCATGGCACATGGAGCTTGCAGAATCATCTCTAAAGTTATTAATATTAACGAGCGCTTTTTCGCCTCATTTTCTGTCTAGTACTATGATTTACTTATCGTTTATTAATCAATGGCTCTTTTATTTCATTTTGTATTGATATCTGCTTTGAATCACCGCATTCTACATCACTTTCTGCATATATCATGGCACATGGAGCTTACAGAATCATCTCTAAAGTTATTAATATTAACGAGCGCTTTTTCGCCTCATTTTCTGTCTAGAATTATGATTTACTTATCGTTTATTAATCAATGGCTCTTTTATTTCATATTGTATTGATATCTGCTTTGAATCACCGCATTCTACATCACTTTCTGCATATATCATGGCACATGGAGCTTGCAGAATCATCTCTAAAGTTATTAATATTAACGAGCGCTTTTTCGCCTCGTTTTCTGTCTAGTACTATGATTTACTTATCGTTTATTAATCAATGGCTCTTTTATTTCATTTTGTATTGATATCTGCTTTGCACCACCCCATTCTACATCACTTTCTGCATATATCATGGCACATGGAGCTTACAGAATCATCTCTAAAGCTATTAATATTAACGAGCGCTTTTTCGCCTCATTTTCTGTCTAGTATTATGATTTACCTATCGTTTATTAATCAATGGCTCTTTTATTTCATTTTGTATTGATATCTGCTTTGAATCACCGCATTCGACATCACTTTCTGCATATATCATGGCACATGGAGCTTACAGAATCATCTCTAAAGTTATTAATATTAACGAGCGCTTTTTCGCCTCATTTTCTGTCTAGTATTATGATTTATTTATCGTTTATTAATCAATGGCTCTTTTATTTCATTTTGTATTGATATCTGCTTTGCACCACCCCATTCTACATCACTTTCTGCATATATCATGGCACATGGAGCTTACAGAATCATCTCTAAAGTTATTAATATTAACGAGCGCTTTTTCGCCTCATTTTCTGTCTAGAATTATGATTTACTTATCGTTTATTAATCAATGGCTCTTTTATTTCATTTTGTATTGATATCTGCTTTGAATCACCGCATTCTACATCACTTTCTGCATATATCATGGCACATGGAGCTTACAGAATCATCTCTAAAGTTATTAATATTAACGAGCGCTTTTTCGCCTCATTTTCTGTCTAGTATTATGATTTACTTATCGTTTATTAATCAATGGCTCTTTTATTTCATTTTGTATTGATATCTGCTTTGAATCACCGCATTCTACATCACTTTCTGCATATATCATGGCACATGGAGCTTACAGAATCATCTCTAAAGTTATTAATATTAACGAGCGCTTTTTCGCCTCATTTTCTGTCTAGTATTATGATTTACTTATCGTTTATTAATCAATGGCTCTTTTATTTCATTTTGTATTGATATCTGCTTTGCACCACCCCATTCTACATCACTTTCTGCATATATCATGGCACATGGAGCTTACAGAATCATCTCTAAAGTTATTGATATTAACGAGCGCTTTTTCGCCTCATTTTCTGTCTAGTATTATGATTTACTTATCGTTTATTAATCAATGGCTCTTTTATTTCATTTTGTATTGATATCTGCTTTGAATCACCGCATTCCACATCACTTTCTGCATATATCATGGCACATGGAGCTTACAGAATCATCTCTAAAGTTATTAATATTAACGAGCGCTTTTTCGCCTCATTTTCTGTCTAGTATTATGATTTACTTATCGTTTATTAATCAATGGCTCTTTTATTTCATTTTGTATTGATATCTGCTTTGCACCACCCCATTCTACATCATTTTCTGCATATATCATGGCACATGGAGCTTACAGAATCATCTCTAAAGTTATTAATATTAACGAGCGCTTTTTCGCCTCATTTTCTGTCTAGTATTATGATTTACCTATCGTTTATTAATCAATGGCTCTTTTATTTCATTTTGTATTGATATCTGCTTTGAATCACCGCATTCTACATCACTTTCTGCATATATCATGGCACATGGAGCTTACAGAATCATCTCTAAAGTTATTAATATTAACGAGCGCTTTTTCGCCTCATTTTCTGTCTAGTATTATGATTTACCTATCGTTTATTAATCAATGGCTCTTTTATTTCATTTTGTATTGATATCTGCTTTGCACCACCCCATTCTACATCACTTTCTGCATATATCATGGCACATGGAGCTTACAGAATCATCTCTAAAGTTATTAATATTAACGAGCGCTTTTTCGCCTCATTTTCTGTCTAGTATTATGATTTACTTATCGTTTATTAATCAATGGCTCTTTTATTTCATTTTGTATTGATATCTGCTTTGAATCACCGCATTCTACATCACTTTCTGCATATATCATGGCACATGGAGCTTACAGAATCATCTCTAAAGTTATTAATATTAACGAGCGCTTTTTCGCCTCATTTTCTGTCTAGTATTATGATTTACTTATCGTTTATTAATCAATGGCTCTTTTATTTCATTTTGTATTGATATCTGCTTTGAATCACCGCATTCTACATCACTTTCTGCATATATCATGGCACATGGAGCTTACAGAATCATCTCTAAAGTTATTAATATTAACGAGCGCTTTTTCGCCTCATTTTCTGTCTAGTATTATGATTTACTTATCGTTTATTAATCAATGGCTCTTTTATTTCATTTTGTATTGATATCTGCTTTGCACCACCCCATTCTACATCACTTTCTGCATATATCATGGCACATGGAGCTTACAGAATCATCTCTAAAGTTATTAATATTAACGAGCGCTTTTTCGCCTCATTTTCTGTCTAGTATTATGATTTACCTATCGTTTATTAATCAATGGCTCTTTTATTTCATTTTGTATTGATATCTGCTTTGAATCACCGCATTCTACATCACTTTCTGCATATATCATGGCACATGGAGCTTACAGAATCATCTCTAAAGTTATTAATATTAACGAGCGCTTTTTCGCCTCATTTTCTGTCTAGTATTATGATTTACTTATCGTTTATTAATCAATGGCTCTTTTATTTCATTTTGTATTGATATCTGCTTTGCACCACCCCATTCTACATCACTTTCTGCATATATCATGGCACATGGAGCTTACAGAATCATCTCTAAAGTTATTAATATTAACGAGCGCTTTTTCGCCTCATTTTCTGTCTAGTACTATGATTTACTTATCGTTTATTAATCAATGGCTCTTTTATTTCATTTTGTATTGATATCTGCTTTGAATCACCGCATTCTACATCACTTTCTGCATATATCATGGCACATGGAGCTTACAGAATCATCTCTAAAGTTATTAATATTAACGAGCGCTTTTTCGCCTCATTTTCTGTCTAGTATTATGATTTACTTATCGTTTATTAATCAATGGCTCTTTTATTTCATTTTGTATTGATATCTGCTTTGAATCACCGCATTCTACATCACTTTCTGCATATATCATGGCACATGGAGCTTACAGAATCATCTCTAAAGTTATTAATATTAACGAGCGCTTTTTCGCCTCATTTTCTGTCTAGTATTATGATTTACTTATCGTTTATTAATCAATGGCTCTTTTATTTCATTTTGTATTGATATCTGCTTTGAACCACCCCATTCTAAATCACTTTCTGCATATATCATGGCACATGGAGCTTACAGAATCATCTCTAAAGTTATTGATATTAACGAGCGCTTTTTCGCCTCATTTTCTGTCTAGTATTATGATTTACTTATCGTTTATTAATCAATGGCTCTTTTATTTCATTTTGTATTGATATCTGCTTTGAATCACCGCATTCTACATCACTTTCTGCATATATCATGGCACATGGAGCTTACAGAATCATCTCTAAAGTTATTAATATTAACGAGCGCTTTTTCGCCTCATTTTCTGTCTAGTATTATGATTTACTTATCGTTTATTAATCAATGGCTCTTTTATTTCATTTTGTATTGATATCTGCTTTGCACCACCCCATTCTACATCACTTTCTGCATATATCATGGCACATGGAGCTTACAGAATCATCTCTAAAGTTATTGATATTAACGAGCGCTTTTTCGCCTCATTTTCTGTCTAGTATTATGATTTACTTATCGTTTATTAATCAATGGCTCTTTTATTTCATTTTGTATTGATATCTGCTTTGAATCACCGCATTCCACATCACTTTCTGCATATATCATGGCACATGGAGCTTACAGAATCATCTCTAAAGTTATTAATATTAACGAGCGCTTTTTCGCCTCATTTTCTGTCTAGTATTATGATTTACTTATCGTTTATTAATCAATGGCTCTTTTATTTCATTTTGTATTGATATCTGCTTTGCACCACCCCATTCTACATCATTTTCTGCATATATCATGGCACATGGAGCTTACAGAATCATCTCTAAAGTTATTAATATTAACGAGCGCTTTTTCGCCTCATTTTCTGTCTAGTATTATGATTTACCTATCGTTTATTAATCAATGGCTCTTTTATTTCATTTTGTATTGATATCTGCTTTGAATCACCGCATTCTACATCACTTTCTGCATATATCATGGCACATGGAGCTTACAGAATCATCTCTAAAGTTATTAATATTAACGAGCGCTTTTTCGCCTCATTTTCTGTCTAGTATTATGATTTACCTATCGTTTATTAATCAATGGCTCTTTTATTTCATTTTGTATTGATATCTGCTTTGCACCACCCCATTCTACATCACTTTCTGCATATATCATGGCACATGGAGCTTACAGAATCATCTCTAAAGTTATTAATATTAACGAGCGCTTTTTCGCCTCATTTTCTGTCTAGTATTATGATTTACTTATCGTTTATTAATCAATGGCTCTTTTATTTCATTTTGTATTGATATCTGCTTTGAATCACCGCATTCTACATCACTTTCTGCATATATCATGGCACATGGAGCTTACAGAATCATCTCTAAAGTTATTAATATTAACGAGCGCTTTTTCGCCTCATTTTCTGTCTAGTATTATGATTTACTTATCGTTTATTAATCAATGGCTCTTTTATTTCATTTTGTATTGATATCTGCTTTGAATCACCGCATTCTACATCACTTTCTGCATATATCATGGCACATGGAGCTTACAGAGTCATCTCTAAAGTTATTAATATTAACGAGCGCTTTTTCGCCTCATTTTCTGTCTAGTATTATGATTTACTTATCGTTTATTAATCAATGGCTCTTTTATTTCATTTTGTATTGATATCTGCTTTGCACCACCCCATTCTACATCACTTTCTGCATATATCATGGCACATGGAGCTTACAGAATCATCTCTAAAGTTATTAATATTAACGAGCGCTTTTTCGCCTCATTTTCTGTCTAGTATTATGATTTACCTATCGTTTATTAATCAATGGCTCTTTTATTTCATTTTGTATTGATATCTGCTTTGAATCACCGCATTCTACATCACTTTCTGCATATATCATGGCACATGGAGCTTACAGAATCATCTCTAAAGTTATTAATATTAACGAGCGCTTTTTCGCCTCATTTTCTGTCTAGTACTATGATTTACTTATCGTTTATTAATCAATGGCTCTTTTATTTCATTTTGTATTGATATCTGCTTTGAATCACCGCATTCTACATCACTTTCTGCATATATCATGGCACATGGAGCTTACAGAATCATCTCTAAAGTTATTAATATTAACGAGCGCTTTTTCGCCTCATTTTCTGTCTAGTATTATGATTTACTTATCGTTTATTAATCAATGGCTCTTTTATTTCATTTTGTATTGATATCTGCTTTGAATCACCGCATTCTACATCACTTTCTGCATATATCATGGCACATGGAGCTTACAGAATCATCTCTAAAGTTATTAATATTAACGAGCGCTTTTTCGCCTCATTTTCTGTCTAGTATTATGATTTACTTATCGTTTATTAATCAATGGCTCTTTTATTTCATTTTGTATTGATATCTGCTTTGAACCACCCCATTCTACATCACTTTCTGCATATATCATGGCACATGGAGCTTACAGAATCATCTCTAAAGTTATTGATATTAACGAGCGCTTTTTCGCCTCATTTTCTGTCTAGTATTATGATTTACTTATCGTTTATTAATCAATGGCTCTTTTATTTCATTTTGTATTGATATCTGCTTTGAACCACCCCATTCTACATCACCTTCTGCATATATCATGGCACATGGAGCTTACAGAATCATCTCTAATGTTATTAATATTAACGAGCGCTTTTTCGCCTCATTTTCTGTCTAGTATTATGATTTACTTATCGTTTATTAATCAATGGCTCTTTTATTTCATTTTGTATTGATATCTGCTTTGAATCACCGCATTCTACATCACTTTCTGCATATATCATGGCACATGGAGCTTACAGAATCATCTCTAAAGTTATTAATATTAACGAGCGCTTTTTCGCCTCATTTTCTGTCTAGAATTATGATTTACTTATCGTTTATTAATCAATGGCTCTTTTATTTCATTTTGTATTGATATCTGCTTTGAATCACCGCATTCTACATCACTTTCTGCATATATCATGGCACATGGAGCTTACAGAATCATCTCTAAAGTTATTAATATTAACGAGCGCTTTTTCGCCTCATTTTCTGTCTAGTATTATGATTTACTTATCGTTTATTAATCAATGGCTCTTTTATTTCATTTTGTATTGATATCTGCTTTGAATCACCGCATTCTACATCACTTTCTGCATATATCATGGCACATGGAGCTTACAGAATCATCTCTAAAGTTATTAATATTAACGAGCGCTTTTTCGCCTCATTTTCTGTCTAGTATTATGATTTACTTATCGTTTATTAATCAATGGCTCTTTTATTTCATTTTGTATTGATATCTGCTTTGAACCACCCCATTCTACATCACTTTCTGCATATATCATGGCACATGGAGCTTACAGAATCATCTCTAAAGTTATTAATATTAACGAGCGCTTTTTCGCCTCATTTTCTGTCTAGTATTATGATTTACTTATCGTTTATTAATCAATGGCTCTTTTATTTCATTTTGTATTGATATCTGCTTTGAATCACCGCATTCTACATCACTTTCTGCATATATCATGGCACATGGAGCTTACAGAATCATCTCTAAAGTTATTAATATTAACGAGCGCTTTTTCGCCTCATTTTCTGTCTAGAATTATGATTTACTTATCGTTTATTAATCAATGGCTCTTTTATTTCATTTTGTATTGATATCTGCTTTGAATCACCGCATTCTACATCACTTTCTGCATATATCATTGCACATGGAGCTTACAGAATCATCTCTAAAGTTATTAATATTAACGAGCGCTTTTTCGCCTCATTTTCTGTCTAGAATTATGATTTACTTATCGTTTATTAATCAATGGCTCTTTTATTTCATTTTGTATTGATATCTGCTTTGAATCACCGCATTCTACATCACTTTCTGCATATATCATTGCACATGGAGCTTACAGAATCATCTCTAAAGTTATTAATATTAACGAGCGCTTTTTCGCCTCATTTTCTGTCTAGAATTATGATTTACTTATCGTTTATTAATCAATGGCTCTTTTATTTCATTTTGTATTGATATCTGCTTTGAATCACCGCATTCTACATCACTTTCTGCATATATCATGGCACATGGAGCTTACAGAATCATCTCTAAAGTTATTAATATTAACGAGCGCTTTTTCGCCTCATTTTCTCTCTAGTATTATGATTTACTTATCGTTTATTAATCAATGGCTCTTTTATTTCATTTTGTATTGATATCTGCTTTGAATCACCGCATTCTACATCACTTTCTGCATATATCATTGCACATGGAGCTTACAGAATCATCTCTAAAGTTATTAATATTAACGAGCGCTTTTTCGCCTCATTTTCTGTCTAGAATTATGATTTACTTATCGTTTATTAATCAATAGCTCTTTTATTTCATTTTGTATTGATATCTGCTTTGAATCACCGCATTCTACATCACTTTCTGCATATATCATGGCACATGGAGCTTACAGAATCATCTCTAAAGTTATTGATATTAACGAGCGCTTTTTCGCCTCATTTTCTGTCTAGTATTATGATTTACTTATCGTTTATTAATCAATGGCTCTTTTATTTCATTTTGTATTGATATCTGCTTTGAATCACCGCATTCTACATCACTTTCTGCATATATCATGGCACATGGAGCTTACAGAATCATCTCTAAAGTTATTAATATTAACGAGCGCTTTTTCGCCTCATTTTCTGTCTAGTATTATGATTTACTTATCGTTTATTAATCAATGGCTCTTTTATTTCATTTTGTATTGATATCTGCTTTGAATCACCGCATTCTACATCACTTTCTGCATTTATCATGGCACATGGAGCTTACAGAATCATCTCTAAAGTTATTAATATTAACGAGCGCTTTTTCGCCTCATTTTCTGTCTAGAATTATGATTTACTTATCGTTTATTAATCAATGGCTCTTTTATTTCATTTTGTATTGATATCTGCTTTGAATCACCGCATTCTACATCACTTTCTGCATATATCATGGCACATGGAGCTTACAGAATCATCTCTAAAGTTATTAATATTAACGAGCGCTTTTTCGCCTCATTTTCTGTCTAGTATTATGATTTACTTATCGTTTATTAATCAATGGCTCTTTTATTTCATTTTGTATTGATATCTGCTTTGCACCACCCCATTCTACATCACTTTCTGCATATATCATGGCACATGGAGCTTACAGAATCATCTCTAAAGTTATTAATATTAACGAGCGCTTTTTCGCCTCATTTTCTGTCTAGTATTATGATTTACCTATCGTTTATTAATCAATGGCTCTTTTATTTCATTTTGTATTGATATCTGCTTTGAATCACCGCATTCTACATCACTTTCTGCATATATCATGGCACATGGAGCTTACAGAATCATCTCTAAAGTTATTAATATTAACGAGCGCTTTTTCGCCTCATTTTCTGTCTAGTATTATGATTTACTTATCGTTTATTAATCAATGGCTCTTTTATTTCATTTTGTATTGATATCTGCTTTGCACCACCCCATTCTACATCACTTTCTGCATATATCATGGCACATGGAGCTTACAGAATCATCTCTAAAGTTATTAATATTAACGAGCGCTTTTTCGCCTCATTTTCTGTCTAGTACTATGATTTACTTATCGTTTATTAATCAATGGCTCTTTTATTTCATTTTGTATTGATATCTGCTTTGAATCACCGCATTCTACATCACTTTCTGCATATATCATGGCACATGGAGCTTACAGAATCATCTCTAAAGTTATTAATATTAACGAGCGCTTTTTCGCCTCATTTTCTGTCTAGTATTATGATTTACTTATCGTTTATTAATCAATGGCTCTTTTATTTCATTTTGTATTGATATCTGCTTTGAATCACCGCATTCTACATCACTTTCTGCATATATCATGGCACATGGAGCTTACAGAATCATCTCTAAAGTTATTAATATTAACGAGCGCTTTTTCGCCTCATTTTCTGTCTAGTATTATGATTTACTTATCGTTTATTAATCAATGGCTCTTTTATTTCATTTTGTATTGATATCTGCTTTGAACCACCCCATTCTAAATCACTTTCTGCATATATCATGGCACATGGAGCTTACAGAATCATCTCTAAAGTTATTGATATTAACGAGCGCTTTTTCGCCTCATTTTCTGTCTAGTATTATGATTTACTTATCGTTTATTAATCAATGGCTCTTTTATTTCATTTTGTATTGATATCTGCTTTGAATCACCGCATTCTACATCACTTTCTGCATATATCATGGCACATGGAGCTTACAGAATCATCTCTAAAGTTATTAATATTAACGAGCGCTTTTTCGCCTCATTTTCTGTCTAGTATTATGATTTACTTATCGTTTATTAATCAATGGCTCTTTTATTTCATTTTGTATTGATATCTGCTTTGCACCACCCCATTCTACATCACTTTCTGCATATATCATGGCACATGGAGCTTACAGAATCATCTCTAAAGTTATTGATATTAACGAGCGCTTTTTCGCCTCATTTTCTGTCTAGTATTATGATTTACTTATCGTTTATTAATCAATGGCTCTTTTATTTCATTTTGTATTGATATCTGCTTTGAATCACCGCATTCCACATCACTTTCTGCATATATCATGGCACATGGAGCTTACAGAATCATCTCTAAAGTTATTAATATTAACGAGCGCTTTTTCGCCTCATTTTCTGTCTAGTATTATGATTTACTTATCGTTTATTAATCAATGGCTCTTTTATTTCATTTTGTATTGATATCTGCTTTGCACCACCCCATTCTACATCATTTTCTGCATATATCATGGCACATGGAGCTTACAGAATCATCTCTAAAGTTATTAATATTAACGAGCGCTTTTTCGCCTCATTTTCTGTCTAGTATTATGATTTACCTATCGTTTATTAATCAATGGCTCTTTTATTTCATTTTGTATTGATATCTGCTTTGAATCACCGCATTCTACATCACTTTCTGCATATATCATGGCACATGGAGCTTACAGAATCATCTCTAAAGTTATTAATATTAACGAGCGCTTTTTCGCCTCATTTTCTGTCTAGTATTATGATTTACCTATCGTTTATTAATCAATGGCTCTTTTATTTCATTTTGTATTGATATCTGCTTTGCACCACCCCATTCTACATCACTTTCTGCATATATCATGGCACATGGAGCTTACAGAATCATCTCTAAAGTTATTAATATTAACGAGCGCTTTTTCGCCTCATTTTCTGTCTAGTATTATGATTTACTTATCGTTTATTAATCAATGGCTCTTTTATTTCATTTTGTATTGATATCTGCTTTGAATCACCGCATTCTACATCACTTTCTGCATATATCATGGCACATGGAGCTTACAGAATCATCTCTAAAGTTATTAATATTAACGAGCGCTTTTTCGCCTCATTTTCTGTCTAGTATTATGATTTACTTATCGTTTATTAATCAATGGCTCTTTTATTTCATTTTGTATTGATATCTGCTTTGAATCACCGCATTCTACATCACTTTCTGCATATATCATGGCACATGGAGCTTACAGAGTCATCTCTAAAGTTATTAATATTAACGAGCGCTTTTTCGCCTCATTTTCTGTCTAGTATTATGATTTACTTATCGTTTATTAATCAATGGCTCTTTTATTTCATTTTGTATTGATATCTGCTTTGCACCACCCCATTCTACATCACTTTCTGCATATATCATGGCACATGGAGCTTACAGAATCATCTCTAAAGTTATTAATATTAACGAGCGCTTTTTCGCCTCATTTTCTGTCTAGTATTATGATTTACCTATCGTTTATTAATCAATGGCTCTTTTATTTCATTTTGTATTGATATCTGCTTTGAATCACCGCATTCTACATCACTTTCTGCATATATCATGGCACATGGAGCTTACAGAATCATCTCTAAAGTTATTAATATTAACGAGCGCTTTTTCGCCTCATTTTCTGTCTAGTACTATGATTTACTTATCGTTTATTAATCAATGGCTCTTTTATTTCATTTTGTATTGATATCTGCTTTGAATCACCGCATTCTACATCACTTTCTGCATATATCATGGCACATGGAGCTTACAGAATCATCTCTAAAGTTATTAATATTAACGAGCGCTTTTTCGCCTCATTTTCTGTCTAGTATTATGATTTACTTATCGTTTATTAATCAATGGCTCTTTTATTTCATTTTGTATTGATATCTGCTTTGAATCACCGCATTCTACATCACTTTCTGCATATATCATGGCACATGGAGCTTACAGAATCATCTCTAAAGTTATTAATATTAACGAGCGCTTTTTCGCCTCATTTTCTGTCTAGTATTATGATTTACTTATCGTTTATTAATCAATGGCTCTTTTATTTCATTTTGTATTGATATCTGCTTTGAACCACCCCATTCTACATCACTTTCTGCATATATCATGGCACATGGAGCTTACAGAATCATCTCTAAAGTTATTGATATTAACGAGCGCTTTTTCGCCTCATTTTCTGTCTAGTATTATGATTTACTTATCGTTTATTAATCAATGGCTCTTTTATTTCATTTTGTATTGATATCTGCTTTGAACCACCCCATTCTACATCACCTTCTGCATATATCATGGCACATGGAGCTTACAGAATCATCTCTAATGTTATTAATATTAACGAGCGCTTTTTCGCCTCATTTTCTGTCTAGTATTATGATTTACTTATCGTTTATTAATCAATGGCTCTTTTATTTCATTTTGTATTGATATCTGCTTTGAATCACCGCATTCTACATCACTTTCTGCATATATCATGGCACATGGAGCTTACAGAATCATCTCTAAAGTTATTAATATTAACGAGCGCTTTTTCGCCTCATTTTCTGTCTAGAATTATGATTTACTTATCGTTTATTAATCAATGGCTCTTTTATTTCATTTTGTATTGATATCTGCTTTGAATCACCGCATTCTACATCACTTTCTGCATATATCATGGCACATGGAGCTTACAGAATCATCTCTAAAGTTATTAATATTAACGAGCGCTTTTTCGCCTCATTTTCTGTCTAGTATTATGATTTACTTATCGTTTATTAATCAATGGCTCTTTTATTTCATTTTGTATTGATATCTGCTTTGAATCACCGCATTCTACATCACTTTCTGCATATATCATGGCACATGGAGCTTACAGAATCATCTCTAAAGTTATTAATATTAACGAGCGCTTTTTCGCCTCATTTTCTGTCTAGTATTATGATTTACTTATCGTTTATTAATCAATGGCTCTTTTATTTCATTTTGTATTGATATCTGCTTTGAACCACCCCATTCTACATCACTTTCTGCATATATCATGGCACATGGAGCTTACAGAATCATCTCTAAAGTTATTAATATTAACGAGCGCTTTTTCGCCTCATTTTCTGTCTAGTATTATGATTTACTTATCGTTTATTAATCAATGGCTCTTTTATTTCATTTTGTATTGATATCTGCTTTGAATCACCGCATTCTACATCACTTTCTGCATATATCATGGCACATGGAGCTTACAGAATCATCTCTAAAGTTATTAATATTAACGAGCGCTTTTTCGCCTCATTTTCTGTCTAGAATTATGATTTACTTATCGTTTATTAATCAATGGCTCTTTTATTTCATTTTGTATTGATATCTGCTTTGAATCACCGCATTCTACATCACTTTCTGCATATATCATTGCACATGGAGCTTACAGAATCATCTCTAAAGTTATTAATATTAACGAGCGCTTTTTCGCCTCATTTTCTGTCTAGAATTATGATTTACTTATCGTTTATTAATCAATGGCTCTTTTATTTCATTTTGTATTGATATCTGCTTTGAATCACCGCATTCTACATCACTTTCTGCATATATCATTGCACATGGAGCTTACAGAATCATCTCTAAAGTTATTAATATTAACGAGCGCTTTTTCGCCTCATTTTCTGTCTAGAATTATGATTTACTTATCGTTTATTAATCAATGGCTCTTTTATTTCATTTTGTATTGATATCTGCTTTGAATCACCGCATTCTACATCACTTTCTGCATATATCATGGCACATGGAGCTTACAGAATCATCTCTAAAGTTATTAATATTAACGAGCGCTTTTTCGCCTCATTTTCTCTCTAGTATTATGATTTACTTATCGTTTATTAATCAATGGCTCTTTTATTTCATTTTGTATTGATATCTGCTTTGAATCACCGCATTCTACATCACTTTCTGCATATATCATTGCACATGGAGCTTACAGAATCATCTCTAAAGTTATTAATATTAACGAGCGCTTTTTCGCCTCATTTTCTGTCTAGAATTATGATTTACTTATCGTTTATTAATCAATAGCTCTTTTATTTCATTTTGTATTGATATCTGCTTTGAATCACCGCATTCTACATCACTTTCTGCATATATCATGGCACATGGAGCTTACAGAATCATCTCTAAAGTTATTGATATTAACGAGCGCTTTTTCGCCTCATTTTCTGTCTAGTATTATGATTTACTTATCGTTTATTAATCAATGGCTCTTTTATTTCATTTTGTATTGATATCTGCTTTGAATCACCGCATTCTACATCACTTTCTGCATATATCATGGCACATGGAGCTTACAGAATCATCTCTAAAGTTATTAATATTAACGAGCGCTTTTTCGCCTCATTTTCTGTCTAGTATTATGATTTACTTATCGTTTATTAATCAATGGCTCTTTTATTTCATTTTGTATTGATATCTGCTTTGAATCACCGCATTCTACATCACTTTCTGCATTTATCATGGCACATGGAGCTTACAGAATCATCTCTAAAGTTATTAATATTAACGAGCGCTTTTTCGCCTCATTTTCTGTCTAGAATTATGATTTACTTATCGTTTATTAATCAATGGCTCTTTTATTTCATTTTGTATTGATATCTGCTTTGAATCACCGCATTCTACATCACTTTCTGCATATATCATGGCACATGGAGCTTACAGAATCATCTCTAAAGTTATTAATATTAACGAGCGCTTTTTCGCCTCATTTTCTGTCTAGTATTATGATTTACTTATCGTTTATTAATCAATGGCTCTTTTATTTCATTTTGTATTGATATCTGCTTTGAATCACCGCATTCTACATCACTTTCTGCATATATCATGGCACATGGAGCTTACAGAATCATCTCTAAAGTTATTAATATTAACGAGCGCTTTTTCGCCTCATTTTCTGTCTAGTATTATGATTTACCTATCGTTTATTAATCAATGGCTCTTTTATTTCATTTTGTATTGATATCTGCTTTGCACCACCCCATTCTACATCACTTTCTGCATATATCATGGCACATGGAGCTTACAGAATCATCTCTAAAGTTATTAATATTAACGAGCGCTTTTTCGCCTCATTTTCTGTCTAGAATTATGATTTACTTATCGTTTATTAATCAATGGCTCTTTTATTTCATTTTGTATTGATATCTGCTTTGAATCACCGCATTCTACATCACTTTCTGCATATATCATGGCACATGGAGCTTACAGAATCATCTCTAAAGTTATTAATATTAACGAGCGCTTTTTCGCCTCATTTTCTGTCTAGTATTATGATTTACCTATCGTTTATTAATCAATGGCTCTTTTATTTCATTTTGTATTGATATCTGCTTTGAATCACCGCATTCTACATCACTTTCTGCATATATCATGGCACATGGAGCTTACAGAATCATCTCTAAAGTTATTATTATTAACGAGCGCTTTTTCGCCTCATTTTCTGTCTAGTATTATGATTTACCTATCGTTTATTAATCAATGGCTCTTTTATTTCATTTTGTATTGATATCTGCTTTGCACCACCCCATTCTACATCACTTTCTGCATATATCATGGCACATGGAGCTTACAGAATCATCTCTAAAGTTATTAATATTAACGAGCGCTTTTTCGCCTCATTTTCTGTCTAGAATTATGATTTACTTATCGTTTATTAATCAATGGCTCTTTTATTTCATTTTGTATTGATATCTGCTTTGAATCACCGCATTCTACATCACTTTCTGCATATATCATTGCACATGGAGCTTACAGAATCATCTCTAAAGTTATTAATATTAACGAGCGCTTTTTCGCCTCATTTTCTGTCTAGTATTATGATTTACTTATCGTTTATTAATCAATGGCTCTTTTATTTCATTTTGTATTGATATCTGCTTTGAATCACCGCATTCTACATCACTTTCTGCATATATAATAATAATAATAATAATAATAGTCTTTATTTCCGTTGATGTAAACAAATACATGTGGAATGCGTCAGGGTACTTAAAAATATAATTAAAGATTACAAAATAATATGCTATACATAGGTGTCCAAAGTATATGAGATAACAAAATATAGAAAAAATATAGAAAAAAATGTGATGTAGAGTATTTACATATACATGTTATGAATACAAATTAATATAAGGTAGGTAAAAGTAATAAAAGTATAAAGAGATTACAGAAAATTATTAAAAGTCAAGAGACCTAGATAGCTAAAAAATATAAAAAAAATATGAAAATATAAAAATATAAAAATATAAAAATATAAAAATATATCTGCCTATTTTATTACTGACCGTGGAAGTTATACTCAAGGAACTCTTTCATATCATAGAAGGACTTCTCGATCAGCCACTGCTTAAGGGATGTTCTGAATTTATTTACCTTCAGCGATTTTACTTCATTTGGGAGCTTATTGAATATGGTTATACCCATATCCCTCACCAGTTTTTTTGAAAGATTCAGCTTCTTATAACTTGTATGAATTTGATGTTTCCTCCTTGTGTTGTGTCCATGAATATCACTATTCTTTGGTATTTTACTTTGGTTTCTGTGTATTATAGTGCTTAGTTCTAAGATATATTGCCCTGATACAGTCATGATGCTCATTTTCCGAAACAGATCCCTGCAAGGAGTCATATGGTTCACCCCCAGAATGCACCGAATGATTTTTTTTTGTATGCTGAAGACGTCAGGTGCCATTACCGACGAGCCCCAGAAACATATTCCATATGATAGACGAGAGTGTGCTTGTGCAAAGTACACACAACGTAGTTGTTCAGTTGTTAAGACTTGTTTAAGGCTTCTTATTAGATAGCAGGTGGTTGAAAGTTTCGCGATCAAGCTTTGGCAGTGACTTTTCCAGCTGAATGCTGAGTCGATTGTAACCCCTAGAAATTTTGTAAAAGGGTGCTGTTCTAATCCCTCGTTATTGCCATTGTGCAATTTTATTAGCCCTACATTTCTGCTCTGTACAGTGTGGAATCTCATGTAATTTGTCTTGCATTTATTCAAGTATAGGTAGTTGCAATTGAACCAATCATTCACCTCATGGAGAGCTTCACTACATGTTTTCTCAAGTATAGTGTCATCTTTGTGTGACACAATTAGAGAGGTATCGTCAGCGAAGAGTGTTGCAGTTGCTTTGCCATTAAGGCACGATTCAAAATCATTTATGAACAGGAGAAATAGGACGGGACCTAATACAGAGCCCTGTGGTACGCCTAAATCAACGGTTTCTTCCTTAGATTTAAATTCTGTTACTCCTTTCGGGTCCTTGTGTGTGACTACCACTGTTTGTTTTCTGCCTGTTATGAAAGATTCTATCCACTGGTTTGCAACACCTCTGATTCCCATTTTATCTATTTTGTAAAGTAATCTATCATGTCTCACGCAATCGAAAGCGCGGCTTAAGTCGCAGAAGATTCCTATTGGATGCTCATTGTTCTCTAGATGGTCCGCTAGCTCAGTAACAAATTTGTTGATAGCCATTTCAGTGGATTTTTTTGCTTGGAAACCGTATTGTATTTTGTTATAAATTTGGTATTTGTTGAGAAAGTTCTCTAGGCGATGTAGGTAGCAATATTCAAGGATCTTACTGAAGCTTGGTGACATTGTGATAGGTCTATAATTTCTTATATCAGATCTGTCAGATTTTTTATGTACCGGGATCACCCTGCACGTTTTTAATCTCTCAGGGAATCTCCCTGTTAAAAATGATAAATTTACTATGTGGCATAATGGTTTTATGATGTTGTCTAATACCTGACTAATTAGCCATGGGGATATTTCATCTGAGCCAGACGATCGTTTATTTTTTATTTTTCGTTTTAGTAATAGCAGGATTTCATCCTCCGAAAAGGGATATAGAAAAAAGTTTGCTGGCTGGTTTATCTCGCAATCGACGTATCGGTGACCCTGACTTATATTGTTGCATATTTTCTTTGGTTCTTCAATAAAATACCTTGAGAAGTTGTCTGCTATTTCTTTTGCATCCTTTATAATAATTCCGTTTTTGCTTATACTTAGATTATGGTCATTTTCTCTATGGTTATTGTTGAGTGATTTGCAAATGTTCCACAATTCTTTTGATTTGTTACTGGAGTTCTCAATTCTATTTTGGTAGTGGGCCTGTTTTGCTGTTTTTAATAAGTTCGTATGACTTTTCTTTGCTAATTTATAGTCTTCTTGAGAGATCCAATTTATAGTTCTCATTCTGTGAAGTTCTTTGAGATTTCGGCTTGAGATTCTGATTTCATCCGTCACCCAGCACTTTTTGGTCCTTGAAGTGGTTAACAGCTTTTTCTGGAAGTGTAAGTTGAAGAGGTACATAAAGATCTCATAGAATTCATCGAATGCGGTGTCAACTTCTTGTATGTTGGATATATAGTGCCAGTCTTGCAGCTGTAGTTGTTCTTTAAAGTTGTGGATATTATTGGAGCTAAATCTTCTCACCAAGATTTTTTCTTTGGGGTCGAAATCGTTTGGTAGGTCCAGCTTGACTAGAACTGTTCTGTGGTCAGATATAAAGTTGTCCAGGACTAGGCAAAATGGATGTGAGGCGTTGGAGAATATTAGATCAAGTGTGTTATTACCACGGGTTGGTTCACTTACTCTCTGGGATAGATTGAAGCTGATTAGCTCATTGTGCAATATGTTATATCTGTATTCCTGTGTTATTTTATCTAAATTAAAGTCACCTGCTAGAATTATAATTGACTTTGTTGAGAGTAGGTCATTTATAATGAGACGTAATTTGTTTATGAATATTTCAAAGTTGCTGGCAGAGGTGTCAGGAGGTCTGTAACATGTTAATAAGAGCAGTTTTTGATTGGAATTTATTCGCCACTCTATACCACATATTTCGATAATTTGTTCTATACAGTGCTGATTCAGATCATGGCACATGGAGCTTACAGAATCATCTCTTAAGTTATTAATATTAACGAGCGCTTTTTCGCCTCATTTTCTGTCTAGTATTATGATTTACTTATCGTTTATTAATCAATGGCTCTTTTATTTCATTTTGTATTGATATCTGCTTTGAATCACCGCATTCTACATCACTTTCTGCATATATCATGGCACATGGAGCTTACAGAATCATCTCTAAAGTTATTAATATTAACGAGCGCTTTTTCGCCTCATTTTCTGTCTAGTATTATGATTTACTTATCGTTTATTAATCAATGGCTCTTTTATTTCATTTTGTATTGATATCTGCTTTGAATCACCGCATTCTACATCACTTTCTGCATATATGATGGCACATGGAGCTTACAGAATCATCTCTAAAGTTATTAATATTAACGAGCGCTTTTTCGCCTCATTTTCTGTCTAGTATTATGATTTACTTATCGTTTATTAATCAATGGCTCTTTTATTTCATTTTGTATTGATATCTGCTTTGCACCACCCCATTCTACATCACTTTCTGCATATATCATGGCACATGGAGCTTACAGAATCATCTCTAAAGTTATTAATATTAACGAGCGCTTTTTCGCCTCATTTTCTGTCTAGTATTATGATTTACTTATCGTTTATTAATCAATGGCTCTTTTATTTCATTTTGTATTGATATATGCTTTGAATCACCGCATTCTACATCACATTCTGCATATATCATGGCACATGGAGCTTACAGAATCATCTCTAAAGTTATTAATATTAACGAGCGCTTTTTCGCCTCATTTTCTGTCTAGTATTATGATTTACTTATCGTTTATTAATCAATGGCTCTTTTATTTCATTTTGTATTGATATATGCTTTGAATCACCGCATTCTACATCACTTTCTGCATATATCATGGCACATGGAGCTTACAGAATCATCTCTAAAGTTATTAATATTAACGAGCGCTTTTTCGCCTCATTTTCTGTCTAGTATTATGATTTACTTATCGTTTATTAATCAATGGCTCTTTTATTTCATTTTGTATTGATATCTGCTTTGAATCACCGCATTCTACATCACTTTCTGCATATATCATGGCACATGGAGCTTACAGAATCACCTCTAAAGTTATTAATATTAACGAGCGCTTTTTCGCCTCATTTTCTGTCTAGTATTATGATTTACTTATCGTTTATTAATCAATGGCTCTTTTATTTCATTTTGTATTGATATATGCTTTGAATCACCGCATTCTACATCACATTCTGCATATATCATGGCACATGGAGCTTACAGAATCATCTCTAAAGTTATTAATATTAACGAGCGCTTTTTCGCCTCATTTTCTGTCTAGTATTATGATTTACTTATCGTTTATTAATCAATGGCTCTTTTATTTCATTTTGTATTGATATATGCTTTGAATCACCGCATTCTACATCACTTTCTGCATATATCATGGCACATGGAGCTTACAGAATCATCTCTAAAGTTATTAATATTAACGAGCGCTTTTTCGCCTCATTTTCTGTCTAGTATTATGATTTACTTATCGTTTATTAATCAATGGCTCTTTTATTTCATTTTGTATTGATATCTGCTTTGAATCACCGCATTCTACATCACTTTCTGCATATATCATGGCACATGGAGCTTACAGAATCATCTCTAAAGTTATTAATATTAACGAGCGCTTTTTCGCCTCATTTTCTGTCTAGTATTATGATTTACTTATCGTTTATTAATCAATGGCTCTTTTATTTCATTTTGTATTGATATATGCTTTGAATCACCGCATTCTACATCACATTCTGCATATATCATGGCACATGGAGCTTACAGAATCATCTCTAAAGTTATTAATATTAACGAGCGCTTTTTCGCCTCATTTTCTGTCTAGTATTATGATTTACTTATCGTTTATTAATCAATGGCTCTTTTATTTCATTTTGTATTGATATATGCTTTGAATCACCGCATTCTACATCACTTTCTGCATATATCATGGCACATGGAGCTTACAGAATCATCTCTAAAGTTATTAATATTAACGAGCGCTTTTTCGCCTCATTTTCTGTCTAGTATTATGATTTACTTATCGTTTATTAATCAATGGCTCTTTTATTTCATTTTGTATTGATATCTGCTTTGAATCACCGCATTCTACATCACTTTCTGCATATATCATTGCACATGGAGCTTACAGAATCATCTCTAAAGTTATTAATATTAACGAGCGCTTTTTCGCCTCATTTTCTGTCTAGTATTATGATTTACTTATCGTTTATTAATCAATGGCTCTTTTATTTCATTTTGTATTGATATCTGCTTTGAATCACCGCATTCTACATCACTTTCTGCATATATAATAATAATAATAATAATAATAGTCTTTATTTCCGTTGATGTAAACAAATACATGTGGAATGCGTCAGGGTACTTAAAAATATAATTAAAGATTACAAAATAATATGCTATACATAGGTGTCCAAAGTATATGAGATAACAAAATATAGAAAAAATATAGAAAAAAATGTGATGTAGAGTATTTACATATACATGTTATGAATACAAATTAATATAAGGTAGGTAAAAGTAATAAAAGTATAAAGAGATTACAGAAAATTATTAAAAGTCAAGAGACCTAGATAGCTAAAAAATATAAAAAAAATATGAAAATATAAAAATATAAAAATATAAAAATATAAAAATATATCTGCCTATTTTATTACTGACCGTGGAAGTTATACTCAAGGAACTCTTTCATATCATAGAAGGACTTCTCGATCAGCCACTGCTTAAGGGATGTTCTGAATTTATTTACCTTCAGCGATTTTACTTCATTTGGGAGCTTATTGAATATGGTTATACCCATATCCCTCACCAGTTTTTTTGAAAGATTCAGCTTCTTATAACTTGTATGAATTTGATGTTTCCTCCTTGTGTTGTGTCCATGAATATCACTATTCTTTGGTATTTTACTTTGGTTTCTGTGTATTATAGTGCTTAGTTCTAAGATATATTGCCCTGATACAGTCATGATGCTCATTTTCCGAAACAGATCCCTGCAAGGAGTCATATGGTTCACCCCCAGAATGCACCGAATGATTTTTTTTTGTATGCTGAAGACGTCAGGTGCCATTACCGACGAGCCCCAGAAACATATTCCATATGATAGACGAGAGTGTGCTTGTGCAAAGTACACACAACGTAGTTGTTCAGTTGTTAAGACTTGTTTAAGGCTTCTTATTAGATAGCAGGTGGTTGAAAGTTTCGCGATCAAGCTTTGGCAGTGACTTTTCCAGCTGAATGCTGAGTCGATTGTAACCCCTAGAAATTTTGTAAAAGGGTGCTGTTCTAATCCCTCGTTATTGCCATTGTGCAATTTTATTAGCCCTACATTTCTGCTCTGTACAGTGTGGAATCTCATGTAATTTGTCTTGCATTTATTCAAGTATAGGTAGTTGCAATTGAACCAATCATTCACCTCATGGAGAGCTTCACTACATGTTTTCTCAAGTATAGTGTCATCTTTGTGTGACACAATTAGAGAGGTATCGTCAGCGAAGAGTGTTGCAGTTGCTTTGCCATTAAGGCACGATTCAAAATCATTTATGAACAGGAGAAATAGGACGGGACCTAATACAGAGCCCTGTGGTACGCCTAAATCAACGGTTTCTTCCTTAGATTTAAATTCTGTTACTCCTTTCGGGTCCTTGTGTGTGACTACCACTGTTTGTTTTCTGCCTGTTATGAAAGATTCTATCCACTGGTTTGCAACACCTCTGATTCCCATTTTATCTATTTTGTAAAGTAATCTATCATGTCTCACGCAATCGAAAGCGCGGCTTAAGTCGCAGAAGATTCCTATTGGATGCTCATTGTTCTCTAGATGGTCCGCTAGCTCAGTAACAAATTTGTTGATAGCCATTTCAGTGGATTTTTTTGCTTGGAAACCGTATTGTATTTTGTTATAAATTTGGTATTTGTTGAGAAAGTTCTCTAGGCGATGTAGGTAGCAATATTCAAGGATCTTACTGAAGCTTGGTGACATTGTGATAGGTCTATAATTTCTTATATCAGATCTGTCAGATTTTTTATGTACCGGGATCACCCTGCACGTTTTTAATCTCTCAGGGAATCTCCCTGTTAAAAATGATAAATTTACTATGTGGCATAATGGTTTTATGATGTTGTCTAATACCTGACTAATTAGCCATGGGGATATTTCATCTGAGCCAGACGATCGTTTATTTTTTATTTTTCGTTTTAGTAATAGCAGGATTTCATCCTCCGAAAAGGGATATAGAAAAAAGTTTGCTGGCTGGTTTATCTCGCAATCGACGTATCGGTGACCCTGACTTATATTGTTGCATATTTTCTTTGGTTCTTCAATAAAATACCTTGAGAAGTTGTCTGCTATTTCTTTTGCATCCTTTATAATAATTCCGTTTTTGCTTATACTTAGATTATGGTCATTTTCTCTATGGTTATTGTTGAGTGATTTGCAAATGTTCCACAATTCTTTTGATTTGTTACTGGAGTTCTCAATTCTATTTTGGTAGTGGGCCTGTTTTGCTGTTTTTAATAAGTTCGTATGACTTTTCTTTGCTAATTTATAGTCTTCTTGAGAGATCCAATTTATAGTTCTCATTCTGTGAAGTTCTTTGAGATTTCGGCTTGAGATTCTGATTTCATCCGTCACCCAGCACTTTTTGGTCCTTGAAGTGGTTAACAGCTTTTTCTGGAAGTGTAAGTTGAAGAGGTACATAAAGATCTCATAGAATTCATCGAATGCGGTGTCAACTTCTTGTATGTTGGATATATAGTGCCAGTCTTGCAGCTGTAGTTGTTCTTTAAAGTTGTGGATATTATTGGAGCTAAATCTTCTCACCAAGATTTTTTCTTTGGGGTCGAAATCGTTTGGTAGGTCCAGCTTGACTAGAACTGTTCTGTGGTCAGATATAAAGTTGTACAGGACTAGGCAAAATGGATGTGAGGCGTTGGAGAATATTAGATCAAGTGTGTTATTACCACGGGTTGGTTCACTTACTCTCTGGGATAGATTGAAGCTGATTAGCTCATTGTGCAATATGTTATATCTGTATTCCTGTGTTATTTTATCTAAATTAAAGTCACCTGCTAGAATTATAATTGACTTTGTTGAGAGTAGGTCATTTATAATGAGACGTAATTTGTTTATGAATATTTCAAAGTTGCTGGCAGAGGTGTCAGGAGGTCTGTAACATGTTAATAAGAGCAGTTTTTGATTGGAATTTATTCGCCACTCTATACCACATATTTCGATAATTTGTTCTATACAGTGCTGATTCAGATCATGGCACATGGAGCTTACAGAATCATCTCTTAAGTTATTAATATTAACGAGCGCTTTTTCGCCTCATTTTCTGTCTAGTATTATGATTTACTTATCGTTTATTAATCAATGGCTCTTTTATTTCATTTTGTATTGATATCTGCTTTGAATCACCGCATTCTACATCACTTTCTGCATATATCATGGCACATGGAGCTTACAGAATCATCTCTAAAGTTATTAATATTAACGAGCGCTTTTTCGCCTCATTTTCTGTCTAGTATTATGATTTACTTATCGTTTATTAATCAATGGCTCTTTTATTTCATTTTGTATTGATATCTGCTTTGAATCACCGCATTCTACATCACTTTCTGCATATATGATGGCACATGGAGCTTACAGAATCATCTCTAAAGTTATTAATATTAACGAGCGCTTTTTCGCCTCATTTTCTGTCTAGTATTATGATTTACTTATCGTTTATTAATCAATGGCTCTTTTATTTCATTTTGTATTGATATCTGCTTTGCACCACCCCATTCTACATCACTTTCTGCATATATCATGGCACATGGAGCTTACAGAATCATCTCTAAAGTTATTAATATTAACGAGCGCTTTTTCGCCTCATTTTCTGTCTAGTATTATGATTTACTTATCGTTTATTAATCAATGGCTCTTTTATTTCATTTTGTATTGATATATGCTTTGAATCACCGCATTCTACATCACATTCTGCATATATCATGGCACATGGAGCTTACAGAATCATCTCTAAAGTTATTAATATTAACGAGCGCTTTTTCGCCTCATTTTCTGTCTAGTATTATGATTTACTTATCGTTTATTAATCAATGGCTCTTTTATTTCATTTTGTATTGATATATGCTTTGAATCACCGCATTCTACATCACTTTCTGCATATATCATGGCACATGGAGCTTACAGAATCATCTCTAAAGTTATTAATATTAACGAGCGCTTTTTCGCCTCATTTTCTGTCTAGTATTATGATTTACTTATCGTTTATTAATCAATGGCTCTTTTATTTCATTTTGTATTGATATCTGCTTTGAATCACCGCATTCTACATCACTTTCTGCATATATCATGGCACATGGAGCTTACAGAATCACCTCTAAAGTTATTAATATTAACGAGCGCTTTTTCGCCTCATTTTCTGTCTAGTATTATGATTTACTTATCGTTTATTAATCAATGGCTCTTTTATTTCATTTTGTATTGATATATGCTTTGAATCACCGCATTCTACATCACATTCTGCATATATCATGGCACATGGAGCTTACAGAATCATCTCTAAAGTTATTAATATTAACGAGCGCTTTTTCGCCTCATTTTCTGTCTAGTATTATGATTTACTTATCGTTTATTAATCAATGGCTCTTTTATTTCATTTTGTATTGATATATGCTTTGAATCACCGCATTCTACATCACTTTCTGCATATATCATGGCACATGGAGCTTACAGAATCATCTCTAAAGTTATTAATATTAACGAGCGCTTTTTCGCCTCATTTTCTGTCTAGTATTATGATTTACTTATCGTTTATTAATCAATGGCTCTTTTATTTCATTTTGTATTGATATCTGCTTTGAATCACCGCATTCTACATCACTTTCTGCATATATCATGGCACATGGAGCTTACAGAATCATCTCTAAAGTTATTAATATTAACGAGCGCTTTTTCGCCTCATTTTCTGTCTAGTATTATGATTTACTTATCGTTTATTAATCAATGGCTCTTTTATTTCATTTTGTATTGATATATGCTTTGAATCACCGCATTCTACATCACATTCTGCATATATCATGGCACATGGAGCTTACAGAATCATCTCTAAAGTTATTAATATTAACGAGCGCTTTTTCGCCTCATTTTCTGTCTAGTATTATGATTTACTTATCGTTTATTAATCAATGGCTCTTTTATTTCATTTTGTATTGATATATGCTTTGAATCACCGCATTCTACATCACTTTCTGCATATATCATGGCACATGGAGCTTACAGAATCATCTCTAAAGTTATTAATATTAACGAGCGCTTTTTCGCCTCATTTTCTGTCTAGTATTATGATTTACTTATCGTTTATTAATCAATGGCTCTTTTATTTCATTTTGTATTGATATCTGCTTTGAATCACCGCATTCTACATCACTTTCTGCATATATCATGGCACATGGAGCTTACAGAATCATCTCTAAAGTTATTAATATTAACGAGCGCTTTTTCGCCTCATTTTCTGTCTAGTACTATGATTTACTTATCGTTTATTAATCAATGGCTCTTTTATTTCATTTTGTATTGATATCTGCTTTGAATCACCGCATTCTACATCACTTTCTGCATATATCATGGCACATGGAGCTTACAGAATCATCTCTAAAGTTATTAATATTAACGAGCGCTTTTTCGCCTCAGTTTCTGTCTAGTATTATGATTTACTTATCGTTTATTAATCAATGGCTCTTTTATTTCATTTTGTATTGATATCTGCTTTGAATCACCGCATTCTACATCACTTTCTGCATATATCATGGCACATGGAGCTTACAGAATCATCTCTAAAGTTATTAATATTAACGAGCGCTTTTTCGCCTCATTTTCTGTCTAGTATTATGATTTACCTATCGTTTATTAATCAATGGCTCTTTTATTTCATTTTGTATTGATATCTGCTTTGAATCACCGCATTCTACATCACTTTCTGCATATATCATGGCACATGGAGCTTACAGAATCATCTCTAAAGTTATTAATATTAACGAGCGCTTTTTCGCCTCATTTTCTGTCTAGTATTATGATTTACTTATCGTTTATTAATCAATGGCTCTTTTATTTCATTTTGTATTGATATCTGCTTTGAATCACCGCATTCTACATCACTTTCTGCATATATGATGGCACATGGAGCTTACAGAATCATCTCTAAAGTTATTAATATTAACGAGCGCTTTTTCGCCTCATTTTCTGTCTAGTATTATGATTTACTTATCGTTTATTAATCAATGGCTCTTTTATTTCATTTTGTATTGATATCTGCTTTGCACCACCCCATTCTACATCACTTTCTGCATATATCATGGCACATGGAGCTTACAGAATCATCTCTAAAGTTATTAATATTAACGAACGCTTTTTCGCCTCATTTTCTGTCTAGTATTATGATTTACTTATCGTTTATTAATCAATGGCTCTTTTATTTCATTTTGTATTGATATCTGCTTTGAATCACCGCATTCTACATCACTTTCTGCATATATCATGGCACATGGAGCTTACAGAATCATCTCTAAAGTTATTAATATTAACGAGCGCTTTTTCGCCTCATTTTCTGTCTAGTATTATGATTTACTTATCGTTTATTAATCAATGGCTCTTTTATTTCATTTTGTATTGATATCTGCTTTGAATCACCGCATTCTACATCACTTTCTGCATATATCATGGCACATGGAGCTTACAGAATCATCTCTAAAGTTATTAATATTAACGAGCGCTTTTTCGCCTCATTTTCTGTCTAGTATTATGATTTACTTATCGTTTATTAATCAATGGCTCTTTTATTTCATTTTGTATTGATATCTGCTTTGCACCACCCCATTCTACATCACTTTCTGCATATATCATGGCACATGGAGCTTACAGAATCATCTCTAAAGTTATTAATATTAACGAGCGCTTTTTCGCCTCATTTTCTGTCTAGTATTATGATTTACTTATCGTTTATTAATCAATGGCTCTTTTATTTCATTTTGTATTGATATCTGCTTTGCACCACCCCATTTTACATCACTTTCTGCATATATCATGGCACATGGAGCTTACAGAATCATCTCTAAAGTTATTAATATTAACGAGCGCTTTTTCGCCTCATTTTCTGTCTAGTACTATGATTTACTTATCGTTTATTAATCAATGGCTCTTTTATTTCATTTTGTATTGATATCTGCTTTGAATCACCGCATTCTACATCACTTTCTGCATATATCATGGCACATGGAGCTTACAGAATCATCTCTAAAGTTATTAATATTAACGAGCGCTTTTTCGCCTCATTTTCTGTCTAGAATTATGATTTACTTATCGTTTATTAATCAATGGCTCTTTTATTTCATTTTGTATTGATATCTGCTTTGAATCACCGCATTCTACATCACTTTCTGCATATATCATGGCACATGGAGCTTACAGAATCATCTCTAAAGTTATTAATATTAACGAGCGCTTTTTCGCCTCATTTTCTGTCTAGTATTATGATTTACTTATCGTTTATTAATCAATGGCTCTTTTATTTCATTTTGTATTGATATCTGCTTTGCACCACCCCATTCTACATCACTTTCTGCATATATCATGGCACATGGAGCTTACAGAATCATCTCTAAAGTTATTAATATTAACGAGCGCTTTTTCGCCTCATTTTCTGTCTAGTATTATGATTTACTTATCGTTTATAAATCAATGGCTCTTTTATTTCATTTTGTATTGATATCTGCTTTGAATCACCGCATTCTACATCACTTTCTGCATATATCATGGCACATGGAGCTTACAGAATCATCTCTAAAGTTATTAATATTAACGAGCGCTTTTTCGCCTCATTTTCTGTCTAGTATTATGATTTACTTATCGTTTATTAATCAATGGCTCTTTTATTTCATTTTGTATTGATATCTGCTTTGCACCACCCCATTCTACATCACTTTCTGCATATATCATGGCACATGGAGCTTACAGAATCATCTCTAAAGTTATTAATATTAACGAGCGCTTTTTCGCCTCATTTTCTGTCTAGTATTATGATTTACTTATCGTTTATTAATCAATGGCTCTTTTATTTCATTTTGTATTGATATCTGCTTTGCACCACCCCATTTTACATCACTTTCTGCATATATCATGGCACATGGAGCTTACAGAATCATCTCTAAAGTTATTAATATTAACGAGCGCTTTTTCGCCTCATTTTCTGTCTAGTACTATGATTTACTTATCGTTTATTAATCAATGGCTCTTTTATTTCATTTTGTATTGATATCTGCTTTGAATCACCGCATTCTACATCACTTTCTGCATATATCATGGCACATGGAGCTTACAGAATCATCTCTAAAGTTATTAATATTAACGAGCGCTTTTTCGCCTCATTTTCTGTCTAGAATTATGATTTACTTATCGTTTATTAATCAATGGCTCTTTTATTTCATATTGTATTGATATCTGCTTTGAATCACCGCATTCTACATCACTTTCTGCATATATCATGGCACATGGAGCTTGCAGAATCATCTCTAAAGTTATTAATATTAACGAGCGCTTTTTCGCCTCATTTTCTGTCTAGTACTATGATTTACTTATCGTTTATTAATCAATGGCTCTTTTATTTCATTTTGTATTGATATCTGCTTTGAATCACCGCATTCTACATCACTTTCTGCATATATCATGGCACATGGAGCTTACAGAATCATCTCTAAAGTTATTAATATTAACGAGCGCTTTTTCGCCTCATTTTCTGTCTAGTATTATGATTTACTTATCGTTTATTAATCAATGGCTCTTTTATTTCATTTTGTATTGATATATGCTTTGAATCACCGCATTCTACATCACTTTCTGCATATATCATGGCACATGGAGCTTACAGAATCATCTCTAAAGTTATTAATATTAACGAGCGCTTTTTCGCCTCATTTTCTGTCTAGTATTATGATTTACTTATCGTTTATTAATCAATGGCTCTTTTATTTCATTTTGTATTGATATCTGCTTTGAATCACCGCATTCTACATCACTTTCTGCATATATCATGGCACATGGAGCTTACAGAATCATCTCTAAAGTTATTAATATTAACGAGCGCTTTTTCGCCTCATTTTCTGTCTAGTATTATGATTTACTTATCGTTTATTAATCAATGGCTCTTTTATTTCATTTTGTATTGATATCTGCTTTGCACCACCCCATTCTACATCACTTTCTGCATATAGCATGGCACATGGAGCTTACAGAATCATCTCTAAAGTTATTAATATTAACGAGCGCTTTTTCGCCTCATTTTCTGTCTAGTACTATGATTTACTTATCGTTTATTAATCAATGGCTCTTTTATTTCATTTTGTATTGATATCTGCTTTGAATCACCGCATTCTACATCACTTTCTGCATATATCATGGCACATGGAGCTTACAGAATCATCTCTAAAGTTACTAATATTAACGAGCGCTTTTTCGCCTCATTTTCTGTCTAGAATTATGATTTACTTATCGTTTATTAATCAATGGCTCTTTTATTTCATATTGTATTGATATCTGCTTTGAATCACCGCATTCTACATCACTTTCTGCATATATCATGGCACATGGAGCTTGCAGAGTCATCTCTAAAGTTATTAATATTAACGAGCGCTTTTTCGCCTCATTTTCTGTCTAGTATTATGATTTACTTATCGTTTATTAATCAATGGCTCTTTTATTTCATTTTGTATTGATATCTGCTTTGCACCACCCCATTTTACATCACTTTCTGCATATATCATGGCACATGGAGCTTACAGAATCATCTCTAAAGTTATTAATATTAACGAGCGCTTTTTCGCCTCATTTTCTGTCTAGTACTATGATTTACTTATCGTTTATTAATCAATGGCTCTTTTATTTCATTTTGTATTGATATCTGCTTTGAATCACCGCATTCTACATCACTTTCTGCATATATCATGGCACATGGAGCTTACAGAATCATCTCTGAAGTTATTAATATTAACGAGCGCTTTTTCGCCTCATTTTCTGTCTAGTATTATGATTTACTTATCGTTTATTAATCAATGGCTCTTTTATTTTATTTTGTATTGATATCTGCTTTGAATCACCGCATTCTACATCACTTTCTGCATATATCATGGCACATGGAGCTTACAGAATCATCTCTAAAGTTATTAATATTAACGAGCGCTTTTTCGCCTCATTTTCTGTCTAGTACTATGATTTACTTATCGTTTATTAATCAATGGCTCTTTTATTTCATTTTGTATTGATATATGCTTTGAATCACCGCATTCTACATCACTTTCTGCATATATCATGGCACATGGAGCTTACAGAATCATCTCTAAAGTTATTAATATTAACGAGCGCTTTTTCGCCTCATTTTCTGTCTAGTATTATGATTTACTTATCGTTTATTAATCAATGGCTCTTTTATTTCATTTTGTATTGATATCTGCTTTGAATCACCGCATTCTACATCACTTTCTGCATATATCATGGCACATGGAGCTTACAGAATCATCTCTAAAGTTATTAATATTAACGAGCGCTTTTTCGCCTCATTTTCTGTCTAGTATTATGATTTACTTATCGTTTATTAATCAATGGCTCTTTTATTTCATTTTGTATTGATATATGCTTTGAATCACCGCATTCTACATCACTTTCTGCATATATCATGGCACATGGAGCTTACAGAATCATCTCTAAAGTTATTAATATTAACGAGCGCTTTTTCGCCTCATTTTCTGTCTAGTATTATGATTTACTTATCGTTTATTAATCAATGGCTCTTTTATTTCATTTTGTATTGATATCTGCTTTGAATCACCGCATTCTACATCACTTTCTGCATATATCATGGCACATGGAGCTTACAGAATCATCTCTAAAGTTATTAATATTAACGAGCGCTTTTTCGCCTCATTTTCTGTCTAGTATTATGATTTACTTATCGTTTATTAATCAATGGCTCTTTTATTTCATTTTGTATTGATATCTGCTTTGAATCACCGCATTCTACATCACTTTCTGCATATATCATGGCACATGGAGCTTACAGAATCATCTCTAAAGTTATTAATATTAACGAGCGCTTTTTCGCCTCATTTTCTGTCTAGTTTTATGATTTACTTATCGTTTATTAATCAATGGCTCTTTTATTTCATTTTGTATTGATATATGCTTTGAATCACCGCATTCTACATCACTTTCTGCATATATCATGGAACATGGAGCTTACAGAATCATCTCTAAAGTTATTAATATTAACGAGCGCTTTTTCGCCTCATTTTCTGTCTAGTACTATGATTTACTTATCGTTTATTAATCAATGGCTCTTTTATTTCATATTGTATTGATATCTGCTTTGAATCACCGCATTCTACATCACTTTCTGCATATATCATGGCACATGGAGCTTGCAGAATCATCTCTAAAGTTATTAATATTAACGAGCGCTTTTTCGCCTCATTTTCTGTCTAGTACTATGATTTACTTATCGTTTATTAATCAATGGCTCTTTTATTTCATTTTGTATTGATATCTGCTTTGAATCACCGCATTCTACATCACTTTCTGCATATATCATGGCACATGGAGCTTACAGAATCATCTCTAAAGTTATTAATATTAACGAGCGCTTTTTCGCCTCATTTTCTGTCTAGAATTATGATTTACTTATCGTTTATTAATCAATGGCTCTTTTATTTCATATTGTATTGATATCTGCTTTGAATCACCGCATTCTACATCACTTTCTGCATATATCATGGCACATGGAGCTTGCAGAATCATCTCTAAAGTTATTAATATTAACGAGCGCTTTTTCGCCTCATTTTCTGTCTAGTACTATGATTTACTTATCGTTTATTAATCAATGGCTCTTTTATTTCATTTTGTATTGATATCTGCTTTGAATCACCGCATTCTACATCACTTTCTGCATATATCATGGCACATGGAGCTTACAGAATCATCTCTAAAGTTATTAATATTAACGAGCGCTTTTTCGCCTCATTTTCTGTCTAGTATTATGATTTACTTATCGTTTATTAATCAATGGCTCTTTTATTTCATTTTGTATTGATATATGCTTTGAATCACCGCATTCTACATCACTTTCTGCATATATCATGGCACATGGAGCTTACAGAATCATCTCTAAAGTTATTAATATTAACGAGCGCTTTTTCGCCTCATTTTCTGTCTAGTATTATGATTTACTTATCGTTTATTAATCAATGGCTCTTTTATTTCATTTTGTATTGATATCTGCTTTGAATCACCGCATTCTACATCACTTTCTGCATATATCATGGCACATGGAGCTTACAGAATCATCTCTAAAGTTATTAATATTAACGAGCGCTTTTTCGCCTCATTTTCTGTCTAGTATTATGATTTACTTATCGTTTATTAATCAATGGCTCTTTTATTTCATTTTGTATTGATATCTGCTTTGCACCACCCCATTCTACATCACTTTCTGCATATATCATGGCACATTGAGCTTACAGAATCATCTCTAAAGTTATTAATATTAACGAGCGCTTTTTCGCCTCATTTTCTGTCTAGTATTATGATTTACTTATCGTTTATTAATCAATGGCTCTTTTATTTCATTTTGTATTGATATCTGCTTTGCACCACCCCATTTTACATCACTTTCTGCATATATCATGGCACATGCAGCTTACAGAATCATCTCTAAAGTTATTAATATTAACGAGCGCTTTTTCGCCTCATTTTCTGTCTAGTACTATGATTTACTTATCGTTTATTAATCAATGGCTCTTTTATTTCATTTTGTATTGATATCTGCTTTGAATCACCGCATTCTACATCACTTTCTGCATATATCATGGCACATGGAGCTTACAGAATCATCTCTAAAGTTATTAATATTAACGAGCGCTTTTTCGCCTCATTTTCTGTCTAGAATTATGATTTACTTATCGTTTATTAATCAATGGCTCTTTTATTTCATTTTGTATTGATATCTGCTTTGAATCACCGCATTCTACATCACTTTCTGCATATATCATGGCACATGGAGCTTACAGAATCATCTCTAAAGTTATTAATATTAACGAGCGCTTTTTCGCCTCATTTTCTGTCTAGTATTATGATTTACTTATCGTTTATTAATCAATGGCTCTTTTATTTCATTTTGTATTGATATCTGCTTTGCACCACCCCATTCTACATCACTTTCTGCATATATCATGGCACATGGAGCTTACAGAATCATCTCTAAAGTTATTAATATTAACGAGCGCTTTTTCGCCTCATTTTCTGTCTAGTATTATGATTTACTTATCGTTTATAAATCAATGGCTCTTTTATTTCATTTTGTATTGATATCTGCTTTGAATCACCGCATTCTACATCACTTTCTGCATATATCATGGCACATGGAGCTTACAGAATCATCTCTAAAGTTATTAATATTAACGAGCGCTTTTTCGCCTCATTTTCTGTCTAGTATTATGATTTACTTATCGTTTATTAATCAATGGCTCTTTTATTTCATTTTGTATTGATATCTGCTTTGCACCACCCCATTCTACATCACTTTCTGCATATATCATGGCACATGGAGCTTACAGAATCATCTCTAAAGTTATTAATATTAACGAGCGCTTTTTCGCCTCATTTTCTGTCTAGTATTATGATTTACTTATCGTTTATTAATCAATGGCTCTTTTATTTCATTTTGTATTGATATCTGCTTTGAATCACCGCATTCTACATCACTTTCTGCATATATCATGGCACATGGAGCTTACAGAATCATCTCTAAAGTTATTAATATTAACGAGCGCTTTTTCGCCTCATTTTCTGTCTAGTATTATGATTTACCTATCGTTTATTAATCAATGGCTCTTTTATTTCATTTTGTATTGATATCTGCTTTGAATCACCGCATTCTACATCACTTTCTGCATATATCATGGCACATGGAGCTTACAGAATCATCTCTAAAGTTATTAATATTAACGAGCGCTTTTTCGCCTCATTTTCTGTCTAGTATTATGATTTACTTATCGTTTATTAATCAATGGCTCTTTTATTTCATTTTGTATTGATATATGCTTTGAATCACCGCATTCTACATCACTTTCTGCATATATCATGGCACATGGAGCTTACAGAATCATCTCTAAAGTTATTAATATTAACGAGCGCTTTTTCGCCTCATTTTCTGTCTAGTATTATGATTTACCTATCGTTTATTAATCAATGGCTCTTTTATTTCATTTTGTATTGATATCTGCTTTGAATCACCGCATTCTACATCACTTTCTGCATATATCATGGCACATGGAGCTTACAGAATCATCTCTAAAGTTATTAATATTAACGAGCGCTTTTTCGCCTCATTTTCTGTCTAGTATTATGATTTACTTATCGTTTATTAATCAATGGCTCTTTTATTTCATTTTGTATTGATATCTGCTTTGCACCACCCCATTCTACATCACTTTCTGCATATATCATGGCACATGGAGCTTACAGAATCATCTCTAAAGTTATTAATATTAACGAGCGCTTTTTCGCCTCATTTTCTGTCTAGTATTATGATTTACTTATCGTTTATTAATCAATGGCTCTTTTATTTCATTTTGTATTGATATCTGCTTTGAATCACCGCATTCTACATCACTTTCTGCATATATCATGGCACATGGAGCTTACAGAATCATCTCTAAAGTTATTAATATTAACGAGCGCTTTTTCGCCTCATTTTCTGTCTAGTATTATGATTTACTTATCGTTTATTAATCAATGGCTCTTTTATTTCATTTTGTATTGATATATGCTTTGAATCACCGCATTCTACATCACTTTCTGCATATATCATGGCACATGGAGCTTACAGAATCATCTCTAAAGTTATTAATATTAACGAGCGCTTTTTCGCCTCATTTTCTGTCTAGTATTATGATTTACTTATCGTTTATTAATCAATGGCTCTTTTATTTCATTTTGTATTGATATCTGCTTTGAATCACCGCATTCTACATCACTTTCTGCATATATCATGGCACATGGAGCTTACAGAATCATCTCTAAAGTTATTAATATTAACGAGCGCTTTTTCGCCTCATTTTCTGTCTAGTATTATGATTTACTTATCGTTTATTAATCAATGGCTCTTTTATTTCATTTTGTATTGATATCTGCTTTGCACCACCCCATTCTACATCACTTTCTGCATATATCATGGCACATGGAGCTTACAGAATCATCTCTAAAGTTATTAATATTAACGAGCGCTTTTTCGCCTCATTTTCTGTCTAGTATTATGATTTACTTATCGTTTATTAATCAATGGCTCTTTTATTTCATTTTGTATTGATATCTGCTTTGAATCACCGCATTCTACATCACTTTCTGCATATATCATGGCACATGGAGCTTACAGAATCATCTCTAAAGTTATTAATATTAACGAGCGCTTTTTCGCCTCATTTTCTGTCTAGTATTATGATTTACTTATCGTTTATTAATCAATGGCTCTTTTATTTCATTTTGTATTGATATCTGCTTTGCACCACCCCATTCTACATCACTTTCTGCATATATCATGGCACATGGAGCTTACAGAATCATCTCTAAAGTTATTAATATTAACGAGCGCTTTTTCGCCTCATTTTCTGTCTAGTATTATGATTTACTTATCGTTTATTAATCAATGGCTCTTTTATTTCATTTTGTATTGATATATGCTTTGAATCACCGCATTCTACATCACTTTCTGCATAGATCATGGCACATGGAGCTTACAGAATCATCTCTAAAGTTATTAATATTAACGAGCGCTTTTTCGCCTCATTTTCTGTCTAGTATTATGATTTACTTATCGTTTATTAATCAATGGCTCTTTTATTTCATTTTGTATTGATATCTGCTTTGAATCACCGCATTCTACATCACTTTCTGCATATATCATGGCACATGGAGCTTACAGAATCATCTCTAAAGTTATTAATATTAACGAGCGCTTTTTCGCCTCATTTTCTGTCTAGTATTATGATTTACTTATCGTTTATTAATCAATGGCTCTTTTATTTCATTTTAAATTGATATCTGCTTTGCACCACCCCATTCTACATCACTTTCTGCATATATCATGGCACATGGAGCTTACAGAATCATCTCTAAAGTTATTAATATTAACGAGCGCTTTTTCGCCTCATTTTCTGTCTAGTACTATGATTTACTTATCGTTTATTAATCAATGGCTCTTTTATTTCATTTTGTATTGATATCTGCTTTGAATCACCGCATTCTACATCACTTTCTGCATATATCATGGCACATGGAGCTTACAGAATCATCTCTAAAGTTATTAATATTAACGAGCGCTTTTTCGCCTCATTTTCTGTCTAGTATTATGATTTACTTATCGTTTATTAATCAATGGCTCTTTTATTTCATTTTGTATTGATATATGCTTTGAATCACCGCATTCTACATCACTTTCTGCATATATCATGGCACATGGAGCTTACAGAATCATCTCTAAAGTTATTAATATTAACGAGCGCTTTTTCGCCTCATTTTCTGTCTAGTATTATGATTTACTTATCGTTTATTAATCAATGGCTCTTTTATTTCATTTTGTATTGATATCTGCTTTGAATCACCGCATTCTACATCACTTTCTGCATATATCATGGCACATGGAGCTTATAGAATCATCTCTAAAGTTATTAATATTAACGAGCGCTTTTTCGCCTCATTTTCTGTCTAGTATTATGATTTACTTATCGTTTATTAATCAATGGCTCTTTTATTTCATTTTGTATTGATATCTGCTTTGAATCACCGCATTCTACATCACTTTCTGCATATATCATGGCACATGGAGCTTACAGAATCATCTCTAAAGTTATTAATATTAACGAGCGCTTTTTCGCCTCATTTTCTGTCTAGTACTATGATTTACTTATCGTTTATTAATCAATGGCTCTTTTATTTCATTTTGTATTGATATCTGCTTTGAATCACCGCATTCTACATCACTTTCTGCATATATCATGGCACATGGAGCTTACAGAATCATCTCTAAAGTTATTAATATTAACGAGCGCTTTTTCGCCTCATTTTCTGTCTAGTATTATGATTTACTTATCGTTTATTAATCAATGGCTCTTTTATTTCATTTTGTATTGATATCTGCTTTGAATCACAGCATTCTACCACTTTCTGCATATATCATGGCACATGGAGCTTACAGAATCATCTCTAAAGTTATTAATATTAACGAGCGCTTTTTCGCCTCATTTTCTGTCTAGTATTATGATTTACTTATCGTTTATTAATCAATGGCTCTTTTATTTCATTTTGTATTGATATCTGCTTTGCACCACCCCATGATTATGATTTACCTGACTTAGTCTTCTATAATAATCTATTTCTACTGCATAATTCTACATTGTTTTCTACTCCTAGTTTCACTATTGAAACTTAAACCCTTAAACTAATTTAAATTAACATACGCTATTTTGTGGCACTTTTGTACAGTATTCAGGCTTGTTCCTTATTATTAGCTGACTGATGTTTTTTCTATTGACAAACTGTTTATAGATCACGTAGCTCTTAAACCTTTTCTTTTCTGGTTTTTTTATAGATTGCAGATTAAGATTGCGAACTTCACCCAAGACATCACTATTGCCTACGCTTTCTACCGAAGAAGTTTTCAGAAGTTTATATTGCAATTGTTAACGGGGTAAGTAACGTAATCTTTAAAATAATGTATCAGTAATCAATTCGTTGAAGTATTAACGGCGTACCATGACCATGTTAAAAAACACACACTTTAGAATGTTATAACTAAAGTAAAAACGGAAGCGCTATTATGATTTTTTTCAGTAGTAGGAACTCAATAAGACAACAAATTTTATTAGTACAAATAAAACATTTTTATTAATTCACTGGTTTCACAGTTTGATATTCAATTTTATTTTATTAGTAGCATTATTAAAAAAAAACGATAAAGTACTTTGATTGACATTTTTAATCTCCTTCTATGGCAACCTCCGTGACGCCCTGCACATAAAACGGTCCTTCTTTAACGAATGCCTGCAATCTCAGTTGCGTGGCCTTATCAAAAACTGGACTGGACGATAACAAGTTAATTACATCGAATTTTGCTTCTTTGCACTCTTTTATCGTTTCTACTCTTCTATCCAACAGAAACTCCACAAGACCTGCAAAAAATACAGACGAAAACAATTTTTTTATAAGTAATGTATGTAATAATTTTTTACCAGGTTCATTTTTAATCTTCTCTTGTCCCCAATTATGACCACATAGAGAATTCAAAATTCCAAGACCAGCCAAACGTAGCTCGGAAAACGGATTTTTCACGTACTTAAAAATAAAATCCATCCCGTCGTCGCCCAATTTACTGAACCATTTTTTGATCAAATTCGAAATTTTAGGATCAGAATCCTTCATCCTGAATAGATATTCCAAAAAGTTCATAGCCCGTAACTTAACTTCATTAGGCAATGAACCCAATCTCTCTCTTACAATTTCGACGGCTCTCATTATTTTGTCTCCTGAAAACGAAAGACCGCATACGTAGTTAAGTTAAATGTAATTGCAAATGTATTGCGAACCTGTAGTATCAAGCGCCGCTTTTCCTTCATTAGTTTCTCCAATGTGCCCAAAAGTGTCGAACGAAAGTGCAACCACAGGAAAATCGGAAGATTCTAAATTACAAAACAGTCTGTTCAACGGCAGCTGATACTTTGAGAGAACTTCTGTTGGCTTCCAATGAGCCATGTGACCGAAAAATCGCAAAATTCCTGAAATTTTATTTATTCTAGATTATGAAAGATAATTACTAAAGTAATTAATAACCTGGTTCACACAGTTGCAATGAAACTGGATCTGATCCTTCATCAAAATACTGAAAAAGCTTCTGAAAGACTCCTTGAGATTCTAAATATTTGTATCCGTGCTGAGTTACTACTAATTTCGAAAGAATCTCGATAATATTCATTCTAAGAAGGACGTCTTTATTTTCTAAATCAGTCAGTATTTGAGATATCAAGCCGGTTGATTCTAGAAGTCTTTGGGTTCCTTCAGATTCTGCCGCAATCTGTATAAATACCTGCGACACATTAACAGTTAATGGAAACGACATTTACTAGTTACGGATATTGTACGCTAACCTAACCTAACCTAACCCGCGCTTCAATATACAGGTGTACAAGGTGGGCCAAATTGGACACTTTTAAAGGGAAAGTACCCTTTAAAAAGGAGATAGACGAAAACCGATGTCGGTGTCTGAAGCTCAAGTTTTATGACAAGTTAATTGGTGCAAACCGCGTCTCGTTATCTGTCACCGTTTCAGAGATACCTTTTCGAAAAACCTCTGTAACTTTTTTCCTGGTGAAAATTTTTTATTTCTGTAAAAACATTCCCAAAGCACTTTTTACGTAGAATTCAACGGTGTTAGGTGAAATGTTGTACAGTGAATAGTTTAGCTGTAAGCGACATAAACAGTCATTTTTTAAATGGAACACCCTGTATATTTAAACACGTTTTAAGAGTGCTCAAAATTACCTTTCCAACTATACAACACACTTGATATTTTTTTCAAATTATCTTCAAAATACAGCACTTTATAGATTTCGTATTGCTTAATTTTGACAAGTAGGCCGTGAAATCAAACCACATACAAAAAATGTCGTTAAAATAATAGCAGTAAATATTAAAAGTAAATATTTTTACATTATTTTTTTGTATATTTTGCCTTAAAAAGTGTCCAATTTGGCCGACCCTGTACTTTTATCTAATTTTTCTGCCAAATTACAATACCTCGTAAAACCTGAGTTTAACAACTTCACTTATGCTCATGGTTTTCCCAATTGCATTCAGCATTGTTGGGGATGTTATCTGCCTAATTCCAGTTGGTGTAGTGCTTAAAAGAACAATCACATCAGACGCATGCTTTACAACTCCCAAATCGTCGTCTCCTAAACAGTTTACCACACCCTCTAAAAGGCTCAGTTTTCTACATAACTGACAGTGAGCGTCTTCGTTCAAGGCATTGCGGTGGATTTCTTTTAAGGCCATCAGTTTCACAGAGGGAGTCGGATGATTCAATGCTCTTTCCAACGGTACGCAATAACGATCTATGCTTTCGCCTAAAGAAAGTTTGGACATACATAATGAAAGAACTTCACAAGCTAAGTTTATTTGGTCCCTGAAATGATTTCAAAGTGAATAGAAATTAATTTTCTTGTGTAAGTAAGGTTATGTTTACGATGACTTACGTATTTGAATTATTGAGACAATCGAATACCAAAGGCAATTCGAACGATTTTGCTGTTTGTACAGCTTCTTCAAATGGCAGTTCACTTAAATGATCCTTAATTTCGTGTAAAACAGGAATTCTAGAATCATCATTTAATAATTTCGATGACCACTCTTGCCGCGACATTTTCAAAACTTTCTTCCAATAGACAATGAGCTTATAACCATAAACAAACAATGATAAACAACTAAACCATAGAAAGTAAGCACATCGAGTGATACCACCCAGGCCATACCTGCATTGTCAAATTATTAAATTCCCAAATCCAACGTATGTCGGTCCAGTAATGACAAGTTTTAGTCCAAATATTAGCTTTTTGAATATTCAATATTTCAATTATAACAATGTACTTACCTTATGATTATGTTGAAATGATCCTCTTTAGGACTATCGAGAACTATCTTGTGTCAGGCAGGCCGATTTGTAGTAGTTTTGAATTTATTTATTACGAAATAATAAAGAGAAATATTCAAATATCAGCAATCTATTTCGTTATCCTAAAATTACCACTACACAATTGAATGTTAAAGAAAAAGTTAACAAACGTATAGATTCAACTAATAAACTAAGAATCAACGAGAAAACTACGTCACCTTTTGGAATTAACCGCAACAATAGCGTGTGACTTTAAATCATACTTAAACTTGGTCAATTTTTGTAAATAAATTGCTTTAGATGTGCATTATATGTAAAGAATAACAGCATGGCAACGTCGGTACGACTTGGGTGGTTCGGTCTGTCATAAACCGCCAACTCTAATATCAAAGATAGTAGTTCCACTGCCTGGTAGGGGCGCTGGTTGCCATATAAGAATTTTCTGACTTTTCTGTAATAATACTTTGACAAGTGTCTTATGATAGCTTCGCGTGAATTTTCGTTTGTGATATTTTTTTTTATTTGTTATTATTATTAATTTTTCACATGTATCCTCTAACGGAGTATCTACATTTTGCCACTGCTTTACAACTTATTTAACAATCTTACTTTCTATGCTTATCTCTTAAAATCTACCTTCATATTTCCCTTATTTTCTCCTCGACTACTTTCACATACTCGCATATTTCTTCGCACAAACCACGAATCTAAACCTAGTGGTCGCCAATCTTGTAGCGCTAACCGTCCAGCCACTGTTATTTTTTTTAATTTCATGTACATATTATTATTATATTGCTAATATTTGTGTGTGTTGTGCAAAGTATTGTGTGATATGATTGAATTTCGAATAGAACAGATATATTAATAGCAGCAGGTGTAGCGACATTTTGTTGAAAAGATGGCCAGATTCTTTTTTTATTCTCTACGTAACTCTGCCTCTATGTATATTATCTCTATGGTTAGTTTAATCTAATGTATGTAACCCATTTTGCATTGATACACGTAGCGCTTGCTACGGCATATAGTGAAAACTAATTTTGACAGTGGGTTTTATCTATCGCGGGTATTTTCCCCAATTTAGTTATTCTGTGATGGAAATCGGTGCTGATTAACGTAACCTTTTTTACAATTAGCATGCTTCGCGTTTCCCGCCAATTGTAGAGCACCCAACAGCGGAGTGTTCGCCGAAACCGTTTTCTCTTGTACAATTCTTTATTCCTTCAACATAAGTGAAATTGTACTAATTTAGAAACATGAGTGATGCATCCGATTCAGATTTGGAGGATATAAACGAAAATCATACAAATGTGAGTTATTTCTTAACTTTATTGTCCTTCATTAATTATAACATTATTGATTATGTCAGGATTGGGGGTTGTATGTTGGTGAATTGTTCAAGGATGATATATTTAAAGCCATAGCTAATAATGACGCACCTTTTGTAAAAGAACTACTGACAGATACTTACTGTATATTTGCTCAAAATAGTAATGGTAATACGCCCGTACATGTGGCAATTGTTAATGGCAGGTAGGCGACAACATAGTCCACTTCAATATGCTGTTAGTTTTCGGGTTTACGGTCTATTGCAAATTTTATGCATCCTCGGAAGTTCTCTCTGGTGATTGGATCAGTAGTGTGTATGTGGCGCATTCTCAATCTCTTACAAACGTACTATTGTCTTTTGTTTTCAAGTTATAGAAAAAAGTTGTAAATTTAGTTTTTTTTTTAAAATATGTCCATATCTTGGTTAGTTGTTAAATTAGAAAGTAATGAGGTTGAGAAAAAATAAATACAGAAAATTTTTATACTATTTATTAAACGAATAATAAAAATAATGTAAACTCTTAAAAATTGCTGAATATTTTTAAAACTTCAACACTTAATAGTATACAAAAAACAAACAAAATAAAAATTAAAAAAACATTGAAAAATGCAATTTAAAATATAAAGGAAAAAAAATTTAAAAAATAATATACTTTCGAGTTACAGCATGAAATTTTTTTAATGGGGATCTTAGTTGACAATTCTTCAATTAAAAAAATATTGTTGATGTATTACATGTAGGGTCCCCTGTGGTGTGTAAGCGTAGAATAACATAAATAATCTTTTTATTTATTTTTTCTATTTATGTATATTTGTTAAAACGTGTTATTTTACTGAACGCATAAGAAAAGGGAAACGGATATATATGTTAAGTCATGCGACTGGCGACGCTGTTCAGGGACTTCGCGAAATCATATTGGCAATATTATTTTTAACAAACTCCAAAATGTTCTTTTTTTCCTGTATTATTCTTGCGTAACTAGTTAAACGAAACATTTTAGATTGGATTGCAGAGCAACTTTGTTTGTTTTAGAGTTTTATCTTAATTATTTATAATTTGATTTATTTAATAGGACATTCTAATTTTTGATTTATATGAAACACATCTTTAATAAATATTTCCTGTCGACGACGACGACCAACTTCAAAAAAGAAAAAAGCATAGAAATCCAGTCGCAAGTCGGAACTGACACGCTTTTTTTTCTGTTCTTCCCTCAACAGTTTCTACCACAAAAGTTTCTTCATTCGACGACTCGGTTGTTTCCATTTTTTTTTTTTGAGCATTCACCTACAGACGCCGTATTTAATACCAAACCACCGATTTGAAAGTTATTAAGT